>CM032328.1:26906093-28250627 GCA_019022515.1 Quercus aquifolioides | reverse complement strand
TGTTTAAATTTAATGCTTTGGGTTTGAGCTTTTCTTTTCTCTGAGGTTTCTAAACATGAGAAAAGAAAATCTGGTTACTGTTAAGGGTGGAGAGCTTACTGCTCCATTAACACGTGCTAGAGCTGCCGCCTTTCGTGTATCTGGACAATTGCCCCCTTTAAAGCTCCTACACAACAAATCTGAAGCAGACTCTGCAGGGAAACCCAAAAAAAAACTGCCTTGGATGAGAACAACAATGCTCCCAGTAATGCATGTCTTAAGCGTAAGAGGAGGGCTGTACTTCAGGATGTCACCAATTCTTGCTGCAATGGCTCATATAGGAGCTGCTTGAATGCAGCAAAAATTCAGGTTAATATTCCATCTAATTTATTCATGATCTTGGTTGTCTTCTTGTCAATTTTCGAAAGAAATAATGACAAGCTTACATATATATATGCCAAAAAATATGATGCATGTTTTGAATTCTTTTGGTAATTGATCATGTAACAAGTACAACTATTTTGATAGGTAAAATAACCATTAATGAAAACAAAGAATTGCCCCTATGAAGGATTGAAAATCATGTAATCAGTACAATTTAAATGACTATAATTTTAACATTCTATTTACTGGAAAATGTATAACAAATTGAGAGATTTAGCAGGCAGCTTAGTATTGTTGCCAAAAGATCTGATTACTCAAGAATCTGAGTTTCGCTTCCTTTTGTGTTGCTGAATTTCAGGCTAAGAACAGCAAGTCAATTAAAAACGGTCAAGTGAAGGTCTGCAAAGTGGCACCATCAAATGCTGTAGAAGCCCCAAAGTTTCAAACTGGTTCAAAAGAAAATGTTCTTCAAGAAGCAGGAAAAAAAAATCCTAGATCAGAAGAAGTTACATGTTCAGTTGACTTGGAAGAAAAGGTACCTCTTTGGTTAACTACCATAGGGAAGCATGGGATTGATGACCATTGTCTTGAAAATCAGAGTTCTTTACAGGCTCAAAGTTCTCCAAAGAAAGGTTTGTTGTCTACTTTAATTTCACACCTCCATGCATGGTAACCATAACATACATACTATTACTACTTGAAATGAAGTTCAAGAAGGAATCCATTTCCGGGAGACTCAAGTGTGTTGATGTCTTTTTGTTTTGAAGTGTCAAAAAAGCCTGGTAATGAAGTATACAACAAAATCATGATACTGAATAAGAACTGAATGTGGGACTGTAATCCAGTAGTAGTTAATAAGTGGAGAGCTCAAAGGGCTAAATTGGCTCTTTAGGTTTGACTGAGCTGGTTTCATGATTATAAAATTTGTTTGTGTACTCCCCATATGCAATGTGGTATTGGCCAATTGTAGCTGCCAAGTACAGAAAACACTTCAAAAATACAGACCAAATATATAGTAAGAACAATTCAAATCCAAACTCATGAATCATGGCCGATTGTTTGCTAAAAGAGATATTTCTGTTTTTTCTGTCATATATAGATGTGTGCAGCAAACAGTGACATTTTTTTGTTTAAATGGTTTCACCAGTCAAAGGTGGCCTTTCTGGAGACATGCTTATATCAAACATGCCAGACATTACAGACATTGATGCAGATCATAAGGACCCTCAATTATGCAGTGTCTATGCCCCTGAAATATATAGCAATTTACGTGTCGCTGAGGTTTGTGCTGTAGATAGATACCTTTCTTTTATTTGTATAATACTCAGTTTTCCCTTTTATTGCCCCACTAATTATATTTCAAACTTTTGGATCAAGATTTTGTTTATTTTGGTTGTTCAGCAATTGTCTACTAAGAAGGGAGAGGATAAAGAAAATATACTATGAAATATATGACATGGTAAACCTAGGATAAAAAACAGTAGCAACCTTAAATCAAAACTAATTAATGCAACTCAGAATGGTGAAAATATATGCGTTTCCACTTATTATTATGGTTCCTCAGGTCATTAAAAGTATACATGATGCCTACTAATGGGTTAATCTTTTGTTTCTACAGCTTGTCCGGAGACCATGTCCTAATTTCATGGAAACAGTACAGAGAGATATAACTCAAAGCATGCGGGGGATTCTGGTTGATTGGCTTGTTGAGGTTAGTATCATGTAACTGCCTGACATCATCATAAGTGGTCCAAATTACACATGCTTTTGGTAAGTGCACATCTGTAGGTGTGTTTTATGAAGCTATTGATGATGATTTCTGTGTCTCACACTCAAGTGATGTCCGTCATTGAAGGGATACCTGCCTTTCTGTATTATATACTTGGGCAATCTTGGCAGCCTTAAACTTTTCTTTATGTTTATTTTAATTTTTAACTTTGAGTTTATCCCTGTTGACCAGATGCTTGTTAATCCTGTTCAAAAGCTTACAGAAACCATATGCATGTATATTAGGATTGTCCTTTACTGTTTATATATTTTTTAATTAATTGTCACTTAAGTTGTACTGCAATTTGACCTACACGAATGTGCTGATGCAATGAATACTTAAGGGTCATAACATGGTGGAGAAATGAAAGAATGTCCCATCAAAATGTCCTATTATTGATCTATTAAGTGATGATTTTATTTAAAAAAATTGAGAAGCATGAATTGAGATGCATAGTTGCATATGTGAGGATTCCTATAAATCTTTTTAATTTTTATAAATATTGCCTTAGGGGATCCGCTTATTTTGTTGAAACTGAAAACTTTTTGCCGAAAGTACTGTAGATAAAGGTAAAATTTAGCTAAAATAGTTCAGTGGAACTCATGAATAGTACCAAAAAGTGCAGTGGGGCCCATGAATAGTAGTAAAAATAAGCTAAATAGTAGTAAAAATAAGCTGGCTTTTTAATTTTTTCCAAACACACACTTATGCCTAACCAAGTGCTTTTATTTAAAAAGCTTCAATGCCGATAACATTTTGATGGCTATTTAGAGCACCCTTGGACTTGTTTGATTAGAACCAAATGATTTTATACTGTTTCAACTTTCACATTAAAATTAAATTTCTCATATTGTTAAATAATTACCTCAGCCAACTATGTTGACCTAATTTTTAGTTATGCTTTTTCTAGGCAACATATCCAAATTACTTTTTCCAAAGCTCCTTCCTCCACTTAGGAAGTTATATTAAAAGTGACCTTTCATAATTGAGGTTGAAAGTGTATCATCTGTGATTCTGGCTTGACTTTAATACTTAATGCAACATATTATGATGCTTATAATATTGTTCATCAACAAAGTATGATGTTTATTTGATCAGTTTGAAATTGTTGCATTTAGCTTCAATATAGAGTAAAATGGAAAAATTTGGTACGCTGAACTCCATATTGTTGTGTTGTGTCAAACATTGTCAAGGTGTATCTATTTCTAATAAAAATTACTGTCGTTTTGTTGCTCCAGCCACTGCTACACAAGTTATGTTGTCATTGTTGGTAATTTATTTTGTAATGTAAATTAACATTAACTGTGCACTATTTGATTGATAAGAATTTCATACAATTCTGCAACAAATTTTCTCAAGGGTCTCCTTCAGTTTGTGTAATTAAATGGATATTAGGCTTCTTGATGGCTATTCAGTTGTGTAATGCTCTGTTATGCATTTTTTTTCAATGTGGTGTGAATGTAAAAAGTAAGAATAAAATAAAATTACTCTTTCTTATCAATTTAATTTTGTTTCAGGTATCTGAGGAATATAGGTTGGTGCCGGACACGCTTTATCTCACAGTTTATCTCATTGATTGGTTTCTTGCTCAAAATTACATGGAAAGACAAAAACTTCAACTTCTTGGCATCACTTGCATGCTAATTGCCTCGTAAGCTTCCTTATCTGTAGCAGAGTTAACTGCATGATCATGGTCGGGTTTTTCATGACTACAATCTTAAACTGTACTAATTTTTTAACTTCTTTTTTCCTAATATTTTTTATTCCACATGAAATAAACATGATATTTTTTTTTGTCAATCTTGTCTAACATGCAGTGATATATAAAGGTTGAATATTTTGTTAAACTTTGTGGTTCTTTTAAGTATAATGGATGATTTACAAAATATCCAATGAGGAAAAGTTTAAGTTTATAAGCTGAAAGACAATATAATAACTTTTTAAACAATTTCTTGTTCAGCATCTTTTGCTTTACGGATGACCCACATTCGACAAAATTATATTGTCAAATGTCATTCCTTTTAAGTGATTGTAAACTTGCAAGTTCCATTTAATCAAATTAACTTCTTTTTCCCCCCTGCACTTAGTATGTACTGAATGAAGTTCATCTCTTTGTGGTTGACTTTAAAGAAGTATGAGAAAAATGTGCACCGCGTGTGAAGAGTTTTTCCTCATCACAGACACACTTACACAAGAGAGGAGGTATGTCATGGTTCTTTCTCCCAGCCATAGAATGTTTTACTCATAACCTTAATAAGAAGTAAACAAATTTTTTCAATCCCCGTTGACCAATTACAATATAATTTATGTATTATCTGGAGTTATCTGTATCTTCCATCTATTCAACTTTACCTAAAATCAGTTTATTGCCTCGGTATTAGTATGAGCTTAAGAGGTCCCAAAACAAATTGATGTTAGTGTGCACTTGGTCTCTTTGCTCTCATGTGGATTATCTTCACCATATAAAAACATTTGAGATCTCCAAAAACATTTTTTTTAAAGAAAATTCCCCATATGATGCTGATATGCTGCAATGGCTTGATAGGATTGGAAACTTAGGAGAAAAAAGAAGAAAAAATGGAGGGGAGAAAAAGGGAAAAGAGATTATGGATTCCATTTCGACTTGAAGTTGAAAAAATTCTCACCAATGAGTTCTAGCTCAAACAGTACCCTTCCTCTCCATTAGAAAATAATGGGAGGGTAAGGTCATGGGTTCAAAAACCCACTAGGTGCATGCGTAAACTTATTGATATAAAAAACATTATTAAAAAAAAAAAAAAACAAAAGAAAAACCTTGTAATCTTCTCAAAATTTTCACCCACCATACGTATTTGGTGCTTTTTGGTTATAATATAATTCTTATGACACCTTGTTGGAGGTTAGATTTATTTTTTAAATGGTAACATGATTAAAATTGGCTATTAGAGTTATTTTTGTAATACTTAGCTATGTGGATATGCATGAGTTATGGCATGCTTGGGGTCACTAGTTAAATAGGTATATGAAAATTACATTTCACCGAAATATGGGAGGTATGAAAATGATCTGTCACAGCAGTGTGACTGTAGAACTCCTAAATCACAATTTTTAATCTGTTTAATTTATGAAGATGTCTAGTGCTTCACTTTTATGGCCAGGTTGTAGGCCCTGTACTTCATAAAGTTTTAAACAATTATACAATTTGACTGACAAAGAGATGTTCTTATTAAGTATTAGAATTCAGACTATTGGCACAACCTGCCAAATCCTTTTTTTTGGGGGTTTGCTTTCCTGAATAAGTGATGGCAGGTATTGGAACTGGAGATTCGAGTATTGAAGTATTTTGGCTTTCAACTGGTTGCACCTACTGCAAAAACTTTTCTCAGGTACTTCAGCTTATCTGTCATTTTCATTCATACTGCTTACAGTTTCAGTATGTATTTTCAAGTTCCTAATCTGATTTTACAAATTCGTTATTTCCAGGAGATTTCTTCGAGCAGCACAAGCTTCATACAAGGTAACATGGTTGGCCTAAGTCATTCCTGGCCTTGGTTTGGGAAATGCCAATCTCTTTAGATTTGAACCTTTTGGATTGTCAAATCTAATTTTTACATATGGAAAATGCAGACCCCTAGTGTTGAACTGGAGTACTTGGCCGACTTTTTAGCTGAACTAACCTTAATTGACTATGGCTTCTTGAATTACCTTCCATCTGTCATAGCTGCATCAGCTGTATTTCTCGCCAGATGGACGTTAGATCAGTCAAATCCACCATGGGTTGAGTTTTCTCCTTTCTTTATTTGTTTATTTACTTTCCATGTACTGAATTATATACTAGAAATATGACTTCTTCTGTGTATCTGGCAGAATCCAACTCTAGAACACTATACCTCTTACAAGGCATCAGATTTGAAAACCACAGTTCTTGCCTTACAAGATCTACAGTTGAACACCAATGGATGTCCTCTGAGTTCTATACGAATGAAGTATAGGCAACAGAAGGTAACAAATAGAACAATATACACAGAAAAATTCATGCTTGCTTTATTATAGAGCTCCCTTGGACTTGTATTTTTAACTTACCATTGACAATCATGTAGGATTGGTTTTACATAACCTTGAGTTCACTAATGAGATTGTTTTTGTAGCAGTTTAAGTCTGTGGCGGCTTTGTCTTCCCCAAAACTGCTAGAAACACTATTCTGAGGATAAAATGGCTGTTAGATCTTTATTGCAAGGGACTACTAACAGATACGTATACTTTCCAGAAGAAAGTGTAATCTGGATATGTCACTTACTCCACGAGGTTCTACTTGATATCTAATCTTAATTCTTCCTCATCTCTATTCATATTCATTTTGGCTAATTTTTTGAATCTTTGTTGATAGTCTCTGTGGACCATGGGTTGGGTTCTCTCGAACCTGTTTTTGTAAGGTTGAATCTAAGAACTAGGGATGTCTGGTTTTTATGTCTGACGTGTATTACAGTTAATATAGTCACTTTTCTTCAGCTTAAACCAGTACATCATCAGACTGTAACAGAGAATTAATTTGCTAAGTATGTAAAGTTTGCAAGACAAGAACTAGCTGAATGTAACTATCCAGCCAAAGCTTCAATTCATTCAACTATTTCTCTTTGTAATTGTGGTTCACTTTACTTTGTGCCTTTTGTTCTCATTTGATTTTTTCGCCATTACTTTTAACTTGTTTGACTTGTAAATTCGGTTATGTTTTTTGGCCCTCTCCACAAACTTCTTTATTGTGTTAGTGTTTTTGCTTTCAAAAATGCCTTTTGGGTGTGTTTGGAATATAATCATGCTGCGTTCGTCTCATCATGCTAAGAAACATGAATTTTGATTTGAAAAAAGAAGTCTTGCATTATTTGTTATTGGCCAAAAAAAAAAAAAAAAAAAAAAATCAACTCAAAATAATCCTACACAGTAATAATCTCCCATAGTTTGAACAGTCATGGGTTTGTCATATTTGGATCGTGTAGGTGAGAGAGAGAGAGAGAGAGAGAGAGAGAGAGTATACTAATACCATGATTAACAGAACAAGATAACATCTCATTCATCAATGAAGAAAGTTTTTTCATGTTAATTTCATTCATCAAGATAGCATCCATGACTTGCGGTAAAAAAAAAAAAAAAAACCCTTCGAAGGTTAAGGCGCTTACTGAAAAGTGGACAAGGAACGACTATAACCAAGTCCTTAATTTAACCAAATTGCACCATCCATCATCAAAGTTGATTCCCTACATGTTTTTGATAATTTCATTTTTGGAAATGGAGATCTAGATGTCATCTTCCATATATCAACTATGAATTGTTAAATTTGACAACTTAACACATGTTTTCATCGACATTCTACAACCATATTGACAATTTGCATTCAAAGCCAATTCAAATTCATTGAACTATCGACCACTCTAACAAATTGCTATTGCTGACCTCAACTTTGTGTCCTTTGCA
This sequence comes from Quercus aquifolioides, assembly GCA_019022515.1. NCBI lineage: Eukaryota > Viridiplantae > Streptophyta > Magnoliopsida > Fagales > Fagaceae > Quercus > Quercus aquifolioides. Next base: position 28,243,048 of record CM032328.1, on the reverse strand, counting down.
GTGTGACAATGGCTTTTCTATTTTGGAGAAACGATGTCATCTGTGTGTTGCAAAATTTTTTCCAAAATTGGCCGACTGCGCTCATAAAACATCGCTACATCCCAGAATCTCAAATATTGCCATTACTATATGCAATGAAGTAGGTTCTCTTTCTTCTACTTTGGATTACAAAGCAGTTTGATTGTGTTGCCCTTTGTAATTGGACATTATCAATCAATAGTTGTGAGTTAGGATGCAAAATGTCAAGATATCAATTTTGCTTGAGAGTTGTGAATTAGATGCTAATGTATTGTTTAAAAATTCCAATCATTATTGGTTAAATAAGCAAGCTTAATTGAATTTCCACAGTGGACATTGATGAGTCAAAAAATAAACTAGAATCGTGGTTCTCCATAATAACGACCCAAGCAAGCGTTACACATTTATTACGCACATTGATGATAAAGAGTAACGGATAGAGCAACGGTAACAAGTGAGCTGTGCACATTAGACCATCCATCGGTAACGCACTTGTTGAACATAAATACAGAGATTCATTATCCATTAAAGCAAGGAATAGCTATAAAAGAAAGGAGGAACAGAATCCAAAGGTACACAAAAAAAATTCAGCCAAAAGCTACTCTCAAGTCAATTTCTATCTCAAAAGCCTTTCTTTTTCTGACTTAATCATCAGAGTGTTTTTGGCAAATATCACATTGGTGTATTCCACCCCGTTTAAAGTCTTATTGCAGGTTTCGCACCAATGCCGTAAGCAACCTAACTTCGTTCATCTGCAGAGACGAGGAGCTTAGCTGCTGATTTCTTGCATCATCAGATATCATGATTTGGCATGTGGAGATTAACAAATTTCAAACCCCCCCCCCAACAAAAAAAATTCATATCTAAAAAAATACAAACAGAGTAAAATGTTCTCAAAAAGGACTTGAAATTAGGGAAAACTGCCAATTAACAAAATCTTTATGGATAGAAAAAAGTAAAGTATATTAAACTACTAAACACATCATGTCAACTTAAAGATTAGCGGTATATAAAGCGTTTTTTTTAACTCAGTTGTTTTTTTATGGTTAATATAATTATAATTTGTTGCTATTTTTGTAAACTCGAACCCTTTTTTTCCTAAATCCCAAGAGATGTCAATTAAATTACAAGGCTCCTGACTTTAACCCAAGATATCCTTGATCAAGGATTAAGATCCACCTTTTTTTTTAAGTGGGTATATACAAAGAGGAACGTTAAATAATTCATTTAAGTTAGAAAATGAATATCTCATATTCAAATAATGTAAACATCACAAAATTTTGGGCTTCGTCATTTCTTAACATGAGAAAAGAGGGGGAAAAAAAAAAAAAAAACACCACAATTGAAAATACTCCAAGATGTCAATATATAAGGGAAAACCTAGCCCTTTTCATTTTAAGAGGCCATCAAAAACTGTATTTCATCACTCACAAATTAAGCAACCATGAAATCACAATACCTTGTTGGAAATTCTACATAATTTATACATTTTAAGGAAAGGCAGAATAGAGGAAAAATAAATAGGATCCACTATCGAGCCCAAGTGGTTCATTTATACATGTGGCAACTAAGAAAGGGGTTCATTTATACAATTTAAAGCTCTTCAATGAAATTTGGAAATTTTAGGAAATTTTGGAAATTTACTCAAAGCTGAAATTGTCACATTGTGACAATTTCATTGAAGAGCTTTAAGAAATTGTTAAACAATGTTGAAATTTACTGTTTAACAATTTACTGTTGAAATTTGGAAATTTTAGGAAAAAAGAATCACAATTTACTGTTCATGCTTTGTAAAATGTAAATTCATATTATTAAAGCACGATCTAGTATCTATTATATTTATCATACTCAATATTGAAAAGCTTTTTAGTTCTATATCCCAAAACTACTACTAATTAAAACTCTAAAAGTAAAGCTCTACTTCTGACATCAATGCTAAATAGGCACTTAAACAGACAATAAATGTCAACTTTTGAGATGATCTCAAATTCTCAACTGTTGAAGAGGGTGTTTGCTAAGGATATTGGGACGATATCATCTTGGAGGGTGATTCCCTGGTGGTATCTATTATCTAATGCCAATATTGGGAAATCTCTCTCCATCATCAATTTCTTCCATTATGTATGGAATTATTTCTCTTTCACACACACACACACACACATATATATTTTAAGATTTGAAGTTTGTTATATTTGTAGGAATGGCAATAAGTCTACTTATTTGTTAGCAAAATATGCTCAGGGTGTTGAGCATTATTTTACGAGGGAGGCTTTTGGATACAAGTCCAATCCTTATTTTACTTGGATTGAAGTGCGTCCTTATTTTCTAAAACATGCTCTCTCAAATGATGTATTTTCTTTCTATTAATTTATGGAGTTCCAGTTTCCAAAAAACAAACAAACAAACAATCAAACAAAACTGATCTCAAGAAAGACAACATTTGGAACAGGAAGTTGGTTGTCAAAACACAAAAACAAGTACAACTACAGTTATATAATCACTGCTTTTAACTTGTACTATTACCAAATTTATCTAAATTGATAAATGCACAAATAAATCACAATTCCAAAGTTCCTCTATTAATTTATATTTTTCTATTTCTCATTAAATTTAAATGTTAATTTTTAAAAATACAAATAATTTTATGCTCTCTCCTTTCCAACATCTAAGACCTTTTGAAATAAATTTGGAGCCTAATCCAGATTGTTGCCAAGCATTCCTGAAACCAACATCTACAAGAACCTTCTCTGACTTGGCCAATTCCCTGATAACATTCATGAAAAAGAGTACCTTGGAGAGGAATAAGTTTACATGTCAAAGAACCACTGGTAATAAGGGGCTGACCTATGTTCAAGGGTGAGGGGCCATGGCCCCCCAAAATTTTGAAAAAATATATAGTTATTTTAATATTTCAAAATTTAGTCTATAAAAATAAGAGTTACCATCCCAAGTATTTGAATTAGTCCAATAATGCTCTTAAAAAAAATAATTAGTCTAATAGTTATAGAGACATAATTTTATTTTTCGCAATTCTATTTTTTATTGTAAAATGTACTCTTATATCTGTTAAATATTTGATAAAGTTTGGCACTAAACATGTTTGAATCTATCTTTTTCAACCCGTTATGTGGCAATTAATAAGTCACCAACTCATTAAAAAAAATCTTGTCACTAAAACTACACATGAAATGTCTCTTTAGTTATTGCCACATAATAGGTTAAAGTAAGATAGCTTCAAATATGTTTAGAGCCTAACTTGTTCCTCCAAGTTTTGGATCATTCATACTTTTGAAAATTTCATTATTTCAATTGAAAGATTTTTTACTTATTTTAGTATAAAATTTGATAATTTGTATCGAAAATGAAACTTTTTAAAAAAGTTATTATGAAAATGGTAAAAATGAATTTTATTTTATGAAAGATTGCCATCAAACATAATTTTGGTTGAAAATACTAATTTTTTTTTTTGTTGGGTGTGTATATATATAACTTATCAAATAAAAAAGTGTGTGTATATATATGTGTGTATATAATAAAAAAGCGTGTGTATAATATATGTGTGTGTGGAGGGTTGTTTTAATAAATATATTAGTGCTGCAACTTGGCCCCAAACAAAATTCCTGGCTCCGCCCCTGCTGGTAATGCTGACAATTTCATGAAAATATGAAATTCTTCATTAAATTCAATAAATCAGCATGAATTCCCATTGTTTCCAAGACTTTGGCATTCTTTAGAATATATTTTATGAGTTTCATTTCATGTTCCAAGCTTTTAATTTGTAATAAAGAAATTCCCCAAATACATGATTCTAGACATTTGGGAACATACAATAATGGCTTTATCCAGCACAACTCATGTGGTCCTTTAGAATCCACCCGATGAAAACAGACCGATCAGTCAGTAAAAAAATCAAGTCTAAGAGAAGATTAATTGAAATATTCATTTAAACCAAACTGACCTAGGTTCTCAAGTTTATGAGCATTTTCAAGCAAATTTGGTAGAATATGCCATTTGTAGCATTTAAGTTCCAAACTTGTCAAATTATTAAGCATGGGAAGATCATATCTAGCAGCAAGACTGAGAGACTGCACGTACTGAGAGATAATATCAAGCACACACACAGCCACTGATATGAGTACAGGTATGGGTACGATACTACCACATAGGTAATTTCTGAAAAATTATAACATAACACGGCTAATAAGATATCGGTAGAACATGAGTTTGACATCGATGCGACATGGGCATGGCACCCCAAATGAAGTGTTCGTGCTTATTATTAGTTTTCTCCAATATTTTAATAATATTACCAAGAATCTTGTAACTTAATTAGTTGGCACCTCAATGTCCAATATAGACATTTATGATTCAGATCCCCTGACTATCGATGTTTTAAAAAAAATTCAATAAATTTCCTTGTAAAAAATTATAATCTTTAGTTATTTTATAGACAAAATAGAAAGACACTAAGAGTAGTGTAGTGATTTGATCACACTATGTATGTGTTTACAAATTGAAAATTGCATGATATAATGGTTGATATAGATAAGCATGTTCATGCCTACTAAAAAAATGCATATATCCTTCAATTATTATTATTTTTTTACATTCTTGATTGTGTGTTACTAATTTTTCCCCCATTTTTGTTGGACATTGCTTCAATTGTTGCATGATGTAGTGTTTCAATTGTTTCTTACATAAAAAGAAAACTTTGTTTCTCATATAAATCTTAGAAAAATTATATTAAAATTTCATTATGCTATAACAGAAAGGAGTTAGGAAACTTAAAGGATTAAGATTAATTTTAGTGAATTCTCAATTATTTAATTTTTTTATGACTTTTATGTTAATTGTCATTAAAGCAACTAAACATGAGTAAGAATGTCATATTCTAAATTTATTATTATTATTCCAACTAAAAATTATCTCTTATGGAGAGTTTATAAAAATATCATATAAATTCATTTAATATTAATAATTAATGCACAATTATAGATAATTAATATATGCATTTACTATGTTGGCTAATTTAATAAACTAGTACTTTGATATAAATGCAAAGTTTGTTGATTTAAATAAAGAGAACTCTAAGAAATACGTCACATGGCACAAGCCTACACTCTTTGACATGAGGTCTCTGGTTATATATATATATATATATATATATATATATATATATAAATATTGATTAGTACAAAATATGCTATAGGAGTTGAGGTACAAAAAATCTAATAATAAGTATGAAATTTAGGAAAGCAATATCAAAAGGAGGGAAAGCACCTTGCCACAATCCAATATCAAAGTCTGAACATTAGGAAGTGCTCTATGAAGCTGGAATATGCAGTGACCATAATTTTGCAGGTCATCTTGTTGCTCGCGTTCTAGTAAATCAAGGTATGCTGTAACAACGTTGGTTGCGTTGCCTAGCATATAATTTTGGCAATATTGATCCCAGAGAGTATGTTTCTTAAGACTGCCCGGTTTGTTAATCGTAGTTTAAATTTACGATATTGTACTTGATTATCAATGGGAATATCTTGCGGTGTAGGGTGAGAGATATTAAAATTGATCGTATTATCCTGTAGAATAATGAGCCAATCCACCATTGCTACGTGTCCCATGCATAATAGAATGATAAGAAAAGAAAGATAGAAGTTATGTACTAGTGAGAAAGCATATAGACATTAATTTAGCTACTGTCTAAGCATCCAAGATAGTGGGCAAACGTAATGACAAAATTAGTCAAGTACTATTACAACTGCATCAATCAGTCATATGCTAGGTTTGGGCCATATTACAGTAGCAGGCCAACTTGTCAAAGCGGCATTACTGTGTTACTATGTATAGTAAAAGTACAAGCACACCTATCAAAGAAACACCAAATGCATGTTATCTTATTTTGTCAAGACTCTATCTTGTCATTCTTTAATGGGAAGACAACACCTTACCTAATAGAATAATGACACATGCCCGCCTCTACTACTATTAAAGAATGAAGGTGTCGGAGAAGGAGTGAAGGACACAAGGAAGAAAAGGAGAATGTATTACAAGCTCTCTCTCTCTCTCTCTGGCAGAAGCCTCTTCCCACCTTCTCTTTCTCTATTATCTTCATTAATTCTCTCATCTCTCTCTCTCCATTGAAATATAATCCCCTATTGTAACTATTTTCTAAAGGTTTCCACATTAAAAACATGTGTATATTTCTCTTACACTTTTAATTTTTGCAAATCTACTTTTTCATTATTAAGCACCAAGTTCAATTGGTGTGTAAATGTCGTCATAGAAATTCAGTGCCTTATTAGATCAAGACTACCACGTACAACCACCACCTACCACCCCCACTAATGTCCTTGATCTTTGGTTGCCAACTATCATCGGCCGCTACCACTGTCAGTCACGAATTTTTTAAATCTAAAATTCTCTTATTTATTTATTTATATATTATATATGTGCTTGGGAGATGAGAAAAATATGGGTAAGTAATAGAAAATATGTTTTTTATAATATTTTCAGAATGTAACCAAACTCTTGAAGATATTTTTTGGAATTTTTTCAAAAACACAACTAAACATTTAAAAATATTTTATGATATAAAAACATTTTCCGGAGTTTTTTCAAAAATACAACTAAATACTTGAAAATATTTTATGGTCGGAAAATATTGAAATGTTGGCCTAGCATGACTATAATCTTGTCCCTAATTCAAACAAATTGCACCATCCTTGATATCAAAGTTGATTCCCTTCGTTCTCTTGGTGGTTTCCTAGTAGTAGGTAAATGAATGAGGATAAAGTTTGGCAACAAACTTGGTTGTAGCTTAAGATTACAACTCCATTCAATATTTTATTGGATGTGAATTTTAACAAATCCACCATTAGATTATTTTTTCTTCTTATATTCTCCATGCTTACAAATTTTGCAGAAGATCAAAGATTAATAACTATGTAATTAATCAAATATTTAAATTTCAAGTTTTTGTAGTCTAAAATGATGTATAAAAAATAAATTTATAAATTGTATGGTAAATATTAAATAACATCAAAATGGAATTAATAACATTGGTAAATAACAGCCGATTGACATAAAATTTGACATGTGTGTTAAGAACATAAAAAATATGCAATTCAACTATTAGATTTTAAAAAATGTAGTCATGTTAATTTATTAGTGGAAATTATAGTCGCAGGCTACAACCAAATTTGTAACGGAACTTTGTCCAACGAGGAACTTGATGTCACCTTCCACATATTATCAAATATCAACAATGAATTGTTAAATTTGACAAATTTCACTACAAGGTTTCACCAACATTCTACAACCTACATGAATGTGTAGCATCTACAAAGCATATTGACAATTTGCATCCAAGGCAAACTTTGCCGGTCTTCGATGGTGTTGATGGTGGGCCTTTTTTTTTTGGGCGGAAAGACCGACCACTGAGGTGCAATTATTGGCACAAGGTCTGAAAACCCAACAAAATTGCATCGCATCATTGCCTGTAAATTCCCCTTAAACCCTCCTTTCTCTAATCTGCCCACATTAGTAAAGTCCAAATTCAATATCACAAATGCCGAATCTCATCACTGAGTGCCTAAACAAAGAACCCAAAGGCATCCCCATTGGAAAACCCATGTACTTCCCTCCCCCCCCAAAAATATCATTTGTTCTTGAGAGTTGAGAGCTAGATGCTAATGTATTGGTTTTATATATATGCACTCATTGTTAGTTTAACAAACAATTGCTGGGAATCATGATTTGGTGTGTCGAGTAATTGATTTAAAGTCCTTGGCCTAATCAAGTTCCTCTTCTTTGAATCACTTGGTTCAAGGTTCAACCAATTTCTACGTGGGTAATATTCGATTCAAAGAGGCATATTAAATAGTTCATTTCAATTCACCGAAAATATAGGCCTCGTCAATGTCGTCATTTCTTCATAAAATGTAAAAGAAGATTACCTAAAAAAAACATTACTCCAAGATGTCAATATGCAAACATAAGACCTAGGATTTTCATTTTAAGAGGCCACCAATAACTGAATTTAACCGCACAAAATAAAGCAAGCATGAAATCACAATAATCTGTTGGAAATTCTACATAAATTAGACATTTTAATGAAAGGGAAAATAGAGGGAAGAAAAATGGCTTTTGGGGCTGTTGAGCACAGCAGATCCATTTATACACTCTTCAACCTGTTGCAACAAAGAAAGATTATCAGTGAGAACACCAGTGAAGTTAATTAATAATTATTAATTAGTTCCTTTTAGAAGGAGCATATCACAAACCCTACCTTTTCCTGTAAACTCCAAATAAAGCTATTAACTTTCAAGTTTCAACGATCAGCATCTAAAATGTGAGCATATAAGAAAAAATAAAATTAATGGGCCAAAAATCCAAGAATTCATGGGGAATAAAGCCTTCTAAGAGAGTTCATTGATATCAATTTTTGAAATGATCCTAAACATTACAAAAGAGATCTTAAGAAAGCTCAAAAGGTTAGAATCATTTTGCCAGTTGGTTGTCACAATGCCAAAATATTATCACTAATTTCAGTTTAAGATAATCCCAAAACAGAGAACCTGCAAAATGTAGTAACAACAAAAAGAAATCAACACCGCTTTGGCAAATTGAGAAGGATCTAAATGGCAAAGGAAACAACATTTCAACGTGCTCCCTTATGTATTTTGGATTGGTGTTATATGTGCGTGTAATAGTGAAACTATTAACCATCTCCTCATTCATTGTCTCGTTGCTATGGATCTGTGGGCTATGGTTTTGGGTTTATTTGGAGAAAGTTGGGTTATGCCAAAGTCTGCTGTTGAGATTCTTGCTTGCCAGCAAGGTCAGTTTGGTTGCCATTGTAATGGACATATATGGATCGTTGTTTCTCATTGTTTGATGTACTATATTTGGAATGAAAGAAATAGTAGATGCTTTGATGATAGTGAGTGTTCTTTGCCTGATCTCAAGTTATTCTTTTTTTAGAACCTTATTAGATGGGTTGTCAGTATGGAGAAACAGAGAAAGGGAAAAGAAAAGCTGAGAGAGAAGACTTTGATTTGATCTATTATTCACTAAGAAAAAATGATACAGCTTACAATCTGGAGAGAAAGAGATCCTATTTATACAGGTAAATAAGCACGATCTAATCTGATACAACAACGAAATCCACTCCAACTAAATATGTTACAACAAACTCTTAACAGCTTAATAATAAAATAAACACTTGCTAAACTAAGCTGACTAGGACAACAGAGTTGATGACTAGACTTGGTGAAAGATGCTGACTAGATATGTTGACTGACTGCAGGTATTTTATCAGAAACAGCATTCCAAAATGCATCTATATTAGTTTTTATTTTTCTAGTTCTCACTAAATAAATAATTTTAATTTAAAAATATCAATGATTTTATTCTCTCTCCTCTCTAACATTAAGCCCTTTTGAAATAAGTTTGGAGCTAAATCCAGGTTGTTGCCAAGCATGAACGTAACCAACATCTACAGGCACCTTCTCCATCTTGGTCAATTCAATGTCCTCAACCACCATCAACTTCACCAATTTCATAATTCCATGCTCTCATTTCAAGAACCTGTTTGGCCTTTGCTTGCATCACCTGTCAGATTAAAATGGACGGGTTCCACCATTGTCAAATACCTAAAGATTCAAGAGGTGCCTAATTTAGCTGTGGTACCTTCCTGGCACAGTGCAACCTTACATAGGCAACTTCAAAATTTTGTTTTGTTTGCTGGATAGGCATCTTTAGTAATCATGGAGTAATTTTTCATACATTGAGTGCTTTTTCTGTTTCGTTTAATTGTTTCCACTTTCCTACTTGGTGAGCTCCAATTAGCTCAACACGTAAATTATTTTATAGATCTGTTGGCATCTTGCGTTGATTACAAAGAGTAATCATAATGGAGTGGACAATATAGGTTTCAAATCCTATAATATCTATAAATTTAAGGTTCCATACTTCTGTTAGAAGTACTATTTATTTGTTATATGTTATATACATTGAGCTACAAGTCAGGTTGTCAACACAAATGTCATTGATACAGAGTAATCCCAGCAAATCAACAAAAGCATAGATACACAGGTCGTGACCAGTTCAATAACTTCTCTTTCTTTCAAGTTCAAGTAAGTTATTATCAACATAGGCAATCATGATAACATTCATGAGAGAGAGAGAATATACCATTGAGAAGAAAAAGTTCACACTTAGAAGAACCCCTTGGTAACTCTGAAAATTTCTTGAGAATTCGAGAATTTTCTGCCAAATCCAATAAACCAGTAAGAATTCCCATTTTTTCCAAGACTTTTGCATTCTTCAGAAAAAATTGTACGAATTCCAAGTCATGTTCCCAGCTTTTAAATTTTACTAAAGAAATTATCCGAAGGCATGATTCTAGACATTTGGGAACATGCGGTGGCTCTGTCCAACAGCACAACTCATGTGGTCCATCAGTATCCACCTAATGAAAACAGACTCACCAGTTAATAAAAAAATCAAGTCTATATGAGAAGATTAACTACAATAATCTTTAAAACCAGACTGACCTTATGAAGAATAAGTTTCTCAAGATTAGGAGCACTTTCAAGCAACCTTGGTAGTATATGCCATTTGCAGCATTTTACATCAAATTGCAGTGACCTCAAAATATTAAGCATGGGAAGAGAAAAACCAAATCTAAGAGACTGCACCTACAGGAAGATAAAAACCAAAATGACATTATTGCAAATAACAAAAGAAAGACTTAGAAATCTGATTGCCCAAACTGCTACCATCAAAATATGATAAATGAGTTGTGGTGCATTTGGTATACCATATTTTCATTGCCTTATTTTGACTAGGGGAAAAAAATCTGTCTACCCAAAAAGTTATACCAAACTAGAAAAACTGGCTAGCTGAATATTTTAAATGTTATTAATGCATAATGTTTGTTTAACTTTATAAAGTAAAAAACAAACTAGCATAAACTATCAAATAAAGCATGAAAGTGAAGAACCTACTAAGAATTGCTAATTTACTAAGAGTCAAAACGAAGGAAAGTACCTTGGTATGACGAACTAACAAACTTTGAACACTAGGGAGCTCTGTAAGAAGGTGACCGCGACTGTCATGTTCATCAGCTTGTTGCTTGTGCTCAGATAAATCAAAAGTCGCTTTAACAATGTTGGTGGTTAAACTATCTTGGCCAGATCCATCAAAGAAAGAAAGACACTTAAGACTAGGCGCGTCAATCTCAATTTTAAAAGGAAATGGTACTTTATTCTGGATGCAAAAAAAGAGTAATCTAGGGTGACAGATATTAATAGCCGTTACATCATCTCTTCGTACTCTCCCGATGAAAAATGTTAAGAGGTTTGGGATACCAGTTAACAGGCTACGAAAAGAGTCCTCATTCGAGCATAATTTACTGCCAAGACGAAGATCCTTGAGATTCGGAAGGTGTACAGATGAAGGACAATTGAGAACAATATCGCCATATAGTGTCACAATCTTCAGTGATTTGCAGCCAAAAAAGCGACGAGGCAACTCAAATGGTTTTCTAAAAAGGAGCAAGAGTTCCAGTTCTTCAACGCCGTGATCCACCGCATAGCAAATCCACGAAGAGACGTGGAAATGGATTGAATCATCAAAAGAATCGAGCGCAAGCCGGAATTTCTTCACGGGAAGCGGCTTGCGGAGAAGCAAAACATTGCATACGAAATGGGTAAAGGTCATGCGGCCATTGTTATTACCAATGTCTTGGTTCCGAGTTACGGAGTGCTGGAAATCAAGAACGGTGAGCTTAGTCCAGAGCAGCTTCCACCTTTTCGACAATGCTGATGTGGCAACGGCTTGTTTGGTTGGGAGAAGTGAAAGAATGTCGTAGAGAAGACATTCTGGTAGATTGCTAATCCGATCAACCTCAACCTCTTCTGCATATCTTTTCAAGTTTGATTCGGTGGCCATCAGATCAAAAGTCCACTACTGAATTTGATTGATTCACTGGGGATATTATATGAACATCAGTTGTGAAAAATTTGTAACAAAACAAAAACAGTTTTAGCTATGAGTTTGTAATTCAACAATCTATAACTCGAAAACTCACAACAACAAATTAGTCAAAAATTTTTAGCATTTTGAATTTGATACGGTAAAGCAAGCAGAAATGAATCAATTAAGACACTAGTGTAATTGAAGAAAAATCACATAAACAAAAACAAAGAGAAAATCGAAGTGTGACCTGAAACGCTGAGAAAACGAAGACAATGGGGTTAGTCGTAGTTGGAGCCGGACAATGTGGAATTTAGGGTTTGAAAGGAGAGTGCGGGAGTGAGAGAGATTTGGGCAAAGCTAACGGGAAATGATATTTTGAGGAAATATTAAAAAAAAAACAAAGGCCGAGAATATATATATATATATATATATATATATATATATATATATGTGTAAAGGTAAATTTGTATTTTTACCCACATCTTTGCAGTGTAAATATGCGAATATTTTCTCTCATACCTGTCCGTTTATATTTAAATAATTAAAAAATATTTTTTTATAGGATTTTGTTCTTAAAAAGGCATGTATGTATGTGCTTTTAGTATTCAAACTTTAAATGTATTTTTATGTGCATCTTTGCATTGTAAATATGCGAATTCTTTCCTCCATACCTACTCTGTTTATATTTAAATAATTAAAAAAACTATTTTTATCGTTTTTTTTATAAGGCATATGTATATGTGTTTTTAGTATTCAAACTTTAAATTCATGACATTTTTTGATGTTATATTATTGAGTTTATATTTTTATGTTTTAAGATTTAAATTGTTTATATTTTTTAATGGCAAAACTACACTAATGATCCTTGAAGTTTGCCCTTTGTGCATAATTGGTCCTTTAAGTTTGAAGTGTGCATAATTGGTTCCTCAAGTTTTAAAATTGAGTTGTATTAGTCTTTTTACTAATTGCAGTTAGTAGTGTTACTTACGTGGCTAGCGGAACAATGATTTGGTATTTTTTTTTTAATGGCGTGACATGTTTTTAATTAAAAAATTTTCTTCCTTAGAAACAATATTCACAACCCGGTACCAACCAAATTTAAAAAAGAAGAAGCATTTTCTACCTATTGTACAAACCCACCCACGAGAGAGAGAGAAGGGGATATAGTGAAGAAAAACCCAAGCCAGCCACCGTTAGTGGAGACCCAAACCCTAGTTGCCGTCGGCAACAACACTGCTTCTCTCGCACAACCACTGACTTTCCTCCCTCCCTACTTCTCTACCACTAAACCGCTACTGCCTCACTGCTTCTCTCGCATAACTGCTAACTCGCCTCCCTCCTCCTCTCACACAACCACTGACCTGCCTTCGTCCCCCCATCTCAGGTATTACATTTTTTCCTATGGTATCTCACATCAATTTAGGTCCATGAAAGATTTTTTTCCCCCTGTGTGATGCACTAACCAAAAATGAATGTGAAAATTTTAAAACTCAAATTTTGAAGTATAGGGATAAACCAATAATCACTATGTTGGAGGAGATTAGATTGCATCTGATAGCTTATTATATTAAGAAGAAGGAGAAAATTGCAAGGTATCATGGTCCTATATGTCCTAGAATCCAGAACAAGTCCGAGATTGAAAAAAATTAATAGTATAGATTGGGTTCCAATTTGTTGTGGGGATAGAAATGAATTAAAGTTTGAAGTATCAAAATTGCCTGACAAGTATGTAGTTGACATAAAGCAGCATACATGCTCATGTGGATAATGGGACCTAATTGGGATTCCTTGTGCACATTCTAATGCTACATTAGGATATATGGGTCACACAATTGAAGATTATGTGCATCATTGTTATAGTATGGAGTCCTTAACCCAGACTTATGGGCCTTGTATATACCCTATTAATGGTCCCAAGTTGTGGCCACGAGTGATAGAGAAATCATACTCCCCTTAAAAAAATAAGACAAGGGGAAAGGCCTAAAAAGAAGAGAAAGAAGGAACTTGGTGAGCTAAACAATCCATATAAGATGAAGAGGAGAATTGGCCATGTTAAATGTAGCCAATGTGGGACAGTAGCCCATAATAATAGGAGGTGTAATCCCGCTACTCAGGCTAGCAAACAACTACGAGTAAGGCTTGTAATAGTTAGATTTTTTTTCTCCTTGTTGATAATGCACTACTAAGTTGTGATGTAACATTTATAGGTGAAAGAGCCAAATGTAACAGCATAGAGTTTGGAAAACCAAGAACATGGGACATCTTCAAGCCATGTAGAACCTACTAATGGGGCAGCACCTCCACCACAAACAAGCCAGGAAGCATATGCAAGTCAGCACAATCAAAAAATACCTGTGAGGGATTGCAAATACATATTTATATTGGTTAGTCTCATATGAAAAAATCACAGATTTATAGTTAATGTACTAAAATGAAACTATAATGCATTTTCAAGTTAGGAAAAGAAATGTCACAACACAGAGTCAGCCAACACCACAATGTGAAGGAGTACATCGAAGTCAATCAGCATCTTAGATTATTATTATTACATTATGTTACAACAAAATTGCCTATGTTGTTTCTAGTAGATTAATATCCTTGTGCACCTTTTCAGGCTGAACCCAACGAAGTTACAATTTTGGAGTGTCAATAGAGACAATGGCTGTTGCAAGTGAGACATCTAGAAGAATTACAAAATTTTATAAGAATGCACAAGTGCAAAAGTGAACGACATTTCTTGTGGTTAAATGTGCAGAAGTGAAGGTGCTTGCGGAGATAAATGTGTATTTTGAAGTGGATGGAACACTTAGATATTTTTTTTGTTATTGTTTGAAATAGTTCGAGGATTACTACTATTTGGAACAATTTGAAGTATAGGTTATTTAATGTTACTATTTTGAACATGTTAATCAGTGCAATTAATATGATATTTATTGGAAACCTTGCCAGATTATGCAATTGGCTAGTCTTTATTTTAAATTTGATCAATTGTTTAGATATATTGTTATTCCTTGGAATTGTTTAATTTGCTTTGTTCGAGGAAACCAAATAGAAAGCAGTCAACAGTTGGCTTATTTGCTTGATTGAATTGACTTATTTGCAAGAAACCAAATAAAATGCACTAGTAGAGCAAATATATTAGACTGCTAGAAAGAATTGGATTATTTGCTTTATTGATTGTACAAGCTAGTGCTTAAAGCTGGCATTAATAGATAGTCTTAGTGGTTGAGCAAAATGAAAATCACACTAGTAAAGAAATGCATGCAAATTGCATGACTGTCATGGTAACAAACAGGGACAAAACTCACTATACAAATCAAAGACTGGGAGTTCAAATCTTCATAAAAAACATGACTTGCACCTTGACAGGGAGAGCTGCACATTGCATGGCATAATTTAGGATAGTGGAGAGAGTTTCCTAGGTCAAAACAACCCTCCCAGCAAAGGATAAAAGGTGAGTTTTCTAGCCCGTTAACTGATTTTGAACACGCTCAACTATAGACCCAAAATCTTGAGGAACTGATGTATGTTTAATAGGAAAGCCAAGATACTTCCCCAAGGTAGGGGTTGTTGGTGTGGGTGTGGGTTCCAAACACTTTTATTATTATTTATTTCTAGCAGTTGGGAATTTATGAATAAAATAGCCGTTGGTAATTATGAGAAAAATAGTCGTTGGGCAATAATGGATAATATAGCCGTTGGGCTTTTATGGGTATTAGTTACCAATAACTATATGTTATTATTGTCATGAATAGCCTATATAACACCCATCATCACACCCTTTCTTATGTCATAGTTTACTATTCTATATTTAGATATACACAAATCCTATTATATGTCCCTCCCACATTTTTTTCTACAATTTATATTTGTTCTAAGGAAAGTAATAGAGGGTTGTTCTTGAATCTTCGTGAGCAGAAGTGCTTCTATCATGAAGGTTGACGCTATAGTCTAATCCTGAGGGGTTGTTTGGCCAAGAGAACCAGTCGCACAGAGTTTTACTCCGAGTGACACGAATCAACCTTTAAGGACAGCGCTTTCGCAGCCTGATTCTATAGCATTGTGAGATTGTTCTAAACTCCTTTTTATTTTATGTTCTTGCTAATTATTTGGGATATTGTTTGTTGTATCAAACTTGTTTATTCATTATTATTTTTCCAACGGGGGTTGATCGAAATTCTAATATACTATAGAGCCCTCTCTTGTGTGTGGGGGCTAAATTAGGGGAGAAACATACACGAGATTTTTCTGCACTAAACCTTTTGACCAGATAGCTCGCAGAAAGTGTCTAGAACATCCCTGACAGCTCTACAGTTTTTAACATTAGCCTTCGCGAAGAGTACAAGGTCATCTGTAAAAAAACAAATGGGAGAAAGTTGCACCACCTCTAGAAGCCAAGATTGGATCCCACAACTTAGGTTCACATTTTTCTGTGATGAGAGTCCCCAGAATTTCCATGCATAAAATGAACAGATAGGGAGAAAGAGGTTCCCCTTGTCTTATGCACCTTGACTGTTGGAATGGGTCCAGAGCTCCTCCATTAAAGAGCACAGATATGGAGGAGGATGAGACACAATTCATGATTAGGGAGCTCAGGTGGCTCGAGAACTTAAAGGGAGCAAAAATATCCCTTATGAAACTCCACTTAAGGCGGTCATAAGCTTTTTCCAGATCAATCTTAATTGCCATAAACCCTTATTTACCTTTCTTTTTGGACATGGAGTGGATTAACTCTTGCACAATGATGGCATTGTCCACACCCTTTCTCTTAGGCACAAACGCTGTTTGGAGTGGAGAGACTAATAGTCCAAGACAGCTCGAATGCGGGCCACAAGGAGCTTAGTGATGACCTTGTATACTGTATTACAAAGGCCAATGGGACGAAAGTTGTTGAGAGACTCCGGGCTATTGCATTTTGAAATGAGGGTGATCAAGGTTCTGTTGAGATACTCAGGGATTTTTCCAGAGTAGAAAATTTGGTTAACTTCAGCTTTTACAGAGGGACCCACAACAAGCCAGAAACGTTGAAAGAATCCCGCATGAAGCCCATCTGGCCTTGGTGCTTTGTAAGGTTTGAGAGACTGTAAAGCAGCAAAGATTTCATCATCAGTGACCGGGAGCTCAAGCTTAGCTATATCTTCAATATTTAGCCTACTTTTTCAAAATGGAGGTTGCCAATCCTTCAGAGAAGAACTGCATTGTGAGGCAGTGAAGAGATTCAGAAAGCCTTGCCTAATGAAGTTGGCAATTTCATGTTCCCCATTTAACCAATTTCCCATCCGGTCTCTCATACTAGTAATGCGATTCCTTCTCCGCTGAATCAGGGTTGAATTGTGAAAAAATGCAGTATATGTTTCTTGGTTAAAGTTAATATAACTGCCTGCCATCCTCAAAAGTCAAAACACACCTTTTGCAAACACAAAAATGATGAGCTCTAGGAGGCTTTTATGTAAAACACATGTCACAATGCCTCAATTTTGCACCCTATAAAAAATTATCTGGAAACAAAAATTGACATCTGGAGTGAAGTTTTAGTAATGCAATCAATGACAACAATAATAGATTCTCTTATGTATTGAGAAATTGTACCGTGATAACTTATCCAAAGGACATTAAAACCTTAAAATGGACATTTTACAAAGTCAGATTATAGAAAAAGAAGAGGCAGACATTTTTGTGCATTTAATAAAAAGCACCAACATTTTTTTTTTTGGGTTGAAAAATGAGTGATTAGTAGAGATAGACACATACAAATTAAACTTCAGAGAATACAAAATCCGTGAAATCAAAGTGACCAAACCAGTTGCGAGAATGAGATAGAACGTTAATAAAGCGCCTGAGTAATAAAGAAAAGAATCAGAAGAATATAATAGGATTTGGAGTTGTTTTCGAGAGCAAGGTTTTCAGACCCGGACCGTTCATTGAACCGTAAAAGGGAGAGGTTCAAGGTTTTTGAGGTCGAACCGAGGTCGAACCGTGATGGCGTCATAATTAATTTAATAATTAATTAAAGCCTAAATATAGATATTAAATTTATAAAACTAGCAAAATTGACTAATATATCTATATATATGAGGGAAATTTAATAATTTTCAAGCATATATTTAATAATTAAATAAGAAAGTTAATAAAATAAAATAATAACCATGAAAATATTAAAATTTATGATTAATTTTTGAAGTAAAGTTGAATATCTTTGAAGGATTTTAATTATAATTTTTTTTATTCCTTGTAAGAGATGGATAATTTAATTAAGTAGAATAAAATTGTGTTCAGTTGTTTTTATATAAAAAAAAAAAAAAAATTGCTAATGGGTTGGACCGCACGGTTCTTGACCGGTTCGTACGGTCCAACCCCGGTTTTAGGGGTTCACGGAATTGCCACATATGCCCGGTTCTTTATGCTTAAAAAATTGGTTTTTATCATGGTTCACGGTTTTCACGGTCCGACCTCCCGGTCCAGTCCGGTTCTGAGAACTATGTTCGAGAGAACCATTAGTCTGATTCATTGTTTTTATTTATTTATACATAGATTCATTGTTCTCTTGGTTCAAAGTGCCTAGGGAACTATAACAGCAAGCAGAATATGGAAGGTGGGAATGGGTATTGAAAATAAACTTCAAAAAATTAATTAAAAATGAAAAATGAAAGAATATTGCAAGGGATGCGCCACTTGACAAAATTGAACTCCAATTAAAATTCAATTGAATTTAGCCTCATTGATTTTTGCACCCAATAATTCATTTGACACAAAAATTTAGTAAATAGATAAGAAATGTGACGTAAATTAGACTCTAATTTAGAATTTAATTGAATTTTCTCTGTACTTTGACTATTAAAAAATATATAGATAAAGCACCAACAACACTTTAGTATGCAAAGAATTCACGTTGACTTCAAAAATGTCAATCAAATGTATAATAAACTGTAAAAGAAGCATACACTCAACAAATGAGAGAAAAGAAAAGGAAAAAAAAGGACCCCAACTCTAAAAATACCCCAAGATGTCATTATGCAAGGTAAAATGTAGGCTTTCATTTTAAAAGGCAACCGATAACTGTTTTTAACCACACAAAATTAAGCAAGCATAAAATTACTATACCATGTTGGAAATTCAACATAAATTATACATTTTAAGAGAGCAAAATGGAGGGAAGAAAAATGGAATTTGGAGCCATCAAGCACAAGCTTAGTTTCATTAATTTATATAGACTTTAAAACACTAGTATTACTATTTTTTTTTTTTTTTGTTCTAATAAGTATTATTGTTTATTCAAAAGAAAAAAAAAAAATTATATAGACTTTTCAACATGTTGCAACAAAGAAAAGCATTTAGTGAGAACACTAATATTAACGTCGATTAATAATAAGTTCATCTCCGAAAGAAGATATCACAAACCCTACCTTCTCATGTAAATTTCAAATAAAACTACTAACTTTCAACTTTCAGCATCTAAAAATATGATTATTTAGAAAATACATTAATTGAATTAAAACGGTAAAACTCTAGTATTTAAGGGACATAAAGCTTTCTAGATAGTTAGTTAATGTCAATGATCAAAATCATAACAAAATAGATCTCAAGAAGCCCAAAAGGTTGGAATCAATTTGCAAGTTGGTCCTCAAATTCTATGAGAAACCCAAAAAAATGATTCTTACAGAATGTAATAACAAGTATAAGAAATCAAAACAACTTCAGAAAATTGAGGACCTAAATGCACTAAGGAAACGCCATTCCAATATAGGGGTGTGCAGCCAACTTGCCAACCCGCCAAAACCGACCCGACCCAACCCAATCAACCGGGTTGGGTCGGTTTTTAGGACTTGATGGGTTGGGTTGGGTTACAAAATTTTTTTTTATAGCGGGTCGGGTTGGGTTTGGGTCATAAAATTTCAAACCCGCCAAACCCAACCCGACCCACCCATATATTTAATATATATTTAAAAAATATTATATAATTAATACATTTTTTAAAATAACTAGCTCTTCCTATTCTATATAAAAGCCAATTAGTTCACACAAATCCTAGTAAATTACTATTGTTGTTTAGTCATTAGTATTGTTTGCCTTTAAGGAGTTACATTGATACTAATCTTTGGGTTTTTTTTAATATATTTATATTTATATTTTTTCTACTCAATTTAATAATAATAATAATAATAATAATAATAATAATAATAAAAATTTGTCCAACCCATGGGTTCAACCTGACTCAACCCGACCCATGCACACCCTTATTCCAATATATGCACCATTGCACCCTTCATGTTAGGACTTGGGAGTTGGGAGTCAAAAACCCAAATAAAGACTAAACAAAACCACTACAAGAGCTATAGAGGGAAAACACTGTCATAAAATCTAATAATTTAAAGGTATTTGTCCGGCCAAAATGAGCAAATGCCCTTTTCGTGCAAAAAAAATGGCGTTTTGCCCAATTTTCTAAACTAATTAGGGAAATGCCCCTCTTTTATAACTCGACTTTCTAAAAATCGAGTTTAAAAAAAAAGAAATTCTAGAGCCTTATAGTGGCGTTTTAACGAGCCTATAGTGACGCTTTAAGTACCTATAGTGGCGTTTTGGAACTTGATCTCCATGAACTTGAGTTATAGGTAATTTTTATTTTATTTTTTTATTTACCTATAACTTGAGTTCATGGAGCTCGAGTTCCCAAAACGCCACTATAGGTCCTTAAAACGTCACTATAGGCTCCTTAAAATTGCCACTATAGGGCTTAACTCGATTTTGAGAAAATCGAGTTTCAAAACAGGGGCATTTTCCTAATTAGTTTGGGAAAGGAGGCAAAATGCTTGATTGTTTGCGCGAAAAGGGTATTTGCCCATTTTGGCTGTATTTGTCCATAGGGACCGTTTTAGCTAGAATTGACATACAATTGTCAATTCCTTTTTATTTTTATTTATTTATTTATAAGACACCATAAAGGACCCCATTGATTTTTCTATTAAAAAGCTTTAAGTTGATTCTGAAGTTGAAATTAAAAAAAAAATAAAAAATCATACAGTATAAATCCAGAATTTGAAAGAACTATATATTTTAAATTATCGAATACTCAATGAGTTAAAGAGCTTTCTAATTCTATATTACAAATAAATCTACTATTAAATATCTATAGATAAAACTCAACTTCCAATGAATATCAACTTCTAAGATGATCTCAATAAACAAAACAGATTATTTGCATTTATTGTCAAAACACAAAAACAAGTACACGGGCCAAAATGGGGTTTTACCCTTTTCTCACAAACTTTCCAGCAAAATGCCCTCTGTCTGAAACTATTTAGAGATATGCCTTTATTTTGAATCTTGATTTTTAGAAAATCGAGTTTCAATGTAAAACTCGATTTTCAAACAATCGAGTTATAGCGAAATAAAACTTAAAAAAAAAAAAAAAAAATTTGTGAAACTCGAGTTCCACTTGAATATTTTCAAGGAACTCGAGTTCCATGAACTCGAGTTCCTCACTAGAAACTCGAGTTCCATGATGGAACTCGAGTTCCACAATTTTTTATTTTTATTTTTATTTTTAAGTTTCATTTTGCTATAACTCGATTGTCTAAAAATCGAGTTTTACATTTAAAACTCGATTTTTAGAAAATCCAGTTTCAAAACAAGGACATATCCCTAAGTAGTTTCAGGTAGGGGGCATTTTACTAGAAAGTTTATGAGAAATGGGTATTTTGCTATTTTGGCACAAGTACACGCATATAATCATGTCTTTTAACATTTATTCACTCCCAAAACAAACATGGAAGCCCTTTTGAAATAAACTCGAGCCTAATCAAGGTTGTTGCCAGGCATCCATATAACTAATGACATCTACAAGCACCTTCTCCGTCTTGGCCAATAAATCAATGTCCACAACAAACATCAACTTCACCAATTTCAAAATACCATACTCTCAATCACTAATTTCATAATTCAATACTCACATTCACCCATTTAGCCTTGCTTGTAGTGTAACCCAACATCAGTAACTTTCAATTCTATTTTCCCCCTATTTTGGAATAGCCAACTTTACCTGTCATTTAGTCATGGTAATTTCAACATTTTCTAAAAGTATCAGGTAGTTATCAACTTTTTCAGTTTGGTTTAATTGTTTTCACTTGCCTTCTTATTTGGTTCTAAACAGTTGAACACATAAAGGATCTTAGAAATGCATTGACATCTTAGCTAGATGGTGTTAGGGTACATTTTTTTTTAAGCCTAATATTATTTAAATAACATCTATTTATTTTCAAACATCACCAACAAATTATTGGGTTTCCCTAAATATTTTTTGACTATTATTGTTCTAGCCCACAACCATTCTTCTTTCCATCACAAAATTGGGCTACAAATATAAAACACTATAAGACCCAATATTTTTGTAAAGCCTAATCCCAAATTATTTATTTTATTGAGCAAGTTAAAATCTCATTCTTTTCTAAAGCCCAAGAATGTTTATGCTTAGCAATATTTGAAAAGCCCATGATTCAAATACATGGCAAAACAATTTTATTGATGGAATTCAAATCCATAATCAAAGCCTATGATTCAAATACATGGTAAAACAATTTTATGAATGGAATTTAAATCCATAATCAAAGCCCATGATTCAATCTCATGGCAAATTATTTAAAAGCCTAGTTTTCACTGGCAATATCAAAAAAGTCCATTTCTCACTAGTAATATCAAGAAAGCCCAGTTCTCACTGGCAATATAAAAAAAAAAATCCAGTTATCATTGTCAATATCGAAAAGCCCAGTTTTCACTAGCAATATCAAAAAGCCCAATTTACATTAGCACTATTTTATCAAAAGCCCAAGATTATTAGCACTTGGCAAAAATACTATGTCATAATTATTTCACTTAAGAGTCCGATGATGAACAATGTATCAATTTCTTAAACATTACTATAATATATGGCAATTATCAGTTCTCAAAAATCATGGCAATCATCTTCTAAGAGCTCATGGAAAGTTATTTATCTTAAAATTATGATATTTATCTCATACCATATTATTAACCCATGGAATTTTTATAGGACCCATGCTCACTATTTATGTCACAACTCTCATAATATTTATTTTCAAAGCTCATGGTTAGTATTCATCCTACAAGCTCACCATTTAAATTATGATGTGATTATCGGGAACCATAAACATTACTTATGATATGGAATTCATCATTTCAAAAAATAGTAAATGTTCTTTACAAAAGCATTTTGAAGTAATTAAGCTTATGCTGTTATTTTAAATATTACAACTCATTGCCCAAAGACCCATTACAAATATCTATCAAAATCCAAAATATTTACTAACAATAAGAGTCTATGAGGGATGCAAAACCCATGGCAATATGTGTCATTGATGTCCATTTTGTAGGTCCAAATATGCTATAAAGGGAGAATAAGCCCAAGTAAAAAAGGGATCAACACAACCCAGCCCAGAGGATCCAGCCCATGTGAGCAAGCCTAATCTAAAGAATTCCAGCAAAGGCAGAGGACTGAAATAGATAACCAGCTTCCCTCTTGTCCATCCTTGACCAAGGTCCAGTTGAAGGCCTTTACAAGAGAACCAAATTTTCAAGAATGAACTAGGGGCTGTCCCATCAACTTTTTGTCACCCTCTCCTTGACGTGAATAGTGCCCAGAGGTTGTACTAGCAGTTGAAGTCTAATGGGAAATGGGACTTCATCACTTTCCTCAAGACCATATCTCCAGTGGAAGGGGAGCCATAACCAAGTTACCCAAGTCTCAACAAATCAATACTATAAATGTCAAAACGTTCAAGAAATGGTTCATGTGCCAAGCTCATGAATCCTAAAGGAGAAAAATTTGGGAACATGTGGTTTGGAGGGCAAAAGGGCTAGCGGAACCCCCTGAGGTGGCTTAAACTTTGACACCTAGCTTGGGGTGTTGAAATCCTACTTCCTAGGGTCCAAATCTGAGTTGCAGCACTAGCATCCTTTTTTAATGCCTGTCTTAACCTTATTGGCTGAATATAACCTCAGAGATCCAAGCATTTTGAACGGTTTTAGACCCCTTAAAAACAACCAGATTGGTTAGCCTAGATTAATTAGCCAAGTTGTTACTTAGTCAAATTATGCAATTCTAGGTTAAAGCAATCAAACAATCATATCAAAATAATAAAGCAGCGGAATAATAAATAACACAATGATATGATCACCCAGGAAACCACACGGTAAAAATCTGGGGAGGATTTGACCCACCGATCCTCAAGGCAAACCTGAATCCACTATGAAAGAATCGAAGTTCATACAAAAGGACTACAAGCTCCCCGCTTAACTTCCTAATGCTACCCACCAGTAGAACTTACTGACACGACCACGTGCAAGCTCAGAATCCACGGACTCCTTCTTTCTTGAATTATTCAATCAGCTACAAGCACCCACGCTTGATATTCTTTAAGCTTCAATGGTAGCAACCGAGTTGATCATCAAGATGTTGATACTATCTCTATCTCGAAAACCCTAAGCTTTGTGTAAAGGAAAGCTCCTCTAGATCTCACAAGAGATTTACACAAAACAGCAATGTATGAGCAACAATACAACTGGAGCAACTCTAAAAACGTGGCTAGGGTTTTTCTTTATATACCTAGGGTAAAAACAGAAAACCCAAAACGTTTAATGAGTTAGGGCCGAGTTGGAAAAACTGCAGAAAATGCATCAGGCCGTGATTCGATTGATCGAGCCTTTCCTTCGATCGATCGAGCCAGACTGAAATGCCCCAATGCATCTACAGTCTCTCGATTCCAACTATACAATATTTTATCAACTTTGAGCAAGCCTAAACAAGACTAAGTACATTATTTTGATCATGGTTTGCCAACATTACACATTAGAGTTTTAAATACATAAAATCCTAAATCTTTAGAACCTAACACATTTAATGCAAGATTATGCTGATTTTACCCATGTATGACATTGCCCAAAGAGGCAAGACAACCCAAAAGAGAATCCACCATTTATAGCCAAAATCCTAAGATAATCAAGCTTGCCATTCTGCTTCCTGACCAGTCCTATGTTTTTGGACTTTTGCTAATTAATACCCCCCTAAACTCCACTATAAAAGGATAAGCACATTAGCCCACAAAACACACACAAACCCCTCTGGAATATCTGTCATTCTTGCCACTTTGCAACATTTTAGCTTGTAGTTAACTCTCCCCAGCTCATAAATCATTCCTCTTAGCCCACGCTCACTTAGCCTCAGACACTCCCTTTCCTTTTCTGCATATTCTAAGCCCACAAATGCTTCCTAATCAGTCACAAACAACCCTTTACCCATTAAAGACTTAGTTTTAGTATTAACTCTATCATACCATCACAAGCTTACATACTCACTCACTCACTTAAAACAACTTATACTATCCCATTCATGCCCCACATATATATTTCCCAAGAATCTTAGTTCAATATTTGCTGCATTGAGCTGGAATCTCTCTCCCTTCACTTCATGCCAAATAACCCATTTCTTTTCACCATGGAACCATTACTTTTTACTTTTTGTTTTACCATTAAAGGATATAATGTATTTGTAACAATGGAATTCTTCCCTCATATTAATGTAATAATGGCTGAAAGTACAATAGACCCCCCCTAACCAAGACACACAAGGACTTCCAGAAGTGAACACTTTATTAAATTTGTTTAATAATTGACTGCTGGACTTTAAGTTTAATTTCACCCTATCACTAGAGAATTTATTTTTCTTGTATTATCGAAACAGGGCCACTAATCTACTAATTAACTATTGTGAAGTGTTTTATTGGGCTTTGTTGTTATTTTGTCAAGGTACAACCTTTACTTCTTGCTTGAATAGGCTTATCACTACACCGAAAACCTTTGGACACAATCTCAAGAGCTCATAATTGAGTTTCGGCTTGACTTTCCAATATTTTATTTGAAGGCATTAATTTTCCCTTCAATAGATGGTAGAAATTAAAAATTATATATGCTATAAATTCCATAACTTGTTTTATCTTGATGTAGAAGAAGTTACAAGAAATCAAATACGTTACTTTCTGAATGGAAAAAGAAATTAAACACATCAGCTTCTAAATGAAAACCTCGAATCCATGAGGGTTCCCTTGAATCTACAAGACTACAAGGTGATAGGGTTCTGGAATCCAGCAGAGAGAAATAGACAAAGTCTATAATTTTATAAATCTAAAAAAACTGAACTGCCCTAGAAGCTAAAATATGTTTAAATAGTAAAAAGAAACCATAGGGTGGCAAAGAAAATGCTTAGAAACCCTAATTCATGCTAATCACGTAATTAGGTGGCAAAATAGTAATTTTTTCCACAAATAAAAAAATTGAAATAATTGCAAAAATTGAAAATCAGGACCTTATTCTGATTTTTAAATTATAAGTTATTAAAGAAAAACAAATATTACTATAAATAGCAAAAACATTTTTTTCGAGACTTTAATAAAGGAATTTGCATAAATTTTGGCGACGTTCAAGGCATGTGAGTTTGGATTAGAATGTCATTGCCCTTCAACTTGCCAAATTTAATGCAATTCCGACATCGTCGCCCTGATGGCCTTTACTGACACCTCCTTGATCTTGCACCATGACTTTCGGTGCCCTAGCTTCTCCAAAAAGGCCTTTACCGTCTGTTCTACATCATATCTGCATTAAAAAAAAGATAGTTTCTTACTTGCATTAGAAGTACTCTCTAAGAGATTAAAGTACTTTTACATGTTCTTTGTCATATCAGATTTTCTACTACAGTACCACTTTTTCTCCATAAATTTATTGGTGTAGCAATCCAATCAAATCAACCAAACCATAAATAAACAGCTTGTGGTGAGTCTGGTAACCGTTAAATAACACTAGGTCTGTAATTATCAACATAGGTAATCATGCTTTTATATATACATACAATCAAAAACCATCTTAAAACTTAACATAGGTAATCATGATGAAGTAAAGTTCAATATAAAATTCATGGGAGAGATATAATACCGTAGAGAATTTGAGTTCACACGTTGAAGAAGCCCTTGGCAACTCAAACAATTTGTTGAGAATACGAAATTTTTTCTTATAACTCGATGAGCCAGAAAGAATGTCCATTCTTTCCAATACTTTCGCATTCTTTAGCATATATGTTATGAGTTTCAGTTCATGTTCCAACCCTTTAAATTGTAGTAAAGAAATTTTCCGAAGGTGTGATTTTAGACATTTTGGAACATTCACTGACTCTGTCCAACAGGACTCATTTGGTCCTTCTGTATTTACCTGATGAAAACAGACCCAGCAGTGTGTAAAACGCCAAGCCTAAGAGAAGATTAGCTGAAATAATTTTCAAAACCAAACTGACCTTAAGAATAAGGTCCTCAAGATTGGGAGAATTTTCAAGCAAAATTGGCAATAGATGAGAATTGCAGCATTTTACTTCAAGTTGCAGCCGGCTCAAATTATTATAAATGGGAAGATCATTTGCAGAAGCAAAACTCAGAGACTGCAATAACATTATTACAAAAAAAACAATAAGCTAAAAGAGTTGAGGTGAAAACAATCTAATAGAGCATGAAGTTGAGGAAAGCATGAAGTTGATGAAAGTGAAAGCAATTTGAACTTCTTTCTACTCACGAGGCAGATGTTAGAGAGATTGTCAAGCAAGGAGTTTGAGTTGTGGGCTATGGCTGCATGGTCGCTGTGGAATGCACGCAATAGAGTTCAGTTCCGGAGTACATAGTCCCACCCTGAGGAGATTTTTAAGCAAGCCACGTCTCTCATGGAAGAATATCAAAAACACGTTAGAGACCTTGTTCAAAAATAGCGAACGTGGTGTTTTTGCACCGCTGTCCTTTCTATACTTTTTCTATTCTTTTTGCTTCCTTTTTTTTTACTTGGGGCGAGTGGGAACTGTAGGTAGCTAGGTGCTGGCTGCCCCTCTATAACACAGCCCCACACCCCAAGTTTTCCTTTTGACTTTTCTTTCTCTTTTCATTAACATACTTCTATCTTGGATGTCAAAAAAAAAAAAAAAAAAACTCCCAGTTCGGGCCGTTCGGCAGTCCCAACTCCCAAATTAGAAAATTAAGGCCCCGTTTGGTTTAGAGCTGACTCAATTCTTAGTTCTCAGTTTTCAATTCCCATAACTCAAACTCAAAACTCATAACTCAATTCTCAAACTCAATTTCACTCAAAAATTACAAAACACATGTTTGGGTTGAGTTCTCAGGTACATATCTCTCTAACACTTTTCCCCAAACCCGTGGACCCCACCACTGACACTACCCAGTGCAAAACTATTGCTACCCGCGGCTTATTAACAAAAAAAAAAAAAAAAAATCTTCCACTCTTCCTCTCACCTTTCATTTCTCTGACTCTCCCTCTTTTCTATCAAATTTTTTTGTCTATCAATTTTTTTCACTTTTCTCTGTTTCTTTCTCAGCTTTCTCTGTCTCTCCCCTCTTCAATCTGTATTTGGGTGTTGGTTAGGTTTCACAGTGGAGATCGGGTTTAAGATTGGGTTTTTGGGGCTGGGTTATGGCGGTTTGTTGTGGATCGGCGCTGGGTTGGTGTTTCGGTGGTGTGGATTGGTGCTGGGTTGGTGGGTTGGTGTTTTGGTGGTGTGGATCGGCACTGGGTTGGTGTTTTGGTGGTGTGGATCGGCGTTGGGTTGGTGGGTTCACCGTGTTCTGCCTTTTGTCTCCCACATTGACGCAGCCCACATTGATGCACGCTAACAACAAACCCACTTCAAACCCACTTCAGTTCTTCAAACCTACGCCGTCGCACGCAACAGACAGATGTAAGTTCTTCAAACCCACTTTAGTTCAGACCCAGGTGCAGAAACTTCAAACCCACTTCGTGCTTCTTTTTCTGTTTTTGGAGAACCCACTTCGTGCTTCTATCAAACCCACTTCAGTTCAGACCCAGGTGCAGAAACTTCAAACCCACTTCGTGCTTTTTTTTTTTTTTTTTTGGAGAACCCACTTAGTGCTTCGATTTGATGGAGTAATGAAATGTGAGAGGGAAGTGAGAAAGAGGGGAAAATTTTGGCTGAAATATTTTCAGGGAACTGAGAAAGAGAAATGGTCTTCTTTGCAATGGTAATATTAAACTGGTCTGAGCTGACATGACAATACAGCATCTGTGGGCTCCACGAGGTCAAGAATATTACAATTTTGCCACTGAGTTATGTAACTCAGAAACTAAAAACACCAATTTGGTGTTTCCAGTTTTCATCACTCTCACTCAACCCAAAC
This sequence comes from Quercus aquifolioides, assembly GCA_019022515.1. NCBI lineage: Eukaryota > Viridiplantae > Streptophyta > Magnoliopsida > Fagales > Fagaceae > Quercus > Quercus aquifolioides. The sequence continues at coordinate 28,213,805 of CM032328.1, read as the reverse complement.
TGAGTTTGAGTGATGAAAACAAGGAGAGGAAATCAAGCCAAACACTTAGTTCTCAGTGGGTCCCACGCAATTCTCAGTTTGAGTGATAAGAACTGAGTCATATGACTCAAAATAGGGCTAATCTAAATAGGGCCTAAGTCTTCCTTTCTCTCTTCTACAGTTCTATCCCTACACAGATTTCTCCTCATAATTTTCTCTCTCTCCATCGCTTTCTCATTCCTCCTTTTGTTTGCCTCTCTCAACACTTTGCCTACAAAACCTAAATGGCTTGGCCCATAGATTTAAGGTATCAGATACTCAACCAAATCGATTAAATGGAATTATAATCATTTGATTATGCTAGTAGAAATCCATTTTTGGATTATGGTTTGAAGGGGACTAAAATTCTGGTAGCTTATTGTTTTTATTCTTAAAAATTTAAATTGTCTTGTTCCTAAGGAAAAGACACAATCAATTCTTTTCTTTTTCAATTTTTCTTGGCCACCAAACAAATTAAGGAATGGGGGAAAAAAAAAAACAATTGTTGGGGTTATTGTTGAACAATTAAGCAAATGGGTATTTGAAAAAGTGTAGGAAAAGAGTCAAATAGACAATATGGAATCAGTTCAAAGAAAAAAAAAAGGAAACAATGAAGGGTGCACAAGAGAAAAAGATGAGAAAGAAGAAAGTGGAATCTCACCAACAAATATCATGATTATGCTACAAAACCTCTTATTGTTCTTATAGAAAAATAAGGAAGACTTGATTTTCAGAGTTGGGAATTGGGACTGTCGAACTGGGAGGGGTTGAACCTTTGAAGAGAAAAGAAATGATGAGAGAGAGAGAGAGAGAGAGAGAGAAAAATCTATGTTTGATAGTTTTTTTTTTAACTGTTGGATTACCTTTGTACCACGTGTCACTCATCCTATTTAAAATGGGAGAAAACAGGAGACTGATAAAATGGAAAGGAGCCTCACCAGAGAACGAGACATGTGAGATTAAATTTATATTATACGGAGAGAGTGTGTCAGATAGTAGAGAATTAATAATAGAGTGTTATTAAGTGTTTGACTATTTATTGGTAGTGGTGGCAACAAAGAACAAACAGTGATAAACTGGGTTTAGTAGAGTAATGAGTCAAAAAAAAAATAATGGTAAAGTTAGGAAAATGGCATGTTGGCATAGCATAATAAATTGATAGTGTCGTAGTGGGCAACAATCTATATAGGGTTGAATATTTAATACACTATTGTCCCACAAATTGAAGAACATAACAAAGACAAATACATCATAGAATAAGATTAGCGAGTTGGTTGTCAAAACCCAAAAACAAGTATATAATCATGCCTTTCAACTTTTAATTAAACCCTAAAGAGGGGGAACCAGACTATTTCATAATAAAACAGCAACCGCAATTTAAAAAAGTGACAAATGCAAGCAAGGAAACTGCTTCCTTGGGGAAAAGTCTGACAATTGACAGTTGACAATTTAAGAAAAAAAAAAGTTATGCATTTTGGATTGGTGTTATATGTGCAAGTGTAATAGTGAAACTCTTGATCATCTCCTCATTCATTGTCTACTTGCTATGGATCTATAGGCTACGGTTTTGAGTTTATTTGGAGAAAGTTGGGTTATGCAAAATTCTGTTGTTGAACTTCTTGCTTACTAGCAAGGTTAGTTTGGTTGCCATTGTAATGGACATTTGTGGATCTATATAGATTGTTGTTTCTCATTGTTTGATGTGTTGTATTTGGAAGGAAAGAAATAGTAGGTGCTTTGAAGATAATGAGCGTTCTTTGCCTGATCTCAATTTATTCTTTTTTTAGAACCTTATTAGACTAGTTGTCAGTATACAGAAACAGAGAAAGGGAAAAGAAAAGCTGAGAGAAGACTTTGATTTGATCTATTATTCACTATTTAGAAAAAATGATACAATTTACAATCTAGAGAGAAATAGATCCTATTTATACCGGTAAATAAGCATGATCTAATCTGATACAACAATGAAATCCGCTCCAACTAAATATGTTACAACAAACTCTTAACAGCTTAATAATAAAATAACCACTTGCTGACTAGTCATAGTCGGAACTGGACAATGTGAAAATTAGGGATGGCAATAACAACCCGACCCGTGGGTACCTGGCCTGACCCGACCCTAGTGGGTCGGGTTTTACCTAGTCCAATAAAGAATAGGGTTAGGTATGGGTTAAAAAAAAAAAAAAAAAAAACCGAAGCAGGTCTGGGTCGAGTATGGGTTTTATCAAAATTCGGCCTGAACCCAAACTCAGACTCAACCAGGTTAGCCTAAATGTAAAATTACAAAAAAGCCTACCTATATATGTATATATACATATATCACAAACCTAACCCTAAAACTCATTTCTCTCATTCATTCACTGATTTCTCTCTTAACTTAACCGCCTCTCTCACCTCACCCTCACTGATTCTCACTCTCACTCTCACTCTCACTTTCACGTCATCTGCCCCTCACAGTCTCACCTTGTCACGCCCCAAACCCTAAAGGGTCTAAAGCATGAGAAAGACGTCTCAAAGTACCTATAGATTTTTCCTTTTTGACAATTCAATTCACATAAATCATATCAAGTACCAACATCAACAGTTATCATAATAATTCCATTAAATATACTCTCAAAGTAAGTCAGAGCTCTAAGCAATAATTACAAGCACCATTGGCCACAAAAAAATAGAGGTCTGAATAAATAATTACATATCATCAGCTTGTCCCATCAGTGGGAATAACGTCACAACCACTATAATATACAAAAGAATGAGTCAAGCCTATTCTAAGATGTACATCATCTAATATCTCCATTTCAAAAAGTTCAGCCTCCATCAGTAGTTAGTCTAACTACTGTTAGCCACCAAAAAGCTGTCTCAAAATATTGCTGCCTATTCTGAAAAGTTTATAAAATAATGGGATGAGACAGAGCCCAGTAAGCAGCACAATTAATGGGGGTGGGGGAAATACAAGTTTCATGACGATGGACATTTTACAAAATATGTTATAATTTGGGAATTTCCATGAAAATCCAGAAAATCCATTTTTCTTAACAAAATGACAAGAATGATTAAAAGAATGTAGCACCAAGCTTTTTCAAAGTATTCCAACATGAAACTACGTACTATTTACTGTGAGCTATCAAAACACTATTTTTAAAACCTGAAAATCTAATCCAAGGCCACATGACATGCCGCCATAAAGACGTTAGGTATGCCACAAAGACATCAAGTTATGCCACGAAGACATCAGTTATGCCACGAAGACATCAAGTTTTGCCATAAAGACATTAGTTATGCCACGAAGACATCGGTTATGCCACAAAGACATCAATCCACCACAAAGACGAGGTGCCAAGATACCAATGTCACCAAGACTATGACATCTGGCTGGGTAATCACTGGGTAATCACATATCACAGCCCAAGGGTAAAAACATGAAGAGCTCACAGTTTACATGAAATCAAACACAATTCAATTTCAAGTAGTTTCAAAAAAACCTTTGAAATACCCCATATATTCACAAGGTTCTCAAGTTTTCCAAAATCGTTTCTTGTCAATAAGATTTTCTATCAATTTCCCAAATATCACAAGTCAAGATAAAACATCTTTAGAATTTGCAAATAATGCAACAAATCCATAAAATCCATTCCCAAGAGTTATATCAAAGATGCTTATCTCTTCCATACTAACAAATCATGCATTTCCCCATATGCAATATTAAACATAATGCGCTTTTCATATATAATCATATATAACAGGGTCACAACACAATACTTTTTAAGAAAACATAGTTCCATAGATAATTTTTCAAAATGTGTTTGACCCAAAAACAAAGTTTATGCAACATGGTTATTTTCCAAAAATCCCATTAAAAAGCTACTTACCTCGCAACTCACAAAATCCTAGTTTTCCAAGCTCCAAATGAAATTAGCTAGAACCTAAACAATACCAAGCAAACCTATCACAGTAAGCATAAAGCTTGAAATTGTATTTAGCTACCTATTAGAAATTGCTAACTAAGAAATTAATTAGGCAAGCCTAGCATTTAACCTCACAAATAATGTATTCCACCTCCAAGGTTTCTCAACAATTTCATTACATGGCATAGACTCCAACTTATCATCATGTTATTCCAAGCTTCACGTTTACCATAACAAATCCTAACACTTTATGAATTTCTTCCTCAATATACATGTCATTTTCAAGAGACCCACAAAACAACAACGTATATAATAATATCCACCATTACAAACCCCAAATGTAAATCCTCCACTAGCTCCAAATAAACAATAAAAATTAGATTCATCAATTGTTTCACATTAGAAAGTCAAAACCCCCAAATCTTTACTATGGGTAAATCTCAAATGGCTACCATTGTACAAAATCCACAACCATTCACCCAAATAGGTCCACCAAAGCAAAACCCATAAACATTATCACAAGAATATCACTTCCAAAACTTAGATTACAAAAACCTCTAGCAAAATATGAAAACCCACAAAAAGTGTAAAAGCTCTTACCTTAAATAAGATGAGATGTAGGAGCTTAAGAGCTTTTTATGGAGCTTTTTCATCGGAAGATAATGGTGGAGGCAGTGGAGTGATGCACCGGTGGGAGAGTGAGAGAGGATTGTGGGTGTTTGAGACAAAATAAAAAAGAAAAAGAGAACAAAGTGAGAAGAGAGGAGAGCTAGCTGGCCAAAGGGGAGATATTTTGAGAGAAAAGGAGGTGGGGAATTAAGGGGTAGGTGAGTAGGGCTCACGTGAGTCAAAAATCTGACCACTTTTTTTTTTTTTTTTTACTTGACTTGGGCTGGGGCGTTACACACCTAGTCATCCTCACCCTCACTCTCATTCACTCACCGACCCACCCTCACCCTCGTGGAGGAGCACGGATCTTGTGGTGGTTGCCGTTTGTCATGGAGGAGTACAAGATTGTTAGATCGGAGCATGGGATTGTTAGATCAGAAAGAGATGTGGTCGTGTTGTTAGATCGGAGCACGGGATTGTTAGATTGAAGAGAGATGTGATGATCGGAGGAGCTCTTGGTCGTGTTGAGGTCAGTCAAAGCCCAGGGGTGGGATTGATGGCTGAAACCACCTCCGATGGAGCTTTAGTGGTCTGAGTTCTTCATTTCTTTTTTGGGTTCATTTCCTCTCTCAGTTGTTTTTGTTTTTGGGTATTTATTTGAGGATTCCATATGTATAGAATGCAATTCATGTATGTATTTTGTGTTCGTTTAGTTGACTACAGCACCTGATATAACTTCAAAGAATGTGAATCGAAGTTGATATTTGTGTTAATGTAAAAATCGGTCCATAAATGGAGTTTTTTTTCTTCTATTTTTTGTGTTTATTTATTATTTATTTTCTATCTAATAATCTCATTTCAGCAAGAATGATAACACAATGTTGATTTATTATTTAATATTATTTACAATTTATTTCATTGTTAAATGTGAGTTTGTGTTGGTAATTTCTGTGTTTGTGATAGGATTTGTGTTGTTGTTTGTGTTTTTGTTTTTGTTTGGTTATTTTATTTTATTTTATTTATTTTATAAGATTGGGTCAGATTGGGCCACGGATTAGGCCCAAAAGTGGCTGGATGGGGCCCACGGAGGCCCGATAGGGTGGGTTTGGGGCTAAAAAAAACCGTTTATTAAACGAGTCGGGTTCGAGTAATGGGGGAGGGCTCGTAGGTCGGGTATAGGCATCAAAAAACCCACCCCAAACCCGACCCATTGCCATTCCTACGTGGAATTTATGGTTTGAAAGGAGAGAGTGCGGGAGGGAGACAAATTTAGGCAAAGCTAATGGGAAATGGGAAAATTATTGAATATTTTGGGAGTACCATAAATGCGTACTCCTTCCTCTCACATGAATTATGGGTCCTACCATAAATTTAATTAGTGGGACTCATAGTTTTGTGAAAGGGAAGAGTACGCATTTATGATATTTTGGGAGTACTCCATAATTATCTCGGGAAATAATATTTTGAGGAAAAATATAAAAAATGGCCGAGAATTAAAAAACATGTGTGTGTGTGTGTGTGTGTGTGTTGTTAGGGACATATTTATGTAATTGGCTAATATTTTGACAAAACGCACTTGTAATTGGGTAGATCTAGGATGAGTTTATTACTTCAAGAAACAAGTGTTCAAGTTAAGTATTGAAGCCATGCATATCCTTAAGTATATGTGCAGAGTTTCTTTTCTCACAACCCTAGACATATATAAGGATTATTTTAAGAGCCGTTACAAATGCATGCAAGGTGATGAAAAAGATAATACGTGCTGATTGGAGGCAGAAATTGCTCTAGTTCATCATTCTCTCTGTAGAAGCTACTGTGTCTTTACGCTAAGGGTTTTATGACTAAAGAATTTCTTGATCTTCATTTTTGATGAATTGAAGAACTTTACAGCCAACAATCTTCCTCAAGTTGGTGTGTTAGTCACGTACTGGGATCCGTGCATCATTGGTTAGTCATGTACTGGGATTCGTGCATTGAACGGAGAGATTGCTGCTACAATGCAAGTTTAATTGGGTATTGGAGTAAGGGTTCAACTGTAGGTTGGTATTTCGGGATAGGCCAAAGGGTTTGGTAAGATTCCTCATACTTGTAACCGCTTGTGATTAATAATAGTGGATTCTCGGGAGTGGTGACCTTAAATTCACCCGGTGGGGTTTTGCCTCGGTGGTTTTTCCCATTTGTAAAAAAATCATCTGTGTCAAATTTATTTTCTGCTATATTTGGTTATTTGGTGATTTGTTTGTGCTACCACGCTATTGCATGTAATTTGACTAATTAATTAACTTGGGTAATTAATTAATTTTCAAGGGGTCAATTCATTTTAACCCAACAAGTGGTATCAGAACGGGCACAGTCTGATTAGGTTTTAATCTTTGCTGTGTGATCCATTGACCCTTGTTTGTCATGGATAGAGGACAGTCTCCTATTATACCTCATTTATTTGATGGAACTAACTATACATATTGGAAAGTATGCATGAAAGCTTTCTTGCAGTCTTCAGATGAGAAAGTGTGGCAAGCTGTGGAGATTGGCTGAACTAAACCAAAGGAAGCGCCAGCTGATTGGGATGATGCAAAGATCAAAGCAGCAAACTTCAACAGCAGAGCATTGAATGCCATTTTCAGCGTGGTCACGAATGAGGAGTTTAAGAAAATATCCTCGACTGAATTTGCAAAGGAAGCATGGACCATTCTCCAGACAATCTATGAAGGGACTAAGGCTGTCAAGGATTCAAAGTTCCAAAGGCTCACTACTAGCTTTGAGGAGATAAAGATGCAGGAGGAAGAGTCATTTGATGAGTTCTATACCAAGCTGAAGGATATAGTCAACTTAGCCTTTAATCTTGGGGAAACTATTCCCAAACCCAAGGTTGTGAGAAAGGTGCTTAGATCTCTCCCTGAGAGATTCCATGCCAAGATCACTGCCATTGAAGAATCAAAGGATATTGACTCCATTCCTTTGATAGAGCTGATTGACAACTTACAAACCTATGAATTGGGTTTGACTAGACTTAGGAGAGGAACCAAAAGTAAGAGTATGGCACTGAAGGCCAAGAGTAATGAGAGTGATGAGTCTTTAGATGATGAAGATTCCAAGATGAAGTTCTACATCACTAGGTAGTTTAAGAAGTTCATGAAGAGTGCCGATGTGAAAAGTTTTGACAAGGACCATAAGCAATCTAGTTATTCTCATTTCAAAAGTCAAGACAAAGGGAAGAAAGATGTTAAGGATGGCGGTTAATATACTATTCCCTCCGGACCAAAGTGCTTTGGATGTCAAGGTTTTGGACACATGAAACAAGAATGTCCAACATATTTCAAGTCAATTAGGAAAAGCAAGACTCTTGTTGCTACCTTGAGTGATATCGAGCCTAAGATTGAGTCAGATGACAGTGATGACGAAGGAATTTTAAGTGCTTTCACTACCTCAATGGATCCTACTGAGGGGATCATAGAGGCAGTTGACGAAGAAGAGGACTTGATGGAATTCAAATTTGAGAAAATCGACAATCAAGATGACATCCATACAGCCTATGCAAAATTGTAAAAGGTTTCTGAAAAGCATGAGAAACTGTATTGGCTGGCCACCAAGAAATTGAATGATGTGGAACTAGATTGAGATGAGCTCTCTACCAAGGTTGATGAAGCAAATCAAGTCATTGGAGCACTACGATTTGAGAACAATTTCTTGGTTGAAAGGACCAAGAAGCTTAAAGCAGAGCTGTTTCAAGTCAGAGCTCAATTAGAGAGGACTTCCAGTGCAAAGCTCAATGAGATGCTAAGTTTTTAGAAAGCTACTTCTGACAAAACTGGTTTGGGGTATGATTTCTCTTCTCCTAATATTGCCTCATTTAGTACAACTGTGTTTGTCTCACCTGTTGATAATGTTAATTCTGAGAACAATGAATCTAAAACTGAAATAGTTAGTGAGAACTTAGACAAGGGAAAATCTATTCTAGGAGCACCCCCTAAGGTTGAAATCAAAGAGACTAGAAACCCTAGGACTAAGAAGGTAAACAACAAAAAGTCTTAACAAAAGAAGCCACATTTCTGTCATCATTGTAGAGCTTAAGGTCATACTTGTCCAAATTGCTATAAGTGGTTAGCCACTTAACAAAGCAATAGTATGGCCTCATCTGGAAATCAGAATCAGTTTCCATCCTCTCATGCTCCTTTGGGAGATCTTCTCAAGGCTCTCATGTTCCTTTCGAACTTAAACGGTTTCAGTTCTTCCCCCTCTCCTCAGGATCAAAGGTTCACGTAAAGGAAATGTTCTTCCAAAGTGTGGAAGGAAAAAGACTCAAAGTGATTCAGTCACTTTCTCTCCCTCTCCTTTTATGTTTTGCATCACTTGTTTCTTTTGCTTTCTTGCTTTTGAGTCAGTCTAGCTTTATGCTTTGTGTGTTTTTTTTTTGGGTTATTTTTAGTTTTGCTTTAGTTGTTTTTCATAAAAAAAAAATTGAAAAATCAGAAAAAATACAAAAATAGTGTGTGTTTGTGTATATTGGTACTTGTGTACCTTGGATGGCCATTGAAATAAAGTCTTCTAAACCTTGCATATGTTATAGCTTAGATGAGCACCTTAATGCACAACTAAGCAAGTGAGCTTTGTGGCTCGTGTTTGTGATGAGTACGATTAAGATTATCTCTTATATCTTAACACTCATATCACTTTTTTTGACGGGAAGGACTAGAAAATCCTAAGAGAAAGGCATAAATAATCATCTCACCACTAAAACTTGCCAATCATGTATAACATCTGTGTGCTTTGGCATAACGAAATTGTGATGTTTTGACTTACATAATTGGGTATTTCTTCTCTCTGCTATATGCTTATGCATGATATATTCAAAAAGAAAATATGCAAAGAATATAAAAAGCAATAAGAATCAAAATGCTTTTAAATATGGTTGTAAGCGTGTTTATAGGAGACGTGGGAGTTATATGATGTACCTCAAAGGTGATAGTCTCCATCAAACAGTTATGATTGTGTGTGGATGTATTAGATTTTCTCATATCTCAAATTATCATAATATGAGAAACTTATGCACTCTTGCTATGTTTTACACATAACACATAAAATTTATTGATACTTTTGATACATGTGTTAAAATATGTTCACTAAACTGTCTTAACTTGTTTTTGAAATATAAAATTGGTTAAACTTGTTTAGTGTGTGTGTGTGTTTTTGGATCTATGCTTTGCATATATGTGGAGAGATGTTTTGAGAGCTTAACATGTTGTTTGGATTTTTGTTTGAGTAGCTTGCTTGTTGCATTCATCTCTATGTGTTTTTCCTTTCTTGGAAAACTCCTTTTCTTCAAGCTCGATAGCTTCTCGACAGATTCTCTTTCTATCGAGCCTTCTTTCTCATTTCTCGATAGATCTCGATAGATTCTCGACAGCTTCTTCAATCCATCGAACCAAATTTTTGATCATTCTGTCTGCTCGATAGCTTCTCGATCCATCGAGGTGAGTTTTGCCGTCGACAGATCCTCGACAACACCTCGACATATTCATTTTTGTCGAGATTTAGTGCTCGACAGATCTCGATAGATACTTCGATCCATCGAGCTAGGTTTTATATTTAAAGCTGAGGCGCGATATCAGATCTCACTTTTCTCATTCTCTCTCGACATAAACTCTTCTCTCTCGCCCCCAAACCTCCATCTCTCACTCAAATCTCCTCACCCACTCCTTTTTTCGGCCTAGATCAAGTCTCAATCCTCTAGTAAATGTTCTTAAACCTTTTTTTTTACATGCATTCATGCATTTTAGACCTAGTTTTTGGGGTTTTTGAAAATTTTTGGAGTTTTTGAGATTTTTGTGAAATTTTTGGGTTTGGATATGTTGTTTTGGTGTTATATGCTCATGCATTGCATTCTCATTGCATTATAACAATGTTTCATGCATTTTAGATGTATGGCGTTCATCCGGAATGCCAGGTCATTCTATCGAATTTCTCCGACACTGCTTTACTTGAAGTCATTCGGACTTGGGGATGAGAGTCCCTCTATGGGAAACCCGAGAGGTGTCCGGTTGTGTTCATTCAGGAGTTTTACTCCAACATGTATGGCATCGATACCTCTGTATCTCGTTTTGTTACCACATTTTGAGGTACACGTAGCGTAGTTACTCCAAATCTTATATTCGAGGTACTACACATTCCCAGGGTAGTGCATCCTGACTACCCTGGCTGTGAGCGTCTTCGGACTGTGTCCAAAGATGATCTTGTCTCTCACTTTTGAGAGACTCTTTCTATATGAGGTAGTAAGCTAAACACCCCATGCTTGGGCTTTGCCAAAGGCCTGAGGTTCCTTAACATGGTGATGACATTCACTTTTACACCTTTGTCTCACTATAACTCCATTACTGAGCCTCGTGCTCGTTTTCTTCTTTCCTTGATGGAGGATCTTTGCATTGACTTTCCCTCTCACCTCATCACATCTATCATAGATATATATCAAGATACCGCTACCCGTGATAAGCTCATCTTTCCTTTGGCTATCATACGAATCCTTTGACATTTCTCCATTCCTATTCCTCTCTCTCTTCTTTTCACCATTATGGGTGCCATTAGCATCGGTTCTATTCGGCGAAGCGAGGCCCAGCTTCTACCAATGTAGCCATGAGTGGAGACGACAGATCTTGTAGCTTCTATTGTTCCGCCTTCTTCCTAGGCTCCTTCTAACTCTACAGCTGGTGGTGTGACCCTGGAGGCCGTCATGGCATAGCTTCAGAGGATGGATGCTCGTCTTAACTATCTCACTAATGAATGTGTCAAATGAACACCCGAGTAGGGCGCATTGCCTGCCGATAGGCTCGCTTAGCTGGCTTTGCACCTTCTCATTCTCCTTCTCTAGAGGCCTGGGCTGATGAGGATGATGATGCTAGTGTTGATGAGGATGATGCTAGCTCTTTCAGTGATAATGAGATGATGGCCTCTCAGTGATTTGCCCTTTGTCATTCGTGACAAAAAGGGGGAGTAGTTTTGGGTTTGACAGTAGTCTTGTACTTAGGGGGAGAGTTAGTATAGGACAGTTTTGATAGGGGGAGTGTTTATAGTTTTTGAGGGATGTAATGAGGTTTACATGTATCTTTTCTTTCTTTTTAGTTACAGCCTCTTGTACATCGGTCTTGTGACCATTTATTATGACATACATTGTACTTTATTTTCATATATATGATGTTGTATGTTTTTCTTCACCTATCTCTACATGTGTTATTTATTTTCTCTCTTTATATAACTGTTTCTTTATGTATGCAATCTTTATTTCTATTTCACACATGATGCCTTGATGAGTTTTAATTTAAGTGTTTCAGAAAGACAGGTTGTGAAAGTCTACCATGCCATGAACTCTCTTCTTGAAAATTTTTTCAAGAGTTTATATTAGGGTTAGATTTATTTTGTAATCCAACAAGTGATTATGAGTTTAGTGATTTAAGACTTCTTTCATGATTCATTTGTTTGTTGTGGTTTTGTCATGGATTGCCAAATGAGGAGATTGTTAGGGACATATTTATGCAATTGGCTAATCTTTTGACAAAACGCATTTTATTTGTAATTAGGTAGATTTAGGATGGGTTTAGTACTTCAAGAAACAAGTGTTCAAGTTAAATATTGAAGTCATGCAAGTCTGACCAAGAAACAAGTGAAGGAAGTGCTGCTCATTAAAGCTCGACAGCAATCTCGACAGAAAGACTTCTATCGAGATTTAATGTTGAAGCTCGACACAAGCTCGACACAAGCTGTATCTATCAAGAATTACAAAATCAGACTTTTTCAGATCTGATTACATGCATATCATTAAGTATTTGTGTAAGGTTTCTTTTCTCATAATCCTAGACATATATAAGGATTATTTTAAGAGCTGTCACAAATGCATGCAAGGTGATGAAAAAGATAATACATGCATATTGTGACTGGAGGCAGAAATTGCTAAAGTTCATCATTCTCTCTGTAAAAGCTACTTCGTTTTTACGCCAAGGGTTTTGTGACCAAGAAGCTTCTTGATCTTCATTGTTGATGAATTGAAGAACTTTGCACCCAACAATCTTTCTCAAGTTGGAGTGTTAGTCATGTACTGGGATTCGTGCATTGAACGGAGAGATTGCCGCTACAATACAAGTCCAATTAGGTATTGGGGTAAGGGTTCAACTATAGGTTGGTATTTCGAGATAGGCCAAAGGGTTTGGTAAGATTTCTCATACTTGTAACTGCTTGTGATTGATAATAGTGGATTCTCAAGAGTGATGACCTTAAATTCACCTGGTGGTTTTCATCATTCATAAACAAATCACCTGTGTTAAATTTATTTTATGTTACATTTGGTTATTTGGTGATTTGTTTGTGCTACCATGCTATTGCATGTAATTTGACTAATTAATTAACTTGGGTAATTAATTAATTTGCAAGGGGTCAATTCATTTTAACCCAACATGTGTGTGTAAGGGTAAATTTGTATTTTTACACGCATCTTTGCATTGTAAATATGCAAATATTTTCTCTTATACCTACCCTGTTTATATTTAAATTATTAAAAAACTATTTTTATAGTTTTTTTTATATTGTAAATATACGAATATTTCCCCCCATACATACCCTGTTTATATTTAAATAATTAAAAAAACTATTTTTATAGTTTTCTTTATAAGGCTTATGTATATGTGTTTTTAGTATTCAAACTTTAAATTCATGATATTTTTTGACGTTGTCTTTTTGAGTTTATATTTTTATGTTTTAAGATTTAAATTGTTTATATTTTTTAATTGTTATATTGTTATGTGTGATTTTTTTTTTTGTTTCTTAATATTTGAATTGTTGTATTGTTATGCTTTGAGAATGTTTTGCAATGATTAGAACTTTTTTTTTTTTTTTTAATGTTTTATAAGTTTTAATTTTAATTCAAAATAAAATTTTAATAAATTGAATATATAAAACACTTGAATCTGGCAGGATTGAAATTTTTGTGTACTTGTGAGTATCTGGTAGAACGGGGTAGGGAAAAAAAGGAAAAAAAAAAAAAAAACCTGAAGCGGGAATGGGGCAGGGTGGGGAATAGGAAATCCGTCCCTTACTCACCCGTTGCCATTCCTAATTTTTTTTTCTCTTTCTAACCTCTTATAGAAAAAAATAAATAAAAAGATATTTTTCCCGTTCATAATCGTTCCTATAACTTTTTTTAATATAGAGTTGACAAGGATTTCTTCTTCATTAATTTTATAATTTAATTACTGCAAATGAAGGGTTTAAGCAAGAACATTTCCATTAAAAACAATAAAAAATATCAATTAAAGTACAAAACTGTTGACAACACATTAAAAAAATATCAATTAAGGATCAACATTGTTGACGTTTAAATGTGACAAGTTGCAACTGATGTACATAGACTTTCACCTACCATCATGTTGATTGTTACCTGTGGGGGGATTTCCCATACAAGCTGTTTGTCTGCTTTGGGGAGCCAAGCCTACATGGTTTTGTTCTGCATGTGACATGGGAAGACTTTGAGTGCAGTCACACATCGACAAGAAAAGCGCCCCACTCATGCTTTATAAGTGTTTGGCATAAGCATGAGTGTACCACTACTACCCCCTCCACCCGACGCCGGTGGGTCGAGTCCGGGTTAGGACGAAAACCAACCCGGCCCGACTTGTGGACAGCCCTAGTAAGTAGTTTGTGAGTGTTTGCGAGAGTAAGTGAGAAAAGGCCCATCGGTATTTAATTTTTATTTCCAACAAAGTGGTGTCAGAGCCAATCTATAACCTTTCTCCACAATCTCCCTTGCATCTTGGGATGTGAGTAACGCTTTTATTTAGATACTCCAATTTTCAAAATTTTGTTTGGTAAGTCGAGGAAATTGGAACGATACCATCTCATTGGCAATAGCCATTCTTACCATGAACCGATTGGTTCTGATACCACTTTGTTGGAAATAAAAATAAAATACTGATGGGCATTTCCTCATTTACTCTCTTAAACACTCACACATTACTTATTAGTGTATCTAGAGACTCACACTCACAAATTAAACAGAGGGAGAGAGAGTGGAGTCTCTTCTATACACTAAGTAGTGTGTGAGTGTTTGTGAGAGTAAGTTAAGGTCCATTAGTATTTTATTTTTATTCCAACAAGTAGGAATCCGTTTATTCTTTAAAACTCTTTATCATCTCTAACTTAAACCACCTCACACTCTTGAGTGTGATTGTCACTCCAAAAGTACAAGTTCTTATAGGGCAAGGGGGGTGGGTGCCAAGGGCCAAGACTAGAGTTCAAGTATGAAGGAAGGAGACTCATATACATACACTTATTATTATTATTATTATTTTGGATATGATATATATATATATGGGTTGGGTTTAACTAACACCTGGTGTAACTCTAAATAATGTTACACCACTCAATATTTTTTAATTAGATGCAAATTTTGACAAATCTATTATTAGATTACATTATCTTCGTATATTCTCCGTGCTTGCAAAATTTCAAGGTGATCAAGGATTAATAGCCATGTCATCAATTAATTTTTTAAATTCAAGTTTTTACAGTTTAAAATAATGCATAAAAGATGAGTTTATAGATCAAATGGTCAATAACATCCAATTGATATGAAAATTGACATGATTGTTAAGAACATATAGAACATGTAATTGAACGGTGAGATTTTCAAAATATGAATTCTATAACAAATTATTGGGTGATGTAACATTACTTAGAGTTACACCGGGTGTAACTTAAACCCAACCCTATATATATACACACACACTTAGGTTAAGTTACAGTGAGATTTCTATCTCAAATAAATAAGTAAATTATAAATAAATAAACCTTTAACTAATGAATACCGAAAATGAAATGCATATTGTACTCTCAAAAAAGCCAAACCAGCAAACCAAAACCAAATACAAATTGCCACTGCCAAGAGATCTCACAAATACTAAATCGGCAGCAGTACTGTCAATAGACTCGATACATCTCACAAGTACTAATTGTTCGCCAAAGTCGAATAGGACATATTGGCGTGCGCGCACACACACACAAAAGACTACTATAGGAATCTAATAGAAGCCTCCTAAACCCTAAATGGCTAAACTTCACTTCATCGTTGTGATGGAGAACAAGAAAGAATGCGCAGAGGTCGACAGAATCAGCGAATTGCTGGACTGTCTTCTATGCCACATATATACTTTCATCGGCAATTCCTTTTTTTCATAAATATAAGACACCATAAAGGACCCTATTGATTTTTCTATTAAAAAGCTTTAAGTTGATTCTGAAGTTTTAATTTAAAAAAAAAAAAAAAAAATTCAAAAAAAAAAAAAAAAAAATCATACAGTATAAAATCCAAAATTTGAAAGAACTATATATTTTAAATTGTTTCTAATTCTATATTGGAAATAAATCTACTATTAAATATCTATAGATAAAACTCAACTTCCAATAAATATCAACTTCTAAGATGATCTCAATAAACAACACAAATTATTTGCGTTGATTGTTGAAACACAAAAACAAGTACACGCACATAATCCCGTCTTTTAACATTTATTCACTCCCAAAACAAACATGGAAGCCTTTTTGAAATAAGCTCAGAGCCTAATCAAGGTTGTTGCCAGGCATCCATATAACTAATGACATCTACGAGCACCTTCTCCGTCTTGGCCAACAAATCAATGTCCAAAACAAACATCAACTTCGCCAATTTCAAAATACCATACTCTCACTCACCAATTTCATAATTCAATACTCGCATTCACCCATTTAGCCTTGCTTGCAGTGTAACCCAACATCGGAAACTTTAAATTCTATTTTTTCCTCTATTTTGGAATAGACAACTTTACGTATCATTTAGTCATGGTAATTTCAACATTTTCTGAAAGTATCAACTAGTTATCAACTTTTTCAGTTTGGTTTAATTTGTTTTCACTTGCCTTCTTGGTGGGTTCTAAACAGTTGAACACATCAAGGATCGTAGAAATGCATTGACATCTTAGCTAGATGGTAGAAACTAAAAATTTAGACGCTATAAATTCCAAAACCTGTTTTATCTTGATGTCATGAAAGTTACAAGAAAACAAACATGCTGCTTTCTGAATGAAAAAAAAAAAAAAAAAACACATTAGTTTCTGAATGAAACCCTTGAATCCACCAAGGTGATAAGGTTTTGAAATCCACTAGAAAGAAATAGATAAAGTCTGTAATTTTATAAATCTAAAAAAACTAAATTGCCCTAGAGGCTATAATATGTTTAAATAGTAAAAAGAAACGCTAGAGCAACTAGGAAAACGTCTAAAACCCTAATTCGTGCTAATCATGTAATTAGGTAGCAAAATAGTAATTTTTATAAAAAATAACAAAATTGAAATAATTGCGGAAATTGAAAATACTCTAAGATACGTCTTAAAATAGATAGGATCTTATTCTGACTTTTAAACTAAAAGTTATTAAGGAAAAACAAATATGACTATATAGAGTAAAACACTGTTTTTGGGACCATAATAAAGGAATTTCCCTAAATTTAGGTGACACTCGTAGCATGTAAGTTTGGATTAGAATGCCGTTTCCCTTCAACTTGCCAAATTTAATGCAATTTCAACATTATCGCCTCAATGGCCTTTGCTAGCACCCTCTTTGATCTTACGCCGTGACTTTCGGCGTCCTTGCTGCTCCAAAAAGGCTTGTGTTATCTGTTTTATATCATATCTGCATAAAAAAAGAAAAGAACAAGAGATAGTTTCTTACTTGCATTAGAAGTACTCTCTAAGAGATTAAAGTACTTTTACTTGTTCTTTGTCACATCAGAATTTCTATTTCTCTATCACTTTTTCTCCATAAATTTATTGGCATAGCAATCCAATCAAATCAACCAAAACATAAATAAACAGCTTGCGGTGAGTCTGGTGACCAGTAACACTAGTGGTCCGTTTGGATACAGCTGAAAACTGAAAAACACTGTAGCAAAATAATTTTTAAATATGTGAATAGTACCGTGGAACCCATTTTTAATGAAAAAGTTGTTAAAAAATGAAATTTGTGGGTTCGTGAACAGTGCACATTGTGTACTGTTCACGAGAAAAGTCAATTGTTTCGACTGAAAAGGATTAAAAAAAAAAAACTGAAGAAACGCAGACATGCATTTGGGAAGCGCAAACACACACTAGGTGTTCATTTGAGAACTGTTTATTTAGTTGAAATTGAAAATTTTTTGCTGAAAGTATTGTAAATAAAGGTAAAAGTTAGCTGCATAGTACAATAGGACCCATAAATAGTATTAAAAAGTGCAGTGAGGCCTATAAATAGTAGCAAAAATAAGCTAAAATTGCAAATAAATTGAAAATTTCAGCTTGTCCCAAACGGACACTAGGTTTGTAATTATCAACATAACTAATCATGCTCTTATATATACATACAATAAAAAACCATCTTAAAACTTAACATAGGTAATCATGATGAAGTAAAGTTCAAATAAAATTCATAGGAGAGATATAATACCGTAGAGAATTTGAGTTCACACGTTGAAGAAGCCCTTGGCAACTCAAACAATTTGTTGAGAATAGGAAAATTTTTCTTATAACTCGTTGAGCTAGAAAGAATGTCCATTCTTTCCAATACTTTCGCATTCTTTAGCATATATGTTATGAGATTCAGTTCATGTTCCAACCCTTTAAATTGTAGAAAAGAAATTGTCCGAAGGTGTGATTTTAGACATTTTGGAACATTCACTGACTCTGTCCAGCAGGGCTCATGTGGTCCTTCTGTATCCACCTGATCCACCTGATGAAAACAGACCCAGTAGTGTGTAAAAAGCCAAGCCTAAGAGAAGATTAGTTGAAATAATTTTTAAAACCAAACTGACCTTAAGAATAAGGTTCTCAAGATTGGGAGAATTTTCAAGCAAAATTGGCAATAGATGAGAATTGCAGCATTTTACTTCAAGTTGCCGCCGGCTCAAATTATTATAAATGGGAAGATCATTCGCAGAAGCAAAACTCAGAGACTGCAATAACATTATTACCAAAAAAAAAAAAAAAAAAAACTAAAAGAGTTGAGGTGAAAACAATCTAATAGAGCATGAAATTGAGGAAAGCAATTTCAAAAAGGAAAGCACCTTGTTATAACTCAATGTCAGATTTCGAACGTTCGGAAGCTCTTTGAGAAGCTTGACAATGCAGTCACCGTCATGTAGTTGATAGCGTTCAAATAAATTAGCATTCACTTCAACTACGTTGGTTGCTTTTTGCACCGAAAAATCATGGCAATTTGTATTGTTTAGAATCAGAAACCTAAGCCGCGGCGCATTTACCTGAACTTTACTAAATCTAGCATCTAGAACTTGATTGTCGATATCAAGATACTCCAATGTTGGGTTATTTAAAATGAAGTTGACATTATTGTAAGGTCTATACAGTAAGTGCAATCTCAAGAGGTTTGGGGAACCAATTAAGAGGCGATGAAAAGAGTCATCATTTGCGTACTTGATTCTTTTAAGATAAAGGTGTTTCAGATTCGGTAGATGAACAGAAGGAGGACAATCGAGAACAATTTTACCATTCAGTTCCAAAACCTTGAGAGATCCGCAACTGAAAAGACTATGAGGCAACTCACAAGTGCTGCTAGTTTTAACCAGGAGGTGGAGTTCTTGGACACCATGCTCCACTGCATAATCAATCCATGTACGAACATGGCTCCCATCAACGTGGTGGTGGAGTACAAGTCGGAATTTCTTCACAGGTAAAGGTTGGCGGAGAGACAAAACTCTGAACACGAAATCCTTGTCTCCGAAATCAAGAATGGGGAGCATAGTCCAGAGCTGCTTCCACCTAGTTGACAAGATTGATGTGGCGACCGCATGTTTGGTTGGGAGGAATGAAAAGATGTGGAAGGTAAATCACTGATCCTATCAAAGCTAGCGTGCTTTCGTTTTTTGCATTTTGATTTTGATTGGGCCATCACTTCTGGTCAAGGTTGGACATGATATCAGTAAATAATCCAAAGTGAAAGAAAGATTTGTTACGAATTACATGTTTTTCAACAATCAACTGATTTTTGCACTTTCAAACACATGCCTAAAAAAAAAAAAAAGTGTAAAAGAACAAAAACACAAACAAAAAGGACACCGAAAAGACCAAACGATCGATGAACTTCATAATCATACCATTACTCATCGAAAAATAATATAAATGGAAAAATAAAATTCGTTTAAGACGAATAATATGTACAAATTTTACCTATAACGATTGTGATGACAAGTTCTCTTCTGTCCTTTATTCTTTTCTTTCTGTTCCTCTCTCTTCCTCTTCCTGTCTTCTTTAGTTGTTCTGTGATTTATAGTTGGTCTAGACTACCACTTTTTTTGGGATTACACTTGGCTCTATATCCCACACGTGTGATATTATTATTATTTTCTTTTTCGAGGTTTTGAAATTTCAATGATTTCTGACTGAACTCACGCTTCCAGGTCCTCGACTCCCAGTTGCTGCGACAAGATGAAAAGCAAATCTTTGGAGGCACTGAAGAGGCGGAGGCCGAATTGAAGTAATAGATCAGTTGTGAGAAAAAGAAATAGGGCACAAATTTGTTAACTTTTAGTTTTAGGTAAAATATCATTTTTGTCCTTGAAGAAGTAGGTTAGGGTTTCAAGAAGAAAACCTTAAAAAACATTTTAGAGTTTTGATTTTCCTTCTCCACCTCCTTATTAAAATAGGAGCTTAATGGGCCTTTATAACAAGCTCTCCTATTCCAATTAAGCCTACACAAACCTTGGACTTTCTTGGTCCTATAAGGATTGTACAAACCCATAAACAAAATAGCCAATAGAATTAAAACTTTGCAAGCTATATTAGAAATCTCGTAAGCTTGATAAATCGAGAGGTATCGAGATAAGTATTGAGTTTCAGTAAATCTTGATAGATCAACAAGTATCAAGGATGTATAGGGACCTGCAAATTCAGCTTTTCTTGAGCAGTTCTTGAGTAATTTTCATGTATTCTTCAGTGTAACCACTTGTAATGATCATCTTGAATCTATTTAGATTTACCCAAATACAAGTAAAATGCATTTTGTCATACAACAAAATGCATAAGGATTGTACAAACCTATAAACAAATAGCCAATAAAATTAAAACGTTGCAAGCTTTATTAGAAATCCCGTAAGCTCGATAGATCGAGATGTATCAAATCAAGCTTCAGTAAATCTCGATAGATCAACAAGTATCAACGAGGTATCGAGACCTACAGATTTAGCTTTTCTTAAACAGTTCTTGAGTAATATTCATGTCGTCAATGTAATCACTTGTAATAATCATCTTGAACTTACTTAGATTTACTCAAATACAAGTAACATGCATTTTATCATAAAATACGCCAATTGCATAAAAATATGAACCTAACAATATCTACCTAAATGCCATTACATTTATGTCAAGCTGTAAAAAAAAACTATACAAAGTAAATAGTGTGTGTCAGGTGCGGTTCTAGTTCCACCCATCCCAAGAAGCCCATCCACACCTAAGAAAAGGAAAAAGAAAAAGAAAAAAAAAGAAAAAGAAAAAAGAAAAAAAGAAAAAAGAAAAAATTAGCGCTGGTTTGGTCATGGACCACAAGCAAATATGTTGGAGTAAAGAGTACTAACTCCTTATTAAAAAAAGATTTAAAATTAAAAAAAAATATAATATAATAATTATTGTTTAGAAATTAATAATTTATATAGGAATAATAAAGGAAGGAGTTGGATGGAGGTTTTTTTTTTTTTTTTTTTTTTTTAATTATAAATAATTTTTTATTGAATAAATAAAATAATTTTTGTTTATTTTTTGCCTTGACCCACAAAAATTATTAGCTCCTCTATATATATATATATATATAAAAGATCTCCTAAATTCAAATATTCATTTGATTAAAACATTCAAAGAAAAAGTATCATAGAAGGAACAATCTTCGACTTGGTAAGGCAACAGTTGTACTGTCACAGGTGTTGAAACAATCAAAGGAGAGAATGCTGGAACAAATCCTGCTCCCCCATCCTCGGTTAGACCTGCAAATGTTGGAGACCCCCTAACAAGTCATGGGTTAAGGTAAATTTCGATGGAGCTCTATTCTGCCAAGAAAAGAGAGCTGGTATCGGAGTGGTGATAACGAGACGTGGTCAGTCATTGCCTCTCTATCACAGCAGATACACCTTCGCTCTACTATCCTAGAGGTGGAGACCTTGGCAGCAAGAAGAGCTCTTGAATTTGCAATGGAGATAGGAGTAAATAAGGTGACCCTTGAAGGGGATTGCGAGATCTTATCAAAGCACTTCATTGTAACAGTCACTCCTTGGCACAGTTTGCCTCGGTTTGGATAGCACTTCTTTATACTGAATGTGGCGTAGTTATTGACTTTTGAGGGAAAAAAAATACTGTGCATGAACAGTGTGTGCACTGTTCACGCACTGTACACTCATTAAAAAATATTAAAAATGGGTCTCATGGTACTATTCATACATTTAAAAATTATTTTGCTACAGTGTTTTCAGCAACAATCAGTTTTCAGCAACAATAAGCAACAATAAGTTGTATTCAAACGGACCCTTTGGATACTTAGCAGAGGATGTTAATTACCTTGCCTCAAAGTTTCAATGTTATAATCTGTCTCACGTGCGTAGGCATTGTAATGTAGTCGTTCACTTTCTAGCTAGAAGAGCGATTTTGAATCCTTATTTATTAGTTTGGATGGAAGATGTTCCACCAAATGTTCTTTCTATATTGTAGGCTGATTTAGAAGGTCTTTCTTAATAAAGTGATGATCCTCTTTCTCAAATATATATATACACAAGTAGATTATGTAGATAATATGCACAAAGATTTTAGGGTAATTCTGGTGCCACATCCTATCCCACAACTTTGTGCACAACTTTCACATGTGGCAAGCCACCTCATCACCTTGGGCCCACCAACATACCACAACACACTTAAAGCTTGAGCACCAAAACAAATCCCACAGTAAACATTACTTTTTTAGTCTTCTTCTCCCTCCCTCCCAAAACCCATATGTGAAAAAGCTTGAGCGCCAAAACAAATTGTAGTTGTTGGAGTACTGGAACTATGGTGCGAAAATGAAAAACTCACTCTGGAAAACACCATCCTACACCAGAAAATAAAAACCCAACCTTGAAAAACATTACCTCTCTTCCGAAAAACCAAAACCCATTGCTCCCCAAACCTGCGAAAACCATCATTCGTATCAGCTCCATCTATTGTGGAAAAAAAAAGTTCTCTTCCAAATCTCAGAGTTGATCACCATCTGCCATCCAAGGAGGTGATTTTCATTCTGCTTTTCCTAGTATTTTCTCTAGATTTCTTTGTTAGTCTTTGATTCTTTTTTTTCCCTTGCATTATTGCTCTTATTCAGTAAAAATTATTGTGCATTTCTGTTAGTTCACTATGTATTGTTGTGCTATTAGTTTACTTTGTCAATTGTTTGTTGTGTTCTCAACTAAATTGTTGCTAGGAGGTTCCTTGTTTTATGGTCCTCCATTGCTTTATATATTCCCCTTGTACTCTATGGTACTATTTCAATGAAATCTAAATTGAAATATCAACAAAAAAATCCAATCTTGAAGTTGTGAATTTGTTGCCTGTAATAATTGGGTTTTCCATTTTTCTATTGCATTTGGAAATGAGATTTTTTTTCTTTTGTAATAATGGCCAAAGGCTATAGACAATAAAAGTAATCCATCACTTGCTTTGCAAAAATAAATGTGAATAACACATTTATATGAAGCACAAAATTTTTGAAAGGATAAATTATAATATTTAGAATTATTAATTTTCTTATGATTAAGTGACTTTATATTTTGATAATGTGTTATGAATTATATTGTATAGGCATGGCAGATGAAATATCAAATATTTTCTCACATGTGAAATCAAACAAAGATAATATTGAGAATGATATGGTGGAGGGGGATTCAAATGAAGATATCGAGAAAGATGTGGTGGAGGTGGAGTCAAATGAAGATAATATTGAGAATGAAATAGTGGAGTTGAATGAAATGGTAGAAACAAAAGGTGTGGAAAACAAAGTAGAAGACCCTAAGTTGGGAATGATGTTTGATTCCATTGTTGATGTTGTGATATATTATAATAAAAAAAATGCTAAAGAAAAAGGTTTTGCGGTGGCTAAAAGAACTTCTAAAAAGGGGGATGATGGGGTGGTGAGGTATGTGACTATTGCTTGTAGTTATGCTGGAAAGCCAAGGATTAGATTAAATCATCCTAGAATTAAAAGGACTAGATCTACCAATCCAGTTAAATTGAAACCTCAAACAAAAACAAATTGCAAAGCTCAACTTAGGTTGGTTCTATGCCCAAATGGAAAGTGGATACTTAGATCCATGTACTTGACCATAATCATGGATTGAGTCCTAATAAGACCAGATTTTACAAATGCAATAGAATAATAGAACCACATGTGAAAAAGAAGCTTGAATTAAACGACAAAGTATTAGAATGAACAAGAGTTTTAATTCATTTGTGGTTGCACCAGGGGGACATGAGAATTTGTCTTTTCTAGAAAAGGATTGTAGAAATCACATGGAAAAAGTCAGACATTCACATCTTAGGGAGGGAGATGCTAGTGCAATGCACCATTACTTTTTGAAAATGCAAGCTGACAATTCTGAATTCTTTTACACAATGGATTTTGATGACGATGGTCGGTTAAAGAATGTATTTTGGGTTGATGCAAGGAGTAGGGTAGCATTCAAAGAGTTTGGTGATGTAGTTACATTTGACACTACATATATGATTAATAAATACGAAATGCCATTTGCTCCATTTGTTGGGGTGAACCATCATGGGCAATCAACATTGCTAGGATGTGGATTGATCTTAAGAAAAGATACAAATTCATTTATATGGCTATTTAAATCTTGTCTTGCATGCATGTCTGAATGTCCTCCTAATGCAATTATTATGGATCAAGACAAAGAAATGAAAAAAGCGATAGAGATTGTTTTCCCTAATGCACGACATCGATGGTACTTGTGGCATATTATGAATAAGTTGCCTGAAAAATTTAAAGGGTTCAAAGACTATGAATCAATAAAATTCTGTATGAAAAATGTTGTTCATGATTCATTGACAAAAGAAGAATTTGAAGAAAGTTGGGGTAGATTCATCAAGAAATATCAACTTGAAAGCAATGAATGGTTACTTGGGCTGTATGATGAGCGGCATTGTTGGGTGCCTGCCCATGTTTTGGGCAGGAATGTCAACAACGCAGGAAAGTGAAAGCATGAATGCTTTCTGATGATGCCGAAAAATCGTCAGTAAGCCACACGGTCCTTACGTGCTCCTGACAAGAACTTGCACAATACAAAAGTTGAAGACCTTAAGAGGAGTACCGGTGTGGTACCGGCCAAATATCCTCCGACGGTCAAGTTAGAGAATTCTCTTGTTCACAACTTTAGAGTACTGGAGCTGGGGTGAATTATGCGTACCTTGGTTTATGAGGGTATTGGGGCTTTTATAGTAGTAGAGGGTTGACCTCTCTTCTTTGGGCTAGAAGTCTTTTCCTTATAGGAATCCTCATGAGCGTATATTGCATAATCTTTTCCTTGTAGGAGACTAACACTAAACGTGGGATACAAGACATTTCCTTATATACTCATGCGTGGTGACCAAGTCAAGGATACATTAGAGCCGTCAGCTTTAGGGTCGTCAGCTTTGCCTACTCCTTCGTCAAAGTCGTCAGCTTCGCCTACTCCCTCGTCGGGGTCGTCAGCTTCGCCTACTCCCTTCAGCTTTATTAGCGTTGGCTACCCATCTTCATTGCCTAAGGTCAACTCGTTGGCTATGCGGTGAGCTTCGTGGACTCCCTAACATTGTCACTTACTAATGGATCCCGACGGAGGTTTGCTTACTATCTTCAGCTTACTCTTCAGCTTACTGCCTTCAGCTTACCCTTCAGCTTACTATCTTCAGCTTATTGTCTTCAACTTATCCTTCAGCTTACTATCTTCAGTTTACTGCCTTCAGCTTATTATCTTCAACTTACTGCCTTCAGCTTATTGCCTTCAGCTTAGAGACTGACGGCTTCATCTTGCGTGATGTCTTCAGTATGCATAATAAAGCTGACGGGTCTTTAGAGATCAACAACTTTTATTTTTCCAATTAAAAATTCACGTTATCACTTTCTTTGATAAATACATTAATAAGAAAATTACTTTAAAACAATTTGTTGAACAATATGAGAATGCTTTGGCAGCAAAGGTGCATAATGAAACTATTGAAGATTTTAATTCTTTCAATTCACGCATTTCCTGTATAACTATTTATGATATGGAAAAACAATTTCAAAGTGCTTACACTTTGAAAAAATTTACAGATTTCCAAAATAAGATAATTGGAAGTATTTGTTACAGTTTGTCTTCATGAAGGGAACATGACAACTTTTCAGAATATGAAGTACGTGAAGATGTATCACATGGAGAAGGTCAACAAAGTGTAATTTTTCATGTGTATTTTAATGAGGATAACAGTGAAGTTAACTGCAAATGTAGGTTGTTTGAGTTCAAGGGGATAGTATGCAGGCATCAAATATTGGTGTTTATTCATAGGAAGATTTATCAAATACTAGACAAGTATATCTTAAATAGATGCAATAAAAATGTCAAAAGGAGGCACATTAAAGTTTGAATAAGTTATGATTATTGGTCTTTGAAACCTGAAGCATGTCGCTGTGAAAAGATGTGTAATGCCTTTTACGAGGTTGCTAATTTGGCAGCAGATTCTGAAAATGCATATAAGAATGTGATAACACAAATATGTGAAATGAAAGGGGAGCTCAAGGAAGGGGAAAATGCTTGTGGTAGCAATAAGCCTATTTCTATAGATATTTAGAATGATTCCACCTCATGTGGCAATGGTCTTGTAATATCAAAAGAAGCTAGAAAAATTCTTGATCCACTGGTTGTTTGTCAAAAGGTGGGACCATCGTTTAAAAGGAAGATGTCAAAGGTTGAGCAAGCTGTTAAGAAAAAAAAAAGGAAAAGGAAAAGAAAAAGAAAAAGAAAACGAAGACTATAATTAACGAAGGGAATGTAGTTAACCAAGTTGAGACTTCAATTCTTGAGGAAATTTGTGAGAAGGTTAGGCTATAATTATATTATTTACTTATTTTTTGGATAATTGATCATTGTTATTACTATTATTAAATTTTGTACTTTGTGCTTTTGTAGGATTCTGCCAAGGTTGGAAATGTGTATAGTACAAATTCTATTATGGGATTTGGTATGCTTGAAATGCATGAGAGTTTTAACTTTAATGTAAGACCCTTTATTTTCTATTATCAAGATGTTGCTAATAGGTTTAAATTAAGTATACTGAAATGCAATTATATTGTATATAAAATATAGGATTTTGAAATGCAACAATCACAATCACAGCATATTGGTGATAAGAGTTATCAATTTTTTTCCCCAATCGCTCGTGTGGCCAAACATAAGTGGAATTCCTAATATCATTGGGATACATCCATATTTTGGCCAACAAAATATGTTACAAGGAGGAACTTTTCCATTTCAAACAAGTATGATAAGTCAAAATTTTGGCATGCACCCTTTTCTTTACCATGATAATGTATCTCAGGCATGCATTTTTTCAGTTAGCTACTTTTAAATTTTTAGTGAAATTTACGTTGCAAATTTGAGTGAATTTATTATAATATATATTATCATTCATTTTATTTTGTAGGGTCATCACTATCAAAAGGTTGGTATGAATCAAATGAAAAAAGTTGATAATGAATCTCAGGTATAATTTTTTCCCATTAACTATTTTAGAGATTTTATAAATTTATAACAAATTTGAATGTATATATTGTAATATATATTATCATTCATTGTTTTTTAGGGTTCTCATTATCTAGAGGTTGGTATGAATTTCGTGGAAAGAGAAAAAAAAAAAACCAAGCTTGCACAAAGATGGTTCATGCGATACAAATTGTCATGGTACTGAAGTATAAGTTTTGGTAATCTCATGGAAAGGTGGAAGCAATTAGTTTGCTCTAAAGACACCATACCCACAGATTCCTCAATCAAAACCCACCATACCCACAAACCAACAGACATCTTCTTCCTCAGAACATAGGTCGATGTCCTGAAGAAGTAGAGGAAGAAGAATGCTTGAAATAACTAGATCTAAAGTAACCCTAGGTCGGTGTCTTTTCTTTTTTTCGCTTCTCCGACACAGCTTGAACCAATGTTTTGAATATAGTTTTGTTCCGGGTGAGCCGAAATGTGAATACTTAAAATTTTTCATACCTTGAGAGTGAAATCTTGGGGAAGAAGGGAGATGAGAGAAAAAAAATAAAAGAAAAAATTGATAAAAATGAAACTATAAACTTGGATCTGCAATAGGAAACGTAGGCTTGAGAACTGAGAAGAACAAATTGAAGGTGATAACAACTAGTAGGAGTTACGGTTCTGCAGAAGGAAAAAGGAAACAAACAAAAGGAAGAAGTAAAAATAAAGAGTGAATGAATGTGCGGTGGGAGTTTGGAGAGAGAGAAGAAAATGTAAATAAAATAAAGATTGTTTGGCTTTGATGAGAAGTTGATGTGACAATTGGCAAGTACGGGGAAGGGAATACAAGATGAAATTGGTAGGAAAAATTTTGATACATTTTAAACTTGAATAATGTGGGTGATTTTGGAAATTGAATATGTAAAATTGATACATTTTTCTATTTGGTATTGATTAATGTAAATGCTCTAAAGAGTAGAATAGGAAGGAAAAAAAACCCAGATTATGGCTCTCTCTTTTTCTCACCGCAGTCAACACTCAACATAGGTGACCTGACCCAAAGACAGCCCATATAATTGGTCTCAACCTTTACTGACCCAACCCAATTAAAAAAAAAAAAAAAAAAAAAAAAAAAAAAAACCCTTAATTAGGCCCAATTGTCCCAATCCATTCAAACTACCAAACCCCAGTAACTGAAAAACCAAGCCTAGACCCACACGGTCAGCCCACTCCACATTTATACATTGGCTTTTCTATTGTTGTTTGCAATGTGTAAAAGGTTTTACAGTCAGGTAGGGGTATTTTACAGTAAACTGAAAATGATTTTCAGTTTGACCTTATTTGCATGTGCACCCAAACACACATCAAGGTGTAAAATAATTTCTCAATTTTATTTATACACCCGAAACAAATGCACCATTAGTGGGCTCACTTAGCAAGTCAAGTAGGCAGATTTGCACCGACATGCTATTTTTGGCAAAGTACTGGTGTCCGACATGTGTTGGACACTGATATCGGTAAGACTCGTCGGACTCCGGTGTCTGAGCAGTGTCTTTTTTTTTTTTTTTTTTTGCTTCTCTGACACGACGTGAACAATGTTTTGAATATAGTTCCGGTCCGACCGGGCTGAAATGTGAATACTGAAAATGTTTCATACCTTAGAGTGAAATCTTGGGGAAGAAGGGAGATGAGAGAAAAAATTGATAAAAATGAAACTATGAACTTGGATCTGCAACAGGAAACGTAGGCTTAAGAACTGAGAAGAACGAATTGAAGGTGATAACAACCGGTGGGAGTTACGGTGCTGTAGAAGGAAGAAGGAAACAAACAAAAAGAAGAAGTAAAAATAAAGAGTGAATGAATGTGCGGTGGGAGTTTGGAGAGAGAGAAGAAAATGTAAATAAAATAAAGATTGTTTGGCTTTGATGAGAAGTTGATGTGACAATTAGCAAGTACGGGGAAGGGAATACAAGATGAAATTGGTAGGAAAAATTTTGTTTTGAATTTGGGCTTAAGCTTAACTTTTAGTTGGGTTTGGGTTTAAGCGTAGCTTTTGGTCTATTTAAATCAACTCAAAATTAAAATATAACCTAACAAAGATAATTATTTTATTATTATAATACAAAATTACAAATAAAGGTAAAATAAACTAAATTGAGAATTTTATTTTATATTTTGTAATTTATTTATGAAATTGCAAATAAAGGTAAAATAAACTAAATTCTAGACATAAAATTATTTCATGTCTAAAAGTATTTAAAAATATGCCTAAATATAAAATTTAATTAATTATTTAATTGTCGTACCCACGTCGTGTCGTACTCTTATTTTTCAAAAATTGTCGTACTCTCGTATCTGTACTCGTGTTGTATTCGTACCCGTGTCCATGTTAGTGCAACTTAGGACACAACTCCACCATAGACTTCGCTCTTCACTGTTTCAGCTTCACCGTGGACTAAGTGATACTTTACCTTGTGATTTTGGTCAGAGATAGTGAGTTCTGCATAACATGGGTCATTTGTTTATGAGAAAGAGGTGAGGGTATGAATTTTTGGTTATATCCCAAACTGACCATTGGTCTTAAAAGCCACGGTCAAAATGATTTATAGCTAAGCTATTTAGATTATTTATTTATTTATTTATTTGTAGTCGTAATAAAGAGTTCAAATATTTTAATGGCATAAAGTCATAATCATATTCGATTTTAAAGATATTTTTATATTGACTATTGCACTAAAAAATATTTCAAATGATAAATGTGGGGCCAGTTATGTAAGGAGGTATTGGTAAGTTTGTAGGAACTGGGCCTGCGGCTAAATGGCCCAGTCCGAGGAAGGCAACCCGTCCGAGGATGACTTAATAAAAGCATGGTACGAGTAATATAAGAAGAAGAGGTGAGGATTGCACACGAAAGTCTAGAGTGTGTCCGAGGATAAGTTTCACCTCGGAACTACAGTCTGAGGTGGATGCAACTATCTTGTTACCACGGGAGGATCCACAAAATTGTATTGTAATTGAGAAACGGATATGGAATGGTGGAAACAACAAATATCTTCTGACGCTGCTACC
The DNA here is from genome assembly GCA_019022515.1 of Quercus aquifolioides. NCBI lineage: Eukaryota > Viridiplantae > Streptophyta > Magnoliopsida > Fagales > Fagaceae > Quercus > Quercus aquifolioides. The sequence goes on along the minus strand of CM032328.1, from coordinate 28,183,418 downwards.
TCCACGTTAAATGCTTCCCAGCTAACTCTCTGGTTGCATGAATGTGGAGGTGATGCCTGAACAGTGATCAAGCAGCCTTATGGTTGCTAGTTGGAAATCCTGGAGGTGGTTAGATGGGACATAAAGGAGTTCCCATAATAGAATCTACACGTGTACGGTGAAAACAAGGGGAGGAATGTGGTATATAATGTGAAAGAGGATAACATTACGAGGGACTTTTGGAAGCTGCGCAAAGATCATAGCCTTTTTTGTCTAATAGAACTAGTTCTTTCTCCTACTCTCTAAAAATTTATTGTTTGGGCTTACTGGATCATTTTCCTTCTTATTTTCGAGGGCTTTTCCAAATTGAGTCCTTACAATTGGCACCGTCTGTGGGAAGAGCTTGATCTATTTGTAGGGAAAGGCAAGTGCAGCAGCTGAGATGGAAGGGGGAGCATTGCAACAGCCCGTGGTGAACCCACAGCAGATAGATGTTAATCCACACCAGGCCGAATCCAGGGGGTCTCAGCATGATAATCCGTTGGCAGTCCATGAACAAAGGGGGGATCGCGAGGGAAGCGTACGAACAACCCACACTGAGAGAAGTCATTCTCGGGGGAAAAGCCATATTTCCCATGTAAAGAACGACAAGGACATGCAACGTGAGATTAGCCAGTTAAAAAGGCAATTGCGACACGAGTGACGAAAGCGTAGGTCTCACCATTCCAGGCAATCTTCTGAGGAATCAGATGACACCAGTTATAGGCGGAGGTCAAGAACTCCACCCAGTGAGTCCTTTTCCTATGCTGAGGAGCACCACCGCAGACAAGAGGATAAGAGTCCGCCTCGCTAGGGCTTAGGGAATGATGCCCTGAACAAAGCGTTGAGTCAAGTTTCCAAATCGCCCTTCACGCGGCGTATCGAGGATGCAAGTCTTCCTCGGCGGTTCCATCAGCCCGCGTTCACCATTTATAATGGACGAACGGATCCAATGGAACATGTTAGCCATTTCACGCTAAGGATGAGGCCTTGATGTGCAAAGTTTTCCCATCTAGCCTGGGTCCAGTGGCGATGAGATGGTTCAATGGTCTGAGAACGAATACTATTGATTCCTTTGAGAAGCTTACCCAAGCTTTTGGTGCCCGTTTTATAACCTGCAGGAGGGTTGTTCAGCCCTTGGGATCGTTATTATCCATGTTTATGCGGGAGGGGGAAACCCTGAAGGCCTATTCTGATAGATACTGGGAAATGTTCAACGAGGTAGATGGAGCCTATGATGATGTGGCCATCAATACCTTTAAGAAGGGCCTTCCAACCGAGCACAATCTGAGAAAATCTCTAACTGGTAAACCTGTTACCAACGTGCGTCAGCTTATGGATCGGATTAACAAGTACAGAAGAGTAGAGGAGGATCAGATACAGGGTAGAGGAAAGTCCAAGGTAGTCCCTTAGGAGAGAAAGGATTTCAGGTCGGACCGGTATAACAACAACCGACCTCGGAGAGACTTTAGGGGACAATCAGGATCTGCTAATTTCCAGGTGGTTAACGCCGTGTTCCGAGAACCAGTGCAACGGGTTTTAGAAAATATAAAAAATGAGCCATTTTTCAGATAGCCCAATATGATGGCAGGGGATCCTGCGAAACGTAATCAAAACCTTTACTGCTAATATCACCAGAATCATGGACATACTACTGAAGATTGCAGAAATTTGTGGGACCATTTGGATCAGCTGGTCCGAGAAGGGAGGTTGACCCAGCTTCTGCATCATTCCAGTGGCCAAGGAAGCCAGACAGGTTCGATATTTAGGGGGGATGCTTCTTCAGGACCCCCCTTAGGTACGATACACGTTATATTTGCTGCCCCGGGTAGAACCGGATCCTGCCACTCCAAGGTAATGTCTGTGTCTCATTGTTTGGATGAGGGATCCAGTTCAACGCCGAAGAGAACCAGATTGGATGCATCGCTGGTGTTGGGCTTTTCAGAGGAGGATAAGAGGGGAACTATACAACCACATGATGATGCTTTGGTGGTTACACTTAGAATTGGAGGGTATGATGTGAGAAGGGTGATGATTGACGAGGGGAGCGCAGCCGAGGTGATGTATCTCGACCTGTATAGGGGGCTGAATCTGAGACCCCAGGATCTGACAGCTTACAGCTCCTCATTGGTGAGTTTTGAAGGTAGATCGGTCATTCCAATGGGCATGATTAGATTGCCCGTGTAGACTGGCTCGGATGTGATGGAGGTGGATTTTATTGTAGTGGATGCTTTTTCTCCGTACACGGCTATCTTAGGTAGGCCTTGGCTGCATACCTTGGGGGCTGTCTCTTCTACACTTCATCAGAAGGTGAAATATCCAACGGGAGGCCAAGTATTAGAGATATTGGGAAATCAGACCATGGCTAGGCAGTGCTTGATAACGGCTATTCAACATCGGCCAAAGATAGACACTTCGGCCACGGCCGAGAATGATTTATAGCAGTCAAAGGCTCTAGCGACCCCCTTAAGCACATCTGCTAGAGGAGTGGAGTGTGAGAATTTGGAGAGGGTAAGTGTTGGCGATGACCCAAATAAGTTCTTTCAGGTCGGAGCGCAGTTGCCTGAGGCGGAGAAGGAGCAGTTAGTTGAGGTCCTAAGGAGAAACATCGATGTGCTTGTGTGGGATGCTTATGAAGCCCTAGGGGTGGATCCAGACTTCATTTGCCATCATTTGAATGTTAATCTTTCTGTTATTCCGAAGAAACAATCACCTCGGCGTCCATCCAGGGCGCATGCCGAGGCTATTAGGGACGAGGTGACCAAACTCAAACAGGCAGGGGCTATCAAGGAGGTCTTTTACCCTCAGTAGTTGGCTAATACGGTCGTGGTGAAAAAGAAAAACGAAAAATGGCGTGTATGTGTTGATTTTACGGACCTTAATAAAGCTTGCCCAAAAGACCCATTCCCTATGCCCCATATAGATCAGTTGGTAGACGCAACAGTAGGCCACCCTCGGATGAGCTTCTTAGATGCCTTCCAGGATTATCATCAAATCCCACTGGCATTGGATGACCAGGAAAAGACCGCTTTTCTTACTCCCACTGGAAATTATCACTACAAGGTGATGCCCTTTGGCCTGAAGAATGCAGGGTCTACTTACCAACAGATGATGACGAAGATGTTTGAGCCACAGTTGGGCAAGAGCATTGAAGTTTATATTGATGATATGGTTGTGAAGAGCAGGGTAGTGATTGAGCACGTGACAAACCTTACCAACACTTTTGAGATTCTAAGGAAACACAAATTGCGACTGAACGCGTCCAAGTGCGCATTTGGGGTGAGCTCGGGGAAGTTTTTGGGCTACATGGTGACTCACCGAGGGATTGAGGTGAACCCAGATCAGATTAGAGCCATAAGTAGCTTGCAAGCACCTCGGAATCCCAAGGAGGTCCAGAGATAGACTGGGATGACTGCTGCTTTGAATAGATTTATTTCCAGATCGGCGGATAGGTGTAGACCTTTTTTCCTTTTACTCCACAAATGGAAGGGATTCGAATGGACAGAGGAGTGCGCCCTAGCATTTCAGCAGCTTAAGGAATATCTATCTCGGCCACCCATTATGTCTAGCTTCGAGGTGGATGAAGTCCTTTTTTCCTACTTAGCGATAACCACTTATGCGATTAGTTTTGTTCTGATACGAGTAGATAATGGCGTACAACGGCCAGTCTATAACATGAGCAAGTCGCTTCATGAGGCCGAGGTATGTTATCTACCGTTGGAAAAGGCCATTTTGGCAGTGGTACACGCTACAAAGAAACTTCCCCACTATTTTCAGGCGCATACTGTGGTCGTCCTAACTCAGTATCCGCTCAGGACAATACTTCGGAGTGCAGACTACACTGGTAGGGTTGCCAAGTGGGGCACAATTCTAGGGGCTTTTGATATTAAATATATGCCTCGCACCTCTGTGAAGGGACAGATTCTCGCCGATCTGGTGGCCGAATTTGCTGAAGGCCTTGAAGAAATAGAAACAGGTCCATAGGGCATGGATGAAAAACCAGTTGGCCTCATCTCCGTGCAACATGCCTCACCCTGGAAAGTGTATGTGGATGGAGCAGCAAACCAGCGAGGGTCAGGAGTGGGGCTAGTTCTGATATTTCCTGAAAAGGTCATTATTGAGAAGTCTTTAAGGTTGGGATTTTCAGCTACTAATAACGAGGCAGAGTATGAAGCTTTATTAAATGGGATGGCAATGGTCAAGAAACTAGGTGGAAAAGCAGTAGAGATTTTCTCCGATTCAAGACTGGTCGTGGGTCAGGTTAGAGGCGAGTTGAAGGCTCGGGACATCAGAATGCAGGAGTACTTGGGCCAGGTTAGGCACATGCAAGTAAATTTTGAATTTTTTGAAGTAACCCATGTCCCTAGGAGTGAAAATTCCCATGCAAACTCTTTGGCTACCCTTGCTACCTCCTCGGCGCAAAACTTACCCCGAATGATAATAGTTGAAGACCTAAACACACCCACCTCGGTAACAGGGAACTCGCTTCAGGTCAATCAAGTCAGTTTGGCGCGCAGCTGGATGGACCCTCTATTGTTATTCCTTGAGAAGGATATATTGCCCGAGGACAAATCAGAAGCTGAAAAGGTGCGAAGGAAGGCTCCTCGGTTTTGGCTGTCTGAGGCAAAAAGTTACATAGACATTCTTTCTCTGGGCCATATTTGCTTTGTGTACATCCCGAAGCATCAGAGACACTCTTAGAAGAGCTACATGAGGGGATTTGTGGAAGTCACACTGGAGGGAGATCTTTATCTCACCGGGCAATTACTCAAGGGTATTGGTGGCCAAGTATGCAAAAAGAAGCACAGGAGTATGTTAGGAAATGTGATCAATGTCAAAGATTCGCACCGAACATCCATCAGCCGGGGGGAGTTCTTAATCCGCTTTCCAGTCCTTGGCCCTTCGCTCAGTGGGGTTTAGACATTGTTGGCCCTTTCCCTAAAGCAATAGGAAATAAAAAAATATTTGCTGGTTGGTACAGACTATTTTACAAAGTGGGTCGAAGCTGAGCCTCTGTCCAATATCAGGGATGTAGATGTCAAGAGGTTTGTTTGGAAAAATATCATTACTCGATTCGGGATTCCTCAAGCTCTCATCTCGGATAATGGTCTTCAATTTGATAGCAAAGCTTTTAGAAAGTATTGTTTCGATCTGGGGATAAAAAACAGATATTCTACCCCGGCCTATCCGTAGGGAAATGGGCAGGCCGAGGCTGTCAACAAGGTCATAGTGGTTGGACTCAAAAAAAGGTTGGATGATGCAAAGGGGAGATGGGTGGAGGAGCTACCACATGTCCTCTGGACGTATCGAACAACACCTCGGCGGTCAACAGAGGAGATCCCATTTTCAATGACTTACGGGGTTGAGGCTGTGATTCCTCTTGAAACGAGTTTTCCCACACTAAGGACCAGTATTTTCACCTTGGAGGGGAATGATGAACTGTTAAAGAAAAATCTGGACTTGATAGACGAACGACGAGAGAATGCGATGGTTCAATTGGCCTACTACCAACACAAGCTGAAACAAGGTTATGATGCAAATTTCAGGTTGAGGCCGTTGGCCCTAGGAGATCTGGTATTGAGGAAAGTCTTGGAAACTACCAAAAACCCAGCATGGGGAAAGTTGGGGCCTAATTGGGAAGGACCGTATCGTATCACATCTGTAGCTGGAATAGGTGCTTATTACTTAGAAGATTTGGATGAAAAAACTGTACTCCATCCCTGGAATGTAAGCAACCTAAGGAGGTATTATTATTAATAAGAACAATTCCATTTTACTTCCTTTTACAATTTGTCCTAATTTTGCAACTTGTCCTTTGAAGTATTAAACAGAAATTAAGTTATGTCGGGTCCTCGGACCACAAACTTGGTGAAAATTAATACACTATGACATCCTTTGAAGTATTAAACAGAAACTAAGTTATGTCAGGTCCTCGGACCACAAACTTGGTGAAAATTAATACACTATGACATCCTTTGAGGTATTAAACAGAAACTAAGTTATGTCAGATCCTCGGACCACAAACTTGGTGAAAATTAATACACTATGACATCCTTTGAAGTATTAAATAGAAATTAAGTTATGTCAGGTCCTCGGACCACAAACTGTTCTCGGACCACAAATTTGGTGAAAATTAATACACTATGACATCCTTTGAAGTATTAAACAGAAACTAAGTTATGTTAGATCCTCGGACCACAAACTTGGTGAAAATTAATACACTATGACATCCTTTGAAGCATTAAATAGAAGCTAAGTTATGTCAGGTCCTTGGACCACAAACTTGGTGAAAATTAATACACTATGACATCCTTTGAAGTATTAGATAGAGACTAAGCTATGTTAAGTCCTCCGCTTTCAAACTTAGTAAAAGTTTATACCTTTTCATTTCTATTGAAGTGTTAAACAGAAAACAAGGTATAACGGATTATTCAGACAACAAACTTAGAGGAAGCCTCTGTTTCTTAAATGGGGTCCCTGCAATTAAAATAGTATATCAAAGCAAACTCCATGAGCCTCACTTAAAGCATTTTAAGGTGCCCAGTACCTCAATGGTTTGAACATTTAGAATGTCTTCTCCAATTTTGGACCTTGTTTAACGAATTAAAAGCAAGCATTGGTAGTGTTGCGAAATTCATGAATATGGTCTACTTTGGTTTCTAACTAACATACATAAGGTTAAGTTTTACCTTGTGGTATTAGACTTTCCTTTCATGCGATCACAAAAGAACAAAGAATATTTGTACAAAGAATTGCACAAGTAATAGATAAAACAATAACTTCTTATATAAATGTAATAAAAGGAAAAATATACATCACATTTAAAATGTCCTCAAAAGATAAATAAAATGGAAAAGAAAAAGAATTTAACTAAGTTAGTTATGGTTTTAATTTTATTTGCAGCTTGGGTTGAGGAGCTTTGCCAGTTGCTTCTGGAGGAACATCTTTTTCTTTTTCCTTTTGAACTCCTCCAGCAGGCAAAGTGGTTGAAGCTAAAGCCTATTCAAAACTTTGAAAAGCTGCTCCATCTTTAGGCCCCTCCACTGCCTTGTCCGAAGAAACATTTTGGCCAACTTCAAGCACTTTGGGTTGCTCCTGCTGATTGAGAGGGAGAGGATTCTGAATTTGGGCTTCTTTGGCCGAATCAGCAGCTGTGGAGGATGCATCCTACGGCTGAGAAGAAGGACTTGAGGCTCATATAGCTAGAGGGAAGTAGACATTTTCTGGCTTTCTCAACTCGGAAGAAAGGTCAACTCCAGCTCGGTTGAGAGCTTCTGTCCAAGTTTGGGCGCAGTATACTCAGCACACAACTGGCACCTCAGCCCCGAATTTGTCCTCCGTTTCTGCTACGCCGATGTCATATCCTTCTTGTTCGGCTTTGTCTTTTTCTTTCTCAGCCTTATCTTTTGCTATCTCCGCCTCAGCCTTTGCCTTTTCAGCTTGGTCTTTAAGCCTCTGAGCTTCCTCCAGTTGCTTCTTCAGTTTTGATATATGTTCCTTGGAGGTGACTAGCTGGTCATTAGCATCGCGCAGAAGCTTCCTCTGGTCCTCGGCCTGCCTGTGAGAGTTCTCCAAGGATGACTCAGCACTCTTACGAGCATGTTCTTCCTCGGATAACTTCTTCTTCAACTGCACATTGCTTTGTTCAACAATAGTGAGTGTTTGCACAGTTGTGGCCTGCCTCTTCCTCTCATCATCCAGTTGCTGGCCATAAGAATTGGTTATCTCCTCCATCCTGAAAGTGGCTTGGACGGCCTAGAAGAAAAGGAGTTAGAAATGCAATAAATAAAGTTGTGTATGACATTTATAATTAAAGGAACAAAGCTAAAAGGGTATCATACCATGCCCAAATATCTCTTAGCATTCAGAAATACTTCATTCTTCCTTATGCCTCTCAGCTCTGCTATGTCCTTGGGAAGTAGGAGGGTTTCCTCTAGGACTGAGGCAACGTGGCACCCAATTCCACCATTGAAATCCCTTAGCGAGGCATCCTCCCTCAGGGGCTCACCGCCGAGCATGGGTGCGGGGAGCCAAGCCTCGGGCTCCGAGGATGGAGTGGTGGTCCTTTCCACGACTCGCTGAGGTCCGTGGCTGACCTTTTGCTGCTTCGCAGCTCGTTGAGCCTCATCTTCAAGAGGCGGACGAGACCTCCCAGCTTCCACCACTTCCTTGTCTTTTTCATCCCTCCTCCTCTTCGGATCAGTAGGTTCTTTCATAGGAGGTTGGGATGGTTGATGAGGGGGAATAGGAGATTTGGGAGGAGGAGGAAGTTTGGGCTGAGTTGACTTCCCCGGCGCGCCCTTTCCTGGCTGGCCTTCGATCACGTCCATCAAACTCCTCTGACTCTTCCTCTGGATTCCCATTTCGTCAGAGACTATCTCGGGAGATGGGGGTTGGTTAAATACCTCGAACTCGTTCGCAAAATCCAACAGTTCTACGACCCCCTCTGAAGTTTCTTCTTCTTCTTCTTGTTATTCTTCTTCTTCCTCTCTTCTTTCCTGAGGAGCAGAGCGCGGCGAGGAAGCCCCTACAGAAGGCATGGCCATGTGTAGCAGCTGGGTAAAAGAAGTCCCCTTAGGGATTGTAACACCCTCGGGAACAATAAATCCCTCAAAAGCAACATTGATACGGTGAAGCCGAGGATCCTTAGCCTTTATCACACGCTTGGGAGCTTGAAATGCTATAGAGATGGGCTTATATCCGAGAATGATATGTGCTGCTCTCAGTTGGTCGTCAGATGGGTTCACGTATATCTCGGATCGCAAGAGTCTATCTAAGCTCTCCCTATTGACTAATTTGAACTGAGGTCTGGTGGCGCGCTTGTCTGCAAGATCATTAAAACAGGAGAAAAACCTTGCTAGAAACAAAAATGATTTGAGCTAAAGAATACAATCTAAACTATATAGGCTTATAACCAAAAGCCACACCTGATTTTCCCTCTCTAGTCGGACAAGGTAGACCGTTATGCCACTCCCCGGAAAAGATTAAAAAGTCATCTTTTAAACCCTTATTCGATGTAGGGAGACATTGGATTAACTTGACTTCAGGGTGCCTAAACTTAAGATAGTAGCCCTGACCCTTTAGATGATTAAGATTGTACATCCAGTTCACGTCGTGATGAGTCAGGCCTAGATTCATCTTCTCATTTAGGACTTCTATACTCCCTAACACCCTGAACATATTGGGAGCACACTACGTGGGAGATATCCTAAAGAATCTAAGATAACTTCTAGTGAGATTACCCATGGGAATGGTCATCCTTCTCTCTATAAAAGCGATCATAGGGATGACCACTTCCCCTGTCTTCCTATCGTTTACCCAAGTTTTTGGCGAAGCATACCTCATACCCACTGCTGGGGGAATCCTATACTTAGATCTAAATGTCTCTATATTCTCCTCGGACTCAACCAGATTTTTAAACCTACCCATTCTCTAGAAGTTATGAAGAAAAATTAATAAAAAGGGAACGAGAACTAAGAAGGTTCAAAGAGACTTACAGGTTCAAAGAGGAGGTCCTCGGACAGGGTTGTGGTATTTATGAATGCACGAAGAGAGAAAAGAGAGTGACAGGTTCAATGAATGTACGCTATAATAATATGATTGTTGTAACTGGAAAGAAAGTTAATTTGAAAAGCTATTTATAGGGGCGCAGAAATTGTAAGCGGGAAAAATCCCGCTCATAAATACCGAAAACCCTCCACCGTTAGATTGGCATCTCACCGTTGAACATGGGGGACATAGAGGCTGCCATAATTTAATAATGGCATGCTCCCGACGCCCAAAACGTCATAAGTGCGCCTTGGGCAGGTAGAAAGGCGTTCTAGAGATTAGGAAAAGGGGATGACGACAAGATATCAAAATCTCCCTTCTGCCGAGGTGACAAAAAGTGAGATTTTGAGGGGCTATTGTGGGGCCAGCTATGTAAGGAGGTATTGGTAAGTTTGTAGGAACTGGGCCTGTGGCCCAATGGCCCAGTCTGAGGATGGCAACCCGTCCGAGGATAACTTAATAAGAGCATGGTAAGAATAATATAAGAAGAAGAGGTGAGGATTGCACATGAAAGTCCAGAGTGTGTCCGAGGATAAGTTTCACCTCGGAACTACAGTTCGAGGTGGATGCAACTATCTTGTTATCACGGGAGGGTCCACAAAATTGTATTGTAATTGAGAAACGGATATGGAATGGTGGAAGCAACAAATATCTTTTGACGTTACTACCTTCACATTAAATGCTTCCCAGCTAACTCTCTGGCCACATTAATGTGGAGGTGATGCCTGAACAGTGATCAAGCAGCCTTATGGTTGCTAGTTAGAAATCCTGGGGGTGGTTAGATGGGACAGAAAGGGGTTCCCAAAATAGAATCTACACATGTACGGTGAAAACAAGGGGAGGAACGTGGTATATAACGTGAAAGAGGATAACATTATTAGGGACTTTTGGAAGCTGTGCAAAGATCATAGCCTTTTCTGTCTAATAGAACTAGTTCTTTCTCCCACTCTCTAAAAATTTATTGTTTGGGCTTACTGGATCATTTTCCATCTTATTTTCGAGGGCTTTTCCAAATCGAGTCCTTACAATAAATATTTATTTAAAGTCTATAATAAATTGCTAGAAATGTCATTTTGTTTTTAAGCATCCTTTATACTTGAATATCTTTGGATATTTTAAATATTAAATCAAGACCATTAATTTGTATATATTAATTTTATTTATTTCATATTAATTAATTACTAAATTAATTATATATGACATTATTGCGGTTCGACCTCGATCAAACCTAGGTCCAACTTTAAAAATCTTAAACCTTTTTCTTTACCAGGTTTGAAAACCAAACCACATTTCATTTCAATTTTGAGATCCTCCATTCCACCATGTAATATGTATCTCATGTTTCTCTCTTCTTTTTTTGTCAACCTATTCTTCTTCTTTTTCATTTTTTTTTTCATTATTTTTAGGTTCATATTATAATTGTAATACTCTATAAAATGTAGTTGTTATTATTATTATTGGGTAAAGATTTGGGTCTAGTATTGATATATTAGTTAAAACATCTTAAAAAAATTATATGAATTTTTACCAATAATATATAAAGAAATATATGTCCCTATAATAAATTGGACTATTTTAATTAATTTTTCTATTTGTACTTGTGGGGGGGTGAAAAGCCCAACCTAATATATTGGGCTTAAGGCCCTACTTGAAGACTACTGTCTGTCCAAAGAGAGGAAAGTATTTGAGGAGAAGCCCATGTGAAAGAAACATACTTGGTGGTGAACGAGGGGTATAGTCCGAAGAGGTCTTCCGAAGGGGCCATGATCCATGGATTCAAGGAGGTTTGGTCAAACAGATGTCTGGGAGGTTCAAGTAATCCTTCTAACAATTCTAATGATAAGGATGAACCTTAGACGCGCATGGAGATAATAGGAACGGAGAAATATCTAGAAGACAGACTTCAACCACCACATTTAATGCACTGCAGTTGCTTTTTTGGCCACATTAATGTGGAGAAGACCCCTGAACAGTACAATCTCAGCTACCGCCACTCACACAGGGCTAAATAAGGTACTTGATGGGACATGTACTCAAGTGGATGCCTAGATGAAGAACAAGTGGACGATGAAGATGATGAGAGAGAGTGCTATATAAGGAGAAGAGACCTCCGGTAGAGGGGGGGGGGGGAGACAAAAAAGAGATAGAAGAAAAAGAAATGACTTTACTGTAACTCTAAGAATTATAATCAAATTTCAGTCAATAACATACCTCTTCGGACATTCACGTTTGTATCTATTCAAGCATGATTGCATGTTGGTTCGCCCGTAAATGCCATAATTAGCTCTCGTCCAATTCACATCCAGCCCAGCTCTTTCACCCACGCTTTACAAATTCATTGTCCTGGGTTCATTGGACTCATAATCCATACCTTTTGGGCTTGGGCTACAAAAACTGACCCTACAATTGGCGCCGTCTGTGGGAAGAGCTTGTGCAGGGGTGAAAACAACAGTTGATGATGGCTGAACGAAATCAACAACAAGCAGAATCTAGGGCATCCCAGCACGTGGACCCTTTCCTTAATTTGGAGCGGAGACAAGATCGTGAAGGCAGTGTGCACACCTTGCACACCTTGCACACTAGTCAAAGCCAGTCGCGTGATGGGAGTCATGTGTCCCATGCAGAGAAGAACCAGGATTTGCAGCTGGAGGTTGAAAAGCTAAAAAGAGAATTGCGCCATGCAAAGCGGAAACGGGTTCCTTCATATTTTGATGAGGAGTCTGATGACCAACAGGACTTCACTTACCAACGGAGATCGCGAACGCCATTCAGTGAGTCCTTTTCCTATGAAGAAGAGCACCATCATAAGAGGCAACCTCAGAGCCCACCACGTGGAGGTGTGGGGAATGATGCCATGAGCAGGGCCTTGAATCAAATCTCTAGATCGCCCTTCACACGCAGGATTGAAGAAGCGAGACTCTCCCGGTGTTTTAACCAGCCTACGTTCACCATTTGTAATGGTAAGACAGACCCGGTGGAACATGTGAGTCATTTTAATCAAAGAATGGCAGTCTACTCCAGAGATGAAGCTCTGATGTGCAAGGTCTCCCCCTCCAGTCTTGGACCGATTGCAATGAGGTGGTTTGACAGCCTGAAGCCAGATTCCATCAGTTCTTTCAAAGAGCTCACTCAAGCTTTTGGTTCACGTTTTGTCACCTGCTGAAGAGTGGCCAGGCCCTTGTCTTCTCTGCTATCCTTGAGCATGCAGGAGGGTGAAACCCTGAAGGCGTATTCGGATAGGTACTGGGAGATGTTTAATGATATGGAGGGCAGCTTTGATGCAATGGCCCTCGACACGTTCAAGCTCGGCCTTCCTACTGACCACGGTTTAAGGACGTCCTTGTCTGGTAAGCTAGTTACTAGCATGCATCAGCTAATGGACCGTATTGAAAAGTATAAAAGAGTTGAAGAAGATCAACAACAAGGAAAGGGTAAGGAAAAGGTTATCCCCCAGGAGAGGAGGGATTTCAGTTCGGATCGATACAACAACAATAAACCGCGGAGAGACTTTTCTGCGCAATCAGGATCAGCAAATCCCCAAGCAGTCAACACTGTATTCAGAGAGCCAGTCCATCAAGTTTTGGAAAAGGTTAAGAATGAGCCGTTCTTTAAGTGGCCGAATAAGATGGTAGGGAACCTTGAGAGGCGTAATCGCAATCTCTACTTCCAATACCACCAGGACCACAGGCATACGACTGAGGATTGCAGAAGCCTGTGGGATCATTTGGACCAGTTAGTCCGCGAAGGTAAACTGAGGCACCTTTTGCACCACTCCAGTGGCTGAGGAAGTCAGATGAGCCCAGAGTCCCGAAGAGATGACCCTTTAAAGCCTCCATTGGGAACTATCAATGTCATCTTCGCAGCCCCGGGAAGAACAGGATCCTAGCCATCCAAGGTCATGTCAGTAGCGCGGTTGCCAGCAGGGGACTCTGGCCAAGGTCCGAAGAGATCCAAATTTGACTACCAGCCGATTTTGGGGTTCGCAGACGAAGACAAGATTGGAACCATCCAACCCCATGACGACACGCTAGTCATCACCCTCATAATTGGAGGATATGATGTGAAGAGGGTAATGGTTGACCATGGTAGTGCCGTGGAGATAATGTACCCTGACCTCTACAGGGGGCTGAACCTAAAACCTGGTGACCTAGCACCATATAATTCTCTGCTGGTTAGTTTTGAAGGAAGGGTTGTCACCCCAAAGGGCCAGATACGATTACCTGTACAGACTGGCTCAGAGGTAGTGGAAGTAGATTTCATAGTTGTAGATGTGTATTCGCCTTATACGACAATTGTAGCCAGACCTTGGCTTCATACACTAGGGGCTGTTTCCTCTACTTTGCACCAGAAAGTCAAATATCCATCTGAAGGACAGGTCTGTGAGATCCAAGGAGATCAGTCCGCAGCCAAGCAGTGCTTAGTGGTTGCCATCCAACATGAGCCCGAAACCGAGTCCTCATTCAGGGCTGAGAAGGGTTTATAGCAGTTAAAGCCTTGGGGAGTGCCCGTCGAAGATTCGGACGAGAGCGCCAGGTGCGAAGATTTGACAAAAGTCATCATTGGAGATTGTCCAGAAAAATTCTTTCAAGTTGGATCTCAGCTACCTCTGCAGGAGAAGGAGGAGTTAGTAGAATTTCTTAAGAGAAACCTTGACGTATTCGCCTGGAACGCTTACGAAGCCCCAGGGGTGGATCCGGAATTCATATGTCACCATTTGAAAGTAAACCCAATGATCACTCTTAAGAAGTAACCTCCTCGACAACCATCCAATGAGCATGCTGATGCGGTAAGAGAAGAGGTAACGAAGCTCAAAAAGGCTGGAGCTATTAAAGAGGTTTTCTATCCGGAGTGGCTGGCAAATACTGTGGTGGTGAAGAAAAAGAGCGGGAAATGGCGAGTATGCGTGGACTTCACTGACTTAAACAAGGCTTGCCCTAAAGATCCATTCCCTATGCCAAAAATTGATCAGCTAGTGGATGCCACTGTCGGCCACCCTCGGATAAGCTTCTTGGACGCCTTTCAAGGTTATCACCAGATACCATTAGCCCTGGATGACCAGGAGAAAACTGCTTTCGTCACTCCCATTGGTAACTACCACTATAAAGTGATGCCATTTGGCTTGAAGAACGTGGGATCTACCTACCAGAGATTGATGACGAGGATGTTTGAGCCACAGTTGGGTAAAAATATCGAGATTTATATAGATGACATGGTGGTGAAAAGCAAGGTTGTGGTCGAGCACGTGAAGGACTTGGAAAATACTTTTGAAGTTCTCAGAAAATACAAGCTGCGCTTAAATGCTTCCAAGTGTTTGTTCGGCGTGGGATCAGGCAAGTTTTTAGGATACATGGTGACCCACAGAGGAATTGAGGTCAACCCTGACCAGATAAAGGCCATCAACGAGTTACAAGCTCCTCGGAATCCCAAGGAAGTTCAGAAGCTGACTGGAATGACTGCCGCCCTGAATCGATTTATCTCTCGATCAGCAGACAGGTGTCGGCCTTTCTTCTCTCTGATCAATAAGTGGAAGGGATTTGAGTGGACTGAAGAGTGTGCGGTGGCCTTCCAACAGCTAAAAGACTATCTAGCTCGGCCACTAATCATGTCCAATCCCGAGCCAGATGAAGTCTTGTTTGCATATATTGCTGTAGCTCCCTATGCTGTGAGCTTAGTGTTGATACGAGCAGATTGTGGTGTGCAAAGACCAGTTTATTGCGTAAGCAAGTCACTGCATGGAGCCGAGATCCGCTATTTGCCACTAGAGAAGGCTATCCTAGCAGTAGTGCTTGGTACACGAAAGCTACCTCACTATTTCCAAGCCCATACAGTCATTGTTCTCACTCAGCTCCCACTCAGGGCTATACTCCGAAGTGCAGACTACACTGAAAGGATTGCTAAATGGGGTACGATCTTAGGGGCTTTCGATATCAAATACATGCCTCGCACATCGGTCAAGGGCCAGGTGCTTGCTGATTTGGTAGCCGAGTTCACGGAGCCCCAATTAGAAGAGGTAAAGCCGACATCGGACATGGATGAAAAATCGGTTGGCGTGATTTCTCAACAAGGCCCTTCCCGTTGGGAGGCGTACGTGGATGGTGCTGTGAACCAGAAAGGTTTTGGAGTGGGGCTAGTGCTGATATCCCCCAAAAGAATCATTATTGAAAAGTCGTTAAGGCTGGATTTCTTGGCAACAAATAATGAGGCGGAGTACGAAGCCCTATTGATGGGAATGTCTATGGTCCAAAGGATGGGAGGAAAGGCAATAGAGTTGTTCTCGGACTCAAGGTTAGTTGTGGGTCAAGTACAGGGGGAGTTTGAGGTGAAGGATGAAAGGATGCAGGGATACTTGAGCCAAGTTAAATGTCTGTAGTCGGAATTCGAATTTTTCAGCTTGCTGCATATTCCCAGAAGTGGTAACGCATATGCTGACTCTTTGGCCACTCTCGCCACCTCTTCGACACAAGACTTGCCAAAATTAATCCTCGTCGAGGACTTGCATGGGCCTACCGAAGCAAGAAGAGAAGTAGTTCAAGTTCACCAAGTCAGGGCTGGACTCAGCTGGATGGACCCTATAGTTAAATTCCTAAAGGAGGATATTTTGCCTGAAGAAAAGGGGGAAGCTGACAAAGTTCGGAGGAAAGCAACCAGGTTCTGGTTATCCGAAGATTAGAAACTATACAAACGTTCCTACTCAGGACCGTACTTGTTATGCATGCATCCTGAAGCGGCTGAGTTGCTACTAGAGGAACTGCATGAAGGAATCTGTGGGAGCCACACTGGAGGTAGGTCCTTGGCTCACCGAGCCATTACTTAGGGTTATTGGTGGCCAAACATGCAAAGAGAAGCCCTCGATTATGTTAAAAAATGTGATCAATGTCAGCGCTTTGCCCCAAACATACATCAACCAGGAGGAACACTTAATCCGTTATCTAGCCCATGGCCTTTTGCCCAATGGGGCTTAGATATCGTGGGACCATTCCCTAAGGCTGCAGGAAACAGGAAATATCTTCTGGTCGGCACAGATTATTTCACTAAATGGGTCGAAGCTGAACCTCTGGCCAACATTAGAGATGTGGATGTGCAGAAATTTGTGTGGAAGAATATTGTCACTCGGTTTGGGGTTCATCATACTCTCATCTCGGGCAATGGCCTACAATTTGATAGCAAAGCATTCAGGAATTATTGTAGTGAACTAGGAGTCATAAACAGATACTCCACTCCTGCGTATCCCTAAGGTAACGGGCAGGCAGAAGCTGTCAACAAGGTCATAGTAAATGGCTTAAAAAAGAGGCTGAACGACGTGAAGGGCAAATGGGTGGAAGAATTACCACACGTACTTTGGGCTTACAGAACCACGCCTCGCAGATCTACTGGAGAGACCCCCTTTTCAATGACCTATGGGGCTGAAGCTGTCATACCTTTGGAAACTGGATTCCCAACACTGAGGACCAGTTCATTCAGTCCGACCAGCAACAATGAGCAGCTAGAGAGGAGTTTGGACTTGATTGATGAAAGGAGAGAAAATGCAATGGTCCGACTGGCATATTACCAACAAAAGCTCAGGCAGAGCTACGATGCCAATGTAAAGCTGAGGCCTCTGGAGCCTGGTGACTTGGTGCTGAGGAAAGTTGTCGAGACTGCGAAGAACCCATCTTGGGGAAAGTTAGGACCCAATTGGGAAGGGCCATATAGTGTTACTTTAGGGGCTGGCATTGGGGCGTATTTCCTAGAAGACCTAGATAGCCATGTGATACCGCGCCCATGGAATGTAAATAACCTCAAAAGGTAATATTATTAATCGAATCTTTTCTTCAATCAACATGCCAATTTGTTATATGAAATAATTCTCTAAGTGTTTAAACTTAAATCCAATCATGCCTGTAGTCCTCGGACCAGATGATTTGGGTTAGTTAACACTCTGTTACAGTTCTCTAAGTGTTTAAACTTAAATCCAATCATATTTGTAGTCCTCGGACCAGATGATTTGGGTTAGTTAACACTCTGTTACAGTTCTCTAAGTGTTTAAACTTAAATCCAATCATGCCTGTAGTCCTCGGACCAGATGATTTAGGTTAGTTAACACTCCGTTACAGTTCTCTAAGTGTTTAAACTTAAATCCAATCATGTCTGTAGTCCTTGGACCAGATGATTTAGGTTAGTTAACACTCCGTTACAGTTCTCTAAGTGTTTAAACTTAAATCCAATCATGCCTGTAGTCCTCGGACCAGATGATTTGGGTTAGTTAACACTCCGTTACAGTTCTCTAAGTCTTTAAACTTAAATCCAATCATGCCTGTAGTCCTCGGACCAGATGATTTGGGTTAGTTAGCACTACGTTACAGTTCTCTAAGTCTTTAAACTTAAATCCATTCATGCCTGTAGTCCTCGGACCAGATGATTTGGG
Organism: Quercus aquifolioides; assembly: GCA_019022515.1. NCBI lineage: Eukaryota > Viridiplantae > Streptophyta > Magnoliopsida > Fagales > Fagaceae > Quercus > Quercus aquifolioides. The sequence continues at coordinate 28,165,447 of CM032328.1, read as the reverse complement.
TTAGTTAACACTACGTTACAGTTCTCTAAGTGTTTAAACTTAAATCCATTCATGCCTGTAGTCCTTGGACCAGATGATTTGGGTTAGTTAACACTCCGTTACAGTTTTCTAAGTGTTTAAACTTAAATCCAATCATGCCTGTAGTCCTCGGACCAGATGATTTGGGTTAGTTAACACTCCGTTACAGTTCTCTAAATGTTTAAACTTAAATCCATTCATGCCTGTAGTCCTCGGACCAGATGATTTGGGTTAGTTAACACTCCGTTACAGTTCTCTAAGTGTTTAAACTTAAATCCAATCATGGCTGTAGTCCTCGGACCAGATGATTTGGGTTAGTTAGCACTACGTTACAGTTCTCTAAGTGTTTAAACTTAAATCCATTCATGCCTGTAGTCCTCGGACCAGATGATTTGGGTTAGTTAACACTCCGTTACAGTTCTCTAAGTGTTTAAACTTAAATCCAATCATGCCTGTAGTCCTCGGACCAGATGATTTGGGTTAGTTAGCACTACGTTACAGTTCTCTAAGTGTTTAAACTTAAATCCATTCATGCCTGTAGTCCTCGGACCAGATGATTTAGGTTAGTTAACACTCCGTTACATTTCTTTAAGTGTTTAAACTTAAATCCATTCATGCCTGTAGTCCTTGGACCAGATGATTTCGATTAGTTAACACTCCTTCACATGCCTGCAATCCTTGGATCAGATAGTATTGGTTAGTCAACGCCTCTGTGTTGTTATTGTTATTGAAGTTTAACTCTGGAACGAATCTTGCCTGACATTCTCGGATGTATTTAATTAACTCTAACTTATGTTAGCCTTCTTTGTGCAAGTTTGAAAAGACCTTTGAAGCTTTTATAACACTCGTTGCATTCATTATTTAGTATTAGTTCTTGTTCAAACTACTCTCTTCAGTGCCAATATTAGTCATGTGCATTATTAGCATGATATGGTGATTACGTTTACCTACATTACCATAATTACAAAGCGTAGTTATTTGTAGCAAAAGTAAGTCATATGATATGCAACAAGGACACCAAAAGTAAAAGAGAAACTGTTTCATTGATTAAAAGAGGATAGTTTACAATCCCTTACATAAAAGAAAAAAAAAGAAAAAAAGAAGAAGAAAGGCCTAAGTATCTAAGTCTTCGCTTGAGGGACCACAGGGTCGGCAGCCTGGTTTGTCCGAGTAGCAGCAGCTTCTAGGGCCTGGTCCTTGGGCTCTGAAGAAGTCTTCTCTTTTTCCACGCCCTCGCCCTTATTCTTGGGTGGCTCAGCTGGTTTGCTCTGATCACCTGGCTGACCAGACTCCTTGGAGGCCTCAAGGACGGTTAGAGGAGCTTGACTGACCAAGGATTGCTCCGAAGCCTCTGGGAGTTGTGTTGGAGGAGGGGGATCATACCCTGGGAGCTCTCGGATGTCAGGGTCGTAATATATGCTCCCAGGCAGCCTCAGTTCCGAGTCAGCAGGCACCCCAGAAGTATCCATAGCCTTGCCCTATGTTATGTCACAGTAGTCTCGGCTGACCGAGGCAAACTGCTCAGTTAGACCTTTTTTTGTCACCTCCACTCCCAGTTGGTATGCTGCTTTCTTTTCAGCCTCGGTCGCCTTCTTGGCCAGTTGAGCATCCCTCTAGGCTAGCTTGGCAGTGTCCTTAGCCTTTTGGAGTTCGGCATGAAGTTCCTTCACAAGCGCTTTCTCAGCTGTCAAATTGGTCTAAGCCTCATTTAGCAACTTGCGTTGGGCTTCGGCCTGGCTCTCAGCATTTTGCAGGCCAACATTGAGGCTATTCCTCTCGTTGGTCACCTCTTTGAGCTGCTCGGAGATTTGAGAAAACTCCTCTTTCAAGCGGCCCAAGGTTTTCTCTACCTCAGACCGAGAGTGGGCCTCTGCTTGGGCTTTGATGTATTCATTTTTACTCCACTCTTCGGCCACGAAGACTTGCTGGGTAATCTGCATAATAAAGTAAAAGTGTTAACACAAAACAAGCGAAAAATTAACATGCCAAACCGAAGAGCCGGATCAACTCACTTACCATGGCCAGGTCCCTCTTCAGGGACATGTAGAGTTCATACTGGCTAAAGCGCCTGTATGACTCCATGTCTCAGGGAAGGAGCAATGGTTGCTCCAAAGCTTCAGCCACTAACCCTGCTTTTCCCCCATCGTAGTTTCTGAGGGAGGTATCCCAAGAAATAGGAGCGCCGTCTAGCTCCAACTTGGGAGACCATGTGTGTGGCCCTCGGCGCACATCAGCAACAGGAGGCTCATCCCGGCTTTCAGTGGATGAAGCCCTTCTGCTCCGGTGGTCTCTTGCCACCTTCTGTTGCTTGGTTATTTTTGGTGGCACCACCACCTCCCTCTCCTTAGTTTCGAGGGGCCTCTTCTTCTTCAGGTCCGGTAAGGGCTTTAAGCCGAGGTCAGGAACCTGAGGTGGCAGTAGAGGCAAACTCACCACTAGTTGAGTAGTCCCAATGCCGTTCGGCTCGGCCTTCTTGCCCCTGTTCCTCATTAATGCCTTCAAGTCCGACATATCTTCCTCTTCTGAAAAGCCTTCCGGAAGAGCAGTTAGCAGAATAGGAGGATGGACACTGGATTGCCTATCAATCTCCTCCTCGGAATCTGAGGATGGTATCACTTGGACCCCTCCTGAAGTTTCTCCCCCGAATTTAAATTTATCTATCTGCTCCTCTAGTGAAGAGGTCGAAGAGCCAACCTTTTTGCCTGCAACCACCGGTTCAAGGGGGACTTCTGCAACCGGCTGGATGAGCAGTGGTACACCCTGTGGATTTGGGTGTGGCACGGGCTTGAGGTCAAACGGTGCCAAAAAGCCTTTCTGAGCTACGTCTATGCGGTTGAGACGGTAGTCTCCTTGTTTTATTGCGTTGCCGACCAGCTGAAAATCCTTCAAGTTTGATGTATAGCCAAGAATAAGAGGAGCCGACCGGAGCTGCCCGTCCTCACTTACAAAGATTTCTGATCTTAATAAGTAGTTGAGCGCGGCAGTGTTTATGAGGCTGAGCCGAGGAGAAACGTGTTTTCTATCTGTTAAACATCACAACAAAATGTAGTCAGAAACTTAAAAATAATGGCACGAAGAGGAAAAATTTGTTAGAAGGTAGAGATCCTAAGCCCACTGTTAGTAAACCTAAATCTAACATGTCCCACCTAGCTCTCCTGGCTTGGTTGGGCAATGGGGACCGTCATGCCAAGCGCCCGAGACGATCACGTAGTCGTCTTTCATCCCTTTGTTAGATTTGGGGAGGCAGGAGAGGAGCCTAACAACATCGGATCGGGATTTAAGATAATATCCCGCCCCTTGTTGGCTATGACACTCATACATGTGTACCACATCACGCCAGGTGAGCCCCAATTCTAGATGACGGTTCAAATCGTCAATGGCCCCTAAGATTCTAAAGACGTTGGGCGCACATTGGTCAGGACTAAGCCTATGGTTTCAGAGGTAATTACTGGTAATGGGGCCCATAGGGATAGTCATCCCCCCTTCTAGAAAGGCGATGATGGGGATAACAACTTCGCCCGTCTTCCGATCTGTTAGTATTCTTTCCGGAGAGCAATACCTCAGACCCACATCTTGAGGTATGTGATATGTGGCCCTAAATTCCTCCAACTGGGCGGGGCTATCCACCATATACTGGTATTTACCCATCGCACTTAAACAGAATGGTGGAAGTTCTAAACGAAGTGATTGGGGAGTGATTATTTGAAAGACCGAGGAGGTTTGCCGAAGAGGCAATGAGAGGCCTAGAGGTCGAAACTTACACAAACTAGATCGAAAAAAGATCCTCGAACCCATAGAAAAATTCTTACAGAATCTGGGGAGGGCTACGATCGGCGGTTAGAAAAACTTGGAGGATTCGAGTGCTTGAGTTCACTGGGTGCTCTGAGAGTTCGCGAAGTAAAGAAGAGATAACCTCTTTTGAGGCTTTATATGGGAGCAAGCAAAAGGGCAGGAGTCACCCCGCCCAAGTTCTGAGGAAGAATCGTGTCCGTTGGATCAACGGCCTTCCGTTGGATACCAAAGACAAAACACCGCCTGGAGTAATTGATAGTGCATTGGGAATGCTGAAGCGACAGCGGCATTAATGAAGCGCATGCATCTATGCCCACACACGTGTAAGTTCAGATATTTTTGTTATTTCAAATTCCCATCACGTGATAAGTCAAAATCCTACTTTTTCTCCTCGGATGCGAGAGAAAAACTAAAATTTTGAGGGGCTATTGTGGGGGGGTGAAAAGCCCAACCTAATATATTGGGCCTAAGGCCCTATTTGAAGACTACTGTCTGTCCGAAGAGAGGAAAGTATTTGAGAAGAAGCTCATGTGAAAGAAACATACCTGGTGGTGAACGAGGGGTATAGTCCGAAGAGGTCTTCCGAAGGGGCCATGATCCACAGATTCAAGGAGGTTTGGTCAAACAGATGTCTGGGAGGTTCAAGTAATCCTCCTAACAATTCTAATGATAAGGATGAACCTTAGACGCGCATGGAGATAATAAGAACGGAGAAATATTTAGAAGACAGACTTCAACCACCACATTTAATGCACTGCAGCTGCTTTTCTGACCGCATTAATGTGGAGAAGACCCCTAAACAGTACAATCTCAGCTACTGCCACTCACACAGGGCTAAAGAAGGTACCTGATAGGACATGTACTCAAGTTGATGCCTAGATGAAGAACAAGTGGACGATGAAGATGATGAGAGAGAGTGTTATATAAGGAGAAGAGACCTTTGGTAGAGGGGGGGGGGGGGGAGACAAAAAAGAGATAGAAGAAAAAGAAATGACTTTACTGTAACTCTAAGAATTATAATCAAATTTCAGTCAATAACATACCTCTTCGGACGTTCACGTTTGTACTTGTTCAAGCATGATTGCATGTTGGTTCGTCCGTAAATGCCATAATTAGCTCTCGTCCAATTCACGTCCAGCCCAGCTCTTTCACCCACGCTCTACAAATTCATTGTCCTGGGTTTATTGAACTCATAATCCATACCTTTTGGGCTTGGGCTACAAAAACTGGCCCTACAGTACTAATTTAATATATTTATTTATATTTTGAATTGGACTATTATTATTTTGAAACCTTTTAAATTGGACTATTTTAGTTAATTTTTTTATTTATACTAATTTAATATATTTTTTCACGTAAGGCTTTCTTTCTTTGTGAACAAATTTCAAATCCATTCCATGGGTTTGTCTCAAATTTTTAAGGCTGTTTAGCATTGTCTACAATATTGCATAAGTGATAACTTAAATTCTTCATTCATTGTTAGTTTTTTTTCATAGTCAATAATTTTCCCATGCATCACACGGGTTAGTGATTAGTATTAATCTATATGCATTGTATGGAGGACGGTGTAAATCTAAACAACAAAAGGCTGAGACGTCTTCTTTTTCTTTTTCTTTTTCTTTTTTCTTTTTCTTTTCTTTTTTTGGAAAAAAAAAAAAAAAAAGGTTTGGACTTAGGAGAAAGACCCAATAAATCTATAATATATTAGTGGATTTCCTCTCCACTTCCATTCAAGCATGTGTGTTGTGACCAAAATCCCAAGGAATTCAACTTCTTTCGTTTTCAGATTTTATGAGTCATAGCCTGTTCCTTGTGGCTATGATTATCCACTGCTAGGTGGAATAGTGTTATAGCACCTTATTGTATTTCTCTACGTTCACATCAGCTTGTACAATAATTTCATCTATTTTAGTCTAAGAATTTACTTTTTATTTTTTATTTTTTTATATACTTATTTTTCAAAACATCCACATTAAATTATTTATTTTACACTATATTACATTAAAAATCAAATTTCCTTGATTTTTTTTTTAAAATGTTTCTCTTTCTTTACACATTGTAACCATCATATACTCTCTTCCTTTAGCCACAAAAAAAATGTAAAGAAATAATAAAAACTATATGCAAAGTGAATAGTATTAATGTAAATTTACACAGTTACAGTAATAATTTTGCAAATTTACATATTTTTAACTTGAGTAATGTGGGTGATTTTAGAGATCGAATGTGTAAAATTGATACATTTTTCTGTTTTGTATTGATTAATGTAAATGCTCTAGAGAGTATAATAGGAGGGAAAAAAAACCCAGATTATGGCTCTCTCTTTTTCTCACCGCAGTCAACACTCAACACAGGTGATCTAACCCAAAGACAGCCCATATAATTGGTCTCAGCCTTTACTGACCCAACCTAGTTAAAAAAAAAAAAATTAAAAAACCCTTAATCAAGCCCAATTGTCCCAATCCATTCAAACTACCAAACCCTAGTAACTAAAAAACCAAGCCTAGACCCACACGGTCAGCCCACTCCACATTTATACATTGGTTTTTCTATTGTTGTTTGCAATGTGTAAAAGGTTTTACGGTTAGCTAGGGGTATTTTATAGTCAACTGAAAATGATTTTCAGTTTGATCTTATTTGCATGTGCACCCAAACACACATCAAGGTGTAAAATAATTTCTCAATTTTATTTATACACCCGAAACAAACGCACCCTTAGTGGGCCCACTTAACAAGTCAGGTAGGCAATTTTTTTTTTTTTTTTTTTTTGAGTGAACTATTGTAATATTTGAAGTGCCTTATTTTGATAGTTGCTTGATTGAGATTTGTCAATGTAACAAAGTAAAGATGGTGGTGGCGGTAACACAAACAACGTTCGCGACCCTCTCTCTCTCTTAAATCCAATAAATACCCATGTTTTTTTAAAGGGCAAATGAGAATTAGAGAGTCAATCAAACTAGAGGCTCATTTCTATGAATGAAGTTGAACATCAAAAAAAAGGTTCCATTCCATGTGAACTATATTAAAGCTTTGTGTGCACAATATATTGACTGTGAGATTTCAACCTGGAGGTATGTACATGATTTTAACGAGAATTTTTTTTCTAAATAACAATAAATATTAAAAAATTTAGTTAGTTGTCACAGTGGAAAAGAATGTTGAAAACTAACATCTCGAGTGTCTAAAACTCGAGTTCCAAGATAAAAATTGAGTTTTTAAGTCTCGATTTGTAAGTGGATGAGTATGATGTGGAAAAAAGTCCACGTGGAAATCGAGTTTTAAAGACTCGAATTCGGAAAACGCCGCTATATGGCTAAAAACGTCACTATAGGGCTTAAAAATAGAGTTATAAAAAAATTTAGAAGAAAAACGCCGCTATAGGGCTTTAAAACGTCATTATAGGGCTTAAAAACGCCACTATAGGGCTCCCTGAACCTAGTATGATCACTTATGAAAAAATTTTGCAGGAAAACGCCGCTATAGGGATTTAAAACGTCACTATAGGACTTAAAAATGCCACTATAAGGACGATAAAACTAAATTTTTTTTTGCATAGAACTTGAGTTTCTAAAACTCGAGATGCTATTTTTCATAATCTTTCCAAACATTACTTAACTTACTACATTGTTAAGCATTACACAGTTGGTCTGCAGATTTCCCCATTTTAACGAACTCAAGGATTTACGGTGCTCAAGTTTTATATTGATTGTGTACAAATTCTCACTTATTTAATTAATATGTTGTCTATTGAGAGAGTCTAACCATAGAATAAATCCTAAAATACTTAATTTGACTGTTGCTTGATTGGGAGACACGATTGATAATATTCAGTAGCATATAATAATAACTTCTATGCGTAATATTAATCATCTAGCTCAGCTCTTCAGTAGCATATAATAATAACTTCTATGCGTAATATTAATCATCTAGCTCAGCTCTATAGGAATGCAAAATTGTCTTCTACGTATAGAATACAGGCTATCAAAATGAGCGGAGCTTCATCTTTGAAAAGCATGGGGCTACATGGTTTGGGCCTAAAAAAACTTTACCTAAAGCCTATTAGGTCTAAAGTTTTAATGGGTTGACCTTGGCCCAGTTTTGTTCACACTCTACTAGTCTACTGGCACTTCATCTATATGTAGAGGCATTTATTCCAATTAAATTGTTCTAACTTTTTGAGATGAAGCAAATTGAAGATGTATACATTGACGTTGTTTCAACGGAAAAATTTTATATTGGAAATAAATATTATTTAAGAAATAAAATATAGATAAACTAATTAATTATATCTAAAATAAAATTCAATTGACCAGTAAAAATACAATGTCCTTTCAAAATAAAAATAAATATTTTTTGTACTTCCCACCTCAAAAATATTTGATGGAAATGTTAGTAAAAAAGAAGCAAGCAGAAACAATATAATAGATCCTTAAAGTATTAAGAATTTCAAAATTTTCAAAGAAATGACTATTCCATTATATATGAAGCTGTGAAGACGAGATATTACCATTTACAAGTAGGTAAAGTTTGATGTTATGACACTTTTGCTTCTAATAAATAAGACTCTTATAGTAATTGCATATGCTTCCTAAGAATTCCAGGACCAAATCAATTAGCAGGGAAGTGGAGGCACTATACTATTTTAACGAGGACCAAAAGAGAAACGATAGAATTAGCAGAGCAGTAGCGTGTATGTAGTTAACATGAAATGAAGACAAGAAAAATATTTGTGATTATCATACTTGCAAAATGAGTTGAATTTCTTTGTCATTTCTATGTTCTTAATGGTTCAGAACATCCATATAATTGTTTAGCCCCCTTTAGGAAAAATGACCAATGAAAAACTTGCCTGAAGGTTAACAACTAAAAGATCAGTGATGTCTAAGACCTTGGTTAATTTTGTTTTCTATACAGCCATGTGACATTTACATTAATGAAGATACCATAGCATACACTAAATCAGAGACAATACGTTGAAAATGGAGACATATTATCATCACAAAATTCTAGGAGTTTAACTCTAACTTGCTGGTTTTTGGAAAGACTAATGAGATCAATGAAATTGACATTTTTATTCACATGATCATAGAAGAAAAGTCAATTAGTTAGTTATATGACCTCTGAAGCCCAAAATATCGTCTTTCCTGAAAATAAAATGGAAGAAAAGAGAAAATGAAAGCTAACAAGCAGAAAATTTCATACATTTTACTTGAGCATTCTACCAAATTTATCATCAACAATAAATTTTACTTATAAAGATAATATAATAGTAGTGATGATTATTTCCACTGAAATACCATAAGGTGAAGAATCTCACCACATTGAAATTAACTTAAGATCAAACAAGTAGAAATATGAAGCCAAAGTTCCCCATTTCTATATATATATAACCAGAGTTTGTTTTGAAAAAACTCTGTATATTTTGCAAGAGATAATTTCAGGTTCTCAAGTTGCATAATTCAATCAGTGTGTCTTCCTCATCAATCAACTTTTGTATTTCAGCTGACCTTCAAAGTCAACAATGATAGGAAACCATGAAAAAAGATTTCAGTACCCGGTCCTCAAATTCAGCTAATGTGACCATATCGGCAATAATGGAATAAATCAATATAAGGCTAGGTAATAAGCACATTTTACTTACAGCATTCAAGCATAAAGGAGTTAAAATTTTGAAATGAAATTGAGTTAGATAAACTACATAGTAGAGGCTAAAATTTCTCTTATTTCATTGTCTGGAAAATTTTTGAAAATAATGATGATGGTCTTACTAAATATTCCACTAGTAAATTACAGTACCAACCAAAGTGGTAGCTCTTAAAGTTATAATTCTAAGCACAATGTTTGGTTCAGTCCAAATGATTCTTTAAGCCAAGATTATTCGATGGCTGAGATAAAATTTCAAAGAACAAATTTCAACACATTGATCAAACAGGATACAAGTCAACCGCATCCTTAACTATGTTTTGTAAACTGGTAAGCTTGCTTCTTTTTAGACGAAGCCAAAAAACAGCTTAAAATACCTCAATAGAACGTATGATGTTTAACATAAAAGTCACATTACAAAGTGGACCAGGCTATATGCAGAAAAGAGGAAGCTGTAGAATTGACAAGCCAATGAGCATTAGTGAGCATTCAACCATGGACTTTGACAAAACCATAGCTTAAAAGTCGCAAACACAACAAATCAATGCCTTCTTTAACAGCTTGTCTCTCTTGCTCCACAACAAAGGCTTGCCTCAGAGGTACTGATAACTACAAGTGCAGTCCATGCCTTTCATAAGTATGTAAGATAAGGCTTCTAAATTGTCTGACAAAACCTCACCTCAACTCTTTATTTTGGTACTAACTCCCACTTGCCATGCTCGGCAATCAACAAATCGTATCCAATTGCACACAGCAGGTTCTCATTACAACGATTCCCAACCATTGCTTCTTAACAGATCAAGATCATGTGAATGTAACAATTAAGGGCTTGAGAAGCATGACAACCTTCCCTACAAACATGTCCCACATTCCAGAATTTTGTGGGGATAAAACTTTAGGTCGATAACTGGTTAGCCTCCTTCAGGATGAATTTCCTATGAAAAACTTGCCTGAAAGTTTACAACGAAAATTCAGTGACAACTATGAGTCTTGGTTTTTTGTACTATACTGCTATGTTATATTTATGGGAAAGAAGGTACTATAGCATACACTAAACTAAAGAGACAGAACTTTGAAAATGAAAAAATAATAGAATTTAACAAAAATTTCTGTAAGTTATCTCTAACTTGATGGTGTATAGAAGGATGAACAAGGTCAAAGAAAGGGGCACATACCTTTTTATTTACATAAACACAGGTGAAAAATTTGATTAGGTTTTTGTTCTCTCAGACTAGAATGCCTTCTTCCATCGCTCTCAAAGTCCTCTGGGAACTGTACCAAGATGCCAAGCGGTCCATAAAATGGCCAGTGGAGAGGAACATCAAAAAATAAAACAGAAAATAAATGGAAACGAAAAAAATTAAACAGTCAGCAAATAAGATTTGCCTTGAGTATATAACAAGAGCTAACATCAGCAATGAATTTTTACTTCTAAAGTTCATATAATAGCATGGAATGTTCTTTTCAATGAAACATAATCAGGTGAATCATCTGCCATACCAAAATTAACTTGAATTTAGATCAAACAAGAAATATGTAGAAAGTTTCCAATTTCAACCTAAAACTCAAATCTGTCTTATGATTAATGTTGTTTCTGAAACTCTGCATATTTAGGTTCTTGAGTATATGCATTTTTGTTTGCTTTGGGAAACTAGGCCTTACTAAAATGCATTTTTGTTTCATTTAATAGCTGGAGAAAAGCACTCCTTTAAATATATGTTTACTGAATGGAGTTATTAAGTAGGTTACATTGATGGTAGTATAGTGGGAAAGTTTAATCTGTGCCTGAAGAATTAACCAAGTAAAGATGGACAATAGATACAAATAAGTGATAACAGTTAACAACCTGAAGTGGAACCAGCTTTACATATAGAGCAGGTACAAATTGAGAAGAATATTTGTGAATTACGGTCCAACCTCCCTTCTCCTTCTGGGCCTCCTTTCATGTTTTCATTCTGAAATCCTTGAAAAATGGTCATGAGCTTTGAGAGGGGAAAACACACACACAATCAAAATTATACTCTTATCCCAAAGAACATAACTCAATCAATGTGTCTTCCGTATTGATCAAGTTTAAAATTGATTATAAAAATAAAAAACATTAGTTCAAATACAACCTATAACAGATATTAATGAGATAAAAAAGTGAGATACCCAAAAAAGCACAATGCAAAAATTCCAAGGGACTTTCATTTACAACTTTCCATTAGCATACCACACTGGAAATCAACCGGTCATCTAATTTTAAAAAGTTCAGGATAATTGGCAAAAACAAGTAAAGTCAAGGAAATGATTGATGGAGCAAAGAATTCATTCTCTATTGGAAAGCCTCCATATGTGACTTACACTATCAACAATTAAAGTAGTTTGCACTTCATTCCAGAATATGAGCAAGTCTCAGCTAAAATAATGAGCTGAAATATATGGGGACTCCTAGGCTCAATAGGAAACTTATAAGCTTGTCCTTGGAGTTTGACAAGAAATGTAGTTTGCTCTCCACTTCCAAAAATTTGAGCATGTATAAGCTAAAATGAATAAAATGTTGTAATTAAAAATGTCCATAGTTCACAAAAAAAAGAAAATTATTATTTTTGAGAGCAAACAAAAACAATGTGAATGAGAATAAGAAGTAGCAATGGTTAAATTAGTAAAACCAAGATCTCAGAATCTATTAAGTCATTGAACAAGTGTCCTGCTTCCTTATTCATCATACAACAGCTATCTAAAAAATATTTCTTAAAAAAAATCAGCATAAGTTAAGGAATGGTGGGGTGATAGTGATTTGGAACAACTGAAATACCTGCCCATCTATAGCACAGGTAACAATGCTTGACTATCCTCGAAAGCATGATCTTTGGTTGAAATGACATTCCGCTCTGGCGTCTTATTAAAAAGTTATCCTATCATTTTGTGCATTTCCACTGTTCATCATCTTCCACAACATGATATATAATCTGCAATTAATAAAATTCCAAGATAAAATATCTCCTATAGTCATTTCATCAAGTAGCTACATGTCCTTAGGGATAAGAGGTTTATACAATTCAAATAATTTACAAACTATAAGAGATGTTGATGAGCTAAAAATTCAGTGCCTTAAGTTCAAAAAGAAGAAGAAGAAATGAATGTACATAACATAATCCAAAATTTTACATTTCTCCAACTTTTGAAATTCAAGAAAAGCTTTTAGGAGTTCAGAAGCTAGCCTCTATTGCCCCACCGCAAGAATTAGCTAATAAGAGGTTAAGGTTCAAAATTTAAAGGTCACATTGTCTAAATACACACATGGTGGAAAGAAGATGATTTTGTTCTTTCAATTTGGGTATATTGTCAGATTAAGTAATCTACATAAACATATTCTTTAACTGCAATATTGTGATAGCAAATAACGGTCGATTTTTTTCCATGTTCTCAATGGTTTAGCACATATATAATTAACAAGTTGGCCTCCTTTAAACAATACAACCAATGAAAAATTCAGTGACAACTATCATCTTGCTTTGGTAAAATTTACAAAAATCCATGTTGGGTTATAATGACCATTACAATCCAGATCAAAGAAATAGAAATATGAAGCCAAAGTTTCTCATTTCTATCTAAAACTCATAGCTATCATATAATTAGTCTTTGGGACAACTCTATACATTCACCATGATATAATTTATTTTTCTTTTTTTCTCAAAATTATATCTCATTCTCGTGTTAGGGAATGTATCCTTGCTAATAGGCAGTTTTGTTTCATTCAAAAAAAATGTAGAAAAGTACCTCCTAATAATAAATGGAACTAATAAATAAGTTAAAATTGACGGGTCAGGTAGTGTAATGGAAGGGTATAATACTATAATCTGTGCCTCAAAATTCATCAAGATTGATCACAAGTAAAGAAAGATGAAAATATTAATAACCTGAAAATGGCTCAGCGTGCAAACTGAGAGGAATATTTATCAATTACAGAGCACTCCTCTATTCTCCTTGTTGCCTTTCTTTCATAGGTCTTTTGTGAAATTGCTAAAAATGGACATGAACTCTGAGAAGTTTGAAAAAAAAAACATAATCAAAATTAAACCCATTATCCTATGGAGAGAAATTCAATTTGTGCCTTCCTTATTGATCAAAATTGTGTATTCCAGTTAGCCTTTTGAGTTAACAATGATGAGAAGCTATGAAAAAAGTTTTTATTATTTTTACCAGATCCCCAAATTCAGCTAATGTGATCATCTCACCTAGAATCCAACATATCAAAGTACTGCTGGGTATTACTAATTAGCCTGTCATGAATGCAACCATCCATCATCAAAGAGTAGCTAAAAACTTGAAATGAATTTGAGTTAGATAAACAAATCAAATGCTGAAATTTCTATGCTAACACTATCAAGAAAAATTTAGAAGGGGAAAGTATATTAATGGTCTAACTATATAGTAAATTACCGTGCTCACCGTAATGGTTGATCGAAAAGCTGTGATTTCAAGCACAATGTTTATTGCTGTCTGAATGATTTTTTAAGCCAAGATTGTTTAATTACTGAGCCTGAAACTAAGGTTTCAAAAAACAATCTTCCAACAAATTGGTCAAACTGGTTGCACGTCAACCGCATCCCTTACTATATAGCGCAAACTAGTAACTTTGATTAGGCACAAAACAAAACATAAGTTAGATACAAAGGAGACAAGACACAAACATAGCAAAAGGTTTGTTACAGTCAGGACCAAAATAGAGCCCCTACCTACTAGTAGAGGACCAAAAGATATTCATATAGCAGTTTAATGTCATCTTTGCATAGTGCCTGACATGACAAAGAATTCTGGGATCAATCCTATTAGAGCCAACACTTCTTACACTAGTTAATAGACTTTGAAGGTCACCAACAACACCTGCACTCACCCAGTCTTGATTTTGTTTGTTTACAAAAAGTTTCTTAAGCTATTTGCCGGTTGAGAGCTCAAAAACACTTTGAATTCCCATATGCTTCAAGGCCACAGAGCTTGTCTCAATAGGAGGAGGAAGGCAGTCGATTTGGAATTTTTTTCGTAGCTAAAGAATCCAGCAGTAACAGCATTACCCATTCTGTCCTTGCAAAACAAACATGAACCTTTCCAACTTCATCTCTTATCACATCTTGCATAAACAGAAGTTTCCATCCTTGTTAGCCTCTAATACTTCCCTCAGCTTGATAACTTGGTCCTTCTTTAACAAGTAAGCCTCCCTACAAAGCCGCTCCATTTTCTTACTATAATCAAGCACTGTAACAGCATTGCCAACAGCTTGATGAAACCAGGGCTTAGAAGAATAGGAACACAGCACAACAATATTTTAATAGCATGTATCTCATAGCTTCATGTTTTCGATCCACAACAAAGGCTATAAACCACATACATATTTGTAAGTACAAGTGCAGCTGCCACACCTTTCACAAGTACATAGTATAAGGCTTCACAAATTGTCTGACAAAGCTCACACCTTATCTGCTCCAAACCCACCACCTCTACCAAAGATCAACACTTGCCACACTTGACAATCACCAAATTCTATCCAATTGCACACAGTAGGTTTACAACTTCTTAGAGAATGATTCCCAACCTTTTCTTTTTGATCATGACCATATGGTCACATTCTTGAATATACAAGGAGTAGCTGCCAATAACAAGAATAACATAAGAAAAAAAAAATGCAAGCATCTGTGGAGGATCTCTCCATCCAAACTGAGAGCCAATTATTACCGGAATTTGATTCAATAAATTCAAATCTGATAGTGAGATTTGATTTAAACTAATGAAATGGTAAAGATCAACATAAGTTATTGGAAAATCAAGTTAGTCTATTTCATTCTAATATAAGGTCTATTCACATTACAATGAACCTATGATATTTTATTGCACACCAAAATTGCTTTGGAACCAATGAAAAAAGTCTGATTTATTAGAGGGCTCTTTGAACTAATAGTAACTTTTGATTAAAAAAAAGTTTGTCCTTCTTTTGTCCTGATTGGTTGGCTTATAAATGTAAATATTTTCTAATACTGGAACTACAAGAAAATTTATTTTTGGCTAATGTAGATTGAGCACTTGATTAGACTTATATTATGAAATACCTGCCATCTGCAACACAAGTAAGAATACTTTGATCATCTGTGCAAGGCATGATCTTTGGTTAAAATGACATGCTGCTCAGGCATCATATTCAAAAAAAGCCATCTCGCCATTATGTGCATATCCACCTATCATTGTTCCTCAACATGATATGTAACCTGCAATCATCACGTTACATGGTACAATAATCATCTTGCTGTGCAAATGGGATCCTTAATATTTAAAGGTTCTCAAATTTTACAATGCAATATCTATTTCAGGCATTTCATCGAACATCTATATGCCCTTAGGAATAAAGGTTTCATATAATTCAAATAACTTACAAGTATAAGAGACGTGCAAAAAATTCAAGGTGCAAGAAGTTCAATTGTTAAAAGAAGAAAAAAAATTGAACATATACAAGTACCTCCTCCAAGTTTTGAAGCTAGCCTCTATTGCAACACTGCAAGAATTAGCTTGGGTTAGGGTTTGAATTTTTAAAATTATATTGTTTAAATGCACAAGCAAAGAGGATTTTATTGTATAATCGAAAAAATTATTGAACTGAAATATTATGAAACGAAATAACGTTGTACCTGGAAGGAAGATCTCTCTGTTTTGCAAAATTATTTCTGCTGCTCCACCAAATCAATTTTAACCGAAGGGATTTTGGCAATCTTTGACCACATTATCCCTTTGTCTTTCTCGCAGTTTTGTTTCAGCACAGGACAATTAGAAATTTCAAGTCGCTGAAGCGAGGGAGGAAAACACTTCTCTGAGAGAGAAGTGAGTTTAGGGCAGAAATAGATGGAAATTTCTTCAAGTGCAGAGAGGTTTTGAAAGAACTTCCAGGAGAGGAATAACAAATTTGGAAAAATATAAAAGCTCAGGGTAGTGAGAGATGTAGGCAACATCAACATTGTCTTCCCATCTTCCTCTTCTGGAAACGAATCCATAATTCCATTAGCAATCGAGAGAAGTGTAAGCGACGTGAGTCTGTGCAGTCCCAACTCAAATACTTGCTTACAGAGATTCGCCCCTAACAACCTAAGCTCTCTAAGGTTGGTGGGGAAACCCTCTTCCGGAAAGGATACGATACTTGGACAGTTATGTATTGATAAATCTTGTAGAAAGTTGAGGTTGTGTATGTTGTTCGACAAGGCCTCCAGTTTCTCACATTCTTCGATTTCAAGACTTTCTAAGTTGGTGGGGAGAAAATCTCCAAAAGAGATAAGACTATTACACCTGTATATATCAATCTCTTTGAGGTGACAGAGTTCGTGTAGGCCTCTCGGTAAGCACCTAAGCTTTTCACACCTATAAATTAAAAGATGTTCTAGGAACGTATCCTTGTTTAACTTGTCTACTATTGACTCCAGTTTTGGACAATCCCATAGCTTAAGGACTTTAAGGGTGGTAGGTAACGTGTCTCTCGATGATAAAGATGTTAGATTTGGGCATTTTTCAATATCAAGGCGTTTAAGCATGGCAGCTAGGTCGACTATTGTTGATACGCATTTTAGGGATGGACAATTAGAAATTTCCAAGTGTTCAAGAAGAGATGCACTGTTGTTACCAATGCAGCTAAGATTCACCTCATTCATCAATAAAGAAGTTGAAGAAGCCCCTCCCTCATCCATCACAGATTGCAAGGATTTCAAAGCATTACAGCCTTTGATTGTTAGTTTACTTAATGTAGACTTCAACTTGATGTTTACAAGACTTTGGCATGATTCAATTTTAATTTCTAGTGTTACAAGGGACATAAGCTCATCTTCACATAAAGATGTCAGCTTCATGCAATTTTCTATTCTTAGCTTTTCTACCTTCATAGACCCATACACAACCTCTTTACATCCCACAATTTCTAATACTTGAATCACTGAATGGCTTGGAATTGTAACAACCAATTGCTCACATGCATGAATGGAAAGTTTTTCCAATGACGGGAGATGATAGGAAAAATTTTCTAATTTGTGGCAGTTAGAGATAGAAAGCTCACGCAAACAAGGGAATTCTTCGCACTCAACTTTGCAAGGAATCCAATCTTGCCATTCATTCATATCCTCAAAGCAAAGTGTTCGTAAGCTCTTTAATTTTGCTATTCTTGCTGGCATCTCTCTAATTGAATTTGCATTTGAAATATTGAGATGTCGAAGATTGACCAAATTTTCAATTTTTTCTAGTAATTTTGTGAGATAGTCACAACCTTTGAATATCAATGTTTGTAGGTTGTACAAAGAACTTGTTGATTCTGGTAGACTTTTAATCTTAGTATAAGAAAGGTTGAGGTATCTTAGATGTTTCAAATCACCAATTGAACTTGGTAGCTCAAAGATACCATTTCTACTTAAAGATAATACCCTTAAGCATCTTAATTGTGGCAAAAAACAAATAGCATCAAAATTTGTTAAGTTGCTTATGAATCTTGATGATAGCAAAAGGAAGGTCCGTAAATGCATATCTTTGGAGAAGTCATCAAACTTTTTGATGTAATTACTTGAATGATTAATATAAGAAAAATGCCGTACCTTTGTAGAAATTTTACTACCACCCAATTGATCCTCCAACCTACAGCAAAAGTCTCCCGTTGCCCATTGAGCTAAATCATGCATGAGCAGGGACGGACCCAGGTGCAGGGCAAAGGGGGCCCGGGCCCCCCTGGGTCCAAAAAAAAAAAATTTTAGTATGTAAAATTTTAAAAAAACAGGTTTGGGCCCCTTGGTTTTTAGCTTGGGCCCCCCTTTGTTTTTAGCTCAAGCCCCCCAGCCAGCCAACCCAAGAGTTTTCAAAAGCCCATGAAAACCTTAAAAAAAAAAAAATATTGTATAAATCTATTTATAATAATAATAATATAATATATAATAATGTGGTTTATATTAGAATATTAGATTATCTATTTATATCTGATAATAGTAGGAGGACAAATAATTTTTTTAATTGTTTGATTTGATCTAATTGCACTTAAATAGTAATTTGCACTTCATTGTTCACACTTTTTTTTAACAAAAATTATTGTATAAATCTTCAAAATTTCATACCTATTAATCAATTTTTTATCCTAAATGCTGAAACATTAGATGTAACTCCTTAGAAAAGCTCTAAAATGTAAAAAGGTAAGTTCAAACCTATTAACCTAAGTACAAATAATTTAGTACAGTGAAAAAAATGTAGGCACAAGTTTACTTAAAGTTAGTTTGTGAAATAAAGTAATTTAATTTTGGCCATAATTTGAGCCAAATTAACTTGAGCTTTTTGCATTTTGAGCCAACGTAGGCTTAACCTATTAACACAATGTAGGCATAACTAACTTGCTCCTCCTAAGAAAATTTCCTGGCTCCGCCAGTGACTATATGGATGTGCGTTTGAATTTTTTTTTTTTTTTTTTTTTTTCGCTTATCTCCGGCCCCCCTAGCTTGAAATCCTGTGTCCGTCCCTGTGCATGAGGTCATGCATTACAAAGAGTGATTTATTACTGCTTGATTGTTGAAAAAATGATCTCTTAAGCAGATAACGAAAATACTCACCACCAAAGTCTTCCATTGGCTTCTCTCTTTCTGTTTCTTGAACCAAACCTTCTGCCATCCATAACAAGACTAACTCTTTCTCCTCAAAATTATAATCCTTCGGAAATAACGAACAATAGGCAAAACATTTCTTTAAAATTGAAGGGAGGTACAGATAGCTTAATCGTAAAGTTGAAGGAACATCAGTTTTCTTTTCTAACAAATCCCATATCCTGCCATTTAGTACATCTTTCCACTCATCACGATCGTATGTACGTAGAAGGCCTGCGAGAGCCTTTGCTGCCAAAGGCCCAAAGGTAAGCCCTTGCACCTCTCTAAAATTTTTTGACTTTCTTCAACTTTTAGATGTTCACCAAAATCTGACGTCCCCAGTGCATGTTGGGTAAACATTGTCAAACAAGCATCATTTGACAACTCTCTCAACTTGTATGGATGAGTAGCACCCATTGTTGATGAAACATTAGCGTCCCGAATAGTGATGAGAATCTTACTTCCAGGAGCCCCAAATTCAAATGGAAGACGTAGTTTAGTCCAATCAGAATAGTTTTCAATCCAAACATCATCCAAAATGAGGAAGAACTTCTTGTCAGATAATTGCTCCTTCAATTTGCGCTGAACTAAATTTAAACTATCATCATTGCAAGTCTCAGAAGTTATATCTTGTAGAATTTCTTTTGTCACCCTTAAGATGTCAAAATCTTGAGAAACACAACCCCATGCTTTCACATCAAAATAACTGCCCACCTTATCGTCATTGTAGACTAGTTGGGCAAGAGTCGTCTTGCCCAACCCTCCCATACCAAGTATGGAAATCGTAGAGAGTTGAGCACCGCCCGATTCATCACTCAGCAACTTGACAATGGCCTTTTTATCTTCTTCTCTGCCATAAGTATGAGATTCAACCAGGGAAGTTGCGGGCACCCTTGATGTTATTGTTCTAGTCCTTTCCCTAGCGAAGTCTTCCAATTTCAGATCATTCTTCCGTGCAACAATTTCTTGCAACTTCTTATTGATTTCTTTAATCTTGGACCGCATATTGGCATTAAACATGATAGAACTTGGATTCAAACCCACACAACAAGCAGGGACGAACTTTCGTATCTTACTTGTGCTGGGTTCTTCTGCTTTCACCTTACGTCGCAAAGCTTCAGTAGCAAACTCGTCCAAGATGTCGTCCGCATCATAAGCCAAGTCTTCGAGCTCAGCCATCCAGGTCTTCACGGACTCCTTGGTTATCTGTTTCTCTTCTGCATCATCCAGAACTTCACTGATTTCCAGTAAAATTGTCTTCCACTTCTTGAGGTCAGCATCAACGTTCTCTTGCCGAAAGATCTTCAACAAATCAGGGGAGCTTAAATTCTCAAATAACACTTTGAAGAAAGCGGATAAAGCAGCCCCCGCGACAGCCTCCCCGACAATCGACATGGTTCGCTTGTGGAAACGAGAGAAATATGGGAAATGAAGTAACCAGAGAGACACCACAGAAAGTTGAGTTGGAACTTAGGAGTGAAGAAAGTTACTCTGTTCTGTGAAGAGTTTAAGAAAACAATAAACTGTTTTGGGTTTTTTTATTTTATTTTTATTTTTTTCTTCCTCTTTTGCTGTCACAGTTAAGGCTCTGGATGTATGACTTAACTTCACGCGGTTTCAAAAGTCAGGTTTAGAAAATGCTACGCGCCAAATAGTACAGTTCACAAATAGTACGAAGAAATGATAGGAGGTGAGAAAGATACCTAAACGAAACACGCCGAGAATGACTTATCAAATTGGTTGCTCAAGACTTTTGTTTCCATTTCATATGTGGAATACAGCGCTCCGCTCATGACTTTTGAAATCCAGCCAAAGGAACTCGGCCGGTTTGGATGTTTAAAAAAAGAGGGGAGTAGAGTAGAAAAAGGGAGAGTAATTTAATTAGCTTATTTGGAAATTTTTTAAGGAACGAGAGGGAGAGGTTTGGAGGGGTTTCAACCCCCTCTAACCCCTCATTTTTAATTCCCCCAAATTGAAGAGATTTGGAAGGAGAGGAAAGTAGATAAATTATTTTCCAAGTAAATTCCCTAACTTATTATTTCTAAATTAACAAATTAATCATAGACCAATGTTGCAAGTCCATTTTCAAATAGGGTTAAATTTGTCCATTTTAATTATTTCCTCTTTCCTCAATCCTAATTTTTAAAACATCAAAATAAGGGGAATGGCTAATTACTTCTTTCCCCCTTACTAATTTTAAAAACATCCAAACAAGGTAGAGGGGAACCATTCCCCTCTACTCCCCTCCCCTCTACTCTGTTAGAGATACTGAGCAAACGAAGAAGACAAAGCACAAACAAGTCTTAAAATCTGAGAGCAGAGAAGAAGATGAAGTCTAACGGCTACTTCTTCAACGGTAACTTGAACAGAACCAAAACGGTGTCGTATAACTAAAGGGCTGTTAATGAAACGGTGCGCTTGATAAAGGAGTGAACACATGTTAGTGGAAACGGTGCGTTTTACATTAACACAAACGTCACCGTTTTGACACCATCTCCTTCACTGGTTCAAGTCTCCATGTTCAAGACTCACTCACTCTGTTATTCCCAGACCTCAAGACTGAAGGGAGTTACAGACTTGATCTTAACTGCATTCCTTAATTAGTGGAGTTTGTTATTTTGGGTTGTTACAAAAACGGTTATGATTAAGCTTCCAGAGTTTCAGCTTGTATGTATTCTCAGGCTCTATAAATAAGGGCTCTGTGTTATGTATTAGACTTAAGCTTGGTATAATCAATTCACTCATTTTTCCAGAAATTCTCTTTTCTCCTTTCTCTCTCTCTCTCTCTCGTCTT
Organism: Quercus aquifolioides; assembly: GCA_019022515.1. NCBI lineage: Eukaryota > Viridiplantae > Streptophyta > Magnoliopsida > Fagales > Fagaceae > Quercus > Quercus aquifolioides. Next base: position 28,143,577 of record CM032328.1, on the reverse strand, counting down.
TCTGGTACTGTTTTCATCACCATTGTTAAACACTTCCAAGCTCAGAATCTTTCATGGTATCAGAGCCAAGATCTATGGCTTCAACTACACCTACAGAACCTTCTCAATCAACTTCGATTCCATCATCTTCTTCTACTCACATAGCTTCATCACCATCACCTCTGCTATTACTCTCCAATATGTCGAATCTAATGTCTATCAAGTTGGATTATACCAACTATATTCCTTGGAAACATCAATTGGTTACAATTCTGGAAGCATACTCGTTGATTGAGCACATCGATGGTACAACTCTAAAACCATCTCCATTGTTACTTGATGCTACAGGAATTCCAACTTCAGTTGTGAATCCTGAGTTTCAATCTTGGAATATCAGAGATAAAGCCTTGCTTTCTCTGATCAATTCTACACTCACTCCTCAAGTGTTCTCACTGGTTGTTGGGGTTACTAATTCAAGGGAGGTCTGGAATACTCTTGAACAGAGATTCACCTCCACATCAAGGGCTAACATACTGAATCTCAAACTTGAGCTTCAAAGTCTCAAGAAAGGGAATGATTCAGTGAATAATTTTCTGCAGAAGATCAAAGTTGCTCGTGACAAGCTCCTTGCAGTTGGAGTTGTTGTTGACAATGAGGAATTGATCTGCATTGTTCTCAGAGGACTTCCTAGGGATTTTGCCCACTTCTGCTCTGCAATCCGTACCAGGAGTGATCCTATTTCTTATGAGCAACTAGCTATAATGTTGCAAAGTGAAGAACAAGCAATCATGGAGAACTCAGATTCAATTCCTAACTCATTGGCTATGTTTGCTTCCAATAGCAAGCCAAATGGCAACTATCAGAATTCATCTCAGAATCATGGATCTGGAAGGGGCAGAGGCAGAAACAACTCTAACAGAGGAAGAGGTGGAGGCAGATTCAACTCCAATGGAGGTCAACAATTCATGTCTCAACCACCTCAAGGTTTCTCACCTCATAATAACCAACATTCAACATATCAGAGTCATACACCTACTCATGCTCTGAAGACTGATCGCCCTACATGTCAGATTTGTTGAAAATCTGGACACACAGCCTTAGATTGTTACCACAGAATGAACTTTGCTTATCAGGGCAAGAATCCCCCAGCAAAGCTAGCTGCCATGGCTAGTGCTACCAATGCTGCTATTGCCAATAATCAGGATCCTTGGCTGGCTGACTCTGGCACATCAGATCACCTTACTGCTAACCTTAGCAATCTGACCACTCAGTCTCAGTACAAAGGACCTGAGCAAATCACTGTGGGCAATGGGCAAGCTCTACCAATCAATCATATAGGTAACACTACCCTTCCTACTAAATATCACAATTTCATTCTTAAAGATGTTTTACATGTCCCTAGGATAGCCATGAACCTCCTTTCTGTTCACAAATTTTGTCTTCACAATAATTGCTCTTGTCACTTTGATGCAAATGAACTGAAAATTCAGGATATACCTACGGGGAGACTCCTCTACAGGGGCTTGAGTAAAAATGGAGTCTATCCAATTTACTCAAGGAACTTCCTCAAGCCAAATGCCTTCCAATCTCCTTCAGTCTTACCATCTTCTCAGTCTGCACAACCTTCATGTTTCTCTACTGCTTTCCATGGAAACAAAGTTAATAAGTGGCTGCTGTGGCATCATAGGCTAGGACACCCCAGTAATAAAGTACTTACCACAGTACTTTCTTCAATTGATGCATCTTGTATTTTACCAATCAATGATTCTATTGCACACTGTAAGCACTGTCTCAATGGTAAAATGCACAGATTACCTTTTGATAAATCTAGTTTTAGAGCTTCTAAACCTCTTGAACTGGTTCATTCTGATGTTTGGGGTCCAGCACCCACCACCTCTATTAATGATTTTCAATACTATGTTGTGTTTGTGGATGATTACTCCAAATTTACATGGTTGTTTCTTTTAAAGTTCAAGTCAGATGTGTTTGAAGTCTTTAAATACTTTAAAGCTACAATAGAAAATCAACTTGACTTTAAAATCAAAATTTTGAGAACTGATAGAGGTGGTGAATTTACCTCAAATGTGTTTAAAAGGTTTTGTTCATCAAATGGTATCATCCAGCACCTTACTTGTCCTCATACCCCTCAGCAAAATGGGGTAGCTGAGAGGAAACACAGGCACTTGGTTGAATGTGCTTTAACTATGTTATCACATTCCCAATTACCTCCCTCATACTGGTCCTATGCCATATCCACAGCAGTCCACATCATTAACAGACTTCCTACTCCCATTCTTGACAATCAAACCCCTTGGGAACTATTGTTTGCATCAAAACCAGATATTTCCCATCTCAAAACCTTTGGTTGTGTGTGTTTTCCTTTGCTTAAACCATACAATTCCAATAAACTTCAACCCCACACCACATCTTGTATATTTCTGGGTTACCCTCCTTATACCAAAGGATATATCTGCTTAAACCCCCTTACCTCCCGGATCTATATCTCTAGACATGTCTTATTCAATGAACATGAATTTCTCTCTTCCTTGTCTTTACCTTCTGAACCCACTGCCTCACATCCTACACAATCTTCCACATCTTCCTTTTTACTTCCTGTGTCAGATATCAATGCTGCAAACTCATCCTTCCCATCTCAACCTAGTTGTCCTACTCCTACATCTATTCAAATCAATCCTACTCCTACTCATCCTATGCCTACATTTGTAGCTGTCCTAAACTCTGCACCAGTCAATACCCAAGTTGCTGCATCAGTCACTACCCAGGTTAATCCACTGGGTCATACATCAGCTTCTAATAACCTTTCTTCACCAGTCACTACACATTTAGTCCCCACTTCCTCTATATCACAACCTAATACATCCCTATCCTTAACTACACCCACTCCTCCTGTCTGCCCTATTGCTCCACCAGTGACCTCCATGTTTCAAGTTCCTTCTGTTACTAATACTCATTCAATGGTTACAAGAGCTAAGGTTGGCACTTTTAAGCCAAAAGCTTTTGTTGCTCAAGCATGTCCTGATGTGCCTCAGTCAGTGATCAACCCTGCACAGCCATCCAAGCCTTTTAAGGTCCTTAAGCCAGATTATACTTTGACTGAACCATCCACATATAAGGTTGCTGTCCAATATCCTTAGTGGTGTGCTGCCATGGATGAGGAGTTTGCTGCATTACAAAGACAAGGTACTTGGTCTTTAGTCCCTTCCTCTCCTTCTCAGAATGTGGTTGGTTGCAAGTGGGTATTCAAACTCAAGTTCAACAGTGATGGCAGTATTAATAGGTACAAGGCAAGATTGGTTGCCAAGGGGTTTCATCAACAATATGGTGTGGACTTTGAAGAAACTTTCAGTCCTGTCATCAAACCTCCCACAGTTCGAATAATTCTCTCCCTTGCTGTTCAATTTGACTGGCCCTTAAGACAATTGGATGTTCGAAATGCTTTTCTTCATGGTCATTTAAGGGAAGAGGTATATATGGTGCAACCTCCTGGGTATACTGACCCCTCTTGTCCCAACTATGTTTGTCGACTTTGGAAATACCTGTATGGACTTAAACAGGCACCCAGAGCCTGGTTTGAGAGGTTCTCCACACAGCTCTTGCACATGGAGTTTCAAGCTTCTCTTGCTGATTCCTCCCTCTTCATTCTTCAGCTTGGCAAACTTGTGGTTTATCTCTTAGTCTATGTGGATAACATTGTCATCACAGGCAATAATCCCAAGTTCTTGGACACCTTGGTGGCTCAACTTAGTCAGGCCTTTGAACTTAAAGATTTGGGTCCTCTTCACTACTTTCTTGGTCTCCAAATCACCAGATCATCCAAGGGCTTGTTGCTTACTCAAACCAAGTATGCTCAGGACTTGCTCCTCAAACTCCAAATGCAGTCTTCCAAACCTGCTAGATCTCCTTGTGCTCCTCATCTCAGATTGGTGCCCAATGACGGATCCCTGCTCTCTAATCCCCATGAGTATCGCAGCCTAGTTGGTTCACTTCATTATTTGACATTCACAAGACCTGATTTGAATTTTGCTGTCCATCAAGTATGTCAGTTTATGTCATTTCCTACGGATGTCCATCTTACTGCTGCAAAACGTATTCTTCGATACATCAATGGCACTCTCAATTTTGGAATTCTTCTTCAACCTGGCCCTATCTCTCTTTCTGCCTTTTCTGACTCAGACTGGGCAGGTGACCCTTTTGATAGACGCTCCACTACTGGCTTTATTGCCTATCTTGGGTACAACCCTATTACCTGGAGTGCAAAGAAGCAAGATACTGTGTCCAGATCTTCTACTGAATCTGAATACCGTGCCTTGGCTTCTACAGCAGCTGAGTTGTGTTGGCTTCGACAGGTGTTCAAGGATCTGGGAATTTTTCTTCCCACTGCTCCCAACCTTTGGTGTGATAATGTCTCTGCCTTAGCAATTGCATCTAATCCTGTCTTCCATGCCCGCACTAAACACTTGGAGGTTGATTACCATTTTGTTAGAGAGCGGGTTTTGCGTAGAGATCTTCAAGTGAAATATATTGCAACTGGAGATCAATTAGCTGACATTTTCACTAAAAGTCTCTCTACTTCCCAATTTGTTTATCTCCGCTCCAAAATCATGGTGTCTGTTGACCCCATGGTTTTGAGGGGGGATGTTAGAGATACTGAGCAAACGAAGAAGACAAAGCACAAACAAGTCTTAAAATATGAGAGCAGAGAAGAAGATGAAGTCTAACGGCTACTTCTCCAACGGTAACTTGAACAGAACCAAAACGGTGTCGTATAACTAAAGGGCTGTTAATGAAACGGTGCGCTTGATAAAGGAGTGAACACATGTTAGTGGAAACGGTGCGTTTTACATTAACACAAACGTCACCGTTTTGACACCATCTCCTTCACTGGTTCAAGTCTCCATGTTCAAGACTCACTCACTCTGTTATTCCCAGACCTCAAGACTGAAGGGAGTTACAGACTTGATCTTAACTGCATTCCTTAATTAGTGGAGTTTGTTATTTTGGGTTGTTACAAAAACGGTTATGATTAAGCTTCCAGAGTTTCAGCTTGTATGTATTCTCAGGCTCTATAAATAAGGGCTCTGTGTTATGTATTAGACTTAAGCTTGGTATAATCAATTCACTCATTTTTCCAGAAATTCTCTTTTCTCCTTTCTCTCTCTCTCTCTCTCGTCTTTCTGGTACTGTTTTCATCACCATTGTTAAACACTTCCAAGCTCAGAATCTTTCATACTCCCCTCTACTCTCTTCCATCTCTAAACTTCCAAACAGGCCATCAATTTGCATCATTTTAATGTCGGTAGGAACTCAATTTGCATCAGCCAAAGGAACTCATTTAATGACTTTTGGAATCTAGCTCTCTGCTCATTTAACGTGGGTAGGAATTTTTGAACATAATTTGCATCAGTGGGTGTACGAAGTTTTTCTCTCTCTTTTTTTTTTTTTTTTTTAATTTTTAATTTTTTTACTATTTTCTAGTAGGATATACGGAACCTTAAAAGCTATTTACTATAAATCTACGTAATATAATCTATTATATAATTCCACTGGATTCTAATTAGTAATTAGAATATACTTTTGTATAAAGTGGCATTTAAAATAAAAATTCAAATGCTCCAATTTAATGGGAGCCTTTTTCGTAGAGCTCATAAGACTGGTTTTGAAATAATTATCCGAGATAATAAAAGGAAGGAAAAATGTTTGTCTTGATGAGCGAGATAATATTAATACCATCAACAATGATATCTAATTTTATGTTTTTTTTAAAATATAATTTAAACCACTTCTTTCTCAATTAAAACTGTTGTAAGCTCATTTAAAAGTGTTTCCAATCCATTTAAACCCTACAATCCACTTAAAATTATCTAAATTTTCTCAGCAAATTTTTTTATTAACTCAATTGTAACCTTCAATGAATTTTTTTTTTTTTTTTTACTGTATTTTAAAAATTCGATAGTTCATTTTCAATATATTTTAATAATATGTTTAAAATTTATAAAAATTAAATAAATTCATTGTAGTTCATAAATCATAAAAAGTAAATTCATTGTATCATAATAAAAAGAAGTCAAGTTGTAAGGTAAAAAATTAAGTATATAAAGATAGGCTTAACCATTTACCTTCTTATTTTTTAAAACTAAAATGTAAGTCAAGAGCCTTGTAGCTCAATTAGTTGGCATTTACTTATGTTTTCAAGACATATAAGGTTCAAATTTCACCTCTCCAATATAACTCTCAAATTATTGAAAAAGAAAATGAAAATTTAAGAAGTAATCAAGAGTCATAATCTACCAAATATTAAGCTTGTAACTTGTAAGGTTTTTCCGAAGTTGAAGAGAAAAGAAAAATGCGGCCATTGCCAATTATATATATATATATATAGAGAGGTTATAATGATATTTTTATTATAAAAATCCAAAAAAGGAATATATGGAGTTGGCTGGTTGACGTATACAGCCAATTTTTTTAGACAAATTAGGTAGCAAGCTCTCAATAAAATCAAAGAGCAAAGGAGGTCTATCTGGATCCCAATACATCCAATGAAATAATAGCCATACAATTACAAAACGCTAAAATATTTGTTTGTTTGGTTTGGTTTGGTATTTTCTTTTTAAAATTTTTTTTGTGTGGATATAATTTGACAGTAAGAGGAGGATGATTTGAACATTGAACGTCTTATTTCAAAATACCAAAAAGTATCAATTAAACCAAAAAGTTCTTGACAAGTTATAAATTAGTTAAATTTTTTATGCATTGATTTATATTTTATACTTATATTTTGCCTATACATGATTCTTTGAATTTGGTTACCACAATAATATAAATAAAATACATGAATGCAAGAGTATGATGAGCTCAAAATTTCATAATTAGTTCACTAATACCCTATTATCAGATCAAAACTTATAATAATAATTTTTGCTAATTTTTTATACTTTAAAAATAAATTTTTATACACAAAAAACTGATTGGTGTCTTGGTTTGATGATAAAGAGCTATCATTAGGAGCGGACGCCATAGGTTGAGACTCTCTAAAAAAAAATTCTATCACATTCCTAATATTCAAAATTTGGATGTTATTTATGTTGATGTGAATGTGTTTTCCAAATACTTATGTAAGTCCCACATTAGTTTGAAGTAAGCTCATTCTTATGTTTATAAAGTTATTGCTCTTTTAAGATAGTGAGTCTAATGTAGACTTGGATTTTATCCATATTCCCACCGCGTGTGAAGTCCAAATCAATTTTACTTCAAGCACTTATTTTTTCCAGGCACTTACAAGCTAGCTTCCTTGGTAAGCTAACTAATTATTTTATTTCTAAAAATATAATTTTTTTTGCAAAATATATCTAAAATATTTAAGAATCCTTGCATCATATACCTTTCATTGTCCTACGCATGCTCTAGTTAATTTCAAAAGCTAGAAATATTCTGTCTTTTATCCCTCCCCCCACCCCCCCCAAAAAAAGAAGAAGAAGCTAGAAACACAATGTTCCATACCTCAATTGCCACTAGCTAGATGGTGAAGCAAACAAGTATGCAATTAGTTAAAAGCTAGTTGTTATGTGAAAGTTCAAGAACTCTAGTTAAGATAGTTGATTTCTTCTTTTGCTTTCTCAAATGGTGGTCTGGCTATGTATTCTTCGCGGTTGCAAAGATGATATTAAGAATAAAGTTACACAAACATAATGATAAGGCTTCACAAAGTGTAGATTACTTTGTGGTAGATTACTTTGCAAACATGGTGGTAGATTACTTTGTGGGTAGATTACAAAGTATAGGCTTCACAAAGTGTAGATTACTTTGTGGTAGATTACTTTGCAAAGTGTAGCTGCCACACGTTTCGCAAGTACATAGGATAAGGCTTCACAAATTTTATGACAAAACTTGCACCTCACCTGCTCCAAACCCACTACCTCCACCAAAGATCAACACTTGCCACTGCTGACAATCACCAAATTGTATCCAATTGCACACCTTGACGGATCATGACCGTATGGTCACATTCCTAAATTTACAAAGAATAACAAGAATAACATAAGAAAAAAAGCAAGCATTTGTGGAGGATATCACCATCCAAACTGAGAGCCAATTATAAATGAAATTTGACTCAATAAATTCATATTTGATAGTGAGATCTGATCAAAACTAAAAGGCTCTTGCATTCCTAATGAAAATGGTGAGTATCAACGTAACTTATTTGAATAGTTGAATAAGCTCAAGCTTATTCAATAAGCAAATGAACCAAATTTAAACATATAATCTTGTTTGGTGATAAGTTCTAACTTGGACCTTGTTCGAAAAAAAAAAATGAAGAGTGAACAAATATGAACTTTATATATTTTACTTTGCTCAACTCATTTAGAACCCTAATAGAAGATACACAAACTGGTATGAAGGCTTTAAACAGATATAGCTTGGTACACGCACGTTAAAAGAGGAGGAAATAGCACAGACATGCTCTAGCAAGAGTAGCTAAAGATTTATAAAGGGGATGAAAACATGGACTGCTTCCTTACCTACTCAAGTATAATGTAATATGGCTTTTGATTTAGCCATGGTTTGAGTAATAAAATGTCTACATTTGGTCCGTTTGGATTGACCTTATTGTTGCTGAAAACTGAAAATTGAAAACTGAAAACACTGTAGTAAAATAATTTTTAAATGTGTGAATAGTACTGTGGGACCCATTTTTAATAAAAAAGTTGCTGAAAAGTGGTATTTGTGGATCCGTAAACAGTGCATGAATGCACTGTTCACAGCTGACTTAATCAAATGTTGCAGCTGAACAAAAAAAAAAAAAAAGGCAAAACGCAGAAAGAGAGAAACGTAGACGCGCAACGCGCAATCCAAACGGCACCATTGATTCTTAATAAATAAATAAAGTTCTCTAATTTTATGTAATTTTTAAAATAATTTAAACCACTTATTGGTCAATTAAAAAAACTTTAAACTCATTTAAAAGTGTTTTCAATCCATTTAAACCCTACAATCCATTTAAAATTATCTAAATTTTCTTAGAGAATTTTATTATTAACTCAAATATATAGCCGTAAATGAATTTTTTTTACTATATTCTAAAAAAATTTGCAGTTCATTTTCAATAGATTTTCATAATTTGTTTAAAATTTATAAACATTAAATAAATTCTTTGTACTTCATAAAAAATAAAATATAAATTCATTGTATCATAATAAAAAGAAGTCATGTTGTAAACAATGTAAAGTAAAAAGATAAGTATATAAAATTAGGCTAACTTAATATCCCAGCCAATCTTTATGGTTAACCTTTGTGTTTGTGTGGTTAATTATTATTTGATCCACTTATTTTCTATAATTGATAGAAGGGTATTTATATAACATTTTAATTTGTACCACTAAATAAATTATAGGTACTTTTGAAATATATTATAGGATTTTTTTTTTTTTGAGTAAACAATAATACTTATTAGAACACACACGAAAATAATAATATTGGTGCTTTAAACTGGGTTTATAATACATTACTAACCAAAGTATAACTACAAAAGATCCTAACATTTATAGTTGTAGATTGTAGACTGAGGTTATAAACATCAAACACTAGACATACACAACTAATGTGGGATAAACATCCTTATATTATAGGATATATGAATAAATAAAAGTTGTAAAGATTATAAATAACTAATTGACTATATTTTAGCGATTGTATATGTATTATTTTAATGACTTTAGTTAATTAATCTTATATGAAGATATACATAAAAGACTTGAATGTTACAAACTCATATGGTTATGTTATTTTCTAACTTTGGGTTGATTGTGATTTTAAGAATAAAAAATGGAAGCAAACGTCATAAGTTGAAACTCTTAAAAAAAAAAAAAAAAAAAAAAGGTAAATTAGTAACTAATTATTGAAAATACTACTCACCAGTCACATCTTGAGCACCTATTGAACTACGATCACCCCACCCCAACTCTTCTTTCACTCCCTTTCCCACTTCGTCTCTTTTTTCTTTTCCTCTCCAATTCTTAACGAAAAGCTTAATTCTAATCAAGTGAGAGCACCAATTATCTTAGCTTCAACAAAATGAGAAAAGAAAATTTGAATTTTTCTCATGACTAATTATTATGCTGACCGAATAGGGATTTTTTTAGAGATGCAAAAATTTGATTGTGAAACTGGTGATAACCATGTGGGCATGTGGGTCTTGTTGTTGGCTTCTTAATGGTTTAGACTAAACTTAAAGAATCTAAAAGTGAAAATGGTGTTTTCCATTCATTCAACTGTAGTTCCATGAAATTGTGTAATCCTTAATTGATGTCACAAACTTAAAAGGTAAAATCAAAATCGGTTGATTGAAGAGGTTGTTTGAGTTTTTTGGTGATAATTATATTCACGTAAAATTATAAAACTTTCATTATGCACAGGGACAAAATTACTTCTTTTTTTTTTTTTTTACTCAAAAAAAAAAAAAGAAAAAAAAAAAGAAAAAAAAGAAGAAGAAGAAGATGTAATTGTGTCCCTGTGCCCCATAACTATTCCGGCATATAGTGACTTGCTTTTAAATTATAAATTGAACGTATTATAGTTCCACTCAAAAAAAAAAAAAGAAAAAAAAAAAGAAAAAAAAGAAGAAGAAGAAGATGTAATTGTGTCCCTGTGCCCCATAACTATTCCGGCATATAGTGACTTGCTTTTAAATTATAAATTGAACGTATTATAGTTCCATTTGAATTAGTGTCTAAAACATTATTTATGTAATGATTGTCACAGTAGAGAAATGTGAACATTGCTTGCAGATCAAAACCCTGATACCAGCCACTGTGATACTCGTCTTTTCGGCTGCAGTTTGTTGGTTTCTTTAATAAAAATGCTTCAATTTTGGATGGTAAAGTGACATTGGTAGATGTCATGAAATTGCTTGAGACATTGCAACTCTTTTTTTTTAATACAAGATAAAAATTCTACTATAGCTTAATTTAAGTGTATATGTGTATGAAACTCCTTCCAGAAGACTTCAACCCCGACTCTTGCCCCCCACACCTAAAAGAACTTAATACTTGTAGAGTGACCATTGCGCCAAAGGTGCACGATAATGAGACATTGCAACTCTTAAATGTATTGTTTCTTATTTCTTCAGTTTCTACAAGCTTTTCATATACTCATTAGAATATACCGTAGACAACAGCTGATATAGTAATGGATTATCGTCATCATATAGCTTTCCAATTATGAATTTTACATTCATAATCATATGATTGTCATAATAATACATCTTTGATACTCGATTTTAGAGTGTGCATATTCCAAATGTCAAATTTATGAATGGCTTTTGATGTATAGAGACCATTAAGTAAGAGTGGTGAAAAAAAAAAAAAATTCTAAGTCTTAAGAGTGTGCATATTCCGAATGTCAAATGCATTAGAATGACTTTTGATGTTATATAGAGACCACCAAATAAGTGTATGGTGAAAATAAAAATATCACTTTAGCATCATTAATTTTTATATATTTAAAAAAAAAATTGTAGATGATCAAAGGAAATAGATTTTGCTGAAAGGTTAAGGGAGTTCAAGCCTTTAGTAATGCATACATCACTTATCACTAAAAGACAATACTAAATTGCTGTGATGTAGGGAGCAAAGTAGTAATCATTTAAAAGAGACTAATGTAGTTTCCCATCCAAAAAAAATATAAAGAGACTAATGTAGGCTTCTAATTCTACCCTAGTTTAGTTAAAACTAAAACTATTTTGATGAAAGTATTGTAAATAAAATTAAAAAATAGCTAAAATAGTACCGTAAAACGTATAAATAGTACCAAAAAATTCAATAACACTCATAAATAGTAATAAAATAAGCTAAATAGTAAAAAAAAACTGAATTTTTTAGCCAATGCCAAGTGCACACTTAATGTTTTGAGCAATTATTATATTACAAGTTTGATATCATTATGAATATTATTAATGAGGAGTTAGAATTGGAATTTCTTCTCAGGTAAGGGATTGCAAGGGGCCAAAGCTCTGCCCACGAAATCGATATAGTTCATGGAACAATAATAATGGTTTGGTTTTTTATGTTCTTCAAAATCAAGAATGGAACCAACTTTTCAACAATGTGGTAGTGCTAATCCTGTCGACCTCTGCGGTCAAGTTTGATTTGCTGGCCAGCAATCAAGGTACTGAGCTGACTCGATTCAGTTAAAATCCAAAGTAAATGTTTTTGTAGAATATTACCTGTTTATTTTTAATTTTTTGAAAATAATGCTAATTTTTAGCTTTTTATCTCAAATTTTAAAAATAAAGTACCAGACATAAAGGACACTCTAGTATGCAAAGAATTCACGTCGATTACAAAAATGTCATACAACTGTATGATAAACTGTAAAAGAAGCGCACACTCAATAGATGAGAGAAGGAAAAAGATAAAAGAATGAAAGAAAAAAAAAACACCCCAAATATAAACATACCCCAAGATGTCAATATGAAAGGTAAAATGTAGGCTTTTCATTTTAGAAGGCAACCGAGATAACTGTTTTTAATTACACAAAATTAAGCAAGCATAAAATTACAATACCATGTTGGAAATTCTACATAAATATTGTAAGACAGCAAAATGTAGGGAAGAAAAATGGAATTTGGAGCTGTCATGCACAAGCTTAGGTTCATTAATTTATACAGACATTTCAACCTGTTGCAACAAAGAAAAGCATTTATAGTGAGAACACTAATAATAACGTTGATTAATTTGAAAGAACATATCACAAACCCAACCTATTCATGGAAATTTCAAATAAAACTACTAACTTTCAACTTTCAGCATCTAAAAATGCTATTATTTAGAAAATACATTAATTGATCTAAAACAGTAAAACTTTAGTATTTAAGGTACAAAAAGCTTTCTAGATAGTTAGCTAATGTCAATGATCATAATCATCACAAAAGAGATCTCAAGAAAGCCCAAAAGGTTGGAATCATTTTGCAAGTTGTTCCTCACATTCTTTCAGAAAACCAGCAAAATGATTCCAACAGAATGTAATAACAGGTATAAGAAATCAAAACAACTTCAAAAAATTGGGGATCTAAATTCCCCAAGGAAACGCCATTCCAATGCACTTTTTATGTTAGGACTTGGTAGTCAAAAACCCAAATAAAGACTAACAAAACCACTACAAGAGCTATAGAGGAAAAATGCTGTCATAAAATCTTATAATTTAAAGGTATTAGTCCATAGACCGTTTTAGCTAAAATTGACATACAATTGGCAATTCCTTTTGAAATAATCATGCCTATTAACATATATCACTCCCAAAACAAACATGGAAGCCCTTTTGAAATAAGCTCAGAGCCTAATCAAGTTTGTTGCCAGGCATCCACATAACTAATAACATCAATGTCCAAAACAAACATCAACTTCACCAATTTCAAAATACCACTCTCTCACTCACTATTTTCATAATTCAATACTCTCACTCACCCGTTTAGCCTTGCTTGCACAGTGTAACCTAACATTGGTAACTTTAAAATTTGTTTTTTCCCTTATTTCGGAATAGGCAACTCAAATTATCATTTAGTCACGGTAATTTAAAGATTTTCTAAAAGTCTTAGTTATCAACTTTTTCAGTTTCGTTTAATTGTTTTCACTTGCCTTCTTGGTGGGTTCTAAACAGTTGAACACATAAAGGATCTTAGAAATGCATTGACATCAAGCTAGATGGTAGAAACCAAAAATACAGACGCAATAAATTCCATAACCTGTTTCTTACTTGCATTAGAAAGTACTCTCTCTAAAAGATTAAAGTACTTTCACTTGTTCATTGTCATATCAGATTTTCTATTACCACAACATTTGCTAAAACTTTTTCCATAGCTTGAATGTACCTATCACTCTTTCTCCATAAATTTATTGGTGTAGCAATCCCACCAAATCAACCAAACCATAAATAAACAGCTTGTGATGACCAGTTAAATAACACCAGGTCTGTAATAATCAACATAGGTAATCAATTAATCATGCTCTCATATGTATATATACATATGAAAAAAAAAAAACATCTTAAAACTTAACATAGGTAATCATGATGAAGTAAAGTTCGATATAAAATTCATAGAAGAGATAGAATACCGTTGAGAATTTGAGTTCACACGTTGAAGAAGCCCTTGGTAACTCAAACAATTTCTTGAGAATTCGAAAATTTTTCTTATAACTCGATGAGCCAGAAAGAATGTCCATTCTTTCCAATACTTTCGCATTCTCTAACATATATGTTACGAGTTTCAGTTCATGTTTCAACCCTTTAAATTGCAGTAAAGAAATTGTCCGTAGGTGTGATTTTAGACATTTTGGAACATTAACTGGCTGTGTCCAGTAAGACTCATGTGGTCCTTCTGTATCCACCTGAGGAAAACAGAGCCAGCAGTGTATAAAACGTGAAGCCTAAGAGAAGATTAGATGAAATAATTTTTAAAACCAAACTGACCTTGCTAAGAATAAGGTTCTCAAGATTGGGAGAACTTTGAAGCAAAATTGGCAGCAGATGAGATTTGCAGCATTTTACTTCAAGTCGCAGATGGCTCAAATTATTAAAAATGGGAATATCATTTGCAGAAGCAAAACTCAGAGACTGCAATAACATTATTACAAAAAAAAAAAAAAAAAGAGTTGAGGTGAAAACAATCTAACAGAATTTGAAATTGAGAACAGCAATATCAAAAGGAAAGCACCTTGTTATGACGCAATGTCAAATTTCGAACGTTCGGAAGCGCTTTAAGAAGCTTGACAATGCAGTCACCGTCATTTTCATGCTCTTGTGGTTGAAGCTGATAACTTTCAAATACTTTAACATACGCTTCAACTACATTGGTTCCTTTTCCCACCGAAAAATCATGGAAATTTGGATTGTTTAGAATCAGAAACTTGAGATTCGGCGCATTTATCTGAAGCTTACCAAATCTAGGATCTTCAACTTGATTGTCGATGTTAAGATACTCCAATTTTGGGTTATTAAAAACAAGATTGACATTATCGTAAGGTTCATTCAAAACGTGCAATCTCAAGAGGTTTGGGGAACCAGTTAAGAGGCGATGAAACGAGTCATCATTTGCGTACTCGATTTTTCTAAGATAAAGGTGTTTCAGATTCGGAAGATGAACAGAAGGAGGACAATCGAGAACAATTAAGCCTTTCAGTACCAAAACCTCGAGTGATTCGCAGCTGAAAAGACTACGCGGCAACTCACAAGTTCTGTTCCTTATAACCGAGAGGTAGAAATCTTGGACGCCATGCTCGATTGCATAAGAAACCCATGTAAGAACATGGCTCAGATTAATATCAACACGACGGAGCACATGTCGGAATTTCTTCACAGGAAATGGTTTGCGGAGAGCCAAAACTCTGAACACGAAATCGTCGTCTCCGAAATCAAGAGTGGGGACCATAGTCCAGAGCTGCTTCCACCTTGTTGCCAAGATTGTTGTGGCGACTGCATGTTTGGTTGGGAGGAATGAAAGGATGTGGCAGATCAGAGAATCCGGTAAATCGCTGATCCTATCAACGTATTTTAGTTTTCTGCATTTTGATCTTGATTGGGCCATCACTTCTGGTCAAGGTTGGAAATAATCCAAACTGAAAAAAAGACTTCTTACAAATTACATGTTTTTGAACAGTCAAATGATTTTTGCACTTTCAAACACATACCCAAAAAAAAAAAAAGTGTAAAAGAAGAAAGACACAAACAAAAAGGACACCAAAAACACCAAACGATCGATGAACTTCATAATCATACCATTACTCATCGAAAAATAATATAAATGAAAAAACTAAAATACATTTACCTGAAAAGCTGAAGAACATTAGAAAATTGTGATGACAAGGTCTCTCTTCTGTCCTCTATTCTTCCTCCTCTCTCTCTCTCTCTCTCTCTCTCCCTGTGTGTTCTATGTTGTTCTAGACTATCACTTTTTAGTTTTTTTCTGGTCTTACACTTGCTCTATGTCCCACACCCTGTGATATTATTATTTCCTTTTTCGAGGTTTTGAAGTCTGACTGAACTCCCCTTTCAAAAAAAAAAAAAAGAGCTCACGCTTCCAGGTCCTAGACTCCCAGTTGCGTTGAGTACCTACTACCTACAGTTTTTTCACGACCGAGGTTTCCTCGACCAAATTCGTACATGCAACCAGAGTAGTTTTACCTTAACTAGTAATAGTAATGTAGCAGTACTTTTTATTTTTTTTTTATGAAAGTAGCAGTACTTTTTAACTTGTAAGTCTACCCCCATAATTAATTTGAATAATATTATTTGAATGTTTTTTATATAGTATATAATATTATTTAAAATATATAATTTTGTGTTTGAGGACGATGCCAAACAGGCCTGAATCTTTTTTGAGAGTTTTGAACGCCAGGAGCCAGGACAGTACCACTATGGAAGGAAGCTATCCCCATTTGGATTCTACACCTGCAAAGATTTGCTTGCTTGTGTTTTTTAAGCGCAGAGTAGTTTTTTTTTTTAATAAAAAAAACTACTCTGAAATATGCTTAGATTGCACTATTTTTTAAAGTATGTCACACAACCTTTTGTTTGAAGCGGTTGACAATCACTTTTTTTTTTTTTCATTAGAACACTCATATAATTTTTTATATTTCTAATGAAGATAATATAAAAACCTTTTAAAAATAGTTTATTAAAAATATGAATGACTCAAATTTTAATATTTCAGCCAACACAATTTACTGCTCAGTTTTGTTTTTCTAGGTACTCAGATTCAGAGCTTGTTTGGTTTAAAGGTGTTTTGAGTGATATGATCCAAAACTCATAACTGAGTTATCAAAAAACGTGGGACCCACATAATTTTTTTGTTTGGCCTGATTTCCTAATCTTGTTTTCATCACTCAAACTCAAAAATTTTGAGTGAGAGTGATGAAAACTGAAAATGCCAAATTGGTGTTTTCAGTATCTGAGATACATAACTCAATGGCAGGATTGTAAATTTTTGACCTCTGTGGAGCCCATATGTGTTGATGGCGTTACCTCTCTCTTTCTTCTCCCACTTTTTTCTTTTTCTTACTCTCTCTAGTTTCTCTCTCTCTCTCTCTCTCTCTCTCTCTCTTTCTTTCTTCCTTTCTCTGGTTCTTTCTTTCTTCCTTTCTCTGGTTCAGCCCAATTCCGCTGCCACCAGCCAATGACCCAGAAAAGGAAAACCACGAGACCATGATTGCCGGTGCTGGTTCAGCCCAGTTCCGCCGCCACCATCAAAGCAAGAGCCTTGAAACACCAAGACCATGATCGTCGATGCTGGGTTTTGATTTTGTCGCCGTGATTTTGTCATCGTTGCTAGGTTTTAGTTTTATTTTGATGAATGGGTTTTGATTTTGTCGATGGTTGATGAATGGGTTTTGTTGATGGTTGATGGGTTCTGTTGATGGGTTTTATTTTTATTTTGATGAATGGGTTTTGATTTTGTTGATGGTTGATAAATGGGTTTTGTTGATGGTTGATGGGTTTTATTAATGAATGGGTTTTGTTGATGGTTGATGGTTGCTGGGTTTGTGGTGGTGGATCGGTTTGTAGTGGTTGATGGTGGCTAGTGGCTGGGTTAGTGGTGGTGGATTGGTAGTGGTTGATGGCGCCGGTAAGTGGTTGTGGATTGAAGGGAGGGAGAAGATAGAGAGTTAGAGATGGAGAGATGCAGGTAGCAACAGTAGCAACACTGGGTAGTGTCAGTGGTGGGGTCCACGGTTTTGGGGAAAAGTTGTAGAAATATGTAACTGAGAACTGAGTCCAAACATATGTTTTGCAATTTTTGAGTGAAGGTGAGCTATGAGAATTGAGTTATGAGTTTTGGGTTTGAGTTATGAGTTTTGAAAACTGAGATATCACTAAACCAACGGGCCCTTAATCATTGCCATTGGGAAGCGGGAGTCTCCAGGTAATCAAATTTCAAAATATCAAAAAAAAACTTTTAAAAAAATCTTTGCAAAAACTAATATTTAAGGTGCCATGAAATAATATATAACTTGTCATATCAAAATCTCTATAAAAAAAAAAATAAAAAAGGAGGATTTTTTGGCTTCTACTTAGAGTCTTCAAAAGTGCTTCACCTTTTTTATATTTCTCTAAAATGTACTTTCCAGGTTTAGTCAAAAGGGTTGTTCGGCGAGTTAATATTCCTCTTTAGGGAATATTAAAAAGTAGAACCGCCCGTTAATCCACCCACCAAACCAACCAAGCTGACTCGAAAACTGCCTAATCCGAGACTTATGAAGGTTGGTGGCGGGTTCCAACCTCCAAAATCCGACTCCAAACAACCCGACCAATTTCCACCAACCAAAAGCCACCGTTCGTCATCATTTAAAGCATTATTATGCCAGATTTGGCGAGATCTCGACAAGATCTAGAGGATTGATTTGAACCGGTAGCTCACTTTTACTAATTAATGAGAAATAGGACCGAAACATGTCACTGAAAAACTCTTCTGAAACAAAGATGGGCTGTTAAAAACATAGAGGAGATAGAATGGGCAGTTGATCAAATCTAGTATAAATCGTACATGGATAGTAGTTGGAGTTGACAGCTCTCCTAGGGATCCCTAGTAAAGAGGATAAAGTTGGCTTTTGCAAACAACTTGATGCACTATCTCCCTTCAACCCTTCCAGCTTGATTTCGGCCAAATTTGACAATTTCTGTCCAAACCTCCTCCTCCTTGACCTAATCGAGACCGACCATTGCCCAACAAGAACCCGACCAGACCTGAGTCCTTCACCAGTCGACAGTGGGTCTAGAAATTGCACACCAGATTCGATCGGGTCGGGTCGATTTCAAATTGGACATAAACCCGACCCGTGAACACCCCTAATCTACTAGATGATAATAAAATCTTTTGTTTTCCTCTCTTTAGATCTATTTTGCTGATTATCTGAGACCATCTTACTTTTTGGTGGATAACGTGCATAAAGAATTTATGCAAATTAGAAAAAAGTCAAAAAAATCCAGAGGGCCAGTGCACAAGAAAGCCTATATGACATCTATTGCTTGTATATATTTTTGATGAACAAGAAATTTTATTAAGCAAGAAACAAAACTACACAGATAGAGAAAGAGCCTCGGCTCTAATAGTAGATACAAAAGAAGGAGGCCCCAACCCCACATCAAAAGAGCCAAAATAGTTGTTTGACAAAGACCACTTAGCTAAAACATGAACAACAACATTTGCTTCTCTAGCCACCCAACTGAATCTACAATTAGAGAAATTCAATTTTAAGGCTAAAACATCAAAGCAGATAGTTCTTATTCTCCAAGGAACATCTCGGTTAGGAAATCTCAGCACATCAATGTAGGACTTTGAGTCACTCTCGATGAAAATGGAATCAGCATCCAAGTTTGCTACCAAGTTGAGGGCCCAGTTTATAGCTTCAGCCTCTGCTTGGAGAGGGAGTGTGGTGTTCACTCTTTTAGAGCAAGCAAACACCACATCCCCTCTCCAATCTCTAGCTACAGCTGCAATGGATGAACCTTCACTGTTGCAAGCAGCATCTATGTTGATCTTAATAGTGTCCCTATCCAGTTTAGACCAAGCTGATTGGATCCTATTACTTGTTGACCCCATTGAGAGATCAAGGACCTTCCTAAACTCTGCAATAGATCTGGATATCTTCATCAAAATCCCATCCAAATTTGGAAATACTCTCTCAAATTGAACTTGGTTCCTTAGCTTCCAAACCACATCACAAATCACTGCACCATGAAGTAAAAATTCTGCCTTATTAATTGAATTCAACCCAATTGTATCGGAGGGGAGATTAAGGTTTGAATGAATTGGGAGGGGGAAGAGAGACCCAAACCATCAAACCTGAATCCCCAATGGTTGTTAAACCAAATGGCTTTCGTTAATGGGCACAAAACAAATAAATGGAGGCTAGTCTCTTCTTCCATGCCACATAATGAGCATGACGTATCTCCAATATTTACATATTTGGCCAAAAAGGATTTAGTAGGGAGACAATTTGTTGCAATCCTCCATAAATGCATTTTTAGTCTCTCATGAATCTTGGTTTTCCAGATTTCTCCCCTAGACACATCTTTACTAGTAGGTGGGTTCTCTCTACGGCCAAGCCAATAAATTGATTTCACTGATATTTGCCCATTAGAAGTGGCAATCCATATCCACTTGTCTGCTTGTGAGTTTAAGGAAATAGGAATTTTCTGAATAGCTTTGACAATTTGTTCATCAAATAAGTTTTTGAGTTTATGACAGCCCCACCCTTTATGACTTGGATTAATGAGTTAGGATACAATTAGTGCACTGTCTGGATTAGACCCTTCCTTTGGACGAGGGATGAAAGAAGGTATATAAGGAATCCAAGGATTCGTCCAGGTTTTAATAGAATTCCCATTACCAACTTGAATACAAGCACTTTGAGCCATAAGATGTTTTGTACCTTAAATGCTTCTCCAAGTGGGAGATGAGCTACCCAATGTTTGGTGGTTCAACCAGTTGGATCTAACCTTATATTTTGCTCTCAATACTTCAACACAATGACAATTTTTTTCTGACAGTGTCCACCAAGCCAATTTGTAGAGATGAGCTTGATTGAAATCCCACACCTTCCTAAATCCCAAACCTCCTTCCTTCTGAGGCCAACATAAGGACGACCACGCCATTTGGGTCAAGTAGTGTCCCTCTCTTGATTTTGGGTTCCACCAGAACTGTTTTATCACAGCATCCAATTGCTCACACAGAGCTTTTGGTAATTGGATGGTTGACATGTGATAGGCTGGAATGGTTTGAGCGACTGAATTGATAAGGGTGGCTCTCCCTGTCCATGAAAGGTTCTTACTTTTCCAGCCACTCAATTTATTTTCCAATTTTTCCTTCACTGGTTGGAGATCTTTGCATCTACTGGAATTGAAGAAAAGTGGAACCCCCAAGTATTTTGTATTGGGTGGGAGTCTATTGAGACCCCAACTTGCTTTTATTTTATTTAAGAATTGCTGACTTACCCCTTTAGAGAGAAAATTTCTAGATTTCTCCACATTAACTTTCTGCCCTGACCATGAGCAATATTTCTCTAGACAGATCTTGAGAGAAGATAATTCAGACATCTTGGCCTTGGAAAATAAAATAACATCATTTGCATAGCACAGTTTTGAAATGGGAGGAGCATTATTAGACACTTTAATTGCTGTAATCTACCCACGAGCCACTTCTCTACTGATAAGCCTCATTAACACTTCACTTCCCAAAATAAACAAATATGATGACAATGGATCTCCTTATCTAAGGCCCCGAGATGGGGTGAAGCTTGGGCATTTACTACCATTAAGCAGCACTAAGTATTGCACAGTGGACAAACATTGATTGATCAAATTCATAAAATTGTTGCTAAATCCAAATGCTTTAAGAGTCAGAGAAAGGAACTTCCATTCCATCCCGTCATAAGCCTTTTGAAAGTTTATTTTAATGCCCAAGAATCCTTTCTTCTTCTTTGTTTTCTTGAAACTATGCACAACTTCTTGGGCTATTACTACATTTTCAGCGATCCATCTATTGGGGACAAATGCCACTTGAGCTAGGTCAATCATAAGCGATAAGAGAGGCCTTAATCTGCTCACAATGATTTTTGATATCACCTTATAGCAAACATTACAAAGGCTGATAGGGCGAAACTGATTGAAATTGCATGAGCCATTTTTCTTTGGAAAAATCCCATCAAGAGTGGTGACCATAGTCCAGAGCTGCTTCCACCTAGTTGCCAAGATTGTTGTGGCAACTGCATGTTTGGTTGGGAGGAATGAAAGGATGTGGCAGATCAGAGAATCCGGTAAATCACTGATTCTATCAACGTATTTTAGTTTTCTGCATTTTGATTTTGATTGAGCCATCACTTCTGGTCAA
The DNA here is from genome assembly GCA_019022515.1 of Quercus aquifolioides. Taxonomy (NCBI): domain Eukaryota; kingdom Viridiplantae; phylum Streptophyta; class Magnoliopsida; order Fagales; family Fagaceae; genus Quercus; species Quercus aquifolioides. The sequence continues at coordinate 28,121,703 of CM032328.1, read as the reverse complement.
GGTTGGACATGATATCAGTAAATAATCCAAACTGAAAAATAGATTTGTTACGAATTACATGTTTTTGAACAATCAACTGATTTTTGCACTTTCAAACATATACCCAACAAAAAAAAGAAGTGTAAAAGAAGAAAGACAAACAAAAAGGACACCAATAAGAACGAAGGATCGATGAACTTCATAATCGTCCCATTACTCATCGAAAAATAATATAAATGCAAAACTAAAATACATTTAAGACCAAAATATGTAAAAAAAAAAAATTTACTTGAAAAGCTGAAGAACATTAGAAATCTGTGATGACAAGGTCTCTCTTCTGTCCTCCTCTCACTCTCTCTCTCTCTCTCTCCCTGTGTGTTCTATGTTGCTCTGGCGTACGCTTGAATTGGAATTATAAATGAAAATTATTTTACCGATTAACTTATTTTTGTTAGTATTTATGATATTTTATTATACTATTTATAGTTTTATTATTTATGATTTTATTATATTATTACAATTAATTTTTATTTTTATTTATAATATTTTTAGAAAAAAAAATTTTAATTTTAAAAAAATAAGTGATATTTTTTTTTTTAAGAGAGAATTTTAACCTATGGCGTCCGCTCCTGATAATAGCTTTTTATTATCAGACCAAGACACCAATCAGTTTTGGTGTAGGTGGGAATTGAACCCCAGATCTCTTATACAACCATCAGAGACTTTACCAGTTGAGCTAACTGAAACTCACAAAAAATAAGTGATATTTAAACACACCTTTATATTATCACTTTTTTTTTATCTTACACTTGCTCTATGTCTTGAATAATTTTAGTGTCATACCCAGTTACACAATTTTACACATAACTCACCTTTCAACAACTACAGTTTGCTAGAGTGACAATATATAAATAAAGTTGTGTAATTGAGTGACGCATGAGAATTTTTCCTATGTCCCACACCTGTGATATTATTATTTCCTTTTTCGAGGTTTTGAAGTCTGACTGAACTTACGCTTCCAGGTCCTAGACTCCCAGTTGCGTTGAGTACCTACCACTAGGGGTGGCAAATGGGCGGGTTGGGTCATAAATGGGTTGAGTCATAAATGGGTTAGGTGTGTAATTACCCATTTATCTATTTATGACCCGTTTATATATAAATTAATTATCCATTACCAACCCAACCCATTTAATTAGTAACCCACCCATTTAACCCAATATGACTCAAATACCTCTAAAACTACTTGAATACTCTCTTGACCTCCAAAATTACCAAAATACCCTTAAATACCTAAAATGATATAAATACCCCTACACTTCCAAAATTACCAATATACCCTTGGACAGCCAAAATTATCCCCAAAATCTCTAAAATGAACAAAATACCCATGAAACCTCTAAAATGACCAAAATACCCCCGATATGTCTAAAATCACCATATATGCTTAAAACCCACTAAAATGACCAAAATACCTCCAAAATCTCTAAAATGACCAAAATACCCCCCTAAAACCCAAAAAATGACCAAAATACCCCCAAAACCCAAAAAAATGAACAAAATACCACCAAAACCTAAAAATGACCAAAATACTCCCATAACACAAAAAAAAATGACCAAAATACTCCCGAAACCCAAAAAAATGACCAAAATACCCCCGAAACCTAAAAATGACCAAAATACTTCCAAAACCCAAAAAATGACCAAAATACTTCTAAAACCCAAAAATGACCAACGTACCCCCAAAACCCAAAAAATGACCAAAATACTCTCGAACCCCAAAAAATGACCAAAATACTCCTGAAACCTAAAAATGTCCAAAATACTTCCAAAACCCAGAAAATGACCAAAATAACCTCGAAACCCAAAAAATGACCAAAATACTCCCAAAATCTAAAAAATGACCAAAATACCCCCGCAACCTAAAAATGACCAAAATACTTCCAAAACCTAAAAAATGACCAAAATACCCACCGAAACCCAAAAAATGACCAAAATACCCCCGAAACTAAAAAATGACCAAAATATCCCCGAAACCCAAGAATGACCAAAATACCCCCGAAACTCAAAAAATGACCAAAATACCCCCGAAACCCAAAAATGACCAAAATACTCCCGAAACCCAAAAAATGACCAAAATACCCCTGAAACTAAAAAATGACCAAAATACCCCCGAAACCCAAGAATGACCAAAATACCCCCGAAACTCAAAAAATGACCAAAATACCCCTGAAATCCAAAAATGACCAAAATACTCCCGAAACCCAAAAAATGACCAAAATACCCGCGAAACCCAAGAATGACCAAAATACCCATGAAACTCAAAAAATGACCAAAATACCCCCTGTAGGGTTAGGATTTGTAGCCCAAGCCCAAAACAATGAATTTGTAGAGAGTGGGTGAAAGAGCTAGATTGATTGTGAACTTAGCAACGGTTAACTATAGTATCCATGTATGAACTAGCATAAAAATACACTTAAAAACGAAATGAATTGACGTCCGAAGAGATATATTATTGATTGAACAGTGATTACAGTTCTTAGAGCTATAGTAAATTCTTTCTCCACCTCTTATTCTCTTTTTTCCGATCCCCTTCTTTAGAGACCTTTCTCCTTTATATAGCTTCCTTCTAAACCATCTTCATCGTACACTTGTTCTTCATCCAAGCAATCACTTGAGTATATGTCACATCAGATATCTTCTTTAGCTCTTCAGGAGTGGTGGTAGTTGAAGTTACACTGTTCAGGGGTCTTCTCCACATAAATGCGGCCCGAAAGGTTGCTGCAGTGCATTAAACACGGTGGTAGCAGCTTTTTCCCTTAGATATTTCTCTGTTCTTATCATCTCCAGACATCCCCAGAGCTTATCTTTATCATTGGAGTTGCTAAGGAGATCACTTGAACCCCTCAGGTACTTGTTTGATCGAGACACTTTGTATCTGAGGAGAATAAGCTCTTCGGCAGGCTGATGATCTCTTCGAACTATACTCCACAATCATTTCTAGATATATTTCCCATGTGAAATTCTTCCCCATTATTTTATTCTCTTCAGACATAACTTAACCCAAGAATGAGGCCCCAGGTCCAATACACAGCGTTGGGCTTTTACCCCCACACCCCCGAATCCCAAAAATGACCAAAATACCCCCGAAACCTAAAAATGATCAAAATACCCCCGAAACCTAAAAATGACCAAAATACCCCCCAAAACCCAAAAAATGACCAAAATACCCCCGAAACTCAAAAAATACCAAAATACCCCCGAAACCTAAGAAATGACCAAAATACCCTCAAAACCTAAAAATGACCAAAATACCCCCGAAACCTAAAAAATTACCAAAATGCCCCAAAACCTAAAAATTACCAAAGTACTACTGAACCCTAAAAATTTACCGAAATAACCAAAAAATCTAAAAATTATTGAAATAACCCTAAAACTAAAAGATGACATAAATGCCCTCGTAACCTAAAAAATGAATAAAATACCCTTAGAATCTAAAAGATGATCAAAATAACCCCGAAACCTAAAAAATTACCAAAATTCCCTCGAAACCTAAAATATTACTGAAATTCTCTCGAAACCTATAAAATGACTGAAAGACTCTTAGAACCTTTAATTTGCCAAATATATCCTCGAAACATCCAAAATACCCTAAACCTCTATTTCGGTAATTTTAGATGTTTCTGGTGTATTTTGGTCATCTTACATGTTTAGCGGTATTTTGGTCATAATTTGGGTTTCAGGGGTTTTTATCGATCATTTTTTTTTAGGTTTTGGGGTTATTTTGGTCATTTTTTAGGTTTTTGGGGTATTTCAATAATTTTTTAGGTTTCAAGGTATTTTGGTAATTTTTTTAGGTTTCGGGGGTATTTCAGTTATTTTTTAGGTATTAGAGGTATTTCAGTCATTTTTTAGGTTTAGGGAGTATTTTGGTAATTTTTTAGGTTTAGGGTGTATTTTGGTAATTGTTAGGTTTGGGGGGTATTTCGATCATTTTTTAGGTTTCAGGGTATTTTGGTAATTTTTTAGGTTTCATGGGTATGTCAGTCATTTTTTAGGTTTAGGGGTATTTTGGTAATTTTTTACGAATAGGGTGTATTTTGGTAATTGTTAGGTTTGGGGGGTATTTCGATCATATTTTTAGGTTTTTGGGGTATTTTGGTCATTGTTTTACGTTTTGGGGTTATTTTAGTCATTTTTTAGGTCTTGGGGTATTTCAATCATTTTTTAGGTTTCAGGGTATTTTGGTAATTTTTTAGGTTTCATGGGTATTTCAGTCATTTTTTAGGTTTAGGGGGTATTTTGGTAATTTTTTAGGTTTAGGGTGTATTTTGGTAATTCTTAGATTTCGAGTGTATTTTGGTCATTTTTTTAGGTTTTGGGGGTATTTTGGTCATTTTTTAGGTTTAATGAGGGTATTTTAGTCTTTTTTTTTTGTTTCAGGGTATTTCAGTCATTTTTAAGTTTAGGGGGTATTTTGGTAATTTTATGGGTTTCGAAGGTATTTTAGTCATTTTTTAGGTTACGGGGTAATTTGGTAATTTTTTCAGGTTTCGGGGGTATTTTAGTCATTTTATAAGTTTCAGCGGTATTTTGGTCATTTTTTAGGTTTCGAGGGTATTTTGGTCATTTTTTGGGTTTTGAGGGTATTTTGGTCATTTTTAGGTTTCGGGGGTATTTTGGTAATTTTTTGGCAATTTTTAGGTTTTTGGGGTATTTTGGTAATTTTTAGGTTTTGGAGGTATTTTGGTCATTTTTAGGTTTTGGGGGTATTTTGTTCATTTTTAGGTTTTAGGGGTATTTTGGTCATTTTTTGGGTTTCAAGAGTATTTTGGTCATTTTTTGGGTTTTGAGGGTATTTTGGTCATTTTTAGGTTTCAATGGTATTTTTGTCATTTTTTGGTAATTTTTAAGTTTTAGGGGTATTTTGGTAATTTTTAGGTTTTGGAGATATTTTGTTCATTTTTAGGTTTTGGGGGTATTTTGGTCATTTTTTGGATTTCGGGAGTATTTTGGTCATTTTTTGGGTTTTGAAGGTATTTTGGTCATTTTTAGGTTTCGGGGGTATTTTGGTCATTTTTTGGTAATTTTTAGGTTTTGGGTGTATTTTGGTCATTTTTTGGGTTTTGGGGGTTATGTTGGTAATTTTTAGATTTTGGGGGTATTTTGTTCATTTTTTAGGTTTTTGGGGTATTTTGGTCATTTGTTGGGTTTTCGGGATATTTTGGTCATTTTTTGAGTTTCAGGGGTATTTTTGTCATTTTTTTTTGTTTTGGGGGTATTTTGGTCATTTTTAGGTTTTTGTGGTATTTTGGTAAATTTTTTTAGGTTTTGAGGGTATTTTGGTCATTTTAAGGGTTTTGGAGGTATTTTGGTAATTTTTTGAATTTTGGGAGTATTTTGGTTATTTATTAGGTTTCAAGAGTATTTTGGTCATTTTCTAGAAATTTAGATTTTATGTTGTTTATTTAAATTTTAGATGGGTTTAGTGGGTATCAGTGGATTTATCCATTTAAACCCATATAATTAAATAACCAAATGGGTTTTTACCCATTTGACCCAAATATTCAAATGGGTTGGGTTAAGACTTATCCAAATAAGGTGGGTAATGGGTGGATTCATGAATATGGGTAAAAATTGCCACCCCTACCTACCACCTACAGTTTTTTCATGGCCGAGGTTTGCTCAATTATCGAGGTTTCCTCGACCAAATTCGTACATGCAACTAGAGTAGTTTTACCTTAACTAGTAAGTCTAATTCTGATTTCACAATTAATTTCATAACTTTACCGCATAGTAAATTATAAGCGGTGAAATTATGAACTTATATGGACTCATTATTTTATTTTTTTGATTTATAAGAGCATTAGTATTGGAGAATGCTAATGTCAAATCTAAGAAAAATTTGAAATTTTAAGCCCCAAAACTATCTGCATTGGGAATGCTAAACAGTAGTATTGTAAATTTTTTTGCAATACTGCTACAGTGCAATTCTAAACATAGAATTGTATTGTAGCAAGTATTGTAAAAAAAAAAAAATATTTTATTTGAAAGAAAGTTGAAAATGAGAGAGAGAAGAGAGATGGGAGAGAATATATAATTTTGAGATATATTATTTTATTATGTAGATATATCATTTTAATGAGTAAAAGAAGTTTGGAATATGAAAGTATTGTAAAATGATATGGTATAATGATAAAGTGACTTTTTAGAATTGTAAAATAGAGAAACATGAAATTTTTCAATGTTAATGCTCTAACTCACTATATAAGTAAATTATGGTTAAAATTGTAAAAATTATTATAGTACTAAATTTATTCTAACTAATAATAGTAAAAGGACCCAGCTCCCAAGGTTTTATTTTATTTTCTTTTATCTTTTCGAGGTTATTGAATCTTTATTGAGGATTTTGAACACCAGGGTCCAGGAGCCAGGACTGTACCACTTTGGAAGGAAGCTATCTTCCTTTTTTTTTCTTTTTCTTTTTTATGGGAGAAGCTATCTTCCTTTGGGTTCTACTTCTGCAAAGATTTGTTTGCTTATGTTTTTTAAGCGCAGAGTAATTATATATATATATATATATATATATATATATATATATTTAAAGAAATATGCTTAGATTACACTATTTTTCAAAGTATGTCACACAACCTTTTGAAGCGGCAGACAACCACTTTTTTCTTTCTTCATTAGAACACTAATATAATTTTTTTTATATTTTTAATAAAGATAATATAAAAACCTTTTAAAAATAGTTTATTAAAAATATGCATGACTCAAATTTTAAGACCTCATTTGGTAGAGTTGTTAAACAACTTATTTTTAATTTTTAAACAATATTACACATTTTTTTACATACTTTTTTATGCATTTTTTCATCCACACGTATTTCAAAAAATTATAAATAACATTATTCAAACTCTTCTACCAAATGTGCTCTAATATTTCAGCCAACACAATTTACTACTCAGATGTAATCAAATGTAATCATTGCCATTGGGAAGCGGGAGTCTTCGGGTAATCAAATTTCAAAAATATCAAAAAGCTTTAAAAAAAAAAAGTCTTTTAGCTTAATATTACTAAAAAGTGAGTTTATTTGTGATATGAAGGGCTGTTTGATATGGTAGTTTAAGCAACACTTTTTAGTTTTTAAATAACATTACACATATTTTCACATAATTTTTCACTCACACGTATTTCCAAAAAATACAAACAATGTTATTAGAACAACGTTACCAAACAGCCCCAAAAACTATTGAAAGTTATTTGGAAAGATGAGGAAAGAAGTAAATTTTGACAATATTGTTACCAAAATTTTAACAAAAAGTATGAGAGAGGAGAGAGAAATAATGTGATGGCTGGAATGAGAAAAAATTTGAATTTCGGTATTGAGATTACTAAAATTCCTGCTGCCCAAATTTGGTTGCCCAGATGAAGTACCCAAAGGAGAAAAGTGCTCAAAAGGAAAAAGCAATTGTGACAACCAAGTAGTTGAAATTGTAGGGGAGGAAAGAGGAGAAAGAAAAATGGAATTGTGGCAACTAAGGGTGTATTTGGATACCGCTTATTTTGCTGAAACTGAAAACTTATTGCTGAAAGTACTGTAGATAAAAGTAAAAATTAGTTAAAATAGTACAATAGTGTACGGTTTTTAGACCCCTTAAACAACAACAAGATTAACCTAGTTAATTAGCCAAGTAATTAACTTAGTCAAATTATGCAAATCTAGGTTATCACACTCAAACAATCATATCAAGTATATAGACGCTGAAATATAAATAACACAAAGTTATGATCACCCAAGAAAACCAAACCGGTAAAAAATCTGGGGAGGATTTAACCTAGCTATCCTCAAGGTAAACTTGAATCCACTATAGAAAGAATTGAAGTTTTACAATAAGACTTAGACCACTAACATCTTATTACTACCCACCAGTAGAAACTTACTACACGACCACGTGCAAGCTCCGAAACCACGAACTCCTTCTTTCTTGGATTCTCCAGCAAGTACAAGCACTCCCGCTTGTGTATCTTTAAGCTCTTATGGCAGCAACTGAATAATCATCAAGTTCTTGAACGAATCTCCTTCTTGATAATCCTAAGCTTGTGTGAAGGAAAACTCCTCACAGATCTCACAAGAGATTCACACAAACAGCAATATGAGCAACCTCTAAAACGTGGCTAGGATTTGCCTTATATACCTAAGGCAAAAACATAAAACCTTAATCGTTTTAGGAGTTAGGGCTGAGTTGGAATTATACAACAAAAACACATTTTGCACGAGATTCGATTGATTGAGCCTAAGTTTCGATTAATCAAGCCAGGCCGAGATGCACAATAACTACTGCATCAGCTCGATTCCAACTTTACATAAAAGAACCAACTTTGAGAAAGTCTAAACAAGACTAAACAACCTGTTTTAATCATGGTTTGCCAACAATACATATTAGAGTTCTAAATATATGAAATCCTAAGTCTTTAGAACCTAACAAACTCCCCATTTGGCAATCCGTGACAAAACACAAACTAAAAGCTCAAAGTTTACCAAATATAGCCCTTTACATAACAAATCCAATCCTAACTACTATTCATCAGTTGCAAGTGTAGACAGCAACTCAATTGAATCAACCTGTATTTCCTGAAATACTCAACAAACGCATAAACGTATGTGTGAAAAAACAAGTAAACAAAATAAATTCTTGATTTCACCAAAGCACAACATAAAGACATATATCAATGAATAACTCATAAATATAAATTAATAAGCAGTGAAACAAGAAACAAAAATAAAATGTATCTCCCCCCTAACATGAATAGCCCAACAAAAAATACATCAAGAGCCAAAAGGAATGTAAAATACAAAGTGCAGCTCCTAGATACAATCTAATCACCACAGGCTCCAATCAAACAAAAAAGCTCCCCCTATCGGCAAAAACTCTACAAGCTATACAAAAGCTACTCCCCCTTTTTGTGACAGAATGCCAAAGGGCAATTAGAGTCCATCATCAAAAGGAGGTGGCGTAGGAGATCGTCTAAATTGCGCCAACTTTACACGCATAGCACGAACCTCATCAAACAAGTCCACCAAAACCTATCCCTGAGCCGCCTGAACGGTCAAGACATGATCCAATGTACGTCGAATGTCGAACTCATCATAAGTAGTCGGTGGAGGAACATCGGCAGCAGCAGCAGCACCACCACCAGACGTCTCAGCCTATGCATCACCTGTAGAAGAGGGAAGAGGGGGTACAGCACCAGAAGACTGAACACGAGGAGGTCTCAAATGTGCAGCCCTCTGCCTAAGGAAAGTGGCACCTATGGGACCAGTAATATGTACAGGCTCAGATGCGGGGAAACCATCTAAACCTAAAAACAACAAAATCCTATGAATGAAAATAAGATAGATAAGAGCGTGACCAACAGTGCTACCTTTATGAATCTCGTTCAAAGAACGAAGAAATAGATGAGGAAAAGAAATAGAAGCACTAGAAACAAGGGCATATAAAAACACACATCTCTCTATAGGGATGGTGTGGAGATGAGAAATAGGTCACAAGGAATGACACGCTATCCTAAGAAAAAGATAGGAAGCCTCAGAAAGCTCAGCGGACATGATCCTAGGATCAGAACCCTACTAGATAGAAGATCCAGTGATGTATGACATGACATCATCTAAGGGTGGAGACTCCTCATAAGGATAGATGGGTTGCCTAACGACCTGGACCCCAAGAGCTTCAGCCATAATCCTAGGGGTAATGGTGAACTCAACACCTCGTATCCAACTCTTAACAAGGGTGTTGGAATCATAGAAGTGGCAAGAGAGGTTCGAGTAGAACTCTCTAATCAGGGCGGTCGAGGGTGGATGATCTATCTCCAACAAGGACAGCCAGCCCCTACTCTCAAAATTTGCCCTAATGGCAGGATCAACCTCATCTAAAATAACAGAACGCGCAGCCCAAATTTTTCTCTTACTATTCAACTTATCATAAGCCTCTTTGCTTTTGGCATCCTTAAACAACTCACTCCTAGAGGAAGACTCAGAAGAAGAGGAGGAAGTCCTATGGGCTCTAGTCTTCCTAGGCATGGTGTTAAGGAAAGAACAAAAACACAAAGCAGAACCAAAAAGAACAAAAACACAAAGCAGAACCAAAAAGAACAAAAAAAAAAGAAAAGAAAACCAAGGGCAGACTGTAAGTTAGCTCAAAACAAATATAGAACAAAAATCTATATGATGCATGAACAGTTTAAATGTCATGATGCATGCTCTAATGCAGTGAAACGAAGTTCAATTGAAGTTCAAATTCACAAAATTTGGCTTGAGCAAAGAGTTTCTAACAAAACCCCAAAATTTGAAAAACCACTTGTTTGTTTGTAAAAAATATTGACCAATTGATCATCACACAACACAACATACAGTTTAGAATGATCAATTACATCAATTCAACAAGTCAATTTCATCAATTTCACTCAATTTGAACAAAATCCCCAATTCAGATTAATTTCAAGCCCTAGAATTTCAATTCAACACAAAACCCCAAATTGATCAAATTAAGCATCATAGATCAAGTTTAAAACATCTCCCAACAAAAATCCAATGATCAACTTCACAAAAAATAGCTTGAATCATCAAAAATCCCAATATGCATAGGTTTGAAATTTTCAAAGAAAAATGCATGATAAATGCATGAAAATTGAAAATAAACTTAAAAAGGAAGGGTATAATGGACTTACCGGCCTTAGAGGAGAAAAACCTTCCAAAAATTTGGGAGGAAAACGACAAAAATTTGATGAGTGAGCTTGTCCGAGTCAGAGAGAGAGAGAGAAAAGTTTAAAACTTTCTGAAAAAGTGTTTTGAACGAGTCAAAAACTGATTTTTAAAAAACCTGATTCACGATATTCGATTGATCGAAAAACAGTTTCGATCGATCGAAATAGACAGAAACTCATAAAGAATTTTTAAAACAAATTCGATTGATCGAAAAACAGATTGGATCAATCGAAATAGACAGAAGCTCACTTAATTTTTGAGAGAAAAACACAATTTTGAAAAACAATAACACATTTTGGGCAAAAAAACTCCTCAAAGCATTGAAATAGATGAACAAAATGCATGAGTATGATATGAAATACTTTTCAAAAACACAAGTTTTTAAATCCAGTTTTCCAAAATTAAGATTTTCACACATTTTCCTTTTGAATTCTCAAGCATCAAATATGTTTTGCATACAAGACTCAAGGTATTTTTAAACTTGGTTGGTCAAACCAAAAACACACACAATAACATGTACAATGTTTAGCAAAGAGTAACTTGTGTAGTGTGTGCAACTAGCAAAAGCTTGAGATACATGTGAGGTGATATGTGAATAGAAATCAACCACTAAGTCTACAAAATTCATCACATAGAATTTGAAAGAGACTATCACCTAAAGAGTTACATCATATAACTCTCACATCTCCTAGATCATAAGCTTGCAATCATGTAAGTTTCTTGAATTTGCCTCATATTGTACACACTAATTTTAGTTGTTCAGAAACTTATTAAAAGTCGGGATAATGTACACACTAATTTTATTTATTTTAATTTAGTATTAAGCCCAATAATGTACACACCAATTTTAAGCAATTAAACCGAGGCTACACCTTATGTTGTTTTTGTGCATGTGTTACACTTTCTCGAGCACACAATCTTACGATATGCACTAAGGTGTTCATGATTGGCTATTGAACAGTGGCGAGATGGTTATTTATGCCTTTCTCAAAAGGTTCAAGTCCGACAGTCAAAGACATATGACTTCAAGATCAAGACAAAGTGATCAAAAGCCATAAACATTTTTCGCACACAACATGCATTACAAAGCTTTAACTAGTAAAGTGCAATAAATAAGCTCATCCAAGCTAAACAAGGTACAAAGACATGTTATGTGAAAATAAATTGACCAACATTGTTTTCAAGAACCAAGAGAATAAATATAAGACACAATTTGCTTCCTTTTCCTTTTATTTATTTATTTTTTTTTTGAAAAGAAGAAACAAAAACAGTCTTAGAATGAAATGCATGAATGTTATGCAATGTAAATTCTAGAAGCAAAAAAAGAAAAACAAAAAGAAACCAAAAAAACAATGGTCACAAAGAGTAAAGTAATGAAGCATTAGGACCATGTCAGAAAGACTCAATTAGATCGAGCCTTTTGCATTCAAAACCTTTTAGATGCACTACGAGCATTTGAGTTCATATTCACATTAGAGTGATTTCCAACTCCAAGATTGGAATAAAGGTTTAGAGCCTTTACCAATTCACCAATAAGTGCCATAGGATCTTGTGCTTGAGGCACAGGCACTTTCGACTTATTTACTCGCTTAGCTGCTTGCAGCTTGTAACAGTTTGGACAAATGTGTTCAGACTTTCCACAAAAATGACAAACCCAAACGGGCTTACCATGCATCTTGTCCTTAGAAATGGTAGACTCCTTAGGTTTAGACTCTTTCAGATCAACCCTAATCTTCCTAGGAGGTGTGACCTCTACAGGTTTAGCAGTCTCACTCACAACCTCACTCACAGGGGGTTCAGAGGAAGAAGGAACAAAGTTTGTGGAATGGGGTGCAGACACAGAGATGCTTTCAATAAAACCTAATCCAGATTTGTCCGAAGGAGACTTTTGAACACTCAGCATTTGATCAAGTTTAGAACTAGCAGATCTAGCAACAGATAAATCATGTTCCAAAGATTTAACTTTATCAAGTAAGAGCATATTCTCAGTTTTCACATTGTTCAAAAGTTCATTAGTATCAAACAATTTAACAAGCAAACTTTTCTTATCAAGCTCAAGCAATGCAATTTTCTTTAAGCCTAATTCAACATTCATGGCATCCTTTGCAGCAACTTTGCAAAAGTTATTGTAGGCTTCTTGAAGATTTGCATCCTTAGAGAGTTTCCCATCAGAAGGGTTCTCTTCAACAGATACACTTTCATTGACTACAGCAGTAGTAGTGAAAGTAATGAAGTTTCCATCCTTGTCACACCCAGACTTATCATCAGAAACTTCATTATCACTAAGGGTTACAGCCATAGCCTTACCCTTAGACCTCAAGTATGTGGGACATTCAGATTTCATGTGACCATACCCTTAACATCCAAAACATTGAAGACCCAGAAAATTATTAGAAGATTGACTTATTTTTTTTCTAGGTTTTTCAGTGTTGTTAACCTTAGTGGGATCATTCTTCCTAAAGTTTCTAGGTTCAGCAGTGTTTATACCTCTTGCCCTTCAGTTACTATTCCTAAGAAAGTTTCTGAAGTTCTTGGCAAGGTAAGCAATCTCTGTAGCAGAGAGCTCATCATCAAATCCACCAACATCAACATCATCAACTGACTTAAGAGCTATTGATTTGGATTTGCTAGTTTTGGGTAGGTCTAACTCATAGGACTGAAGAGATCCTACAAGTTCATCTACAGGGATGAAGTCCACATCCTTGCTTTCAGTGATGGCAGTCGCTTTAGGTCTAAAGTCCTCAGTCAAAGATCTAAGAATCTTCCTAACAATTTTAGGTTGATCATAGATTTCACCCAGATTATATGCAGAATTAATAATGTCATTTAATTTAGCATAGAATTCATTAAAAGATTCATCATCAGACATCCTAATGCTTTCAAATCTAGATGTTAACTGCTACAACTTATTAATTTTAACTGCCTAAGTGCTTTCATGCACAGTCTGGAGGATTTTTCAAACAGTGTGAGCAACCTTAACATTAGAGATTCTCTTAAATTCCTCCATAGAAACAGCGTTAAAGATGACATTCATAGCTTTGCTATTGAACCCAGCTGCTTCTTTTTAAGAAGTTTGCCACTCACTGACAGGAGTAGTAGGCTTCTCCCATCCGTATTCAATGGAGTTCTAGACTTTCTCGTAAATTGATTTCAAGAATGCTTTCATCCTTACTTTCCAATAAGCATAATTATTCTCATCAAAGTGAGGAAGAATAACCAAAGAGTGTTCGTGTTCCATGACAACAGGGGTCAAGGATCGGCTCAGAGATCAAAAGATCTACAACAAGAGAGCAACCTGCTCTGATACCACTTGTACGATTTTTAGACCCCTTAAACAACAACAGGATTAACCTAGTTAATTAGCCAAGTGATTAACTTAGTCAAATTATGCAAATCTAGGTTATCACACTCAAACAATCATATCAAGTATATAGAAGCGAAAATATAAATAACACAAAGATATGATCATTCAGGAAAACCAAACCGGTAAAAAACCTGGGGAGGATTTAACCTAGCTATCCTCAAGATAAACTTGAATCCATTATAGAAATAATTGAAGTTTTACAATAAGACTTAGACTACTAACATCTTATTGCTACCCACTAGTAGAAACTTACTGACACGACCACGTGCAAGCTCCGAAACCACAGACTCCTTCTTTCTTGGATTCTCTAGCAAGTACAAACACTCTCGCTTATGTATCTTTAAGCTCTTATGGCAGCAACTGAATGATCATCAAGTTCTTGAACGAATCTCCTTCTTGATAATCCTAAGCTTGTGTGAAGGAAAGCTCCTCACAGATCTCACAAGAGATTCACACAAACAGCAATATGAGCAACCTCTAAAACGTGTCTAGGCTTTGCCTTATATACCTAGGGCAAAAATGTAAAACCCTAAACGTTTTAGGAGTTAGGGCTGAGTTGGAATTATGCAGCAAAAACACATTCTGCCTGAGATTCGATTGATCGAGCCTAAGCTTCAATCAATCGAGCCAGGTCGAGATGCACAATAACTACTACATCAGCTCGATTCCAACTTTACATAAAAGAACCAACTTTGAGCAAGTCTAAACAAGACTAAACAGCCTGTTTTGATCATGGTTTGCCAACAATACATATTAGAGTTCTAAATACATAAAATCCTAAGTCTTTAGAACCTAACAAATGGGTCCCACGAATAGTACCAAAAAGTGCAGTGGGGCACATGAATAGTAGAAAAAATAAGCTGAATAGTAAAATAATTTTAATTTTCCATCCCAATCCAAACGCACAATAAGTTGCCGAAAATTGGAGGAAAAAAAAAAAAGAATTGTGGCAACCAAGTTGCCAATTGAAGAAAATAGGAGAGAGAAAAATTATTGTGGGCCGAAAATTGGAGGGGAAAAAAAAAGAATTTTGGCAATGGAGTTGTCGAAAATTGGAGGGGAGAGAGAGAGAGACAGAGAGACAGAGAGGCAGAGACAGAGAATAGTCAGGTTAAAAAAAATATTTTGTAACATAGATTCTTATTCTAAAGAAAAGAAGTACACATATTCTTATTCTTTTCGTATGCCAGTAGTTTTTTTACCAAAATAATTTGGTTTGTGCTAGTACGTCATGTTCTTTCATTTCATTCTATAAAAGTAATGACTATAGATTATTTGCATGATTTGCTCTATGAAACAAATAATTATAGATTTAAGTACATTGATTCTTATTCTCTACAAAAAAAAAAAGGTACATAGATTCTGATTCTGTGCTAGTGCTAATATGTGAATATGTTGCAGGACCTATCCATGCATGCCCCGAAGAGAGAAAATTATGGAAGAAAAAGATGATTGATGTACACACTGTAAAAAAGTAAAAAACAAAGAAACAAAGATTCTTTGCATTATTTACCCTATGAAACAAAGAAACAAGATTCTTGTGTTTGATTCTTTGTAGAGATTCTTTGCTGACACACTAACAAAACAAAAGTAAAAGTGAATATATGTTTATAGTTAAGTAATTTGTTAGTATTTGAGTGTCCCATATTGGTCTGTGTTGTGTTGTATTTGGTCAATTGACGTATCTAGTTATATAGTTTAAAATCTAAGAATTTAACTTATATGGAACTTGCATCCTATTTAAACAGCACTAATGCTACTGAAGTTTCCACGATTCTTATTCTCCACTCATTTTCCCTTAAAAATTCTATCAATCTTCTTCTTCACTCTTATTTCCCTCATAATTCTATCAACCATTTTCAATTCATGCGTACCATACATTCTACAAACAACTATAAGGAACAACACTTGGAAATATTTATCCATTCTTTATCTCTTACAAGGTGAGTTACATCTCTTAAGTAGTTACTTTTCTTCTTATAATATTTATGTTGATATGTTTTAGGGACATGGCTAAGCATGAAAATCTTGTTTTTGTTAAATTATTTGTTCATGAAAATCTTGTTTTTGTATTTTGTGTTTTGCAACATGAACTAATTTGTATGATATGTTTTAAATTATCTGTTCATGAATTTTTGCCTAAAATTTCATATAGCAAAAATATATTTCAAAATTGACATATTCCTTAAAGAATACTTACTTTGTTAGCCTATGATAAACATGTATGCTATAAGAAAACCAAAAAAAGAAAAAGAAAAAAAGGCTAGTATATGCTCATAAATCAGAAATCTAAGTTTTAGGTATAATAATAATAATGAAAATTGTAAGATACTAGAAATATTTATCTATTATTGTATGGATGCATGAGAATACTATAATCTGTCTTGTTTTAGAAGAAACAAAATGTAAAGCTACATAAAATAATTAATTTAACCCATAACAGATCCTTCTAAATGTTAATGTTATGGTAAGTTACTTAAAAAAAAAGAAACAAAAAATTATTTTTACTACAATGATGGACAATAATAAATTATCAGTGAACCAATCCTCTTTAATAGAATTCTCTCAGCTTTAGCTATTTAAACATTGGCTATTTAATGGATTACTTTCTTGTATTACATTTTAATGGTTGTGTAGTGTTAATATATTAATAGTTGTTTATTTTTCTCATCCATTCCGGTGGAATAATTAAGCATGGCGAAAATGAAGTTTATTATGAAGGGCCACCTCCTTCTATGCTTCCATTAAGCCGGGGTGTTACATTTGAAGATCTATGTGATGGAGTAGCATCCACGCTTCATATAAATAGAGAAGATTCAAAACTTACTATTTGGTATAGATTTCCTTTTCAATGTCATCAACATCCTATGATTTACCAGCAAGTTTTGGTAGAAGATGATAATAGTGTCAATGCAATATTCGATATGTTAGGCTACCAATATGGATTTGTAGGTGCAGAGTTGTACGTGGGTGTAGAGTCCATAAGAAGCCATTGAGATGTTTTTCCCATTCGATATGCCAATGAAGGACTGAGTGGATTGTTTAGTTATTCATATGGCGGGCACTTTCATGATCCATATGCCACTCACGCTAGTTATTATTCTAAAGATGCAGCTCGTTCCCCAATGAACATTGCTGGTGTTGACTACCATGTTCCATATGCCTATGTTGCAACTGAGGACCAACATGTTCCTTATCGTCCAATGAACACCAGTGATGCTAACTATGATAACCCAACTAAGCATGTCTCACTAGAGGCTACTTGTTTTGAGTTTGAAGCTTAGTATAACTGAACCGCCACTCAGAGAGTTGCTAATCATCCCAATGATACACACCGCATAGCTGCTACTACTCAAAATGCAGTTCATACATTATCCAAAAGGATGTAGGCCATGGAAAGTGATGACCAATTGATAACAACGAGGTCCTTGATGATGTTGGAGATGAACAAGAGCTTCTCGATGAACTTACTCATGAAAGCAATCCAACAATGGTATTCCATCAACCTTTATCGCTAAGATTTTCATAGAACACATGGGAAAATATGATTGATCCAACCCCACCTGATGAACGACACAATTTACTATTTAATTATTGTAATTTATTATTTTTGGTATTTTTATGTAAAAAACGTTATTTTAGGTTTAGGTGATTTATTTCATTGTTTTTAGGTGCATTTAATGCTTTTTAGGTCAAATTTGATTCCTAATATGGTTAGGTATCAATTAGGAGTTATTTTAAAATATATTTTCTTGTCTATTAAGTTTTATGGAGCCCTTAAATAGGCCCCTAAGTCTGTAAACGTTTTGCAGAGATATTTATTGAATAAAAATTAGAAAAGGTGAGGCTTTGCTCTTCTTTTGGTTCTTCAAGAACTGTGAACTTATCAGGGATTCTTCTTTGTGGCGTTCAAACTTTATACCTTTGGTTCGTGATTCATTATAATCATTGGGTCAAGGTCTATTACTTATACCTTTGGTTCGCGTTTCGCTTATAAACGTTGGGTCAGGGTTTTATCAAAAAATCTGAATTTTAGCTTTCTTGGGCAAGTATTCCAATATTTTTGTTGGGTCTCAAAGTGTGTCGATTGAGGTTCGCATCACCACCATTTGAAAAGCCCATTTAGAGTACTTGGGACCCTACCCAAGAGTTTTATGTGGGCTTGCTTTTTGTTGATAAGGATGAACTACAAGCTGCTGTTAAACAATATCACATCAAGAGGAACCAAACATTTAGTGTAAAAGAGTCAGATCCAGCATATTGGTCTGTTTGTTGCAAACATTTTTCTTAGCATCTTCGAGCATGCTTTCGGGCTACACATGGGTTCTTTGAGGTTAGGAAATACAATGGTCAACACATATGTACAGAGTCCACACTCACACAAGATCACGAGCAATTAGATATCCATATTATTGAGAAAGAATTAAGGGATATTGTCAAAAATGATCTAACCATAAGGATTTCTTCACTTCAGCAGACTTTTTACAATAAGTACCAATACCGACCTTCTTATTTTAAGGTGTGGGAGGCGAAGCAAAAGGAAATTGGTGGAGCATTTGGTGATTGGGACAGATTTTACCAATTATTGCCAAAATGGATGCAAGCTTTGACTGATTCAAACTAGGGCAGCAAGGTTATTTGGAGAACATTTCCTGCTACTATGCTAGGCTGTGCGATATTCAACAAAGTGTTTTGGGCTTTAGGTCCATCAATTGAAGGTTTTCAACATTGTAGGCCAGTGATTAGTATAGATGGAACTTTCCTATATGGTAAGTACAAAGGTAAGTTACTGATTGTATCAACGTAAGATGGTGACAATAGACTTTTTCCACTTGCCTTTGCCATTGTGAAGGAGGAAACTGATGACAGTTGGACTTGGTTTTTGCGTTGTATTAAGAATAATGTCACTAATCGAGATGGGTTATGTGTCATATTTGATCATCACCCTGGTATAATTTCAATGATACGAACTCTATGTCAATTGACATGTTGGTATTATCGTTTTTACCTTCACCATGTGGCTAGCAATTTCAATCAACAAATTGGGAATAAAATTTTGAAGGCTACGAAAGTATCAAATAATTAGGGATAGAATTACTCAATTAAGTGTAGATGGTGATTTGTATTTAAGGTATGTACCGGTGCAAAAGTGGACTTTAGCACACAATGGTGGACATCGTTATGGGGCAATGACCACAAATTTGTCTGAAAGCTTCAACGGTATTCTAAAGAGTGCTAGAGATATGCTCATAACTGCATTAGTCGAACTTATATAATACTGTTGTGTAGCCTACTTTGCCAATTGGTATACTAAGGCACTCGTAAAGGTTACAAACGGTGAACTCATTACAGCCTATGCAAGGAATAAACTAAATAAATGGGAAAAAAAGGCAGTAAAGCATTCAGTTATTGTGTTCAGTCATAAAGACGGTTTGCTTGAAGTCAAAATACTAATAAACCCTAACTTTGCATACAGGGGCAATCATCTTCATGAGGTAAATATGAGGCAGAGAACTTGTAGTTGTCAAAAATGGCAGGTTTATAAGATTCCATGCTCACATGTCATTGCCATGTGTAAATATCAAAACATATTTGCAATGCGATATATCGACCGCTGCTACCATTTGGAAGAACAATTTGCTTGTTATGCACCTAGATTTTGCCTGGTTCCAGATAATGTACATTGGAATGAGCCTAATTTCCCGGTCTTGTATCCTAATGTCAGTTTGTGCCATTCAAAAGGTCAACCAAGATCAAAACGGCTTCGAAATAAAATGGATTTAGGGACAGAGCATCAACCAAGGCTATTGTGCAATCTTTGTAGGCAAGAATGCCATAATAAAAGAACATGGCCCACTCGAACTGTGGCTGGCTCCACTAGTGGTCAAACTAAATGACCCAACATAAGATATGTATTCAATCTACTTCAGTGGATTGGTTGGATTGTTTTTTTTTTTTAATAGGAGTTGGACCGTATTGTTAGTTTGTATTATTTGAAAGAACAAGTTGGTACTAGTTCCATTGACAAGCATATATGATATAAACATAAGTTAAATTCTCATTTTCACGTTTAGCTAGTTACAACAATGTTTGTTTCCCTTTTTTTAGTGGCCCTTAGAATTTACCTTATCATTATATTGCTTGTACGCATTCCACATAACTTATTGTTAATCATATTCACAGTCAAAATTTTGATAGTAATTTGTATGGATTTAGGGTTAATGATCAATATATTTTAATATGACGTGTTCTATCACTACAAGTTGGATTGGGGTGTGCGTTTATTTTGTGTGTGTGTGTGTGTTTACTGTGTATTACAGTTTGGGGGTTTGATAATACCTTAAAATGTATACTTTTTATGGAGTGCTTAGGTTATTTACCATGTTTAAAAGCTTCAAATAAGGAAAGAAATCAAAGAGCCAGAATCTAAAGAGGAAAATTCAGATTTGAGCACTAATTAGTATTTTAGGTGTACCTCTCTTCTCAAAAATCAAATTGACTCAAGGCTAGATGGGCTGGAACCGTGACTTAAATATCTACAACTTTCCAGTTTTGAGGTTTTTGAAATTCACAATTTTTGAAGGTCTAAATTTACTCACAAGTTGATGCTATAAATCTGGACGAAAATTATGTGGTGAAAGTTTTATTTTTCTTTGACACTTTTATGAGGGTTTGGAAGAGAGGCCATGGAGAACGAAAATAGAAATGTACACCACACTAGCCATCATGCAAAGGAAAAAGGATCAACTACAAAAATAGAAGTTTGACACTTTTTTTTTTTTTGCCTATTCTGCGCCTACAGTTGTGGCTACACATAGATTCTATGTTGGATTTGTAGGATTGGACAATTATATTAAACAGATGTAGGATTGAACAATTATATTAAACAAATGTATGATTAGATTAATTGGGCACTAATTTCAAATACCAAAATATATGTACACATTTCTTATTTTCACAAAGGTCTTGCAGTTAGTAGTACAATGTGATATGTATACTATCTAGGCATAATATTTTTTTTACTTCAATGATGCACAAAAAATGATAATACTTTAATATATTATTAATAGATAGTCATTTTATCTTGATTAGTGATTGCCACGATGGGGTACACAAAGTTTTTGTTGTGTTCCACAACGTAGAGGATGCCTATTTACTTGTTGAGGGTACCTTCGTGCTTGCATAGGTACAATCGTCTTAGAAGAGGGACTTTTCCCCATATGCCTTGGCTGCATTCTAATATCAAAATTTGTTTGACAATTACCACCTTCGTCACTTTCATCATCTGATGACACCTCCATATCTTCTGCATCTTCTACATCTTCCCCACTATCCTCAATTGAGGCATCTTTCTCAAAGTTTGTTATGGAGGCCTCTTCCTTAGAGCCTGGAGCATATGCCCATGTATTTGGTGGTGTGCAGAAATCACCAATATAAGGGGATGGTTGGGAAGGCTGTGGTGTGATGAACGAGTCATGTTGTTCATGGTTGTACTACCCATGTGGATATGGATTATTGTGAAATGGATTAGTCATGGGTTGACCATCATATAAAGTTGGATAAGGATGTTGTGGGGAAGGGGAATGACTATCCTGGTCATAATTGTATTGCCCAAAATAGGATGGAGGTGGCGATGGTTGATAGGAGGGAGGTGTTGAACTAGGTTGGGGATAATGGTTATAGCTATACAAACCTTCAAATCCTTGTCCTCAGGAAGTGGATTATCCAATCTATTGATATAAAGTCATGTAGTACTCATTGACACTAATTGGATTATACTCATTAAAGGTGGTCGGCTCATTACGGGTGGATGTTGATGGCCCAGCTTGGGCAGAGTAGTACATATTGTGCTATGTGGCGGTGGATGGTCTAGCTTCATCATTTCCGCATTGTCCACGCTATGTAGAGGTGGACAAGCAGGTTTCAGTAGAGGTTTACGGGTGCTGTCTTCCTTGGTGCCTCTATTGTCGCCCGAAGTGCGTTACCCTCTCAGTAGGGATGGAGAAAATATTTGTTTCCATTGATAACTTCACTTGACTTAGGCTTTTTACTATTACTGGAAGGAATTTTTGTGCAGTCAGATCATTCTTTTGTTCGTTATTGATCTCAGTTTGCTGCCACATAAAAAGAAAAAAAATTATTGATATTATTAAAATAGAAAAGCAATATATTTTTTTGTGTAAATAATTTGTTATCAATATTAGTGCGGTATTATTGAAAAAGCTAAAATAATAACTTGGTACGTATGGGCAGCCGCCTCAGTGTGTCATGAATAGGTGACCATGTTGATGGTACCATGTTGTGTAGTTCACACCTAAATCAAAATTGTCTTCCCCAACTACATTTTGAGCTTGCTCATTCCAAAGTCGGTAGTATTGTGCATGCTGCCTATGCCAATTGACACTGGACTTTCCTGTCAACTTTACACAATGCACAGATTTATCGAAATTGTCAGTAGGCCACTTTAGACATCTTTGCACAACCCAAACTGTCACATTACTTTTTCTGGATGGTAATACTGCACAATTTGGAAGTAGAGCAATGGCTATGTTGTAGTCCATATATGTTTTTCCGCAAGACACCATGGATGCAAATAATTATTGTACAGTGTCCAAAAAACCTGCAATTCCAATTACAATAACTATGTTATAATCGATCAAGAAATAACATATCTAGTAAATTAACCATTGATGCATTGTGAAAACATATATGACCTGTTGATTATGATGTGTGTCGTGATTAGAACAATACGCAAGTAGAACATGCGTTGGTGTGTGAGTAAAATTTCTCTTAGTCGCCCACCTATACACAATTAATGATTGCCATTGATTTTAAGGTTTGGAAGTATCAAGGATAAACGCTATAGACTACAATTTTGTATAGAAATAGAAAATAAATATTATACCAACAACCGTATGGGTCGTCACCATTTAAATTCATTGGATTTATTAGAATTGGGGTCAAATATGAAAACAAGGTCTGCAACCTCCGTGCTTTTTCTAATGGAAGTAGTACACAACTCTTTATAAAGGAAAGCAAGTGTGGCACAACCCCAGCTATATTCCCCAGCTACACCAAAGTCCAGCTAGAGAAAGCAGCAATGCAATTTACTTTGGCTCTTATTTCCAAATAGTAAAGCCAAAACCTAGAACATGTATACCCTAGCATATTGTTGGATTGTTACAACATTGGCACCCTTTGGTAGGTTTAAGAATGTATTCCTTACCCAGGTTATTTTAAGGCCATCATAGTCCAATTCTGTTGCAAGTGGTCTAACCCCAAGTAAATTCTGACAAACTATTCCCCAGTCCAAATTAGTGGGCCCGCACACTGCATTTCCATCAATAGGCAATCCTGTAATGATTGCTATATCCTGTTGAGTGATCGACATTTCACAAGTAGGTAAGTGAAATGTATGGGTTTCTGATTGCCACCGCTCTACCAGATAAGTGACAAGACCCTAGTCAATATCTATATGCGATAAGTGGGTGACACGGTATAGTTTACATTGATGCAAATTTGGGGAAATACACTTGCCTAATTGCGGGGGAGGTGCAAATGTTTGGGGTCGCACTCGTAAGGTGGAAACCTGAAATTTTTTTAAAAAAAGTACAATGTTATATTGGTAATGTTGAAATTATTTTCATGTAAATTGAATAATTGTAGATATTATTAGGACATTAATAAATTTTGATCTTACAACGTACATTGCCTTCCATTGCATCATTAGAGATATGATATTGTTGTTGGGTTAGTAGAGAAGGATCGAATGGCACAGGCTCCATTTCGAATATATTCTACATTAAATGCTACAATGAGTTAAACCATACAACATCTATTACCTCTATATTAGCAGGAAATTGTCTATAAATCAAACTAAATTAACCATTTTTTTTGGGACTGAGATAACCTCTATGATATTAATGAATTGACAATAAAGTACTATTAAGATCTTTGTTAGGTTCTAAAGACTTAGGATTTGATGTATTTAGAACTCTAATGTGTAATGTTGGCAAACCATGATTAAAACAATATGTTTAGTCTTGTTTAGGCTTGCTCAAAGTTGTGTAATTCATATAAAGTTAGAATCGAGAGGCTGCAGATGTATTTGCAGATGTAATTCATATTTTGCGGTTTGTGTGAATCTCTTGTGAGATCCTTGAGGAACTTTCCTTCACATAAACTTAGGGTTTTCAAGGTAGAGATATTATCAACACCTTGATGATCAACTCAGTTGCTGCCATAGAAGTTTAAAGAAACACAAGCAGGAGTGCTTGTACCTGATTGAAGAATCCAAGAAAGAAGGAGTCCGTGGATTCGGAGCTTGCACGTGGTCGTGTCAGTAAGTTCTACTGATGGGTAGCATTAGGAAGTCGAGCATGGGTGCTTGTAAGTCCTTTTGTATGAACTTTGATTTTTTCATATAGTGGATTCAAGTTTACCTTGAGGATAGCTAGGTTAAATCCTCCCCAGATTTTTTACCGATTTGGTTTTCCTGAGTGATCATATCTTTGTGTTCTTTATATTTCCGCTGCTTTATATCTTGATATGATTATTTGATTGTGTTAACCTAGATTTGCATAATTTGACTAAGTTAATCACTTGGCTAATAAACTAGGTTAATCCAATTGTTGTGTTTTAAGGGGTCTAAAAACCTAACAAGTGGTATCAGAGCGGGTAGCTCTCTTGTTGTAGATCTTTTGATCTCTGAGCTGATCCTTGACCCCTGTTGTCATGGAATATGGACACTCTCTGGTTCTTCCTTCTCATTTCAATGGGAATAACTATACATATTGGAAAGTAAGGATGAAAGCATTCCTGAAATCTATTGATGAGAGAGTTTGGAATTCCGTTGAGTACGGATGGGAGAAGCTCACTACTCTTGTGAGTGAATGGCAAACTTCTCAAAAAGAAGCAGCTGGGTTCAATAGCAAAGTTATGAATGACATCTTTAACGCTGTTTCTATGGAGGAATTTAAGAGAATCTCTAATGTTGAGGTTGCTCATACTGTTTGGAAAATCCTCTAGACTGTGCATGAAGGCACAAAGGCAGTTAAGATTAATAAATTGCAGCAATTAACTTCTAGATTTGAAAGCATTAGGATGTCTGATGATGAATCTTTTGATGAATTCTATGCTAAACTGAATGATATTGTTAATTCTGTTTTTAATCTAGGTGAAATCTATGATCAACCTAAAATTGTTAGGAAGATTCTTAGATTCTTGACTGAGGACTTTAGGTCCAAAGTGACTGCCATTACTGAGAGCAAGGATGTGGACTTCATCCCTGTTGATGAGCTTGTAGGATCTCTTCAGTCCTATGAGCTAGACCTACCCAAAGCTAGCAAATCCAAGTCAATGGCTCTCAAGTCAAAGTCAATGGCTCTCAAGTCAGTTGATGATGTTGAGGTTGGTGGATTTGATGATGAGCTCTCTGCTACAGAGATTGCTTACCTTGCCAAGAACTTTAGAAACTTTCTTAGGAACAGTAACAGAAAGGTAAGAAATACAAACACTACTGAACCTAGAAATTTTAGGAAGAATGATCCCATTAAGGTTAGCAACACTGAAAAACCTAGAGAAAAAGTAGGTCAATCTTCCAATAATTCTTTGGGTTCTCAATGTTTTGGATGTCAAGGGTATGGTCATGTTAAATCTGAATGTCCTACATTCTTGAGGTCTAAGGGTAAAGCTATGGCTGTAACCCTTAGTGATAATGAGGTTTCTGATGATGAGTCTGGATGTAATGAGGATGGAAACTTCATTGCTTTCACTGCTACTGCTGTAGTCAATGAATGCGTGTCTGTTGAAGAGAACCCTTCTGATGGGGAACTCTCTGAGAATGCAAATCTTCAAGAGGCCTATAATAAACTTTGCAAAGTTGCTGCAAAGGATGCTATGAATGTTGAACTTGGCCTGAAGAAAATTGAATCTCTTGAGCTTGATAAGAAGAATTTGCTTGTTAAATTGTTTGATGCTAATGATCTTTTGAACAATGTGAAATCTGAGAATATGCTCTTGCTTGATAAAGTTAAAACCTTGGAACATGATTTATCTATTGCTAGATCTGCTAGTTCTAAACTTGATCAAATGCTGAGTGTTCAAAAGTATCCCTCTAACAAATCCGGTTTAGGCTTTGTTGAAAGCATCTCTGTGTCTGCACCACATTCCACAAACTTTGTTTTTTCATCTTCTTCTAAACCTTCCGTGAGTGAGGTTGTGAGTGAAACTGTCAAACCCCCTATGAGTGAGGTTGTCAAACCCATAGAAGTTTCACCATCTAGGAAAATTAGGGTTGATCTGAAAGAGTCTAAACCAAAGGAGTCTATCATTTCTAAGGACAAGATGCAAGGTAAACCTGTTTGGGTTTGTCATTTTTGTGGAAATTCTGGACACATTCGTCATAACTGTTACAAGCTTCAAGCTGCTAAGAGAGCAAACAAACCAAAAGTGCCTGTGCCTCAAGCACAAGATCCTATGACACTCATCGGTGAATTGGTAAAGGCTTTAAACCTTTATTCCAATCCTGGAGTTGGAAATCACTCGAATGTGAATAGGAACTCCAATGCTCGTGGTGCATCTAAAAGGTTTTGGATGCAAAAGACTCGATCTAATTGAGTGTTTCTGACATGGTCCTTGTGCTTCATTGCTCTATTCTTTTGTGACCATTGTTCTTTGGTTTTTGTGTTGTTTTGTTTCTAGGACTTGCATTGCATAACATTTATGCATTTCATTCTAGGATTTATTTTTGTTTTCTCTTTTAAATAAATAAAAAATAAAAAAATAAAAAAAAGGGGAGGAAAGCAAATTGTGTTTGGCATTATTTTTCTTGATTGTTGAAAACAAGGTTGGTCAACTTATTTACACATAACATGTCTTTGTACCTTGTTTAGCTTTGATGAGTTTATTCATTGCACTTGACTAGTTGAAGCTTTGTAGTGCATGTTGTGTGGGAAAAATGTTTATGGTGTTTATCACTTTGTCTTAATCTTGAATTCACATGTTATTTGACTGTCAGACTTGATCCTTTTGAGAAAGGCATAAATAACCATCTCACTACTGTTCACTAGTCAATCATGAACACCTTAATGCATATCTTAAGATTCTGTGTTCGAGAAAGTGTAGCACATGCACAAAAAGAACATAAGGTGAAGTCTCAGTTTAAATGCTTAATGCTTAAAATTGGTGTGTACTATTAGGCTTGATGGCAAATCACATAATTAGAATTGGTGTGTATATTATGAGGCAAAATTCAAGAAACTTACATGATTGTAAGCTTATGATCTAGGAGATGTGGGAGTTATATGATGTAACTCTTTTGGTGATAGTTTCTTTCAAATTCTATGTGATAAATTTTGTAGACTTTGTATTTGATTTCTATTCACATATCATCTCACATGTATTTCAAACTTTTGCTAGTTGCATACATTACACAAGTTACTATTTGCTAAACATTGTACATGTTATTGTGTGTGTTTTTGGTCTGACCAACCAAGTTTGAAAATACCTTGAGTATTATGCAAAACATTTTTTTTGCTTGAGAATTTAAGGGGAGAATGGTAAATTTTTTTTTTTGAATAACTGGGCTTAAAACTTGGTTTTTGAAAAAGCATTTCATCTCATACTCATGCATTTTGTTCATCAGTTTTAATGCTTTGAGGAGTTTATGGCCAAAATTTTTTTGTGTTCAAAACTGTGTCTTTTTAAAAAAAAAATAAAAAAATAAAAAAAATTATGAGCCTCTGCCTGTTTCGATCGATCCATTTTGTTTTTCGATCGATCGAAAATGTGCTTAAAATTCTTTTAAGAGTCTCGGGTTGATTCGATCGATCAAATGTAATTTTCGATCAATCGAACATCACGAATCAGGTTTTTAAAATATCAGACTTTGACTTGTTCAAGTCACTTTTCAAAAAGTTTCAAACCTTTTTCACTCTCTCTCCGACTCGGCAAGCTCACTTAGCAAATTTTTTTTGTCGTTTTCTTCCAAATTTTTTGCAAGGTTTTTGTCCTCTAAGGCCAGTATGTCCATTATACCCCTTCTTTTTCTTTTATTTTCAAGTTTCATGCATTTTTCATGCATTTCTCCTTGAAATTTTCGGACCTATTCCTATTTGGGGTTTTTCATGATTCAAGCCATTTTATGTAAAATTGATCATTGGGTTTTTGTTGGGACATGATATAAATATGATATTGATGGTTTAATTTGATCAATTTTGTATTTTGTGAAAAATTGAAAATTCTAGGGCTTGTAATTGATCCGAATTGGGGATTTGTTCAAATTGGGTTCAATTGATGCAATTGGCTTGTTGAATTGATGTAATTGATCATTATATTATGTATTCTAGCTTGTGTGATGATCAATTAGTCAAATTTTTTTCAAAATCTTAACAGGTGGTTTTCAATTTTGGTTTTTTTTTATTAGAAACTCTGTACTCAAGCCAATTTTGTGAAATGGAACTTAAATTGAACTTAGTTTTACTGCATTAGAACATGCATCATGATATTGTAATTGATCATACATCATATAGATTTTTGTTCTATATTTCTTTTGTACTAACTTCCAGTCTGCCCTTGGTTTGTGCTTTGTTTTGTTTTGTTTTGTTTTTGTTTTTGTTTTTGTTTTTTTTTTTTTTGTGTCTTTGTCCTTTCCTTAGCATCATGCCTAGGAAGACTAGAGCTTATAGGTCTGTTCCCCCACCTTCTCCTCCCCCATCTTCCTTTGACCGTAAGAAGTTTCCTAGTGAGAAAAACCAAGAGATTTTTGAGACACTGAATCTTAGGAGAAAGATATGGGCTGAGCGTTCTGTTGTGTTAAATGAGCTTGATCTTGCTATTAGGGCAAATTTTGAGCGTCGGGGCTGGTTACCTCTGTTGGATATTTCTGATCCTCCTCCTCCAGCTACCCTGATTAGAGAGTTTTTTTCGAACATCTCTATCCGCATCTATGATTTTGATCCTCGGATCACCACTGCTGAGCTACCTGAGTTGCACTATCTCTTCTTTAGGATAGCATATCATTCTATATGGCCCATTTCTCATCTTCACACAATTCCTCTCGAGCGGTGTGTCTTTTTGTACGCTCTTGTTACTGATGCTCCTATTAGTTTTCCTCACTTGTTTCTTCGTTCTTTGAACGAAGTTTATAGGAGTTCATCTTCCTCTCATGCTCTTGTTCATCCCATTTTTATTCATAGGATTTTGTTATATCTTGGTCTAAATGATTTCCCTTCTTCTGAGCCCGTACATGTTATTGGTCCCATTGGTGCGTCTTTTCTTAGACAGAGGGCTGCTCATCTTCGAGCTGGCTCTAAACACCCTAGGTCTGAGCCTTCTAGTACCGCACCTCCTCCTTCTTCTTCTACAGGTCCCGTTGGTGAGGATGTTGCTGATCTTGTTGGTGATGCTGCTGCTGCTGCTGATGTTCCTCCGCCTCCTTCGGATGACTTTGATATACTTCATACCTTGGAGATTGTCATGACCGTTCAGGCGGCTCATGGTCAGATTTTGGTGGACTTTCTTGATGAGATTTGAGCTTTGCGAGCCGACTTAGCGCATCTTCGTTCCCCCTCACCACCTCCTTTTGATGATGGCGTGTGATTGTCCTTTGGCATTCCGTCACAAAAAGGGGGAGTAGAGAGTTTTGACACTTGTAGAGGAGTTTTTGTAGTTAGGGGGAGTATTTTTTTTTTTTTTTTTTTTTTTTTTTTATCGGAGCTAGTGGAGATATTAGATTGTATCTAGGTGCTTCACTTTGTATATCATTTTTACGGCTATTCATGTTAGGGGGAGATACATTTATTTTGATATATATGATTCTTGTTTCTTGTGTTCACTGCTTATTGATTTATATTTATGAGTTATTCATTGATATATGTCTTTATTATGTGTTGTGCGAAACATACAAGAATGTTTTATTTTTGTTGTATCTAACTTAAGGGGAGAGTTAGTTTACATATCTGTTGATTTATTGTTTTTCTATCACACATGCGTTTATGCGTTTGTTGAGTGTTTCAGGAATATACAGGTTGATTCAATTGAGCTGCTGTCTACACTTGCAACTGATGGATAGTAGTTAGGATTGAATTCGTGTTTATGAGCATTATTTTCGTAAAGGGCTTTTATTTGTAAACTTTGAGCTTTTAATTTGTGTTTTGTCACGGATTGCCAAAGGGGGAGTTTGTTAGGTTCTAAAGACTTAGGATTTGATGTATTTAGAACTCTAATGTGTAATGTTGGCAAATCATGATCAAAACAATATGTTTAGTCTTGTTTAGGCTTGCTCAAAGTTGTGTAATTCATGTAAAGTTGGAATCGAGAGGTTGCAGATGTATTAGTACATTTCGGCCTGGCTCGATTGATCGAAGGATAGACTCGATCGATCGAAAGTCGGCCAGAATGTTTTTTTTGCAGATTTTCTAACTCAGCCCAAACGTTTAGGGTTTTATGTTTTTGCCCTAGGTATATAAGGCAAAACCCTAGCCACGTTTTGAGAGTTGCTCTAGTTGTATTGTTGCTCATATTTTGCGGTTTGTGTGAATCTCTTGTGAGATCCTTGAAGAGCTTTCCTTCATATAAACTTAGGGTTTTCAAGGTAGAGATATTATCAACACCTTGATGATCAACTCAGTTGTTGCCATAGAAGCTTAAAGAAACACAAGCAAGAGTGCTTGTACCTGATTGGAGAATCCAAGAAAGAAGGAGTCCGTGGATTCGGAGCTTGCACGTGGTCGTGTCAGTAAGTTCTACTGGTGGGTAGCATTAGGAAGTTGAGCGTAGGTGCTTGTAAGTCCTTTTGTATGAACTTTGATTCTTTCATATAGTGGATTCAAGTTTACCTTGAGGATAGCTAGGTTAAATCCTCCCCAGGTTTTTTACCAGTTTGATTTTCCTAGGTGATCATATCTTTGTGTTCTTTATATTTCCGCTGCTTTATATCTTGATATGATTATTTGATTGTGTTAACCTAGATTCGCATAATTTGACTAAGTTAATCACTTGGCTAATAAACTAGATTAATCCAATTGTTGTGTTTTAAGGGGTCTAAAAACCTAACAATCTTGGTCAACCCTAAATGAAATAGAATATAAGAAATTAATCATAATCATACTCATACTCATAATTGGAATGGAATCAACACTAATTATTGTATTCTTAAATTCATACACACATAATATAAAGTATAGTGTAAGTGAAGATGCATTTTCACAATATCTTTAATATATAAACACTGAGATTAAAAAATTACAATATTTGAAGGTATATTTTTTACAAACCATCTATATAAAAAATTACAAACTAAGAAAATAATTTCCAATTAAGTTAGGGGGCCGAGAAACTTACTGCAATCGCGATACGAAGCGAAGGAATGTAGGAATTATAGAGTGATACTTGCAAGAAAAGAAGGGAAGAACAAAAAAACACAATCAGATAATCATGAATATCTTCTAAATAAAAATATAATCTTAAATAAAAACAAAAGAACGATAATTAAAAAAATAAAATTAATATATAGTGACTACTACCGTTTTTTTATGCTAAGTATTAAATATAACTTACAATGCTTGTAGTTCATAATGAAATTGAAAGAAACTCAAATAAAGGATTTATCAAGAAAATTTTTAATAATAATAATAATAGTTTTAGCAAAAATAATCATACACAAAATAATTAGTATTAACTATAATATAACCATATATAATATTTACAATATATTAGCATATAATATTTATAAATCATATAATTAATTTTTATTTCCCAACCTATAACCACCCTGAAATCAAAAGAAACACAAATGTACGATTTATTGTACTAAATAAAAATAAAAATAATACACATACATATCTTTATTATAAACCAATAAACATATTATGCAATATATTTTGTCCAAGTAATAGATGTAATAATTTATAATAACAAAGTAAAAATGATTATAAAAAGATCACAATAATACAATTTATTACAATTTTTGTGGTCATATAATAATAATAACAATAAATAATATTAAATAATTTCAAAATTAACAAAAAAACGTATATAAATTTAATTAGAGAGTTGAGATGCATATGACAATTGTGATACCAACTAAAAGAGTGAGAATTATAGAGTGACACTTGCCAAAAAAAAAAAAAAATCAAATAATAATAAATAAACACTGTGGGGGGGTAAAAGCCCAACCTAATATATTGGGCCTAGGACCTTATTTGAAGACTACTGTATGCCCAAAGAGAGGGGATTGTTCAAAGAAGGAGTCTATGCTTAAGAAATATACCTGGAGGTGAACGAGTGAGTAGTCCGAAGAGATCATCAATGGTCCGAAGAGACCATTATCCTCGGATACAAAGAGCCTTGGCCGGGCGGACACCTGGGAGATTCAAGTAACTTTTCTAACGACTTTGATGATAAAGGCAAGCTTCAGGTACGTGTGGAGATGATAGGAACGGAAAAATATCTAGAAGACAAGCTGCAACCACCACATTAAATGCACTGCAACAGCTTTTCTGGCCGCATTAATGTAGAGAAGACCCCTGAACAGTATAATCTCAGCTACCACCACTCATAGAGAGCTAAAGAAGATATCTGATGGGACATGTACTCAAGTGGATGTTCAGATGATGAACAAGTGGACGATGAAGATGAAGGGAGAGGGTGCTATATAAGGAGAAGAGGCCTCTGATAAAATGGGGATCGGAACAAAAAAGAGAGAGAAAAAGAAAAGAACTTTACTGTAGCTCTAAGAATTGTAACCAACTTTCATTGAATACAATACCTCTTCGGACGTTCACGTTTGCATTTGTTCAAGCATGATTGCAAGTTAGTTCACCCGTAAATACCATAATTAACTCTTGTCTAATTCACGTCCAGCCCAGCTCTTTCACCCACGCTCTACAAATTCATTGTCCTGGGTTCATTGGGCTCATAATTCATACCTTTTGGGCTTGGGCTACAAAAAGAGACCCTACAATTGGTGTCGTCTGTGGGAAAAGCTTGCGCAGGGGTGAAAACAACAGTTGGTGATGGCAGAACAAGGTCAACAGCAAGCAAAATCTAGGGCATCCCAACACGCCGACCCTTTTCTTAACTTAGAAAGGAGACAAGATCGTGAGGGCAGTGCACACACTGTGCATGCTGGCCAAAGCCGGTCACATGGCGAAAGTCACGTGTCCCATGCAGAGAAGAACTAGGATTTGCAACTACAAATTGAAAAATTGAAGAGGGAGTTGCGCCATGTAAAAAGGAAATGGATTTCTTCGTATTCTGATGAGGATTTCGATAACGAGCAGGACGTCACTTACTAGCAGAAGTCTCGAACACCAGTCAGTGAATCCTTCTCCTACGAGGAGGAGCCTCACCGCGAGAGGCAACCAAGAAGCCCCTCACCTAGAGGTATAGGGAACGATGCTATGAGCAGGGCTTTGAATTAGATCTCTAGGTCGCCTTTCACGCGCAGAATTGAAGAGGCGAGACTTCCTCGGCGTTTTAACCAGCCGACATTCACCATCTATAATGGTAAGACGGATCCAGTGGAACATGTGAGTCACTTCAAATGGCTGTTTACTCCAGAGATGAAGCTCTGATGTGTAAGGTTTTCCCCTCCAGTCTTGGGCCGGTTGCAATGAGGTGGTTTGACAGCCTGAAGGCGGACTCCATCAATTCCTTTAAAAAGCTTACCTAGGCATTTGGGTCACACTTTGTCACATGCTGAAGAGTAGCCAGGCCCTTATCTTCACTACTATCCTTGAGCATGCATGAGGGTGAGACCCTGAAGGCGTATTCGGATAGATACTGGGAAATGTTCAATGATATGGAGGGTAACTCTGACGCAATGGCCCTAAGCACGTTCAAGCTCGGCCTCCCTACTGACCATGGTTTAAGGACGTCCTTATCTGGTAAACTAGTTACTAACATGCGTCAGCTCATGGACCGTATAGAAAAGTATAAAAGAGTTGAAGAAGATCAGCAACAGGGGAAGGGAAAGGACAAGGTTATCCCCCAGGAGAGGAGGGATTTCAGGTCGGACCGCTACAATAGCAGTAAACCAAGGAGAGATTTCGCTGGGCAATCGGGACCAATAAATCCCCAAGCGGTCAACACTGTATTCAAAGAGCCAGTACACCAAGTCTTGGAAAAGATCAAGAATGAACCATTCTTCAGGTGGCCGAACAAGATGGTGGGAAACCCTGAGAGGCGCAATCATAATCTCTACTGCCATTACCATCAAGACCATGGGCATACCACAGAGGATTGCAGGAGCCTGTGGGATCACTTGGACCAACTGGTTCGTGATGGTAAATTAAGACACCTCTTGCACCCCTCCAGCGGCCGAGGAGGGCAGACGGGCTCAGGGCCACGAAGAGATGACTCTTCAAAGCCGCCATTAGGAACTATTAACGTTGTCTTCGCCGCACCGAGAAGAACAGGATCCTGGCCATTGAAGGTCATGTCGGTAGTCCGATCACCCGCAGGGGATTTCGGCCGTGGTCCGAAGAGAGTTAAGTCCGGTGCTCCACTGGTTATAGGGTTCTCAGTCGAAGACATGATTGGCACCATCCAACCCCATGATAATGCGTTAGTCATCACCCTCAGAATTGGAGGGTACGATGTGAAGAGGGTGATGGTGGATCAGGGTAGTGCTGTGGAAATAATGTACCCTGATCTCTACAAGGGTCTAGGCCTAAAACCCCAAGACCTAACACCATACAATTCTCCCCTCGTGAGTTTGAAGGAAGGGTTGTCACCCCGAAAGGCCAGATACGCTTACCTGTGCAGACTGGCTCTGAAGTGGTGGAGGTGGATTTTATAGTTGTGGACGTGTATTCACCCTATACGGCAATTGTAGCCAGACCTTGGCTTCATACACTAGGGGCTGTTTCCTCTACTTTGCATCAGAAAGTCAAGTACCTATCTAAAGGGCAAGTTTATGAGATCCGAGGGGATCAGTCCGCAGCCCGACAGTGCTTAGTGGCTGCCATCCAACATGAGCCCGAAGTCGAGTCCTCGTCCAGGGCCGAAAGGGGTTTATAGCAGTTAAAGTCTCGGGTATTGCCCGTTGAAGATCCAAACGAGGATGCGCGATGCGAAGACTTAGTGAAAGTTGTTATTAGAGACGATCCTGAAAAATTCTTTCAAGTCGGATCTCAGCTACCTCTTCAGGAGAAGGAAAAGCTAATAGAGTTACTCAAGAGGAACCTTGACGTGTTTGCCTGGAATGCTTACGAAGCCCCAGGGGTGGATCCCCAATTCATTTGCCACCATCTCAAAGTCAACCCATTGATTATTCCCAAGAAGCAGCCTCATCGGCGCCCATCTAAGGAACATGCAGATGCAGTGAGAGAAGAGGTAGCCAAGCTCAAACAAGCCGGAGCTATTAAAGAAGTTTTCTACCTAGAGTGGTTAGCGAATACTGTGGTAGTAAAGAAGAAAAACGGGAAATGGCGAGTCTGTGTAGATTTCACTGACTTAAATAAGGCTTGTCCTAAGGATCCATTCCCCATGCCAAAAATTGATCAGCTAATGGATGCCACTGTCGGCCACCCTCGGATGAGCTTCCTGGATGCTTTCCAAGGTTACCACCAGATACCACTAGCCCTAGATGACCAGGAGAAAACTGCTTTCGTCACCCCTATTGGTAACTACCACTATAAGGTGATGCCATTTGGCTTGAAAAACGTGGGGTCTACCTATCAAAGAATGATGACGAGGATGTTTGAGCCCCAGCTGGGTAAAAATATCGAGATTTATATAGACGACATGGTGGTGAAAAGCAAGATTGTTGCTGAGCATATGAAGGACCTTGAAAGTACCTTTGAAGTCCTTAGAAAGTACAAGCTACGCCTAAATGCTTCCAAGTGCTCATTCGGTGTGGGATCCGGCAAGTTTTTGGGGTACATGGTGACTCACAGAGGAATTGAGGTTAACCCCGACCAGATAAAGGCCATCAATGATTTACAAGCTCCTCAAAATCCCAAGGAGGTTCAGAAACTGACCGGAATGACTGCTGCCCTGAATCGATTTATCTTTTGATCAGCAGATAGGTGTCGGCCCTTCTTCTCTCTACTCAACAAGTGGAAAGGATTCGAATGGACTAAAGAATGTGCTTTGGCCTTTCAACAGCTTAAAGATTATCTAGCTCGGCCACCAATCATGTCCAGTCCCGAGCCAGATGAAGTATTGTTTGCCTACATTGCTGTAGCTCCCTATGCGGTGAGCCTGGTGTTGATACGATCAGACTGTGGTGTGCAAAGACCGGTCTATTACGTAAGTAAGTCGCTGCATGAGGCTGAGATCCGTTATTTGCCTTTGGAAAAGGCTATCTTAGCAGTGGTGCTTGGTACGCGAAAGCTACCCCACTATTTCAAGGCCCATACTGTCATTGTCCTCACTCAACTCCCACTCAAGGCTATACTCCGAAGCGCTGACTACACTGGACGGATTGCTAAATGGGGTACGATCTTAGGGGCTTTCGATATAAAATATATGCCCCGCACATCGGTCAAGGGCCAGGTCCTTGCGGATTTGGTGGCTGAGTTCACAGAGCCCCAACTAGAAGAAGTAACGCCTACGTCGGACATGGATGAAAAATCAGTTGGCATGATCTCTCAACAAGGCCCCTCCCATTAGGAAGTGTACGTAGATGGCGCAGCAAACCAAAAAGGTTCTGGAGTTGGGCTAGTGTTGATATCCCCTGAAAGAATCATTATCGAAAAGTCGTTAAGGTTGGACTTCTCGGCAACAAATAATGAGGCGGAGTATGAGGCCCTACTGATGGGAATGACTATGGTCTGAAGAATGGGAGGAAAGTCTGTGGAGTTGTTCTCGGACTCAAGGTTAGTCGTGGGTCAAGTACAAGGTGAGTTTGAGGCAAAGGATGAAAGAATGCAGGGGTACTTGAGTCGAGTTAAATGTCTGCAATCGGAGTTCGACTTTTTCAGTTTGCTACACATCCCCAGAAGTGGTAACGCACATGCTGATTCTTTGGCCACGCTTGCTACCTCCTCGGCGCAAAATTTGCCGAGAGTCATCCTCGTCGAGGATTTGCATGGGCCTACAGAGGCAAAAAGAGAAGTAATTCAGGTTCATCAAGTCAGGACCGGGCTCAGCTGGATGGATCTTATAATTAAATTCTTGAAATAAGATATTTTTCCTGAAAAAAGGGGGGAAGCTGACAAAATTCGGAGGAAGGCAACCAAATTCTGGCTATCCGAGGACCAGAAATTATACAAACGCTCCTATTCAGGACCATACTTGTTATGCATGCATCCTGAAGCGGCTGAGCTATTACTGGAAGAATTACACGAAGGAATCTGTGGGAGCCACACTAAAGGCAGATCCTTGGCTTACTGAGCCCTCTCTCAAGGCTATTGGTGGCCGAACATGCAAAAAGAAGCCCACGAGTATGTTAAAAGGTGCGATCAGTGTCAGCGATTTGCCCCAAACATTCATCAACCAGGGGGAACTCTTAATCCGCTATCCAGCCCATGGCCTTTCGCCCAATGGGGCTTGGATATTGTGGGACCATTCCCTAAAGCTGCAGGAAACAAGAAATACCTTCTGGTCGGCACAGACTATTTCACCAAGTGGGTCAAAGCTGAGCCTCTAGCCAATATCAGAGACGTAGATGTTCAAAGGTTTGTGTGGAAGAATATTATTACTCGGTTTGGGGTTCCTCATACTCTCATCTCGGACAATGGCCTACAGTTCGATAGCAAAGCATTCAGGAGTTATTGTAGTGAGCTGGGAATCATAAACAGATACTCCACCCCTGCTTATCCCCAGGGTAATGGGCAGGTAGAAGCTATCAACAAGGTCATAGTAAATGTCTTAAAGAAGAGGCTAGACGATGCGAAGGGCAAATAGGTGGAGGAATTGCCACATGTACTTTGGGCTTACAGAACTACACCTCGCAGATCTACTGGAGAGACCCCCTTCTCAATGACCTATGGGGCTGAAGCCGTCATACCTTTGGAAACTGGGTTCTCGACATTGAGAACTAGCTCGTTCAATCCGACCGGCAACAATGAGCAGCTAGAGAAGAGTTTGGACCTGATTGAGGAAAGAAGGAAAAGTGCAATGGTTCGGCTGGCACATTACCAACAAAAGCTCAGGCAGGGCTACGATGCTAACGTAAAGCTAAGGCCTCTAGAACCTGGTGATTTGGTGCTGAGGAAAGTTGTGGGCACTGCAAAGAACCCAACTTGGGGAAAGTTAGGACCCAATTGGGAAGGGCCATATCGTATCACTTCAGGAGCTGGCATTGGGGCGTATTTCCTAGAAGACCTAGATGGTCATGTAATACCACGTCCTTGGAATGTAAATAACCTCAAAAGGTACTTTTATTAATCGAATCTTTTCTTCAGCCGATATGCCAATTCGTTACATGAAGTATTCTCTCAAGTGTTTAAACTTAAATCCAATCATGCCTGTAGTCCTCAGACCAAATGATTTGGGTTAGTTAACACTCCGTTACAGTTCTCTTAGTGTTTAAACTTAAATCCAATCATGCCTGTAGTCCTCGGACCAGATGATTTGGGTTAGTTAACACTACGTTACAGTTCTCTTAGTGTTTAAACTTAAATCCAATCATGTCTGTAGTCCTCGGACTAAATGATTTGGGTTAGTTAACACTCCATTACAGTCCTTAAGTGTTTAAACTTAAATCCAATCATGCCTGTAGTCCTCGGACCAGATGATTTGGGTTAGTTAACACTCATTCACCGTTCCTTAAGTGTTTAAACTTAAATCCAATCATGCCTGTAGTCCTCGGACCAGATGATTTGGGTTAGTTAACACTCCGTTACAGTTCTCTTAGTGTTTAAACTTAAATCCAATCATGCCTGTAGTACTCGGACCAGATGATTTGGGTTAGTTAACACTCCATTACAGTCCTTAAGTGTTTAAACTTAAATCCAATCATGCCTGTAGTCCTCGGACCAGATGATTTGGGTTAGTTAACACTCATTCACCGCTCCTTAAGTGTTTAAACTTAAATCCAATCATGCCTGTAGTCCTCGAACCAGATGATTTGGGTTAGTTAACACTCCGTTGCAGTTCTCTTAGTGTTTAAACTTAAATTCAATCATGCCTGTAGTCCTCGGACCAGATAATTTGGGTTAGTTAACACTCCGTTACAGTTCTCTTAGTGTTTAAACTTAAATCCAATCATGTCTGTAGTCCTCGGACCAGATGATTTGGGTTAGTTAACACTCCATTACAGTCCTTAAGTGTTTAAACTTAAATCCAATCATGCCTGTAGTCCTCGGACCAGATGATTTTGGTTAGTTAACACTCATTCACCGTTCCTTAAGTGTTTAAACTTAAATCCAATCATGCCTGTAGTCCTCGGACCAGATGATTTGGGTTAGTTAACACTCCGTTGCAGTTCTCTTAGTGTTTAAACTTAAATCCAATCATGCCTGTAGTCCTCGGACCAGATGATTTGGGTTAGTTAACACTCATTCACCGTTCCTTAAGTGTTTAAACTTAAATCCAATCATGCCTGTAGTCCTCGGACTAGATGATTGGGATTAGTTAACACTCCGTTGCAGTTCTCTTAGTGTTTAAACTTAAATCCAATCATGCCTGTAGTCCTCGGACCAGATGATTTGGGTTAGTTAACACTCCGTTACAGTCCTTAAGTGTTTAAACTTAAATCCAATCATGCCTGTAGTTCTCGGTCCAGATGATTTGGGTTAGTTAACACTCATTCACCGTTCTCTCAGGCGCTTAAACTTAAATCCACTCATGCCTGTAGTCCTCGGACCAGATAGTATGAGTTAGTTATCATTCGTTCACTGTATTAGTGGGCGTTTAAGCTTAAATACCTTCATGCCTGCAGTCCTCGGACTAGATGACATGGGTTAGTCAACACCCCCATACAGTTGTTATTAGTGAGACATAACCTTAGAATGTGCCATGCTCAAAATTCTTGAATGTATTTAAGGTAAATTTATGATAGGCCTCCTTAGTTATGTTTAATTCAAAGCCATGGGGTAATAACACTCTGTGTATATTTGAAAAGCCCCATGAAATTTCCATAGTCACTCACTGCATTCATTGCTTATTAGTGATTTTCGTACAAATTGCTCTTTTCGGTTCAAGTTTGCGTTATTTACATCATCTACATAATATGAGGGTTAATTTTACCTACACTACCCTGATTGCAAAGTGTAGCTATGTGCAGCAGTAATAAGTCATAAGACATGCAACGAAGACACCAGAAGTAAAAGGAAAATGATTTCATTAATCAAAAGAGGACAGGTTACAATCCCTTACTTAAAAGAAAAATTAATACAAGTACAAAAGCAAAATTCCTAAGTGTCTAAGCCTCCTTTTGAGGGACCAAAGGATCAGCGACCTGGCTGGACTGAGCCACAACAACTTCTGGGGCTTGGTCCTTAGATTCTGAGAGTGTTTTCTTTTTCCCCAAATTCTTGCCCTTGTCTTGGGGAGCCTCAGCTGGCTTGCTCTGTTCACTGGGCTGACCAGACTCTTTGGAAGTCACGAGGTTGACAGGAAGGGTTTGGCTAACCAGAGACTGCTTCGAGGCCTCTTGGAGCTTTGTGGGAGGAGAGGGATTAGGCCCTGGGAGCTCACGAATGTCTGGATGATAATATATACTCCCAGGCAGCCTCAAAGGGGAGTCTGCAGGAACCCCAGCAGCATCCAGTGCTTTTCCCCACGTTATATCACAGTAGTCTCGGCCAACCGAGGCAAACTGCTCAGTGAGGTCGAGTCTGGTCTCCTCCATCCCCAGCTGATATGCTGCTTTCCTTTCAGCCTCGACTGCCTCTTTGGCCAGCTGAGCATCCTTCTGAGCTAGCTCGGCAGCCTCCTTGGCTTTCTGAAGTTCATCTCGAAGTTGCCCCACAAGTGCTTTCTCAGTTGCCAAGTTAATCTCAGTCATATTCAGCAACTTGCGTTGCTCTTCGGCCTGCTTTTCAGCATTCTTCAGGCCCGCGTCAAGACTATTCTGCTGATTAG
Source organism: Quercus aquifolioides (assembly GCA_019022515.1). NCBI lineage: Eukaryota > Viridiplantae > Streptophyta > Magnoliopsida > Fagales > Fagaceae > Quercus > Quercus aquifolioides. Next base: position 28,080,616 of record CM032328.1, on the reverse strand, counting down.
TCATCTCCTTTAACTGCTCGGACAACAGGGAATAATCCTCCTTCAGGCTGCCCAAAGATCTTTCTGCCTCAGATTGAGATTGGGCCGCTGCCTGGGCTTCGAGATAGGACTTCTTGTTCCACTCCTCGGCCACAAAAATTTGCTGAGTAACCTACATAACAAAAATTTCAATGTAGAGCAAAGAAGAGGGGGAAGTAAAAAAAGGGGATCAGCAACTTAATTAAGTAGATCAGTTCACTTACCATGGCCAAATCCCTCTTGAGGGATAGGAAAAGCTCCTGTTGGTTGAAGCGCCTATAAGACTCCATGTCCTTTGGAAGGAGGAGTGGCTGCTCCAAGGCCTCAGTAACATAACCTGCCCTTCCCCTATCGTAATTCCTAAGGGAGGTTTCCCAAGAGATTGGAGTGCCATCCAACTCCAACCTTGGAGACCAGATGCGGGGTCCTCGGCGTACATCAGCCACATTGACTTCATCTCGGCTCTCAGTGGACGAAGCCCTTTTATTCCGGGAGTCTTTAGCCACTTTTTGCTGCTTGGTCCCTTTCGGAGGCGCTACCTCCCGTTCTTCATTCTCAATATGGGGCCTTTTCTTTTTCAGATCTGGCAATGGCTTCAAGCTGAGATCAGGAACCTGGGGAGGCGCTGGAGGAAGACTCACTGTCGGTTGGGACGTACTGGTCCCTTTAGGCTCAGCCTTCTTGCCCCTATTCTTCATTAGGCTCCTCAAATCCGCCATATCTTCCTGGTCCGAAGAGTCTTCTGGATGAGCAGTTATCAAAACTGGAGGACGGACACTCGACTGCCTGTCAATTTCCTCCTCGGCGTCAGAAACTTGTATCACTTGAACCCCTCCTGAAGCCTCTCCTTCAAACTTGAACTCGTCGATCTGCTCGTCGAGTGAAGGGGTTGAAGAAGCAACTCTTTCCTCTGCCGCAGCTCGCTCAAGAGGAACTTGCTGAATTGGCTGGAGGAGCAGGGGTACACCCTGTGGATTGGGATGTGGCACGGGTAGAAGATCGTACGGAGCCAAAAAGCCATTCTGGGCTACGTCTATGCGGTTGAGACGATAATCTCCCTGTCTTATCGCGTTGCCGACCGGCTGAAAATCCTTCGGGTTTGACTTATAACCAAGAATAAGGGGAACCGACCGAAGCTGCCCGTCCTCACTTACGAAGATCTTTGATCTTAATAGATAATTGAGCGTGGCAGTGTTTGTAAGGCTGAGCCGAGGAGAAACGTGTTCTCTATCTGTTAAACATCACAACAAAACGTAGTCAGAGACTTGAAAATAATGATACAAAGAGAAGAAAAAATTGTTAGAAGGTGGAGATCCTAAACCCACTGTTAGTAAACCTAAATCTAACATGTCCCACCTGGCTCTCCTGGCTTGGTTCGGCAATGAGGACCGTCATGCCACGCACCCGAGACGATCACGTAGTCGTCTTTCATCCCCTTGTTAGACTTGAGAAGGCAGGAGAGGAGCCTAACAACATCGGATCGGGATTTAAGATAATATCCCGCCCCTTGCTGGCTATGACACTCGTACATGTGTACCACGTCACGCCAGGTGAGCCCCAATCCCAGAAGACGGTTCAAATCGTCAATGGCTCCTAAGATTCTAAAGACGTTGGGCGCACATTGGTCAGGACTAAGCCTATGGTTTCGGAGGTAATTACTAGTAATGGGACCCATAGGGATAGTCATCCCCCCTTCTAGAAAGGCGATAATGGGGATTACAACTTCACCCGTTTTTCGGTCTGTTAGTATCCTTTCCGGAGAGCAATACCTCAAACCCACATCTTGAGGTATGCGATATGTGGCCCTAAACTTCTCCAACTGGGCGGGGCTATCCACCATATACTGGAATGTACCCATCGCACTTAAACAGTAAGGAGGAAGTACTAAACGAAGTGATTGGGGAATGATTAGTTGAAGACCGAGGAGGTTGGCCGAAGAGGTAATGAGAGGCTTAGAGGTCGAAACTTACGCAAACTAGATCGGAGAATGATCCTCGAACTCGCAAGAAAATTCTTACAGAATCTGGGGAGGGCAGTGATCGGTGATTAGAAGAACTTGAAGGATTCAAGTGCTTGAGTTCGCTGGGCGCTCTGAAGGTTTGCGAAGTAAAGAAGAAATAACCTCTTTTGAGGCTTTATATACGGGGACAAGTGAAAAGGCAGGAGTCACCCTGCCCAAATTCTGAGGAAGAGTCATGTCCGTTGGATCAACAGCCCACCGTTGGATACCAAAGACAAAACGCCGCCTGGAGTAATTGACAACGCATCGGGAATACTGAAACGACAGCAGCATTTATGAGACGCCTACTTCTATGCCCACACGCGTGTAAGTTCAGATATTTTTGTTGTTTCAAAATGCCATTTCGTGACAAGTCAAAATCCTATTTTTTCTCCTCGGATACGAGGGAAAAACTAAAATTTTGAGGGGCTATTGTGGGGGGTAAAAGCCCAACCTAATATATTGGACCTAGGACCTTATTTGAAGACTACTGTATGCCTGAAGAGAGGGAATTGTTCAAAGAAGGAGTCTATGCTTAAGAAATACACCTGGAGGTGAACGAGTGAGTAGTCCGAAGAGATCATCAATGGTCCGAAGAGACCATTATCCTCGGATACAAAAAGCCTTGGCCGGGCGGACACCTGGGAGATTCAAGTAACTTTTCTAACGACTTTGATGATAAAGGCAAGCTTCAGGTACGTGTGGAGATGATAGGAACGGAAAAATATCTAGAAGACAAGCTGCAACCACCACATTAAATGCACTGCAACAGCTTTTCTGGCCGCATTAATGTGGAGAAGACCCCTGAACAGTATAATCTCAGCTACCACCACTCATAGAGAGCTAAAGAAGATATTTGATGGGACATGTACTCAAGTGGATGTTCAGATGATGAACAAGTGGACGATGAAGATGAAGGGAGAGAGTGCTATATAAGGAGAAGAGGCCTCTGATAAAATGGGGATCGGAACAAAAAAGAGAGAGAAAAAGAAAAGAACTTTACAATAGCTCTAAGAATTGTAACCAACTTTCATTGAATACAATACCTTTTCGGACGTTCACGTTTGCATTTGTTCAAGCATGATTGCATGTTAGTTCACCCGTAAATACCATAATTAACTCTTGTCTAATTCATGTCCAGCCCTGCTTTTTCACCCACGCTCTACAAATTCATTGTCTTGGGTTCATTGGGCTCATAATCCATACCTTTTGGGCTTGGGCTACAAAAAGAGACCCTACAAACACAAAATAACAACAATATTTGAAAAGTTTATGTGAATTAGTTTGACTCTTAAAAGAGTTCAAGATATTGTATTTATAATGATATCAACAAGATACTTGAGATTTGCTATACAAGGTAATATTCCACAATGAGTGATAAATATTTGAATTTCAAAATAGACCGTTCCTAGCCTAAGTTAAAGGCAACAATCATGCTAAATTTATGGACATCAATTAAAAGATATTTGAAAATAAAGTATTCCTAGCCTAAGTCATAGTTTTTTTTTATTTTTTTAGAAGCACCTAAGTCATAGGCTGATTATATGTTATCAACTACAAAGTAATCAAATTCATATATGGTGATTATTACAATTTATTATGGTAAATTTCAAATATAACTTAAAATGCTTGTAGTCCTATCCATAAAGAAATCATTAATCTAAAATTTTAGTCATACAACAATTTTAATCATAGTCATAGTCATACAAACAATATTAACTCTAATACAACAATAGATAATATTTTACAATGTATTAGCTTCTAATATTTACAAAACATATATTTATACAATAATAATAAATCTGTTAATTTCTAGAGTTGTAAGTTAATAAAGCAAAGCAAAAAACTCACATTAACCCAAAACTTACAATCCTAAGTTGTGCATAGTAGAGCAAAGCAGAAGAGTAATAAAGTAATGAACAATCAGAAGTAAGTGAAACAATACGAGAAATGTTGAAACCTTCTGCGCGGAGATGCAAAAATTGATGCTACCTTTTATAACGATGAGGAGAAATAAAAAGACAAAAAAGGAATCTATACATGACATAGATTCTATGTGGTGTGATATCAGTAGGTTTTATTGGGAAAGAATAATAATATATTCTATTTACTTCTTTTTGCTTTTTGGAGAATAAGAATCTGTGTTTTGCTTTTACGTTGCAAGCAGACCTGATTGACTCCTCCAATTTTCAGCAACTCCATTTCCACAATTTTTTTTCCTCTAATTTTCAACAATTCCATTGCCACAATTCTTTTTTTTTTTTTCTCTCCATTTTAGGCAACTTCATTGCCAAAATTCCTATTAAAATTTTCTCTCTCCTCCCCTACAATTTCGGCAACTTGGTTGCCACAATTGCTTTTTCCTTTCGAGCATTTCTCTTCTTCAGGCACTTCATCTGGGTAGTCAAATTTGGGGAGCGAGATTTTCGGTAACCTCATTACCGAAATTCAAATTTTTTCTCACTTTAGCCGTCACATCATTTCTCTCTCCTCTCTCATACTTTTTGTTAGAATTTCAGCAACGGTGTTGCCAAAATTTGCTTCTTTTCTCATTTTCCCAAATAACTTTCAATAGTTCCCATATCACAAATAAACTCACTTTTTTGTTATATTCAGCCAAAAGACTTTAAAAAAGTCTTTACAAAAATTGTTATTTAAGGTGCCATGAAATAATATATAACTTGTCAGATCAAATTCTCTAAAAAAGAAAAAAAAAAAAAAGATTTTTCGGCTTCTACTTAGAGTCTCCAAAAGTGCTTCATCTTTTTTTTTTTTTTTTTATATATATTTCCTTAAAATGTACTTTCTAGGTTTAGTCAAAAAGGTTGTCAGTTGAGTTAATATTCCTATTTTGGGAATAGTAAAAAGTAAAACCGTCCACCAAACCAACCAAGCTGACTCAAAGACCATCCGATCCGAGACTTGTGAAGGTTGGCAGCAGGTTTCGACCTCCAAAATCTAACTCCAAACGACTTAACCGATTTCTACCAACCAAAAGCCACCGTTCGTCATCATTTGAAGCATTATTATGCTAGATTTGGCGAAATCTTGATAAGATCTAGAGGATTGATTTGAATTGGTGGCTGAATTTTACTAATTAATGGGAAAGAGGACCAAAACATGCCATTGAAAGACTCTACTAAGACAAAAGATAGGCTGTCAAGAATGTAGAGGAGGTAGAATGGGCAGTTGGTCGGATCTAGTATGAATCGTACATGGACAGTAGTTGGAGTCGACGACTCTCCTAAGGATCCCTAGGAAAGAGGATTAAGTTGGCCCTTGCAAATAGCTTGATGCATTATCTCCCTTCAACCCTTCCAGCCTGATTTCAACCAGATGCAACGAATTCTGTCCAAATCTCCTCCTTCTTGACCTAATCAAAACCGACCATCGCCTGACAAGAACCCGACCAGTCTGACCTTAGCCCTTCACCGGTCGATGGTGGGTCTGGAAATTGCACACCTGATTCGGTCGGGTTGGGTCGATTCCAAATTGGACATAAACCCGACCCATGAACACCCCTAATCAACTAGATTATAATAAAATCTTTTGTTTTCCTTTATTTAGATCTGTTTTGCTGATTATCTGAGATCATCTTACTTTTTGGTGGATAATGTGCATAAAGATTTTATGCCAAATTAGAAAAATTCAAAAAATCCAGAGGGCTCATGGCTCACAAGAAAGCCCATAGGACATCTATTGCTTGTATAGGAGCAAAACAAAGAGTTGCCCATTCATAACCTTGATGTCGGAAGTAGGCTTTTCCTTGCTATTTTTTTCTTGATAAAATTATAAGGATATTCGTTTGTATTTACCTAATTGTCATTGAATTTATGTCAAACTGTAAAAAAAACTATGCAATGTAAATGGCGTGTGTAAGCTTGCCTAGAAGGGGAAAAAAAAATTATAAAATAAACCCAAAATACCCTTCAACTTAATGTATTTATCTTACAATGTTTTGGTTTTTTCAATTTACTCCTTTTAATCTCCCATTAACGTGCGGTCCCACCCATCCTAAGAAACCCATCCACACCTGAGATTAGTGCTGGAAAATGTTTCACATTGAGGAGCCAAACATAGGAAAATATTTTCTGAAAATATGTTGTTACGTGCAAGAATAAACACTGGAATTACTTTTCCGGCATATTTTCCAAAACACAATCAAATAGCTGAAAATATTTTACACTCAAAAAATATATCACATATTGCCAAACACAACCTAAGAAAAAAACGAGTAGCGCCAGTTTGGTCATGGTCCTCGTGGATCACAAGCAAATATGTAGGAGTAAAGTGTTCTAACTCTTTTGTAAAAAAAGGATTGAAAATAACTTTTTGTTGAATAAATAAAATAATTTTTGTTTATTTTATGCCTTGACCCACAAAAATTATTTGCTCCTCTTTATTAAAAAAAAAAAAAATAGAACTCCTAAATTCAAATATTCATGAGAATAAAACATTTAAAGAAAAAAAATTACACATAAAAATAAATATGTAAGTAGATTATGTAGATAATTTGCATAAATATTTTATGCCAAATCTAAAAAAATCCAAAGGGCTAGTGGCTACAATGGAATGCCTAAGACATCTACTGCTTGTATAGGATCATAACAAACGGTTGCCCATTTATAACCTTGACAACGGAAGTAGAGCTTTCCTTGCCATTTTTTTTCTTGATAAATTATAAATAGCGTTTTAAATCTTGATTGTTTGATAAATTTTTGTTTTGAGAAAAATTGTTTGATAAATTATAAATACTGCTTAAAATTTCTGCATTTATTACTTAAGATTAGTAAATTGTTTTTTTTCAAAAAAAAAAAAGGGGGGGGGGGAATTACACTTTACCTACCCGTGGTTTGCCCCAAATTTAACTTACCCACCAATGGTTTCATTTTTAACACTTTACCCACCTGTGCTTCACTCCGTTACCATTCCATTATCCACCTCATATTCTACCGTTACTCTATCAAGTTTCTTATAAAAAACACAACCCACGAAAGATCAAATACGCCTCTCTAAAAAAAACACACTCCCATGCCTACAGTGCTCACCAGACGATGATCTAGAGGCTACAATGCGTCTTTCCTAAGAGATTGGACCAAGACCCAATTGGGGTTTGATCATGCAACTACATCAAGGAAGAACAATGCAAAGTCTGAGTTCATCTTCATCAAATAGTATTTTTGATTTGTGGGTATCAATCCATCTCCTTATTTCTGGTGAGTTCTTGACATTTGAGAGCTTCAAGGTTGGTTTTCTTTTACTTTAATATGCTCTATTTATATGATTCTAGGTAGATTTTTGAAACATAGGGTTTAAAAAAAAAAAAAAAAATTCGAATTTGGGTTTTTGTAGCGCACAAACTTTTTTTCTGTAGTGTCGAGTTTTGTGTTTTTTTCTTTACATTGTTCAAAAGGGCTACACCTGGGTTTGTCTAATATTATTTGTTTTGTTTGTTTTATGCCTTTTTCTACATTCCCTTTCCATGGTTTTATCTCCCAAAAACCAAACAAAAGCTTTTAAGAATATTGTCTTTTTCTTTGTTGTGGTTTGTGTGGACTACATGATACCCAATTGGTTGTATCACTGAGGCAAAACACACCAGAAATAAGGAGATGGATCGATACCCACAAATCAAAAATACTATTTGATGGAGATGAACCCAGACTCTGCCTTATTCTTCCTTGGTGTAGTTGCACGATCAAACCCCAACTGGGTCTCGGTCCAATCTCTTAGGTTGGACACACTGTAGTAGCTAGATCATCGTCTAGTGAGCACTGTAAGAGTGGGAGTGTGTTTTTTTTTAGAAAGGCGTGTTTGATCTTTCGTGGGTTGTGTTTTTGATAAGAAACAGAGTAACGGCAGAATATGAGGTGGGTAACGGAATGGTAATGGAGTGAAGCACAGGTGGGTAAAGTGTAAAAAATATAACCACGGGTAGGTAAGTTAAATTTGGGGCGAACCACAGTTGGGTAAAGTGTAATTCCTAAAAAAAAAAAGTAAATTGTAAAGTTTCTGTTTTTCACTAAAATTTCCTAATATCAACTTTGGAACCTCTTTAATGAATTTGCCAAATTGTTTGACAATTTAACTTCAAAGTGTTATTACTTTTGGGAAAAGTTAACCGCTGATATAAGGGAATTGGTTTATAATATATTTTTTGAAACTTTTTATGAAAAAAAGAAAAAAAGTAATTATTCCAAAGCCAAGTTCTTAAAAAAAAAGAAAAAAGAAAAAGAAAAAGAGTAGTAACCAAGCTCTACATATGCACATGTAAACACTAATCCAAAACAGTAACGTTTTGGTACTGCTCTTTAAATGAAATCAATTAAGACGAAGTGGTATTGACACTCAACCGTTGGTATCAAATTTCATTATAGAATTAATGGTCTTGAATTTGTAAAAGTACAAATATACTCACTACAAGAAAGTTTGCTATTTTCAACGGTTGAAAACGTTGAAAAAAGTATTAAAAACCGTCGATAAAAGTATTTTCGACGGTTTAAGTGACCGTTGAGAACCGCCACTAAAAACTATGTCGAAACTTTTTTTCTACACCCTATGTGACCGTCGAAAAATGTAATACACCTTTATCAACAATTATTAAACGTCGAAATATTATTGAAAACTGTTGAAATATATGTTGTCTTGGGATAAATTTCAACATTTTGAAACCGTTGAAAAAAGTAGTTTAAAAAAAAAAAAAAACTAAAGCAGTACCCTTTGCTATGAGTGTCTTTCCAGTACCAGGAGGCCCATATAGCAAAATTCCCTTGGGAGGCTTCACTCCAATATTTTCAAAAGGCTGTGGATGCCTTAAATGCAATTCCACCAACTCACAAATCTGATTTATGTTTAAGAAATCAACATAAATCAATGAAAAATGAAGACAATGGCTGTGTAACACCAAAGTACTTAACCCAACTTATTTATCCACCATAAAGCAGAAGTATTAGTATTAGCTTCTGTACATTCTAATCATTACATATAGCAGTAATTTCATTCATATGACATCATAGTGAACCAAAGAATATTTAGAAAAGTAAAGAGGAAGTCACATGTTTACTTTGCACAAACCAAGAATTTTGGAAATCATCATCATGAGATCTGTTCTCCACTTGAAGCAAAGGGTGGATCAAAACTTGCAAAACATAGCATTTGACAGACTAATGATAGCTCAGACTGTATCTACAAGAAGATGTATCCAGCCAAAATAGAATGAAAGTTCATACTTTCTCTACAAAACAGACTGATTTTTCTCTTCTATACACTTCCAACAACCTGCAATGGAAAATCAACAAAAGATTCAATAATTAATTGTGAATTATTTCCATAACTTGTTACCTTTTGGTCAAAAAAAAAAAAAAAGGTAACAAACCCTTAAATTAAAAGAACAAGTAAAGTTAACAAACTAACCTAATTGGTAAAGTTAAGAAGAACAATCAGATTGAGCTAGCTCAAATGGGGCCATGTTTTTGAGTACTTGTGCTAACAAACTCTCAACCCGATTAACTTGTGCCTTCAAGAGTTGTACATTAGCATCACTCTGCTTGCGGTGTTCCTCAGATTCTTTCAATTTCCTTAGAAGGTTAGCATCATTCTCCTTGCTTCTTTCCTCAGATTCTTTCAATTGCCTCAAAAGGTTTGCATCATTCTCCTTACGTCTTTCCTCAGATTCTTTCAATTGCATTTGGAGGTCACGAATAGTAGATGAAGAGGAACCCCATAACTCTGTAGGACTAATACCATCACCATAACCACGAACACGACCATGATGTTCAGGTCCAAATACCTCTACAAACATTTCATCGCCGGACATTTGCAAAGACCCTTCAGCCACTTCAGCAGTAAGTCTCTTAAATTTCATCTACATTAAAAGAGCATTTATAATTTTATACTACCTTTGCTAAAAGCACATTAAAAAATACATTTTCTAGTAGCATATAAAAATAAATCTTAATAACAAGTTATACAAGCATTTTTAGAAATTTTCATACCAATGCTTCCTGTGTAGTTTCATTTGCAGCTTGCCCATTAGATCTCGTATGTGTGATCTCAAATAATTGAAGTCGGCTAGGATCTTCTCCAGTTTTCTCCCTCTATCATTAAACAACACAAAGCATAGACATTCCATAAAATGTCTATCATTTAAACAACACAAAGTATAGACATTCCATAAAATGTCAAGCACCATAAATAACTATGCAACAATATTTTATCTTGAAAAAATTAAGTTTCAAAGATTGAGAAAATGATATATACAAACCTCTTCTTCACTTCGTTGTTGGAAGCTTTTTGATCCAGTAATGTGAATGATAAAGTTTTTGGAACAACTATACTTGTTTTTATCACACATTGTCTACATTCAAAAACATACATTGGATTAAAAAATATTTTTAATTCTCTATAAAATTTCACAAGATAATAATTTCCATATGTAGTAGTACCTTCCAGTCCTTATTGCTCCATAAATTCACAAGATAGTTCCAATCATCATCCGCCATGTTAGGTGGCAAAATTTCTAGTGCCTCTTCAGGATCCTCTTCATATGGCTTAAACCATTTTTTCTTCAAGGAGCTTCGGTAATTTTTGTATGACCTATTCATTTGCCGCCAAACAAGAGTCTCTTGACCCTCAACAATGAAGCGTTCCTAAAAAATGAAAACTAATAAGGATTACATTTGTGCATTATAAAGAAAACTTTTATTTCAAAACACTTTTATATAACGCACCAATATATAATCAAATAGCTTTCTTTTGTTTTGATAAGGCACCTCTCTCCAATCTTTGACTTGTAAAGGTACTATACTAATCCGTCTAACAAGGGCAGTACACTCCGATTTGAATACTTTAGAGTATTTCCCTACTGGTCTTCCCTTTTTCCATATGATTGGGAACCTTTCCTTTGTAAAAAGTTTTGCAAGTTTTAGATTCCGTGTAGCCCCTCGCCCTTTCTTATTTCCTGTGTAGTCAAAAAAATTGATAGACACAAGTCAACTAAAGATGGTTGCAAATATTAGAATGATAATTTGATAGACATTTCAAAAAATGTAGTGTTTTAGTTACCAACTCGTGAGCCACCACTTTCACTTGTTCCAGACTCTTCTCTTGCTATAGCTCCATTATCTCTAGCACTTCCAGCTGACTCTTCTCTTGCCATAGCTCCATAGTTTCTAGCACTTCCCGCTGACTCTTCTCTTGCAATAGCTCCATAGTTTCTAGCACTTCTAGTCGACTCTTCTCTTGCAATAGCTCCATTGTTTCTAGCACTTCCAGTAGACTCTTCTCTTGCCATAGCTCCATAGTTTCTATCACTTCTAGCCGACTCTTGTCTTGCAATAGCTCCATTGTTTCTAGCACTTCCAACCGGCTCTTCTCTTGCCATAGCTCCATAGTTTCTAGCACTTCTAGCCAACTCTTTTCTTGCAATAGCTCCATTGTTTCTAGCACTTCCACCTGACTCTTTTCTTGCAATAGCTCCGTAATTTCTAGCACTTCTAGCTGATTCTTCTCTTGCAAAAGCATCATTGTTTCCAACACTTCTAGCCATAGGTAGAATTCCTTCAAATTGTCTTAAACAAGGTTAAAAAAAATAGTAGCACACTAGATATGGCTCATGCATGCCTTTTTTTATAAAAATGCAACTTTGTTCTGTTTGACAAACCCCAACTAGATTTATGTTGGCCTCTGTTACCTTACTTGGGAGGGATTGGGCCCATATTGACTATTGAGATTTCAGGGGCTGAAAAATGGGCTTCTTGAGCTTTTTTTTTAGTCTTTCATTGGAGCCATGATCCCATGGGCCTGCTCTAAGGCTTTTTTTAGTTTTTGCAATGTATACATGAGAGAGAAAGGGGGAAATATGGCTTGTTTATTAATTATGTGGTCTTCTAATACATGCTTGTCAAAGAAAAAATTTATTTGTGATACAAGTGGCAAGATACCAGCTTGATTTTGAACATTGCTCAATGTTAACTTTGTGCTTGCTTTAGGGTCATCTTTCTCAAATTTAAAATCATTGACCTTGTCAACTGAAGTTGGATCATTGCGTTTATCTGGTTCTTTTGTTTCATTCTCATACCCAGCATCTTTACCAGAATTAGAAGCATAAGCCGACATTAATTAAAAGATTGGTAGAATAAAAACTAACAAGTGAAGTTCCATAAAACCGACATTAATTAGCCAATCATGCATTACATTTGCAATGCATGCAGCATTTCCAAATTGAACAATGGAATGTCTATATTCATTTCGACAATGATTGGGTGAGAAGAGGTACTATTTCCAAAACAAAAAACAGTGATACACATATGGTTTGTAAAACAAATAATAAAAATCAACAGAACAATGGGGCAATGCATGAAGAAACGAAGCACAAACATTTCAGAAGTGGGTGCTTACTACTACTACTAGACAAGGAAACAATTACAACCATAAAGAAAAGTTGGAGTGAGCCTAATCAAGAAAAGTACCTGTGGCTGTGGGGTCTTACAGAATATCTCTCTTGACCATTCACCAAAACTCTATGCAATGTGGACCTGAGTACACACATAAAGCAAAATGTTAATCAAACAAGAGTAAAGAAGAAGATTTTCAGAAAAGGTGGCAACAAAAAGAGAGTTTTCATCTCAGGTGTTTCTCTATAGGGCCTTTCTAAACTCTGAAAGGATGCCTTAGTAAAAAAATGCATGTAAAAGTCAGCAGCTAAAATTGAATAGGAATTCAATAGAAGAAGGTTTTGAATGCACCTGCAAAGAAGTAGTTCACAGAAATAGAGGGCAATTAGTAACTTATGATTGAAATTCTGACCAAAAGGGATGCAGAGGTCATGATTTTTGGTTAAATATATTCAGGTTCTCTCAAGCCAATCCTCAATCAACATTCTAATGTAAAAAAAATCTCACAGCAAAGTACTAAGCCAATACCCATTGGTGAATTTCATTTGAAAATGTGTCAAATTCAAAAGTTCACCTATTTTCTAGGCAGCACATGGCCCTGTTTCAGCTCTAGTGACCATATAGAACTACTACAGATGCAAAATTTACATAAAACACTCATGAAAAACGCATCAAACTCTGAATTCCAAAAGACCATTGAACATATCCATTGTCCACAAGTTAGTTCCTGGAAATTCCATCTACTTACAACTTAAATCTAAACTATTAAAGCCATAAACTAATTTATCCTCCACAAATCTCTTATTCTTTGTTTTCCTTTTAATTTATATTTTACTCTTTGGGTAATTTCCACAAGCACTTGGCACACATACTCTATGTCTAGACTTGCACAGACCAGGTTATATTTTACTCTAAATCAGAGTTGCCTAATGCCTAACACTAGTCCTCCTATGAGTAGCCTGCAATTAAAGCAGATATTTGAAGCCAAAATAGACAAATTGAAAAACAAATCTAAATTATACAGTAAGAGTAATTATATTAATAAACAATAGTTCTAGATTTGCAGTTTAATTCGCATCATAATTTTCATGAAGAATAAGAAGCATATTGCACTAACGCAATGCTCGTTGTAATAATCATTGAGACTAATATGAAATTTCTAAATTCACAAAAAACGATCTAAAATTGTAAAGGAAATTGAATAATTCATAACAAAATTATATAATTCAGCAAATAAAAATGAGTTTATTTATTTTATTTACCTTCTGTTCCATCTCTGGAACCTTCAAGACCTTCAAATTCACCTCCCTCTTTCTGCGCCAAAAAAAAAAAAATCATAAAACAATGAATGATTCAAAATGAGAATATTAAACAGATTTATTAAAGCTTTATGAGATTGAAATTTACGATTTAATTAATATACAAAAAATCCAAAATAAAAAACAAAACGTTTATGCTATCTATGGAAAAACAAAGAAATACAAAATTGAAGGTTAGGTTTTCAAGAGGAATGTGAAATTGGATTCATCAATGTATAGAAGATACCTAATCAGAGGCTTGGATAGGTAAAAGTGTGAATATATACAAGATTTGGATGCGATTGTACCAACTCGGTGAATCTGAAGCAAAGAAAAATCAACCAAAGTCAAAAACAGAAAAACAGAAAAACACAAGGAAGGAAGAGAGAGAGAGAGAAAGAACCTGTGAGGAGCTGAGAACCTGTGTTTAGGCCGAGAGAGATGTGAGCTATGAAAGAGAGCGGGAGTGAGAGCGAGAGAGAGCCTTCCTTTAACGTTTTAAACTCTGAGTTTAAAATGAGCTTTTATACAATACAATAGGGTGTTATTGATTTCCAACGTTTTACAACCGTTGATATAAAATTTAATTTATTTTATCTACAGTTGATGAAGCTGTTGATAAAACTATTCTGTCTCTAATATTTTTTTTAACCCCTTTTTACTACAGTGCCTGAAGAAAAAAACTAAAACCAAATATATATATATATATTTTTCAACAGTTATAACAACTGCAGAAATAAGTTTATGAATTTTCTTATTTTTACTCTACAGTTGTACTTAATTGTAGAAAATTAAGCTTTTATCTACACTTTTTAGTGACCGTGGATATAATTATGTTGAAAAATCTCAAGTTTGTTGTAGTGACTTTAGCATAATTTTAATAAATTTTTTATTTATCTAAAAGTCAAATAAGTTATTTTCAAACAAACACTTAGAACTCTCATGTTTTGATGATTATAGTTTATTTATAACTACTTGAACGGGCTAGGCTTACGCTTACCTAAACCTTAATGCCTTCTTTTTGTCTTTTATAGCAACCTTGGCTCTCATTATAGTTAACGGTCATGGATTTGTCATATTTGAATTGTTTACGTGCAAACCATGAGAGAGACAAGTGTTTGTATATATACCATGATCTACAAAAGAAGATAACACCTCATTCATCATTGAGAAAAGTTTTTTGTTAATCAAAGAGAGTCCGATCAAGGTTTAGAAAAGGCCCTTTTAAACTTCCGTTGTTTATTGAAAAGTTGACCATGCATGATGATAACCACGTCCCTAATTTAACCAAATTGCCACATCCTCGATTAAAGTTGATTTCCTACATGCTTTTGATGGTTTCATAGAATGAAAAAGGAGAAATGGATATCGTCACCATTCCGAGAGAGTATCTCATGCGCCAGGCACATACAAGATTTTTTCCACCCTTCCATATATCAACTATGAAATTGTTAAATTTGACAAATTCGCTACATGAGTTCACCAACATTTTACTGCCTACATGGATGTGTCCAATCACCTATAAATTAATGACAATTTGCATATCCAAGGTAATTCAAAATAACCCAACCATCAACCATGTCCATGCCGATTGTGACTGCACTGAACCAGTGCCGGCTCAAGGCATAGGCAAGTTGGGCCTAGGCCTAAGGCCCCACCAAAAAACAAATTTTTCATTAGGAAAAAAAGTCCCACTTTTCATAGATAAAGGCCCAAATTTTTATAAAATTATATATATATATATATATATTTTTTTTTTTCTAAAGGTTGTACATTTTTTTTATTAGTGATGTTAAGGATACTACAAATTTTACTATTGGCTTACAAATTACCATGTTATTAATCACAAAAAAGTGATATAAACATTCATTAGTTAAATTGATGAAGTTCATCAATGAGAGACAATATCACATTATATTTTGAACATTTTATAGTGCTTTAAATTAGCGCATTTTTCTTTTTCATTTCTATTAAGACTCTCAAAGTACGAGACCAATAGAACCTTAACTCAATTGAAACCCTAAAATATTTCAAAAAGATGTTGCAAATGTGTTAAATCGTCAATTATAGATTAATCTCTCCTAATAGTTTGAGACTTTGATTTTTGTAAAATAATTTCCTACAAAGTCATACACCAAATAATATCTATCTCTCTCTCTTAAAATCAAAATATAAAATTAAAAATTAGATTACAATTTTTTTTAACTATGCATCGTCTTATATCCAAAATAAAGTATCTTTTTCAATCACAATATATTTTTATTTCTTTTTATTAATATTTATAGGTTCAACTATGATATTCAATTCTCTATATGAAACTAACATTAATCTAGTTGGTATTATTTATGTATTTAATGTGTTAAATTAACCTTAATTTGATTAGTATTAAATAATTTTGTTTAATTAATATTTACATATTAAAGGCCCTGCATAAATTTTTTGCCTTAGGCCCCAAATTATGTTGGGCCGCCCCTGCACTGAACTAATAGCTTTTGGCGGTCTGTAATGGTGCCGATGGGTTTTATACTTTTATGCCTTTGGCAAAACCATTGACCTAGATTTTGGTCTAGTTGGTTTGAGAAGTTTATTTCATAGTTAGTATGTTATCTCATTAGTAAGCTAATAGGATTGGGTAGTGGAACTTCCCAAGGTTAGCCCCCCAGGAAATATTCCTGGCTTCGCCACTGGTGGCGGTCAAGCCACTATTATTAAGAGGTATACATGTTGCATAGTGGGGAATGGTCAAGAGATTAGATAGAATGAGAGTTTGTTTGGAGTTCATGGAAAAGCTATATATGGTACAAAATTTGGCATTTGAACATTCCAAATCAAATAAAGATCTTTGGGTGCAGAGCTTGCAAGAACATTCTGACCACAAAATCTAACCTGGCTCGGAGAAGGGTGGTATAATATAAGATGAAATGTCTGAATAATGGCTATGTTATGAGATACAAGATAAAAATTCTACTATAGTCTACACACACTCAGTTATTTAAAAAAAAAAATTTGATATAAGATAGAAATTCTACTATAATCTAATCTAAATTTATATGTATATGAAACTCATTTCTTGAGACTTGAACCCTAGCTCTTGTCCCTCAGCAATAATACTCAGTTATTTTTTTAATGTGTGTAGATCCGTGTGTAAGATCCAGTGCCGGCTCTATATGTGAAGCAACTAATGAGGCCGCCTAAGGGCCCAAATAGAAAAAAGACCCCCAAATTTTAACCAATAGGGTTTAAAAAAAAAATTATAATAATATTAATTAAGTCCAAATATTAGCCAATAAATAAAATAATATTTTTTTATCAAATGAAAAACAATAAAACAATGATACGTCCACAACATTTTTCACAACACTTGTGGTAGGTAGTTACAGGGTATTATTGATGACAAAATATTAATTTTAGTGATGAGTTCAAATTAAAACCAATAACAAATTAACACCTAAGATTTGTTATGAAAATATTATGAATGTAGCACTTCTAAAAAAAAAGAGCAATACCAAAAAAAAAAAAAAAAAAAAAAAATTCACAACATTTTTCACAAGTTGAGTTGACAAATTTTTACTAGTTTTTATCTAAGTTCGCTATTAACATCACTTTTTTATTTACAACTATCAATCTGCCACATCAACAGTTATGCAAAGTTTTGTCAAATTTTGTCTAGAGACTTTCAAAAAAAAAAAAAAAAATCTACATAGTTCATGTTAATTAGTAGTAATTTTACATTTAAAACAAGATAATAGAATTTAAGTAATATTTAATTTTTTAAAATTATATTTAAATATATAAAATGTCTCAATTTCAATTTTCACATTAGGCCACCAAATACATTAAGCTGCCCTTGGTAAGATCATATGTGTAATAAACACTACTCTTGTTTTTTTTTTTTTTTTTTTTTTTTTTAAATTTTAATGTTTCTTCTTAATTAATGATATATTTCCAGTCTTTCCTAAAATAATAATAAAAATGTCTATTACTAAATTCCTGAAAAAAAATTCTGTGAATAAAAAATTTAATGTAAAATTTAATAATGATTTTAAATATGTATCATAATTTTGTATTTTACTATTATAAAATTTACGCACTATATACTTTAGGTGAAACTGGATCTCTATATATATATATATATATATATATATATTTATTTATTTATTTATTTATACAATTCTAATTAAATTATGCATCGTACTGACTATTTTTTAGATAGCGAAGATATAAAAGCTTCAATTTAGAAAACAATTTAACTCTAAATTTTTAAAAATTATTTAAACTCTACTGCGTGGTTATATGGAGAGTTTAAATTTCTGTCATTTATACACTTTTAAAAGAAAATTTTCTATCTCACATAGACTACCAATATACTGCTTCTACATTTTGTTATGATCGCAATTCTAATTACTAAAAGGCAGGATTTATAAAAAAAAAAAAAAAAAAAAAAAAAAAAAAAAAAAATTACTACAAGGCAATTTCAATTCTCACCTATTGGAACGATATACGCGATTCCATATACACTTCTTGAGGTTTACACCCTAAATACTAATTCTTGGAGACAAATCAATCGCGACACCATTTTTTATATTGAAGTTCTTGGTCAATTTTGTGAAATATACTTGAATGGAGATTATCATTTGTCCGGTAAAAGGCAATGGATTACAACGTCATTGTATCATTTGACATAAGCAATAAAGTGTTTGGAATATTAAGCATGCCAGATTTGGGTTATATTTCGCATTTCAATTAAATTTGAGAATGATTCTAAAAAAAAAAAAATCAAAATCAAAATCAAATTTGGAAAGCTTTAGCTGTGTTGGGAAATTGTGTTGCTTCGATTGTTTACGACATTTGTGTGACTGAGAAAATCTTTGCTAGCAATGGCCAAATTCTTCTGGAAGAGGACAGAGGACAAGTAGTCTTGTATAACTTAAATTCTCAAGAAATTAATCTTCAAGTTAGAGGGCGACTATCATATCATGCAACACAAGCTATAATTTATGTGAACAACCTAGTTTCAATCATGAGTCGAAATGTCATTGAGAATTATTTTACCCTAGCTCCCTAATTTTTTTTTGTATTCCACAATCATAAGCATGTCTCAAAAAGTAATATTCCTAGTCAGTTAGAACTTAGAATTGCTTTCAATGTTTCACAGGAAGATGATATTCCAGCTTATTTATATCATGTATTAAATTTGGCAAAACTACAACGTTGGTCCCTCAAATTTACCCAGTGTATGCAATTGGTCCCTCAAGTTTTAAAAATGAGTTGTATTAGTTCTTTTACTAACTGCCATTAGTGGTGTTACTTATATGGCTAACAGAACAATGACTTGACATTTTCTTTAATAATGTAACATTTATTTTTATTAAAAAATTAATTTACACCTAAGAAACAATTTGACCCGTCAGTACCAAATTAAAACTAGTATTTGCAATCTGGTTTACAAACCCACCCACAAGAGAGAAAGGGAGAGAGTATTGAAGAAACCCAAGCCCTAGCCGACGCCACTGCCTCTCGCTAGAGACGGTGGCCGCCTGCCTCACGCGTCCTCCAAGCGACAACCACTGACCCGCCTCCCTGCTGACTAATATGGACTGAAATAGTGGTGCCAAACTTTGTTCTTGAGTTCTCCACTTTCTGGGTTCCCTATGAAACATACATATTTTGTTATCTTATCCTATATTTTTCATAGAAATTGGACGAGTGACATAATTTTGGGGTTTATGCTTTCTTATGGTTTTATTTTCATAGCATATAAGCATTGCTTAAGAAAGCCTGTTGTGTTTGGCTTTGCTAGCAATTTCTTTCCTTCACATAAAATGCATTTTTTTTACCAAGCAAATAGGAGGAGCTTATTGTGGATTATGTTGTCTTTGTATATATGTTTTCTGAAGGTACCAGTTGGCGCTATGATAGAAAGCTCTGGAGGAAAATTTAAGTGTATATTTGGGACAGGTTGTCGAAAGACCCACATTCACAAGTTGGGTCACTTGAGGGCAACGGCGTCGCTGACGGCGGCTAGGGCTTGGGTTTCTTCAATCACTCTCTCCCCTTCTCTCTTGTGGGTGGGTTTGTGAACCAGATTGCGAATACTAGTTTAAATTTGGTACCAACGGGTCAGATTGTTTCTTAAGTGTAAGTTAATTTTTTAATAAAAAGAAATGCCACGTCACTAAAAAAATGCCAAGTCATTATTTTGTTAGCCACATAAGTAACGCTACTAACGGCAATTAGTAAAAGGACTAATTCAACTCATTTTTAAAATTTGAGAAACCAATTGTGCTTACTTGAAACTTGAGGGACCAATTGCGCACACAGGATAAACATGAAAGACCAACACTGTAATTTCGCTATTAAATTTCTACTCTCTATTTGGTCTGATCATATATATCTTATATGCATCTTATTGCTAGCCTTAAATGGATATTTTCGTGATGTCAATCCACAACAAAGTTACTAAATTATCCCCTCTTCTATTGGTTATTAACTTCTTTTTTCCAATTAGGTTTAAGTTTTTCATTTGGCAGGCAAAACCGCAGAAGTTGATGGATAGAGAATAGAATTATAGTTAACCTCTCGTATAAACATTAATAGATAACATTAGTCTAAAATTGTTATAACATTAGTATACAGACAAACACACTTGTTATATTACATAAAAAGAAAATGCACACATTTGTTATAAAATTGTAAAACCTCAAAAACTTATATGACGTAGATTATTATGCAGATCTGATAGAATTTAAATCTATAGCGTCTATTTTTGGATGATTGCTCTTTATCATCTTGTTATAGGTGGAGAGTTATATATACATATATATATATATATATATATATATATATATAACCCCATATCTATTATTCCATAACAAGATATTTTATCAAAATTTTTTTAGAGTAGAAGAGAAGAGAAAAATATATTTTAACATATTATGCCAAGTGACATATCTAACTTTGCACAAATTTCAATTTTATAATTATAAGTCTTCTATGGATTCTACACTGCCACACATTTTTGGCTTAGTATAAATTTCAATCACAAATTAACACAACAGAGGCTCTTTGGTATCATGGATTTTAAATTTGGCTTGCAGAATTTTATGCTCTGACCAACGCAAAACCAGATTGAAATAAGAAATATACATCATGCTAAAGAAGTTCTCTGTGACAACAAATGGTGGTCTTAATATATCATACCGAAGGCCGCGACTACAAATTTAAATTCAAGATCAACATGTAAAGGCCCTTTTATTGAGAACATTTTTCAACAAAAAAACGCTTCAAATAAGTGTCTAAAAGTTTCTCTATTGCTAAGAAAGTCCTTTGACTTCTCTTAGGTAGTAGAATTATCGTCCCTTCACTTTGAAGGCTTGTTGTCTTCCATGTATTAACAGTGTTGATTCGTGGACTAGTTGGGTTTTTTATTTTCTTATTTATTTATTTTTTCGAGAGGGTATTGGGAAACAATTTTTTTCTTTTGCTTCTTCCCCATCTCATCATTGGTCATCACCTTTGGTATGGCTGCAATGGAAGAACTGACACAAAATCTGACTAAATTTAATCTTTCGGAGAGGGAGGGGCCTGACTGCTGTTTAGAGAGCGATCTTAGCTCTCAAGACCATATCATTGTAGCAAAGTTTCTTACGAAACGGGCCCTCAACATCGATGCAATAGCTAGAACGTTTACTCCTCTTTGGCGATCTCGAAATGGTTTTCAGGTTCGCAATCTTGGAGAGCATAAAGTTTTTTTTATTTTCGATAATGCTGCTGATGTGGGTAAGGTACTTAGAGCTGAACCTTAGAGTTTTGACAAGCATCTTGTGATCATGCAGCGTTATAACAAAAGTACAGTGATGGAAGACCTGAGCTTTGATAGGACACTATTTTGTGTGCAAGTCCATGGGCTTCCATACCATTATATGAATTTCAAGGCCGCTGAAAAAATCTACGACATTCTTGGTCAGGTAATCCACTCCACTGATCCTGCCGAAACTGAGGGAGGTAATTTTATGAGGATTAGGGTGCTGATGGATGTCTCCCTGCCTCTCTACTGTGGTCGGGTAATTTCACTAGAGAATGGCAAGAATTGTGTGGGTAACATTCAAATATGAGTGCCTCCCAAATATTTGCTATTGGCGTGGCCGTTTAGAGCATGGTGATAGAGATTACGATCTATGGCTGGAGAGTGAAGGTAGTTTAACTGATGATCAAAAGCAATTCAGCCCAAGTCTTCATGCTTCACCTTTTGTTCCTTCACGGAAAAATGTTGTCTCTGTTCCAGGATTTTACAAGTCCAAAATGGGCTCGTCTTCAAAGTTGGTTGATCGTGGAACCGATGGTAGGGTTGAACCGGTGACAATGAACCAAGTTTCGCAGTTTCCAACATCTGAAACGACAGTGGTGCACTATCCTGAGAAGCCAGGTCATGTCACTAGCAATCATTTAAGGGAAGAGGACGTTATTTTGGACTCTCCAAAAGTAACGCATAACGTACGAGAAGGCAGAGATAAGGGTGGCCAAATAAGCTCAAACCCATTTGCCCATCCAAACTCACTCACTCTAATTAAACCCAAATCCACCCAATTATTAATTGGGTTAAATGGACATCAACCCAATTAGACCTGGTGATTATTGGGTTTTAACTAAAAACCCATTGGACCCCATTTAACCCAAAAACAATATACCCCAAATTCAACCCAGTCCTTCCCCCCCACACACACAAAAAAAAACCCAGCCCTCAGGTTTTTTCATTTTCCCTCATTTTCTTGGCTTCCAATCACATCACAACTCTTCAAAGTTTCAGCAAATTTCTGAGTTGTTCGCCGAAATATTCACGTTATCTCTTTCCGGTTACTCCAGCACTCATCGGTAAGTTTCGAATCTCGGATTTGGTTCCTCTCTTTAGTTACTCAAAAGTCTTCTTTTGCTTTCCTTCATTTTCTTTGTTACCAAATAATGATTCGTGTGGCACTAGGCAACAATCGTAGGACAGTGATTCGTGTGGCCCTAGGGATTTACAAGCAACCTATGTACGTGCCAAAAACCAAGAACTTTATTGCTCTGGCTGGTCTTAGACCTGAGGACACTGTTCTCACTTGGCACAACACGACCACCCAAATCGATCACCATCAGGTTTTTTTTTTTTTTTTTGGCAGTTTGCATTGCTATATCATATATATGTGCTAATGCCCCATCTGGGTTTAACGTTAATGTTTGGTTTTTGCAGGGAGCTAGGTTGATTGGGACTGGGACTTTTGGGTGTGGAAGGAGAGGAATTTATTGCTGAGAATATCACTTTTGAAAACTCTACTCCTCAGGTAATCTTTAATTTTTTTGTCAATGTTTAGCATTTCCAAGTTTTCAAATTTATTGGCTTTTCTTGTTAGTTGTTACTGTTGGGCTTTGTGGAGCCTAATTTATGTTTGATCCGGTTGACCACCTGACCCGGCCCGACCCGAATAATGTTGTGTGGTTTTTAATGGGAGATTTTCTGAGGTTTAGTCCATGGAATAGAGGCTTGGGCTGACAATTTTTTTTGGCCCATTGTGAATCTTGTGCGCAAGATATAAAAGCCGCTTTTGTGATTAGGGTTTGTTACTATTGTCGTGTTTCCGAGAGAGAGAGAGAGAAACACTGTAGCAGCACTTTGTATTTTTCCCTGATAATAGTGAAATCCTTGCAATTCCGTGGATGTAGGCAAAATTGCCGAACCATGTAAATACTGTCTTGTGTGTGTGATTGTTTTTTTTTTACGTGTGTTTTCTCTATTTTTTTTGTTTCTCACAGGTTAGAATTTCAGTTGAATTCCCAACAACTAATATCAGAGCCTAGGGTTAGGTTTGAGTGGGAGCAATTGCAGAGGAAGCAGAAAAGGCGTCTGCAATAGAAAAGTTTGATGGCACAAACTTCGCGTATTAGAGGATGCAGATTGAAGATTATCTCTATGGGAGAAAATTGCACCTGCCTCTTTTGGGGACAAAACTTGAGGCGATGAAGGTCGAGGAATGGGCTCTTCTTGACAGACAGATACTGGGAGTTATCAGGTTAACTCTGTCTAGGTCTGTTGCACACAATGTTGTAAAGGAGAAGACGATAGCAAATCTGATGAAGGATTTGTCTGGTATGTATAAAAAGCCGTCAGCAAACAACAAGGTGCATCTAATGAAGAAATTGTTCAATTTGAAGATGGCAGAGAATGCATCAGTAGCACAACATCTGAACGAATTTAACACTATCACAAATCAATTGTCGTCTGTAGAAATTGATTTTGATGATGAGATTCGTGCTCTGATCGTCTTGACTTCTTTGCCAAACAGTTGGGAGGCAATGAGGATGGCAGTGAGCAATTCTACAAGAAAGGAAAAGCTCAAGTACAATGATATACGAGATTTAATTCTGACTGAGGAAATTCACAGAAGAGATGCAGGTGAAACCTCAGGATTTGGTTCTGCCCTAAAGCTTGAGACAAGAGGCAAAGGTAATAACAGAAATTCAAATCGGGACAGATCAAAATCCATAAATTCTAATCGGAATAGAAGTAAATCTAGATCAGGCCAACAAGTACAATGCTAGAATTGTGGGAAAACAGGTCACTTTAGGAACCAATGCAAAAGTCCTAAGAAGAAGAATGAAGATGATTCTGCTAATGCTGTAACAGAAGAGGTACAAGATGCATTACTTCTTGCAGTAGACAGTCCACTTGATGATTGGGTTTTGGACTCAAGAGCTTCGTTTCATACCACTCCACACCAAGAAATCATACAGAATTATGTTACAGGTTATTTTGGTAAGGTGTATTTAGTTGATAGTTCAGCCTTGGATGTTGTGGGTATGGGAGACATCTAGATATTGTTGCCCAATGGGTCTGTTTGGTTACTGGAGAAGGTTCGACATATTCCTGACCTGAGGAGGAATCTGATTTCTGTTGGACAACTTGATGATGAAGAACATGCAATACTATTTGTTGGTGGTACTTGGAAGGTTACAAAGGGAGCTAGGGTATTGGCTCATGGAAAGAAGACTGGTACTCTATATATGACCTCAAGTCCAAGAGACACAATTGCAGTTATTGCAAGTACTGATACAATTCTATGGCACCACAGACTTGGTCACATAAGTTAGAAAGGGATGAAGATGTTGATGTCAAAAGGAAAACTACCAGAATTGAAGTCCATTGATTTTGACATGTGTGAAAGCTGCATATTAGGAAAGTAGAAAAAATGTGAGTTTCTTGAAAATTGGTAGGACACCGAAGGCTGAAAAATTGGAGTTAGTACACACTGATTTGTAGGGGCCTTCTCCGGTTGCATCCCTTGGACGTTCAAGGTACTACATCACTTTCATTGATGACTCAAGTAGAAAGGTATGGGTTTATTTTCTAAAAAATAAATTTGATGTATTTGAAACTTTTAAGAAGTGGAAGGCCATGGTTGAGACAGAAACATGTTTGAAAGTAAAATGTTTGAGGTCAGATAATGGAGGAAAGTACATAGATGGAGGGTTCAGTGAGTATTGTGTTGCACAGGGAATTAGGATGGAGAAGACCATTGCTGGGACACCATAGCAGAATGGTGTGGCTGAGCGCATGAACAGAACTCTCAATGAGCGTGCTAGGAGTATGAGGTTGCATGCTGGACTACCAAAAACTTTCTGGGCTGATGCTGTTAGCACTACAGCTTACCTGATAAACCGAGGGCCATCAGTTCCCATGGAGTTCAGACTTCCTGAGGACGTTTGGAGCGGTAAAGAGGTAAAGTTTTCACATTTAAAAGTTTTTGGTTGTGTTTTCTATGTTCATATTGATTCTGATGCTTGTAGTAAACTTGATGCAAAGTCTAAAATATGTTTTTTCATTAGCTATGGTGATGAAAAATTTGGCTATAGGTTTTAGGATTAACAAAACAGGAAAATCATCAGAAGTAGAAATGTGATATTTAATGAACAGGTTATGTATAAAGACAAGTCAACTATAGTGCCAAATGTTATAGAGATAGATCAAAAGAAATCTGAGTTTATCAACTTAGATGAATTGATTGAAAGTACTGTCCAGAAAAGGGGTGAAGAAGATAAGGAGAATGTAAATTCACAAGTAGATCAGAGTACACCTGTAGCAGAAGTCTGCAGATCTTCTAGGAACATTAGACGTCCACAGCGTTATTCACCCGCTTTAAATTATCTCCTGTTGACTGATGGTGGTGAGCCAGAGTGTTATGATGAAACCTTGCAAGATGAGAATTCAAGCGAGTGGGAGTTAGCCATGAAGGATGAGATGGATTCCTTGTTGGGGAATCAGACATGGGAATTGATTGAATTGCCAGTAAGAAAGAAGGCTTTGCACAACAAGTGAGTATACAGAATAAAAAATGAGCATGATGGTAGCAAACGTTACAAGGCCAAATTGATTGTTAAAGGGTTCCAGCAGAAAGAAGGCATTGACTACACAGAGATATTTTCTCCAGTTGTGAAGATGTCAACAATTAGACTGGTATTGGGAATGGTGGCTGCAAAAAATTTATATCTTAAGCAGTTAGATGTGAAGACGACATTCCTTCATGGTGACTTGGAGGAAGATCTTTACATGATTCAGCCAAAAGGGTTCATTATTCAGGGACAAGAGAATTTAGTCTGCAAACTGAGAAAGAGTTTGTATGGCCTAAAACAAGCTCTTAGACAGTGGTACAAGTAATTTGATAGTTTTATGCATAGAATTTGGTTCAAGAGATGTGAAGCTAATCACTGTTGTTATGTTAAGTTTTTTGACAATTCTTACATTATATTACTGTTGTATGTGGATGATATGCTTATTGCAGGGTCTTGCATTGAGGAGATTAATAATCTGAAGAAGTAATTGTCAAAACAGTTTGCAATGAAGGATTTGAGAGCTGCAAAGCAAATCCTTGGTATGAGAATCATTAGAGACAAGGCTAATGGTACCTTGAAGCTTTCACAGTCAAAGTATATGAAGAAAGTTCTCAGCAGATTCAACATGAATGAAGCTAAACCAGTGAGCACACCCTTGGGTAGTCATTTCAAACTGAGCAAAGAACAGTCACCGAAGACAGAAGAAGAAAAAGTCCATATGAGCAAGGTGCTCTATGCCTTAGCTATTGGCAGCTTGATGTATGCTATGGTGTGTACAAAGCCAGACATTACACATGCAGTGGGAGTTATGAACAGATTCATGAGTAGGCCTAGAAAGCAGTATTGGGAGGCAGTCAAGTGGATTCTGAGATATTTGAAAGGTTCATCAGATATATGTCTTTGCTTCACAAGTGCAAGTTTGAAGCTGCAAGGTTATGTAGATGCTGATTTTGCTGGTGATGTTAATAGTAGAAAGAGTACTACTGGGTTTGTATTTACTCTAGGTGGTACAACTATAACATGGGCTTCAAATTTGTAAAAGATTGTTACTTTGTCTACTATAGAAGCTGAGTATGTTGTAGCAACTGAAGCTAGAAAGGAGATGATTTGGCTACATGGTTTCTTAGATGAATTAGGTAAGAAGCAGGAGATGGGCATTCTACATAATGACAATCAGAGTGAAATTTTTCTTGCTAAAAATTCGCCTTTTCATTCAAAGTTGAAACATATACAGACTAAATACCACTTTATCTTGTACCTTATTGAAGATAAGCTGGTAATACTTGAGAAGATTTGTGGATCTAAGAACTCGACAGACATGTTGACTAAGGGTGTTACTATTGAGAAGCTGAAGCTGTGTGCAGCTTCAATTGGCCTTCTAGCTTGAAGACAGGAGGATGAGTTGCAGGGATGAGGGATTGTTTTTGGAGGATAGCGGCTGATGTTGGTGATTGAACTAGTCTCCAAGTGGGAGATTTGTTGGGCTTTGTGGAGCCTAGTTTATGTTTGATCCGGTTGACTACCCGACCCAACCCGAATAATGCTGCGTGATTTTTAATGGGAGATTTTCTGAGGCTTAGTCCATGGAGCAGAGGCTTGGGCCGACAAATTTTTTTGGCCCATTGTGAATCCTGTGCACAGGATATAAAAGCCGCTTTTGTGATTAGGGTTTATTACTGTTGTCGTGTTTCAGAGAGAGAGAGAGAAACACTGTAGCTGCACTTTGTATTTTTTCTTGATAATAGTGAAATCCATGCAACTCCGTGGACGTAGGCAAAATTACCGAACCACGTAAATACTGTCTTGTGTGTGTGATTGTTTTTTTTTTTACGTGTGTTTTCTCTATTTTTTTTTTTTTTTCTCACATGTTGGAATTTTGATTGAATTCCCAACAGTTACTTGGTACTCTAGCTTTGATGAATTTAGATAATGGAAGATCAGCTAAATGTGGTAGAAACTAAGTTTTGGGGTTTTTTAGGTGATAGGTAAATTGGAATTTTTGGATCAAGGTTTTGGATATAGAAAAGATTGCACCTTTTGTGTTGGCTAAATTGTTTTCCGCACCACAATTTGTTTCTTTCAAAATGCTGAGTTTTTTTTTTTGTTGTTGTTGGTTTTGTTTTCCTTTACATTTTAGATATGGATTCAATGAATGAAGAAAATGATGAGTATGGTGAAGCTAATTATTGAAATGCATTGTGTTGTCCATTATGTGTGATTTAGGTTACATTATTTTTGTAGTTGTTGAATTTCATTATTTTTCTTACCAATGGTGTATGTTTTTGTTCGTAGGGTCTCAGCTATGCAGAGGAATTGTTAGCTCATCTGCCTGTGTTTTGTAATTTGACCTGTCTTAAATTTATTGGGGAGCCAATGAATTTTGCTTCTGGAGCACTGGGGAACATAATTTAGAAGCTTCCTTGTGTGAATTCTCTCATATTTAATGTGGTAATGTTGTTAAAACTAACTATTCCTTTAGGAAGCATCAGTAAATTTTTTCTACAACTCATTGTCTAAACCCTGTATTCATTGATGACCGTGCAAGGGATCTTCCTGTCTCCATATTGTGAAGAAGGTGAATGGAGGTTGGATCCTGTTGCTCCTTGTTTCTCAACACACCTCAAGTCCATCACAACTAGGGTTTTTGGTGGAACTAAAGGAGAGTTACATGTGGTGACCTTTTTGCTTGAAAGTGCTCTAATTTTGGAGAGGTTGGTCATATCTTGTTCACTTGATAAGTTCTCTGGAGGTGTAGGGCGGCAAAAGGAGGTTCATGATCAGCTAATGCTATCTAGACAATCAAGGACTTGTGCAATTGAATTTTCATGAGCCTTTCTTGAAATTCCAACCACAGTTTGGTCATTTCTGAGTGTTTGTTTCCAACATTATCCAGAACATGTAAGAATTATGGCAGGACATCTTTTGCTTCATGTTTTGACTTCCGTCATAAAATTTCAATCATAGCTCTAGAGTTTTTTGTTTTCAACTATTTTTCTGCATTTCCTTTGGCTATTTGACTGTAGTTGATGAATTAGGTTTGATACAAATTATCTAAGCTGTAAAGTTTATGCTTTGAAAGCTGCCTTAACCTCAGCCTCCCTTTTGTTGAATACATGTATCTGTTCCTAATTTATCAAGTATTTAAGGTACAAAATGTGCTATCATTGATGTGATCCATGTGGATCCCATGACCCGTGAGATACATGGCTCCTATGTCCATCTTAACTGTCCCCTTTATAAGAAAAACCAAAGGGCAAAAAACATTGTCATCTACCATCTTAACTTTTTTTTTTACCCCTTTTGCCAATTAAAAGGCAAAAAAAAAAAAAAGCAACGACAATTGACATGATTTTCTAAAAAATCAACCTTAGTTTGTTTTCATCTTTGACCTGAGACTTTAATCATTCCTCTAATATGGTAGAAAAAATTGTTGTGAATCATTCAGGGAAAGATATCAGAATAATTTGTTTCAATCTTAAGTCAAGACAAATCATTTGGCTAAGGTAAACACCAAGTTCAGTTTTTACTCCTTGTGAATGATAGTGGTGAAGCTCTTTTTTTCTTTTTCTTTTTAAATAGAAAACTGAAATTCAATCCACTTTGAGTCTTCTGCCTAGTGGTTTACGAAAATACCAAAAAGAGAAATAAACAAAACACAAACAACCATCAAGGCCATAAAGGCAACCAATAGAAGTCTAGGAGCAAGGAGTACTTACGAGTTTTTTTCTTGCTCAATAGGATAGAATAACCCAATAGTTCACATGACATTAATAGCAAACATGGCTGCTCCTACAACTTCAAGATTTTGGGAATGTATATTTATAATGAAAAAAATGTTGTATTAAGAATGACAACATAATGCAGTTAATCTTAGTTCAATTTTTTTTTTTTTTTTGGATGAATTAGTTGTGTGGTATTTTGGTCATTTTTTTTGGGTTCGGGGGTATTTTGGTCATTTTTGGGTTTCAGTGGTATTTTGGTAATTTGTTAGGTTTTGGGGGTATTTTAGTCATTTTTTGGATTTCAGGGGTATTTTGGTAATTTTTTGGTTTTGGGGTATTTTGGTCATTTTTTGGGTTTCGGGGGTATTTTGGTAAATTTTTGGTTTTCGAGAGTATTTTGGTCATTTTTTGGGTTTTAGGGGTATTTTGGTCATTTTTTGGGTTTCGGGGGTATTTTGGTCATTTTTAGGTTTCGAGGGTATTTTGGTCATTTTTTGAAGATTTTTGAGTATTTTGGTCATTTTCACTTTAGTGGCATTTTGGTAATTTTGATAATTGGGTAATTTGGTGGGTTGGGGTTTACCCATAATAATTGGGTTGGGTTGGGTTGGATTTGGGTTAGAAGCAATTAGTTAAATGAGTTTTATATACCCAACCCAATTATGCCCACCCCAAACCCACCCATTTGCCACCCCTAGGCAGAGATAATACATTAAATGATTTTGCAACTCTCCCTAAGATTTCGGATAATCATTACTCCTTGAATCAAGGGAGAATATTCTCATCTAAATCATTTGATGCTAGCATTAAGGAGATTGATTTAGAGTTATGCAAATATGATCCCATTCAAGTCTCGACCCAAACTGGTAATATTTCCCAAAATACCATTACTGATGTTGAGTCACGTGAGAAGTAAGAGATAATTAAGTCACAAAAACAGCAAGGCATGTGGACCCGTTTGGCAAGTAAAGTCAAGAATGGTAAGACTCAAGAGAACGCAGAAACTAAAGGCACTAGTAGTGCAGAAAATGCAGGTGGTGGTAAGAGGATTTTTTTCACAGATTGGTGATCTTTCTGAATTACCTTGCAAGAAAAAGCAGGTTTTGAGGGAGGATGAAGTCTTATTTTTTCCATTTGTAGAGGCTAGTAACCAACCCTGCCAAGATTCATGAATCTTCTAATTTGAAACTGTCGTAGGCTTGGGAACCTACATATAAGGAAGGAGCTTAGAGATATTATTTGAGCAAAAGATCCATCTGTAGTGTTTATAGCTGAAACACTTATAGATGAAGCAAGGCTAGACTGAGTGTTGCATGATATTGATTTTGACAAAAAATGGGTGGTCCCAAGGAAGGCCGTGGGGGTGGCCTTGTTTGTTTTTGGAAATCATCAATTGATTTAACAGTTGAAGATTCGTCCAAGTATTATATTGATGCATGTATTGATAAGAATACTAATCAGGAGTGGCGATTTACAAGATTCTATGGCAAACCCAAAACATTAAGAAGAATTGAAGCTTGGGACAGTTTACGAAGTTTAAACCACCACCTAGATACTTTGTGGCTCTGTGCAGGGGATTTCAATGAATTAGTAAGCCAAGACAAAAAATTGGGAGGGGCAATCAGGCCCATCAACTAGATGCAGCTATTTAGAGATGTTTTAGATGAGTGTGGTTTTATGGATCTTGGATTTGTTGGCCCTTAATTCACTTGGAGTAGACACCTTGAAGATGGACATTCAATATGGGAAAGACTTGACAGAGGTTGGGCAAATAATGCTTGGTTTCAAAAATTCTCAGGATCACATGTTCACCACCTTCGCTGTGATTCATCGGATCATGTTCCTTTATATATAAATTTGTCAGGCATGGAACTGCCTCCAAGGAAAAAGAATTTTTGATTCGAGGAGATGTGGCTTTCAGACAATAGTTGTGGGGAGACAATTGAAGCTACTTGGTGTTTTTCAAATTGTGGTGTAGGTGATGGGTCTATTATTAAAAAGGTGGAAAGATGTGGAAAAGATCTAGCTTGGTGGAACAAAAATATTTTTGGGAATGTAAGATTGGAGTTGGAAAGGCAGCGGAAGTTGTTGGTTCAGGCAGAAAGGGAAGCTGTGAGTAGTGGACTTAACTTTCAGGTTAGGGAGCTCAAACATGAAATAAGTACTCTTGTAGACAGAGAAGCTCGGATGTGGAAACAGAGGTCTTGAGTGCTATGGCTGACTAATTGCGATAGCAACACAATTTTTCCACACTAAAGTAACCCAGAGACATAGAAAAAAATCTAATTAGGGGCATAAGGGACAAACACAATATTTGGCAGCACAATCCCGAAGGTATAGAATCTGTTATTCTAAATTACTATCAAAACTTGTTCTCCACTTCCACTCTAGTTGATCAAGCCACTACATTGGCTCAGATACCACAAGTCATAACAGAAGAGATGAACCAATTGTTAGCTGGAGAATTCATGGCACATGAAGTAGTAGCAGCTCTAAAACAAATGGCTTTGCTTAAAGCCCTAGGCCCAGATGGAATGTGCCCATTGTTTTATCAACATTTTTGGCATACGGTGAATCAGGATGTTATTAGTTCGATCCTTTCCTGGCTAAATTCAAGTACATTGCCTCATCTTGTTAACCATAACTCTATTGCTCTCATTCCGAAAATAAAAAAATCCAGAGTATATAACTGAGTATCGCCCTATTAGCTTGTGCAATGTGCTGTATAAGATTTTTTCAAAAGTTCTAGCTAATAGATTGAAGAAGTTGCTGCTTACGATCATCACTGAACACCAATCTCTTTTTGTAAAGGATTGCCTCATCACTAATAATATTTTGGTGGCGTTTGAAACCCTTCATAGTATGAAAAATTATAAAGCCGGAGACAATGGCTTTATGGCTCTCAAGCTTGATATGAGCAATGTATCCTTCACGAGGAATTAAGCAAGGAGATCCACTATCTCCCTTTCTCTTTTTTACTTAGTATGGAAGGGTTGCATGGGCTGATTAATAGTGCAGCAAGGAGGGGTGAACTAACTCACCTGTTATTTGCAGATGATAGTCTTCTGTTTTGTAGGGCAAATTCGGAAGAATGTGAAATGGTGCTTCAAATTTTGGAATCCTATGAGCAATAAGCCTCGGGCCAGAAAGTCAATAGAAATAAGACAATAATCTTTTTCAGCAAATCCACACCAGACACTGTTAAGCAAGCAATCAAAAATGCTATGGGACTTCAAGAAATCACTGAGTATGAGAAATATCTTGGTCTTCCTTCTTTGGTGGGGAGGAGGAAAAAAAAAAGTTTCAATTATATAAAAGAAAAAATTTGGCAGAAGCTACAAGGATGGGAAGGAAAATTGCTATCTCAAGATAGCCGAGAAGTACTTTTAAAGTCTCTCATTCAAGCTATACCAACCTTTACCATGGGTTGTTTTAAGTTTCCACTGGGTTTATGCAATGACATTGAAGCTTTGATTAAAAAAAAAAAAACTGGGGCCACCGTGGAGATTGGAGAAAAATTCATTGGATGAAGTGGGATGTGTTGACAAGCTCCAAATCAGTGGAAGGAATGGGGTTTAGAGATTTGGCTTTGTTCAATGACTCTTTGTTGGCAAAACAAGCTTAAAGGCTGCTCAAAAATACAAACTCTCTTTTTTACAAGGTATCCAAAGCAAGATTTTTCCCAAACTGCTCAATCATGGAGGAGAAGGATTCAAGATCGGCCTCCTATGCTTGGAGAAGCATTTTGTAGGGTTGGGATGTACTACTTAGAGGCTCTAGGTGGTGTATTGGGAATCGAAAATTTGTCAAAATATGGCAAAATCATTGGTTGCCAAGAAAACACCCACCTTTGATGTCATCACCTTCAATCCCGTCAATGGAAGATGCGACAGTGGATTTATTGATAGATGCAACACAAAGGCAGTGGAATCATGAGATGATTGAAGGCATTTTAGCTTCACAAGAAACTGAATTAATAAAAACACTCCCTCTTGCATGGGTTGAATAAGAAGATTCTCTATTTTGGCCTTTGGCGAAGGATGGTGTTTACACATGTAAATCTAGTTATCATTTCCTGAAAGAAAAGTCAGAGCTGGTGCATCAGGATGACTATGAAGTGCTGGATAAAAACCTTTGGAAGGGAATTTGGTCACTACATGTACCAAATAAGGTAAAGAATTTTATGTGGAGAGCTTGCCGAAACTCACTACCAACTAAGCTGAATTTAGTGCGTCAAACAGTCATTGAAGAGCCTCACTGTGATAGATGCTGTGAAACTGCAAAACATATCTTTCATGCTCTTTGGTCATGTCCTATACTTGATACTGTGTGGTCAGATACTAAGCAATGGGCTTGCCGAATTAGACAGTTCTTGGACTTTAAGGAATTGCTTTCATGGATTCTGAAGGAGCACCGTAAACCAGAATTATTTGGATTCATGGCATGGGCAATCTGGACACAAAGGAATAAAACCCAATTGCAACGACCTTGCTATAATATGCAGCAGCTAGCACAAGAGTGTAAGGAACGCTTGGGTGAGTTTCTTGACATAAATCCATTGCCACTGCCTCGGGCTCACTGGCATCCACCACCTATAAAACTGGTAAAGATTAACTTCGACGGTGCCATTTTTTCTGAGGTGAATAAGTCAGGTATTAGTGTGATTGTTCGGGACAACAATGGTCTGGTTATTGCTTCTCTATTGAAACATATTCCTCAGGCATACTCACCAAAAAATATCAAAGCCTTAGCTGCATGTACATCCATACGGTTTGCATCAGAGATTGGTCTTAGAGAAGTTGTTCTTGAAGGAGACTCACGGGTTTTAATGGCAAGGTTGATCAATGATACTGAGGTTCTGTGAGATAGTGGAATGCTCCTTGATGATGTGCAAAGTTGCTCTAGGTATTTTAATCAATTACATTACTCTCATGTTAAGAGAAAAGGTAATATGGCTGCTCACAGTCTTACCAGGAATGTTGTGCATATCTCAGACTTTATTGTGTGGATGGAGAATGTTCCACCACAATGTTTTCCTGTCATCCAAGCTGATTTAGCTGGAGTTTCTTAATAAAAGTTCTATCTTCCCTCTCCAAAAAAAAAAAAAAAAACCATGTAAAGGCACTTACATTATTTTTTAAAATTAATTTCTACTTAAATACAAAAAGTGTAGTGCGTGGATTGGGATATTAATGAGACAATTTTTTAAAAGATGCGAGTTTTGATCTCTTGGAGGTTGTAATGTAATCCATAATGCATACCTTGGATGCAAAATTCCCACATACCCCGAACGCTTCTGAAAATGTGATCTTTGCAATCAAGGCTTATGGTTTGTCTAGATTGAGGGTGAGGGAGGAGGAGTAGAGTAGAGATGGTTGAAAATGAGTCTATTTCTGGTCAACTCTACTCCCCTCCCCTCCACTCCCCCCCTCCCAATTCAAATAGGCCCTTAAGGAACGCTAATGGTTAATGTAGTTGACGACAAGTCCATCCTTCCATTGCCTCATATTTGTTAGTTCCATCATGGTCGCTGTGTGACGGGTACTGTGATAGTGATTCAAAAAATTTCTTTCCATTTGCTCCCAATTGTCAATGAATTCAAGCTCAAGATTGGTGTACCAATCAAAGGCATTCCCCTAAAGGGAGCGAACAAATTGTTTCACAAGGAGATCTCCTTCTGTGCCAACATTGTAAGTAACAAGTTTCGACAAAGTGGACAATGTTTTGTTTGGAATTCCCTGTCCCGTCAAACTATTGAAACTTGGGAGGTTAATAACTTGCAGGCATTCGTAAGTTGTCAACCCTCTTTGTGTATAGCTTTGAGTACATAAGAGAACTCTAAGGTGCACCACCATATTGAGCTCAAATAGTATTTGCTATCATGTCTTGCAATTTCTAGAGTGATAGAGAAGCGATGAAGGTGGAGCTCCCTTGTTGGTTGTTAGCCTTCTTTGGAGAAAATGTATGAGCCCCTTGCGATGTATGTTGATGAGTTTGAGATTGGCCATTGCTAGCTTAGACTCCCCTCGTTTCTGAACCTCAAGTTTGTTCATAAAGGTGGCGATTTGAAGGTCTTTCTCCTCTATAGTCTTGGTAAGGTTAGCAATGTCACACCCCATTTCAACAATCTTTTCATCAACAGTTGCAATCTTCGTCATCATGGTTGACATGACTATCATACAAGATGAGTTTTTTGAGAAGGAGTTGACTTCTTGAGGGGATCTTGGGGAAGAACCCAACAACGAAGCAGTGCTTGACCCAACATTTGATGCAGAGTAGGAAGATTTTTTTTTCCTAACATTGAGTTCTCTAGAATGAATGTTGAATCTCCCACCTTTGTGAAGATATGTTTTCTTGCTCATGGAGTGCTTAAAGAGATGATCGTCTTTGGTTGAGCCGAAGCATTGGTGAGCTTGGTCACATGAGCTTTCCCAACGACCTTTTGTGCTGTGAAAAGTCTCATTATCTTGGCTTTGTTTTGAGTTATGGGACTTGTGGAAGTATTGTTGCTTGTTTATCCTCCAAAACATTTTGTAACATTCTTGGGCATGTGAGACTTCTTTGAAGCCATTGATCTTGGTAGATTAGAGACTTGAAGATTGGTAGATTGGAGACTTGAAGATTTCTAGGATGGAAAAAGAGATGAGAGGTAGAGAGGTCCAACTGGGCGTGCCAGAAATTTGTACACAAATTTCGTAAGGCTAAATCACACAATCATGAAATAATATAACAAATTATCAATTTATATTTATTTATATTAAAAGCGAGTACAATTATCTATATGACTCTTTAAAAAGAAAGAATACAATAAACTCCTCTAGTTCGATCTCCATGGCACTTTATGATCCAAGGGGCTATGAACCTTGATCTTGAGTCATGATTTGATGTCTCCAAGTGGATGTGTAATTGGATGTATTTGATTTGACATCAAGAGTTGTTGACTTAATGCTAAACTAAATGAAAAGAAACTTGAAGGAAAATCCATACTTTGATTTGAAGAAGTAGGAATGAGCCTTGATTTTGATAGAGCAAAGAGTACTCTTTTGGACTTAGAGATGACGCTATCTTTTGGTAGTGTCAATAGGCCTCTCTCTAAGTTTCTATACCTTTTCTCATGTGAGAAACCTCTATTTATAGACAACTCAATGGTCTTTAATTTGGAATTTTCTCTCACTATTTATTGCGAGTTAATTACAAATTTTGAATTTAATTTGATCTTGCATTTAATAAGAACATTCCATCTACATTTTTTATTTTGATGTTGTAACATGACTTTCTTTATTTGACGCTACCACGTGGCTTGGACACGTGTCATTTCTATGTGAGTCATGGTAACTCAAAAACTTGATATGTGGCTTAATTTCATTTGTTGATTGTTCACTATTAACACATCATCAATTGAAAATTTATTTAATCACAAATATTTAACACATCATCAATTGAAAATTTATTTAATCACAAATATTTGATCATGATCAATTAGATG
This sequence comes from Quercus aquifolioides, assembly GCA_019022515.1. Classification (NCBI taxonomy): domain Eukaryota; kingdom Viridiplantae; phylum Streptophyta; class Magnoliopsida; order Fagales; family Fagaceae; genus Quercus; species Quercus aquifolioides. Next base: position 28,043,336 of record CM032328.1, on the reverse strand, counting down.
GTTGTGAATACATCATAAAATTTTGATGTCTACATAGGCATATCCTCACAAAATTTGGACTGCATTTCTTCATAAAATGTAAACCAATCAATCAGCAACAAAAACAGAATTTAAATGAAGCGTACACATAAAAGGAGAGGGGAAAAAAAAAAAAAACCTTTTTACCAAGAAACAAAATTATAATATAAATAATCCAGGAATATGGTAATATGGAAGGTAAAACCTAACATTTTCATATTACAAGGTTGCCGATTTAAAGATGCACTAAATTAAGAAAGCATGAAATCAAAGTTCTACATACCAAAGGAATTTGCTCACTGGATCATCAACCTGTTGCAACAAAAATGAGCTATTAATAAGAGCATTACTAGTAAAGTTGATTAATAAAAAGTTAAATATTTGAAAAAGCATATCACAGAGCCTTTATTTTACACATGAATGTAAGCATTTGAGGGGCATAAGGCCATCGAGAGTAAAGATTTTATGTCAATTATTGAGCTGATCCTAACCATCAACAAAACAGATATCAAGAAGCCAAGAAGAAACCATTTTACAAGTTGATTGTCATAAACAAAATATCACTTCTTTCATTCTTGAAAATCACAAAAGAGAGGAACCCCTCAAAATTAATAGTAGCAAGAAGAAAACAACACCACTCAGGCAAATTGAGGATGGCCTAAATGCCAAAAGGAAACAATGTTATTTAGGAATCCTAGTCTTTAAAAGAAATCCAATCATGTAATTTATCAAATAGATATCGCAATGAAATTTATTACAAATCAAGCACCTCATTAGGTTTTAAGTTAGTGATTCATTGTATTCTCCTTGACAACTGGAATTGATTAGGGAACCTAGGTGTAGTTACAAAAGATTAATCTTTTGTAGTTTTTTTTTTTTTATTCAATTCATTGTTTTGCACCATTTGACAATCAAGTTTCCTCAAGATTCAATCTTTTTCATCACCTAACACTTCCCAAACATCCCCTTACTATATTTCTTACTTCGTTTTGCAGCTGTCAGAGACTCAGATGTAATGACTAGGGGTTATAACATCCCCTCACTCTATTTTTTACTTCATTTTTCAGTTGTCAGAGACTCAGATGTAATGTCTAGGGGTCAAATAAACAATAGCATAAATATGGAAGAAATCAAATAATTGAGGGAAATTATTGTAAATTTCCTTACATATATAATGTGAGTGCATCTCCTTTTATGGTACAAAATGTCTTACATCTCTACATAGTTAGAATTATAAACATGTACACAACCGCACAGTCGCATACTTTTGATGTGATGCTTACTTTACAAATATAAGCTCTTGTAGGGTGGGGGAAGGAGGTTAGGGGGCGAGAGTCAGGATTTAAGTCTCTAGAAGGGAGTTCACACACATATTCTAAGATTAAGGTGGAGTAAGATTTCCATCTCAAATATTAAAAAAAATAATAATAAAAAAAAAAAAGAGAGAGAGAATTATAAACATATACAATCAATTATAAAAGAGAGTGATTATTCCTTAGAGAGCTCTAATAGTAATGGTGGTTGTCAAAGTCCAGATTTGGTATCAGGGGAGTGATTGCATGGAAGATATTGTGCTATTGTTTCCTTAGAAGATCCCAATAATAAAGATGGTTGACTAGAGTCAGATACGGTAAGAGAGAGAGAAAGAGAGGGAGAGTATACCGTTGAAAATTCAAGTTGACATGTCAAAGAACACCTTGGAAACTCTGACAACTTCTTGAGAATAAGAAAGTTTTCCTCAAAATCTGATAAGCCAGTTTGTATTCCCATTGTTTTCAAGACTTTCGCATTGTTTAGAATATATTTTACGAGTTCCAGCTCATGATCCAAGCTTCTAAATCCTAAAAAATAAAAACTCCGAAGGTGTGATGTTAGACATTTAGGGACATGTGGTGGCTGTGTCCAGCATGACTCATGTGGTCCTTTAGTATTTACCTGAATAAAACATATCCACCAGTTTATGAAAAGTCAAGCCAAAGAGAAGATTAACTGAAATAATCTTTAAAAACAAACTGACCTTTTTAAGAAAAAGATTCTCAAGATTAGGAGCACTTTCGAGGAATTTTGGTAGTAGCTGCCATTCGCAGCAACTAACTCTAAGTTCCAACAATCTTAGATTATTAAATTTTGGAATATCATATGTAAAAGCAAAGCTAAGACCCTGCACAAGAACATTATAAACACAATAACATTATTACAAATAGCACAAGAAAGCATTAATAATTAGATAGGGCAAGAAAGGATTAGGAGTTGATTGCCCCAAATGCATCAAAGTAAGCTATAGGAGTTTAGATGCATTTGGTGTACCTTAAGCACAGGGTTACTAGGCCTAGAAAATAAACCTGATAAAAGTACAATTTTAGTTTTAAAAAAAAAAAAAAAAAACAAAAATAATAATAATGAAATGTTAGGGATATAATTTTTTTTGCATCCTATTTCACAACATGCTGAGATATAGATTTATAATTGAGGCAATTTTACCTTCAAATGGACCTGCCATTTATTGTTTATCAATCACAGCATGCAATTTCAACCTTCTTGAAAAAATTGGTATCACTAGACTTATTGATTTTAAAAAAAGAGTAAGCAATAAGTTGTATGAAACTCAAAAATTTGGCTGGCAGTGGAAATTATTATTGTATTCATCTATAATAATGATTTAACAATTTAAAATTAAAACAAACCAGCATCAACACAACAATTTGAGAAAAAAACAAACAAACAAACAGTCAAAACAAAACTAGCATAAACTAACTAATTTCGCATGAAATTGAGGAACGAACTAAGAATTACTACAAGTGGAAACAAAGAAAGCACCTTGGTGAAATGCAATGTCAAAGTTTGAACATTAGGGATCGCTCTGAGAAGCTTGAGTATGCAGTGACCGTAATTTTCATGCTCATCTTTTTGCCGGTGTCCAAGTAAATAAACATACGCTTTAACAACATTAGTCACGTTTTCAAGCAAATAATCTTGGCAATCTCGACCCCAGAGAAAAAGATACTTAAGAATGGGTGCATTTATATCAAGCTTGAATCTAGCATTCTTATCTTTTGGATCACTGAAGACAATCAATTTTTTGAAGTGAGAAGAACAACTTATGAGCCTGCGAAAACAGTCATCATTTGCATACTTGATTCCAAATCCAAGAAAAAGATGCTCGAGATTCGGAAAATGAACGAATGAAGGACAATTGAGAAGGACTTCACCATCCAGTCTCAAAACCTTCAGTGACTCGGAATTATAAAAACTTTGAGGCAACTCAATTGGTTGGCTAAGATTACCTAAGAGGTAGAGTTTGAGTTCTTCGAGGTGATGCCCTATTGCATAAGAAATCCATGTATGGACATAGATTGGATCCACAACAGAACGGTTGTGGAATTGGAGTTTTAATTTCTTCACATGTATGGGTTTGCGGAGAGCATAAACTCTCCATACAAAATGTGTAAAGGTCATACCATCATTAGACTCAGCAACATTGTCTTGGTTCTGTCTTTTGATGTCTTCGAAATCAAGAACAGGGACCATAGTCCAGAGCGGCTTCCACCTAGTCGACAATATTGTTGTGGCGACAGACTGTTTGGTTGGGAGAAATGAAAGGATGTGGCAGAGAAGTGAATCCGGTAGATTGCTGATCCTGTCCACCTCTGCGTATTTTTTGCGTTTTGTGTCTGATTCAGTGGCCATCACTTCCTGTGAATCTGTTCACTATATATATTAATTAAACGTCTAACCATTACTGACTTTACTCTAAGATTTTGTCTTAAAATAAAAAGGTTAAAATTTGTAGCAAATTACCTGTTTATTCAGCAATGAAAATTCAAAACTTTCAGTTTCATACACAAACGAGTAGAAAACATACGTAAAAGAAATGATATTCAAAATTATAACATTAAAGAAACAAAAAATAAATCAGAAGATCAAAATACATATATAAGATGACATGACTCTATGACCTGAAACGTTAACAATCTGGAAATAATGGCCATGTGGGAATCAGACAATGTTGTTGTACCAGTTAGGGTTAAAAGAAGGGTCTCAAGTTGCGCGAAAAAGAGAGGAAGGGTATGGCCAAAGCGGAACAAATAACATTTTTATTTCACAACATTTTCACAACAAATCACGGGTAGTTAGTTGTTATTGGTTCAATTTGAATTTAGCACTGAAATTACTTTTTTAACCCAACAATAACAGTTAATAACAACCTGCCACTTAGGATTTGTTGTAAAAATATTGTAAACATATCATTTCTCGTAAATAAATGACATTATTGGAGGAGTTCTTCTAACAAAAAAACAAAAAAACCATAATTTTTGCCACAACTTTCTTACGTGACGGACTATGATTGATTGTATATCACTTTAATATAGATCATTACTTTTTACCTCCAATCACAATCAACCACATGAATAGTTGTGGCAAAAATTATACATTTCTTGTGGTATTAAATTTTTTGTTATTTGAGAGGGAAAAAAGAGAGAGAAAGTCATGGGAAAATTAAAATTTTGAGGGTATTGTCTTTTCATTGAACATGTTTTATAATTCAGATTTGCTTATGGTGCAATAGATAAACATTCTAATTAGAGTGGGTTTCCGTAAACTTAATTAATAAAGTTTCTTATCGTTGAATAAACGAATTATGGTTCAAACTCAACACCCCAGAGTTTTAATTTTCTATCACTAATTGCTTTCGTACTCTAGATTATTTTTTTAAATCTGATAGAGGCCTAAAAATGAGGTTAACACCATTTGATGATCGGTGTGGTGCAGTTCACTGCCACTTGCAGTGCGGTATGATTACTCTATTTTGCGGGCAGTTTTGGTAGATTTGGGTGCGGACTTGCAGTTTGAGCAATTTAGTGAACACCCCTAAAGTAGTTAAATAAGGGTACTTTCCAAAATTGAATATTAATCCAATATCCATCACAAAAACAAGTATCCAGAATCATTTTATGTTCTCAAAACCAATAAAACATCCAGTTGCTTTCATAACATCAACTTGTGTCCCAGAACTAACAGTAAAATAGAAGCATAATTCAAATAAGAGCCTAATTCAAATAATGATAGCAATATCAGTAACTACAAATAAGATACAATTGTCAACAGGAACACGTGACACAACACATGTTGAACATAAAACACCTGTCAAATCACCATACGTGAAAAGGACCTAATAGGACACCAGAGAAAGAAGTTGATGCAGAAGAAATTATGAGAACCAAACACATTTAGGGGTTGCCAGCTGATCAAATGCACCAAGGCATCAGCACCTCAATACCCAACGTATTGATATTTCATTAATCAATCGTCCCTCCAAAATACAACCCATCCATAACCCTTTTATAGAGCTTTTAGGAATAAAAGATAACCCTATCTAAAACTGAAACTAACCACCCCCCCCCCCCCCCCCCCCCCAAAAAAAAAAAAAAAATCATTATGAAGCTAAATATCAGTTACCATCTGAAGTCAAAAATTGGCCACAAATGAAATCACATGTTTTTCAACAATGAATTGGAGAAAAATGACCATGAAACCAAACAATGAGCTTCGTAATCATCCAAAAATATTAATAAAAAAAAAAATTCAGACAATCAAAAAAAAAATATATATATATATATTATATAAAAGATGAATATAGAATTATGTAAAAGCTAGTATGACCTGAACGGTGACTAACCGGAGACAATGGCCTAATCGGAACCGGCCGATGTGAATGGAGTTGGGACTAATTAGGAAAGTGTGTAAAGTGAAGGCCTGAAGGGAATGGGTTATGATACGGAGTGGCCCACAAATAATATATACTATACGCGTGTGAGGGTAAATCTGTATTTTTATACGTGTCTAATTGCTATTGCATTCGGATCTGGTGTCAATGTTTTAAATTTCATTATGTTCGGTGCTTAATCCTGTCCACTTATCCCTCCTTCAGTTCCCGGTCTAAATTTCGTTTTGTTCCGCGGGATATTTCGGATTATGTTGGAATTTTTTCAACATTGAAACTCAAAATTTATCATTTGAATCATTTTATTTCCATATTATATTTTAAATTTTGTTTTGGTTAATCTATATTTCTATATCTATATTATATATAAGAAAATTTCTCTCTTTCAAGTAAATTGGTATGTGGTTCAAAAATATGTAACTTTATCTAGAAATAGAGTCTTAAATATTAAATAACAAATTTCATTTTGAATTCAAAAAGATAATTCCTAAAATTTAGAATTTTCTCCTTTCATTTTCAAAAAAAAAAAAAAAAAATTGCACTTACTGCTTATCTTTAAAGTTTATCATTTTTTATTTGTTTGAAAAAAAAAATATTTCTAAATTATAATAGATGCAATAATTAATCTTTACAAAAAAAAAAAAAAAAAAACTGTACTTTTATATGGTTCAAAAATAGCCTCATTAGTGAAATGTAACTTTCACATCGAAATATGATCATAAATATCAAATAACAAATTTCGTTTTAAATTCAAAAAGAAAACTCCTAAAATTTAACGAAAGCAAACATATTTCTTACCCACACTTTTTAAATTCCGCTTCGTAATCATCCAAAAATATTAACAAATCACGTTCATCTTATTTTTCTTACCCACACTTTTCTCTATATCACTACACCCATTTTTTTTAAGACAAAGCAAACATTCATTCATTAATGTTTAAACAGTCTTGGTACAAGGCTTCTAGGACAGGGGGTGGAGAATCCTCCCTCCAATACAACTCATCCCTAATATTTCTAGCGTATTGAGCCAAAATATGCACTAACTTATTTCCCCCTCTTCTAACACAGCTTATAGAAACTGAATGCAACCCACAAAGGCAGCAATGGATGTCTTCATAAACATGTCCCAGCAACGAGTGACCACCTGATGAGCCCGACACTGCTTTCATGATAGTAGTGTTGTCGCCTTCAATTATCAACTTTGAGAAACCTGCTTCCATAGAGAGTTCAATGACCTTTCGACAAGCCAATGCCTCTACTTTAAAACATATGTTCAAAAAAGAAATTACAATTTCTGCTTATTTCTAAAGTTTATCCTTTTTATTTGTTTGAAAAAAAAAATTTCAAAATTATAATAAATGCAAATTATTAACTTTACCCAAAAAAATAGAAAAACCACCAAGCACGCTCAGCGCATGTGCTTAGAGGCTAGTTGGATATAATGAAATATAAAGCTATAAATATGTAAATCATGTATATGTGTGTATATATATTGGTGCACCGAATCACACTGATACAGAAATATTCTGTTCCAATTGTCAATCCAAAATGAAATTCAAAACCTTGTTTGGTGTTTTATGACCTTGAATAAAGTCAAACTCTCCTGTATCATTTTATTGGATGTAAATTTTTATAAATCTACAATTATATTGTATTTTCTTATTACATTTATGTTTGCAAAATTTGAAGAAGATCAAATATCAATAACTATGTCATAAACTAAAATTTTAAATTTCAAGTTTTTGTAATATTAAATTATGCATAAAAAGAAAATTTATAGATTAATTAGTAAATAATATCCGTTTTGAATGAAATTTAATATACATGTTAAAAATATAAAGAGTAAGTAATCTAACAGTTAGATTTTCAAAATATATAGTCATATTAATTTTTTAATGAGAATTTATAGCTGTTACCTACAAGCGCAAATTTTGACCTAGAATTTTTACCTATTTTGCATTTCATTGAAGCACAAAATAAAAAGACCCCACACTAGTTAATACAACACTTGAGATTATTACATTTTGTTACACTAACCACTAAAAATAAATGTTCATCGTAGCAAAATTTATAGTTTAAACACTTATTTTATTTCACTCCCAATAATTTAAATGTTACAAAAAAAATTTCTCCCTCTCTTTAGTCTTTTTCACGTTCTCTTCCTGATTGCGATTTCTCTTTCTTTCTTTTTTCTCTCTCTTTAGAAAAAAATAAAAATAAAACAGTAAGAGACTCGAGTAAGGGATGTAGGGTCACTACAAAAAAAGGGGCTATCCATAGCCCCAGAAAGCGTTGGGATAGGATCAAAATTCCTATCCCGGCGTTTTTTTTCCCAGTGCTTCAAACTGTGGTGTAGTTACAGTCGATATAGGCCTATACCAGCGCTTTTGAAAGTGCTGGTATAGGCCTTTTAAATTATATTCATTCAAGACCTATACCAGCACTTTTGAAATAGATCAAGTAGCTTTTTGATGATGCAAAATGCTTTTGGAAAAGGACTTGAAATCATACTCCAATCACAATAACATAAGTGGTATGTCATACGATAGTGTTTCTAAATACCCTTAAATTTGACTTGGTTAAAGGTAAAACCTTTTATTTATTTATTTATTTATGTGGTTATGTCGGATTCAAGAGGCATGTTAAATAATTCATTTACATTAGGAAATGAATCAATCTTATTGAAAAGATGTTAATCAGGATTAAACCCACAATATTCAGGTTGTCATTTCTGCATAAAATGAAAGTACATAAAGCTTTAAAAAAAAATACATAAAGTGAAAAAAAAAAAAAGGAAAAATAATAAAGACACCACAAACAAAATTAAAATATTTTAATATGTCAATATGCAAGGTAAATCATAAACTTATCATTTAAAAAGGCCACCAAACTTTCTTAAAAAAAAAAAAAGAAAAAAAAAAAGGCCACCAATAACTGTATAGGGTAAGTGACAAGTTGTAACTAGTTTTTATTTTGATCCACAATTGACATCACTTTTTTACCTTTCTTTTTGCTAATATATCACTTTTTTTGCCTACCTTTAACAACTTGCCACCTATATTTTTTTGTGAAAGTTTTGTGCAAGTGTTGTGTCAACAGTACTACTCTTAAAATATTTAATTTTATAATAAAGAAAAAATGTTTCAAATTTTTGCTTGCTCATTAAAAATAAATAAATAAATAAACCTTCTATTTGGGACTCTGTCTTACTTTTCCGTTAGAAAACAAAACTAAGTTGTTTTTTCTTGCATTTTTCTTCTTCATCAACAAAAAATTGCACTATTGATGCAAACAATTGATCTATATTTATATATGTGATTTCTTTCTTCATTCTCTCTATCTCTCTTTCTCCAATCTATGTTTTCTTATCTTTTATCTTTGTTTGATCAAGTAGTTTTCTTAGCTTTTATCTCTGTTTGCTCCAATTCTAAGAGAGTGACTATGTGTATGGTTAAAAAATGGTACACTTCAAAAGTAAAAATTTATATCAGTTTTTTTTTTTTTCTTAGTTCACATTTACTCCTAGTCCCACTCCTAGGTTTGTTATTATTCTTCTTTATCATATATTTTTATTTAATTAATATTACATATAAATATAATAAGTTATTATGCAATCAATGATTGTTGTCTTACTGATCTTTAAACTATTAATAAATTTTTTAGACTATTACACAATATAGTTGTATTGTGTACTAAATTGTATTTATTTTAGATTATTGTATATAATATGGAAGTTTTATATGCAAAAAAAAAAAAAATTAATCATTTTATTTTTTAACCGCTCCCATGACAAAATTCCTAATTCTGCCACTATTGACCCCCCTAGAAAAAAAATCCTAGAGCCACCACTAAGGGGCGGTTCCAAGTGTTAACTAACCTGAATTTTTTTTTTATACCTTAAAAAATTGAATTCTAAATTAAAATGGGTATTTAACCACCCTAGAAAAAAAAAAAAAAAAAACTTGACCACCCTTAAAAAAAACACCCTAAATAAAAATTTGAGCCCATTAAAAATAAAATTCAACATCTCCAAACTTTTGATCCATTGAATGTTAAACCAAAAAAATAATGCACACTTTTAGCAGATAAAAAAATAAATTCAATAGTAAGTTAAAATTAGAACCAGTTAAATACATACCACCTAGGCTTTGTTGTGAAACTGTTACGAAAATGTTGTAAACATAGCACTTCTCAAAAATTGCCCAAACAAACAAAAATTAGCCTAAAAAAGCCCACATCAAACATTAATTGTGATTTTTAAAATTGTGTTTTCAAATGACATATTTTAAAATCTCTATTTAAAAAAAAAATGCACACTTCTCAAATAGTTAGTATGTTATTGTTTGCTTTAGTCTTTAGTCAAATTTGTTGGATTTATGTGATACAGTTTTTCAAAAAGATAATACATTTTGTTTATATTGTTACTTATTTAGGCAATATGTTAGTAATTGAATGAGTGATTAGTAGTTTAATAATTGTTTTGTTGTGTACATTGAAAAAAATGTAGCTAATAACATTGACAGTGAAGCTATCATCCGACGATTTCAAAATATAAAAATTTGTGAAAGAAAATTTTATAACTTTATGTATTTATGCATTTTTTTTGTGATGTTAATATATTTAAGTTTTATTTTTATTAATTTTTTTTTAATTTAAATTTTCTTAATGACTACCCTGAAAACAATTCCTAGAGCCGTCACTGCTAATATAGTAATTTGGGTTTGATTGTATCAAAGTTTGAGATAACTAGTAATAATACATTTATTTTTTTAATGACAGCCATACTTTGATTTCAAAATAGCAGAGGGGAAGTTTGAAAGAATCAGAGAACTCTATGAGAAACTCTGGACAAACTAAAGCACTGAAGGTACGGATAAACTATACAAAGTTAGAGGTTGTTTTTAACTTTACACCTGAATAGAATAAAATACTTGAATTTCTCAATTTGGTGTACTCTTTTAAGAGATTTGAAATTTTAAAGGGGTTTTAAATTCTCTATTAATACTCATGTCTTATTTAACATTCTTTTTTAATGTAATCTTTGCATGCATATTTTAGAGATGGGTTTTTGTGTGTCTTATATCCAAATTTGATATCTCTAAGCCCTTGTGTGTGTGAGAGAGAGAGAGAATTTTATGCTTCAGCCATATATATGCATTTGTGCATGTAGGAATTTTCATCTTGTGTGTGTGTGAATCTTATGCTTGAGCCATATATATGCATTTGTGCATGTAGGAATTTTCATCTTTGGGTGGAAGATTAATTGAAGTTTTTTATTCGGATAAAAGAAATTAAAGGGGAAAATGAATGGTTCAAATGGAAGCCACCAAAACACCAAAGGGGAATCCAAAGAGAAAAATATCCCAACAGGTTGCAATGTACTGCACATATGGATTAAGGTGTTAGAAAGCTTCAAGTTGTCTCCTCAACAAAGGATTCAAAGATGTGATTCTCTTTGGAAGATCGATTTTATGCTTTCTAATTATTTGTTTTATAAGTTATCATACAAGGCGAAAAATGTACTATCAACTTTTGTTTAAAATGTAAACTTTCAATTTACAAAAGTCTTACTTTCAATCTATAAAATCTTCACATAACTGTCATTAGCCAACTTTGTATAAGCTAAAACAATATTACATGTCCAAGTGTTTCAAGTATGTAATGTTTCTCAGTGGCAACTTTGTGGACTCTAAGAACTGTTGGAATTATACTTAAAAAGTAATAACTCAAGAGAAACAAATATAATACATCTATCAATTAGCAATTATATCATGTGCATATGTAATAAAAATTAACAATAAGATGTGAGAAATTTACATACTAGATTATGTTATTCAAGGACCTCACAAGTAATCAGGATGCTCTCCCAGCTGGTGAAGATTAACAAAGAGCTTTATTTTCTCTTTCACACCCCCTTGCAATCAATATATATATATATATATATATATTATATAAAAGATCTTAGAGATATCAAATTTGGATATAAGACACACAAAAACCCATCTCTAAAATATACATGCAAAGATTACATTAAAAAGAATGTTAAATAATACATGAGTATTAATAGAAGTTAAAATCCCTTTAAAATTTCAAATCTCTTAAAAGAGTACACCAAATTGAGAAATTTGAGTATTTTATCTGTTCAGGTGTAAAGTTAAAAACAACCTCTAACTTTGTATAGTTTATCCGTACCTTTAGTGCTTTAGCTTGTCCTGAGTTTCTCATAGAGCTCTCTGATTCTTTCAAACTTTCCCTTTGATATTTTGAAATCAAATTATAGCTGTCATTAAAAAAATAAATGTATTATTACCAGTTATCTCAAACTTTGGTACAATCAAAGCCAAATAACTATATTAGCAATGGCGACTCTAGGAATTGTTTTCAAGGTAGTCATTAAAAAAATTTATATTAAACAAAATTTAATAAAAATAAAACTTGAATATATTAACATCACAAAAAAAAAAAAAAAAAAAAAACACGCATAAGTACATAAAGTTATAAAATTTTCTTTCACAAATTTTCATATTTTGAAATTGTTGGATGATAGCTTCACTATCAAGGTTATTAGCTACATTTTTTTCAATGTACACAACCAAACAATTATTAAACTACTAATCATTCATTCAATTACTAACATATTGCCTAAATAAGTAACAATATAAACAAAATGCATTATCTTTTTGAAACAATGTATCACATATATCCAACCAATTTGACTAAAGACTAAAGCAAACAATAACATACTAACTACTATTTTTTCTCCAAAAAAAAAAAAAAATACTAACTATTTGGAAAGTGTGCATTTTTTTTTAAATAGAGATTTTAAAATGTCATTTGAAAACACAATTTTTAAAATCACAATTAAAGTTTGATGTGGGCTTTTAGGCTAATTTTTATTTGTTTGGGCAATTTTTTAGAAGTTTTACGTCTACAACATTTTCGCAATACTTTCACAATAATGCTTAGGTGGTACTTATTTAACTGGTTCTAATTTGAACTTACTATTGAAATTATTTTTTTTATCCGCTAATAACCTGGGATGTACGGTCGCGATGCCAGAGGAGCTGCACCCGCGTCCGACGCGGCGACGCGCGAGGGACACCGCTGCCCGCGTGTCGGTGCAACATCGGGCTGCGTCCTGCCACATGTTTTTTTTCCTCGACTCACGCCGACGCGGCTCAGACTCAGGCCGATTTGCACTAAATCGGGCTGATTCGCGCCGACTTGGGCCGTATCGGCCATATCGGACAAAACAGCCAAAATGGCCGGTTCAAGCCGAAACGGCAAATTCAGGCCGAAATTCAAAAAAAAAAAAAAAAAAAAGGTGCAAAACGCACCGTTTGAACTTAATAACAAACCCTAAAACTCTCTCACGCATTCTCACTTCGTCCAAACACTTTCTCTCACTCCGTCACTCGTCTCTCTTCTCTGTGCTCTCTGCGGTGTGCTCGACTTCACTGAATCACTCTTTGCCTCTCTGTCTCTGCTCTCCGTCTCCCCTGTGAGACACAACCACTCAGTCACTTCATTCAAACTTCAGCTCTCTCTCATGCATTCTCAACTCAGGTATTGATATAAAGCTTTCAATCTTAGTTTGATTTGTGATTTGTGATTTGTGATTTGTGATTTGTGATTTGTGATTTGTGATTTGTGATTTGTGAACCTGTGAATCTGTGATTTGTGAATCTTAGTTTCTTTTCAATCTTAGTTTTATTTAGTTAATAGTTATTTCTTATTACTCATTGTGATTTGTGAATCTGTGAACTTGGGTTTGATTTATTATTAATTTATTTAGTTAATAGTTATTATTTGTAGCCATTATAGGTTAAATTGAATCTATTGAATTTGCAATGGATGAAGTTACTAGCACAGAAACTTCACCTTCATCTAATCAAGAAGTGCCAAATGATGAATCTCCTCTTTGGCAGTATGTGAATAAAGAAGAAAAATCACCTGGTGCTTTTGTTAAATCAGGTGGAAACACATACTTTAAGTGCAACTATTGTGGTGTAGTTTATATGGGATCCTATTCTAGGGTTAAGGCTCATTTATTAAAAATTCCTGGCAAAGGTATTAAAGCATGCCCTAAGGTGACACCAAGCCATAGGCTAGAAATGCAGCGAATGCATGATCAAGTTGAGAATGATAAGTTAGAGAAAGAATGGAGAAGTCAAATTCCCTTACCCCCACCTTCCTCAGGCCGTGGGCCTATACCTATTTCCCCATTTCGGAGACAGGAAGGGAGTGATAGTACAAATCCGGTTGATGGTAATAGGAGGAAGGTGACTATGAATTCTCCTTTGGAGAAACCATTCCAGAATAATGCTAGACATGATTTGGATAGCAGAATTGCTAGGATGTTTTACATCGGTGGGCTTCCGTTTAACTTTGCAAGGAACCTATATTATTGTAGTTCTTATGCATATGCTGCTACCCATAGCATTTCAGGTTATCTTCCTCTTGGATACAATGCGTTGAGAACAACACTTTTGCAAAAAGAAAGAGCTCATGTTGAAAGACTTTTGAAACCAATTAAGGACTCTTGGCTTGAAAATTGTGTAAATATAGTTTCTGATGGATGGTTAGATCCACAAAGGAGGCCTCTTATTAATATTATGGTTGTATCAGATGGGGGTCCAGTGTTTATAAAGGCAATTGATGGGTTAGGTGAGTTCAAAGACAAACATTATATTGCTGGAGTGTTGAAGGATGCTATAAAAGAGATTGGACATGAAAAAGTTGTCTAAGTCATCACCGATAATGCTAGTGTGATGAAGTCTGCTGGAGCTCTTATTGAAGGTGAGTATCCCAAAATATTTTGGACACCTTGTGTTGTCCACACTCTCAATCTAGTTTTGAAGAATATTTGTGCAGCAATAAACACTGAAAAGAATGAAGTTACATATGAGGAATGTAGTTGGATTACACGTATTGTTGATGATGCATCCTTCATACGTGTTTTTATCATGAACCATTCAATGAGGTTGGCAATGTTTAATGAATTTTGTCCATTAAAACTGCTCCAAGTTGCTGATACTAGATTTGCTTAAGTTGTTGTAATGTTGAAAATGTTGAAGTTGATTAAAAAATGCCTTCAAGCCGTGGCTATTAGTGACCAATGGGCTTCTTATAGGGAGGATGATGTTGGAAAAGCTCAAAGGTGAAAGATATGATTCTAAGTGATCTTTGGTGGGATAATATTGATTATATCCTTGAATTCACAGCACCCATTTATGATATGCTACAAATAGCCGACACAGATAAGTCTTGTCTTCAACATCTCATCTTGTGTATGAGATGTGAGATTCTATGAGATGTGAGATTCAATGATAGAGAAGGTGAAGGCAGTAATATATCGGCACGAAGACTTGGAAGATGATCAGTATAGCTCATTTTGGGGTGTGGTGTATGATATACTCATTGATTGATGGACTAAAAATTGTACACCACTACATTGCTTGGCTCATTCCTTAAATCCTAAGTAAGTACGTTTATTTTCTATTTTCCTTAGTTCACCCTTTTAGTAAAACACACGTTTCATCTATATTTGTTTTTTAATCTTTAACTAGGTATTACTCCATTGAATGGCTTTCGGGGAATTCAAAACACATCCCTCCACATCGGGATCTTGAAATTTCTATGGAAAGAAGCAAGTGTTTGGATCGATACTTTGAAGATGAGAATGAATTAACGATGGTGAAGTTTGAGTTTGCTACATTTTCAGGAGGGAGGTTTCCTTCACCAGATGCCTTGACAGATAGGTAGGCCTTACAACCTTTGGTTTGGTGGCAATACCATGGCTCCACATTTCCAACTCTTCAAACCCTTGCCCTTAAACTTCTTGGACAACCCTGTTCATCCTCATGCACTGAGAGAAATTGGAGCACATACAAATTCATTCATTCCTTAAAAAGAAACAAAATGGCTCCTGCACACGTTGAGGATTTGGTATATGTGCATTCTAATCTTTAACTCTTGTCAGGGCGCAATGAGGAGTACGTACATACAGCAACAAAGATGTGAGATATTGCAGGAGACTCTTGAAATGAGAGTGACATACATGGAGGAGCTGGAATTCTTGAGAATGCAGCCCTTACACTTGATGAGCCAGAGTTGGAGGCCATGGTTATTGGGAATGCTGACACTAGTGCTACTACTAGTGAAAGTGAAGTTCGAAATGAAGCTATTGGTCTTGAGGATGATGATGTTGGTGTTTGATTGTTTTGTTGATTGTCTTGTTGATTATCTTTTATTTTGTTTTAGTTTCAAACTTGTGAGTTGTATTCTAATTTACAAACGTCATGGAATGTTTTAGTTTCAATCTTGTGGGTTGTATTTAATTTATGAACATCATGTTTTAGTTATTATCTACTACTAGTCGCAGACCCGCGCATTGCGTGTGATAAATTTGTTTATGATAGTGTTATTATTATATATTATTAATTATTAATATTTTTCTATGCATTACTACTCAAGCTGCATTATATATGTATGATCAATATATTGCAGGATTCATGGTGATTGGAGGTTTTGGTGATGGAATTAATTGTGTATTATTAGAGACTAGCCGCAAACTCGCGTGTTGCGCGTGATAATTATTTTTATGGTGGTTTTATTAAAAAAAAAATTTACAATTTAAACTAATCTAATAATGAGTAATGTATTTCGTAATTGTATTTTTATTTATTATAGGAACAATCATAAATGTAACATAGGAACAATACAAAACACCAAAAAAAAGTAAACTAAAAAAAATTAATAAAACTTAACAATGATTAATTGAACCAATATTAGGATAAAATTTTGTATTTGATAATCTATTAAGGTTATTTTCTTTGTAGAAATTATAATTTCGGCCACCCAAAACATATTATCAAATAAACAATTATCAGCA
The DNA here is from genome assembly GCA_019022515.1 of Quercus aquifolioides. Classification (NCBI taxonomy): domain Eukaryota; kingdom Viridiplantae; phylum Streptophyta; class Magnoliopsida; order Fagales; family Fagaceae; genus Quercus; species Quercus aquifolioides. The sequence goes on along the minus strand of CM032328.1, from coordinate 28,026,702 downwards.
AAATCTAAGAATTAAATTTCTATACATGTATTGTTATAAAATAATAATAATTAAAACAAAATTACAAAAGTTAAAATTTGTCACCAATTATTTTCGTTTGGCTAACCTTTGCTTTTCTTTAAATGAATGGCATTATAGAGTACTTCTAATACAACTATTAAGAGTACTTTGTTCACCACAAAGGATTAGAAAATAAACAAAAATTAGTAAAGTCTCATATTTTATCATCTAAATTGAGCAGTATAAAAAATTATGCTATGTAACAGAATAAATACCAAATTATTTTTATAGAATAATATTATATTTTTATATGCTATATTTAATTCTTTAGAACGCAATAGGATAACATTTAACAATCAAAGAGAATAAAAAATAAAAATAAAAACAACAACAATTTTAAAAAAAAAACTAAATCACATTAACCCAAAATAGAGTTTTAAAGAATATAAAAATTATCAACCTAAAGTAGAGATGCAAGAAAAAAAAAAATCCACCAAAAAATTTAGAGAGAGAGAGAGAGAGAGAGAGAGAGAGAGAGAACCATTTTTTTTTTGTGAGGGAAAACTATGCATAGAATAAAAGAGATAATGACAAATTTATAGTAAGAGGGTGTGAATAAAAATAGACAAAAATAAAGGAAGATGAAGGAAAAGAGGAAGAATGATATTAATGTAGAGGGTAGTGGGGAGATAAAAAGGTAAAAGAGGGAGAAAGATTGAAGAAGTAGTGGGGAGATGAAATGGTAAGGGAGAGAGAAAGGTTGGAGAAGTGTAAATATTAAAAAAATAAATGTTAAAAACAGATATAGGAAAATTGAAAAAAAAAAAAAAAAAAAAAAAAACATTGAAGCCTACAACATTGAAGCCGTGAAAGGCTTCAATGTTGTTGTTGTTTTTTTTTTTTTTTTTTTTTTTAAAGTTGAAAAGACTCACACAAAACCCTAAAACTAAACTGAAAAGGTTTTGGGTTAGGCTTGATAGTGGAACTAAATAAATAAGAGGTGGACTGAATTAATTATACAGATTTATTATAGGGTAATAGTGAAAATAAATAAATAAGTAGTGGACTGGATTTATTATAGGGTGATAGTGGAAGTAAATAAATAAGTAGTGGGCTGCATTTATAGGGCTAAAAATTATAAAAACCATTTTAAAATTGTAGGACAAATTATATTTAAAAAAAAACTGATGTGGCAGCTGATATGGCGCAACGTGAGAGCATCAGCATTAAACGCTACGCTTCAGCTAGTAATATATAGATTGCTCTTAAATTTGGTATATGTTTATATAATGTGAAAAAGTATGCTTAGCAATATATTAAAAACATAAATAATAATTTTTTTAATAATTTTTTAATCGCCGAGTCCTGCCGCACCCGCACCCACCTTTTTCAAAAATTGCCAAGTCCCGCACCCGCACCCGAGTCCCGAAACGCACCCGTGCTTCATAGCTAATAACAACCTATTACTTAGAATTTGTTACGAAAATATTGTGAACATAGCATTTCTTGCAATTTTTTGGTTCAACATTCAACAGACCAAAAGTTTGGAGATGTTGAATTTTTTTTTTAATGGGCTCAAATTTTTATTTAGGGTGGTCAAGTTTTTTTTTTCTAGGGTGGTTAATGAGAGAATATTGAGATATCAAGTGGTAAAATAAAATAAAATTATAAGACAAAATTGCCCTATATAGATCACAAAAGAAAAGAAGTGGGATAACTACAATACCAAATTATGGTCATTAATCAATCACAAAAATAAAAGTTGCAGTAACAATCTAATCATAGTAGCCACTTTGCCAAAGGCGATGGTAAAATTGACCAAAACATCAATTACATTTACGGGTTTGAAAATAACATGAAGAGTATATATATAGCATCTAAGAGCATTCATATCAGTCATTTCAAATATTTAGCTAAACTAATCTAAAAAACTCAACTTTTAATAGTTTAGCTATCCATGTTTTTTTTATGTGCACACATCAAATTCAGTACTTTATTTCTTACTTAATTTAAATATATGTTTTTTCTCTCCTTTCTCCTTTCTCTCCACTCAGCATATACAGCTATTGTCACACCATAGCCAGCCACCACCACACGCCACTAATATTAATGCTCATGGAATTAGACAGTGAAAGGCCACAAAGATTGACAAATAATGAGCTTCATACAAGGTGTATTCCGTGTATATAAAAATTTGAAAAAAAAAAAGGTATGGGGTTCTTATCTAGGTGAAAATAACCAAATACTACGTTTTGACAAAGTTTGTGGCAATCTAGCACTATTTCGAAAATATTTAGCATTGTACCACTTTTTTAATACTCAAATTTCATAAAATTGAGTTCCAAATGGTACTCGAGTTCAGTAAACTTGAGTTCCTAGTGAGCCTGCTTAGAATGGCACTGGTTGAGCTGGATTTTGGGCATTAAAAAATGGTACTCGAGTTCTGGAAAGTTGAGCACTGTCAATATGTTACTCGAGTGTAGTAAATGCGAGTACTGTGTATATGTTACTCGTGTTTGTAAACGTCGAGTATAGTGTAATACATGAGGATGACAAAAAGAGTGAGACCCCACGAGAAATATATATGTGAAGGAACTTGGAACCGTATGGCTAATACATGTATTACACTATACTCGACGTTTACAAACACGAGTAACATATACACAGTACTCGCATTTACGACACTCGAGTAACATATTGACCGTACTCAACTTTTCTGAACTTGAGTACCAGGTGGCATTTTTTAATGTCCAATATCTAGGTCAGCTGGCAGGCTCGCTACGAACTCAAGTTCATTGAACTCGAGTACTATTTGAAACTCGATTTTATGAAACTCGAGTACTAAAAAATGGTACATTGTTAAATATTTTCGAAACAGTGCTATTGCTAGATTGTCACAAACTTTGCCAAAATGTGGTATTTAGCTATTTTCACCTCTTATCTATTACTGTACTGTATTTGTAAAAAGAATATCTTCTCTTGTCCTCTCTTGTCAGTATTGGTAGCAAACACAAACTCCTCATCTTGTCCTCTGTAAACAAAACAAGTCTGTACCTTTGCACTACCAAATTCAAACTATCATCCATGTCTTTCTCTCTTTCCATTGTCCATTATTTCTTGGAGTGAGAAAGCAAGTAGAGAGACAAAGAAAAAGAGATTACAGACAATAAAGAAACAACCACACGTAAAAAGATCGAACCACCACTACGACACCACCTCTGCTCCGATCTCCATACCACTGGCGGATCTACTCTGGTACATCTCTTGAGAGAGGATAGAAGATTGAGAAATAATCACCCAAAAAGATCGAAGCACTACCACGGCAACACACCACCACCTATACTGATCTCCAAACCACCGAAGGATCTGCTCTGATCCTTGGCTTAAGAGAGAAGAAGAAGACGACAGAGGACAGAAGAGGGAGAGATTTGAATCAAAAATACAATTTTAAAAACAAAATTTTGGCTCTGGCGAGGAAAGTGACTCACCACAAGAGGTGTGTCTCTGCTCCTCGCCAAGTATTTTGGACTAATTTGGTGAGACTGATGTGTGTGTGTTTTTTTAGTCTTTAGCTATATATTTTCTGAAATATTAAAATGGCTACACTAATGCTAATGCTCTAATACTCAATGATAATTGTCCACAAATAGCAGGGCTCTACAAATTAATGTCAACTTCCCAAATGATATCTTAAGATAACTCTTTTGTGTTGCCCACAATCTAAACCAAATCCCTAAATAATACCATAACCAAAATCATATTAAAGTCCAAATTTAAAAAAGCGAAAACAAAAACATTACCACTGGTCTGACGGCGGCGGGATCCCAGACTTTGGCGGGAGGCCTGATGGTGGTGGCGGCTCTCAAATTTTTCTCATTATGCATGTGCCTAAAGGGTTCTCTTACCCCATACTGAACCAATTGCAGAGAAATCATAGAAAGAGATAATAGAATTCGTACGGAATCAAAGTTTTCAGAAGACCAACAAGTAATGATTCCTATAATCCCGAATTAACATTGAACAAATTTTATTTGTTAACACTAGTACCTGGCAACAACATTAAGAAACAGATTACTTAGGATTGCCTGTATAGATCCTAAAATTGGCCAATAAGCTAGCAAAAGCATCAGTATAAAAAATTTTCAATACAACAAAATTAAAGCTTTTAGTAAACAAATGAGCAAAGATTCCTATATATATTTGGACATACACTCATACATAATGCGTAAGTTCCAGTGACAGGCTACTGATTAAAAAAAAAAAAAAAAAACATCTTGCAAATTTAATTAGCAATTTATTAATAAAACCAAAAAAAAAAAAAAAAAAAAAAAACCTGTTGGTGATGTTCATGACAATTGGAAGAACTGCAACGTTACATATTAACTCTGAAAAACTGAAAACCAACAACGATCTGTCAAAGAAAAAAAATTCCTCAATGCACAAACCCACCATGAAATAATGCATAAAAAAATTATATCCACTTCTAAGTTTCCCATAAACTTTGTTTTCCCCTAAACTTTCAAATACTCAATCTCAAAGGACATTGTGAGTAGTCTACTTTGAAATTGTCTTCCAAAGTAAAATACCAAAACCGTCAGACCATGTCTAAGTTCAATATCAATCCCACCACCTAGTCTACTAAATCAATGAAAATATACTATGTAATGACCTCACACCCATAATTGTTGTTCAAATAGGCATTCAAAACACCAAGCCACTTCTAAATCAGTCCCAAATTCCTTGAACCCATAATTCATTATGTGTAGAGAATCAGAATCTAAAACATCCTTACGAATTTATATCCAAAATATAAAAGCTCAGACCAATGCCTTCACAGAAACTTCCAAAAAAAAAAAAATCCAAATTTACAAAACAAAAGCAATCTCCTAAAAACAAACTAATAACAAAGAGGGGCAAATCAAAGATAAAACTCTTCAACATCTGCACCAACGAAAAACTAACAAATTCAATCTAGGAAATATGAAAAGAAAAAACATAAAGATATACCGGTGATGAGGGCTTTAATCATGCCAACTCTGCAATCCTTAAAATCCTTAAAGCCTTCCCTCTACTGTACGTGGGTTGTAATTTGCCACCACCGTCCATCTCTTAACACTAATTCTTCAATTGAGCTGAAGGTGAAAAGAGAGAAAAACAAATCTCTCTATTTAGTTTTAATCACTTAAAGTCGCCCCACTGGAGGCTCCACGTTAGAGTCAGGGTGGTCAGTATCACCTGACCTGGAAAAAAAAAATCATTATTATATATAAAATTTAAAAATTTTGTGATTTTTCTTATCTTAAAAAAAATGTTTTACCACCCTAAATTTTTTTTAGGTCTAATATAATTAAATTTTAGACAAAATTTAGCAACGAAATTGGTTGTAGAATAAGGTTACAACTCCACTCAATATTTTTTTTTATTGGATATGAATTATAACAATTCTACAATTAGTTTACAATTTTTTTTTTTTTTTTTTTTTATATCTTTCATACTTGCAAAATCTCAAGAAAATTAAAGATAAATAGCTTATTTCATCAATCAAATGTTTAATTTTCGAGTTTTTGTACTCTAAAATTATACGCAAAAAAAAAGTTTATGGATCAAATAGTAAATAATATCCGATTAACATGAAACTTGATATATGTTTTAAGAACATAAAAAAATATACAATTCAATGGTTAGATTTTCAAAATATGTAGTCATGTTAATTTGTTTAGTGAAAGTTGTAGTCTTAGGCTACAATAAGTTTGTAGTCAAAGTTTGGTCATTTTACCAATATATTAGGCCTTTACAAACAAAAAGAAAAATTCAAAATTTTTTTTTATTTAACTAAAATTTTGAAAGAGATATTGATTGTAGCATTGATAATAAGATATAATTATATTTTTTTATTAAATATTGTATAATTTAAATTTCTTAATAACCACCCTAGAAAAAATTTATAGAGCCACCATTGAGTCCCCTGGAAGAGATTGCATCAGATGGGAGTGGAGACAAAGGAGAAAGCTCTGCGTCTAGGGTTTTTTAGTTTTAGGAGTTTCCCGCAGTCGTGTTTTTCAAAGAATTTTGTTGGGCTGAGTTTTGTGTTTGCATTTGAGCCTGTTACTGAGACTGAGAGAGAGAGTTTTTATTTTAATATTATTTTAATCGGGTTTTGTTTTGCTTTTTTTTTTTTTTTAATATGAAAATCTGGTTTTGTTTTTGGGTAGAAATAGTGTTGTGTTGTACTGTACAACACAACTCTATTACTAGTAAGAACCCAGTTATCTAGAACATAGTAACTCTATTACTATTAGGACAACGATTTTACACACCACCGCCTTAAGCTTTCTATATGTAAATATATAAGAAACCACAAAACCTTTAATCTAACTCATATCTCTTTCTTCATACTTTTGCTTCTTGTTTCTTGTCCTTCTTCTTGATCTTGTTATTCTCTTTTTCTTGTTGTTCGCTATGGGTGCTGGATGGATTGATCCCAACAATGGTGATCCGGAAAAGAATTACCCTGGAGAGATCACTTTCTATGTGTTGGTAACTTGCATTGTCGCTGCCATGGGTTTGATTTTTGGTTACGATATTGGTATCTCAGGTAAGCAAGCATTCAAGAACCACAATATAATACTATATGTTTTTTTTTTCTTTCCATAATTAATTCTTCTTTCACGTACGTTCCAAGCATGTAAGTTCATGTGTTTAATTTGATTCTAACATATGATAATTTTGTATATGTATATAGGTGGTGTGACATCCATGGCTCCATTCTTGCAAAAGTTTTTCCCATCGGTTTATCACAAGGAGGCCTTGGATAAATCAACCAATCAGTACTGTAAATTTGACAGTGTGACACTGACCATGTTTACATCTTCGCTATACTTGGCTGCACTTGTGGCATCGTTTGGTGCATCATGGGTGACCAAGAAGTTGGGTAGGAAAATATCAATGCTCACTGGTGGTTTGGTTTTCTTGGCCGGAGCTATCATCAATGCTGCTGCTCAAAATATTGCTATGCTAATCATTGGTCGAATTTTATTGGGTATTGGTGTAGGCTTCGCTAATCAGGTAAATATAAAATCCCCTAATTATTTGCTTTTCTTGATTTTTATTTTCCTTTCTCTTTTGCCTCTTTTAAATGCAAGTTTCAATATTTATCCTTCCAAGATCTTATTACTTCTCATTGGGTAATTTGTTTTTATTATTAAAAACTAATATAGTAGGCTTCAGTAAGTATATGAAGCCACTAGCTAGCTTCAAAACATAATCCTAACCCTAATTCATGGGTTGCCTTAGGGTTACATGAGCTTATCCTATTTATTATTTTTATTTTTATTTTTTTATGGAAACATGAGTTTATCCTAAATTTACAAGGGAAGTACATAATAATAATAATAATAATTCATAATGATCTTTCTTGTGATAATAAAAAAATTAAACTTTTGTTGGTTCCCGTTTATTTCTTGTTATATATTGGTATCCAATGTCAGTTTTTTTTTTTCAATATATTTATATTTTAAAATTTTAATCATTTGGTTTTATTATCAAAAATTAATATTAAAAACTTTATGTTCAGTAATATAACGAAGCCACTAGCTTGGAAAAAATCCTAACCCTAATTCATGGGTTGCCTTAGGGTTGCACGAATTTGTCCTAAATTTATTATAATTAACGGAAGAATATAATTCTAAAAATCCTCAATTTACGACTTACAAAAAATTCTTTTCACATGAAACTTTATAACTAATTCTATATATTAATTGATAGAATTACTCACAAGCTTATTTTATTTCTTTCAAAATTGAACTTTTATATATATGGTATATAATTTGTACATATATGTCACTAAGAATATATTTGATTTATTCAATTGTGTGCAGGCTGTACCATTGTACCTCTCAGAGATGGCTCCATGCAGACTTCAAGGTTCTCTCAACGTTATTTTCCAACTATGTATTACTATAGGTATATTGATAGCCAATGTTGTTAACTACCTCACACCCAAGATCAAAGGTGGCTATGGATGGCGTTTTAGTCTAGGTGGTGCAGTTGTTCCTGCCCTCTTCATTGTGATCTCATCATTTTTGTACGTTTTTAGACCCCTTAAAACACAAGTTGTTTAACCTAGTTATTTAGCCAAGTGATTACTTAGATAAATTTATTCAGATCTAGGTTAACACAATTAAATCATATCATGTAAATAATGCGAAAATATAAAGAACACACGATATGATAACCTAGGAAAACCAAACTGGTAAAAAACCTAGGGAGGATTTAACCTAGCTATCCTCAAGGTAAAACAGATTTACTATGAAAGAATTGAAGTTTGTACAATAGAACTTATACCATTAACATTCTATTGCTACATCGAGTAGAAAACTTACTACCACGACCACGTGACAGCTCTGAGTCCACGGACTACTTCTACTCAAGGTAGCAATAGAATGTTAGTAGTCTAAGTTTTATTGTACAAACTTCAATTCTTTCATAGTGGATCTGTTTTACCTTGAGGATAGCTAGGTTAAATCCTCCCTAGGTTTTTTACTGGATTTGGTTTTCCTTGGTTATCATATCGTGTGTTCTTTATATTTCTGCATTATTTACATGATATGATTTTATTGTGTTAACCTAGATCTGAATAAATTTATCTAAGTAATCACTTTGCTAAATAACTAGGTTAAACAACTTGTGTTTTAAGGGGTCTAAAAACGTACAAGTGGTATCAAAGTAAGTTAGCTCTTGTGTTTTTAGATCTTTTGATCTAAAAGTTGATCTTTAACCCCTGTTGTCATGGATTCTTTAAAGTTCTTATTGCTAAAACTCCAACTTGTCTACTTTTGGTTTGTGTCACTTGTTGCATGTGTTAAGTCTTTCCTTGAGTATCTTGGTATAATTACATGTGATGATAATTATGTGTGTTAGACTGCTTTAATCGCCTTAAAGACACGTGATTCTTGTCTTTGGTATTTGGATAGTGGTTGTTCTAAGCATATGACAGGAAATAAAGCTCTATTCAAGACACTTTTTGAAGGAAAGATTGGGACAGTCACGTTTGGAGATGGAAGCAAATCTGTGATCAGAAGCATTGGAATTGTGGACATTCTAGGGTTGCCGGTATTTGAAGATGTCTAGTATGTTGATGGGCTGAAGGCTAACTTACTTGGCATTAGTCAAATTTGTGACAATGGACTGAATGTTCTTTTTACCAAGTATGAATGTGAGATACTTGATAGAGGAGGTGACTGCATGTGTATTGGTGTTGATAACTATTATGGTATAACACCAAGTATAAGCAACAAGTGTTTCAGTGCGAAGATCAACTAAGTAGACTTATGGCATCAACAGTTGGGATACGCAAGTCATAAGCAATTAGAGAAGATTTTCAAGTGTGATGTAGTTATTGGTTTGCCCAAGTTTGAAAAGATAGAGAAGTGCATATGTGGACCATGTCAGATGGGTAAACAAGTGAAGTCCAAGCATCCGTCTATAACTGAAGTTCAAACTTCAAGACCTCTAGAGTTGTTGCACATTGATCTCATGGGTCCTACTAGAGTTCAGAGTTTAAGTGGAAAAAAGTATATTCTAGTTGTTGTGAATGCTTTTACTAAATATACTTGGGTTGTGCTTTTGAGAGATAAGGCTGGGGCTCCTGAAAAGATGATACACTTGTGCAAGAAATTGCAAGTTGAAAAAGGTACTGTGATAGCCAGAATTAGAAGTGATCATGGGAGACAATTTGAAAACACAAAACTGGCTACTTTCTGCAATGATCAAGGCACACATCAAGAGTTCTCATCACCCAAGACACCATAACAGAATCGAATAGTGGAATGGAAGAATAGGGTTATTCAAGAGATGGCTCATGTCATGTTACATAACAAGAAGATGCCCAAGTCCTTCTGGGGAGAAGCAGCTAACAATGCTTGCCATACACTCAATCGAGTGTATTTCAAACCTAATTCCAAGAAAACTCCTTATGAACTCTAGAGAGGAAAAAAACCTGTTGTCAAATACATCAGGATATTTGGCAATAACTGTTATATTTTGCGTGATAGGGAGAACCTAGAAAAGTTTGATGCAAAGAGCGACAAGAGATTCTTTTTGGGATACTCTTCCACTAGTAGAGCATATAGAGTGTACAATCTGAGAACTAAAACAATCATGGAGTCTTCAAATGTGGTGATCAATGATGAACTATGTTCAAAAACTCATTCAGAAAACACTCCTCCAGTTTAAGAAAAGACTATGGAGGTTGATGATTCTATTCCTGAAGATTATGTTAGGAAGCATAGTGATGAAGAACTACAGTTACTGAATGATGTTGTTTTAGTACCATCGAGTTTAGAACCATCCACATCTGTTCGTGAAATTCAACAAGAACAAGGTGAGCCAAGTTCTTCATCTGAACAAAAAGGTATCTCTACATCTCTGGTCAAAGGTCCATCTTTTAGAGTAAAGTTAAATCACCTTGTCACAAACATATTGGGTAGTCTGAATGATAACATGAGATTGAGGTCCAAAGCCTTGAATGTAATTACTCACTCATGTTATCTATCCCAATTTGAACTGAAGAAAGTGGATGAAGCACTTCAAGATGCTGATTGGGTTAGTTCCATGCATGAAGAACTTCATCAATTCGTTCGAAATGATGTGTGAGAATTAGTTCCTAGACCAAAGGGAGTAAATGTGATTAGAACTAAGTGGATTTTTAAGAACAAGTTAGATGAACATGGTACAGTTATTAGAAATAAATCAAGACTTGTTGCTCAAGGATACACACAAGTGGAAGGGATTGATTTTAATGAGACTTTTGCACCGGTAGCAAGATTGGAATCCATTAGAATACTCTTGGCCATAACTAGTCATTTGAATTTCAAGTTGTATTAAATGGATGTCAAGAGTGCGTTTTTGAATGGAATGTTGCAAGAAGAGGTGTATGTTAAACAACCAAAGGGTTTTGTTGATCATGGATTCAAAAGAGAATTTGCAGATACTACTTTCTTCATACAAAAGGATAAGAATTATTTTGTAGTAGCTCAAATTTATGTTGATGATATTGTTTTTGGTCCTACTAATGATTCTCTTGCTCAATCCTTTGTAGATGAAATGAAGAAGATGTTTGAAATGAGTATGGTTGGTGAACTAACTTATTTCTTGGGATTGCAGGTGAAACAAACAGATTCTAGAATTTATATCAACCAAGCAAAGTATGCTAGAAATCCACCAATGGCTGCTAATGCAAAGCTAACAAATGATCCTTCGGGTGAGTCTGTTGATGTTACATTATATAGAAGTATGATTGGTTGTCTTTTGTATTTAATTGCAAGTCGTCTTGATATTGCTTTCAGTGTTGGTGTATGTTCTAGGTTTCAATCTAATCCTAAGGTTTCACATTTGAATGTTGTAAAAAGAATCATAAAATATGTTAGTGGAACTTGTAATTATGGATTGTTTTATAGCAAAGAGTCAAATTTGTCTATTGCTGGATACTTAAATTTAGATTGGGTCGGCAATGCCAATGATAGAAAAAGTACCACTGATGGGTGTTTTTATGTAAGGGCCAATCTTGTTGCTTGGATGAGTAAAAAGCAAAATTCTGTCTCTCTGTCTACTGCAGAAGCAGAATATATTGCTGCTGGAAGTTGTTGTTCACAGCTTCTTTGGATGAAAAAGCTTTTAAGTGATTATGGGATATCACAAGACACCATGGTTGTCTATTGTGATAATTCTACTGCTATTGATATCTCTAAGAACCCTGTTCAACACTCTAAGACTAAGCACATAGAGATTAAATATCACTTTATTAGGGATCTGGTTGAAAGAAAGATTGTGGTTCTTGAATATATCCCTACTGAATGTCAGAATGCTGACATCTTCACCAAACCTCTTGATAGAAGTAAGTTTGAGACACTTCGTCAAGTAATTGGTATGATTTAGTGTCCCTAGTCTTCCTTGTCTCTCATGGACCTTGTGCTTCATCTCAATACTCTTTGTGATCATTCTTCTTTTGCTGTTTTGGTTTCTTTTTGCTTATAAGATTTGCATTGCATTGCATTACATTCATGCATTTCATAACAGGTTGTTTTTGTTATTTTCTTTTTTTTTAAAAAAAAAGAGGAGAAAGGAAAAATGTGTTTTGTATTATTTATCTTGGATTTATAATCAAGGTTGGCCATATTAATTTTTGTACATTTTTAGATCCCTTAAACACAAATAGATTAACCTAATTATTTAGCCAAGTGATTAACTTAGGTAAATTATTCAGATCTAGGTTAACACAAGTAAATCATATCATTGAAACAGTGCGGAAAATAAATAACACAACGATATGATAACCTAGGAAAACCAAACCGGTAAAAAACTGGGAAGGATTTAACCTAGCTATCCTCGAGGTAAAACAGATCCACTATGAAAGAATTAAAGTTTTACAATAGCGACTTAGACCACTAACATCCTATTGCTACCTCAAGTAGAAAACTAATTACCACGACCATGTGACAGCTCCGAGTCCACAGACTGCTTCTTTCTTGGATTCACAGCAACCATAAGTACTCCCACTTGTGTTTTTCTTTAAGCTCTTTATGCAACAACTGAAGCGATCACCAAGCTCTCGACATCAATCTTGAGATTGGAAACCCTAAGTATGTATGAAGGCAAACACCTCTAGATCTCACAAGAGATTCACACATACAGCATAAACAACCACTACAAAACGTGGTTAGGGTTTTTCCTATTATACTTAAGGCAAAACATAAAACCCTACATGTCATACGAGCTTAGGCTGAGTTGGAAAATTCTGCAGAAAAACAAACTGTACGAGTTTCGATCGATCGAGTCTAATTTTCGATCGATCGAGCCTTGCAAATTTACATAATAAATCCTGTAGTACACTCGATTCCAACTTTACATATAGACACACTTTGAGCAGCATAATTCTAGACTCTAAGTTTTAATCATGGTTTAACAAAAACAACCTAGCATGAAATGCATGAATGTTATGCAGTACAAATCCTAGAAAAAAACAAAAACAACAAAGATGAATGGTCACAAAGAATAGAGAGATGAAGCACAAGGACCAAGAAATCCAAAGATGATCAAGGACACAAAATCACACAAATTACTTGACAAAGTGTCTTAAACTTACTTCTATTAAGAGGTTTGGTGAAAATGTCAACATTCTGACGTTCAGTAGGGATATACTCAAGAACAACAATCTTTCTTTTTAACAAGATCCCTAATAAAGTGATATCTAATCTCTATGTGATTAGTTTTAGAGTGTTAAACATGGTTCTTAGAGGTATTGATAGTACTAAAATTATCACAATAAACAACCATGGTGTCTTGTGTTATCCCATAATCACTTAAAAGCTTTTTCATCCAAAGAAGCAGTGAACAATAACTTCCAGTAGCAATATATTCTGCTTCTGCAGTAGACAGAGAGATAGAATTTTGCTTTTTACTCATCCAAGCAACAAGATTGGCTCCTACATAAAAACACCCACTAGTGGTGTTTTTTCTATAATCAGCATTGCCAGCCCAATCGGAATTAGAAAATCTAGCAAGAGACAGATTTGACTCTTTGCTATAGAACAAACCATAATCACAAGTTTCACTAACATATTTTATGATTCTTTTAACAACATTCAAATGTAAAATTTTAGGATTAGATTGAAATTTAGAACATACACCAACATTGAAAGCAATATCTGGTCGACTTGCAGTTGAATACAAAAGGCAACCAATCATGCTTCTATATAGTGTAATATCAACAGACTCACCTGAAGGGTCATTGGTTAACTTTGCATTAGCAGCCATTGGTGTTCTAGCATGTGCAGCCTTGTCAAGTCCAAATCTCTTGACTAGATTTCTGGCATACTTTGCTTGGTTGATGTAAATTTCAGAATCCGTTTGCTTCACCTACAATCCCAAGAAATAAGTTAGTTCACCAACCATACTCATTTCAAACATTTTCTTCATTTCTTCTACAAAGGATTGAGCAAGAGAATCATTAGTAGGACCAAAAACAATATCATCAACATAAATTTGAGCTACTACAAAATAATTCTTATCCTTTCGTATGAAGAAAGTAGTATCTGCAAATCCTCTTTTGAATCCATGCTAAATGAGATATGCGGTTAACCTATCATACCATGCCTTGGGAGCTTGTTTCAAACCGTAGAGGGCTCTCTTCAACTTGTAGACATCATCCGGTCTATGAGGATCAACAAAACTCTTTGGTTGTTCAACATATAACTCTTCTTACAACATCCCATTCAAGAAGGCACTTTTGACATCCATTTGATATAGCTTGAAATTCAAATGGCTTGCTATGGCCAACAATATCCTAATGGATTCCAGTTTTACTACCAGTGCAAAAGTCTCATCAAAATCAATCCCTTCCACTTGTGTGTATCCTTGAACAACAAGTCTTGATTTGTTTTGAATAACAGTACCATGTTCATCTGACTTGTTCTTGAAAATCCATTTAGTTCCAATAACATTTACTCCTTTTGGTCTAGGAACTAATTCCCACACATCATTCCGAACAAATTGATGAAGTTTTTCATGCATAGAATTAACCCAATCAGCATCTTGAAGTGCCTCATCCACCTTTTTCGATTCAAATTGGGATAGATAACATGAATGAGTAATAACATTCAAGACTTTAGATCTCAATCTCATGTTATCATTCAAACTTCCTAATATGTTTGTGACAGGATGATTTAACTTTACTCTAGAAGATGGACCTTTGACCAAAGATGTGGAGGTTCCTTTTTGTTCTGATGAAGGACTAAGCTCACTTTGTTCTTGTTGAGTTTCATGAATCGGTGTAGATGGTTCTGAACTTGATGGTACTGACACAACATCATTCAACAATAGTAGCTCTTCATCACTATGCTTCCTAATATAATCATCAGGAATAGGATCATTAACTTCCACAGTCTTTTATTAAACCGGAGGAGTGTTTTTTGAATGAGTTTTTGAACACAATTCATCATTGATCACCACATTTGAAGACTCCATGACTGTTTTAGTTCTTAGGTTGTATACTCTGTAAGCTCTACTAGTGGAGGAGTATCCCAGAAAGTATTCTTTGTTGCTCTTTGCATTAAACTTTTCTAGGTTCTCCCTATCACACAGAATATAACAGTCACTGCCAAATATCCGGAAGTATTTAACAACAGGTTTCTTTCCTCTCAAGAGTTCATAAAGAGTTTTCTTGGAATCAGGTCTGAAATACACCCAGTTAAGTGTATGAGAAGCAGTGTTAATTGCTTCTCCCCAGAAGGACTTGGGCATCTTTTTGTTATGTAGCATGACACGAGCCATCTCTTGAACAACCCTATTCTTCCGTTCCACCATTCCATTCTGTTGTGGTGTCTTGGGTGAAGAGAACTCTTGATGTGTGCCTTGATCATTGTAGAAGGTAGCCAGCTTTGTGTTTTCAAATTCCTTTCCATGATCACTTCTAATTCTGACTATCACAGTTCCTTTCTCGACTTGCAATTTCTTGCACAGGTGTATCATCTTTTTAGGAGTCTAAGCTTTATCTCTCAAAAGCACAACCCAAGTATATCTAGTGAAATCATCCATAACAACTAGAATATACTTCTTTCCACCTAAACTCTGAACTCTAGCAGGACCCATGAGATCAATGTGTAACAACTCTAGAGGTCTTGAAGTTTGAACTTCAGTCACAGACAGATGTTTAGACTTCACTTGTTTACCCATCTGACATGGTCCACATATGCACTTTTCTATCTTATCAAATTTGGGCAAACCAATAACTGCATCACACTTGGAAATCTTCTCTAATTGCTTGTGACTTGCATGTCCCAACCATTGATGCCATAAGTCTACTTGATTAATCTTTGCACTGAAACACTTGTTTCTTATACTTGGTGTTATACCATAACAGTTGTCAGCTGTCCTAACACCAATACACATGCAGTCACCTTCTCCATCAAGTATCTCACATTCATACTTGGTGAAGAGAACATTTAATCCATTGTCATAAATCTAACTGATGCTGAGTAAATTGGCCTTCAGTCCATCAACATACCAGACATCTTCAAAAATCGGCAACCCTGGAATGTCTACAGTTCCAATGCCTCTGATCACAGATTTGCTTCTGTCTCCAAACATGATTGTCCCAATCTTTCCTTCAAAGAGTGTCTTGAATAAAGGTTTATTTCCTGTCATGTGCCTTGAACAACCACTATCCAAATACCAAAGACAAGAATCACGTGCCTTTAAGGCGATTAAAATAGTATAACACAAATAATTATCATCACATGTAATTATACCAAGATACTCAAGGAAAGACTTAATAAAAGTAACAAGAGGCACAAACCAAAAGTAGACAAATTGAAACTTTAGCAATGAGAACTTCCAAGTATCTATGACAACAGGGGTCAAGGATCAACTCTTAGATCAAAAGATCTAAATACTAGAGCTATCCCGCTCTGATACCACTTGTACATTTTTAGATCTACAAACAGATTAACCTAGTTATTTAGCTAAGTGATTAACTTTGGTAAATTATTCAGATCTAAGTTAACACAAGTAAATCATATCATTGAAACAGTGCGGAAAATAAATAACACAACGATATGATAATCTAGAAATACCAAACCGGTAAAAAACCTAAGGAGGATTTAACCTAACTATTCTCAAGGTAAAATATATCCATTATGAAAGAATTGAAGTTTTACAATAGCGACTTAGACCACTAACATCCTATTGCTACTTCGAGTAGAAAACTTACTACCATGACCATGTGATAGCTCCAAGTCTACGGACTACTTCTTTTTTGGATTCACAACAACCACAAGTTCTCCCACTTGTGTTTTTCTTTAAGCTCTTTATGCAACAACTGAAGCGATCACCAAGCTCTCGACATCAATCTTGAGATTGGAAACCCTAAGTATGTATGAAGGGAAACACTTCTAAATCTCACAAGAGATTCACACATACAGCATAAACAACCACTACAAAACGAGGCTAGGGTTTTTCTTTTTATACTTAAAACAAAACATAAAACCCTACACGTTATACGGGCTTGGGCTAAGTTGGAAAATTCTGCAGAAAAACAATTTGTACGAGCTTTGATCGATCGAGTCTAATTTTCGATCGATTGAGCCTTGCAAATTTACATAATAAATCCTGCAGTACACTCGATTCCAACTTTACATATAGACACACTTTGAGCAGCCTAATTCTAGACTCTAAGTTTTGATCGTGGTTTGCCAATATTGCACATTGAAGTTCTAATACATATAGATCCTAAATCCTTAGAACCTAACAATATTACATAACATGCTTGTGTACCTTGTTTAGCTTGGATGAGCTTATTTTACTGCACACTACTAGTCTTATCTATGTAGTGCATGTTGTGTGGGAGTTGTTTATAATTTTTGATCACATGATTTTGATTTTGAAGTTACATGCTTTTGATTGTTAGGACTTGAACTTAATGAGAAAGGCGTAAATAGCCATCTCACCACTGTTTACTAGCCAATCATGAACTCTTTAGTGCATATCATAAGATTTTGTGCTCGAGAAAGTGTAGCACATACACAAAAAGAACATAAGGTGTAGCCTCAGATTAAAAAATAAAATTTGTGTGTACATTATCTAACTGAACTAATAATTTCAAATGAAATAAAATTTGTGTGTACATTATGAGGCAAAATAAGAAACTTACATGATTGTAACCTTGTTTTCTAGGAGATGTGAGAGTTATATGATGTAACTCTTTAGTTGATAGTCTCTTTCAAACTTATGTGATGAATTTTGTAGAAATTGTGATCGATTACTATCTACATATCACCTCACATGTATCTCTTACTATTGCTAGTTGCACACATTACACAAGTTATTCTTTGTTAAACTTCGTACATGATATGATGTGTGAATTTGTTTTGGCCATCCAAGATTATATGTTTCTTGATTTTGATGCAAAATATGTTTAATGTTTGAGTTTTGGGGACAAATTGGTTGAAAAACTTGTTTTTGGAAGATCTGGGTTGAATTCAAGTGTTTTTGAAAAACTTTTAATCTCATACTCATGCATTTCATTCATGAAATATTGTGTTTTGGGAAGTTTCTACAGAAAATTGCTCTGTTTTTTCAAAAATCTAAGTTTCCCAGATTTTCGATCGATCGAATCTGTTGCTTGACCGATCGAAATTGCGACAAAAATTTTGGTTTGAATCTGCCTGGCTTGATTGGTGCTTGATTGATGCTAGATTGATCAAATCTATTTTTCGATCGATCGAAGCTCAATTTAGACCGATCGAAATTCGGCCAGTGAGTGTTTTAAAAAGTGTTCTCTCACGTGTTCTTCATACTATTCAAACTTTTCAAACACTCCTCTAACTATTTTTCTTCAACCGATCCAATCTAAAGCAATTTTTGTCGTTTTCTTCCACAAATCTCTCAAGAGTTTTTGTCTTCAAGCTTATGTAAGTCTCCTTTACCCTTTCTTTTTCATTAAAATCACATTTTTCATGCATTTTCATTGAAAATTTCGAACAAAGCATTTTTTGGATTTGAGATCATGTCAGTTGTTTTTAATCAATATTGTTCAATGGGTTTTTGTTGTTAGATGTTGTTAACATGATTCCCATGCATTAATTTGGTTAATTTGGTGTTTTAAGAACAATTGAAATTTCTAGGGCTTGAAACTTTGTGAAATTGGGGATTTTGTTCAATTTGGCTAAAATTGATGAAATTGACTTGTGTAATTGATTGATTATGTCATTATATGATGTTTTCTAACTAGTGTAATGATTAATTGATCAATTTGGTTTCATTTTTGAATTTGGGTTTTTCAAAATTTGGGGTTTTTGAACTAAAATACTGTGTTCAAGTCAATTGATGGTCTATAAAGTAAAATTGAACATATTTCAATGCATTAGAGCATGCATCATGTGTGCATTCATTACATGCATCATATAGATTGTTATTTTTTGATTTTTTTTTTTTTTTTTTGGTGTTCTAACCCTCTCTAATGCAGTTTGCCATTTTTTTTTTCAACCCTTAGCATCATTGTGAGGAAGACTAGAGCCAAGAAAACCACCACCTCTTCTACCCCTATTTTCGAGAGTGATAGGTTTAGAACCGAGAAAATCCAAGAAACCTATGAGAAGCTTAACATTTTTAGGTCGGTTTGGGCTGAGCGTAAGGTCATACTAAATGAGTTAGATCCGGAGATACGCAGGAACTTTGAGCGTAAGGGCTGGTTACCACTCTTAGAGGTCGAGCATCCCCCTCTGGCTGCCTTGATTAGAGAGTTCTATTCGAACCTCTCTGTCCACTCCTCTCTATCCACTCCGACAATTCCAACACTCAATATGTGAGAAGTTTGATAAGGGGTGAAGAGTATGTCATTACTCTTGCTGTAGTGGCCACTGCTCTTAGTGTACCTTTGGTATGGCAGCCTGTGTACCCTTACACTGAGACCCCTCATCTTGATGACATCATGTCTTATATCACCGGTACTTCCATTAGTTGGGGTACTGATCCTTGTGTCACATCCCATGAGCTTACTGAGCTCAACTATTTGTTTTTCTGGATTTCTTGTCATTCCATTTTGGCCCATCTCTCATTACATACTATTCCCATTGAGAGATGTGCATTTTTGTATGCTTTTGTTACTGACGCTCCTATGAGTTTTCCTACCATTTTCATTTGATCTCTTGTTGAGGTTCAAGGAGTAGTGCAAAATCTCATGGTCTTTTTTTTTTTCCGATTTTTATTCATAGGATTCTTTTAGATTTAGGTTTAGAGGATTTTCCTACATCTGAGCCTATACATATTATAACTCCTATAGGTGCCACCTTTCTTAGACAAAGAGCAGCTCAGTTGAAAGCTAGCTCTAAACGCCCTCGAGTCGAGTATTCTATAGGTGCTGCACCTAAGCCTCCATCTGGTGACCCCACTACTGAGGAGTTTGTAGACCCTACAACTGTTGTTGATCCTCCTGCTTGTTCATCGAGCAACTCATCCTTGCGAAGCATACTGGATACTGTCATGACCATTTAGACGGCACATGGTCAGCTTCTCTTGGATGTGCTCACTGAGCTTCAGGCTTTACAAGTAGATTTGGCGAGTGCTAGAGGTTCTACTCCACAGCTTCCACCTTTTGATGATGAGTCATGATTGCCCTTTGGCAATTCGTCACAAAAAGGGGGAGTACTTATGCATAGAGATAGGGGGAGTTTTGTTTTGGTGTATATAGATTGTACCTAGGAGCTTCTTTGATGTATTTCATTTTTTTTTGGCTCATGACGTATTCTTTTTGGCTTTATGATGTATTTATCTTTTATGGGTTGTATATGTTAAGGGGAGACACTATGTTTCTTGTTTCTTTTATTGTTTCTTGTTACACATATGATACATTGGTTATTTATTTATATTATGAGGTTATTCATGGTATATGTCTTATTTTATGTTTTGTGAAATCAAAAATTTATTTTGTTTTATTTGTATTTTCTACACATGCGTTTATGTGTTTGTTGAGTGTTTTAGGAATTTGTAGGTTAATTCAGTTGTGGTTGCTGTCTACACTGGCAATTGATAGATAGTAGTTAGGTTAAATTGTATTTAGGGCTGTTTAATTTGAATGGACTGTTTTTTAACTTTGAGCATTTCATTTTTGTGATGTGTTTTGTCACGGATTGCCAAAGGGGAGTTTGTTAGGTTTTAAGACTTTAGGAACTAAATGTATTAGAATTTCAATTTGTAATGTGTTGGCAAACCATGATCAAAACATGGAGTCTATGTTTAGGCTGCTCAAAGTGTGTTTAATTGTAAAATTGGAATTGAGTGATTGTAGAATTTATTGGACTAAATCTGCAAGGCTCGATCGATCGAAAATTAGACTTGATCGATCAAATCTCGTGTAGATTTATTTTTCTGCAGAATTTCCAATTTAGCCCAAGCCCATATGACGTGTAGGGTTTTATGTTTTACTCCAAGTATAAAAAGAAAAACCCTAGCTACGTTTTAGATGTCTTTTTTTTTTTTTGCTAAACACGTTTTAGATGTTTTTGATGTGCTGTGTGTTGAATCTCTTGTGAGATCTAGAGGTTTTTACCTTCATATACACTTAGGGTTCTAAGTAATCACATGGCTAAATAACTAGGTTAAACAACTTGTATTTTAAGGGGTCTAAAAACGTACAATTTTTCCTCTCCAACACTCCAAACTCAATGCTTGAGAAGAATGAACCTGAAAATGCGCAAGCAATGCTTAGGCGAATTCATGGTGTTTCTGATAAGGAAATTGAGGCCGAGTTCAAGGATCTTGTGGCAGCAAGTGAAGCCTCCAAAGCTGTGAAACACCCTTGGAGAAACATCCGAAATAGAAAGTATAGGCCTCAACTGATCATGTCCATGGCTATTCCCTTTTTCCAACAATTTACAGGCATCAACATTATCATGTTCTATGCTCCTTATCTTTTCAAAACAATTGGGTTTGGGGGTAAAGCTTCACTCTTATCCGCCCTCATCACTGGTGGAATCAATTGTTTTGCTACATTGGTCTCCATCTATGGTACGGATAGATGGGGTCGAAGATTTCTTTTCCTAGAGGGTGGAATTCAAATGCTCATATTTCAGGTAACACACACACACACACAAATAAAGTCTGACTACTTTTCTTTTTATGTGTATTCAATTTTATTCCTATATAAAAAATTGCATCCATAAATTTTTATATAATGTAATTTTTTTTTTTTTTTGGTAAACTATATAATGTAAATTACATTACTCATGTTGTGGGTTTGGTGACAATCTTCATTGGATGGAAATTTGGAGTAACAGGTCAAGCTATGGACTTGCCCAAGTGGTTTGCTAGCCTTGTTGTGTTCTTCATCTGTGCCTATGTAGCTGCTTTTGCGTGGTCACGGGGGCCATTGGGATGGTTAGTGCCAGGTGAGATTTTCCCACTAGAGATTCGATCGGCTGCACAGAGTATCACTGTCTCTGTGAACATGCTCTTCAGATTCATTGTGGCCCAACTATTCCTTACCATGCTCTGTCACTTGAAGTTTGGCTTGTTCATCTTCTTTGCTTTTTTCGTGGTACTCATGACCCTCTTTGTATATTTCTTCTTGCCAGAGACCAAGAACATTCCCATTGAAGAAATGACACTTGTGTGGAAGGAGCATTGGTTTTGGAAGAGATTCATGCCTGAAGATCATCCTCAAGTCTAAACCTTGTGCTAGCATATATCTTTTATTGGTCTATTAATTACTTTGGTTTTTAATTTCGCTTTAGTATCATTCTGGAACCCCTTCATTGTTTTATAAATTGTTGGGGAAGTCTTTACTATTGATTTATATTTTTTTGGGTATATATATACATATTTGTTTTAATTTTACTCGGGCTTTGTTTTTTGCTTTTCATTATCTAGACTTTAGATATTGTGCATGTGGTATTGTTAATGACTTATTCTAGTCTTCTATTGTATTAATATGAGGTCCATAATTCCTCTTCCATGTGCCATGAGGAAAAGTTATGTATTCTAGAAAATTGAACTTCATAATGGTAAAGCATCCAAATCCACTCTCCCATAAGATTTTCGTTCTTTCATGAATTTTAGATGATCATAGTTTTCTCCTAAGATCAATATCTTCCCCGTTGAATCTGCTTTTTTGGTCTTGCCAGTAGGCTGATTTTACTATAAAGTTCTACTTATAAGTGTATTATATTGGCATTGTGAGGCTGCAATTTGAACTTTAAGAATGATTGTCTGAGATTCTTCGTCAAACAACTTTCAATTTCTCCTTTGTTCTGTTAACTTTTGCTTCATCAGATTAGCCATAGTTGGCTCATTGGCTGTGCTAGCTCCTTGCTTATTGTTTGATGTTTGTCTGAAATGGTCAATCCGGCATATCTGTAACCTTCACGCCAAATCTAAGAAGTCAATATGTCTTCCCAATCCTGCATCTGTTCGTTGTTTGTCATATTTGCCTTTGAGTATTTTAACACAGATTTTGTTTTGATTAGTTGCCTTCTTTTGTATTAGACTTCCACCAATTACTCAAGATTAATAGTGGGAATTATAACCTATTTATTTGCATAAATACTATGCATATTATTATAACTCCCTTACAATTACATTTATCAACACACTTTAATCCAACTAAATAACATAGTCTCTCTCAAAAAAAAAAAAAAAAAAACCTAAATAACATAAATATTAATAAAATTAGTTGCCAACCCGTGCAATGCACTAAAAAGCTACTGATAATAAGATCTAATGAAATTTAGAAATAGGAAATTGAGTTAATAATATGCATATTATAGACATTTTTCAAGATAGCATTTAAAAAAAAATGAATGGTCATAATAAAATAAAATAAAATGGGAAAAAATATTTAATTTCTATGCTTCTATATCTATATATATATTAGTATGTAATCTATGCTTATATACGGAAATGATGAATTATAGTGGTGCTTTTGGTGTTAGTTTGTATTATTTAAAGGAAAATATTATCGAGTGTTCTAAGGGCATTGGTTAATAATCCATTTAAAGAAAGTTTTTATAAAAAATGAAAAAAAAAGTAATTAATATTTTGACAATTTTTTTTATTTCCCATAAAAGTGGTATTAAAATTTTCATAAAATAAATTATTAATCAGTGCCTTAAGAACACTTATTAACATTTTCCATATATAAAATATAAGACATAATTCGACGAGGATATTCCACTCCAAAAAAAACTTCACTTTTTTTGACCCTCTATTTCCGAGGGTCACCTAAAAAGGTCCAAACAGGCGCTGAAAATAGACATGAGGGATAATGAATGGCTAGCTTTATTTCAAGGTTCATTAAAACCCTAGAAATAAGCCGATACAATCATTTTAAAAAAATGCGGACCAGTTTTAGTAGCATTCCCGCGAGAGTTTTGGCTCCAAAATATTACATTTTTCAGCACCACTTCCACGCGACCCTCAAAATAAAGATATTCCAAGATTTTCAATCAACCAAATAATGCCCATAATTTGAAAAATAAAAGGAGAAAACCATTTCATTCAGTCAGATCTAAAACTCGTGGATTCGTAGCTCTCAAAATACTCAAAGGTGCGGTGGTCGACAACTTAGCTCCGGCGACTATCTGAGGCACAGTGGGCGACGATATCATCTCCGATGACGAGCTGAGGGCACGGTGGTTCGGAAATATCATCTCCTCCACTTCTTCATTCGATTACAGGTCTCTCTCTATCTAACTCTCTGTTTGTTTCCCGAGAAGAAAAAAATTGAAGTTGTCCCAATCTCTCTCGTTTTCTCTCTATCATTCTCTTCACTGGTAAAAAAAAAATAGTATTAGTCCAATTTTGCGTAGTCCTAGTGTTTTAGGGGTTCAGAGAGAAAGCAATAGTATAAATTAGGGGCTAGGGTTTGGATACTTAGGAATTGGAATCATGCCAAACTGGCTTTGATTCAAAATAGATCCCTGGCTTAAAAAAGCAGAAGGTGTGGATTACATTATTTCTCATTTTCTTCATTTTGCTATGCATTTCCTAGTTCATTTTTGTTTTAGGTCTAATCTGAAGCTTTAGCTTGATTCAATTTTGTATATAAAATCTTTTTTTGATTGTAAGTTTGAATTTTTTTTTTAGTAAAATTGATGCATTGGAATTGAATGAGAATGAAATAGTTTTCATTTGGAAATGGTGGCAATTAAAAATCTATTATATTAATTTTTACTTGGGGCATCGAATGTGGGGAGGACTTAAATGGAATCCGTTACCGGTTTTAGAGTTTGCTTCACCGCACAATTTCTCGAACAGAGAGAATTATAGGAATGTTATATAGATGTTATAGAGAGGACCTTATTTGTTCAATATGGTTAAATTTACATGGAAAGAAGTGCGCCACTTTAGAAAGGGTGTGATCTAAATCATGAATTGCTATGATTTCAGTTTGATTTGGTGAAATATATTATTGTTGGGCATGCTTTTTTTTTTTTTTTTTTTTTTTTCAATTGGTGTCATGGATTTGTTAAGACCTATGTTGGTATCAATTTTAGATGGTTTGAGTGATGAAATGGCAAAACCATAGCTCAGTGCTTTGTTGGTAATGTGTTATGGTACTAAGGTTTCAAATTTCACTAGAAATTAAAAAAAAATAAAAATAAATACAAGATCTATTTTCTATCTATTGAATTATATAATGCCCAAGTCAAGTTTTTCACTCTATCGAATTCCACTAGTGATAGCAACTATTTTATATGTGGTTAATTTTCAGGATTTATGCTGACTGGATCAATACTCATGGTTGGTGGCAATAATGCTTAACTTAAGTTGCTGCATAACTGATGTTGTTGGAGGCATGACGGATGCTTTGATTGATTTGGCGTGTCATTACCAAACACAAATATACATTACACAAATTTACTTTATCCTAGTTTTATTTATTTTTCCACAACATTGCCTGATGAGATTATTTTGGCAAGAATTAGTCTATAGCTCTGCCTTTTGTTACTATGATCAAATGTTGTATGTTTGATTGCTTGAATATTAACTAATACTATGCAATAGGTAACAATCTAGTGGAAGTTGTCCTCACCATATACTTAACCTTTGATTCAAAGCACTAAATAATGGAAACTGGTAATATAATTGGTTCATTGACACTTTTTTTTGATAACCATGTTTTGGACAGAGAATTTACTACTAACCCGCTACTCATGGCAGTCTCCTTGGATCACCTTTCTGGGAGCATGTGAAGGAGATACTGAACCCTGAAACTTCTCCTGGTGTAGAGCCTTGGGTTTACTATACAATACATGCATTTTTTGTCTTCTTATTTAATATATTTGACATTGTAAGTTTCTTCTTAACTTTATTTTTTTTGATAGGTAATAAGACTTTTATTGAAAAATTGAACATCATGTTCACGATGGTGAACACTTTGAACAATGAAACAAATACAAGAAGATCAAGAGCTAAAAGAAATAGAAACTAAAAAATCAGCTACAGCAATACAATTCGTACAACCCCAAATACGAGCCCAAAGAAACAAAGTACGAAAAAGTAAACATTTTATGTGTTCCAAAGTTCTCGCCTTGTCTTCAAAAATGCGAGCATTACGTTCCTGCCAGACTAATCACATTAAACATGCCGGGACCATGTTCCAAATGATTGAAAGATGCTTTCCAAACCAGTTTCTCCAAATAAAGAAAAAGGATTTCACTGACCTTGGCATGACCCATTGAATCCCAAACACTGCAAAAACTTCACACCATAAGGCGTGAGAGAACTTGCAATGAAGAAGAAGGTGGTCCACTGATTCCCCATCACAACAACACAAGCAACACCTATTAACCAAAAACTGACCTTTCTTAATAAGGTTGTCAATGGTGAGTGTCCTATCATTAGCTGCTGTCCATAAGAAGAAAGACACCCGTTTAGGCACCTTAGTACACCATATACACTCCCAAGGAAAGGCATCAGTAGTAGGACTAGATAATAGCTTATAAAAAGAGCGCACATCAAAAACACCAGATGTAGTCAATCTCCAGACCAACTGATCATCCCCCTCACCCTTCGGCATAGAGGAATAAATAAACTCAAAGAATGTGTAGACAGTGGTTGCCTGTCAATCCTGAGGACCATGACGAAACAATAAATTCTAGCTCCTACCTCCTTCTGAATTTGTTACCACCAAGTCAGAGACCCATGCTTCTTTAGGAACAGAGCAAACATACATGGAAGGGAAGAGTTCCATCAAAGGAGTAGGCCCACACCATGGGTCATGCCAAAAACTAACACGGCTACCCTCCCCCACATTAAACAAAATCTGGCTAAAGAACTTCTCTTATCCTTCTTTAATACTGCTTCATATCCCACAACCGTGAGCACCTCTTACCCCTCTAGTGCACCAACCTCCTCTTGCCTCTCCATATTTGTAAGCTATAACCTGACGCCATACTCTATGATTTTCTTTCCCAAACCGCCACAACCACTTCCCAAGCAAAGCCTTGTTAAATAGCCCAACTCTCCGGATTCCCAAACCATCATATTCAACTGGCAAGCATACCTTGTCCCAAGCAACTAAAGGATATTTAAAAACATCCTCTGAGGCCCCCCAAAGGAAATTTCTCTTAATTCTTTCAATTCTTGCAGCCACAGCCTGAGGGATAGTAAACAACGATAAAAAGTAGGTGGGAAGACTCGATAAGGTACTTTTTAACAAAATAAGCCTACCTCCTTTGGACAAATACAGTCTTTTCCATCCAGCCAACCTTTTCTCCATCTTTTCAATAATAGGATTCCAAATTGATGAATCCTTATAGTGTGCCCCAAGAGGCATGCCCAAATATCTCATAGGCAGAGTGCCCACCTTGCAACAAAGGATACGAGCCAAACCATTCAAATCCCCAACATCGCCAACAGGAACAATATCACTCTTGCCTACATTAACTTTCAGATCTATAATAGCTTCAAAGAAGATCAGCACCATCCGCACGTATAATAACTGTTCCCTAGAAGCATCACAAAACAATATAGTATCATCAGCAAAAAGAAGGTGAGAAATATGGATACCCCCATGTCTATGTGATCCCGCTTTAAATCCACAAAGAAAACCACCATTTTCTGTTCTCTTCAACAGTCTACTCAACACTTCCATAATCATAAGAAATAAAAGTGGAGACAAAGGATCCCCTTGGCGAAGACCATGAGAACTACCAAAAAAACCTGCAGGAGATCCATTAACCAGAACAGAGAATTTAACTGTAGAGATGCACGCCTTAATCCACCTACTCCACCTTGCCCCAAAGCCCATCCTTTCCATAAGGTAAAATAGTGCATTCCAGTTCACATGATCATAAGCCTTCTCAATGTCCAGCTTTATTATAACACCAGGAATACCACTCTTCAACCCGCTGTCTAAGCATTCATTAGCAATAAGAACCGAATCAAGGATTTGTCTCCCTCCCACAAAAGAATTCTGAGAGTCGGATATCAATTTATCTAAAACTCCTCGAAGCCTATAAGCCAACACCCTAGCCAACAGTTTATAAAGGCTGCCCACAAGACTAATGGGGTGAAAGTCTTTGATATTAACTGCATTAGTCTTCTTGGGGATCAAACACAGAAACGTGGCATTTAGAGATTTCTCAAAAACACACTGACTGTGAAAATCTTTGAAGAAGGCCAATATATACCCTTCTAAAACACTCCAGCATTTCTGAAAGAATGCCATAGTAAACCCATCTAGCCCAGGGGCCTTATCGCCTTCCGCCTCCTTAAGAGCCTCAATAATCTCCTCCTTCTCAAACTCTCTCTCCAACATAGACCTCTCAGTTTCGTCTAGACAAGCAAACTCTAACCCATCAATAGGTCTCCAAGTTTCTGGTTCCTGATATAATCTCCTGTAAAAATCCACCACCTGATTCGTAACATTTGACTCCTCCTCAAAGAGAACGCCATCCACCTCCACACCCCTAATCTGATTGGTTCGCCTATGGGAATTGGCAATTCTATGAAAGAATCTTGTGTTGTTATCACCTTCTTTGATAAAAAGAGCCTTTGACTTCTACCTCCAAGAAATCTCTTCCAAGGAAGCCAGAAAATCTATATCAGATTTAACCACCAACCTTCTAGCCCTATCCTCTTGAGTCAACACCTGCATCTCTTCTCTCAAGTCAAGGTCTAAGAGCTCGGTCAAAGGACTCTTTTTCCTAAAAGCTACATCTCCAAAAACATGCTTGTTCCAATGCTTCAAATCCCTTTTAAGGGCTTTCAATTTACAAGCTAGAATGTAACTTGGAGGTCCCACGAAATGATAACCATTCCACCAATGACGAACCTTATCCACAAAACCCTCCACCTTTAACCACATATTTTCAAATCTAAAAGGGCTCTTTCCCCTCGACAAACCACCTGCCTCCACTAGCAAAGGACAATGATCCGACACCACCCTAGGGAGAGTTCTTTGAGTCATATCTAAGAAATGCTCTTCCCAATCTGCTGTCATCAAAACTCTATCAAGTCTGGACATAGAAGGACTATTAGAGTCTTGAAACCAAGTATATTCACCTCCTACCAAAGGCAAATCAATCAGCGAATGTTTAACAATGAAATCCGAGAATTTAAACATAGCTGGACTAAAAGAGTTACAACCAAGTCTCTCAGTCGGATAACGGATAACATTGAAATCTCCCAACAAGCACCAAGCCCCAGCCTATCGTGATCTCACTAAGTCTAATTCTGCCCACATAGCATCCCTAAGACTTCCATCAGTCGGTCCATACACCCCTGAACAAATCCATTCAAAGCCATCTGCCACACCCTTCAACACAATAGAAATTGAAAAACTTCCAACCACTGAATCTACTCTCTCAAAAACCCTTCTATCCCACATCAGAATGACACCCCCAGCTGTATGTATGGCGTCTAAGGCCCCCCAATCTACAAAAGGGCTACCCCAAAGACTTTTAACCATGCTGGAGCTGGTGTTGTCTAGTTTAGTTTCTTGAACACATACGATATCACACTTCCATTCCCGTAAAAGATTCTTCACAACATCTCTCTTATGAGGATTATTCAAACCCCTCACATTCCATGACAGCATTTTTAAATTCATTTACCAACAGACGAACCCAAACTAGAGGATTTTAAACTGCCTCTAGAACTTCTACTAGAATGCCCATCGTAATTAATAGATGAAAACAAATTTCTTAACTCCCTCATCCCCTTTTGGTTTGAATTGCTTACCTGATGAGTAGTAACAGCAGTTGCTTGCTGCTCCCAAACCCTCTCAAGTTTTAAAAAAAAATCAATACACTGTCTCTCACAGCAATCAATTGGGAAACCCACATAAGTACTAAAATCTCTAATCATCCTACTCACCCATTCTGAAGGCTCCATAACCTCTACCACTGAAACCCCATCCGAACCATCTTCCATAGAGACGAGATCAAAAGAACCATTTGGGTCCCACAGAGCCAAAGGTGTAATGACCTCAGGATTAATAGCCTTCTCACCCTTACCCGAAAGCAAAGTAGCATCCCAAATCAGTCTAGGAACCTTAGAGTCACCCAAACCACGACCCACCTCAGAAATAGGAAAATACAAGTTCGAACCCACCCTCACTTGGCTCTGAACCTGAACTGGGCACCCAGACTTTTCAACGGTTGTCGAACAAGCTCCATTAACTGTATCGGCAACCAAACACCCAGCCCCATGGTCCACGATTTGATCAGCGACAACAAGAGAGTGTGCCGGTTCTCTATCGACACTCAAACTTGCCTCCACATCAGTGCCGTGATCCTCTGAACCCGAAACATGATCGTCGGGCTTCGTATCAGTCACAAAAGGGCCGCTCAGTCTCTCATCGGAGCTCTGGAACTCCCTAGACTCTTCCTTGTGAGTCGGTCCCTCATCGGAATTCATATCGGCAACAGGGGAGCCACCCAGTCCCTCGCCGGAGCTTGGAATCTCCCTTTCCTTGTCCTCGTGAGTTCCCGATCCTTCCCCAGTCACCTACTCCGAAATTTGCAAGTCATCGGACCCATCACCTATACGTATATGTCTTGAGATGTCCAAAGAGGGCTGGCCCAACCCATTCTC
Organism: Quercus aquifolioides; assembly: GCA_019022515.1. Lineage (NCBI taxonomy): Eukaryota > Viridiplantae > Streptophyta > Magnoliopsida > Fagales > Fagaceae > Quercus > Quercus aquifolioides. The sequence continues at coordinate 27,996,111 of CM032328.1, read as the reverse complement.
ACGATTGGGTTGGTGGGCTTGATCAGGTCTGCTTACAATGGGCTGAAACTTACCCCAAGAAACAGTTCGCTTACCCTCACCCATTAAGTCAATAGTTATTTTTAAACAAAAGTGGGCCTGGGTCCATTTAAAATGATTTACACGGACAGGCCTACCGGCTATTGACACACTAGCAGATATTCCCTTTTTGGACACATCAAATCCCCCCAAAGACTCAAATTGATTACGCTAACCAGTTATATTTGGAAGATATTTCACAAAACGTAAATTACTCCCTTTATCTTTGTGGCCATTTAATTTTCTCCAAACTTGGGGATTTTGCATGTCAACTGCTTTTTCAAACTCTCCGCCTCCGGCCACCACCTTTTCCACCGGACCAGCATTCGACTTCTCCAAAAAATAGTCACGTAATCTTCTTCCAAACAAAGTCCAACCACCTATCTTGGTCCCCTCTGGGACTCGTAGGCAACCCTTTCTTGCACCATTGTGGTATTCAGAGATTTCCACAAATAAGCCGCCCTTGTTAAATCTACTGACAAACTCCAAAAGTTTAGAATTCTCACGTAAACGTTTGAAAAAAGGTTGTTTTCGAAAGTTCCACTGATCTAGATTTGCTAAACAAGCAATAATCCAATCCAAACCCAAACGACCCACCCTAATGGAGCCATGGAACTTACCCCATCGTTCATGAATAGCATAGGAATCTATCCTACCACCATCAAAAGCTAAAGAAAAAACCTTTGAATCAATATGAAAGACAGCTGAAATCCTCTCTAACCCCTCTGTCTGTGGTTTAGGCTTGGGTTGTTGAGGTTTAGGTGGCTGTGTGGGAGTAACAATGGGTTGTAAGGTTGAGGGATGTGAAACGTTAGGTGGCTGTGTGGGAGTACCGGTGGGCTTGGGTTGTAAGTTTGAGTGAGGGGAAGCTATGGGTACAGGTATCAAGGGGGGTGGTGGTGGTCCTTGGCCAAAGGTCGGCCAAAAAATTTGTGGTGGTGTGAAAAAAGGTAAAGGGGGGTGATATGGATTGTAGGGATGGCACATTGGTAGGGATAGTGGTGGTAGTGAAGGTGTATATGGATATCTAAGTTGGGCAGGTTGTGGTGGAGGGGGTTGTGGATATGGTGGTGGTGGTATAAGGGTGGGGCAAGGTGGTAGAGAGGTCATGGTAGATCTAGTCCCGGTTGTTCCACACACACACATAAAAAACAGATATATTTGACATAAGACAGACTCACACACACAAATTTGCAGACATATATTTGTCAACTTCGAAACAAGTTTATGATGTGTGATTACATTCACAAAATGTCAAAATACTAAGAGTTTGCATATCTTATTGGCTTCCTTTGAGCATACTCATACATACACAATCTAAATATATGTTCTACCATCCATTTATGTTCTACCATCCATTTATGTGCTGCTAGACAGTATTTCTATAATATATTGTTTTCATGATTTTCCTCTCATCCAGGCTATTAATCTTCTTTGGCAATTACTACTTAGTTACATGACACAAACTTATAAAGCAAGATGATCCATTTTTATTAATCTTCTTAACTATTGCTGCTGTTATACTGTTTAAGCTTCTGTCATTTTTTCTTTGGTTGGATTGATAGAAACATTAACATCCCCAATTCCAGATAATCGTGTGTAAATTTATAAGCTTCTTGTTTGGTAATTGTGAGCATGCTTATGGTTGGTCTGGGTTATAAGTCAGCTACGGCTTATAGGATCACATCCTGTGTAATATCATAAACCTAATTAAATCACATTGCATGCTAGTGCAGCCAATTGCCTAGAATGGAGCTCCATAGAGAATTGCCCTGACTTTGCACCAAATTGGTTGTATTGTATCTCATATCCCCAACTTGAAGTTGGTAAAACTTCTATTATATGAAACAGGTTATAAACTTTTAGATTGAAAGTTGGGGGATTTCATTCATTATATGTGACATTTCGGTTAACATGTAGATATGTATGTTGTATGCCTAATTTTTTGAAACGATAAAGAAAAAGGAAAGGAATTTTTTTATACCTATTGAGGTGTGAAACAATTGGTGCATGTATCACTGAACTTTTTGAAGTTTATGCAGCGCTGAGGAGGTATGCATTCTCTAAATTACTCAACCTTGAATTGGCAGAGTCCATAATTATATGTGATGATAGAGTTTTGTTAGCACATTCATTAGTATATCATGTTTTATAATTTTTCAGGATTTGACTTCACATGTCAGTCTTATTATAGTGTCTATAAAATGGTAAAGAAACTATGCTTTTTAAGACCTTAGTCAGGTTGGTACAGCACTCAATCATTTGTAGTCACCTTGTGGAGGTTAATAATGAAAAAATTTCAATTCCTTTCTAGAATCTAAACTGTTTGTTTCTTTGATAGCTGGTTGTATTTAGGATGGTCTGTATTGAATTCTTTCTATGCAATAGCTGGTTGTATTTAGCTGGTTGTTTCTATGATAAGAATGTCGATTTCTCATTCTTAGGCCTTACGCTAATTTATGCAGAAATTGTGTATACATCATATCCATGCTCCACTTTTGGTTTTTGAAAATCCCCTTTGCCAATTAGTAACATACAAATTAGCATTAATTCTCAGTTGATAATTTGCTGAACTTAACAAAGGCTTTAGAGAGGCCACTTAATTTTCCATGTTTTCGCTTTTGTAAATTAAAATTTGCCATGAGATACAATTCAATAGTTTCCTTGATTGCATATTGACACCAATAGTTTGAAAACACTCTTGGCATATGTGGATCCACATATACCTCCCTTTGTGTGTGTGAGTGTGTGTTTTTTTTTTTTTTTTTTTCTGGGATTTATTGAATCAAAATCTAACTTAAGAAAACTCTTGGTTTCTCTGCATTTCTCTGATTTTCCTTTCACACATTTCTCAGAAAACTCAAAGTTTTATGGTGCAAGTCAAGTTGATTAAGTTCAAAACAAAGTGGGTTAGTGTGTGTACTTGTGTGTTAATGAAATATTCATGTCTATAGTTTAAATTGGTACAGTGATTTAGATTCATCATTTATTTTCTAATTGAATTATTTTTCTTTATCACAATTATTCTGTTTAATTGCTTGAAGTTTGTTTATGTTGGATGTCCTGGTTGTGTTTTGTCAAATCTTGCTATTTTTTCATGGGAGTAAGCTTAAATTTTGTGAACTTGAACCAAACAGAAGGGTGATTCGCTTTTACTTTCAGCAGTTCATCAGTATTTTTGAACTTAAGTTTGTGTTTGGATAGATTTGAATTGCATAATTCCTTATGTGATATTGAGAGTCAATATTTGAAGTAGTCCTTAATCTATTGTATTATATAACACTACAATAAACATGACTAAGTTATTGAGCTCCACTTTGGTCGGTCTTAGCTTCCATTTCAGGTTTGTTTTCTCACACTTTCTTACTTTTTTTTTTCTTTGGGTGTATCTAGATCTAGGAAGCACGGGTGCGTTTTAAGACTCGGGTGCGGGTGCGGGTACGGGTGCGGGACTCGGCAATTTTTAAAAAAGGTGGGTGCGGGTGCGGCGGGACTCGGCGATTAAAAAATTATTAAAATTATTTTTATTTATATTTTTAATATATTACTAAGTGTATTTTTTCACATTATATATACATATACTAAATTTAAGAGCAATAATAGATAATAACTCAAATATAATATTCATAAATTAAATAAAACCCACAAAATTAATCTTTTTATTTTTATTCTTTCCATTTACCTGCCACCCAACAAGTCAACAGCACATTAAGTTTGGTCTCCTCAGAATATCAATTTTACCTTTTTTCATTTTTATTTTTATTTTATTTCCCAATGCTTACATTTTCCAAAGCCTAATCTACACCACACATCCACACCTTTTAAAAAACATCTCTTTGTCTTCTTCGTTCTTCTCTTTTCTTCCTTTCTGCATTTTTTTTCTTCTCCTTAGCTTCATTCTTCCTTTCTGCATTTTTTTTCTTCTCCTCAGCTTCGTTTCTTCCGTCACTCCCTTTCCCAGTTCATTCCTTTTTTTCTTTTTTTTTTGTTCTTGCTGGGCTCGCGAAAAAAAAGGAGGAAGAAGACGATCCGATTCGGCGCGAATCGGTCCGGTTCGGCGCGAATCGGCGCTCGTCGAAGCCGAGTCGGCGCGAGTCCGGCGCTCCACGTGGCAGGACGCGGCCCGACGCGGCACGGACGCGCGGTCTGCGGTGTCCCTCCCGCGTCGCCGCGTCCCGCCGAGTCCGACGCGGGTGCGGCTCCTCTGGAGCCGCGTCGGTGCTTTCTAGATCTAGATACACGAGGCAAGTATTGTTTGTTGGAATTTGCTGTAGTGAGATGGGACTACTTTTTTTTTTTTTTTTTTAAATTTAAGGAATTAATAAATTTATTTTTATCTAGCAAAAGCTGAGCTAAGTAGAAAACAATTAAGCTGTGTGATTCTCTTGGTGCTTGATATCTTGGCTCTATAATGAAAGTTGTGGCTCAATGATGCTAATAATGATTAATTGTGCTAACTTATGTTTTGCATCCTATGGACAGATGGCATCCTAGGCAGCTGACATTCACTACTACTACTTGAACTACCTTGGGAAAAATGGTGACTCTCTTTGTGGGAACTGGATGGAGCATGGTGAGTTCAGTTGGGATGTCTAGTATGTTGGGGTTCAGACACTTGTGGTCAAGGTAATAATTCATGAACTGAACTATGCTACTTAATTTGCTTTTTCAGAAATATGTTACATGTTGAAAATCACATGTCACTATGGAGTTCATTGTATGACAATTTTTCAATCAAATACCTCAACCATGTAACAAGTGCATAATTAATTGGTTTGTCTATTTCCTTGTAGTTCCTAATGCAAGGGAAAGTTGGTGATGCATATTGAGAAGTACCAAGAAAAGACAGAATCCTTTATGTGAGACCTTTTAAACATTAGTACATCAGATTGTTTTGCATTGAAATAGAATAATATTAAGATTATGATTTTGATCATGCATGGTTCTTGTATTGATTCATTTCCCCCCTTCTTCTTCTTCTTCTTCTTCTTCCTTTCACCCCCCCTCCCCCCCCCCCCCCTTTATCTAGTTAAAATACTAAGTTCCTTTATGTTAATGTGAAGGATTTAGAAATTTAGAGAGCTAATTGAATTTTGCTTTGATATTTGTGTTTTGGTATAATATAGATTTTTTAATATGTGGTCCTTTAAAGTCTATGTGCATGGCTGTGCGTTTATTTATTTATTTTTTTAAAAGAGAAAAACCTTATTTTGAGGGTTGGGAGACCCTCAAAAAAGGTTATTGCACTTTTTATCTATTTCTAAATTTTCAAAGGTTGCCAATCCTCGATAAAGATAAAACATTTGTATTGAGGGTCATGTAGGCTGTTAAACTTTCGGTTTGAAGGGTCACTAGAAATTTCCATTTTGAGGGAATTTGTTTCAAAGGCCATTAAGGGTCAGTTAGGCCCTCAAAATAATATTTTTTTGAGGGCTTTTAATACTTTTTTCAAGGGTTTTGACCCTAAAAAAAAAAAAAAAAAAAAAAAATCAACTTTGTTGTAGTGTTCGGAAGTACTAAAATAGTTTTTCTTTACAATTTTTATAATATTGGTTACGCCAAGTTTCTCATTACATTGTTATTACGTATATAATTTTGAAAATTATTATTGGATGCTATATATAAAATATCAATTCATAATTATTGTCTATAAAATTCAACTAAATATAACACAAAATAAAATAATAAATTGGTCAAATAGTATCTTCTAAATTGAATGGGAATAAGTGCATGAGATCATTCAACTCAATTATAATTTGTTAATTTTAATATCTTTCACATACAAAATATTAAATATCTATAAAGAAACAGTATAAAAAAAATATGCTTATTAGAGATAAGGCAATTTCATTTCTCATTACCTATTGGAAAGATATACACGATATCTATATACGCATGTTGAGGTTTACATTCTAAGTACTAATTCTTAGAGACAAATCAACTGCAACATCATTTTTTATATCGATCTTCTTGGTCAATTTTGTGAGATATACTTGAATGGAGATTATCATTGTTTCTGTAGCTTAAGGCAAAAGGATTACAACATCATTCTCCTTTGACATAATCAATAAAGTATTTGGAATTTTAAGCAAGCCAGATTTGGGTGATATTTCCCATTTCAATTAAATTTGAGAATGATTCTTAAAAAAAAAAAAAAAAATCAAAATTGGGAAGCTTTAGTCATGACCATTTTGAGAAATTGTGGTACTTAATTTGATTATTTACAATATTTGTGTGACTGAGAAAATCTCTGCTAGCGGTGGCTAGATTATTATGATAGGTGACCAGATTCTTCTAGTAGAAGACTGGGTTAGGCCCGCTATGCTTGGTTCGGGCCTTTTCCTCTATGTTGGCCATATGGGCCTATTGGCTTAGGCCCACTTGTTGTAGTTGGATTCTACCTCCCACAATAATAATAATAATAAATTGATATGAGATAAAAACTAGTAAGTGATGAATATATATAGGCTGGTTGGGTCAGGTCTTGATAGTTTAAAAACTCATAACCTGCCACCCAACTAGACCTGCTACTTTGATAGTGAAAATCGCCTAACCTGCTTGGAAATAAGTATCATATCTGTGTGGGGGCGGTATGAAGCTATAGATCGGATGGTTTAGATGGATTGAGTGGATGGTAGCACAGGCCTAATTGTACCTATTAAAAAAAAAAAAAAACACACTTTCTGCTTCCAGAATTAATATATAGAGAGTTGACCAAAATGGTCTTAATCTTATATTAAAGATATATATATATATATATATTGATGTGCTCCATATTTTATTCTAGTTGTATTTGTAGGAATAACTTGATTTCATTTTAATTTTATGATCGGATTTTTCTTTGATATCAGGCTATTTAGCTTTTGCATGGCTCAGGGCAAAAGTGTTAATTTCTTTATTGCTCACTACTCACTCTAAAGGTAAACTAAAGGCTAATGGTGTTTTGGTTTAATGATAAATAGTTATTATCAGAAGCAGATGTTATAAGTTAAAACTCTCTAAAAAAAGCTAATGGTGCATAGCAAAAAAATATTTATCTTTTATACCACGCTCTTTTGATTTTCCCACAAAAATACATTGTCTTGGACCTTATACAAAGCAATAAAATAATTCATAAATGTAAGGGACTAGAATGGAATGGATTTAGGATATTGCACTGTGTGCAATTGCTATCAATGACTGAGATTAAGAATTAATAAAACAACTTTCAATCTCAACCATCAAATAAAAAAATTAGTAAAAAAAAGAAAAAAGTGAATAAGGAAAAATATAATGAAAGAGAAAAGAGAGTAATATATGGTAATATTGCACCTATTTCAATCCAAAATGAATCTCACCTTGCTTCACATGGGCCTTTGTGACCTTTAAAAAATTTAGGCATCAACAAAAGTAGCCAATCTTCTTTTCTTAAAATTTTTATTTATATAAAAGGTGGAAAGCGGCATAAATGCCGTATTTTAAATAAAACATGCTGCCCATCTATAAGACTATAATATAAGGAAAAGAAAAATTTCTCAAAAAAAAAAAAAAAAAAAAAAGGAAAGGAAAAAGTTTAATTCAATCCTCACATGAGTCACATATCACGAAGTTAGGCGATACAGATTACAGAGTATTCTGGAAAATCATATGGATAACTTATCATGTATTATCTTTATTGATAATTGGGTGACATTTGAATAAATAAATATATCTTTTGATAATTGAGTCGCATCTGAATAGCTGCACATGGTCTGTCCAACTATCTTCGGGCCAGTCTCAATTATGCGATGTACAATTATGTACATCTTTCTGTCTAATTATAATATATAAGAATTTATTTTTTTAATTTAAATAATTATTTTTTAAAAAACATACACATTAAATTATTTATTTTAAAAATTCTTTTAATAAAATATTTATTTTTATTCATATAACCCCTTTTTGGATTTATGCTATTTTACATTACCGCAATACAAATGCTCTAAGATAGGCTAATTCACGTTAGGAGCATTCTAGGTTTTTGTGACATAGATTTTTTTTTTTTTTTTTGTTTGTTTTTCCACAACTAATCATGTTTATTTTTATTTGCTTTGTACAATATCTAAAATTTAAAATAAAATAATAAAAACCTAAACTATGGCATACTATATATAATGAATGAATAATAAATTAAGTAAATTATAAAAAAAAATGCTCTAAGTTGGTAAAGAGCATTCCCATCAGGTGTGTCAAATGTCAAATGTTTGGCATTTGACACACCAAACACCAATATTCATGCTTCATGAGATGTTCCAATCTCAAATTTTTTTGCAACATGCTATAGTGCGGTTTCATTTATGAAACTGCACGGTAGCATGTTGCAAAATTTTTTATCATTTGTTTATTTACTCTGGGTCTCTCATTTAATCTCTCTCTGTCACTCCCTATCTCTTCCCTCTCCTCCCTGCTCAAGAAAGTTGCTCAAGATCTCTCTCATATTTGCCTGAAGCTGCGTTGTCCTCCACAGCTCTCACCGCCTCATTCTCCAGCCCTCGCCGACGACCTTTAGATCTCTCTTAATCGGGTTGTGGGTGTGAGATTTTGGGATGGGTTTTGATGTGTGTGTTTTGGGTCGGCGTTGTGTGGGTTGTGGGTCGAGGTTTTGGGTTGGTTGGGTTGGGGCTTTAGGCTGATCGTTGGCTGAGTTTGGTCATTGATTGATCAGTTGGGTTGGGGTTTTGGGCCGGTGGTGGTGTCGTGGTTGGTTGAGTTTTGGGCTGGTGGTGTTTATGGTTGTAGTGGGCTGAGTTTTATTCTCTGTTTTGTTGAAGATTTTGAGTTCTTTTTTTTTTTTTTTTTTGGAGGATCTGGTGATTGTGGTTCCAGTTTGTGGCGGTTGATTTGCCGTTGGTGGTGGTTTAGTAATGTTATGGGTATTTGGTTGTGTTTGTTTTGAGTTGTATTTTGGGTGGTGGAGGAAGCTCTTAGTTGTGGCGGTGGTTGTAGTGGTGGTTGGTGGCAACTGCCACTGGGTTGTGTGGTTGTATATTGGTTGGGTTTTGAGTTAATATATTATTTAATGTGTTGTATATATTATTTTAATATTTAGAATCAAGAATAGAGCATGTGATGAATGATGTATTGTAAAATGATGTGGTAAAATAATAAAGTAGATTTTTTAATGTGTTAAAATAGCATAATTTTGCAATGCCTGATGGGAATACTATAACTCACGTTAGGAGCATTCTAGGTTTTTGTGACATAGATTTTTTGTTTATTTTTTCCACAACTAATCATATATTATTTTTATTTGCTTTGTACAATATCCAAAATTTAAACTAAAATAATAAAAACCTAACCTATGGTATACTATATATAATGATGAATGAAGCATAAATAAGTAAATTAAAAATAATAATAATAATAATGGAACAAAAGATTTCTATTATATTGAAATATTTTTGAAGACAGACTATTGTAAAAGATTCCTTCTAATCCACTACAGTAAAAGGAAAGGTTGGGGGTTTCCTTATTTGTTCTATAAATTTTCCTTAATTATACATTCCATATAATGACCACTAAGCTAAACTCACATCAAATCAAGGCCGGCTCAATGAATTTGGGGGCCCTAGGCGAAAGTTTTAAACGGGGCATTTTATTATATTTAATTATAAATTCATATATTTTATTTTTCTTGCTTTTTGAGAGGCAAAATTACTAATTAAATGGTGACATTACATGCTTTTTTCAATTAAATTCATAATTAGGTTGATCATTAATATTTTCACTCTCCTCTAAATTATTTTGAGCTTCCTTATCAAGAATGGTGACATTACATGTTTGAACATTATCATGACCACCTTTGTTATTATCATTTTGTTGTATATCATTTTGTTATTATCATTTGTAATTAAAAAATATTTATGAATAAATGAAACACAATCTATAATAAAAAGAAATTACAATTTAACTAGAATAATATAAATTTAATGTATAAAACAATAGAACTTGGTTTATCAAAAGCACAATTGCAGCTTTACTTAATATGATCACTTTACACTTTAAACCTGCACAAAAAAATTAAAATTAATATTAATACAAAGTAAATTATTCTAAATTTATAATTTTGTTATCAATACTCTTTTTTTTTTTGTGTAGCAATAAACTTTTTTTTTTTTTTTAGCAAAATGTGTAGGACTTAACTTGATTTGATCCACTAAGACTAGCCCACTAGCAAAATATGTAGGACTCAACTTGATTCACTAAGACTAAGACTAGCCCACTATCCCTCCATGGCTCCATCCCACTAAATCTGATTTCTTTAAAAAAAAAAAAAAAAAAAAAAAAAAAAAACGTGTAAGACTAAGTCTAGAATCAATACTTTAGATTTCTTTAAGTAGGTCCGGACCATTCCATTGGCTTCTAGAGAAATCTAAAGAAATCTAAGAGAAATTGCACTCTGACTATCACTGTGTAGAATGCCCATCTCTTGCTTCTTGCCCAATTCATCTAAGAAGCCATGTAGCCAAATCATCTCCTTTCCAGCTTCAGTTGCTGCAACATACTCAACTTCTGTAGTAGACAAAGTAACAATCTTTTGTAAATTTGAAGCCCATGATATAGCTGTACCACTCAGAGTAAATACAAACCCAGTAGTACTCTTTTTACTATCAATATCACCAACAAAATCAGCATCTACATAACCCTGTAGTTTCAAACTTGCACTTGTGAAGCAAAGACATGTATCTGATGAACCTCTCAGATATCTCAAAATCTACTTGACTGCCTCCCAATGCTGCTTTCCTAGCCTACTCATGAATCTGCTTATAACTCCCACTGCATGTACAATGTCTGGCCTTGTACACATCATAGCATACATCAAGCTAGCAATAGCTAAGGCATAGGGCACCTTGCTCATATGGTCCATTTTTTCTTCTGTCTTTGGTGACTGCTCTTTACTCAATTTGAAATGACTACCCAAGGGTGTGCTCATTGGTTTAACTTCATTCATGTTGAACCTGCTGAGAACTTTTTTCACATACTTTGATTGTGAAAGCTTCAATGTACCATTAGCCCTGTCTCTAATGATTCTCATACCAAGGATTTGCTTTGCAGCTCCCAAATCCTTCATTGCAAACTGTTTTGACAATTGCTTCTTCAGATTATTAATCTCCTCAATGCTAGACCCAGCAATGAGCATATCATCCACATACAACAGTAAAATGATGTAAGAATTTTCAAAAGACTTAACATAGCAACAGTAATCAGTTTCACATCTCTTGAACTAAATTCTATGCATAAAACTGTCAAATTTCTTGTACCACTGTCTTGGAGCTTGTTTTAGGCCATACAAGCTCTTTCTCAGTTTGCAGACTAGATTCTTTTGTCCCTGAACAATGAACCATTCTGGCTGTATCATGTAAATGTCTTCCTCCAAGTCACCATGAAGGAATGCCATCTTCACATCTAACTGCTCAAGATGTAAGTTTTCTGTAGCCACCATTCCCAGTACTAGTCTAATTGTTGACATTTTCACAACTGGAGAAAATATCTCTGTGTAGTCAATGCCCTCCTTCTGCTAGAACCCTTTAACAACTAATTTGGTCTTGTAACGTTTGCTACCATCATGCTCATTCTTTATTCTGTATACCCACTTGTTGTGCAAAGCCTTCTTTTCTACTGGCAATTCAGTTAGTTTCCATGTCTGATTCCCCAACAAAGAACCCATCTCATCCTTCATGGCTAACTCCCACTTGCTTGAATTCTCATCTTGCGAGGCTTCATCATAACACTCTAGCTCACCACCATCAGTCAACAGGAGATAATTTAGAGTGGGTGAATAACGTTGTGGAGGTCTAATGGTCCTAAAAGATCTACATACTTCAGCTACAGGTGTACTTTGATCTACTTGTGAATCTACATTCTCCTTATCTTCTTCACCCATTTTCTGGACAGTACTTTCAGTCAATTTATCTAAGCTGACAAACTCAGATTTCTTTTGATCTATCTCTGTAACATCTGACACTACAGTTGACCTGTCCTTGTACATAACCTGTTCATTAAATATCATATTTCTACTTCTGAAGATTTTCCTGTTTTGTTCATCCCAAAACCTATAGCCAAATTTCTCATCACCATAGCTAATGAAAAAACATATTTTAGACTTTGCATCAAGTTTACTACAAGCATTAGAATCAATATGAATATAAGAAACACAACCAAAAACTTTTAAATGTGAAAACTTTACCTCTTTACCGCTCCAAACCTCCTTAGGAAGTCTGAACTCCATGAGAACTGAAGGCCCTCGGTTTATCAGGTAAGCTGCAGTGCTAACAGCATCAGCCTAGAAAGTTTTGGGTAGTCCAGCATGCAACCTCATACTCCTAGCACGCTTATTGAGAGTTTTGTTCATGCGCTCAGCCACACCATTCTGCTGTGGTGTCCCAAGAATGGTCTTTTCCATGCACAATACTCACTGAACCCTCCATCTATGTACTCCCCTCCATTATCTTACCTCAAAAATTTTACTTTCAAACATGTTTCTGTCTTAACCATGGCCTTCTGCTTCTTAAAAGTTTCAAATACATCAAATTTATTTTTCAGAAAATAAACCTATACCTTTTTGCTTGAGTCATCAATGAAAGTGATGTAGTACCTTGAACCTCCAAGGGATACAACCGGAGAAGGCCTCCACAAATTAGTGTGTACTAACTCCAATTTTTCAGCCTTCGGTTTCCTGCCAGTTTTCAAGAAGCTCACATTTTTTTGCTTTCCTAAGATGCAGCTTTCACACATGTCAAAATCAATGGACTTCAATTCTGGTAGTTTTCCTCTTGATAATAGCATCTTCATCCCTTTCTCACTCATGTGACCAAGTCTTCGGTGCCATAGGCTTGTATCAGTATTTACTTCAGCAACTGCAATTGTGTCTCTTGGACTTGAGGTCATATATAGAGTACCAGTCTTCTTTCCACGAGCCAATACTCTGGCTCCCTTTGTAACCTTCCAAGTACCACCAACAAATAGTATTGAATACCCTTCATCATCAAGTTGTCCAACAGAAATAAGATTTCTCCTTAGGTCAAGAATATATCGAACCTTCTCCAGTAACCAAACAGACCCACTGGGCAATAATATCCAGACGTCTCCCATACCCACAACATCCAAAGCTATACCATCAGCCAAATACACCTTTCCAAAATCACCCGCAGCATAGTTCTATATGATTTCTCGGTGTGGAGTGGTATGAAACGAAGCTCCTGAGTCTAAAACCCAATCATCAAGTGGACTGTCTACTGCAAGAAGTAATGCATCCTGTACCTCTTCTGTTACAGCATTAGCAGAATCATCTTCATCCTTCTTCTTAGGACTTTTGCATTGCCTCCTAAAGTGACATGTTTTCCTACAGTTCCAACATTGTACTTGTTGGCCTGATCTAGATTTACTTCTGTTACCTCTGCCTCTTGTCTTAAGGTTTACCTTAACCAGAATTAAATCTCGTATGTCATTGTACTTCAGCTTTTCCTTTCATGTAGAATTGCTTATTGCCATCCTCATTGCCTCCCAACTGTCTAGCAAAGAAGCCAAAATGATCAATGCACGGATTTCATCATCAAAATCAATTTCTACAGACGACAATTGATTTGTGATAGTGTTAATGCGTTCTCTGCCATCTTCAGATTGAACAATTTCTTCATCAAATGCACCTTGTTGTTTGCTGATGGCTTTTCATACATACTAGACAAAGCCTTCATCAGATCTATGGTGGTCTTCTCCTTTACAACATTGTGTGCAACAGACTTAGACATAGTTAACTTGATAACTCCCAGTACCTAACTGTCAAGAAGAGCCCATTCCTTAGCCTTCATAGCCTTAGGTTTTGTCCCCAAAAGAGGTAGATGCAATTTCTTCCCATAGAGATAATCTTCAATTTGCATCCTCCAATACCCGAAGTCTATGCCATCGAACTTTTCTATTCCAGATGCCTTTCCTGCTTCCTCTGCCATTGCTCCCACTCAAACCTAACCCTAAGCTCTGATACCAGTTGAAGGGAATTAACCTGATATTCCCAACCCGTGAGAAACAAAAATAGAGAAAACACACGCCAAAGAAAAATAATCACACGCATAAGACAATATTTATGTGGTTCGGTAGTTTGCCTACGTTCACGGAGTTGCAGGGATTTCACTATTATCAGGGAAAAATACAGAGTGTGGCTACAATGTTTTCACTCTCTCAAAAACAACAACAAGATGAAACCCTAATCACCAAAAAACGGTTTCTATATCCTGCACACAGGATTCACAATGAGCGCTCCAGCTTGGGCCTATCGGCCCAAGCCTCCACTTTACGGACTAAGCCTTAGAAAATCTCCAATTAAAAACCACGCAACATTATTCGGGTCGAGTCGGGTCGTCAACCGGATCAAACATAACTAGGCTCCACAAAGCCCAACACCAAGGAACCCCAAGTTTTATACTAGCTTAGAATTTGGCTACCTTGAAGTTGGATTTAAAAAAGTGGAACAAGACGGAGCTTGGCAATGTCACATATAAGAAACAGGACCTTTGGAGCAAGTTGAATGTTTTGGATGCTAAAGAGGAGACACATAGATTAACAGCTGAGGAGAAGTTAGAACAAGCTAATCTTCATACAGATATTGAAAAGTTGACTCTTTTAGAAGAGATTAGTTGGAGACAAAAGTCTAGGGTGTTGCACTTGAAGGAAGGGGACGCCAATACTAGATTCTTTCATAGAATGGCTAATTCTAACAGAAAAAAATAATGGTATTGAAAGCCTAAGGTTAATGGTACCTTGTCTTCGGATCAAGGTATGATTGCAGATTGCATTATTCATTTCTTTATGAATTTGTACTCTGAGCAGTAGGTTGATCGACCATTTCCAGATGTGTTGGTTTTTCCAATGATATTTGGCGATAATGTGGATTGGTTAGAGAGACCTTTTGAAGAGGCAGAAATTTTTGACGTTGTTCAGAGTTTTCATGGTGATAAATCTCCTGGATCAGATGGCTTCCCAATGGCTTTTTTCCAAGCTTGTTGGGGGATTGTTAAACCTAATCTGATGGCTGTATTTCATCATTTTTTTTTGCTAAAGGTTAGTTTGAGAAAAGTTTAAATGCAACTTTTATTACTCTTATCCATAAAAACATGCACCAAGTGAGATTAGGGATTTTTGGCCCATTAGTCTTGTTGGGGGGAGGGGGGGGGGGGGGGTTATAAAATTATTGCTAAAGTTTTGTCTAATCGACTCTGCACGGTTATGGGGGATAGAATCTCAGCATATCAGAATGCTTTTGTAAGGGACAGACAGGTCCTTCACCCTGTTCTTATTGCTAATGAATGTCTTGATAGTAGATTGAAGTCTGGGGTTGGGGCTGATTTGTAAACTGGATGTTAAGAAGTCTTTTGACCATGTAAACTGGAGTTTTCTTTTGCAGATGTTAGAAAGAAGTGGGTTCTCTGCCAAATGGAGATAATGGATCTTCTTTTGTCTATTTACAGTTTGTTTCTCTATTTTGATTAATGGCTCTCCTTGTGAATTTTTTGGTAGTTCCAGAGGTTCGAGACAAGGTGATCCGTTGTCCCCATTGTTATTTGTTTTGGTGATGGAAGCTCTTGGAAGAATGTTGGATAAAGCAGTTCATGAAGGACGCATGTTAGGATTTAGTGTTGGTAACTTGGAGGAAAGATCCTTGGCAGTGTCTCATCTCCTTTTTGCGGATGACATTCTAGTATTTTGTGAAGTTGATCTAGAATAGATTTTGATTCTCCGTATGATTCTTATCTGGTTTGAGCCGGTGTCGGGTCTAAAGATAAACTTGGGCAAGTTAGAATTGATTTCGGTTGGGGTAGTCTATAATATTGACCTATTGCTGATTGTTCTTGGCTGCAAGTAGGGTTCTCTTCCAATTAAATATCTGGGTCTTCCTTTGGGTGCTAAATTCAAGGATAAGACTATATGGAATCCGATTCTGGAGAAAATGGAGAGGAGATTGACGGGTTGGAAACACTTGTATTTATCCAAGGGAAGTAGTGTCACTCTAATCAAAAGCACCCTATCTAATTTACTTACTTATTTTCTATCTTTATTTCTTATACCTGCTAGTGTGGCTAACCGAATTGAGAGGCTTCAGCGGAATTTCTTATGGGGCGGTTTTGGTGATGAACCTAAAATTCATTTGGTTAATTGGGCTACTGTTTGTGCTCCTATTTCTTCGGGTGGCTTAGGGATAAGGAAGGTAAGACTTTTCAATGAAGCTTTACTTGGGAAGTGGCTATGGAGATTTGGGATTGAGAAGGATGCCCTTTGGAGACAAGTGATAGAGATGAAATATGGATGTGTGTGTGTGTGAGGAAGGGGGGGGGGGGGGGGTGTGTTGGTGTACCCTATCTGTGAATGATCCTTATGTTGTTGGTTTAGGAAAAATATCAGTCAGGGATGGCCTTCTTTCTTACACCATATTCTGTATGATATTGGTGATGGGTCTAGAGTGAAGTTTTGGCAAGACTGTTGGTGTGGAGAGACATCTCTTGCTGTTAGCTATCTTGGCTTGTTCAAATTTTGCAAGAATAAGGAGGCCAGTGTGGCTGAACTTATCAAGTCCTCCAATGGAGTCCTCTTTTGGGATGTAAGTTTCTTTAGGGGTGTGCATGCTCAGGAATTAGAGGCTATGTCAGGCTTTTTGGAAACCATATATGGTTCTTCAATAAGGGGGTTTGGTGAGGATAAGATGTGTTGGATGCCTAGCAAAGATAAGGGGTTCATGGTTAATGATTATTATGGAATTTTAGTTGACCCTACTATCTATGGTTTTCCTTGGAAAAGTATTTAGAAGCAGAAGATTCCCTCTAGAGTAGCTTTCTTTGTTTGGACTGCTGCCTTAGGGAAATGCTTGATGATTGATAATTTATGAAAAAAGAAGGTGTGGATTTTGGATTGGTGCTACATGTGCAAGAGTAGTGGTAAATCGGTTGACCATCTCTTCCTTTATTATCCTATTACTATGGATTTATGGTCTATGGTTTTGGGTCTATTTGGAGTAACATGGGTTATGCCACATATTGTTTTTGGGCTGTTCGGGTGTTGGCAAGGTAGCTTTGGTTGTTGTTGAAATGGTTATATATGGTCCATCATTCCTCATTGCTTAATGTGGTGTCTTTGGAGGGAGAAAAATGGTAGATGTTTTGAAGATATTGAGAGATCTATTCCGGACCTCAAGCTATTCTTTTTTAGAACTTTATTGGATTGGTTGTTTGCTTTGCAAAAACAATCATTCCATTCTTTTATTGATTTCCTAGATTCTTGCAATTTTTGTATTTGATTTGTTGACCCTTTGTACACTCCCTGTGTACTAGGGTGTTCCTTTTTGATATCAATAAAACTTATTACTTATAAAAAAAAAGAAGGATTTCACCATGCAGTCTCAAATCATTCAGTGTCTTGGAATTGTAAAAGCTTTGAGGTAACTCAAATGGTTGGCTAAGATTACCTAAGAGGTAGAGTATAAGTTTTTCGAGGTGATGCCCTATTGCATAAGAAATCCTTGTATGGACATAGATTGGATCCACAACAGAATGGTCGTGGAATTGGAGTCTGAATTTTTTCACAAGTATGGGTTTGTGGAGAGCAAAAACTCTCCATACAAAATGTGTAAAGTCGTCATCAGACTCAATAACATTGTCTTGGTTTCGTCTTTTGATGTCTTTGAAATCAAGAACGGGGACCAAAGTCCAGAGCGGCTTCCACCTAGTCGACAATATTGTCGTGGCGACGGACTGTTTGGTTGGGAGAAATGAAAGGATGTGGCAGAGAAGTGAGTCTGGTAGATCGCTGATCCTGTCCACCTCTGTGTATATTATGCGTTTTGATGTTGATTCAGTGGCCATCGCTTCCTGTGAATCAAATCAAATGTCTGACTATTACTAACTTTACTCTTAGATTTTGTTTGTGTTAAAATTTGTAGCAAATTGCCTGTTTATTCAACGATGAACTCCTCTCCTCCACCCCAAAAATTGGACACTTTTAGTTTTGTGCACTAACAAGTAGAAAGCATACATAAAAGAAATAGGGCAAAACTTAGATACAGTACCTTACATACTGTTCCTTAGGTTCCCCACCTATATTTTAGCCACCTGTCAAAGTTAAAAACTTCAATAAACGGCGTTAAATTTTTTCTCTTTCTGTTGATATTATTAGTTTTTCCCCTCTCACCTGCATTAAAACATCCCTTCGTCTTCGCATCTCTCAAACTTCAAGTTGGACAATAGAGAATGGTTAGATTTTTCTTCTGCTAAGAATGGCTCGAGAGATCTTGATCCATATCTTCACAAAAAAATGTTATTATTTCAAAATTTTATTAATATTATATCCTATATCTGTATCATCATCATCCTCAAAAGCCATTAAAAAAAAAAAGCTAGTTCTTTTTTCTCTCTCCCATGACCTCCCTGGAAATCCAAATCTCCAAAATCAAAACCAATAAGAAATAAATGCAATCTAAACCCAGCGAAACCAAAACTGATTTCCATGGTTTTCATTCTTTGTTCTTTGTTTTCTGATTTTTTTGGTTTTAGTAGCCTGGGGTTTTGGTCTTGGCCGCTAGAGAGGAGCTTGCACCGATGGCTTGGAGTTTAGAGTGAAGTCCTGGTTGTGGGACCACGTTGGCGGTGGTAGGTTTTTATGATGGCAATTTTCATTCCTTACCTTCTTCTTCTTACCCCTAGCCTTTCGTATTCTTTGTTTGACTTTACTGAAGCCAAATTGGTTCTTTTTCAGTTCTAGATTGAGAAAGTTGGAGAGATAAAAGGCTGATATTTATTGACAACTAGGAAAGATAAAATAAAGAACAAAAAAGGAGACAGAAAGATAGGTCTTTAACACCGTTTGTTGGAGTTTTTAACTTTGACAGGTGGCTAAAATATAGGTAGGGAACCTAAGGAACTGTATACTGTATCTAAGTTTTGCCCAAAGAAATATATTCAAAACTATAACATTAAAGTAACAAAAAATAAATCAGAAGATAGAAACACATATATAAGATCAAGATGATATGAATCTAGCTCTGACCTGAAGCGTTATTGATCTGCAGATAATAGCTTTTTGGGAACCGGATGATGTTCTTGTACCGATTAGGGTTGAAAGGGGGAGTCTCAAGTTGCGTGAAAAAGAGAGAAAAGGATATGGCCAAGCCAAAGCGGAATAAATAAATAAAATTATTGGTGGAGTTCTTCTAATACAATAAACAAGCTTACACCTTTTGTCTCAACTCTCTTATGTGGAAGATTATGATTGGCTGCATGTCACATTAATATAGATCGACATGTTTTTCCACCAATCACTGTTAGATATGAAGAGTTGTGATAAAAATTTTGCATGTTTTTTGTAATATTAGATTTTTTTTTTTTTTTTGGTCATTTGAAAGGGAAAAGAGAGGGAGAGAGAGAAAGTCGCAAGAAAAAAAAAATAAATTTTGAGGGTACAATTGTCTTTTAATTGAACATGTTTCACACTTTAAATTTGATTACGGTGCAATAGAGAAACATTGTAATTAGAGTGGATTTCAGTTAACTTAATTAGTAAAGTTTTTTATTGTTGAATAAATTATTTAGGGTTCAAAATTTCCCTATAAAATTGATTAATGCTTTGGCCTGATGATAATGATTGGCTATCATAGGGTGGACATTATAGATTGAAATTCGGTCATTTCTATCACCAAAAAAATGTAGTTAATCTTTTATGTTTTTATTACCTTTTTAACTTTTCACTTTTTTACCATCTTAACTTTTACATCTCACAAAAACCAGTGATAATTAATTTTTTTTACACAATAAATTCAACAAGATTAGAAGCACAATAGCAATTAGGAGCCTGAAATAACTTTGGGAATGGCTTCTCTAATAGAACCATGAATGGTCATCAACCAAAAAGGAAAAGGAAAAAAAAAAAAAACCCACCCCCCCCCCCCCCCCCCCCCCCCCCCCACCCCCCAAAAAAAAAGAAAGAAGAAGAAGAAGAAAAAGAAGAAAGGGAGACAAAGAAGCTGAAACATAAGGTGCTGCTCTTGAAAAGCAACACAAGGAGGCTGCAATGATTTCAAAAGAGAAAAATGCTACGTTCACAACTTTTTTGCAAAATTACACAACAAATCTTAGGTGAATGGTTGTTATTTGTGGACAAAAAGGTGATTTCAATAGTGAGCCCGTATTAGAACTAGTAGCATCCAATCACCTAGGTTTGAGGGGGACACTATTGGCTAATATAATAAAATTTTAAAGGTGGTCACCTTTGCCTGTATAATTCATGAAAAAATGTTTTAGATTAGGCAACCGTTGATCTTATAAAGAAATACCATATAGTTCATTTATATTTATTTTTAAATCACAATGATGTCTTCTTTTCTAAAAGCCAACTATGTTGGATGATTTTTGGTTCTAAGAAAAATTGAGTTTAACTAAATTCTACTATTTGAGAAGGTTTAAATCTTTTGAAATTAGAAACCAAAATTAAGAGAAAATAGAATTTATGATCATAGTCTAAAAGCAAAAGTTGCTTGTTAAATCTCACGGGGGTTGAAAATGAGGTTAAGGTTAAGGTTGAGGTTGAGGTATGGTAGTGATGGTGGTTGGTTTTATTTTATTTTATTTTTTAAATCATACGAATGGTTAAAAATGAGGCAAACACCGCTTGTTGATTGTATATAAATTGACCATACGTAGTGATGTAATTTAGAAACTTAACGAACCACATTTAAAGTGAAAGCTCGAAGTGTGTCAAAAACACAAGAGCTGTTTAGACCCTCAAATCAAAGTTACGGCTTGGTTGATTTTACACTAACTTAATACTAAGTGCGGAATAGTGTAAACACAAGCGTATAAGCAAGAGAGCTACTCTAATCCATATTTAAAGAAACACAGCAGTAAAAATGAAATGAACAAGAGTAAGGAAGAGAAATGCAAACACAGATAACACCGAGATGTGTTATCGAAGAGGAAACCGAAGAACTCGGCGAAAAACCTCTCTGCCACCCTCCAAGCGGAAATCGATCCACTAGACAATCAGTTGGGATACATGGGTAAGCAAGAGACCCTCCAAGCCTAATCTACCCTCTGTACCTAAGCCCTCCAAGCTCCTACTCCAACAAGGCTTCTCGGAACCATGTCTTGTCTAGCTCTCTAGATCCCGCAACAAGCTCCATGTTGCATCTGCCATCTTTAGCTTCTTCCAATGCTTCCCAACAGCAGCAAATCTCCACTTGACACTCTCAAAGGGTGTGGTAAGTGTTTGGGCTATCAACCTCTCAATGGTATGGAAATGGAGAGGTAGGAGATGAGGAAATTCCCAAAACAAATGTGTAGAGGATTGTGGGTATAATAATCTCTAACTCTCAAGGTGTTTGGCTAGAGTTTTCTCTCAGAAGCTCTCATTTACATTTGTGGGTAATGTGGGTATAAATAGTGTAGGCACAGAAAGTGTGTATCAAACTGGACAGGCTGGCAGAACAGAATGTCTCGCGAGTCTCTCACGGGAAGGCCTTACCCGCGAGATACTCGCGAGACACAATTGTCTCCATCTGGCCTGACTCTTCGCATTCCAGTCATGTGCAAGGCACATGCTTCTTTTTGCGGGATGCTTAGTTGCGATATACCCGCGAAAACTCTTCAGTCTTCATTTGCTTGAGTCTTCACACTATTCTCTCTATCACATAACCCTTACAATGAAATCCCACAATAAATACAGGGTACAAATGATTGAATAAAATTACAATCAAATTTGGCACGAAATATAAGCTAACAAAAACACATAGTTGTAAATAACAACTTTACAATCTCCCCCTTTGGCTATTCCGTACAAAACCCCTAAAACAGACTCCAGACTTAAACGTGAGTTTGGGAATAGTGGCAAAACTCACTCACACCTAATCTAGAAGCTGTGAAGCACTTGCATGTATATACCTGTTACCTGAAACATTTGCACACAAACAAAACTTTCATTAAGCTTATCACAAGTTAAACTCAAGGTACGTATATGAGCAAGTAGAGTGCGATCAAGTTTGTAAACAATGTAAAACATGTAAGCATATCTTGATCAAACAAAAACAGTCATTCAAAATGACTACAATGAACATTTAGCAAGTAAATGCTCATCCTAACACGCAATGCAATTAAGAACAATCCCTAGGATCAATTGCATGTCCAACACTTAACCAATGCAAAATACACGAATTATTTGCATCTAGAATACAAGATCCTACTAGGGCACAAGAGTGAGGTACTTAAGACATATTAGCAATATCTTAAAAGTACAAGAAAATGCTACAAAAGCATTGAGAAAGACACAAATACTGAAAATAAATTGAGATATAACAGAGTATCAAAGCTTTAAACGAAAGCAGTAAAAACATAAAACATAAACAAAAAGTAACTTCTATCTTCTCCTCCCCCTATCACTACACTCCCCCTATTAAAGACATTATCTCCCCTTGTTAGTGACACCATCTCCCCCTTTTTGTCATGGAATAGCTAGTTTCCATTTTCTTCTAGCTTCCTTTGAATTTCGTCCATCTGGGTTTGGAGAGAAGTAAACTTTGTATCAAAACGAGTGTGCTGGGAGTACATGATATTATCTAGTCCGGATATCTTAGTATTAATTTCGTGCAGTGCAGTCATGATATCTTCTAACTGTTCATCATAGGCATGGGGGGTAAAGCTTGAACTTCCTGGAGTTGCATGACTGTCGTGCTTGACATTCTTCTTGGTGTGACTCATACTTGCATGAAGAGTACGAATGTTGATTGGACTTGGCCTTGGGTATGGACGTTCATCTTCCGAAGGATGCACTCCTTTGAGCTTCAAAATCCTTGAGATAAGGCGACAGAAAGGAATGCAATTCCTTGAAGCAATCCGGTCAACCGTTTTTGCCAAGATGTGGAAAATATGAGAGCACACATCAATTTCTTCATCAGTGATTAGATCACGCAGGAATAATGCTCGACCAAGATTCATATAGCCGGTGCTTGATAAAGGATAGAGGTTGTTGCACATGATCATTGTGAGAAGTCTCAATTTTGGAGAGAGGGATGCCACACTAATTGACTTCCTATTAGAGGAGAATTCCAAATTAGCTCCTAAAGCTTTTTTAAGAAACTCTTCATTTGGATTCAGCTCATCATATACCGGCGGTATGGGAAGTATTGGCTGGTTAATGTGTAGAATTTCCGCCAAATACACTAGTGTTACGGAGAAACTTTTTCCTCTAACCCAACATTTTATCTCTTCTCCGTCAACAATGGCATTGGCATAGAACTTCTTAACCATGTTCTCGTATGCATCCTCGAGAGTTGAGAGCAGAAAGTTCCAATCCTTCATGGCAAACCACATGGGAATATTTGTGTCACGGAGAGATGGTTGATCAACATCCCTTTGAACCAGCAATGGGGTGTCTCGAAAATAGTTCCTATAGGTCTAAAATGCAGCATACGATCTGAACAAGTCAGGGTCATAGACTTCTATTGAAAAACGAGTCCTTTTTTACCTTGGTGACGGTTCATCAACATCAATTATTGGCTCTTTCCCTTTGTTGCTACCTCCTTTCACTGCTGAGCTTTTAAAAGGAGACATTTGCACAAATGAACACAGAGCAGACAAGAAATATGTGCAAAAACATAAAACAAAACACAAACACTTGATTAGATTCAAGTTAATCCAAAACAAGATAAAACAACCCCAAAACATATTATATAGACTCAAAACAGAGCACAAAAACTCAAAACAACATGCTAAATAGATAAACTAAGAAAATAAAGGCACAATGCATGAAATAAATTAATTGTGCATGTGTGTGCATGTGCTGATGCATGGGGTGTGCCTAGAGGGTGCCTAGGGTGTGCATGGCATGGCATTGAGGCACAAAAAGAGCAAAGTGTGTAAAACACACACAAATTGATAAAAATATGATTCATATGATCAAACAAGACCAAAACCAAAGATTGGAACTTAGTTGAGTCCAAAACAACATAGAAATGTCACTTAGACAATCTGTCAAACACATGACATGCAACAATGCAAAACAGTTATAAAAAATGCATGAACATATGGAAAAATGCCTCAATACATGCTCAATCTACCACAAGGGGCCAACACAGATGCACAAATACCAAATGGGACTCAGCCCAATCAGAAAATTTGAAAAATTTTCACAGAAAATAGAAACCCAACCCACTTTTCGAAAATCCCCAATTTTCAAAACCCTAAGCACAAATTCTGCATAATTCAAAAATAAAAGATGAAAATAGTGTAAGAAACACATACCTTGAAAGGATTGTGCAAAGATTTTGCTTGAAAATGATGGGGTTTGAATGAAATAGTTATTTGGGTTGAAAGGGGTTCGAGAGACTTATGCGAGGGAAGTGAAAGGTGTTTGAAAAACTGTCACATCTGCTACATAAAAACTGGAAACATGCATTTTTCGTGGGTTAAGCAGTGGCGACGCAGTCGCGAGAAGGGCCAGTGAAGCTTAAAAACTTACGCGAGAAGCTTTAAGTCACGAGACAGTAGCGAGACAGTCGCGATAGCTTCTGTCTGATTCTTGAAAAAATTCAGTTTTAGCCAAGCAGCATTTCGCGAGAAGCTGTTGGTTGTGAAGTAGTCGCGAGAGTCTCTGTGTGAAATGATGAAACTTTATTTCCCTCAAGCTCATTTCGCGGGAAGCTCTAAGTCGCGAGCTTCTTATGAAACAACCTCTGAACCAGTTTTTGAAGAAAAAAAAACACAAAAATGCATTTTGAACAAAAACTAAAAGCACGAAAGTATAAAATCACTTTCAAAAACAAATAAAACACTCAAAAATCTTTTTGGGTTTGATCATTAAGTATTTGGGCATACACATCACATTTGAACATGTACAATCACACAAATGAGATAAGGATTCATTGAATCAAAGTCTTGTGTGTTGTGGGTGTGTATCAAGTGTGAAATAGTCCTTAGACCAGAGTGAAGCTTCAATGATCAATTCAATCAAGTCATACACAACTGATACTAGGTCAAGTGGTCTATCTTAATTATAGAAATGTACATATATGACCTCCCACAAATTGATTACACAACTTAGAAGCTTTTCATTTGGCTTCTGCATAAATCATAACATTTGATCCTTTTTGGATAAAACATCTCTCTTTGAGATCGGTGCTTGAAATTTTTGATATTTCAACATTATGAATTAGCCTTTGCCTTTTTGAGCACCATACATTTCAATACAAAAAGTTGCTTTCCCTTTTTCCTAGTCAAATACTAGTATGTGCGACAGGCTTTTGCAGCTCAAAATCTCTTTTCATTTGGAGATTTACATTTGGTGAGCTCTTTCACAAAAAAAAAAAAAAAAGTGGGAAGAGATATAGGCACAAGTCTATGCAAGTATCAAGACCATCAAGACAATTGACCAATCATTCATGACAAACTTGAAGATCTATTTACAACAATCACACATAGTTTTCAAGATTTCTTCCACATAGATAAATGTGCATATAAAAAAAACTAAGCTCGTAAATGCACTATGCCATTAGTACGAAGATACTAGGCCAAACTCACATGTGATATACACAAAACAAGCGATCAAACTTTTTGAAGATTTTTCAACTTTTTATGGGTTTTGAATTTTTTGAACACACTCAAAAACAGAACAAAAACAAAAACAAAGCAAAAGCTTGAAAAAGAAACATGCTAAAACCAGAAGCAAATGATACAAATCAAAGCAAGCATGTAAAGATGCATGAGCAAAAGTCCTTAAACATCGGAAGAATTAATGTATGGACATGTTAGAATGCTTATGCATGAGTACCCATTTTCACCCACACGGCACGTGCATTTGGGGTGATATCCCTAAAGGATTGGATACGAGAGTTAGGACTTTCAAACCGTCTAGTAAAGCTCTCCAAGCAAGCGGTGAAGGCACCGATCATTTTCATCATGTCCATCACGCCAGAATCACCATTTCAACTTCTTGATTGCTCACCAGCCCAACTTCTTTTGTCATTTTTAGGGCTTTTTGACCTCTGATCACTTGCATTCTTCAATGCCTTCAGCTTATGGCAATTTGGTCTTGTGTGTCCTTGAAGTCCACAAAAATGGCAGAAATGTTGAATTCTCGGACCTCTTTGCAAGTTTGGAGGTGATTTCCCTTGAACTTTAGGCTTGACCACAGTTTGATTACGAGGTTTATTCAACACCCGTTGGTCAGCTACATTCTTCTTCTTTTCACAAATCTCACATCTTTGGTGACATTGGCCAATGAGCCACTCCCTCCAGTATATCCCAACCTGGACTTATCTCAGAAATGTTTTTGAGATGAAATAACATCATCTAGCTTTTTCGTGGATACCCTCTCTATCTTGGCATTTGCTTGCACTACTTCTAGCTCAAGAAATCTAATTTTTGAATAAGCTTCAGTCAGCTCACCTGAAAGTTCTAATAGCGTTGAAAACACTATGAACGTTTAGACCCCCAATTACAAATTACCAATTCAAGCTTATTATCAAACAATAAATGTGCGGAACATGAACATAAGCTAATGACAGAATTGATAAACAATTTAAACCAATTTAAAATCACGTCCACAACAGAAATTAAATGGTAAAGATTAAGGGAAGAGAGATGCAAACACAAAGACAACACGGCGATGTGTTATCGAAGAGGAAACCGAAGCCCTCGGCATAAAACCTCTCCGCCGCCCTCCAAGCAGTAAATAATTCACAAGAAAATGTAGTTAGGATACATGAACATCAATAGACCCTCTAAGCCTAATCTACCCAGTGTACGTAAGCCCTCCAAGCTTCTTGCTCCAACGAGGTTACGCCGAACCTTTTTCTTCTCTAGCTTACCGGATTCCGCTATAGCCCATAGCATCAACTAATAACCGTTGGTCCCTTCCAAACTGCTTCCCTAAGCACCAAAAGACCTTCTCACAGACGTGGGTATGGTGAGAAAAGGATTTGGTCAAGAACCTATCAAGGATGTATCAATGGAGAGGAAGAGAGTAGAGGAATTTGAAGAGTCTCTAAGTGAAGATTGGGGATGAGTCAATCTTGTTTTTCTCTAGGGTTTCTCTCTCAAAATTCTCTCTGGAAGCTCTCTACATTTCGTGGGTTTAATGGGTATTTATACTTGGGTGAGAAAGGAATGCAAAGAGTCAGTTTTTCCCAAACAGGGCTGGTTGGCGGCTTGGCCTCACGACTTGACTGAGTCGCGAGTTCAAGCCGCGAGATAACAGAATGGCCAGGTTGGACCTTTTGTCATGTAGTGCACTAGTTGGCGTGACTGTTCATCATTTTGTACGCTTCACTCGTGTGCTGCAGTTGGCGGCTTGCCAGTCGCGAGTTACCCACGAGTCCCAGTCGCAAATCCCTGCATCTTTGCACAATCTTAAGCATTTCTTCACACTCTCTCACTCATTACCCTTACATGAATCCCACCTAAATACAGGGTTTCTAAGTGCTGAAGTACAAGCAAATTGGCACGGAATAAAGCCAACAAGATGGTTGATTAAATTCAACCTTACATCACCATTCAGCGTCTCTATCTCACACTTGGCCTCTTTATAACGCACTAGAAGACTTTTGTAGTCCTCTTTTGCCTTTTTCATCTTCTTTACGGCTACCTTGGCCACCCTTGTATATTCTCCTGACTTTTCAAGTAGGGAATTGTAGTTTTCTTGAAGACTGGCTGTGTTTTCATCTTCTTCAGCATCAGTTTCTTCAACAACTCCTATTGATTCTTCATCACTGTGATCCCCAAGTTCTTGTACTAGCAAGTTCAAGTCCTCCGACGACTCATCATGGGTAATAGTCATAAAGGTGGAGTAGTTTCCTTCTCCATCACAACTCTCTTCAGAATCAGAATTTGAAGAATCCGAATCACTAAGCGTTGTGGCATATGCCTTGCCCTTTCCTCGTAGATAGTTGGGACACTCCTTCTTGAGATGTCCATGGCCATTGCATTCATAACACACAATGCCTTGAGGAGACTGAGAATCCTTTCCATCTTTCTTCTTAAATTCCTTCCTATCACCTTTGGAGGATGAGAACTTCCCTCTGCTGAACGGTTTCCCACTGTTCTTCATTTTCAGAAATTTTCGGAAGTTCTTTGCAAGGAATGCTACATCCTTTTCCACTCCATCTTCTTCGGAGCAATCATCCATTCTTTCGGTGATGGTTTTAAGAGTAAGAGATTTACTTGTCTTATGAGAAGGCAGTCCAAGCTCATACGTTTGAAGAGACCCAATGAGCTCTTGGATCTTAATTTCATCCAAATCTTTAATTTCCTCTATAGCTATGACTTTCGCTCGGAAGCTCTCCAGTAAGGACCTCAAAATTTTTCTCACCACCTTAGCATCCTCAATCTTTTCACCAAGATTGAGCTTCGCAATCACAATTTCGTTGAGCTTTCCATAGAATGAATCAAAGGACTCATCATCTCCCATCTTAAGCTCTTCGAATTTGGTGGTAAGCATCTGACGCTTTGTGTCCTTCACTTTCTTTGTTCCTTCATAAGTGGTCTCCAATATCTCCCAAGCTTCCTTGGCTACTATCATGTGAGAGATCCTGTGAAACTCGTCTGGAGATACACCACAAAATATAGCATTCAAAGCTTTATTGTTAGCGTTAGTTGCCGCAAGAGCTGCTTTATCCCAAGTGGATTTAGCGGCCTCAAGTCTAGTCCAACCTATTTTAACCACATCCCAAACAGTATCATCAATGGAACACAAGAATGCCCTCATTCGGACTTTCCAAAAAGCATAATTACTACCATCAAAATATGGTAGAACATTTAAAGATTGAGACCGGTCCATCTCAAATGGGGTCAAGGAACACACTCAGGTATTTAAACCACAGCGAGTGTACTCACTCTGATACCAATTGAAAGCTCGAAGTGTGTCGAAAATACAAGAGCTGTTTAGACCCCCAAATCAAAGTTACGGCTTGGTTGATTTTACACTAACTTAATACTAAGTGCGGAATAGTGTAAATACAAGCGTATAAGCAAGAGAACTACTCTAATCCATATTTAAAGCAACACAGCAGTAAAAATGAAATGAACAAGAGTAGGGAAGAGAAATGTAAACACAGATAACACCGAGACGTGTTATCGAAGAGGAAACCAAAGAACTCGGTGAAAAACCTCTCCGCCGCTCTCCAAGCGGAAATCGATCCACTAGACAATCAGTTGGGATACATGGGTGAGCAAGAGACCCTCCAAGCCTAATCTACCCTCTGTACCTAAGCCCTCCAAGCTCCTACTCCAACAAGGCTTCTCGGTACCGTGTCTTGTCTAGCTCTCCGGATCCCGCAACAAACTCCATGTTGCATCTGTCATCTTTGGCTTCTTCCAATGCTTCCCAGCAGCACTAAAACTCCACTTGACACTCTCAAAGGGTGTGGTAAGTGTTTGGGCTATCAACCTCTCAATGGTATGGAAATGGAGAGGTCGGAGATGAGGAAATTCCTAAAACAAATGTGTAAAGGATTGTGGGTATAACAATCTCTAACTCTCAAGGTGTTTGGCTAGAGTTTTCTCTCAGAAGCTCTCCTTTACATTTGTGGATAATGTGGGTATAAATAGTGTAGGCACAGAAAGTGTGTATCAGACTGGACAGGCTGGCAGAACAAATGTCTCGCGGGTCTCTCGCGGGAAGGCCTTACTCGTGAGATACTCGCGAGACACAGCTGTCTCCATCTGGTCTGACTCTTTGCATTCAAGTCATGTGCAAGGCACATGCTTCTTTTCGTGGGATGCTTAGTCGCAATATACCCGTGAAAACTCTTCAGTCTTCATTTGCTTGAGTCTTCACACTATTCTCTCTATCACACAACCCTTACAATGAAATCCCATAATAAATATAGGGTACAAACGATTGAATAAAATTACAATCAAATTTAGCACAGAATATAAGCCAACAAAAACACATAGTTGTAAATAACAACTTTACATAAAGTATTGTACCTAAATTTTTCTCTTAAATTGTCTTTCATAACAAATTTAAGAGAAAAATTTCGACTGTAAGTATTGTACCTAAGTTTTTCTCTTAAATTGTACCAAAAGTCCTAGCGACGAAAAATTTCGTCACCAAAAGGTCCGACTATTTAATAATAATAAAAAAAAAAAAACCTTTGGCGATGAAAACATTTCGTTGCCTAATGTTTTACTCGCTAAATACATTATTTAGCGACAAACTATTTTGTTGCCAAAACTATTTCTTCAAATTCGGCTACATTTGGCGATAAAGTATTTCCTTGCCAAATATGGCAGGAAAAAAAAGGTTTGGGCAGTGAAAACCAAAAATTTTTATTTATTTTTTTAATTCTACTATATTTGGCAACGAAATCTTTCGCCACCAAATGTTATTATTCCATCATATCCAAACTATTAGGGACGAAAATTTTGTCGCAAATATTTATTATTTCTAGCCTAATTTTCTATTTTAATTTGTTTCCTTTATTTGATATTAACCTGTCATTACATTATTAAAATCTCACATTTGAACAACACATTTATAAGCAAACGATTCATACAATCCAAAAGTAAAAATAAAATAAGTATTATATTCAATCATTCCATACAAGTTGTTTGCAACACATTCAATAACACAAGATGGTTTATAATAATACAAAAATATTAATGTAAATAATTACGGCCAAAAGAAAATGTCCTCAAATGTCTTCAAGTAGTGCCAAAAGAAAATGCCCTAAAAACCACCAATAAGAAATCTACACAAACATAAAAACAAAACTACATTAAATTCGTAAAGCAAAAATATTAATTATGTTATAAGAAAAATTTCTAATAACACATTAAAACTAGTCACACCAATGAATTAAGGTCACAGCTCTACAACCTTGCGAAAAAAA
Organism: Quercus aquifolioides; assembly: GCA_019022515.1. Classification (NCBI taxonomy): domain Eukaryota; kingdom Viridiplantae; phylum Streptophyta; class Magnoliopsida; order Fagales; family Fagaceae; genus Quercus; species Quercus aquifolioides. The sequence goes on along the minus strand of CM032328.1, from coordinate 27,965,183 downwards.
GTTTAAAAGCAGCATACTCAAGAACAATCAACAAGAAAAACTTCCCAGTTAAAGACAGGGAGAGACGGCCTAAGAAATTCTTTACTTTAAAAAACAAAATAGACCAAGTAAATTGGAGAGGAAAATAAGAATAATAGCAAACCATCATTGCTCAAATTTTAAGTGGACACAATTATCGAAAGCAAATATATGCTCATATAATCCAAAAATACTTTGCAAATGGCAATCCACTCATAGCAACCACAAGGAACCATTAAAAATATATCCTAACTAATTTTCAACATTGTAAACTAACTAGTAAAGAGATAAAGTACTATACATCTGAGATTTATGCTAAGAAGAAGAGAAATTACTGGATTATATATATGATAGATATGATTGGATCATCTCAACTTTTAGGTAAGCTCTATTTATATCTCAACTTATTTTTTTTTATTCTTCAATAACTTTCTACCCTTCTTCCAATGGCACAAGCCTGCCCTTTGAGCAATTAGCCAAAAGATCACAAAGTCTATCCTTTGACCTAGCGCACTAAAATTATTGTTTCCTCTTTTTTATTTTATTTTATTTATTTATTTTTATTGGTAAGTAACACACAACTGTTGGGACTTAAACCTACAACTTCAACCTCTACTTTTTTTTTTTTTTTTTGTTGCTAATGAGGGTGTACAAAGCTTTTTTGAGCACCTGACTATTACCCTAAGTGTGTATGGTCCCCATCACAAAACCTCAACATCCACAAACCTCAACATCCACCTTATCTTATAAGAAGAGGGAATACCATTGAAGCTTGAGGTCATTTGCATTATTTCTTTTAATTTCCCTTTGTCTTTAATAGATGTAGTTACTCTTTCTCATGCAAGTATAATTGTTTTTCACATATCCACAATATGCACTTTAATGATGTGGTTACAAGGAAAAACATGGTTGTTAATGAAGAAAATGAGAAAGCCTCCCTAGATAATGCCAAACGGCATAAAGGATCCAGGTAGCCAACTCCAATTATTTGATATTAAAGATTTATTTGAGATGACTTTAGTTGAGTTTTATCACCGCATTATGTACATTACCATGTTTCAGAGGGGAAGGGCCTCTCCTGATCCTTATTTTTTGGACCTTTGTAGTTTGTACTTGCCAGCATTGATTTCGTAGAGTTGAGAGCACCTCGATGGAAATTAGGAACGCTCTTATGTCTGAGGCGACGTCTGTGAGGTCTCGTGAAGAAGACGACGAGCTCCAACGAAGTACCAAAAAAGTTAAGGAAGTTCATCAACCGGCCTCTCCGGAGATGGCAGAAAGGTCGTACAAGGCGAAGCTTCTTGGAGAAATCCCTGGAGCATACGAGCAGGCTTTCGAGTTCGTGAATGAAATGGATACAGAAGTGGAATCTGATGACGATATTGCAGATATTTTGGCTGGGGTTGCAGCGGTTAAACTTTCAGGTGAGACTAAACAACGAATCCGAGCGCAGTGGGCAAACGCCCTTATCGTGAAGGTTTTTGGTAGAACAGTGGGTTACCACTTTCTACACTCTAGCCTGATGAGTTTGTGGAAACCTGTGGGCCATTTTGATTGTGTAGATTTAGGCAAGGATTTTTTCCTTGTACGATTTACAGTCAAGGAAGATTATGTTAGAGTTTTCAAAGGTGGCCCATGGTTTGTTGGAGGCCACTACTTGTCAATACGGTGTTGGGAGCCGAATTTCAGACCTTCATCGGCTAGTGTATCCTCTGTTGCGGTTTGGGTGCGCTTGCCGGAACTACCCATTGAGTATTATGAACGAGAGGCTCTCTTTGAGATTGGTCAAGCTATTGGTCCTGTGCTAAGGGTCGATACTCACACTGCAGCGGAGTCTCGTGGGCGCTTCGCAAGGCTCTGTGTCCAGATTAGTCTGGACAAGCCTCTTATTAAACGTCTTCAGATTGGTGGTCTTGAATAGCCGGTGCTATATGAAGGGTTGAGCTCTTTATGCTTTACTTGTGGCCAGGGCCGGCTCAATGAATTTGGGGGCCCTAGGCGAAAGCTTTAAACGGGGCCTTTTATTATATCTAATTATAAATTTATATTTTTTTTTCAATTAAAATTTATTTATTTTTTGTTCATTTATTCACTCAAATTTTCTGCAAGATTTTGTTTTTTACTAGTAATAAATTTGTCCATAGCTCCTTTTTGAGATTCAAATAGCTATTCTCTTTGTCTTTTTTTTTTTTTTTAGTTTTTCATACCCCGATAGATATTTTCTAGTAGACATTTGTAATTAAAAAATATTTATGAATAAATGAAACACAATCTATAATAAAAAAGAAATTACAATTTAATTAGAATAATATAAATTTAATGTATAAAACAATAGAGCCTGGTTTATCAAAAGCACAATTGCAACTTTACTTAATATGATCACTTTATACTTTAAACTTGCACAAATAAATTAAAATTAATATTAATACAAAGCCAATAGAATAGTCTAAATCTCACTTATCAATACAGTACTTTAACTTCCATCCACATCCACTAAATCTGACTTCTTAAAAAAAAAAAAAAAAAAAAAAACAATAAAAAAACAGAACAAATAAATTAAGTGCCAAGTGGGTCCATTCGGTCTGGACCATTGACCATTCTATAACATTCTAGACAAATCTAAAGAAATAAAAATGTAAGAGAACAAACTAAATCGGACTTCTTTAAAAAAAAAAAATAATAAAATAAAATTAAGAGCCAAGTGGGTCCATTCGGACCATTGACCATTCTATAAGACTATAACATTCTAGAGAAATCTAAAGAAATAAAAAGGTAAGAGAACAAAAAAGAAAAAGAGTGAAGTTCCCACCTCACACCCAATCTCTGAATCCTCAGATTGACATCAAAAAAAAAAAAAAAAAAAAAAAAAAGAGTGAAGTGTAAAGCAGTGCCAATAAAGAGAAAGAGTACAAGAACAACCAAACTCAAGTTAAGCAAAAAAGAAAGAACAAAAACCCAGCAGGGCCAGCACTCCGGCAGCAAACAATGAAGAAGACGAAAGAGGCAAGGGAAGAGAAAACAAAAAACGAACCTGAAATGAAGCTCTATGAACACACCAAGTCTATTGCCAACACCAATTGATTAGTAAGCTAACTAAAAAGAGTATTTTTATTTTTTTTTAGAATCAAGATGGAGAGAGTCAGAGAGTGAGTGTTTTTTCTTCTTTCTTTTTTCTGCCTTTTCTTACTTGTCTCTTTTTTCTGCCTTTTGTAATCTTTTTTTTTTTGCAAGCTGAAGATTTCTGCCGTTTGTAATCTTTCCTTTTGTAAGCTAAAGATTTGGTGATGGCCTGATGGGATTAGCCTTTATGTCACATTGTCACTTCAGTTTTTTTCTTTGTGAGAAACGGGCCTTCATGGCCTGATGGGATTTGGTGATGGCCATTTGTTTTTTTTGTTTTTTGTTTTTTTTCCTGTGAGATGGTTGTTTGTAGATTTTTTTTTTTCCTGTGAGATGGCTGTCTGTAATTTTTTTTTTCTTCAAAAGAGAAAGCAATATTATATAATATATTATTAGTATTTGGGGGCCCTCTTATAAGTGGGGGCCTTAGGCGGTGGCCTAGCTGGCCTATAGCTTCAGCCGGCACTGCTTGTGGCCGTGTAGGCCATAATGCAGAAGTTTGTCCGTATCATGCTAGGGCACCAGAGAACGTTGGCGTGGAAGAAGGTGAGGGTACAGAGGTAACTTCTCTTAGCCAAAAGGAAAATACTGAACAGGCCTTTGGGCCTTGGGTTTTAGTTACACGAAAAAGGCAACATGGAAATAAGCCCAAGAAAGACCCAAATAATGTTTCCTCTCCAGTGTTAAGCGACAATGAGCAGAAGTCATGGGCCTATAGGGCTGCAGAAAGTCTTGCAGATATTGGGGAAGTCAAATCTAACTTAGGGAACAGTGATGCTAAGCGTGTTTCAGGAGCTTCTTGTTCAGTGAGCGCCGCTGCCCCTGTTCGCACAAGTCACGCTTCACTGAAAGGGAAAGATCATCCCAGGTCCGCACCCCTAAAGGGTAGCTATCATACTCGTGGGCAACGTGTCAGAGCTAACCTCCATGGTCCGATGGTCACTAAGTTCAAGCAAATTTTCTCCGATCAGCAAGAGTCCAAGCGGGATTCCTCAGATGGTCTCACCGCTAAAGAGTAAGTCTCAAGAGACTTTTGTCTTCACTGGGGGTGATCATGCTCAGTTCAATGGCTTCACGGCAGGAGGTGTTGCCCTCTCACAAAATGATAGTCACCAGATTAATGGAATGGAGCATCGAGATCATGAGGCAGAGGCTAGTCACACCAGATATCAACCATCAGTTGGGGAGCTTAAAGCTCAAGCGGAGTTGGCCGTTGCAAATATCCCAAAAGCTGGGTTACTTCGGATCAGATCAAGTCACCGCCAGGACTATGATGAAGGTGTTGAAGATCCTAGAACTGTCCAGGAATTCCAAGAGCGGGGGCAAAGCATGGAGCTTGATTCAGAGCTTGATATTGAAAAGAAAAGTGAAGCGGTTTCTAGGGAGAGATCCCCATCTCCTAGCATGGGGATGGACAATGTCCAAAAGGTTAATGGTGGTAAATTGCTCCCATCTTAATAAGTAAGTTGTTGTTCTGTTTTAATTCTCTGTAATTATGAATATTATAATTTGGAATTGTCGAGGTGCTCTGAAGCCCTCCTTTTGTAGCATTGTCCAGGATATGGTTCGTGTTTATTCTCCTTCCATCATGATTGTTACTGAGACCAAGGTTGGAGTGATTCGGGCAAAAAATATCATTGATAGATTACCCTTTGATGGAGCATTGTATACCAATACCATTGGCTACTCTGGTGGTCTCTGGGTTCTTTGGGATTCAACCCAAGTGGAAATCACAGAACTTTCATCAACTGAGCAAGAAATTCATTCCACTGTGAAAATCCTTTCATCCGAGTATTGCTGGCTTCTCTCAGCAGTGTATGCTAGTCCCAGACTTGCTGAGAGACAAATGCTTTGGGAAAATCTCACCACTGTTTCATCCCCTCATTCTCTCCCGTGGATTTTGGCTGGAGACTTTAATGAAGTTCTTTTGGGTGACGACAAATTTGGGGGGAGGCCAGTTAATTCCTATAGAGCTCTAAAGTTTCAAGAGTGCCTTAATTCTTGCAGAATGATTGATCTCGGATTTTCGGGTCCGAGGTTTACTTGGTCCAATAACAGACCACTTTCTCAATTGGTGCAGGAAAGAATAGATAGAGTGTTCGCTACTCCTGATTGGAGCGATCTCTATCCGGAAGCTCATGTCAAACACTTAGAAAGGAGTCACTCGGATCATTGTCCTGTGGTGCTCTCCTTACAGAGCAGTTCCAGTATAAGACTTCCTTGTCCTTTCAGATTTCAACCTATGTGGCTGTCAGATTTGTCTTTCCCAGATGTGGTTAGGGATGCCTGGGCTCCCCCAGCCACTCTTAATGTGGCTGTGGAAAGATTTGCTGTTAAAGCTGCTGCTTGGAATAAATTACATTTTGGAAATATCTTTGACAGGAAAAAGAGGCTTGGGGCTAGACTTAAAGGTATCCAAACTGCCCTCTCCAATCGGCCTTCTAGCTTTCTTGTGAATTTGGAAAAATCGCTCCGCAACGATTTGGCTGAAGTTTCCAAAGTCGAAGAGGAATTTTGGGCTATGAAATCTCGAATTACCTTTCTAATTGAAGGAGATAGAAATACTTCTTTCTATCACACCTCGGCTCTTGTTCGGAGAAGGAGAAACCGTATTTCTAGCATTAAAGATTGAGTGGGGAATTGGATTAGTGGGGATCAGGAAATATCGAATCATATTAGGCAGGGGTTTATTGATCTCTACTCTACCAGCCACTGTCATTCATATTTTCCCAAGTGGCAACCCCCTTATTGGCAGTGTAGTTTGACGGAGGATGGTATTAGAAATCTGGAACTTCCCATTTCAGATGAAGAGATTAAATCGGCTCTTTGGTCTCTAAAGCCTTTCAAGGCCCCTGGGCCGGATGGCTTGTATGCTGGGTTCTATCAACGCTTTTGGCTCATCATTGGGAGTTCAGTTAAAGAGGAGGTAAGGAAAGTTTTTACTTTCAGGATTATGCCTGATTTCCTTAATCGAACTTTAATTACCCTCATTCTGAAATGCAAGCACCCGGATACACTGAGTAATTATCGTCCAATTGGGCTTTGCAACACAATCTACAAGCTGATCACTAAATTAATAGTTGCCAGGATTCGGCCTTTGTTACCTGACATCATATCTCCTCTCCAAACTGCCTTCGTGCTGGGCCGAAAAGGGGTGGATAATGCTATCATCGTTCAAGAACTGATTCACACCATCTCTAGGATGAAGGGTAAGCGTGGGGTCATGGCCATCAAGATTGATTTAGAGAAGGCTTACGTTCGCTTGGAGTGGAGTTTCATTAGAGATACCCTCCACTTATTTAAGTTCCCTGAGCATTTAATTTCTCTTATCATGAGCTGTGTTTCATCTTCAACCATCTCTGTTCTTTTCAATGGGGGGGCTTTGGACGCTTTTCATCCTTCACGGGGGATTAGACAAGGGGACCCTCTTTCCCCTTATATTTTTATTATGTGCATGGACGTTCTTGGAGCACTCATTTCAGAAAAATGCGAGGCAAAGCTCTGGAACTCGGTCAAGGCTTCTCAAGGGGGAATTGCTTTTTCCCATTTATTTTTTGCTGACGATCTTGTGTTATTCGCGAAAGCGGATAGGAAAAATTGCTTGGCTATTCGTGAGGTTTTGGATTCATTTTGTTCAATGTCTGGTGAAAAGGTTAGCAATGAAAAGTCCCGGGTGTTTTTCTCTCCTAATGTTTCTGGCCAAGATAGAGAGGTTTTTGGTGATATATTGGGTTTTCGGTCAACTCCCTTATTAGGCAGATATCTTGGATTTCCTATTAAACACACCTCTATGCCTCAGGACTTCGGGTTTGTTATTGAACGTGTTCAGAGCTGTCTGGCAGGTTAGAAAGCCCATCTTCTCTCCTTTACAGGAAGATTGGTTCTTACCCAAGCTATAACTTCAGCCATTCCAAATTATACCATGCAGTGTGCTGCTCTTCCTTCTAAGGTGCTGAATAATATTGATAAGCTGAGTCGGAATTTTTTGTGGGGTTCTTCCGATGTCAAAAAGAAGATTCATATGGTAAGTTGGAAGACCATTACGAAATCTAAGAAAGAAGGAGGATTGGGTCTTCAAGAAGCAAAGGCGAAGAACATAGCTCTCCTAGCTAAGCTAAATTGGTGATTAAATAATGAAAAAAATTCTCTCTGGGCTCAGGTTCTCTCTCAAAAATATTTGAATCGAAGGAGGCAGCAAGCTTCTAATTGTTGATTTTGAACATGTTCTTCTGTTTGATCAGCTATGCGAAAAGGGAAATCAGCATTTAACAGAGGTACGAAATGGATTGTGCGGTTTGAGAGTCAGCTTTCCTTTTGGTGTGACAAATGGCTGGATATAGGTCCTATTAGAGGGCTGATTTCAGGACCTTTTAACAGAGAAGAGGATTCCTTGCTCTTAAGTGATGTTGTTAACAGCTGTGGATGCAATTGGAATGCTATCTCCTTTCATATTCCCAAGAATTTGATGCTTAGGATAAAAGCTATGCCCATTCCTCGTATGGCTGCATGTCCGGAACGGATCTCTTGGAAATCCTCCCCTAATGGATCCTTTGAGATGAAAGAAGCTTATCGGTTGGCCAATGGTGCTGATGACTCAAATCCTCAAACCTCTGGTTCGGGTGAATGGATATGGAAGGTTTGGACTATTCCTAAAATACGGTGTTTTATATGGCAATGTTGGCATCAGAGCATTCCTGTCAGGAGCGTGCTCGCTGCGAGAGGTATGCCTATTCCAACTTGTTGCCCAATTTGCAATAATGATTCCGAGTCCATTATTCACATTCTTAGAGATTTCACTATTGCGCATCAGACATGGAATGCCTTGTCTATTCCTCTGGATCCAAATATTTTCTTCAACCTTAATTTGGTGGATTGGTTGCGTATTAATTGTCAAAGTAGGAAAAATCATGAGGGGTCGAATATTTCGTGGGGTGTCATCTTCCTAGTTGGTATTTGGACCTTGTGGTTATTCAGAAACAAAGTTGTGTTTAGAAATGATACCTCTTCACGAAGCTTATCAAGTGAGATTCTGTCAAAAGCCTCTGAAATGGCCTTCATTGTTCTCAATGGGAACTCTTCAACGCCTCGGACCACTATTCAGGTAAGATGGTTGAGGCCTCCGATAAGTTGGTTCAAGCTTAACTCGAATGGGTCGTCTTTGGGGAATCCTAGTATTGCTAGAGGGGGAGGTCTCATTCGGAATGATAGAGGGAACTGGATAAAAGGCTATGCAAGGTCTATAGGGATCACCACAAGTGTAGCGGCGGAGTTGTGGGCATTGAGAGATGGTATAAAATTGTGTTTGTCGCTAAATCTTCAAGCAGTGGAAGTAGAGCTTGATGCCAAACTTGTTGTAGATCTCCTTGGGAAGGAAGGTGGTAGTGTTAATGTGAACAACACTATAGTTGTGGACTGCAAGGAGGGCCTTAGACAGATTCCAAGGGTAAAAATTAAACACTGCTATCGCAAAGCCAATAAGTGTGCTGATGCACTAGCTCGTCGGGGAGCGTTGATGAACTGTGATTTTGTTATTTTTTTGGAACCTCCATCTGATACTGATCTGTTGCTTAGATTAGATGAAGATGGTACTATGTATGATCGTAGCATTAGCTCGGTCTCTTTTCTTTCTTTGTATTCAGTTTAGCTTTGAATGAAATATCCTGTTTACCAAAAAAAAAAAAAAGAGGGGAAGGGCACAAAGCTCGCTTTTTGCTTTAATGTGCATTTAGAGGTGGCAAAGGCTTTACTTTTAAACCTACCCCTTCAATTAGTATTTTGGTACTAGTACCTTGCCTAAGATGACTTTATTTGAGTCTGACTATAGCTTAAGAGATAATATTACTGCACAAAAATGGTGAATAATAAGATTAGGTAGTGTGTCCAACTGGATGACAAAAGGAACTTATTATTCCATAAATAAATATTTCATTAAACAAGTGTAAAACAACGCAACCCATGTACATGGGTAGTATACACAAGGCACACCTACATTTAAGTTCTAAAATTACAAGAACCAAGCATTTATTTAAAACAACTTACAACACCATGCAAGCTACCTGCTTGCTCCAACTCAACAACCAACTACAATACCAATTCTCAACAAAATAATATAGAATAAAATGCTAATGTTTACAAGTATTGAAAAAAAAAAATTAAAAAAATTAAACAAATATTACTCAACATATACTATATACTTTTGTTGAAATACTACCGGGAAATTCGATTCAAGCTGTGCTAAGATGGGTATTCAAGAACTACAAAACATACAAAACCCAAACCCATAATTCAAATCAAATTGGGAAAATATATGTGAAAAAGAAGAAGTAAAAGAGCAAATAGTATATCATGAAGAAGAAACTATCAACATACCATTCAAAACCTACAAAGATTATCCACAAAGATCAGTAATATTCGTGTCTCAAGCAAGTTTAATCTACAACATCATACCATTTGAAACACATTTTACATTACCCAAAAAAAAAAAAAAAATTACCTTCTACATTTGAAGCAATTTTTATATAAGAAAAAGAAAATGCATATGGAAACCATCGGAGCTTAGAGATAGAAAATAAAGAAAAATATTTGCAACCTAAAAAATTAAGAAATATAAAGTAAAAAGAGAAGAGAGAGGTTTATAAAAATAAAAAAGTGCAAAAAAATACCATCAGAGCTTCTTGATGTGGCTGAGAGAGGGGAGGAGACCGGGGACGACTGTGGTGGCTGTCGAAGGAGGCTGTGGTGGCGGTAGAATGAGAGAAGAGATCAGGCTGGATTAAGGAGAGAGAGAGAGAGAGAGAGAGAGAGAGAGAGGTGATTTAAGAGCAGTGGAGGTAGTGAGAGGCGGTGGTGTCATTGGTGGGTATGGGGCAAAAATCAGCAGCAGAAGAGAGAGAGAGAGAGAGAGAGAGAGAGAGAGAGGCCGGATTGAGAGGAGAGGAGATCGAAGATAGTAAGGTAGTGTGGCGTTGGTGGCTAGGGGGAAAAGGTGGCGGAGTTGTATGGGATAGAGAATGAGCAGTGAGAGAGTGAGTATAGAGAGAGCGAAGGGAGCGAGAGAGTTAGGGGAATATTTGATTGAATTAAAATGAGTTCCAAACCCAACTCTAAGTGTTTTAAGTTCTTTGTTTTAGTGATGAATGTATTTTGTCGCTATTGGTGATTTTTAGCGACAAAAATTGCTTTCATTGCCCAATTTGTTCCAGCAACACCAATAGCAATGAAATTTTTTGTCGCCAAAAAGTTACTCTTTTAGTGACAAAATATGTTTGTTTTTAGACCCATTAAAAACACAATTGGATTAAGCTAGTTAACAAGCCAAGTTATTACTTAGTCAAAATTCCAGATCTAGGTTAACACAATCATATATCATATAAATGTAAAGTGCGGAATATAAAGAACACAAATATATGATCACCCAAGAAAACCAAACTGGTTAAAAACATGGGGATGATTTAACCTAGCTATCCTCAAGGTAAAACTGAATCCACTATGAAAGAATCAAAGTTTTACAATAGCGATTTAGACCACTAACATCCTATTACTACCTCATGTAGAAAACTTACTGACACGACCACGTGCAAGCTCCGAGACCACGAACTCCTTCTTTCTTGGATTCTCCAGCAAGTACAAGTACTCCCACTTGTGTATCTTTAAGCACTTTTGTGCAGCAACTAAATGATCATTAAGCTCTCAATGAAATCTATTTTTTGATAATCCTAAGCATGTGTGAAGGCAACCACCTCTCAGATCTCACAAGAGAGTCACACACACAGCAAGTAGAGCAACCTCAAAAACGTGGCTAGGGTTTCCCTTTTATACCTAGGGCAAAACATAAAACTCTACACGTCATATGGGCTTAAGGCTGAGTTTGAAATTCTGTAGTAAAAAACATTCTGCCCGACTTTCGATCGGTCAAGTCTAATTCTCGATCGATCGAGCCAGACCGAATTGCACAATGAATTCTGCAGCCGCTCGATTCCAACTTTACATAAAATACATACTTTAAGCAAGTCTAAAACAAGACTAAAAACCTGTTTTGATCATGATTTGCCAACATTACAAATTAGAGTTCTAATACATTAGTTCCTAAGTACTTAGAACCTAACAAAATATTTCGTCATGGAAGATTAATTAAGTTTGGCACCTTAATTTCAGTGCAACAATAGCGATGAAAATTTAGTTTCGTCTTTAAATGTTATTAATTTTTTATTATTGGCTACGAAATATAAATTTCGTCATTTTAAATCAATTTTTGGTGACGAAAAAATTTTCGTCACTAATATTCGTCGCAAAAAATACATTTTATTGTGGTGATATTAATGCAATGTTTTATCATTTGTGGATGTGAGTGTCTATTCTAATTTTATTTTATTTTTATAATTATTTTATATTGTGCTATTTCTTTCTTCTGTTTTGTGTGGGGGGCATTGCCCACCAATGTCCAAGTCTCCCTCCGCCCTTAGTTGATATGGTGTAATGTTACAATTGAACCACCAAATGTGAGTAAAAAATAGTAGTATCACCAAATGTGACAAAAGTATGGTCAAAGATGATATTAGTATTGCTCAATGTGACGATGAAACTATCAAATGTGAGGGGAAACTATTGAATGTGACAAAAGTATAATCACATGTAATGTTGGTACTGTTCAATATGACAATGAAACTATTGAATGTGAGAAAAAAAATTAGGTTACCACCAAATATAACAAAAGTATGGTCAAATGTGATGTTAATAATGCGTAATGTGATAATGAAACCATCAAATGTGAGAAAACAAATAAGAGAACCAACAAATATGTCAAAAATACAATCACTACTTGTGATATTGGTACTACCCAATGTGACGATAAGACTATTAAATGTGAGGAAAAAAAAATAGAGTACTACTGAAAGTGATAAAAGTACGGTCAAATGTGATGATACTACCTAATGTAACAATATGAGAACCATCAAATGTGAGAAAAAATAAAAAAAAAAGAACCACAAAATGTGAGAAAAGTAAAGTCATATTGGTACAAAAAAGCCATAAGAATGAAACAGAGATAAAGCAAGCCAAAAGAACTAGTACCTTCCCAGCTCCCCTTACAGAACAAAACCCAATAAGATCAGTAGCAGCAACAGGAATCAGGAACCCAGAAACATACTTTGGGAATGGCTTTTCTTACAGAACCCTTAAATGGTCACCAACCAAAAAGAAAAAGGAAACCACCCCACCAAATAAAAGAACAAAAAAAGACCCAGAAGAGAAAGAGAGACAAAGAAGCTGAAACAACAGATACAGTTTCTTGAAAACCTAGTTTCTGCATATATATGGCGGTTGCAAAGATTTCTGAAAGGTCAATGCTAAATTTAAGGAAAAGTGGGCGGCTTTGGTTTGTTAACTCAGTTTGAGGGGGAAACCCCAAACTTTTAATTTTCTATCACTAATTCCTTTCTTACCCAAATAACGCGATATCTTCAGGAGAAGTGCTAACAACTTTCAAAGTTCATAATCTAATACCCCAGAAGATATATTGGCAAATATTATTTTAAAAGTGGACACCTTGGCCTTAACAATGGTAATTTTGTTACAATTTCTTTTTTTTCTCCATCATAATGTTTTTATAGCAAAACCTTGAAAGTGAAGCATTTTCCATAATGTCACTTCTATTGATATTTCAATAAAGGCCTAATAATCATCATAGTTTCACAAATGATGATTTATAAAAGTAAATTACTTGTAAATTTTCTTTTGTGTATTTGGTTATCAGGTTCATTATTGACATTATAGAATAACAAGACAAAATTGCCCTTTGCCCTTTTCGGGCAAATTAAATAGCTTTATACCCCATTTTCTAAACTAATTAAGAAAATGCTCCTCTTTTAAAACTCGATTTATGATAAATCGAGTTAAATTTTTTTTTTCTAAAGCCCTATAGTGGTGTTTTAAGGAGCCTATAGTGACGTTTTTTAACTCGACTTCAATGAAATCGAGTTATAGGCAATTTTTTACCTATAATTCGATTTCATTGAGGTCGAGTTACCAAACGCCACTATGGGTCTTTAAAACGTCACTAAAGGTTCTTTAAAAACGCCACTATAGGGCCTAACTTGATTTATTATAAATCGAGTTTTAAAAGAGGGGCATTTCTCTAATTAGTTTGGGAAAGGGGGGTATAAAACTATTTAATTTGCCCGAAAAGGGCAAAGGGAAATTTTGTCCTAGAATAACATAAATAATTATCTAAATAAATTTTCTTTTGTATATGCTCCCTTAGTAATAATGGAATCAATTCAGATTCAAAGTGAATACATAAAGAGTAGCTACATTTCAATAACTTTAACTTAACATCCATATAAATACATAAAAGGCCGTTGATCCAAAGCAGGATATTCCATAGCATCTTACCATAATGCAATTGTGAACATGTATGAGAGGAGGAAAATTCCGGGAATTTGAAGCATATTAGTTAAAATAATAATTAGGATAAATGGTTACAATGCAGCAAGAAATCCGAAATTAGGTCAGGCAACAAAAATAAGGTAAATTTGTTTGTTGTTGCTTTTAGATAAGGTTCCTTTCGCTTCTTCGAGATATGATTATCAATCCAATATCCAAAAATCACCATATGTGAAAAACACTTAATAGGACACCATATTAGCTGAGAAAGAATGTTTAAAAACAAGAAGCTATATACTCGGTATGCTCATCTCATGGAATCAAAATATAAAAATTTTAACTTTGTATTAAAATTTAACATTAGGACTAATCTGAGAATCATACCTTTATCCACCCCAAAAATGTAATTCTCTTCTAAATTGACCAAATATTGCCAAAACTACATTTCAATTAGACTTAAAACCCCGAATTAGATTTCTAGAGCCTGCACTATCAATAACATTTACATAAACTATCCAAAAGACTAATTTCCCAATAAATTAAAGAAAAAATATAAAATTATGCGAAAAGTTCCACTTAACAATCATATGATCAAACCTCAGTGCGTTCTAATTCCATCTGCAATTGATTTCTCAATATTCAATCCAAAGATTAAAAAAAAAAAAAAAAAAAATACTACCGTGTAAAATAAACACCCCAAAAATAATGTTCTATAAATTACGGACATAATAAAAACAAAAGAACTAAATATACAAAATAACCAACACAACGTCTCAATAGATATGGTGAGTGTGATGAGAGGGTAGATACTATCACAATAGAAATTTGTACTTGAAACCAAGACATCTCCAACTAGACCCGAAAAACTAAGTACAAACTGTATGCCTTTCATCTTCCTCTAACCTCACAAAAATAATGAGTGCTTATTTATGAGTACATTCCCTCAGTTTCTCTACGACCAAATACAAGTGAAAAGAAAAGCTGAAACTAAATACAGAACATGAAAATGCTATCCCAGGACAAAATTGCCCTTTGCCCTTTTTGGGCAAATTAAATAACTTTATGCCCCTCTTCCCAAACTAATTAGGAAAATGCCCATCTTTTAAAACTTGATTTATAAATCGAGTAAAAAAAAAAAAAATTTCTAAAGCCCTATAGTGGCGTTCTAAGGAGTCTATAGTGACGTTTTAAGGACCTATAGTGACGTTTTTTAACTCAACTTCAATGAAATCGAGTTATAGGTAAAAAAATGCCACTATAGGTCGATTTCATTGCCTATAACTCAATTTCATTGAAGTCGAGTTAAAAAACGTCACTATAGGTCCTTAAAACGTCACTATAGGCTCCTTAAAAACGCCACTATAGGGCCTAACTCGATTTATCATAAATCGAGTTTTAAAAGAGAGGCATTTTCCTAATTAATTTGGGAAGGGAGGCATAAAACTATTTAATTTTCCCAAAAAGGGCAAAGGGAAATTTTGTCCTGCTATCCCAACTCAAATCCATATAGATAATAAATAAATAAATAAATAAATAAAAGCACAAAAATTGGCTACTAAATCATGATTTCTGTATGATCATATTGAAAAGAAAATTGAATGACAAAGCCACTTATATATATATATATATATATATATATATATATATATATATATTTGTTGTTGGGGTGATCTAATTGAATAGTTAATACAATATATAGGGACACTACTTGACTCAAAAGGCGATTCATGAGTTTGAGTACAACTATGTTATATCAACTACTAATTATTTCCCATTAGTATCTAGTGTGGGACTTCATTACTTAATCAACCACATTACTCACATACATATTCCAACAAATATCCTCCTTCACATATGAGCCTTCTACCAAATCACTTATAGCACTTCGATTAGTCTCCCCCTTGAATGACTCTTTATTCGACCATAGTTAGAGTGAACATGAGAGTCTTTCTTGCACAACTATATGCATCACGAACATGCACCTAGAAGAATCCTTTACTCAACCATTGGTGAAAAGGCATGTTGAGGAAATAACACATTATGGCTTAAATTGAGTAGTTAATGTAATATATAAAGACATTACTTAACCACTCATTCTTTTCATTAGTATCCAATATGAAATTTTACTACTTAAACTAACCACACTAGTCACGCGTTTATATTCCAATATTTGCCAAACATAGATCAAAAATCAAATGCATCTATGGAAATTCTAACATAAGACTTATGATGCTTAAGAATAAATACCAATCAATAACGAAATATAGGTTAAGGGATAACACAAGAGGGGCTATTGTGAACTCAATCATACTAAATACATATCTTTCAATCAAAACATTTGTATCCTTATAATTCAAACATGAGAAAATTGAATACATGCATGTTAATTTGACCTTTTCTTTCCATAGTTTCTCAATAACCAAATAACAAATTTCAAACATAAGCACATGATCATGTAATAATTAAAATCAATTTTTTTTTTAATAAGTAATAAGTAAAACTAACTAAAAGAGAAACATATGGCTACTAAGAAAATAAAGTTTGGAATATTTTTAATATTTCCTCAACTTCTCTATGAAAAGAAAATTTGAACCTAAATACAAACCATGATAACGCGTTCCAAACTCAAAAGTCAAAACCCCAAATATAAAAAAGTTTAGCTCTGAAACAAGTCCAAAGTCGTAACACTGATTTTTGGCTTACCAAAAATTGTGTACAACTAAACACTACTCCAAGGCTTCTTCACACTTTTTAATACAAACTAAACCGTGAGTTTTGGCCTGTTGAGTGTTGTGAAATGGTGAGCCTTGGCTGAAACGGAGAGTTTTGGCTCACCCTAACGTATGCACACAAAACACTATTCCAAAACACCATAAACAGAGAGTTTTAACACGTTAAATGGTATAAGTTATCAAATGTGTGTGACAAATTCTATTTGAAAAGAAAAAAAATTTAGCTACCACAAAATTGTGAACTTACTATTAATATGCACACAATACTAGCTATCATGTGTTATTTGTTACAAAAGTGACTAAAAGCTAAAAAGATCTTTTAAAAAATAGCTAAACAAGTGTTGTAACAAACCGACCGTTGATTTTGACAACTTTCTAATGTCACCATGTCATCGTCTAACATTTGGAATACAAATTGACAGAATTGCAGCCTAATGTGAAGTGAATTATTAAGTGATAAAAAGTAAAAATTCTGTCATGTGTAACATTAATATCATCTAAAGTGATAAAACCAAAAATAAATAAATAAAGGAGTTTTTATTTTATTTTTTACAAGATAAAATTTCTACTTTAGCCTAATTTAAATGTATATGTGTGTGAAGCTCTTTCCTAGAGACTTGAACCCTGGCCTTGCCTCCACACCCCATAAGCAATTATATTTGTGGAGTGACTATCGCACCAAGGATGCGCGGTGGTAAACAAAGGAGTTACTATCATTCCGTCCCCTTATTATATTATATTAAATCATTAAAAAGGAAAAAATCAACTTTAAATAAAGAAAATAACTAATGTGAAAATGTTATATCATGTTAACTATTAAAGTTTTCCTCAAAAAACTAAACATAATAACTATTAAAGTTACGATATCCACACAAAAATGTGTGGGTACTGTAGGATTCACAACAAAAGAAAACAGAGTATTTGATTTTGAAAGGGCACCGATAACTACTAAATTAAGCAACCATAAAGTCAACGTTCCCAGGGACATATCCAAGCTGGTTCAACCTGTTGCAACAAAGAAAGGCATCCAGTGAGAACACTTATAGTAACACTTATAGTAAAATTGATTAAAAATAAGTAACCCATGAAAGAAACATATCACAATTAAACTCTACATTTTACAAGTGCAGTCCAAATAAAACCTCCAGCTTTCAACATCTAACCTTTCTAGGAAAAGAAGCTATTGTAATATATCAAATATAGATATAGAGATTAAAATTAGGACAAATTTTCCTCTTAAAAATTTTTGGGGGAACCTCCTCCAATCTATATTATGGTGGTTTATAAAATCATTCACATGTATTAAATCACATAATTCATTAAATTATTTAAACATGTGACACGATTATTTAAGTAGGTTATGTGACTAAAAAAATAAGTGAATATATAGTTTTTTGCGTTGCCACGAAGTGGGTAGAAGGAACTTTCCTCCAAACTAGTTTGGAGAAAATCTCTATCCTTAAACTAAAAAAAAATTAAACCGGTTTGTTAAACTTTGAGAAATTGAATTCTCCTTTGCAAGTGTGATTGACTAAGCAACTTAGGTGTAATTACCCAAGATTCAATCTTTTTCATCACCAAACTCTTCCCAAAAGAAGAGCCATTAAGAAATGTTTTAACAAATGCTATTTTTGTGCCAAATTTCTAAAGATCCATCAAATAGGCATGAGAGTTCAAAAACCTTCTATCCTACATCACAAACTTTTTTACCCCTTTTTTTTACTTCTTGGCTTTTGGGCTGTCAGATTTACTGACCAGGGATTAAGTCCATAGAATGTCCTTTTTACAGTAATCCCACAAAATGAACAAAAGCATAAATACACAACTTGTTTTGAACTGCTAAATAATCCTCTTATTTAAAGCAACTTATAATCAAAATAGGTAATCACTCAATCATGTAATATGAGAAAGAGAGAGAGAGAGTGAGAGAGGATACCGTTAAGAATTCAAGTTGACATGTCAAAGAACCCCTGGGAAAATCTAACATCTCCCAGCGAATAAAAAATTCTTCCTCCCAATTCGATACACCATTATGGATTCCCATTGTTTTCAAGACTTGTGCATTCTTTAGAATATATTTGACAAGTTCAAGTTCATGATCCAAGAAGCTAAATTTTACAAAATAAAAACTTTGAAGGCGTGATTCTAGACATTTAGGAACTTCTTGTGGCTCTATCCAGCATGACTCATGTGGTCCTTCAATGTCCATCTGATGAAAACAGACCAGTCAATTTAAAAAAAGAAAAAAAATTACGCGTAATTAAATGAAATAATCTTATAAACCAAACTGACCTTATTAAGAGTAAGGGTCTCAAGATTATGAGCACTTTGAAGCAAATTTAGCAGTATTTGCCATTTGCAGCATTTTACTTTAAGTTGCAGCGATCTCAAATTATTAAACATGGGAAGATAAAAACCAGGACCGAGAGGCTACACATGCAGTGAAAAACCAAATTATTCATCTATAATGTTTGTTTAACATTATATAATAAACACAAATTAACATAAGCAATCTAGAACGTACTAAGAATTATAGTTGAAAGGAAATTAAGTACCTTGTTATAACGCAAGGTCAAACTTTGAACATTAGGGAGCACACTAAGAAGCTTGAGCATGCAGTGACAGAAATTTTCATGTTCACATAAATTAAACATATTGGCTTGAATTATGTTGGTTACGTTATGTAGCAAATAACCATGGCAATTTCGATCCCACAGCAAGAGATGCTTAAGACTGGGTGCGTTTAACTCAAGTCGAAATCTAGGATCTTGTACTTGATTATCGAAGAAGAACAACCTCAGTGTAGGGTGAGAGATATTAAAACTGATCATATTATCTTGTTGATAACGCCAGACGATCAATTTTAGGAGGGTTGGGGAACCAGTCAAGAGCCTATGAAAAGATTCCTCATTTGTGTACTTAATTCTGAGAAGACCAAGACACAGGAGATTTGGAAGATGAATTGATGAAGGACAATTGACAATAATTTCACCATGCACCATCAAAGTCTTGAGTGATTTGCAACTAAAAAGACTTGGAGGCAACTCTAATGGTTGGCTGCGAGTGCGAACACGAAATAGATGGATTTCTTCCACATGGTGCCCTATTGCATAACTAATCCATGTATGGAGATGGGTTGGATCAATGAAATAATAGGGGTTGAGTAGGAGTCGGAATTTCTTTAGGGGAACTGGTTCGCGGAGAGCCAAAACTCTGCATACAAATTGCGTAAACATCGTGTTAAGGTCATTATTATTACCATGATTATCGCCTTGGTTCTGTTGTCTTTCAGCAGTGTCTTGGAAATCAAGGGAGGGGACCATAGTCCAGACCGGCTTCCACCTTGTTGACAAAGTTGTCGTGGCCACGGTTTGTTTGGTTTGGAGGAATGAAAGGATGTGACACAGAAGAGAGTCCGGCAGATCGCTGATCCTGTCCACCTCGTCACATTTTTCTACTTCTGAGTTTGATTCAGTGGCCATCTCGTCTTAGGATTTGCAGCACAGCTACACTACTGTTACATATTTCATTTCTCAGTATAAAAATGGTGTGTGTAAATTGGAGATAATCATAAAGAAGATGATAGAAATCGCACTGACCTGAAACGCTGAAGATATTGAGACAAGCCTTGTTGGAAGGGGACGAAGTTGGCAGTGCCTGTTTGGGGGTTCGGAGTGAGAGGGGAGGTGAAATGTATTGGGATGGGAGTCTAGAAGAGAGAAATGGTGAAGGGGAATCTTTATCTCTTGTTCATTTATACTATAGTTTTTGTTTAGGGTAAAACTTTATTAGGTAACTTTTAATAAATTTAAAATTCTTTTTACAAAAAAAGTTTAAATAATCTAAAATAAATTAATACTTATTTTATTTATATATCATAATTTTGTATTTTATTATTGTAAAAATTACAGGCTATATACCCTAAGTAAAATTGGAACGAAGTGATTATGATTATTAAGATAGCTTTGATCATATTAGTAAAATATTTTTTATTTGTATATAATTTTTAATTAATAGTGCATCACAGATTTTTTTTCTTAATCTTTTTACAAAGTATATGTATAAAAGCAAAAATTGAAAAAAAGTTTAAGTCTAAAATTTTAAAATGATTGATATTTCGTTATCTAGTTATATTGAGTATTTAAATTTCTACCATGCATACAATTTAAAAAGAGAAAACTTTATATCGTTTGGTGTGGGTTAATCGTTTATACTCACAACTGAACCCTTTTTGAGCATTCTTGCAGAAAAACATTTACATGTAAAATTTAGTTCCAAAAGAGAGGAAAAGGAATTAACATGCAAAAGTTTCCAAATTGAAATTATATTTATGGTAGTTTGTAACTTTGTATCCTTAAATTGATATAAAGAAATCATTCATAATGATTATTTTTCAATTTATTCAAGTTTCTCAATGAAAATGAAATAAAATATAATAATACTTTTTTTTTAAAACATGGAAAAAAAGAGTAAATTATAATCTCATAACCAAATACTTATAAATTGAAATTCCCGCCAAAAGCCTTATAACTCATCCAGTCGGCACCTCCCTGTATGTCCATGACATTTAGGGTTCAAATTCTCTCTCTCATTATAAATATAGAAATATCCAAAAATAAATAAAATCCCGCTTGCCCTAACCAATGATATAAATTTATTTGGAATATTTCTATAACAACTAAAGGTGGTACTTACTACTTAGGAATCGATAAGAACCGAGACCTTGAAGTCTTGAACTTACACAATTAAACCAAACCATCTAAGTATATATGCATGTTTTATATAACAACTAAAATGGCATCATTTTAACGAGAGTAATTAAAACTAAAGGCATTTTTTGAAGTCGGAATCATCGTTTCAATTTTTTATTATTTTTTTAATTTTTAATGTGAGTAACCATAAGGTCCATTACATTAAAAATGAGAGTAATTCAAGGTTCGTCTTTATGATTAAAAAAAAAAAAAATTAAAGATGTGTGTCCACTTTTTTTATTTTTTGAACTGTTTTATAAATACTAGTGTATAACCTGTGTATATACACAGTATAATTAAAAAAATTTACAATTACACACATATATGGATTCAAATTACTTTCTCTCTGTTTTATTATTTTATTTTAATTTCTTTTGGATATATGCATGAGTTTACTCTTTTTTTTTTATTGATTTTTTTGATGATTTATTTATATTAGATCATTCGTCTTTTGTACCTTATTAGCTCATCTAGAACAAAAATTAAAAAAAAAAAAAATTTAAATAGGACACATGGCGCAAAATTAGACAACAATTGGAATAAATTTAAAATGAATTTTCTCTTAACTTTACCTATTAATATATACGTGTGTAATCTATGCATATGCACGGTACAATTAAAAACAACACAATTACACATGTATGGATTCAAATTATACATTGTTTAAGTCATAGATATATACATGAGTTTTACTCTTTCTTTCTTTTTTTTCTTTTTTTTTTCTTTTATTTTTTGGATATACACATGAGTTTACTCTTTTTTATTTATTTTTATGGTTTATTTATATTAGACTCTTCGTCTTTTATATAACATTAACTCATCTAGAAATTAAAAATATATATATAAATAGAACACATAACGTAAAATTAGACTATAATTAAAATCCAATTTGAAATCTAATTGGATTTTCCCTCAACTTTACCTATTAATATATATATATATATATATATATTACTAAATAAATACTTCATCTCTCCCTAGGGCTTGAACTCAAACCCCTATTCCACACTTATTGCATGGGTAGGCACGATCCTATCAACTCATCTGGCGGTACTATTGTCCACATTTAATAACAAAGTCTATATGGGTAACATTTTGAGAAATGCTATGTCTATAACATTTTCACAATAAATCCTTAGTGTATGGTTGTTACTCACAGTTACGAATGGGCAAAAAAAGTCATTTAAGTTGTAATTTCAAATTAGAACCAATAACAATTAACTACCTATTATTTGTTGTGTACGTAAGACTTCTCAATAATTTTTGTCGCTTGACATATCAAATATTCTACACAATATATATATATAATTGATCATTTATAATCAAAACAAGTTACGGAGAAACTGTACATACATCCAGATTCAGCAATTGTGGTTAAGCTAGATTTCGTTTGTGGTGGTGGGTGATAGAGAATTCAAAAGGACAATACTTCAATTATAGGAGAACCAACATTAATAGGAAAAAGAAAGAAATAAAAGAAGCGCTAAGCTTTCTTTTCTTTTCCCTTTTTTAATTTTTTAACTTTTTTATGAGCATAGAAGCGTTACACTAAAAGTAGAAGAGGACAAAGATTGGATAGTATAGATAGACATGAGTGACATACATGGTAAAATTTAAAAGTTTTTTTATTGCATAATTAGGAACCACAAGATTGAATGAAAAAAAAAAGAAAAAAAAAAGGCCAGATTTAAAAAAAAAAAAAATTAATTGGATTGTTGGGGATTAAGGGATTTGAAGAAACTAATATTGATCGTATAAAGCAATTCAATTGAAAAAAAATGGAAATCTGTAAAAAGGTCATTGAGCATTTTAAAATTGAAAGATTAGAAGTGTTACATATACATCAACTATTATTTTTCCAACTTTTTTTGTTTCAATTTATGCTCAACTAATCATAATATGTTAGGTGTTTCATTTTTATTTTTATTTTTCATTTTAAAATTTGGGTCATTACCTCAAAGGAAGGAACAAGAAGGGGAAAAGAGAATTCAAAAAGACAACTAACATTAAATAGGGAAAAGAAAAGAAAAAAAGAAAAAAGCAAGCGTTACACTTTTTATTTATTTATTTATTTATTTTTTTTTTTTTATGGGAAGTTAGTGAAACAAAAGAAGCGTTATACTTATCTGTTTTGGTTTATTGAAAAGCGTTACACTTTTACTTAAAAAGCGTTACAATTTATTTTATTTCCTTTTTTGGAGTAAGAAGCATTACACTTTAAAAGTAAGAGGCAACGATTGGGCTAGTATAGTAATGCATGAGTGACATACATGGTAAAACTTTAATGCTATAAAATTAAAAAGATTGAAATGCATAATTAGCAATCACTTAAAGATAAAGGATATTATGGGAAAAAAGGGTCAAAGAATCTTAATTGAGAGAATAAGGTAACAACTTGATTGCATCAAGGAAAAATAACGGTAAAGAAAAGCCAAATTTTCCATGAATTTATAAGCGGCCTTGTGTGGAGCCTACCCCAGCTCAGCAGGAGGCAGCTGCTTTTCGTGCTGCGGAGGATGCTGCTTTTGCCTCTCAACCCTCTTCATCTCCTGCTCCATCTTCCTCTTCCGGAATAAAGACATCTCTTACTGCCATTATGGCTCAGCTTCAACATATGCGTGTTGATTTTGGTAGTCATCTTGACTATATTTCTGATGAGATGTGTCAGATGAACACCAGAATTGGTTGCATCGCTCAACGACAGTCTTGTCTTGGTAGTTTTGCTCATTCTCCCTCTCTCGAGCCTACTAAGGAGTATTCTGATGGTGGAGATGATGATGATGATGATGCTTCTAGCTCTTCTAGTGATGATGAGATGACTATTTCTCAGTGATTCACCATTTGTCACTTGTGACAAAAAGGGGAAGTAGTTTTGGTTATGAGAGAGTAGTCATGTTGTTAGGGGGAGAGCTAGCATAGAGATACACTAGTTAGGAGGAGAGTGCTTTGAGAGATGTAGTGAGTTTTTGTTGTATCTTTCTCGTTACATTTACCATGGTCTTGTGACCTTTACATACATTGTTGTACTTCTTCTTTATATATATATGACGATGTATGTTATTTTAACTTTATCTCACATGTGTTGTTTCTTTTCTTTCTTTATACACATGTCTTTTCTTTTATATAACTTGTCACTATTTCACACTTAATGCCTTGGTGAATATTGTTTAAGTGTTTCAGCTAAGACAGGTTGCAAGTCTTTCATGCCATGATCTCTTTTCTTGCAAAGTTTTTCAAGAGCTCATTGTAACAGTTAGGCTTAGTTAGTTCTCTATGTAATGGTTATGGAGATTGTTGTTTTATACTTCTCTCATAATTATGCTTGTGGTTTTGTCACAAATTGTCAAAGGGGGAGATTGTTAGGGTCATATTTTCTATGTAATTGACTAATCCTTTGACAAAATGCACTTTACTTGTAAATTGGGTAGATCTAAGTTGGGTTTGATACATATCAAGTAGTTGTATTAAAGACATGAAGATTGATCCAAGCAACATGTGAATAAAAACAATTTGATTGAAGCTTGACAGAAGGCATTTATCGAGATTTACTGGGCATGCTCGACACCAACTCGAGCTATCGAGCTTTACGAATTCAGAAATTCCAGATCTAAATTTTGGCCTATGCTGATGTATATGTTAAGTGTTTCTTTTCTCACAACCCAAGACATATATAAGGCTTATTTTAAGAGCCATCATATATGGATATAGCAACCAAGAGCTTAATTTTCTCTGTGAGAAGCTACTGCGTTTGTACGCCATAGGGTTTTGTAACCATGTGCTTCCTAAACTTTATTGTTGATGAAATGAAGAACTTTGCAGCTAATAACAATCATTCAAGTTGCTGTAGTTAGTCATGTACAGGGATCTGTGCAAAGGGTTAGTCACAGATTGGAGATTTGTGCATCAAAGGAAAGAAGGCTACTACAAGATCAAGTCCAATTGAGTATTGAAGTGAAGGTTCAACTGTAGGTTGGTATTTTGGGATAGGCCAGGGTAGTGGTAAGATTCCTTATACTTGTAACTACTTAATTATTGATTACTGGATTCTTGGGAATGGTGACCTTAAATTCACCCGGTGAGATTTTTGCCTTGCGAAAGGTTTTTTCCATTTGTCAACAAATCACCATGTCAATTTAATTTCCGCTGCATTTAGTTTATTTCGTGATTTGTTGGTGCCTCCACAATTTGCATGTAATTTGACCTAATTAATCAACTTGGGTAATTGAATTAATTAACCGGAGTCAAGCTATCTTAACCTAACATCACAGAATCTGAACTCTTCTTTCTGCAGCTTGGTAGTCCTTGAATCTTGACTTGAACGATCTTGAGCAACATTTGACATTTAATCTAGACATGTTTTTGTTCTCGTTTTGCCAACATACATAAATTTAGAATCTAAATATTTAATCCTAAATATTTAGAACCTCTTCAGAAGAAACCCTTCATGGACCCAAACACACGAAAACCCTTTGTGATTATTTCACACACGATCCATGATCTAACCCCAAGCCCAAACAGTAGCCTGACCAAAATTTGAGGGTGTTGATCAAGAACTTTAAACCTGATGTAGTTTCTTTAAGGCTAAAATGCAAATTGCAACCTTTATGTTTGATTGAAATTCATTTCAGTCTTTTAACTTTATTTTCATTCAATTGAGTTGTCTAAGTTTAAATTTATTCAATTTAGCATTTCATCCAATTCAGTTAAAAAATTGCTGTTAAGTATGTAATCAACTAATGAACACAACAATTTTGAAAAAAAAATATCAAATAAAAAATCTAAAAAAATAATTAAAAAATGTATTTTTAATGGTAATTTTTTAATAAAATTGGATAGAATATCCAAAATGAATAAATTTGAAACTTAGGTAACTCAATTGAACTAAAGTAAAGTTAAATGAATTAAATATATTTCATTAAAACTTGGAGGGCGCAATTTGCATTTTAGATTTTCTTTAATTAAATCCAAATTAACATATTAAGATAAAGGAAAAAAACTGTAGTTACCAGTGAGGCTATAGAAATTCAAAAATTGTTTCGGGTAATATAGGTATGTGTCTTTTTTGAACTAAGGCATTGATATGGAGGTGACGTTTTAAAGCAAGAACTTAATCAACCTTATTGTGTTCTTACTTCCTAGAGACTCCCCTTCAAAGTCTCATATGCACACTTTTTTAGGTTACAAAAATGATGTGGCATCATTTTATTGGACAAGCTAAACACGTGTGGCATATTTATGTGGCACTTAACGAAAAATATGAATGGAGGGGCTTCTGATACAAACGGAAAAGAACTTTAGGGAGAAAATCCAAATTTCAAAACTTCATGGTGTAAATTTCAAACACCCCTAAATTTTAGGGGTATAGTTTGCAATTTATCCTAAAGGAAAAATAGTACCTAAAAAAAGGGGGAGGATTCAAAAAGACAACCAACATTAATAGGAAAAGAAAGAAACAAATGAAGCGTTACACTTTCTCTTTTCTTTTTTTCTTTTCTCTTATATTTTTATCTTTATAAACATAAAAGCATTACACTAAAAAGTCGAAGAGGACAAAGGTTGGGATAGTATAGAGAGATAAGTGACATACATGGAAAAATTTAGAAGGGTTTTAAATGCATAATTAGGAATCAATTAAAAAAGATGAATGAAAAAAAGAAAAAAAAGGTCAATTTTTTTTTTTTTTTTTTAATTCAATAGCTGGAGATTGAGGGATTTGAAAAATCAATTTCAATCATATAAAGCAATTCAATTGAAAACAATGATACTCCGAAAAAAGATATTTGAGTATTTTAAACTGAAAAATCTTACAAAGAAACGCTATATACAATTAGGTTCGATCAACAATTCTAGTTAAGCTCAATTTTCTTGTAATGGTGGATTATAAAAGAACATAGATTATTTGTCTCACTTCTTGTGTTCCATTTTACACTCCAACAATCATTGTATGCCATGTGTTTGAGTTTTTTTTCCCCAATTTAAAATTATGGGACAACACTTTAAAGAAAGAAAAAACAAAGAGGGGGGGGGGGGGGGGGGGGGTGGGGAAAGAGAATTGAAAAACACAACTAACATTAATAGGGAAAAGAAAGAAAGAAAAGAAGCGATAGAATTTTTTTTTTCTTTTATGGAAAGCTTGTGAAACAAAAGGAGCGTTACATTTTTCTGTTTCGGTTTATTGAGAAGCGTTACACTTTTTTCTCAAAGAAGAGTAAATTTATTTTATCTTTTTTTGGAGGAAGAAGCGTTGCACACTTGCACCTAGAAGTAGAAGAGAACAACCACTGGGCTAGTATAGAATCTATAGATATGCATGACTGACGTACAAGCCTAGTATAGATATGCATGAGTGACATACATGGTAAAAAATTAATGCTACAAAATTAAAAGGATTCAAATTCATAATAAGGAATCAAACCCCAATCCCCATAATAGCAGAAACTACGTGTCCACATTTTTGTTTTGTTTTGTTTTTTTGTTTTTGTTTTTTTTTTTTGTGTGTATATATGAGTCCACAATTAATAACAAATTTTATATGGGTATATTTTTGGCACACAATATGTCAAATATTCTACACAATATATATAGAATTGATCATTTATAACCAAAAAAGGTTACAAAGAAATAATACATACATCTAGGATCAACAATTGTGGTTAAGCTAGATTTTGTGTGTGGTGGTGGGTGATAGAGAATTCAAAAGGACAATACTTCAAAGCTAGATTTTGAATTTACCCCCTAATGGTCTATTCTGTTTGCATCAGCAGCCGCTCCATCCAAATTTTCTGTTAAGTGCCACATAAAATTGTCTCGCGTGTTAGGACATCCAATAAAATGATGTCATTTCATTTTTATTATGGCATGTAATTTTTTATTTATTAAATTTTTTAGGCTACAAAAATTATATGACATCATTTTATGGATAACTTAATGCAAAATATGGATGGAGGGACTGTGGATGCAAAAGGAATAAAACTTTAGAATGTAAAATTCAAATTCTAGAACTCCAAGGTATAAATTCAAATACCCCCAAACTTTAGGGGTGTACTTTGCAATTTATCATAAAGTAAGAATAGCAAGTCAAAAAAACATTTAAAAAAACAAAAACAAAAAAAAAAAACAAGGAGAAGGATTTAAAAAGACAACCACTATTAATAGGAAAAAGAAAGAAATAAAAGAAGTATTACACTTTCTTTTTTTTAATGAAAAATAAAAAATTTATGAGCATAGAAGCGTTACCTAAAAAGTAGAAGAGGACAAAGATTAGGATAGTATAAAGAGATATAAGTGACATGCATGGTAAAATTTAGAAGGGTATTAAATGTATAATTTTGAATCACTTAAAAAAGTTGAATGTAAAAACAAAGCCAAAGTTTTTTTTTTTTTTTTTAATTCGATAGCTGGGGATTGAGGGATTTGAAAAATCAATATCAATTGTATAAAATAGTTCAATTGAAAACAATGATAGTCCAATAGAAGGTAATTGAGCATTTAAAAAAAAAAATGTTACGAAGAAAAGCTACGTACAATCAGGTTCGACAATTGTGGTTAAGCTCGATTTTGGATGTGATGGTGGTTGATTAAAAAATATAAATTTTCTTTCCCACTTTTTGTGTTCCATTTTACACTTCAATAATCATTGTATGCCACGTGTTTGATTTTTTTTCTTTTTTTTTTCATTTTAAACTATGGACAACAATTTAAAGAAAGGGGAAAAAAGGGGGGAAAAGAGAACTTAAAAACACAACTAAAATTAAAATGGAAAAGAAAGAAAAAAAAAAAAAGAAGCGTTACATTTTTTTTCCTTTTATGGAAAGCTTATGAAAGAAAATAACTTATTTTGGTATATTGCAAAGCCTTAGACTTTTAATAAAAAAAGCGTTACACTTTATTGTCTTCCCTATTTTCGAGAAGGAAGCGTTACACTTTAGAAGTAGAAGAGGACAACGATTGGGCTAGTATAGATACACATAAGTGACATACATGGCAAGTATAGATATGCATGTGTGACATACATGGTAAAAATTTAATGCTATAAAATTAAATGCATTCAAATACATAATTTGATAGAAAGCCCAACTCCCCATAACTCTATCCTGGCCCTTGAAAATGTCCAACTTTTGTAAGCAAGCTTCGTGCTCTATATATCTTTTGAGAAATGCCCCTCTTCACTATGCCAGGTATTGGTTCCTAGCTTGGTCATGTATATGGTGATGTTCGTTTGAGGACCGTTTATTTAGTTTTTTGCTGAAATTTTTTTTGCTAATATTTGTTTCTTGAAAATTTTTGAAAATGTGATCGAAAGTGGGAAAAATTGAAATTTTAAAAATCTGTATATTCAAAAAGACAACTAACATTAATGGGAAGAAGAAAGAAACAAAAGCAATGTTACACTTTCTTTTTGTTTTTTAAAACTTTTTAATGAGTGTAGAAGTGTTACTCAAAAAATTAGAAGAGGACAAAGATTGGGATAGTACAGATAGACATCATTAACATATACGGCAATTTTTTTTTTCTTTTTTGAGGAACGACATACATGGTAAAATTTAAAAGGGTTTTAAATGCATAATTAGTAATCACTTAAAAAAGTTGAATGAAAAAAAAGTCAAAGTATTATTATTAATTTTAAATTTTTGATAGTAGGGATTGAGGGATTTGAAGAAACCAATATCAATCGTATAAAGCAATTCAATTGAAAATAATGATAGTTGGTAAAAAGGTCATTGAGCATTTCAAAGCTGAAATGTTAAAAAGAAACGCTGCATACAGTTATGTTCAACTATTGTGGTTAAGTTGGATTTTGCGTGTGATGGTGGGTGATAGAAGAATAAAAATTATTTGTCCCACTTTATGTATTTCAGTTTAAGCTCCACTAATCATGGAATGCCAGGTGTTTGAATTTTTTTTCCCATTTTAAAATTGGGTTATGCTAACGAGTGTCCTTATGGCACTCATTAATAATCCATTTTAGGAAAGTTTTGATATCACTTTTATGAGAAATGAAAAAAACTGTTAAAATATTAATTACTTTTTTTTCATTTCTCATAAAAACTTTCTTTAAATGGATTATTAACCAGTATTCTTAGGATACTCGTTAGCATTTCCCTTTAAAATTTGGGACAATCTTCAAAGAAAGATAAAAGGGGGGAAAAGAGAATTCAAAAATACAACTAACATTAAATATAATAGCAAAAAGAAAGAAACAAAAGAAGTGTTACACTTTTTTTTCTTCTATGGGAAGTTAGTGAAACAAAAATAAGTGTTATGCTACTCTGTTTTGGTTTGTTGAGAAGCATTACACTTTAACTTAAAAAAGCTTTATACTTTTTTTCCCCTTTTTTGGAGAAAGAAACATTACACTTTAGAGAGTAAGAGTACAACGATTGGGCTAGTATAGATATATGTGAGTGATTTACATGGTAAAAATTTAATACTACGAAATTAAAAGGATTCAAATGCATTATTAGGAATCAGTTAAAAATGAAGGATATTATGAGAAGAAAAGGGTCAAAGATTCTTAATTGAGAGAACAAGGTAGCAATTTGATTGCAGAAAAAAAAAAAATCTATCAAGAAAGGCCGAAATTTCCATAAATTTATATAGTGCCCATTTAATGTAATTGAGATTTGAGGAAACATTGGTACCTCTTGGAGCTTTCCACAAAATTGATCCGGGTTCAAATCCTCCTCCCCCATAGTCAAAACTATCAAATAAAAAAATGAAAAAAGAAAAAAAAGATGAAAGTAAACATAAAGCCATTTAGGAATGATAACTATATTCATTATTGATATGTAGCATATTTAGACGCACTAAACCCATGTGTTCTTATTATAACTTGCCATGTGGACTTTATCGTTCACATGTTATGAGAAATTTGAGTCTCATATATGTCAAATGACGAACTCTCAAGTTAGGCTTCCACTTTATTTAAATATTGTTAATAAACAATAACTCGAGCAATCTAGGGACAAATTCAACATAATATACACACACATATATATATATATATATATATATTTTATTTTTTTTTCTGAGTATGAAATTTAAAAATTATGGTATTTATGAATAGACATTTATTATGAATTTTTTTTACGGCAACAATAAAATGACACGATATTTTCACCTACCATCATATGCAAAATCTAGTTTAATGCGTTACACTAATTCCAAGACATTCCTAAGATGATTCCTACTATTGCCGAGTGAAATATTATCCATACCTCTATTTCCTAGCTTCTCAAGACACAAGAAGGGGGGGGGGGGGGGGGGGGGGGGGGGGGGGGGCGGCCAGAGAGATGCGAGCATAGATGGTGGAGTAACCAGTGGAAAGGATGGGAGAGGTCATGGCAGTGTCGATCCAGCCTATGCGGAGTTAAGGAGTGGGTAGGGTGATTCCATTTAGTTTGAGCATTGGTTAAAGTTTTATTAGCATCTTTAGATTGTCTTCAATATATTGTTATGGGTTCAATTTTGAAATGGGTTGAAGAGGTTAGAAACTAGAATTCGGAATTGCAAGCTAAAGGAATTCACACGAGTGAACTTGGAAGGTCACGCATGCAATTTTGTTTGGAAATTTCATTTCTTGAAAAATAGTTGAGGTAGCAACTTCTCCAACCTTTCTTTATAAGCTTCGTTTCCCACAAATTTTCTAGTCCCAATTTCCATATTGAAGAGTTAGAGAGAGTCCTAAAACCCTAGTGTAAAAACCCATACCATCTCTCTATGTTCTCCCTTGTAAATTGCCAAATTCTATGGGAGGAAAATTCATACCATCACACACATTGAAATCTTCAGAGTTCTTGGTGCTAGGGAATCATTGGAGCAATCTCAAAATTGCCTAGGAGACTTGGCCATTGTGATTGGATGCTTAATTGCAAATCGGAAGACCATCAAGAAGAAAGGATTCGAGGAGTCGGTTACTAGTAGGACCTAGAGGCTCAAATACAGTCATTGATGGAGGGTTTTGTAAGTGATATCTATGACAACTATTCTTGACTAATGGATCACTTGGCGCTAACAGCCCCAGCGAGTTTTCTTCGACCGATTCTCAGGTTATTTCTCTCCATAAACACTTTGATGTTTTTGTAGTTGCTTATTTTGCTTTGTGTTTGGGATTTTTTTTTTTTTTTAAATGATTATCTATCCATGCTTATGTCAATTGGTTAATCACTTAAACAATTAGGATTACTTTCACTGGTTAGCTTAAAACAAAGCCGTAAAATGTGGGTTCTAAATTGGTTCCTTTCAAGTTTGATCTGGAATGTGATTTTGGGTCAGGTGATTCAATCTAGAATGATGATTTTATTTTGGGGGGGGGGGGGGGGGGGGGGGGGGGGGGGGGGGGGTGGGTGTGTGTTTGTGTTTAAAACTTAAGTATAACCCTAGAGCCCATTTATTAGTTTCCCAATTAAGTTTTAATAATTTGGTTGCATTGCCCGATTAAAAACAGATAATGTTATCTTTTCCAAGGATAATTAGAATCAATGCAATTAGGTGTTTGAATTCAATTATGAAATCTAATGTAATGCACCTAAGATACTGTACCATTTTTCCTATATAAGAGAGTGATGAAGATTATAGAGTTGAAGGGATTTATCCTTTTTTATAATATTTTTCTTAAATTTTAGATTTTTTTTTTTTTTTAAAATTTTAGAAACCAAAAAAATAACTAAACTTTGTCTTTTTGAGTCACTTATTGGAATTATAACTAATGGAGTTGGACAGAAGGACTACATTGAATATGGATCAAAGTTAAAAAAATGAAATGAACAAGAACAAAATTACAAGACTAAATAGAATTTTGATCAACGTTAAAGGGTGTAATTTGTAATTTAATCTTCTTTTATATTTTTTTAGTGTGTGAAAGATCTAATTAAATAAAAGAAATAGCAACTTAAGATAAAGAAATCTGGAGATGAAATAATATATAACTTTATTCTTTAATTCGTCATCCACACGATACAATTGATTTTTGAATATATCTATTTTCATTATTAATTAGATCACATATTTCTAGGACAAAATTGCTAAATTCCCTATTTGGGCAAACTAAGCAGCATTTTTCCCTATTTTTGAAACTAATTAGGGAAATGCCCCTCTTTTAAAACTCGACTATCTCAAAATCGAGTTATAAAAAAAAAAATTTTGGAGCCCTATAGCGGCGTTTTTAAGGACCTATAGTGACATTTTCAGGACCTATAGTGATGTTTTCTAACTCGACCTTCATTAAATCGAGTTGTAGGCAATATTTTTAATTTTTTTTGCCTATAACTTGATTTCATATAGGTCGAGTTACAAAACGCCACTATAGGTCCTGAAAACGTCATTATAGGCTCCTTA
This sequence comes from Quercus aquifolioides, assembly GCA_019022515.1. NCBI lineage: Eukaryota > Viridiplantae > Streptophyta > Magnoliopsida > Fagales > Fagaceae > Quercus > Quercus aquifolioides. Next base: position 27,931,846 of record CM032328.1, on the reverse strand, counting down.
AAAACGCCGCTATAGGGCCTAACTCGATTTTTAGAAAATCGATTTTCAAAAGAGGGCATTTCCCTAATTAGTTTCAAAAATAGAACAAAACGCTGCTTAGTTTGCCCAAATAGGGCATTTAGCAATTTTGTCCCATATTTCTGTGTGTTAAAAGTTGGATGGATGAAATTCTTAAGAATGCAATGCCATGTACTAGAGAATGTAACTCCATCCCTTTACAAAGTAATTCCATACATTTCTGTTACTTATGCATTTTCAACAAAGATCTAATTTTGACTTTTGCTTTGCAATTTCTATAACATCTTAAATTATGCTTAGTTTATTGCTTTGATATGCAAGTCAAGATCTTTGATATGAATTTCAGTGCTAATATCACATGAGCTACTCAAAACATCATTTATGTAATAGTATAAGTTGTTATAAGAATAAGGCAACTATCATGCAAGGCAAAGAACATGGTGTTTAGGTTCTTTGTATTTTGTGGAATGTGCGCATTTGAATTTGACAATTTTTGTACGCAATATTTATCACAAAATTGGCAAAATCTGCACATTCTAGTACTGGGATTAAATATTGCGCCTATTTTAATATTGATTCAAACTCCAGTAAGGTTAAATTGGCAAATTTAGACTCCTCTTGTTCTCCGAGAGCCTATTAATTATAATACTGATTATGTTGGGGATCCACACCGATTGACAGTCCACTATGAGGCACTGTTTCTTTCCTAGCTCTCTTTGATTCCTAGCAAAACAAGAAACAGTTTGATGAAGCCTATTAGAGGATGGAGGATATATATATATATATATATATATATATATATATATATTGTTCCCTAGCTGGCACAACATATGAACTTTTTTGGTTACTTCGGTTGCTACAAGATTTAGTTGTGCTCATTGCCTATGCCACTCCTATCAGTTGTGACAACTTAAGTGTCATTCAAATTGCCCATAATAATGCCTTTTTCAAGATTCCCTCTAGCTGAACTTTATTGCATCCAAAGATCAACTTGCAAACATCTTAACCAATTCACATCGCTCAGAACACTTTCATAATCTACTTTTCCAAATTCAAGTAAATCTCTCATCCTCCATCTTGGGTTTGAGAGACGAGGGGAGTTGTTAGCATATGTCATAGTGAAAGCTCGAATATGTGTGAAAACACAAGAGCTGTTTAAACCCCCAAATTAAAATTACGGCTCGATTGATTTTACTCTAACTTAAACTAAGTGCGGAATAGAGTAAATGTGAGCAGATAAACAATATAACTACTCTAAGCCATATTCATCAAATCACAGCAGTAAAATGAAAGCTAAAAGAGTAGGGAAGAAGAATGCAAATACAAGATAACACGCTGATGTGATATCGAAGAGGAAACCGAAGAACTCGGCGAAAAAACTCTCCGCCGCCCTCCAAATGGTAAATCGATCCACTAGAGAATAAGTTGGAGTGCACAAATAACAAAAGACCCTCTAAACCTAGTCTACCCCATGTACTCGAGCCCTCCAAGCTCCTACTACCAACTGACTTTGCCAAGCCTTGTCTTCTCTAGCTTTCCAGATCACGCAATTCAGCCCGATTGCATCCACCAAACAAATGTCTTCTTCCAATGAGGAAAACCACAACGGATTGTGTAGAGGATTGTGGGTATAACAATCTCTAACTCTCAAAGGTTGTGACCCAGCAGCACCAAAACCTCACTTTACACTCAGAATGGGTGTGGTAAGTGTTTGGGTTATCAACCTCTCAAGGATTTGGAAATGGAGAGGTAGGAGTTGAGGAAAACCACAACGGATTGTGTAGAGGATTGTGGGTATAACAATCTCTAACTCTCAAAGGTTGTGACTAGGGTTTTCTTCCTGAAAAGCACTCATCAACATATGTGGGTAATGTGAGTATATATAGTGTGGGTAGGGATAGGGTGTATCAGATATGACAAAATAACAAAATAGAATGTTTCCCGGGTATCTTGCGGGAAGGCCTTACCCGCGAGACACTTGCAAAAACCAGCTGTCACCATCTATCATGACTCTTCATATTCCAGTCATGTGCTAAGCAAGTGCTTCACTTCGCAAGAAGGCTTCTCGCGAGCTACCCGCGAAAACTTCTTTGGTCTTCAATTGCCTTGAGTCTTCACACTCTCTCTCATACACAACCTTTATAATGAAATCCCACAAATAATACGGTGTACATAAGATTGAACATAATTACAATAAAATTTGGCACGGAATTAAAGTCAACACAAAATAGTTGTAAATCACAACTTTACACATAGCCTAAGCGTAAACCACTTCAATTACTTGTACTGTTGCACATCACTCATATATCTACCTACATAAAAGTAATCCCTTGTACAATTTCACACACAATTCAATATATAAAGAATTCATCCTCGTTCACACAAATGTTGTATGTTGATGGCCCCAGGAGGGGTGGCCCAGTGGTGTGGGATCCCGCGTGCATGCTCATGGTCCCATGTTCGAGTCGTGGCGAGTACCATGTGGGGGGGGGGGGGGGGGGACTTATGGCATGCATTGTGCCCCACACTCTAGCTCTCTTGGGGTGCTATGGTGAGGTCTGTGGTGCCTTGGTCATAGTAGCTATGACTCAATCTAACATTCCCTAGCGAGGGGTGCCCCTATTAGGTCACGCTCTAGGGGGGTAAGTCACATATGGTCGCCCCCCCCTTCTCATTTAGCAAAAAAAAAAAAAAAAAAATTGTTGTATGTTGATGTCTTAAGAACACTCGAAATTTTTATTTATGAAACCATTATTGATGTGAATCATTCTTTATAGCAATGTTTGGAAGATAATTAAAACATTAGATAGGGCCCTGCACAGTGAATGGAAAAACTATTTCAAATGCAACAATGTTTGGAAGATAATTACAACATTTGATAGGCCTTGCACAGTGAATGGAAAAACTATTTCAAATGTGCAACCGTTGTCATGTGCCCGACTCATACAAAATCTTTTGGGGAACTACTTAAAATTAGGCTCCACACACCACTATGACCAATAAAAGTCAAGTATTATGCACACAATTCACGTCAACTTCATAGTCAATGGTATACAAGTCTTTTTCCTTTGATCCAACAGAACATCCTTGAATTACTTGGTTCAAGGTTCATCTTTTTTTAAGTGAGTAAATGAATCTCCCTTATTCAAAAAACGTGAATGAGGATTAAACTCACAAAATTTAGGCTCAGTAATTTCATCATAAAGTATAAATTATGTGAATGCAGGACACACTGAATAAAGGAGAGAAGAAAAGTAAAAAAGAAGATACAAAGATTTCACAAATAAAAACACTAAATGCGATGTCAGTATCCAAGGTGAAAAGTGAAAACTACACTTTTCATTTCAGAAGTCCACCTATAACTTTATTAAACCACACACTAAATCACGACAGCAGTCAGCATGAAATCACCATAGTACCATACCATGTTGAAAATTCTTCATAGTTTATACTTTTTAAGGAAAGGAAAAATAGAGTGAAGAAAATGGCATCAGGTGCTGCAAGCACCGAAGGTTCAAATAGATTGAAGAAAATGGCATCTGGTGCGGCAAGCACGGAAGGTTCATTTGTTCCATCTTCAATCTGTTGCAACAAAGAATAGCTTTCAGTGAGAACACTAATTGTCAAGTTGATTAATAAGAAGTTAATCACTGAAGGAGCAAAGCCTACCATTTACATATCCAGCAAAAATAAAACTATCAACTTTCAACATCTAAAATGTGACTATATATGTAAAAGAAATGATTGAGCTAAACATAAAATCCGAAGCGGAATCATTTTGCAAGTTCACAAACCCAAAACATCACTACTTTCTTCTTTAAATAATTTTAAAACAGTGAAAACCTGCACAAAAAATAAAAAAAAATAACAATAAAAAATAAAAAAAATAAAAAAATAAAAAGAAAACACCAGCAGCCACAATTAAAAATTTGATACATGTAAAAACGAAACAGCATTCCGAATGCATCTATATTTTTTTTTAAATTAATTTTTCTTAGTAATATGCATTCCGTTCCTCCTGTTGAGGAAGCAATTTCTTAATTTCCAAGTACCTGATCTACCTTACCATCATCACCCTTCAGATTGTTTTGGCAATTTTAGTAATCATCGAGTCTTGGTAATTTCAAGTATTTCTAGAAGTCTTTTTTTCATACACTGTAGAGTAATTTTTCTGTTTGGTTTAACTGTTTCTGCTTTTTCTGCTTGAGAAACCCATTGGTGTCTGGTCCATTGATAAAGAGCAATCATCATGGAGTGAACTCCATAGATTTTAAATCATATAATAACTATATAAAAATTAGTTTTGTACCTGCATTAGAGTTACTTTTATTTGTTATTTGTCATATACATTGTGCTAAAAGTCAGGTTATCCAAACATACGAAAACATAGATACATATGTAATGATCAGTTAAATAACTTTTCTCTTCTTTAAAGTTTTAGATAAGTTTTTTTCAACATAGTTAATCACGATAAACTATGCACAATATAACATTGAAGAGAGAGAGTATACTGTTGAGAAGAAAAGGTTTACACGCAGAAGAACCCCTTGGTAACTCTGATATTATCTTGAAAATTTGATGACTTTCCTCCAAATCTGATAAGCCAGTAAGAATGTCCATTCTTTCCAAGACTTTTGCATTCTTCAGAATATATTTTATGAGTTCCACTTCATGTTCCAAGCTTCTAAATTGTATTAAAGAAATTCTCCGAATGCGTAATTCTAGACATTTGGGAACATGGAGTGGCTCTGTCCAGCTCAACTCATGTGGTCCTTCGGTATCGTCCTGATGAAACCAGACCCACCAGTAATAAAACATGAAGGCTGAAGGAAGATTAACTAAAATAATATTTTAAAACCAGACTTACCTTATTAATAATAAGGTTCACAAGATTAGGAGCACTTTCAAGCAAATTTGGTAGTAGATGCCATTGGCAGCATCTTACTTGAAGTTGCAGCGATCTCAAATTGTTAAGCATGGTAAGAGAGAAATCAAAACAGGGAGACTGCAAAAAAAGTTGTGACTAATATAAAATGTACTAAACTGTAATGTTTTTTGAATATTTTGAAATAATAACAAACTAGCATGAAATTGAAGAACCTACTAAGAATTACTACTAGTATACTATAAGTCAAACGAATGTGAAGTACCTTAACATACTGCAATATCAAAGTTTGAGCGTCAGTGAGCGGTGTAAAAAGGTGACTGTAATTTTCAAGGTCATTAGCTTGTTGCTCATGTTCAAATAAATTAAAGGTCACTTTAACAACGTTGTTCCTCAAATCAAATTGGTAGAGTGAATCGACTAGACTAAGAAACTTAAGATTGGGCATATTTATCTCAAGTTTAAATCTATGATCTTTTGCTTCATTAATGGTGCTGAGCCAGCACTCAACTGTAGGATGACAGATATTAAGAGTCATTGTATTATCTTGTTGAACGCTCCAAACTGACAATTTTTGGAGGTGTGGGGAACCAGTTAAGAGGCTATGAAAAGAGTCCTCATTAGCGTACTTAACTTTGAGAAGACGAAGATGCTTGACCTTCGGAAGATAAACAGATTCTGAACGACAATTCAGAAGAATAGTTCCATATAGTGTCAAAATCTCAATTGATTTGCAACTGAAAACACTAAGAGGCAACTCAAATGGTCGCCAAAGAAAGAGCTTGAGATCAAGTTCTTCAACACCGTGCCCGATTGCATAATAAATCCATGCACGCACATGGAAATGGATTGAATGATTAAGAGAAATGAGTTGGAGTCGGAATTTCTTCAAAGGGACTGGTTTGCGGACAGCCAAAACTCCGCATACAAAATGGATAAAAGTCATGTGGTTATTATTGCCACGGTATCTCGGGTTCGGTTTATTTGTGTCCTCAAAATCAAGAGCTGGGACCATAGTCCAGAGCGGCTTCCACCTTGTCGACAATGTTGAAGTGGCGACGGACTGTTTGGTTGGGAGAAATGAAAGTATGTGACAGATCAGAGGGTCCGGTAGATTGCTGATCCTGTCGACCTCTGTGTATTTTTCGCATATTGAGTTTGATTCGATCACCATCTAATCAAAACGGGTCCGATGAAGGTTAAGAATTTGCAGGTCAGCTGAGAAGAATACTACTGAACTGATTCGCCAGGGAAACAAGATAGGACATTAATCAACTCCCCCTAGTGACAACAAAATTTGTCCTGCGCACAAAAATTTTCAAGCTTTATATTCCATACTCTAGCCAGTATAAATCATACAATCGTTTAATTGAAAAATGGTTAATTGTCACTTATAATCCAAAAAAAAAAAAAATTGTTACAAATTACCTATGAGTTTATTCAACAATCAACTCTCCCAATTGAAAAAAATTAGTCCTGCATGCCAAAAATTTCGCGCTTTAAATTTCATGCACTAGTAAGTGTGTAATTGAAGAATGGCTAATTGTTAGTACACATATTGTTTCACACATAATATACACAATTTTTTTTTTTTTTTTTTGAATTGAAATGTATTGAAGTTATGATTTCGGTTCAAAAATTAAATTGTTTATTTCGTGTGTAATTGAGCTATGTGTAATAGGCATGCATACAAACAATTACCAAGAAACTAAAAGTATGATGACCTTCAAAATCATAACATTACCCATTCAAAAAAAAAAAAAAAATCAAATCAAAATACACAATATGATATAATAATCTCTGACCTGAAGCGATCAAGAATTAGACAAGCCTTAAGCTGAAGACTTTTATCAAGGAGTGGAGATTATTGGGAGTGAGGGAGAGAGAAAGGGCAGTGGGATATGACATTTTGATTGAAGAAAGAGAGAAGTATTGGTGAAATGTGATGTGTGACAGTGTGAGGGAAGTGTGTGTATATATATATATGTGTGTGTGTGTGTGTGTGTGAGAGGTTAAAATTGTCTTTTAGTTGAACATAGATAGTACTCCCTCGGTCCCAATTTGTTTGTCCTGTTTAAAAAGTCAAACTTTTTAAGAAAACATCATTTATTGTCTTGTAAAAATATATAGGTTTACAAAATTACCCTTAAATAAATTTATCAGTTTTTTTTTTTAAAGGGATAATTACAGTAAACTCACCTGTGGTTAGACACGTTTTCACTTTACCTACTCGTGGTTCAATCATTTATACTTTGCCCACTTGAGATTTGCTCTGTTAAGGATTCGTTACCTACCTCTCCATTTGCCGTTAAACAAACACATTTTTAGACGAAAACAAACACAAAACAAATCAAAAAACTATGTTTTATGTTGGCTTTATTCCATAACGAAAAGTGTTGTAATTGCATTAAATTATTTCCTTACATTTTGTGGGATTTTATTGTATTGGGTTTGAAAGCTCGGAAATGTGTTGAAAAAGCACAAGAGCTGTTTAGACCCCCAAATTAAAATTACGGCTTGGTTGATTTTACACTAACTTAATACTAAGTGCGGAATAGTGTAAACACAAGCGTATAAGCAAGACAACTACTCTAATCCATATTTAAAGCAACACAGCAGTAAAAATGAAATGAACAAGAGTAGGGAAGAGAGATGCAAACACAGATAACACTGAGACGTGTTATCAAAGAGGAAACCAAAGAACTCAGCGAAAAACCTCTCCGCCGCCCTCCAAGCGGAAATCGATCCACTGGACAATCATTGGGGATACATGGGTTAGCGAGAGACCCTCCAAGCCTAATCTACCCGATGTACCTAAGCCCTCCAAGCTCCTACTCCAACAAGGCTTCTCGGAACCGTGTCTTGTCTTAGTTCTTCGGATCCCGCAACAAGCTCCATGTTGCATCTGCCATCCTTGGCTTCTTCCAATACTTCCCAGCAGCTCCAAAACACTCTCTACACTCTGAATAGGTGTGGGTTGTGTTTGGGTACAAATCTCCTCTCAAGGTATGATAATGGGAAAGGAATAGAGAAGAGGCTACAATAATTTCTCACTAAGGATGAGTAGCTCTCTCTCAAAAGATGGGTGTGTGTGTTTTAGAAAACCTCTCTAGAGTTTTTCTCTCTAAATAGCCTCTTCAAACATTTGTGGGTAATGAGGGTATATATAGTACGGGTGAAAGGTAAGAAAGTCACTCATTAAAAACTTCTAGGCAGAATGTTTCGTGACTATCTCACGGGAAGGCCTTACCCGCGAGACACTCGCGAAAACCACAGCCTGGCATGACTCTTCAGCTTCCAGCATGTGCTTCTCACATGGCTCTCTCGCGGGTTAGCTTTCAGCGAGACACTCGCGAGATCCACTGATTCTTCATTTAAGTTGGAGTCTTCACCAACTTTATACTAAACCCAATACAATAAAATCCCACAAAATACAAGGAAATAAATAAAGGCAATTACAACACTTTTTGTCATGGAATAAAGCCAACATAAAATATAGTTGTAAATCACAACTATACAGGGTTTAGTATTAAGTTGGTGAAGAATCGAGCATGAAATGAAGAATCAGTGCAGTTTCACGATTGGCTCGCAAGTAGCTTGCGAGAAGAGTTCCCGCGAAAAGGGCACGTGAGAAGCACAAGTTGGAAGGTGAAGAGTCATGCCAGCTTGGAGGATTTCATGAGTGTCTCATGGGTAAGGCCTTCTCGCTAGATATCTGCGAAACTCTCCGCTTGGAGGATTTTAAGTGTGACTTTCTTACCCTTCACCCATACTATATATACCCTCATTACCCACAAAAGTATAGGAGACCATTTTAGAGAGAAAAAAAATCGTAGATAGGTTTTCTACAACACACACATCCATCTTTTAGAGAGAGAGCTACTCATCCTTAGTGAAAAATCATTCTAGCCTCCTTCCCTCTCCCATTGTCATACCTTAAGAGGAGATTTGTACCCAAACACAACCCACACCTTTTCAGAGTGTAGAGAGTGTTTTGGAGCTTGGGAAGCTTTAGGGATTTGCCAAAAGAAGCTGGTGAGGCTTGGTGGATGCAATCGGGCATATTACGGGATCCAGAAAGTTAGAGAAGACATGACTCTAAGAAGTCCGTTGGTAGCAGAAGCTTGGAGGGCTCAAGTACATTGAGTAGACTAGGCTTGGAGGGTATTTTGTTATTCGTATACTCCAACTTTATTCTTTAGTGGATCAATTTCGACTTGGAGGGTTGCGGAGAGGTTTTTCGCTGAGTTCTTCGGTTTCCTCTTCGATAACATATCTTGGTGTTATCTTGTGTTTGCATATCTCTTCCCTTACTCTTGTGCTTTAATTTTATTATTTGTTATTCATGTTTGTGCATTAAAGTAGTTATCGGTTTATTGCGCTTCATTTACTCTTGTTCCGAACTTAGATAAGTTAAAGTAAAAGCAATCTAGCCATAATTTTTAATTGGGGGTCTAAACAAGCTTTTGTGTTATCACAAAAATCTGAGCTTTCAATTGGTATCAGAGCAGGTACACTTGTTTTGGTTTCATTACCTAAGTGTGATCATTGACTCCTTGTGTGTTTTGCCATGGATAGTGTTTTGTATGCTTCTATGGATGTTTTGGATGATGTTGATTGTAACATGCCATGTGTTTGTGAAATTGCCTCTATGAGTATTAATCCTGATGCTTATGATGACATATTATATGAATCTATGGGTGTTGTTGATATTCCTAATATCAAACTCTTGAAGAAAGAGGCTAAGAAGTTTCATAAGAATTTGAGCAAGTTTCGTTGTAAAAAGGATGATTTGATTGCTAAGCTCAATGAATCCAATAAATTAGTTGAAAAGTATAAGAAGCTTGCTGAAAATTCTCTTGAAAAGTTGAAAGAGTTTGAATGTTTGAATATGGACTTCGATGCTAAACTTTTTTTATCTAACAAACTAGTTGATGAGCTAAAATGTGAAAATGAATCTCTTAAGATGCATGCCTAGTGTTTGATTGTTGAACCTATGGCTAAAAATGAAGAAACTCAATGTTGCAATCATGTTGTGGTGCTCGATTTTGTACCTATTGTGTGTTCTACTTCAAAGGACAAATCAGTGTACATTCCTCCACACAAAAGAAATCAAAAGGTGGAAAGAAAGGCTCTTAAGACAGTCTCCGTTTAGGTCTCAATCTAAGGTTTTGGATGGATCTAAGTTTATTCCAACTTGTCACCATTGTAGTGTGATTGGCCATATAAGACCTCAATGTCCAAAGTTGAGAGAACAAAACCATGTTGCTAGATCTCTTCCCAAAAAGTCTAGTGGACCTAAACACATTGTTTGTCACCATTGTGATGCCTTTGATCATCTTAGACCTCATTGCTCTAAGTTTCAAGCTCTTAAAAGAATCAAAATAAAAGAGAAACTTGAGCTTTTTGGAAGTTGTGCTATAAGAGCAAAACCGATTTTAGTGGAAAATGGTAAGTTGTTGAAGAAAGTTTTTAATGTTCTTACCTCCTTGTCTATGTGCATCTCCGATTCTCATTCTTCCAACCCTCGTCTCGCTTCTCATGAGACACTTATTCCAAACAATTGTTCTGTTTGGATGAGGAAGGGTTCCTATGGTTGAGCTTATGCTCTTTTTGGTCCTTGATCTAATTCTTTTGATCTTTGTAGGACCCTTCATGCATTAGATGCTATATATTCATGCATTTGTGCATCTTGCATTTATTTGTATGCATTGATTTTGTTTTTTGTTTTTTTATCTTACTTTTATATCTTTATTTTTGTGTGAGTAAAAATCCAAAAACACATAAAAGTGAAAATTCAAAAAGTTTGATCGTATATATGTGAGTTTGGCCTAGTACCTTCATACTAATGGCGTAGTGCATTTAGGAGTTTAGCTTGTTATGTATGTACATTTTCCAAGTGTGAGCAACATCTAGAAATCTACATTTGATAGTTGTAAATAGATCTTCAAACTTGTCATGAATGAATTGTCAATAGATTTGATTGATCTTGATACATGTGTAGACTTATGCCAATATATCTCCTCACATTTTTTTCTTTTTCAAGAGCTCTTTAAATGTCAATCTCGAAAAGAGATTTTGAGCTGAAACAGCCATCACACATACTAGTATTTGACTAGGAAAAAGGGAAAGCAATTTGTATTAAAATGTATGGTGCCAAAGCCAAAGGCTAAAGTTTCAAAGTTATTTCAAAATGTTTATGGCATCGCTTCTCAAAAAATTTGAGTTGTTTCGATCAAAAGTATGTAAAATGGAAGCAAATCAAAAGGCTTTCAATCAAGTGTAATCACATTGGTGAGGGGTCATATATGTTTATTTCTACAAGTAAGATAGGTCATTTAACTTCGTACTAGTCATGTATGACTTAATTAAATTGATCATTGAAGCTTCATACTAGACTATGGAAAAGTTCATACTTGATCCACACACACAACACACAAGTTTAATGTTCAATGAATGCCTATTTCATTTGTATGTTTGTACATGTTCAAATGTGATGTATGTGTGCTCAACCATATGTGGATCAAACCAAAAAGATTTTTGTTCTTTTTGTTTGCTTTTGGAAGTGATTTGAATCACCTATGTTTTTTAAAGTTTTTCAAATTGTTTTTGTGTGAAAAACATGTTTTCTGGGTGTTTTCGTGACTTATTTCATGTGTAAGCTTAGTCACGAGTTAAATGGTCCAATTCTCAAGTTTTTCAACTTTGGACAGAGAGTTTCGCGAGTAAGGCTTACCAGCGAGTTACTAGCGAAATTTCGCTAGTAAGGCTTACCAACGAAAATTCCCAGCTTCTAGCGAAAATTTCTAGATCAGCTTTTTAAAAGGCATTTCATGGGGCATTTGTTTTAAAAGTCTCTCATCTTCTCCCAAAACCCTATTTTAATGCTTCAACATCAAAACCCAACTACTTTCAAGTGTTTTACATTCCATAAATATCTCTGAGGTAATCTTTAACTCTTTTCATTGATTTTGATCCTCAGATTATGTTTTTGGGGAGTTTTATGTTCATAGTTGGGATTTTCTCAAATGGGAGTTGGAAAACTTAATTTTTGTCAATCTTTTTGATAGGGTTTTGTTTTAAATGATGATTTTCTTTGGATGTTGGCCCCTTGTGGTAAAAATAACATGTATTTAGGCAAGTTTTTATATGTTCATGCATTGTTTAACATACATGTGTAGTGTGTGCACTCTAAGTGTTTGATAAAATGCCCAAATTGCATTTTCTCGTTATTTTGGACTCCGATGAGTATGAATTTTTGTTTGGGGATCACCATAATTATTCATGTTTATCATGTATTGATCATTGGTTGTGTGTTTCACATGCTTTGCCCCATGAGTGCCTTGCTCATGCATTGGTCATGCATCTTATATGCACACTAGATGCACCTTTGTTGCACACACTCTAACACTTGACATGCTTTACATTCACTCATGCTAGTTAAGTCTTTTTAGACTTTTTAGCACATATAACATGTTCTTGTGTCCTTGTCATTCCTTGGTCTACACTTTGTTCCATCTTCCTTAGCATGCCATGTTTACTTTATGCTTTGTAGCATTTTTTTTTTTTTTTAATGTTGCTGTCCTTCGTTTGAGCTTCATTTTCTCATTCATCTTGCACCCCTCGTGCATCATCTTTTACCCTTATTCATATCTTCTTTTATTTCCCTCCTTCCTCTTGATTCATTTGTCTATTCGTGACAAAAAGGGGGAAAGTATACTAGAGAGTAAACCGGAGTGTATCGTCATTTCTATATGACTCATGTGCACATTCTTAGGAGGAGAAATTATACCTCGTGCATATTTGTAGGGGAAGAAAACCATAGGAGAGATGCATATACCAAGGGGGAGAAGGCATTCTTTTATGAGAAAACCTTGTTTTATCTTGTTTACCTTATGCTTGTTTTCTCGTTGTTTTATGGTGCTTTGAGTTGTGTTTAATATCTATGCTTTATTGCTCTCATCGCATCGTGTTTATGTGTTGGGCATGCATACATCCTTATGTTATTGTGCTTTAATGATTGCATGTTCGGATGATCATTTGCTTTGCTATATGATCATTGTAGTCATTTCCATATGACTATCATGTGTTTGATCAAGTTGCTCATATGTTTCATATCATGTTTACTTGAACGCATATTTACTTGAAACATTATACTTGTCCTTTTATTACTTGCTTTATCTTAAGGATCTAATGTGTTTTGTGCAAGTGTTTCAAGTTACAGGTATATATGTTCCAAGTTCATCATAGGTTTTAAATTTAGGTATGAGTGAGTTTTGCCAATATTCCCAAACTCACATTTAAGTCTAGAGTCTGTTATAGGGTGTTTTGTCACAGAATAGCCAAAGGGGGAGATTGTAAAGTTGTGATTTACAACTATGTTTTATGTTGGTTTTATTCCATGACAAAAAGTGTTGTAATTGTATTAAATTATTTCCTTGTATTATGGGATTTTATTGTATTGGATTTAGTATTAAGTTGGTAAAAAATCGAGCATGAAATGAAGAATTAGTGCAGTTTCGCGATTTGCTCGCAGGTAGTTCACGAGAAGAGTTCCTGTGAAAAGGGCACGTGAGAAGCACATATTGGAAGCTGAAGAGCCATATCAGCCTGGAGGATTTCGCGAGTATCTCGCGGGTAAGGCTCGCTCGCGAGATACCCGCGAAACTCTCTGCTAGGAGGATTTATGTGTGACTTTCTTACCCTTCACCCATACTATATATACTCTCATTATCCATAAAAGTATAGGAGGCCATTTTAGAGAGAAAAACCCTAGATAGGTTTTCTACAACACACACACCCATCTTTTAGAGAGAGAGCTACTCATTCTTAGTGAGAAATCATTCTAGCCTCTTCTACCTTGAGAGGAGATTTGTACCCAAACACAACCCACACATTTTTAGAGCGTAGAGAGTGTTTTGGAGCTGGGGAAGCTTTGGGGATTTGCCAAAAGAAACCGGTGAGGCTTGGTGGATGCAATCGGGCATATTACGGGATCCAAAAAGCTAGAGAAGACATGACTCTGAGAATTCCGTTGGTAGTAGGAGCTTGGAGGGCTCAAGTACATTGGGTAGACTAGGCTTGGAGGGTATTTTGTTATTCGTGTACTCCAACTTTATTTTCTAGTGGATCAATTTCAACTTGGAGGGTCGCAAAGAGGTTTTTCACCGAGTTCTTCGGTTTCCTCTTTGATAACACGTCTTGGTGTTATCTTGTGTTTGCATCTCTCTTCCCTTACTCTTGTACTTTATTTTTATTGTTTGTTATTCATGTTTGTGCACTAGAGTAGTTATCAGTTTATTGCACTTCATTTACTCTTGTTCCACACGTAGATAAGTTAGAGTAAAAGCAATCTAGCTGTAATTTTTAATTGGGGGTCTAAACAAGCTCTTCTGTTATCACACAAATTTGAGCTTTCAAATCTTATAAAGCATTTCAATTGAAAACAATGATATTCCAAAAAAAGATAATTGAGTATTTTAAACTGAAAAATATTACAAAGAAACGCTACATACAGTTAGGTTCAACAATTGCGGTTGAGCTCAATTTTACATGTGATGGAGGGTGATAAAAGAATATAGATTATTTGTCTCACTTTTTGTGTTCCATTTTACGCTCCAACAATCATTGTATGCCATATGTTTGAATTTTTTTCCTAATTTAGAATTATGGGACAACACTTTAAAGATAGAAAAAAAAAAGGGGGGGGGGGGGGGAAGAGAATTCAAAAACACAACTAACATTAATTGAGAAAAGAAAGAAAGAAAAGAAGCACTAGAATTTTTTTTTCCCTTTTATGGAAAGCTTGTGAAACAAAAAGAGCGTTACACTTTTTTGTTTTGGTTTTTTGAGAAGTCTTACACTTTTTTTAAAAAAGTGTTGCACTTTAATTTTTTTCCCTTTTTTGGAGAAAAAAACGTTACACCTAGAAGTAGAAGAGGACAACCATTGGGCTAGTATAGAATCTATAGATATGCATGAGTGACACATGGCTAGTGTAGATATGCATGAGTGACATAAATGGTAAAAATTTAATGCTATAAAGTAAAAGGATTCAAATTCATAATTAGGAATCAAACCCCAATCCCCATAATTGTAAAAAATATGGGCCCACATTTTTGTTTTTGTTTTTTTTTTGGTATATATGGGTCCACAATTAATAACAAATTTTATATGGGTATAATTTTTGGCACACAATATGTCAAATATTCTACACAATATATATATATATATATATATATATATATATATATAATTGAGCATTTATAATTGAAAAAAAAGGTTACAGAGAAATAATACATACGTCTAGGATCAACAATTGTGGTTAAGTTAGATTTTGTGTGTGGTGGTGGGTGATAGAGAATTCAAAAGGACACTACAAATAAATGAATAGTTAAATTGTAAAATGCACTTCTAAAGTTTGGTGGTGTTTGGAATTTACACTCTAAATTTGCAGAATTTGAATTTTCTGTTAAGTGCCACATAAAATTGTCTCGCATGTTAGGTCATCCAATAAAATGATTCCATTTCATTTTTAATATGGCATGTCATTTTTTCTTTTTTAATTATTAATTTTGTTAGGCTACAAAAATGATATGACATTGTTTTATTGGATAAACTAAACATGCAAGGCAAATTTACGTGGCAATTAATGGAAAATATGGATGGAGGGACTGCAGATGCAAAAGGAATAGAACTTTAGGGGTAAAATCCAAATTCTAAAACTCCAAGGTATAAATCCAAACACCCCCGAACTTTAGGGGTGTACTTTGCAATTTATCCTAAAGGAAGAATAGTAACTCACCAAAAACCTTTTGAAAAAATAAAAACAAAACAAGACAAGCAGGAGGATTCAAAAAGACAACCAATATTAATAGGAAAAAGAAAGAAATAAAAGAAGCATTACACTTTCTTTTCTTTTTTTAAAGAAAAATAAATAATTTTTTTGCACGTAAAAAAAATAAATAATTTATGAGCATAGAAGCGTTATGTAAAAAGTAAAAGAGGACAAATATTGGGATAGTAGAGAGAGATACAAGTGACATGCATGGTAAAATTTAGAAGTGTATTAAATGTATAATTATGAATCACTTAAAAAAAATGAAAGTAAAAATAAAGCCAAAGTTTTTTTTTAAAAAAAATTCGATAGCTGGGGATTGAGGGATTTGAAAAATTAGCATCAATCGTGTAAAATAGTTCAATTGAAAACAATGATACTCTGATAAAAGGTAATTGAGCATTTTAAAACCAAAAAAAAAAATGTTACAGAGAAATGCTACATACAATCAGGTTCAACAATTGTGGTTAAGCTCGATTTTGCATGTGATTTTTTTTTTTTTTTTTTTTTTTTTTTGAGAAAGAAAAAAAGGGGGTCTTTATGGTCATATTACACCCCCGGGCAGGGAGCCAGTGGCCTCAATTGGGGTAGCTCAATCTCGGGGGCTCTTCTATACCACTGTGCGGGAGTCACCTCACATTTGTGAGTACACCTCACCACTAAGTTTACCCACCAACGAAAACCTACGGACAGCGGGACTCGAACCTAGGTGTGTTGCACAAAGCGTCCGAGCCTTATCCACTCAGCCAAGCCCCCGTTGGCTCGATTTTTCATGTGATGGTTGTTGATAAAAGAATATAAGTTTTCTTTCCCAGTTTTTGTATTCTATTTTACACTTCAACAATCACTGTATACTACGTGTTTGATTTTTTTATTTTTCCATTTTAAACCATGGGACAGTACTTTAAAGAAAGGGGAGAAAAAATGGGAAAAGAGAGCTTAAAAACACAACTAACATTAAAATGGAAAAGAAAGAAACAAAAGAAGCGTTACATTTTTTTTCCCTTTTGTGGAAAGCTTGTGAAAGAAAAGAATTTGTTTTGGTATATTGCAAAGCCTTACACTTTTATTCAAAAAAGCGTTACACCTTATTGTTTTTCCTTTTTTGGAGAAGGAAGCGTTACACTTTAGAAGAGGACAACGATTGGGCTAGTATAGATACACATGAGTGACAGACATGGCAAGCATAGATTTGCATATGTGACATACATGGTAAAAATTTAATGTTATAAAATTAAATGAGTTCAAATACATAATTTGGGAGAAACCCCAACTCCCAATAACTCAATCCTGGCCCTTGACAAAGTCCAAGTTTCGTGAGCAAGCTTCGGGCTCTACGTATCTTTTGAAAAAGACCCCTCTTCACTATGCCAGGTATTGGTTCCTAGATTGGTCATGTATATGGTGATGTTTGTTTGGGAACAACTTATCTAGCTTTTTGCTAAAAAACTTTTACTAAAAATGTGCTATGGTATACTTGTACCTTGAAAAAATTTGAAAATGTGTTAAAAAGTGCGAAAAAGTGAAATTTTAAAAAGCTTTATATTCAAAAAAACAACTAACATTAATAGGAAGAAGAAAGAAACAAAAAAAAAAAAAAAAAGAAGTTACACATTATTTTTTCTTTTTTAAAACTTTTTAATGAGCATAGAAGCGTTACACAAAAAAGTAGAAGAGGACAAAGATTGGGATAGTACAGATAGACATCATCAATATATACGGTAATTTTATTTATTTATTTATTTTTTGGATTAACAACATACATGGTAAAATTTAAAAGGGTTCTAAATGCATAATTAGGAATCATTTAATAAATTTGAATGAAAAAATCGAAGTATTATTATTATTGTTTTAAATTTGATAGTAGGGATTGAGGGATTTAAAAAAAAAAAAAAAAAAAAAAAAAAAAAACCAATATCATCATATAAAGCAATTCAATTGAAAACAATGATAGTTGGCAAAAAGTTCAATGAGCATTTTAAAACTGAAATGTTACAAAGAAACGCTACATACGGTTATGTTCAACTATTGTGGTTAAGTTGGATTTTTCGTGTGATGGTGGGTAATAGAAGAATAAAAATGATTTGTCCAACTTTTTGTATTCTAGTTTATGCTCCACTAATTATGGTGTGCCAGGTGATTGAATTTTTTTTTTTTTTTTTTCCCATTTTAAAATTTGGGACAATACTTCAAAGAAAGATAAAAGGGGGACAGGGGTGGAGGTATGTACAAGGTGGGGGTGCCGTGGCCCCCCCCCCCCCCCCCCCAAATTTTGAATTCTATATATATATAATTATTTTAATGTTTTCAAAATTTAGCCTTGAAAAATAAGAGTCCCCCCCTCAAATATTTGAATTAGTTCAATGACTTTCTTAAAAAAAATAATTGATTTAATAGTTATAGAGATATAACTTTATTTTTCGCAATTCTATTTTTCATTGTAAAATGTGCTCTTATATCTATTAAATATTTGATAAAGTTTGGCATTAAACATGTTTGAGTCTATCTTTTTGAACCTGTTATGTGGCGATTAACAAGTCATTGACTCATTAAAAAAATATTGTCACTAAATCTACACATGAAATGTGTCTTTAGTTGCCACATAATGGGTTAGAGCAAGATAGTTTCAAATATGTTTTGAGAATTTCATTAGTGTCTTTAGTTTTGCCACATAATGTGTCCTTAGTTTTGAGAATTTCATTAGTTGAATTTGATAGGCCACAAACTGAATGACCCCTTGTGATTAAACCAATTAATTAATTAGCCAAGTTCTTAATTAATCAATTTATCATGCAAACGCGTGGAAGCACAAACAAATCACCAATAAACTAATTTCACAATGAAAATGGAAAAATTGAAATTTATTTTATGAAAGATCGCCATCAAACATAATTTTGATTGAAAATACTAAGTTTTTTTTTTTTGGTGTGTGTATATATATAACTTATCAAATAAAAAATTTTGTGTATATATAATAAAAAGAAGCATTACTCTTTTTTTTTTTTTTTTTTTTCTTTTTTCTTTTTTTTCCCCTGTTATGGTAAGTTAGTGAAACAAAAGAAGTGTTACACTTTTTTGTTTTAGTTAGTTAAGAAGCATTACACTTTTACTTTAGAAAAAAATTATACTTTTTTTTCCTTTTTTGGAGAAAGAAACGTTACACTTTAGAAGTAAGAGGACAACGATTGGGCTAGTATAAATATACGTGAGTGATATACATAGTAAAAATTTAATACTAGAAAATTAAAAGGATTCAAATGCATTGTTAGGAATCACTTAAAAATGACGGATATTATGGGAAGAAAAGGGTCCAAGGTTCTTAATTGAGAGAACAAGGTAGCCATTTGATTGCATTAAGAAAAATAATCTATTAAGAAACGCCAAAATTTCCATGAATTTATATAGTGCCCATTTAATGTAATAGAGGTTTTTTCTTCCCCAAATGTTATAGAGATTTGAGGATACATTGGTACCTCTCAAAGTTTTCCACAAAAATAAAAATAAAAATTAGGGTTCAAATCCCCCCACACCCCCCCCCCCCAATTGTTGTAACTATTAAAAAAAAAGGAAAAAAAGAAGAAGGTAAACATATTGTCATTTAGGAATAATAATTGTATTTATTATTGACACGTGGCATATTTAGATGCACTAAACCCACGTGTTCTTATTATAACTTGCCATGTGGACTTTGTTGTTCACATGTTATGAGAAACTAGCCGCGGATCCTGCGCGTTGCGCGTGATAATATTTTTAGAGTGGTCTCAATAAATTCATTTATGTAGTTTGGACTAATTTAATAAATAGTAATATATTTCATAATCATATTTTCGTAAATGTATTATATAATTTTTGTCATACAAAAATTAAAAAAAAAATACAATTTTTCTCAAGAATTCAAAAGATTGAAAAAATATTAATTTTTCATAAAAATTATTTATAACATTTTGTGTATCACTAAAAAGTAAATAAAATTTGGAAATTATTTTTTAGTTTAAAAAAAATTTCAAACCCAATTTTTTCTAACGTACAATCAAAAACACCGAGAAATGTATTAAAAAATTTATAATATTCAACAAAACTACAATTCAAATAAAAAAATAAAGGGAAAAATAAAACTCACATCAAAGTCAAACTAATTCTCCCGAATATGTGAAACATTTGAAATGTATGTGATCAAGCCAAATATTCAATACATAATCAAATTCATAAATTTTAACCTATTATACTTAATGATTGTAATCAAGAAAAATATTGTGTCAATACTGTCATAATCTAATTTAACATCTAATCCAACATGTGAACAATGAATAGAAAAATAAATAATTTTAAACTCGAAATTGAATTTGTTTTCTTAAAAATCTCAAAAAATAAACTAATGAGATAAGGAAAAGGAGCAACACAAAAAATTCGTAAATGCTTAAAAACAATTACTCACACATCTAAAAACATTATATAATAAAGATATAACAATTTGGAACTAATTTGTTAAACAATATATTTACAAATAGTGAAAGGAAACTGCACAAAAACCATTTTCTTCAACTACACTAATTGTTCTTCATCATATTGTTCAAACTATCCTACTGTTTTCCAAATAAACTAAAACCTAACAATAACACAAAATATGGACATATAATAATATAATTTTTCCTCAAATCTGGTCAACAACATTAAAAGTATTTAGTGTTGCAAATAAAATGATAAAAAAAATACTTGCATCAAGGAACACATATGAGTTAGTCAATAATAAGACAACGGGTGTACAAGTTAATTTCATAAAAAAATCCAACAAAAAATGAAAAAAAAAAAAATGAGAGAGAGAGAGAGAGATAATATTTTTGTGTGGGAAAATAAAATATGCATAAAATGAGAGAGAGTGACGAATTTATAGTAAGAGGATGAGAATAAGATGAGACAAAATAAAGGAAGATAAATATGTGGAAAGTTGTGATTTTCAACTATTTTGTGTTGGCTTTAATTCCATGCCAAATTTGTTTGTAATTTTGTTCAATCTTTTGTACCCTGTATTTTATGTGGGATTTTATTGTAAGGGTTGTGTGTGAGAGAGAGTGTGAAAACTCAAGGCAATTAAAGACCAAAGAAGCTTTCGTGGGTAGCTCGCGAGTAGCCTTCCCGCGAAGTGAAGCATGTGCTCAGCACATGATTGGAATGCGAAGAGTCATGACAAATGGTGATAGCTAGTTTTCGCGAGTGTCTCGCGGGTAAGGCCTTCTCGCGAGATACTCGCGAAACATTATGTTTTGCCAATTTGTCATATCTGATACACCCTGTCGCTACTCACACTATATATACCCACATTACCCACATAAGTTAAGGAGTGCTTTCAGAGAGAAAACGCTAGCTACAAAACCTTTGAGAGTGAGAGATTGTCATACCCACAATTCTCTATACAATCCATCGTGGTTTTCCTCAACTCCTACCTCTCCATTTTCAAATCCTTGAGAGGTTGATAGCCCAAACACTTACCACACCCATTCTGAGTGTAAAGTGAGGTTTTGGTGCTACTGGGAAGCATTGGAAGAAGCCATTTGTTTGATGGATGCAATCAGGCTGAATTGAGTGATCTGGAGAGCTAGAGAAGATAAGGCTTGGCGAAGTTAGTTGGTAGCAGGAGCTTGGAAGGCCCGAGTACATGGGGTAGAATAGGCTTGGAGGGACTTTTGTTATTCGTGTACTCCAACTTCAGGTGCCTAAAAAGCCAAAGGCTTTATGCTCAAAATTGAAATATCAAAAATTTTAGGCACCGATCTCAAAATGAGATGTATTGTTCAAAATTGATCAAATGTTATGAATTGTAAAGAAGCCAAATGAAAAAGCTTCAAAGACATGTAATCATTTTTGCGGGAGGTCATATATGTTCATTTCTATAATTGAGATAGACCTCTTGACCTAGTACCAGTTGTGTATGACTTGACTAAATTGATCATTGAAGCTTCACTCTGGACTAAAGACTTTTACACATTCGATACTCACACACAACACACAAGACTTTTGTTCAATGAATGCTTATTTCATTTGTGTGATTGTACATGATCAAATGTGATGTGTATACTCAAATGCTTGTCGATCAAACCCAAAAACATTTTTGAGTATTTTATATGTTTTTGAAAGTGTTTTTATGCTTTCATGTTTTGAGTTTTTGTGTTAAAATTACATTTCTCAGGTTTTTCATCAAAAACTTTTTCAGAGGCATTTTTGTGAGAAGCTCGTGACCTCTTCCCGTGAAAATGGGTTAAGGCGAAACATGAAAACACAAAATTCAAACAAAGACTTTCATGACTGTCTCGCGACTATTTCGCGAGTAAAGTCTTCCTGCGAAACGTTTTGTGCTTTAGAGACATTTTTCGCAAGTAACTTCGCAGGAAGGTAACCCGCGAAAAATGCGTGTTTTCAGTTTTATAGGGCTGATGTGACAGATTTTCAAACACACCCTATTTTCCCTCTTTTCGCCTCCCTCGAGGATCTTTCCAACCTAAAACTGTTTTTCACTAAAAAACCCAACAATTTTCAAGTACAATCTTTTCAAAAACTTCTCTAAGGTATGTTGTTAACATCTTTTATCTTTATTTCCTTAGATTATGCAGAAAATTTTTAGATTTTACTTGAATTGGGGTTTTTTTTTTTAAAGGGTTGGGAACTCTAATTTTTGCGAAATTTTTTTCAATTTCTTGATTGGGCTTTGTCCCGTTTGGTTTGTTTGTGTTTATGTTGGCCCCTTGTGGCATTTTAACATGTATTTAGGCAATTTTCATTCATGTTCATGTATTGCCCACATCTTAGTTTTATAGGTGCATACCAAGTGTTTGAAAAAAAATGCCCAAATGACATTTTTGTGTTGTTTTGGACTCCAATGAGTACCAAATTTTGGGGATTATCATGATTATACATGTTTATCATGTTTTGATCATTGGGAGTGTGTCTTACACACTTTGATCCAATTGTGCTTAACCATTTCTTGCACATGCATTACATAGGCACACCTCATGCACACTTAATGCACACACTTGCTCACTTGTCATGTTTTGCATATAACTCATGCTAGATATTTGTTGCTTACATGTTTAGCACTGTTAACATGATTTTAGGACTTTGTATATGTTCTTTTTAGGACTTTGTGCTTATTGTTATGGACTAACTTGGATCTAATCAAGTTTATGTTCCTGTTTTGTGTTTTTGCACTTGTTTCTTTACTGTGTGTCTGTTTTTGCAGATGTATCGTCGTTCCTCTTGCGGTAAAGAACCCGTGATTGACCTTACATCATCCCCTATATCAAAAAGGACCTGACATTCATCCAATGCCTCGAACAGTGATAGATTCAAGACTCCTCTAGATTCTTAGACTTTCTCCAACATTTTTCTGGATGCTCCTACTGTGGTGGAACGGATTGTACATTTTGATACCCTAGGATCCACTTTTATCCCAAGGATTTTTGAGAATAAAGATTGGTCAAAATTAGTTAAGGAGTTCTACTCGAATGCTAGATTCACCGGAGTTGAACTGAAGTGTTAGTTGCGAGGAAAGGAATTTATCATCACTCTGGATTACCTTGCAAAGGTCCTTAGAATCAATCAACCAGAAAATGTGGATATCTGTCCATATGATGACAGACTTCCTCCAGTGACAGATATTCTTCAAATTCTTGGACTTGATCATGAGATTTCAGCCAAAGGAACATCCATTGGGGCTGCGAAGTTTGAACCTGAATTAAAGACACTCACATTGATTACGTTCTCCAATCTCTACCCACTGTCTAACACGGGGTTCATCAATCTTGGAAGAGCACAATTCTTATGTGATCTCATCACAGGAGCTCCGATTGATATTTGCACTCACATTTTCCAGACAATAGGGAAAAGTCACTCTTCTACTGAGTGGGAAAAGCAAAATCCGTCCAAAACACCAAAGAGTGAATCTTTCCCACATGCCATTCCTTTCGGTCATGGCTCAGCTGCTCACACTACCTGTAGACATACCAAGATTGCATCTCCTCACATTCCTGAGCCACAGACTACTAACGCTCATGCCGATAGATTGACCATTTTGGTTGAATGTTTGCATGAGCATATTTCAGGACTTGCAAATGTGATCTACTCCATCAACAGCCAAGTTCAAATGCATTTCACAACCACTAAGACTCAGTTAGATGCGATTCAATGCAAACTAGAGGAGAGTCTTTAGCTATTCATGCCAAAAAGGGGGAGAGCAACTCACTGTACAGTTTGGACGATAGCATATAGTAAGGGGGAGAGCATCACAAGAAGGGAAGTATGCATAGTGAAAGGGGGAGTTTTGTGAGCTCAAAAGGAGAAAGTTGATGCATACACACATACTTTTGGATAGTCTAACCATTGTTTGGCTAGTCTAGTTTACAACTTACTAGTTTTTGAGGGCTAGTCGTGTTTATTGTTCATTTCATGTTTAATTTTATAGTCTTTATAACTCTTGGTTATTTACATTGCTTTCTTTTAAAGCTTTCAGTACTTTGTTTTATATCGTTGCTTTGTAGCATTTTTTAAGTACTTTTGATTATGTTGCATTATCTTGAGTACTACACATTTGTGCCTTTGTTGGATCTTGTATCCTTGATGTAAATACTTATTATATTTCACATTGGTCGTGTGTTGGACATGCAATTGATTTTTGCATTGCTCTTAATTGCATTGCGTGTTCGGATGATCATTTACTAGCTAAATGTTCATTGTAGTCATTCTTTAATGACTGTTCCTGTTTAATCAAGTTATGCTTCATTGTTTATGTAGTGCTTATTACCTTGATTGCATTTTACTTGCTTATATACGTACCTTGTATTCAACTTGTCATGAGCTTATTGAAAGTTTTGTTTGTGTGCGAGTGTTTTAGGATACAGGTGTATACATGCAAGTGCTTCACAGCTTCTAGATTTGGTGTAAGTGAGTTTTACCATTGTTCCCAACTCAAGTTTAAGTCTAGAGTCTATTTTAGGGGTTTTGTCATGGAATAGCCAAAGGGGGAGATTGTAAAGTTGTGATTTACAAATATTTTGTATTGGCTTTAATTCCGTGCCAAATTTGACTATAATTTTGTTCAATCTTTTGTACCTTGTATTTTATGTGGGATTTTATTGTAAGGGTTGTGTGTGAGAGAAAGTGTGAAGACTCGAGGCAATTGAAGACCAAAGAAGGTTTAGCGGGTAGCTCGCAAGTAGCCTTTTTGGTGCTTGGGAAGCTGTTTAGAAGGGACCAATTCATTTTGGTTGATGCAATGGGCGATTGTGGGATCTGGTAAGCTAGAAAAGACAAGGTTCGGCAAAACCTTGTTGAACCAAGAAGCTTGGAGGGCTTAGGTGCACTGGGTAGTTTAGGCTTGGAGGGTCTTCTGCTATTCATGTATCTCAACTTTATTCTCTAGTGGATTATTGACCGGTTGGAGGGCGGCGAAGAGGTTTTTCACCGAGGACTTCGGTTTCCTCTTTAATAACACATCACTGTGTTGTCTTTGTGTTTGCATCTCTCTTCCCTTAATCTTTGCCTTTTAATTACTATTGTGGTTGTGATTAATTTTGGTTTAGATTGTTTTACCAATTCTGTTTTAGTTTTTTTTCATATTCCACACATACATTATTTGATTATAAGCTTGTGTTGGTAATTTGTGAATTGGGGATCTAAACGTTCATAGGTGTTTTACACACTATTTTGAACAGTCAATTGGTATCAGAGTGGGTGCACTTGCTGTATTTTAATTACCTAAGTGCAATCCTTGACCCCATTGAGATGGATCGATCTCAATCTCTTAATGCTCCACCATATTTCTATGGAAGCAACTATACATTTTGGAAAGTCCGCATGAGGGCATTCCTATGCTCAATTGATGAGACTGTTTGGGATGCAGTAGATCTAGGATGGACTAAGTCGGAGGCCGCTAAATCCACATGGGATAAGGTGGCTCTTGCGACAGCCAATGCAAATAGCAAGGCACTAAATGCTTTTTTTTGTGGTGTTTCTCCAGATGAGTTTCACAGAATTTCTCACGTAACAATTGCCAAGGAGGCGTGGCAAATATTGGAGACCACCTATGAAGGCACGAAGAAGGTCAAGGACACTAAGTTGTAGATGCTAACCATTTGATTTGAAGAGCTGAAAATGAGTGACGACGAGTCATTCGACTCATTCAATGGCAAGCTGAATGAGGTGGTTATTGGCAAGTTCAACTTGGGTGAAAAGACGGAGGACTCAAAGATAGTGAGGAAAATCCTTCGATCATTGCCGGAGAGCTTCTGTGCAATGGTTACAGCAATTTAATAGAGCAAGGACCTTGATGATATCAAAGTTCAAGAACTAATTGGCTCACTTCAAACTTATGAGTTGTCATTGCCATCACAAAGGAAAAGCAAATCCCTTGCTCTAAAGATGATCAATGAAATGGTGGAAGCTCACGATTCATCAGATGAGGATGAGGATGAGGTCGAGAAAGATGTGGCATATCTTGTGAAGAATTTCCGAAAGTTCTTGAAGTTCAAGAAAAATGGAAAATTTGCTGAGAAGGGAAAATTCCCAAGTTTCAGAAAGGAGAAAAAGGACTCCAAGAGGAAAGATGGGAAGGAGTCTCAATCCTCTTAAGGAATCACGTGCTTCGAATGCAACGGACATGGACATCTCAAGAAAGAGTGTCCCAATTATTTGAGAGGGAAGGGCAAGGTGTATGCCACTACTCTTAGCAACACCGACTCCTCTGGTTCAAATTCAGAAGAAAGCTGTGATGGAGAGGGAAAATTCTCTGCATTCATGACCATTGCTTTAGTAGAATGTTTAGATGATTTGAGTGTGCTAGTGGAAGAGCTTGGTGAGCACACTAAATTGGAGTCAATGGGAGTAGCAGAAGAATCCAATGATGAGGAAGATGAAAGAATAGTGGGACTGCAAGAGACCTATAATTCCTTCCTTGAGAAGTCAAGAGAATATACAAGAGTGGCGAAGGCAACCATTAAAAAGATGAAGAGAGCAGAGGAAGATTATAAAAGTCTTCTAGTGCAATACAAGGATATCAAATGTGAAATGGAGACGCTGAACAGAGAGTTAACCAAAGCTTATTCAAAAATCAAATTCCTTGAGCTTGAGGTGATTCAAGCGAATGCTAAAGTAGAGCGGGTTTTCTCTAAGAAGCTTGATGATGTACTTGCTCATCAAAAACCATTCTCTGACAGAAGCGGATTGGGATACACCGGAGAGAGCAGTTCGACTGCTAATATATCCAAGGAAATGAAGCTTGTGAATGCTAAGGAACCAGTGGTAGAAACTTCAGTTGTTGAGAAAGTGAAGCCGGAAAAGAAGCGGAATGTGACTGACCAACGGTTTTTGACTAAGCCTCCTAACCAATCAGTGGTCAAACCTAAAGGTAAAGGGAAATCTCTTCCAAAGTCACAAAGAGGTCTGAGAACTCAGCATTTCTGCCATCATTGTGGAATTCAAGGACAGACCAAACCCAATTGTCATAATCTTTAAGCATTGAAGAATTCAAGTGCTCAAAGGTCGAGAGGACCAAGACATGGCAAAGGCAATTGGACTGCTGAGCAGTCAAAAGGTCAAAAAGGTGATCCCGGAGTGAGGGATGTGATGAAGATGATTGATGCCTTCACCACTTGTTTGGCAAGCTTCACCAGAAGGGTTGAAAGTCACAACGATCGTACCCAATCCTCTAAGGATATCACCCCAAACGCAAGTGTCGTGTGGGTGAAGAAGGGTACACATGCATAAGCATTATAACATGTCCATGCATTAATACTTCCTATGCTTTGTGACTTTGATTGGTTGTGTGCTTTTTGTTATCGTTCCAGCATGTGTTGAAAATTCTGTTTGTTTACTATTTGCTTTGAATGTTTTTATTTTTATTTTTATCAATCTTTAATTGCTTTTGTGTCAAAAATCCAAAAACACATAAAAAGTAGAAAATTCAAAAAGTTTGATCGGCATTATTGTGTATTTTCACCAGCATGTTTTGCCTTGTACCTTTGTACTAATGGCTTTGTGCATTTACGAGCATAGCTTGTTCTTTATGCACTCATATCATTGTGGGAAAAATCTTGACATCTATGTGACTGTTGTAAATAGATCTTCAAACTTGTCATGAATGATTAGTCAATGGTTTTGTTGATCTCGAAACTTGCATAGACTTGTGCCTATATATCTTCCCACTCTTTTATTTTTTTTTTGCTTAAAGAGCTCAACAAATGTAAATCTCAAAATAAAAAGAGATAATGAGCTGCAAAAGCTGTCACACATACTAGTATTTGACTAGGAAAAAAGGAAAGCGACTACTATGAAAAATGTATGACGCCCAAAATGCCAAAGGCTTGTTCATCAATTTGAAATATAAAAAATTTCAGGCATCGATCTCAAAATGAGATGTATTTATTCAAAATGATCAAATGTTATAATGTTCATGGAGCCAAATGAAAAGCTTCAAAATAATGTTATCAAGTTTTGTGGGAGGTCATATATGCATATTTCTATAATTGAGATAGGTCTCTTTTCCTAGTGCTAATTGTGTATGTCTTGGTTGAATTGATCATTGAAGCTTCACATTAGAATAAGGACTATTTCATCTTTGGTACCCACACACATCACACATGTCTATGTTTAATGAATGTCTTATTTATTTGTGTGATTGTACTTGATTAAATATGTTGCACATGCCCAATTATATGTTGATCAAACACAAAAAGATTTTTGAGTGTTTTAGTTGTTTTTGGAAAGTGCTTTATTTTGAAAAATGTCAAAAATTTCAAAAACTGTGCAACCCTATTTTGGCTACTTGCCTTGCGGGTCAAGCTAGTTGCATACCCCAGTTGCAAGCTTACACAAAAGGTATTCGCGACTCTCTGGCAGGTCAAAGTCCCAGTTGCGAAAAAGACTTAGAATATTTTGCAAAAATCTGGGTTTTTGGATTTCTCGTGACTCAGTTTGGCAACTTGTTCGTGAGTGGAAGCTCCAGTCACGAGTGTTACTCAGAAGGTTTCGCGGCTCCCCACGCGACTAACTCTCAAGTGGAACTTCCAGTCGCAAAAAAAACTTAGACAAAATTTTCAAAATTTTGTCTCAAAGGTTTTTGGTGGCTTGCTTTGGCGACTTGTTCGCAACTCATTTCAGTCGCGAAAATCACGTGTTTTGCACAATGAGGGTTATTTTCAAGGTAGTTTTCAAAAACTTTTCATTTTTCCCTCGCATCTCGTGACTATTCATCTTCTTGTCTGTCTTTCCCTCTTTCAAAATCATTGTGTTCACACATGAAAACTCTCCATATTCTTCCTCACTTCTTCACCAATCTTCAAGAAAAGGTATGGGTTTTGTTTCTTTCTCAATGTATTTCACATATCTTGCCTAAGATTTCTTGAATTGGGTGTTTATGATGATATCTGTGAATATGATGCTTGAATATGGGCATTTGATGCTTTAGTGAGATTGTCGTGTGGGTTGTGTTGGTCATGTGTTGTTACACTCTGCCTTTGGTTGCACAATATTTTTTTTTTGGGAACACACACATTCAGTGACATGATTGAGACCTCATGATTTTAGGGTTTTCTTCAATATTTCTGTTTCAGGACTAACTCAGTGCTAATAGAGTTTGTTGTCTTGTGTGGTTTCTATTGCTCTTTGGTGTAACATGATGTAACTTGAAAATGTCTCCGTTCAAAAGATCAACTGTGAAATAAGGCAGCAACAAAGGGAAAGAGCCCGTGATTTATGTTGATGATCTCTCTCCAAGGTCAAAAAGGACCTGATCACCGATAGGAGTGTATGACCCTAACAAATTCAGATCTTATGCTACTTTTCAGACCTATGAGAACTACTTTAGCGAAGCCTCTTTGCTAGTTTAAAGGGCTGTTGACCAGCCGTCTCTCCTGGACACCAACATCCCTAAATGGTTTGCCACTATGGATTGGAACTTCGTTCTCTCCAACCTTGATGATGCATATGAGAACTTAGTGAAAGATTTCTATGCTAATGCCATTGTTGAGGGAGAGGAGCTCAAATGCTGGGTTAGAGGAAAGATTTCTTAGTGACTCTTGTTTATCTGGCAGAAATTCTACACATCAACCAGCCGATGTTTACTAATCCACCGGTATATGATGATTTGAATCCAGATGAGGATTTACTTCAGGACGCTCTTGGAAGAAACTTGGAATTCTTACCAAATGGGAACTCAATTAGTGTTTCCTCACTATCTTCAGAACTAAGGGTGCTTACAATAATCATGTTCCATAATCTATATCCTCTATCCAGCACCGGGTACATGAATCTTGGGAAAGCTTTGTTCCTTCATGATCTAATTGCTAATGAAGAGATTGATATTTGCACTCATATCTTTCATATTATGCGCAAAATTGTTGCAAGAACTGACTCAAGGAACTGCATTCCTTTTTGCTGCCTCATTTTGAGGATATTGAAACTCAAAGGCATTCATCCATCGAAAGATGAGTCTACCTTCCCGAGGCCAAGTCCAATCAACATTCGTACACTCAATGCTAGCATTGGTCATAGTTGGAAGGGAATCAAAACAGAGACTCCAGCTTCTCATAGTGGTTCACAGTCTAACTCATCCTCCTATGATGAGAAGTTAGACAACATTATGGCATCCGTCCACAACATAAGCACAAAGATGTCCGAACTTGCCTCTCTCCTGCACCATCACAACATTCGTTGTGATGCGAAGTTCACTTCTCTCCAAACTCAATTGGACCAAATTCAACGAAAGCTAGAAGAAAATGAAGACTAGCTATTCCATGACAAAAAGGGGGAGGTGATGATGATAGGGGGAGGAAGAGCCTGATCAAAGAGGGAGTATTAATGTTGAAGAGCAGGAGATAGAAAAGGCCTATCTTGCTTAATATTATCATATATCAGGACTTATGTTGTGTATTTATATTATGCTGTATTTGTACCTTTGCTTTGTAGCTCAGTACTTTTAGTTAATGTTATGCATTTTCTTTAGTACTTCACTCTTTTGTCCTTATTGGATTTTATATATTTGATACAATTACCTTGTGTTGTTGTATCAATTGAGTGTTGGACATGCAAATGATACTTTGCATTGAGCTTATTAGCTTGCATGTCCGAATGTTCATTCCTTGTGTGAATGTTCATTATGATCACTATTTATAGTGATTGTTCCTGTTTGGTCAAGCCATGCTTTACTGCTTTAATTCTTTATTACTTGATCGCATTGTGCTTGCTCCATATGCATTTCAAGTTTTCTGCTTACAATGATCATATTGTGTTGTTGTTTTCAAGAAATACTTGTCTGTATGGTTCAAGTGCTTCACAGATTCTAGAGTTAGGTGTGAGTGAGTTTTGTTCAACTGTTCCCAACTCACATGTTAAGTCTAGAGTTTGTTTTAGGGTTTTGTCATGGAATAGCCAAAGGGAGAGATTGTAAGGTTGAATTTATTTAATCATTTAGTTGGCTTTATTCTGTGCCAAATTTGCTTGTAATTCAGCATTTAGAAACCCTGTATTTAGGTGAGAATCATGTAAGGGTAGCGTGTGAGAGGGTGTGAAGAAAAGCTCAAGAGTGTGCACTTAAGAAAAGCCTCGCGACTAGATCTCGCAACTGGCTCGCGACTGACGAGTCGTCAAAGGTGGCACACGTGTGAAGCGTGCAGGGGGAGCTGAAGGTACTCGTTCCAATCGTAAGCTCGAGTCGCTAGAATGCCCTGTTTGGCTGTAACTAACTCTTCACATTCCTCATACACCCCACTATAAATACCCTTATACCCACGAAATGTAGAGAGCTTGGAGAGATAATTTCGAGAGAGAAACTATGAGGTTGAATTTAATCAACCATCTTGTTGGCTTTATTCCGTGCCAATTTGCTTGCATTTCAGCACCTAGAAACCCTGTATTTAGGTGGGATTCATGTAAGGGTAGTGAGTGAAAGAGTGTGAAGAAATGCTCAAGTTTGTGCAAGGATGTAGGGATCCGCAGCTGGGACTCGCGGGTGACTAGCGACTAGCAAGCCGCCAACTGCAGAACACGAATGAAGCATGCGAGAAGATGAACAGTCACGTCAACTGGTGCACTACAGGACAAAAGGTCCAGCCTGGCTGTTCTGTTATCTTGCGGCTTGAACTCACAACTCAGTCAAGTCACGAGGCCAAGCCGCCAACCAGCCCTGTTTGGGAAAAACTGACTCTTTGCATTCCTTTCTCACCCAAGTATAAATACCTCTTAAACCCACGAAATGTAGAGAGCTTCTAGAGAGAATTTTGAGAGAGAAACTCTAGAGAAAAACAAGATTGATTCATCTACAATCTTCACCTAAGAGACTCTTTAAATTCCTCTACTCTCACCCTCTCAATTGTTACATCCTTGAGAGGTTCTTACCCAAATCCTTTTCTCACCATACCCATATCTGTGAGAAGGCTATTTGGTGCTTTAGAAAGCAGTTAGGAAGGGACCAATGACTATTGGTTGATGCTATGGGCTATAGCAAAATCCGGTAAGCTAAAGAAGAAATAGGTTCGGCGTAACCTCGTTGGAGCAAGAAGCTTGGAGGGCTTAGGTACATTGGGTAGATTAGGCTTGGAGAGTCTATTGCTATTCATGTATCCCAACTACATTCTTTAGTGGATTATTTACCGCTTGGAGGGTGGTGGAGAGGTTTTACGTTGAGGGCTTCAGTTTCCTCTTCGATTACACATCGTTGTGTTGTCCTTGTGTTTGCATCTCTCTTCCCTTAATCTTTGCCATTTAATTTCTGTTGTGGATGTGATTTTAATTGGTTTAGATTGTTTATCAATTATGTTATTAGCTTATGTTCAAGTTCCGCACATTTATTGTCTGATAATAAGCTTGAATTGGTATTTTGTAATTGGGGGCCTCAACGTTCATAGTGTTTTCAATGCTATTTGAACATTCAATTGGTATCAGAGCAGGTGCACTTGTTGTGGTTTAAACACCTGAGTGCGATCCTAGACCCCTTGGATATGGATGTTGCTATGGAAAAGGCTATGCTGAATTGTGGTTTAAATGTTTGTGACAATGACTCTATGAGTATGTTTGAAGGGTGTCTTAACAATGAACTCTTAGAGTTATTAAAAACTAAGAAACATGCTAGGATGTTTGCTCACATGCTGAAATATTTTGAGAATAAGAATCACATCTTACACAATAGTCTATGTGAGTCTAACTCTTTGATTAAGAAGTACAAAAGAAGAAATAGAATATTGTGTGAAAAGGTTGATAATCTGAAAAAGAAAATTCAATCTAACAGATGCATGGATAATTAAGATAAATTGGTGTTTGATGGTCAAGAATGCTTGTCTCATGCTTGTCTATTTGTGCACACCTCATTGAAGGTATTTAACTTATGCTTGTGGTATCTTGATAGCGGTTGTTCTCGTCATATGACAGGAGATAAATCTCTATTTAAGACTCTCAAAGAGAAAGTTGGTGACTATGTGACATTTGGTGATGGGAGTCATGCTCAAGTTCTCGGCAAAGGGACTGTTGAAATACCGGGATTACCTTTATTGAAAGATGTGTTATACATCAAAGGGTTGAGGGCGAATCTCTTAAGCATCACTTAAATATGTGATGAGGATTTTCTTGTCCAATTCTCAAAGAAAGGGTGCATAATCATTAACGAAGAAGGGATTCAAGTCTTGGAGGGAAATAGGACTATCGATAATTGCTATAGAGTAGTTACTACGGCACCTATTTCATGTAGAAGTGCTCGTGTTGACATGCTAGAACTTTGGCATCACAGATTTGGGCATGCAAATTTCAAACAAGTAGCTAAAGTCTCTAAACTCGAAGCAGTTGAGGGACTTCCAAAGTTTGGAAAGGTGGAGAAGACTATTTGTGGAGCATGCCAAATGGGAAAACAAACAAAGGCAAGTCATCACAAGGTGAATGTGATTGCTACCTCACGGTGTTTAGAGCTTATCCATGTTGATCTAATGGGGCCTACAAGAACTGAAAGTCTAGGAAGAAAGAGGTACATTATTGTCATTGTTGATGATTTCCCAAGATATACTTGGGTTGAATTTCTTAGAGAAAAATCTGAAGCATGTGAAAAATTGGAAATTCTTTGCAAGAGATTACAAAACGAGAAAGGATTTCCCATTGTCAAGATAAGGAGTGATCATGGCAAGGAGTTTGAGAATGCAAGATTTGAGTCATTTTGTGAAAAGAACGGAATCAAAAGGGAATTTTCAGCTCCCAAAACTCCTCAGCAAAATGGAGTGGTTGAAAGGAAGAATCGAGTGATTCAAGAAATGGCTAGAGTTATGCTACTTAAACAAGCAAATTCCTCAAAAGTTTTGGGGAGAAGCCATGAACACTTTATGCCACATTGGTAATAGAATATTCTTCTGAGTGGGAACAAAGAAGACCGCTTATGAGATTTGGAATGGAAAGAAGCCAAAAGTAAAGTACTTTCGAGTGTTTGGAAGCAAGTGCTACATTCTAAATGATCGGGAGAACCTTGGGAAATTTGATGCTAAAAGTGATGACAGTATTTTTCTTAGGTATTCTACTAGTCGAGCATATAGGGTCATCAACAAGAGAACTAAGACGGTAATGGAGTCCATCAATGTAAAAATTGATGATGCCATAACCAAGGTAGAAATGGTTGATGATGGGGAAGGACTGCACACCAAAGAACCCACTGTTGAGGCCGAAGCTCTTGATATAGAAGTTGAAGGAACAACACCAGAAAAGGAATCAACTCCCTTGAACACAAGAATGGAAACAAGATCAATGTCTAGAACATCAAGTCCTCTTACTCCTCCAAAAGTTCATCCTCCAATCTCCCGGAATGATGAAGTCTCCACATCAAAAAAGCCATCATCAAGAGTTATTAAGAACCATCCTGATAGCAACATCATTCGATCTTTAGATGAAGGTCTTCGTCTTAGAAAAGGAAACATACTCCTGGCCAATCATGTAACATATCATTGCTACCTTGCCCAATTTGAGCCAAAAAGGGTAGAAAAAGCTCTCCAGGATGAAAATTGGGTAGAGTCAATGCATGAAGAGCTGAATCAGTTTGTGAGAAATGATGTATGGGAACTTGCTCCAAGGCCTAAAAATGTTCATGTCATCGGCACTAAATGGATATTCAAAAACAAGACAGATGAAGATGGAGAGATAATCAGGAATAAATCTTGATTAGTGGCTCAAAGATACACTCAAGTAGAAGGAGTAGATTTTGATGAATCCTTCGCTCCTATGGCAAGACTTGAGTCTATTCGAATTCTTATGTCCATTGCATGCACCATGAACTTCAAACTCTACCAAATGGATGTAAAATGTGCGTTTCTAAATGGATATCTGAATGAAGAAGTGTTTGTTGAACAACCTAAAGGCTTTGAGGATCCTCACTTTCCTGATCATGTGTTGAGATTGAAGAAAGCCCTTTATGGCTTAAAACAAGCTCCTAGAGCTTGGTATGATTGGCTTACCCATTACTTCCTGGAAAGAGGATTCAAAAGAGGTTATGCTGATCGAACTTTGTTTGTCAAGAATGATGAAGATTACCTTCTGGTGGCTCAAGTATATGTTGATGACATAGTATTTGGTGCTACCATCGATGATCGGGCTATAGAATTTTCTAAGGAGATGAAGAAAGAATTTGAGATGAGTATGGTAGGGGAGCTTACATTTTTCTTCAGCCTTCAAGTCAAACAAAAGAAGGAAGGCATATTTGTTTCACAAGAAAAGTATGCTAGAAATATTGTTAAGAAGTTTGGACTAGACTCCAAAAAGCATGCCTCCACTCCCATGAGTTCATCCACAAAGCTGAATGCTGATTCTTCCGGGGTGGAAGTGAGTCCAACCTTGTATAGGAGTATTATTGGGAGTTTACTCTATCTTACTGCAAGTAGACCGGATATTGCATTCAGCATTGGTGTTTGTGCTAGATATCAAGCTGCTCCAAAGCAATCTCACCTGACTACGGTAAAGAGAATTATACGCTATATCAATGGTACTCCAGATTATGGGTTGTGGTATTCCAAGGATTCAAATGCTTGCCTTGCCGGTTATTCAGATGCCGACTGGGCTGGTAGTGTGGATGATTGAAAGAGTACCTTAGGAGGTTGTTTCTACCTTGGTAAAAATCTTGTCTCTTGGATGAGCAAGAAATAAAACTCCGTGTCTCTCTCTACAACTGAAGCTGAGTACATAGCCGCTGGAAGTTGCTGCACACAACTCCTTTGGATGAAGAAGCTACTTCATTATTACAGGATTCCTCAAGATACAATGTGTGTCTTCCGTGATAACACCAATGCCATAAATCTCTCTAAGAATCCAGTTCAGCATTCAAAGTCAAAACACATAGAGATACGCTACCATTTCATTCGGGATTTGGTGGAAGAAAAGGTTGTATGTCTTGAATTCATACACACAAACAATCAGAAGGCAAACATCTTCACCAAGCCTCTTGATGGTCTACGGTTTGAATCTCTCCGTAAGACCATTGGTGTTGGTACAATCCCTTGAATCTCATGTGTATTGTGTGCTTTACCTCTTTATATTGAGTTAACTTGTTTGTAGGGCACACACTTCTTTGTTTGTTATTTGCATAGCATGATTTGTATTTGCTTTAAAATGTTTGTACTTTGTCTTTTTGTTTGTTTTTTATCAACCTTTTACTACTTTTGTGTCAAAAATCCAAAAACACATAAAAAGTAGAAAACCCAAAAAGTTTA
This sequence comes from Quercus aquifolioides, assembly GCA_019022515.1. Lineage (NCBI taxonomy): Eukaryota > Viridiplantae > Streptophyta > Magnoliopsida > Fagales > Fagaceae > Quercus > Quercus aquifolioides. The sequence continues at coordinate 27,895,398 of CM032328.1, read as the reverse complement.
ATCGGCATTATTGAGTTTTTGTCTCAAAGCATGTTTTACCTTATACCTTTGTATTAATGGCCTTGTGCATCTACGAGCTTAGCTTGTTTCTTATGCACTCATATCATTGTGAAAGAAATTCTGAAATCTATGTGACTGTTGTAAATAGATCTTCAACCTTGTCATGAATGATTAGTGAATGGTTTTGTTGATCTTGAGACATGCATAGACTTGTGCCTATATATCTTCCCACTTTTATTTTATTGCTTTACTCAAAGAGCTCACCAAATGTAAATCTCCAAATGAAAAGAGATATTGAGCTGCAAAAGCCTATCACACATACTAGTATTTGACTAGGAAAAAGGGAAAGTGACCAAAAATAAAATGTATGATGCCCAAAAAATCAAAGGCTAACTCATCAAAATGAAATATCAAAAATTTCAGGCATCGATCTCACAATGAGATGTGTTGTTTTAAAAAGATCAAATGATATGTTGTACATGGAGCCAAATGAAAAGCTTCAAAGATATTGTACTCAAGTTTATGTGGAAGATCATATATGCATATTTCTATAATTGAGATGGGTCACATTATCTAGTGCTAGTTGTGTATGCCTTGATTGAATTGATCATTGAGGCTTCACATTAGACTAAGAACTATCTCATTTTTGATATTCACACACATCACACATGTCTATGTTCAATGAATGTCATATTCATTTGTGTGATTGTACTTGTTTAAATATGTTTTCACATGCTCAATCTTTGTTGATCAAACACAAAAAGATTTTTGAGTATTTTAGCTTGTTTTTGGAAAGTATTTTGTTTTTACAAAAGTGTCAAAATTTCAAAAACAGTGTTGCCCTGTTTTGGCGACTCAATCGCGGGTTGGTCCAGCCGCATGCCCCAGTCGCGAATTTTACTCAGAAGGTTTTCGCGACTCATTGGCGACTCACTGGCGGGTAAATGCCCTAGTCGCGAAAAATACTTAGAATATTTTTCAAAAATGTGTGTTTTTATGGTTTCCGTGGCTTAGTGTAGCATCTTGTTCGCGGGTGGAAGGTCCAATTGCGAGAGGTACATAGAGATTTTCGCGAATCACCTCACGACCCTCTCGCGAGTAGACCTTCCAGTCGCGAAAAACACTTAGAAAATAGTCACGCCAGCTGGTGCACTACAGGACAAAAGGTCCAGCCTGGCCATTCTATTATCTCGTGGCTTGACCTCGCGACTCAGTCAAGTCACGAGGCCAAGCCGCCAACCAGCCCTGTTTGGGAAAAACTGACTCTTTGCTTTCCTTTCTCACCCAAGTATAAATACCCCTTAAGTCCACGAAATGTAGAAAGCTTCCAGAGAGAATTTTGAGAGAGAAACCTAGAGAAAAACAAGATTGATTCATCTACAATCTTCACCTAAGAGACTCTTCAAATTCCTCTACTCTCACCCTCTCCATTGTTGCATCCTTGAGAGGTTCTTACCCAAATCCTTTTCTTACCATACCCATATCTATGAGAAGGCTATTAGGTGCTTTAGGAAGCAGTTAGGAAGGGACCAATGACTATTGGTTGATGCTATGGGCTATAGCGGAATCCGGTAAGCTAAAGAAGACATAGGTTCGGCGTAACCTCGTTGGAGCAAGAAGTTTTGAGGGCTTAGGTACACTGAGTAGATTAGGCATGGAGGGTCTATTGCTGTTCATGTATCCCAACTACATTCTTTAGTGGATTATTTACCGCTTGGAGGGCGGCGGAGAGATTTTACGCCAAGGGCTTTGGTTTCCTCTTCGATAACACATTGTTGTGTTGTCCTTGTGTTTGCATCTCTCTTCTCTTAATCTTTTCCATTTAATTTTTGCTGTGGATGTGATTTTAATTGGTTTAGATTGTTTATCAATTCTGTTATTAGCTTATGTTCAAGTTCCGCACATTTATTGTTTAATAATAAGCTTGAATTGGTATTTTGTAATTGGGGGTCTAAACGTTCATAGTGTTTTCAACGCTATTTGAACATTCAAAAACCCTAGAGAAAAACAAGATTGACTCATCCACAATCTTCATCCTTTGATTCTCCAAATTCCTCTACACTCATCCTCTCCATTGACATATCCTTGAGAGGTACATTAGCCAAATCCTTATCTCACCATACCCATATCTGTGAGAAGTCTTTTTGGTGCTTAGGAAGCAGTTCAGAAGGGACCAAATCATTTTGGTTGATGCAATGGGTGATTGCGGGATCTGGTAAGCTAGAGAAGACAAGGTTCGGCGTAACCCTATTGGAGCAAGATTCTTGGAGGTCTTAGGTGCACTAGGTAGATTAGGGTTGGATGGTCTTCAGCTATTCATGTATCACAACTTTATTCTCTAGTGGATTATTGACCGCTTGGAGGGCGGTGGAGAGGTTTTTCGCTGAGGACTTCGGTTTCTTCGTCGATAACACATCGCTGTGTTGTCTTTGTGTTTGCATCTCTCTACCCTTAATCTTTGCATTTTAATTAATGTTGTGGTTGTGATTAATTTTGGTTTAGATTGTTTTACCAGTTCCGTTTTAGTTTTTTTTTTCATATTCCACACATACATTGTTTAATTATAAGCTTGTGTTGGTAATTTGTGAATTGAGGGTCTAAATATTCATAGGTGTTTTACACACTATTTGAACATTCAAATTGATATTAGAGCGGGTACACTTGCTGTGGTTTTATTTCCTAAGTGTGATCCTAGACCCTTTTTGAGATGGATCGATCTCAATCACTTAATGCTCCTCCATACTTTGATGGGAGCAATTACACTTTTTGACAAGTCTGTATGAGAGCATTTCTATGTTCTATCGATGATAGTGTTTGGGACGCTATCGAGATAGGATGGACTAGGCTGGAGGCTGCCAAATCCACATGGGATAAGGAAGCTCTTACGGCAGCTAATGCTAATAGCAAGGCCTTAAATGCTATTTTCTGTGGTGTTTCTGCTGACAAATTTCATAGGATCTCTCATGTCACAATTGCCAAGGAGGCGTAGCAAATCTTGGAGACAACCTATGAAGGCACCAAGAAGGTGAAGGACACCAGGTTGCAAATGCTTACCACATGCTTCGAGGAGCTGAAAATGAGTGAAGACAACTCATTCGACTCATTTTATGGGAAGCTAAATGAAGTGGTAATTGTGAAATTTAACTTAGGAGAAAAGACGGAGGACTCCAAGATTGTGAGGAAGATTCTACGATCATTGCTGGAGAGTTTCCTTGTAGAGGTTACTGCCATCGAAGAGAGCAAGGACCTTGAAGAGATTAAAATTCAAGAACTCATCAGTTCTCTTCAAACCTATGAGCTATCTCTACCATCTCAAAGGAAGAGCAAATCTCTTGCTCTCAAGACAATCAATGAGAGATTGGATGCTCAAGACTCCTCGGATGAGGATGAGGTTGAAAAGGATGTGTTATACCTTACCAAGAACTTCTGTAAGTTCCTAAAGTTCAAGAGAGATGGAAAGCCTTTTGAGAATGGAAAATTCTCAAAGTTCAAGAAGGACAAGAAAGACTTCAAGAAGAAGGATTCAAGAGATTCTTCACCATCTGAAATGGTCACGTGCCTTAAGTGCAAAGGACATGGGCATGTGAAGAAAGAATGCCCCACGTATTTGAAAGCAAAGGGTAAAGTCTTTGCAACTACACTTAGTGACTCAGATGGTTCAAATTCTGGTTCGGAAGAAAGCTGTGACGGAGAAAGAAACTACTCCGCATTTATGACCATTGCACTCGTGGACTCCTCAGAAGATTTGTATGCACTAGTGGAAGAGCTCAGTAAGCACACCAAAGTGGACTCAATGGGAGTTGGGGAGGAATCCGATGATGAAGGCGAAGAATGTGTCTATGAAGGAGCAAACAGATTGCAGGAAACTTATAACTTTCTTCTAGAGAAGTCCGGAGAGTATGTTAGAGTGGCTAAAGCAGCCATTAGGAAATTGAAGAGAGCTAAGCAAGACTACAAGAGCATACTCATGAGGTACAAAGAAACGAAGTGTGAAGTTGAGGCGCTGAATGGAGAACTAACAGAAGCCTACTCTAAGATCAAGTTTCTGGATCTTGAAGTGATTCAAGCTAATGCCAAAGTGGAGCGAGTTGCTTCCAAGAAGCTTGACGAAGTGCTTGCACATCAAAAGCCTTTTTCCGACAAAAGTGGCTTAGGATATTCCAAAGCGAGTAGTTCAAGTGTCAATGTGTCCATGGAAATGAAATTTGTTAAGGCTAACGAACCAATGGTAGCAACTCCAAGTGTTGAGAATGTAAAAGTGGAGAAAAAGCCAAATGGAGCTGCTCAAAAGGTTTTAACAAAACCTCAAACTCCATTTGTGGCCAGAGAGGTCCTCAAGTTCAACACTTCTGCCACCATTGTGGAGTTCGAGGACACATAAGACCTAACTGCTATAAACTTCACGCATTGAAGAAAGCGGATTCTCAAAGGCTAAGAGGACAAGGAAAGGGAAATTCGAACGCCAAGCAAACAAAAGGGCGAGAAGCTGATTCTGGTTTTGGTGATGTGATAAAGATAATTGATACCATCACTTCTTGTTTGGCAAGCTTCAACCAAAGGTTTGAGAATCACAGCTCTAGTACCCGATCCTCTAGGGATATCACCCCAAACACACGTGCCATATAGGTGAAGAAGGGTACACATGCATAAGCATTAGACCATGTCCATGCATCAATTCTTCCTATATGTTGTGATTTTGTTTGGTTGTTTGCTTATATTTCACATTTTAGCATGTTTCTTTTCAAGCTTGTTTTGTACTTGCTGTTTTTGTTGATCTTACTTTACATGTTCTATTTTTTAGTGTGTTGAAAAATTCAAAAACCCATAAAAATTGAAAAATCTCTAAAAAGTTTGATCGCTTGTGTTGTGTATATCACATGTGAGTTTGGCCTAGTACCTTCGTACTAATGGCATAGTGCATTTACGAGCTTAGCTTGTTATGTATGCACATTTATCTTTGTGGGAAAAATCTTGAAATCTATGTGCGACTATTGTAAATCGATCTTTAATCTTGTCATGAATGATTGGTCAATAGTCTTGATGGTTTTGATACATGCATAGATTTGTGCCTATATATCTTCCAACACTTTTTATGTTTTTGCTTTATAGCTCAACAATTGTCAAATCTCGAAAAGAGAGAATGAGCTGCAAAATTCGTCACACATACTAGTATTTGACTAGGAAAAAGGGAAAGCGACTTGTATTGAAATGTATGGTGCCCAAAAAGCCAAAGGCTTATGCTCAAAATTGAAATATCAAAAATTTCAGGCACCGATCTCAAAATGAGATGTATTATTCAAAAATGATCAAATGTTATGAATTGTAAAGAAGCCAAATGAAAAAGCTTCAAAGATATGTAATCATTTTTGTAGGAGGTCATATATGTTCATTTCTATAATTGAGATAGACCTCTTGACCTAGTACCAGTTGTGTATGACTTGATTGAATTGATCATTGAAGTTTCACTCTGGACTAAAAACTTTTCCACATTTGATACTCACACACAACTGACAAGGCTCTTGTTCAATGAATGATTATTTCATTTGTGTGATTGTACATGATCAAATGTGATTTGTATACTCAAATGCTTGTTTATCAAACCCAAAAACATTTTTGAAAGTGTTTTTATGCTTTTGTGTTTTGAGTTTTTGTGTTGAAATTACATTTCTCATGTTTTTCATCAAAAACTTTTTCAGAGGCATTTTCGTGAGAATGTCGCGACTAAGCTCTTCCCATGAAAATGGGTTAAGGCAAAACATGAAAACACAAAATTCAAACAGAGACTTTTGTGACTATCTCATGACTATTTCGCGAGTAAAGTCTTCCCGCGAAACGTTTTGTGCTTCAGAAGCATTTTTCGCGAGTAACTTCGTGGGAAGTAACCCGTGAAAAATGCGTGTTTTCAATTTTATAGGGCTGATGTGACAGATTTTCAAACACGTCCTATTTTCCCTCTTTTCGCCTCCCTCAAGGATCTTTCCAACCCAAAACTATTTTTCACTCAAAAACCCAACAATTTTCAAGTACAATCTTTTCAAAAACTTCTCTAAGGTATATTTTTAACATTTTATCTTTATTTCCTTAGATTATGCAGAAAATTTCTAGGTTTTACGTGAATTTTGTTTTTTTTTTAAAGGGTTGGGAACTCTAATTTTTGCGAAATTTTTTTCAATTTCTTGACTAGGCTTTGTCCCATTTGGTTTGTTTGTGTTTGTGTTGGCCCCTTGTGGCATTTTAACATGTATGTAGGCAATTTTCATTCATGTTCATGCATGCCCACATCTTAGTTTTATAGGTGCATACCAAGTATTTGAAAAAAAATGCTCAAATGGCATTGGACTCCAATGAGTACCAAATTTTGGGGATTACCATGATTATACATGTTTGTCATGTTCTGATCATTAGGTTTGTGTCTTACACACTTTGATCCAATTGTGCTTAACCATTTCTTGCACATGCATTACATAGGCACACGTCATGCGCACTTGATGCACACACTTGCTCACTTGTCATGTTTTGCATATAACTCATGCTAGATATTTGTTGCTTACATGTTTAGCACTGTTAACATGATTTTAGGACTTTGTATATGTTCTTTTTAGGACTTTGTGCTTATTGTTATGGACTAACTTGGATCTAATCAAGTTTATGTTCCTGTTTTGTGTTTTTGCACTTGTTTCTTTACTGTGTGTTTGTTTTTGCAGATGTATCGTCGTTCCTCTCGCGGTAAAGAACCCATGATTGACCTTACATCATCCCCTGTATCAAAAAGGATCTGGCCTTCGTCCAATTCCTCCAACAACGATAGATTCAAGACTCCTCTAGATTCTCAGACTTTCTCCAGCATTTTTCAAGATGCTCCTACTGTGGTGGAACGGATTGTACATTTTGAAACCTTGGGATCCACTTTTATCCCTAGGATTTTTGAGAATAAAGATTGGGCAAATCTATTCGGGAACTTCGAGGATCTGATTGATGAATTAGTTAAGGAGTTCTACTTGAATGCTAGACTCACCGAAGTTGAACTGAAGCGTTAGGTGCGAGGAAAGGAATTTATCATCACTCCGAATTACCTTGCAAAGGTCCTTAGAATCAATCGACCAGAAAATGAAGATATCTCTCCATATGATGACAGACTTCCTCCAATGACAGATATTCTTCAAATTCTTGGACTTGATCATGAGATTCCAGCCAAAGGAACATCCATTGGGACTGCGAAGTTTGAACCTGAATTAAAGACACTCACATTGATTATGTTCTCCAATCTCTACCCACTGTCTAACATGGGGTTCATCAATCTTGGAAGAGCACAATTCTTATGTGATCTCATCACAGGAGCTCCAATTGATATTTGCGCTCACATTTTCCAAACAATAGGGAAAACCGTAGCAAGAATAGCAGCACGGATGTATCTTCCTTTCTGCAGTCTCGTCATGAAAATCATGGTACTTAAAGGTGTTCGTCCGCCAAGAGATGGAACGATCCTAGTTCGTCAACGCCGAATATCCATGATGTCTCTTCAAAAGAGCAAAAGTCACTCTTTTGCTGAGCGAGAAAAGCAAAATCCATCCAAAACACCAAAGAGTGAATCTTTCCCACATGCCACTCCTTTCGGTCATGGCTCTACTGCTCACACTACCCCTAGACATACTGAGACTGCATCTCCTCACATTCTTGAGCCGCAGACTACTGGCTCTCATGCCGACAGATTGACCATTTTGGTTGAAGGTTTGCATGAGCGTATTTCAGGACTTGCAAATGTCATCTGCTCCACCAACAGCCAAGTTCAAATGCGTCTCACAACCATTGAGACTCAGTTAGATGTGATTCAACGCAAACTAGAGGAGATTTTTTAGTTATTCATGTCAAAAAGGAGGAGAGCAACTCACTATATAGTTTGGACGATAGCATATTGTAAGGGGGAGAGCATCACAAGAAGGGAAGTGTGCATAGTGAAAGGGGGAGTTTTGTGAGCTCAAAAGGAGAAAGCTGATGCATACACACATGCTTTTGGATAGTCTAACCATTGTTTGGCTAGTCTAGTTTACAACTTACTAGTTTTTGAAGGCTAGTTGTGTTTATAGTTCATTTCATGTTTACTTTTATAGTCTTTATAACTCTTGGTTATTTACATTGCTTTCTTTTAAATCTTTCAGTACTTTATTTTATATACTTGCTTTGTAGCATTTTTTAAGTACTGTTAGATTTTGTTACATTATCTTGAGTACTACACACTTGTGCCCTTGTTGGATCTTATATCCTTGATGCAAATACTTATTGTATTTCGCATTGGTTGTGTGTTGAACATGCAATTGATTTTTGCATTGCTCTTAATTGCATTGCGTGTTCAGATGATCATTTACTAGCTGAATGTTCATTGTAGTCATTCTTTAATGACTGTTCCCATTTAATCAAGTTATGCTTCATTGTTTATGTAGTGCTTATTACCTTGATTGCATTTTACTTGCTTATATACGTACCTTGTATTCAACCTGTCATGAGCTTATTGAAAGTTTTGTTTGTGTGCAAGTGTTTCAGGATACAAGTGTTTACATGCAAGTGCTTCACAGCTTCTAGATTAGGTGTGAGTGAGTTTTACCACTGTTCCCAACTCACGTTTAAGTCTAGAGTCTGTTTTAGGAGTTTTGTCATGGAATAGCCAAAGAGGGAGATTGTAAAGTTGTGATTTACAACTATTTTGTGTTGGCTTTAATTATGTGCCAAATTTGACTGTAATTTTGTTCAATCTTTTGTACTCTGTATTTTATGTGGGATTTTATTGTAAGAGTTGTGTGTGAGAGAGAGTGTGAAGACTCAAGGCAATGGAAGACCAAAGAAGATTTCGCGGGTAGCTCGCAAGTAGCCTTCCTTCGAAGTGAAGCATGTGCTCAACACATGACTGGAATGCGAAGAGTCATGACAGATGGTGACAGCTGGTTTTCGCAAGTGTCTCGCGGGTAAGGCCTTCTCGCGAGATACTCGCGAAACATTTTGTTTACCCACAGATGTTGAGGAGTTCTTTCAGAGAGAAAACCCACATTACCTATATATGTTGAGAGTGAGAGCTTGTCATACCCACAATTCTCTACACAATCCATCGTGGTTTTCCTTAACTCCTACCTCTCCATTTTCAAATCCTTGAGAGGTTGATAGCCCAAACACTTACCACACCCATTTTGAGTGTAAAGTGAGGTTTTGGTGCTGCTAGGAAGCATTGGAAGAAGCCATTTGTTTGGTGGATGCAATCGAGCTAAATTGCATGATCCGGAGAGCTGGAGAAGACAAGACTTGGCGAAGTCAGTTGGTAGCAGGAGCTTAGAGGGCTCGAGTACATGGGGTAGACTAGGCTTGGAGGGTCTTTTGTTATTCGTGTACTCCAACTTATTCTCTAGTGGATCGATTTACCGCTTGGAGGGCGGCGAAGAGGTTTTTCACTGAGTACTTCGGTTTACTCTTCGATAACACATCAGCGTGTTATCTTGTGTTTGCATTCTTCTTCCCTACTCTATTAGATTTCATTTTACTACTATGATTTGATGAATATGGCTTAGAGTAGTTATATTGTTTATCCGCTCCCATTTACTCTATTCTGCACTTAGTTTAAGTTAGAGTAAAATCAATCGAGCCGTAATCTTTAATTTGGGGGTCTAAATAGCTCTTGTGTTTTCACACAAATTTGAGCTTTCAATATGTAAAGTTAAAACCGTCTAAGAGAAATATGTATAGATAATACCTAGTTATAACATTAAAATTAAAGTAGATAAATATGTAAAGTTAAAACTGCTTAAGGTGAATTTGTAAAGCCAATGTATTTATATATTAAATAATGTCAAAAAAATTTGAAGTAAAAAATAAATATGAAAAAAATAATGATGTGGCAATGACGTGGAGGATGAGGTGGCTTAACAGGAGCGTAGCAACAATAAATGCTATGCTTCAGCTTTTAGATATATATAGATTTGAGGAATACACCACATGACAGACATTGGAAAGTCGCATATATGTCAAATGACACTCTCAAGTTGGGCTTCCGCTTTAATTAGATATTGTTAATAACCAATAACTTAAGCAATGTACAGACAAATTCAACGTAATATAATTTTTTTTCCTCTTTTTTTGTTCCAAGTATGAAATTTAATCATTATGATATTTATGAATAGACATTTATTATGAGTTGTTCTACGGCAACAATAAAATGTCACAATATGTTTGTTTGTTTAGAACCTTTAAACCAGATTGTTTAACCTAATATATTAGTCAAGTGATTACTTAGGTTAATTATTCAGATCTAAATTAAACAATAATAAATCATATCATGCATAGTAGCGGAAAAATAAATAACATCACAACATGATAACCTAGGAAAACCGATGAAATGAACCGTTTCAAGGTAAAAACGGGGGAGGATTTGACCTAGCTATCTTCAAGGTAAAACAAATCCATTATAAGAGAATTGAAATTTTTACAATCAGATTTAACCCTAAATCTATTGCTACCTCTAGTAGTAACTTACTGACACGGCCATGTGCAAGCTCCGAATCCACAGACTCCTTCTCTCCTTGGATTTACTACAACACAAGCACCCATACTTGTGACTTTGAGATCCCACTCAAAGGTTTTAGATCACCTTCAGTTGTTGATCTTTGTAGTAGCAACTAGGTTCTACCACCGCTTGATTGTAGATCTTGCTCCGGTAAAAACTTGTGTAGTTAGAAGCTACAAAACCTCTGAGGTCTCATAAAGAGCAACACACAAGTCATCCAAAAGTCTGAAAAACATAGTTAGGGTTTCCCTTTTATATGTGGACAAGTTAGATTGAAACCGTAAAAATTTTTGCGGGCTTGGGCCTGATTTAAAATTCTATAGAAATTCTTTTTCTGCGATTCTCAATCGATTGGGCCTAATTCTCGATCAATCGAGCTTGGAAAATTCTTACTCCTCTTTTCTGCATTTAGCTCGAACTTGAAGCTTGAAACATACACCTTTGAGCATTGTCTAACACATAGACTAGACATGTTTGTTCTTTGTTTGCCAACACATACAAAATATTATTCTAAAAATTTAATCCTAGATCTTTAGAACCTAACAATCTCCCCCTTTGGCAATCCATGACAAAACACACATACAAAATGAATTGCTCAAATCAAACACCAGCCCAAACACAAAGTATTGCCCTAATACAATTCTAATACAACTACTAACTATTAGTTGCTAGTATAGACAAAAACTGTTGAAAGAATTAACTTGTAAATTCCTGAAACACTAAAAACAAACCATGAACGCATGTGTGGAAAATACAGTAGAAATCCAATAAATAAGACTGAACTTGAATAAACATCAAATATACTATCATAGTTAATGAACCATCAATGTTTGTGAAACAAGAAAAATAACACAAAAAAAAATATAAAACAAATATACATGAAAATAAAGAAAATACATCAAAAACTATCATCATCTTAAAACAACTGCCCCTAAGTATAAAAACTCTCTACTCCCCCTAAATACAAGAACTCTCAAAGCCCTAAAACCTACTCCCCCTTTTTGTTACGAATTGCAAAAGGGAACTATCAAGCATCAAAGGGTGGAGGAGGTGGAAATACTTGTTTGTTTTTTTAGTAATCCTAAACTCTTTACCTCTAATCCAAGAAGTCAAATAATGACCACCTGTAACCTCAGAATAGACAGAGAGATTTGAGTAAAACTCTTTAATCAAAGCAGCAGCAGGAGGATCAAACACATCACATAGGGAAACCCAATTCCTAGACACTAGATTCCTACATATAAAAGGATCTAACTCACTTAAAACGATCTCTCTCTCTCTCACCATATAGACCTATACTTGGTTAAGGTCTCATAGACTTCCTCAATCTTAGCAGAAAGAAACCTAACCCTATCAACCAAGGGAGAGGCAGAAGAAGAAGAAGCAGTGTTTCTATTTTCTTTGGTTTTGAATTTCCTACCAACCTTAGGAGCCATGCCTAAAGATTAAACAAAAGACAAACAGAAACCAAAGGCAGACTGCATCAGATTGAGTTAGAGACAAGATAACATGAAATTTTTGAAAAACTATATGATGCATGACATTAGTACACAGATGATGCATCACCTAATGCTCTAAAATAGTTTAATTTCATGAAAATTTTGAAAATTGACCAAGAAAATTAGAAATTTATCAAAAACCTCAATTTTGAAAACCCTAATTTTAAAAAATTCTTATATTGAGCAATTGAACAACACAACAAGTATAAAACATGTTATAATCACTCAATTAAGCAATACGAAGAGTCGATTATAATCAATTTAGCCCAATTAAACAAAATCCCCAATTCTCTCAATAACAAATAAAACCTAATTTCGAGATTTTGAAGAAATCATGAAAATTTTAAAATCAAAGCATGAGAAACATGTTTATATGATGCATGAACAAAAACCCATCCAACAAAATGGATCAAATTACTCAAAATCATCAAAAACCCTAAATCTCTTTGATTTGAAAATTTTGAAAAATTTTATGGAAAATGCATGAATGCATGTAATTTAAATAAAAAGAAGGGGTAAAAGAGTCATACCTTATGTTGAGGAAGAAAACCTTTGAATCTTTGACTCAGAAAAAGATAAAAAAAAAAAAAATTGAGTAAGAAGGGATCGAGAGAGGGATCGAAGAAGAAGACAAACATGAAGAACATCTGATCTAATTCCTATTTGTTAAATAAATAAATAAATAAAAAAGAGCTTTGATCGATCAAGAGGAATCGAGACATGAGTCGAAAATCATTTAAAAACAGACCCGACTAATCGAGAGGAATCGAGACAACCAGAGAGTTTTAGCCTTAAAACTGAATTTTTCTTTTTCTTTTCAATCGGTCAAAAAATAGGTTTGATTGATCGAATCCTAAAGAATCATAAATTTTGAAAAACCTGAAAATTTTTCTGCAAAAACATTTGTAAACCAGTTTTTATGATATGAGATGCATGTTCATGATTTCAAATGTTTTACAAAAGCAGTCTTTCCAAAAGAAAATTCAATCCTAAGCAAATTTGATCAAACATTTCTTTCCTCACACCCCCAAAATGTATTAAACATATCAAGAAGTTAAATATTGGATGGCCACAAAAATTAACACACAATCACATGTATAGAGTTTAACAAAGACTTGCTTGTGGTGTGTGCAACTAGTAAGTGTATGAGTTACCCAAAATGTGATATGTAGATGGAAAATAAGCACAATTTCTACATTATCAATCACATATGTTTGAAAGTGACTATCACCTAAAGAGTTACATCATATAACTCTCACATCTCCTAGAAAACACGCTTGCAACAATGCAATTTTATTTATTTATTTATTTATTTTGCTTTTCTTTTTCTTTTGAAGCATACTTTTCTTTGTATTTCTTTTTGCTTTTTGCTTATTTTATTTATTTTGATAGCAACACATTAAATATCTTGCTGTGCAAGTGCTACACCTTACCAAGCATGGCTTTTATGATTTGTACACAGGTATTCTTGATTGACGAGTAACATTGGTGAGATGATTATTTATGCCTTTCTCCTAGGATGTTTTAGTCTTTACAATCAAAAGACTGTGACTTTAAAATCAAAGGCATGTGTTTAAAAACCATAAACAACTCACACAATATAAGCACTAAATAGCACAAACTAGCAAAGTGCAGAAAAATTAAGTTCATCAAAGCTAAACAAGGTACACAATCATGAAATGCAAGTTTCATAGGCCAACCTCAATTACACATCTTGGAGATGTATAATACAAAGAACCTTTTTCCCTTTTTTCTGATTTTAAAAAAAAAAAAAAAAATAAAAAAAAAAACAAACAAACCTAGAATGAAATGCATGAATATAATGCAAATGCAAACCCTAATGAAAAACAATTTTGGTCACTAGAGATTGAAAGAATTAACACAAGGACCATGTCAGACAGACTCACTTTAGATACAAACTTGGAGTTAGGGTTCTATTAGAATTAGCCCTAATCTCAGCTCCAGTATTGGCATAATGGTTAAGAACCTTTACCAATTCATGGATAAGTGTCATAGGATCTTGTGCTTTTGGCACAGGCTCTTTAGTATGCCCAGCTCCACCACAGAAATGACAAAACCACTGTGAGAGAGAGAGAGAGAGAGAGAGAGACGGGGTTTGGAAGTAGTGCAAGCATAGATGGTGGAGTAACTAGTGGAAAGGATGGGAGAGGTCATGGCAGTGTCGATCCAGCCTATGCAGAGTTAGGCAGGAGTGGGGTTTAGGTAGGGAGATTCCATTTAATTTGAGCATTGGTTGAAGTTGTTTTAGGATCTTTAGATTGTATTTAATGCATTGTTATGGGTTTAATTTCGTAATGAGTTGAAGAGGTTAAAAGCTAAAATTTGGAATTGCAAGCTAAAGTAATTCACACGAGTAAACCTGGAGTGTCATGCATGCGAATTTGTTTGGAAATTTCATTTTTTGAAAAATAGTTGAGGTAGAAATTTATCTTATCACTTTTAGGTCATTGGCTCGAGAGAAAATATGAGAGGATGAGTGAAAATTTAGTTACAATTTTCTCTACAGTACCAGCCTTCAACCTCTCTTTATAAGCTTCATTTCCCACAAATTTTCTAGTCCCAATTTCCATACTGAAGAGTTATAGGAAGTCTTGAGACCCTAGTGTAAAAACCTATATCATCTCTCTATGTTCTCCCTCTTAAATTGCCGAGTTCTATGGGACGAAAATTCATACTATCACACACATTGAAATCTTCAAAGTTCTTGGTGTTAGGGAATCATTGGAACGATCTCAAAATTGCCTAGGAGACTTGGTCATTGCAATTGGATGAATATTTGCAAATCCGAAGACCATCAAGAAGAAAAGATTCAAGGAGTCGGTTACTAGTAGGACCTAGAGGCTCAAATACAGTCATTGATTGGAGGGTTTTGTAAGTGATATCTACCACAACTATTCTTGATCAATGGATCACTTGGCACTAGAGGCCCCAGGGATTTTTTTTTTTTACCGATTCTCTGGTTATTTCTCTCCATAAATACTTTGATGTTTTTGTAGTTGCTTGTTTTTCTTTGTTTTCGGGATTTGTTTTTATGATTATGTATCCATGCTTATGTCAATTGGTTAATAACTTAAACAATTAGGATTACTTTCACTAGTTAGCTTAAAACAAAGCCGTAAAATTTGGGATCTAAATTGGTTCCTTTCAAATTTGATCTGGAATGCAATTTTGGGTTGGGTGATTCAATCTAGAATGATGATTTCATTTTGGGAGGGCGCTGTTTAAAACTTAAGTTTAACCCTAAAGTGCATTTATTAGGTTACCAATTAAATTTTAATAACTTGGTTGCATTGACCAATTAAAAATGGATAATGTTACCTTTTCCAAGGATAAGATTCAATGCAATTAGGTATTTGAATTCAATTAAGAAATCTAATGTAATGCACCTAAGATATTGTACCATTTTTCCTATTTTATAATATTTTTCTTAAATTTTAGATTTTTTTTTTTTTTAATTTGAGAAACTAAAAAATAACTAAACTATGTCTTTTTGAGTTATTTATTGGAATCATAACTAATGGAGTTGGACAGAAGGACTAGATTGAATATGGATCAAAGATAAAAAAGTGAAATGAACAAGGTAAAATTACATGACTAAATAGAATTTCGAACAATGTTAAAGGGTGTAATTTGTAATTTATTCTTATTTTTATAGTGTGTGAAAGATCTAATAAAATAAAAGAAATAGCAACACAAGATAAAGAAATCTAGAGATGAAATAATATATAACTTTATTCTTTAAATCGTCATTGCTAGGTTCTAAAGACTTAGGATTTAATGTATTTAGAACTCTAATGTGTATCGTTGGCAAACCATGATCAAAACAGGTTGTTTAGTCTTGTTTAGATGTTCTCAAAGTTGTGCTGTTTATGTAAAGTTGGAATCGAGCTGATGCAGAATTAAATGTGCATCTCGGTTTGGCTCAATTGATCGAAGCTTAGGCTCGATCAATCGAAAATCGGGCAAATGCGTTTTTCTGCAGAATTTCCAACTCAGCCCCAACTCCTAAAACGTTTAGGGTTTTATTTTTTTGCCCTAGGTATATAAGGCAAACCCTAGCCACGTTTTTAGGTTGCTCATATTGCTGTTTGTGTGAATCTCTTGTGAGATCCGTGAGGAGCTTTCCTTTACACAAGCTTAGGGTTATCAAGATTCAAGATTTGTTCAAGAACTTGATGATCATTCAGTTGCTGCCATAAGAGCTTAAAGATACACAAGCAGACGTGCTTGTACTTGTTGGAGAATCCAAGAAAGAAGGAGTTTGTGGTCTCGGAGCTTGCACGTGGTCGTGTCAGTAAGTTTCTACTGGTGGGTAGCAATAAGATGTTAGTGGTCTAAGTCTTATTGTAAAACTTCAATTCTTTCTATAGTGGATTCAAGTTTACCTTGAGGATAGCTAGGTTAAATCCTCTCTAAGTTTTTACCAGTGTGGTTTCCTGGGTCATCATATCTTTGTGTTATTTATTTTTCTGCTGCTATATACTTGATATGATTGTTTAAGTGTGATAACCTAGATTTGCATAATTTGACTAAGTTAATCACTTGGCTAATTTACTAGGTTAATCCTGTTGTTGTTTAAGGGGTCTAAAAACCGTACAAATGGTATCAAAGCGGGTAGCTCTCTTGTTGAAGATTTTTGATCTCTGAGCTGATCCTTGACCCCTGTTGTCATGGAACACGAACACTCTCTGGTTATTCCTCCTCACTTTGATGGGAATAATTATGCTTATTGGAAAGTAAGGATGAAAGTATTCCTGAAATCTATTGATGAGAGAGTCTGGAACTCTGTTGAATATGGATGGGAGAAGCCCACTACTCCTGTGAGTGAGTGGCAAACTTCTCAAAAAGAAGCAGCTGGGTTCAATAGCAAAGTTATGAATGTCATCTTTAATGCTATTTCTATGGAGGAATTTAAGAGAATCTCTAATGTTGAGGTTGCTCACACTACTTGGAAAATCCTCCAAATTGTGCATGAAGGCACTAAGGCAGTTAAAATTAATAAGTTGCAGCAGTTAACATCTAGATTTGAAAGCATTAGGATGTCTAATGATGAATCTTTTGATGAATTCTATGCTAAACTGAATGACATTGTTAATTCTGCATATAATCTGGGTGAAACCTATGATCAACCTAAAATTGTTAGGAAGATTCTTAGATCCTTGACTGAGGACTTTAGACCCAAAGTGACTGCCATCACTGAGAGCAAGGATGTGGACTCCATCCTTGTTGATGAACTTGTAGGATCTCTTCAGTCCTATGAGTTGGACCTACCCAAAACTAGCAAATCCAAGTCAATGGCTCTTAAGTCAGTTGATGATGTTGAGTTTGGTGGATTTGATGGTGAGCTCTCTGCTACAGAGATTGCTTACCTTGCCAAGAACTTCAGAAACTTTCTTAGGAATAGTAACAGAAGGGCAAGAGGTACAAACACTGCTGAACCTAGAAACTTTAGGAAGAGTGATCCCACAGAGGTTAACAACAATGAAAAACCTAGAGAAAAAGTTGGTCAATCTTCAAACAATTCTTTGGGTCCTCAGTGTTTTGGATGTCAAGGGTATGGTCACATGAAATTTGAATGTCCCACATACTTGAGGTCTAAAGGTAAGGCTATGGCTGTAACCCTTAGTGATAATGAAGTTTTTGATGATGAGTCCGGATGTGACGAGGATGGAAACTTCATTGCTTTCATTGCTACTGTTGTAGTCAATGAAAGTGTGTATGTTGAAGAGAACGCTTCTGATGGGGAACTCTCTGAGGATGCAGATCTTCAAGAAGCCTAAAATAAATTTTGCAAAGTTGCTGCAAAGGATGCCATGAATGTTGAATTAGGCTTAAAGAAAATTTCATCTTTTGAGCTTGAAAAGAAAAATTTGCTTGTTAATTTATTTGATACTAATGAACTTTTAAACAATGTGAAAATTGAGAATATGCTCTTACTTGATAAAGTTAAATATTTGGAACATGATTTATCTGTTGCTAGATCTGCTAGTTCTAAACTTGATCAAATGCTGAGTGTTCAAAAGGCTCCTTCTAACAAATCTGGATTAGGTTTTGTTGAAAGCATCTCTGTGACTGCACCAAATTTCACAAACTTTGTTCCTTCTTCTTCCTCTGAACACCTTGTGAGTGAGGTTGTGAGTGAGACTGCTAAACCTGTAGAGGTCACACCTCCTAGGAAGATTAGGGTTGATCTGAAAGAGTCTAAACCTAAGGAGTCTACCCTTTCTAAGGACAAGATGCATGGTAAGCCTATTTGGGTTTGTCATTTTTGTGGAAAGTCTAGACACATTCGTCCAAACTATTACAAGCTGCAAGCAGCTAAGTGAGCAAATAAACCGAAAGTGCTTATGCCTCATGCAGAAGATCCTATGACACTTATTGGTGAATTGGTAAAGGCTCTAAATCTTTATACCAATCTTGGAGTTGGAAATCACTCTAATGTGAATAAGAACTCCAATGCTCGTAGTGCATCTAAAATGTTTTGGATGCAAAATGCTCGATCTAATTAAGTCTTTCTGACATGGTCCTTGTGCTTCATTGCTCTATTCTTTGTGACCATTGTTCTTTGGTTTTGTTGTTTCTTTTTGTCTCTAGGATTTGCATTGCATAACATTCATGCATTTCATTCTAGGATTTTTTTTTTTGTTTCTTCTTTTAAAAATAAATAAAAAATAAAAAAAGGAAGAAAAAGGGAAGCAATTTGTGTTTTGTATTAATTCTCTTGGTTTTTTGAAAACAAGGTTGGTCAATTTATTTTCACATAACATGTCTTATGTACCTTGTTTAGCTTTGATGAGCTTATTTATTGCACTTTACTAGTTGAAGCTTTGTAGTGCATGTTGTGTGGGAAAGATGTGTATGGTTTTTGATCACTTTGTCTTAATCTTGAAGTCACATGTATTTGACTGTTGGACTTGAACCTTTTGAGAAATGCATAAATAACCATCTCACCACTATTCACTAGCCAATCATGAACACCTTAGTGCATATCGTAAGATTTTGTGCTTGAGAAAGTGTAACACATGCACAAAAAGAATATAAGGTGTAGCCTCGGTTTTAATGCTTAAAATTGGCGTGTACATTAGTGGGCATAAAGCTAAATCAAATAATTAAAATTGGTGTGTACACTATCCTAGCTATTTTATTAAGTTTTTGAACAACTAAAATTGGTGTGTACAATATGAGGCAAATTCAAGAAACTTACATGATTGCAAGCTTATGATCTAGGAGATGTGGGAGTTATATGATGTAACTCTTTAGGTGATAACCTCTTTTAAATTCTATGTAATGAATTTTGTAGACTTTGTGTTTGATTTCTATTCACATATCACCTCACATGTATCTCAAGCTTTTGCTAGTTGCACACACTACACGAGTTACTCTTTGCTAAACATTGTACATGTTATTGTGTGTGTTTTTGGTCTGACCAACCAAGTTTGAAAATACTTTGAGTTTTTATGCAAAGTAGTTTTATTGCTTGAGTATTTAAACGGAGATTGTTTGCAAATCTTAACTTTTGGGAAAATTGGATTTAAAAATTGTGTTTTTGAAAAGCATTTCGTATCATACTCATGCATTTTGTTCATCTATTTCAATGCTTTGAGGAGTTTTCGCCCAAAATGTGTTTTTGTTTTCCAAAAACTGTGTTTTTCTCTCAAAAATTAAGTGAGCCTCTGTCTGTTTCGATTGATCCAATCTGTTTTTCGATCAATCGAATTTGTTTTTAAAATTCTTTATGAAGTTTCTGTCTGATTCGATCGATCGAAACTGTTTTTCGATCAATCGAATATCATGAATCAGGTTTTTTAAAAATCGGATTTGACTTGTTCAACTTCACTTTTTCAAAAGTTTTTAACTTTTCTCTCTCTCTCCGACTCGAACAAGCTCACTCATCAAGTTTTTGTCGTTTTCCTCCCAAATTTTTGCAAAGTTTTTCTCCTTTAAGGCCGGTAAGTCCATTATACCCTTCCTTTTAAGTTTATTTTCAATTTTCATGCATTTATCATGCATTTTTATTTGAAAATTTCGAACCTATGCATATTGGGATTTTTGATGATTCAAGCTATTTTTTGTGAATTTGATCATTGGGTTTTTGTTGGGAGATGTTTTAAACTTGATCTATGATGCTTAATTTGATCAATTTGGGGTTTTGTGATGAATTGAAATTCTAGGGCTTGAATTAATCCGAATTGGGGATTTTGTTCAAATTGGGTGAAATTGATGAAATTGGCTTGATTAATTGATGTAGTTGATCATTCTAAACTGTATGTTGTGTTGTGTGATGATCAATTGGTCAATTTGTTTTACAAACAAACAAGTGGTTTTTCAAATTTTTGGGGTTTTTGATAGAAACTCTTTGCTCAAGCCAAATTTTGTGAATTTGACCTTAAATTGAACTTAGTTTCACTACATTAGAGCATGCATCATGACATTTAAACTGTTCATGCATCATATAGATTTTTGTTTTATATGTGTTTTGAGCTAACTTGCAGTCTGCCCTTTGTTTTTCCTTTTTGTTCTTTTTGGTTCTACTTTGTGTCCTTGTCCTTTCCTTAGCACCATGCCTAGGAAGACTAGAGCTCATAGGACTCTCTCCTCTTCTTCTGAGTCTCCCTCTAGGAGTGAGCTGTTTAAGGATGCCAAAACCAGAGAGGCTTATGATAAGTTGAACAGTAAGAGGAAAATTTGGGCTGAGAGTTTTGTTATTTTAGATGAGGTTGATCCTACCATTAGGGCAAATTTTGAGAGTAGGGGCTGGCTGTCCTTGTTGGAGATAGATCATCCACCCTCGACCGCCCTGATTAGAGAGTTCTACTCGAACCTCTCTTGCCACGTCTATGATTCCAACACCCTTGTTAGGAGTTGGATACGAGGTGTTGAGTTCACCATTACCCCTAGGGTAGTGGCTGAGGCTCTTGGGGTCCCGATTGTTAGGCAGCCCAACTATCCTTATGAGAAGTCTCCACCCTTAGATGACGTCATGTCATACATCACTAGGTCTTCTATCCAGTGAGGTTCTAATCCTCAGATCACGTCCGCTGAGCTTTCTGAGACTTCCTATCTTTTTCTTTGGATAGCGTGTCATTCTTTGTGGCCTATCTCTCATCTTCACACCATCCCTATTGAGAGATGTGTGTTTTTGTATGCCCTTGTCTCTGGTGCTTCTATTTCTTTTCCTCATCTGTTTCTTCGTTCTTTAAACGAGATTCATAGGAGTAGTGTTGTAGGTCATGCTCTTATTTATCCTATTTTCATTCATAGGATTTTGTTGTTTTTAGGATTAAATGGTTTCCCTACGTTTGAGCCCGTTCATATTACTAGTCCCATAGGTGTCTCATTCCTTAGACAAAGGGCTGCTCATTTAAGACCTCCTCGTGTTCAGTCTTCTGGTGCTGTACCCCCTCCTCCCTCTTCTACAAGTGATGCACAGGCTGAGACGTCTGGTGCTGCTGCTGATGTTCCTCCACCGACTACTTCGGATGAGTTCGACATTCGACGTACGTTGGATCATGTCTTGAACGTTCAGGCAGCTCAGGGACAGATTTTGGTGGACTTGCTTGATGAGGTTCATGCTATGCGTGCAGAGTTGGCGCATTTTAGACGATCTCCTACGCCACCTCCTTTTGATGATGGATTCTGATTGCCCTTTGGCATTCCGTCACAAAAAGGGGGAGTAGCATTTTGAGTTGTTTTTGTATAGCTTGTAGAGTTTTTGTTGATAGGGGGAGCTTTTTGGTTGGTTGGAGCCTGTGGTGATTAGATTGTATCTAGGAGCTGCACTTTGTATTTTACATTCCTTTTGGCTCTTGATGTATTTTTGTTGGGCTATTCATGTTAGGGGGAGTTATATTTTTTTTATTTCTTGTTTCACTGCTTATTGATTTATATTTATGAGTTATTCACTGATATATGTCTTTATTTTGTGTTTTGGTGAAATCAAGAATTTACTTTGTTTACTTGTATTTTCCACACATGCGTTTATGCGTTTGTTGAGTATTTCAGGAAATACAGGTTGATTCAATTGAGCTGCTGTCTACTCTTGCAACTGATGGATAGTAGTTAGGATTGGATTTGTTATGTAAAGGGCTTTATTTTGTAAACTTTGAGCTTTTAGTTTGTGTTTTGTCACGGATTGCCAAAGGGGGAGTTTGTTAGGTTCTAAAGACTTAGGATTTAATGTATTTAGAACTCTAATGTGTATTGTTGGCAAACCATGATCAAAACAAGTTGTTTAGTCTTGTTTAGATGTGCTTAAAGTCATGCTGTTTATGTAAAGTTGGAATCGAGCTGATGCAGAATTAAATGTGCATCTCGGCTTGGCTCAATTGATCGAAGCTTAGGCTCGATCAATCGAAAATCGAGCAGATGCGTTTTTCTGCAGAATTTCCAACTCAGCCCTAACTCCTAAAACGTTTAGGGTTTTATGTTTTTGCCCTAGGTATATAAAGCAAACCCTAGCCACGTTTTTAGGTTGCTCATATTGCTGTTTGTGTGAATCTCTTGTGAGATCTGTGAGGAGCTTTCCTTTACACAAGCTTAGGATTATCAAGATTCAAGATTCGTTCAAGAACTTGATGATCATTCAGTTGCTGCCACAAGAGCTTAAAGATACACAAGCGGGTGTGCTTGTACTTGCTGGAGAATCCAAGAAAGAAGGAGTCCGTGGTCTCGGAGCTTGCACGTGGTCGTGTCAGTAAGTTTCTACTAATGAGTAGCAATAAGATGTTAGTGGTCTAAGTCTTATTGTAAAACTTCAATTCTTTCTATAGTGGATTCAAGTTTACCTTGAGGATAGCTAGGTTAAATCCTCCCCAGGTTTTTACCGGTGTGGTTTCCTGGGTCATCATATCTTTGTGTTATTTATTTTTCTGTTGCTATATACTTGATATGATTGTTTAAGTGTGATAACCTAGATTTGCATAATTTGACTAAGTTAATCACTTGGCTAATTTACTAGGTTAATCCTGTTGCTGTTTAAAGGGTCTAAAAACCGTACAGTCATCCACACGATACTATTTATTTTTGAATATGTCTATTTTCATTTATAATTAGATCACATATTTTTGTGTTAAAAAGTTGGATGGATGAAATTCTTAAGAATGCAATGCCATGCATTAGAGAATGCAACTCCATCCCTTTATAAAGTAACTCCAAACATTTCTTTTACTTATGCATTTTCAACAAAGATCTAATTTTATATTTTTCTTTGCAATTTCTATATCATCTTAAATTATGCGTAGTTTATTGCATTGACATGTAAGTCAAGATCTTTGATATGAATTTCAGTGCTAATATCACATGAGCTACTCGAAGCATCATTTTATATTTCGTTAAACTCACGTGCCATTACCAAAACTGCATGGAACATTTGGTAACATGGAGCAAGTTATAAACCCAAACACACACACACACACACACCCCACCAATGTGGGACAAGCCCATGATTTTTTTTTTCATTAAACTCACACGCCATTACCAAAACTGCATGCAACAGTTGGTAACGCAGAGCAAGTTATAAACCCAAACACACACACCCCACCGATGTGAGACATACTCAAAGCATCATTTATGTAATAGTATAAGTTGTTATAAGAATAAGGCAACTATCATGCAAGGCAAAGAACATGGAGTTTAGGTTCTTTGTATTTTGTGGAATAT
Source organism: Quercus aquifolioides (assembly GCA_019022515.1). NCBI lineage: Eukaryota > Viridiplantae > Streptophyta > Magnoliopsida > Fagales > Fagaceae > Quercus > Quercus aquifolioides. Next base: position 27,871,677 of record CM032328.1, on the reverse strand, counting down.
GCACATTTGAATTCGACAATTTTTGTAGGCAATATTTATCACAAAATTGGCAAAATCTGCACATTCTAGTAATGGGATTAAATATTGTGCCTATTTTAATATTGATTCAAACTCCACTGAAGTTAAATTGGCAATATTTTTTTTTTTTTAATTGAATAGCTGGAGATTGAGGGATTTCAAAAATCAATATTAGTCACATAAAGCAATTCAATTGAAAACAATGATACTCCAAAAAAAAGTAATTGAGGATTTTAAACCAAAATTTTTACAAAGAATCGCTACATACAGTTAGTTTCAACAATTGTGGTTAAGCTTGATTTTGCGCATGATGGTGGGTGACAAAAGAATATAAATTATTTGTCTCACTTCTTGTATTCCATTTTACACTCCAACAATCTTTGTATGCCATGTATTTGACTTTTTTATTTATTTATTTAAAATTATGGGACAACGCTTTAAAAGAAAGAAAAAAGGGAGGAAAAGAGAATTCAAAAACACAACTAACATTAATAGGGAAAAGAAAGAAATAAAAGAAGCGTTAACTTTTTTTTCATTTATGGAAAGCTTGCGAAACAAAAGAAGCGTTAAACTTTTCTATTTTGGTTTATTGAGAAGCGTTACACTTTCTCTCAAAAATAGTGTTACACTTTATATATATATATATATATATATATATATATATATATATTTCCCTATTTTGGAGAAAGAAGCGTTACACCTAGAAGTAGAAGAGGACAACCATTGGGCTAGTATAGAATCTATGGATATGCATGAGTGACATACATGGCTAGTATAGATATGCATGTGTAACATACATGGTAAAAATTTAATACTATAAAATTAAAAGTATTCAAATTCATAATTAGGAATTAAACCCCAATCCCCATGATAGAATAAATTATGCGTCCACATTTTTGTTTCTTTTTTATTTATTTATTTATATATATGGGTCTACAATTAATAACAAATTTTATATGGGTATAATTTTTGGCACATAATATATCAAATATTCTACGCAATATACATAGAATTGATCATTTATAATTGAAAAAAGTTTACAGAATTCATACGTCTAGGATCAACAATTGTGGTTAAGCAGGATTTTGTGTGTGCTGGTGGGTGATAGAGAATTCGAAAGGACAATACTTCAAATAAATGAAATGTTAAATTGTAAAATGCACTCCTAAAGTTTGGTGGCATTTGGAATTTACACCTAAAGTTTCAGAATTTGAATTTACCCTCGAATGGTCTATTCTGTTTGCATCAACAGCCCCTCCATCCATATTTTCTGTTAAGTGTCACATAAAATTGTCACGCGTGTTTAGTTCATCCAATTAAATGATACCATTTCATTTTCATTATGCCATTTTATTTTTAATTATTTAATTTTGTTAGGCTACAAAAATGATTTGGCATCATTTTATTCGACAAACTAAACACGTGGGGCAAATTTATGTGACACTTAATGGAATATATGGATTGGGGGGACTGCGAATGCAAACGGAATAGAACTTCAATGGGTAAAATCCAAATTCTAAAACTTCAAGGTATAAAATTCAAACACTTCCAAACTTTAAGGGTGTAGTTTGCAAATTATCCTAAAGGAAGAAACAAAACAAAATAGTGAGGAGGATTCAAAAAGACAACCAATTTTGATAGGAAAAAGAAAGAAACAAAAGCGTTACAGTATTTTTTTTTTAAATAAAAAATTTATGAGAATAGAAGCGTTACCTAAAAATTAGAAGAGGACAAAGATTGAGATAGTATAGAGAGAAATAAGTGACATGCATGGTAAAATTTAGAAGGATATTAAATGTATAATTTCAAGTCACTTAAAAAAGATGAACGTAAAAACAAAGCCAAAGTTTTTTTTTTTTTTTTTAATTCGATAGCTGGGGATTGAGGGATTTGAAAAAATTAAGATCAATCGTATAAAACAGTTCGATTGAAAACAATGATTCTTCGAAAAAAAGGTAATTGAGCATTTTAAAACAGAAAAAATGTTACAAAGAAATGCTACATACAATTAGATTAAAAAATTTTCGGTAATCTCGATTTTGCATGTGATGATGATTGATAAAAGAATATAAAATTTCTTTCCCACTTTTTGTGTTCCATTTTACAATCAAACAATCATTGTGTGACATGTGTTTGATTTTTTTTTTTTTTTTTTTTTTCCATTTTAACTATGGGACAATACTTGAAAGAAAGGGGGAAAATTTGGGGAAAAGAGAATGTAAAAACACAACTAACATTAAAAGGGAAAAGAAAGAAACAAATGAAGTGTCACATTTTTTTTTTCCTTTTATGGAAAGCTTATGAAAGAAAAGAATATGTTTTGGTATATTGCAAAGCATTACACTTTTACTCAAAAAAGCTTTACACTTTAATATTTGTCCTTTTTTGGAGAAAGAAGTGTTACTCTTCTTCTTCTTCTTCTTTTTTTTCTTTTTTTTTTTTTGGGAGAGTTAAGAAGCGTTACACTTTAGAAGTAGACAAGGACAACAATTGGGCTAGTATAGATATGCATGTGTGACATAGATGGTAAAAATTTAATGCTATAAAATTAAAAGGATTCAAATGCATAATTAGGAACAAACCCCAACTCCCCATAACTCTATCCAAGCTCTTGAAAATGCCCAAGTTTTGTAAGCAGGCTTCAAGTTTTGCGAATATTTTGAAAAGGGCCCCTTTTCGCTATGACGGGTATTGGTTCCTAGATTGATCATGTATATGGTGATGTCCGTTTGGAAATAGCTTATCTAGCTTTTTGCTGAAAAACTTTTGCTAAAAGTGTACTAAATTATACTTGTACATTGAAAATTTTTGAAAAGAGTAAAAAAATGTAGGAAAAAGTGAAGTTTTAAAAAGCTGTAAATTCAAAAAGACAAGTAACAAAGATGAGAGAAACAGAAGAAGTGCTACACTTTCTTTTTTCTTTTTTTCTCTTTTAAAACTTTTTTATAAGCATAGAAGCACTACACAAAAAAGTAGAAGATGACAAGATTGGGGATTTGGGATAGTACAGATAGACATAATTGACATACATGGTTAGACATGGCAAAACGGGCGGGTCGGGTTGGGGTCGGGTCGGGTCAATCGGGTTGCGGGTCGGGTCGGGTTGACCCGTATTTTTCACATGAATTTTTTTATTTTTTATTTTTATATAGAAAACAACATGTATCTGTCATTTGGAAAGTTATGCAACAAATTACTTAATGTAAAATGCATTATTTTGAATTCGCCACTTATATCAAGAATGAACTCAGTTAAACTTATTAATACTTATTCAACAATTTTAAAATTATACAAATCCTAACATTACTATCTAAAACAAAATAACACAAAGATAAGTAAAACAAATACACAAGTTTTATTTCTACACAATATCAACATTCCAAATATAAAACAAAATTACAAATGACTTATTGGATAACTCATTTGATAAAGAATAAAAATATATAAGAAATTTACAATCTTGAAAATTAATTTTATAATCTATTATCAATTGTGGTTGACACTCTATTTCAATTTGAGATATACTTTAAAATTTGATTGCTTACTTATTTATACATGGTCTCTTTTATGAATATCATATTATTGTTAAGCAACACACACTCTAGGAAATATCATAATTTATTTTGAAAAGCCGTTTATTTTGGACATAAATTATTAAAAAATAGGTCTAAGTATTCATAATTTATGCTAATTTGATACTTTAGCTTCACTATTTTTACACTTGTGAATATTTCTCACATGTCTACAATTTTAAATCTATGTTTTTAACTCTACTGTAACCAGATTATCTTGTCATGTACTTTGCTATTTGATATCTAAAAATATTTACTCATTATAGAATGTTCAACCATTTATCTTTCAATTAATTTGCATATAGTTATGTAAATGTATCAATTGTTTCCTTAAAGTTCACAATAAACAATTAAACCAATATTGTCTTAGTTTTACTATTTTTTTACCCCAAAAAAAAAAAAAAAAGTTTTAAAAAAAATGGTTCGGGTCGGGTCGGGTTGACCCGCAAAAAGCACGGGTCGGGTCACGGGTCAACCCGTTTTTGCTTCGGGTCAAAAAAATTGGGTTCGGGTCGAGTCGGGTCAGAAAATTCTAACCCGTTTTGCCATGTCTATACATGGTATTATTTTTTATTTTTTTTTTGAGGAACGACATACATGGTAAAATTTAAAAGGGTTTTAAATGCATAATTAAGAATCACTTAATAAAGATGAATGAAGAAGAAGTCAAAGATTATTATTATTACTTTTTAAAACTTGATAGTTAGGATTGAGGGATTTGAAGAAACCAATACTAATCATATAAAGCAATTCAATTGAAAACAATGATACTTGGTAAAAAGGTCATTGAGAATTTTAAAGCTGAAATATTACAAAGAAACGCTACACATGGTTATGTTCAACTATTGTGGTTAAGCTGGATTTTGCATGTGATGGTGGGTGATAGAAGAATATAAATTATTTATCCCACTTTTTGTATTCCAGTTTATGCTCCACTTATCATGGTATGCCAGATGTTTGATTTTTTTTTTTTTTTTCCATTTAAAAATTTGGCACAATACTTCAAAGAAAGGAAAAATAGGTGAAAAGAGAATTCAAAAAACACAACTAACATTAAATATAATAGGGAAAAGAAAGAAACAAAAGAAGCATTACTCTTTTTTTCTTTTATGGGAAGTTAGTGAAACAAAAGAAGCGTTACACTTGTTTGTTTTGGTTTGTTGAGAAGCATTACCTTTTACTTAAAAAAGCTTTATACTTTTTTTTTTCCTTTTTCGAGAAAGAAATTTTACACTTTAGAAGTAAGAGGACAACAATTGGGATTGGGTTACTATAGATATGCGTGAGTGACATACATGGTAAAACTTTATTGCTATAGAATTAAAAGGATTCAAATGCATGATTAGGAATCACTTAAAAATGAAGAATATTATGGGAAGATCAAAGATTCTTCATTGAGAGAATAAGGTAGCAATTTGATTGCATTAAGAAAAAAAAAACTATTAAGAAAAGCCAAAATTTTCATGAATTTATATAGTGCGCATTTAATGTAATAGATATTTTTTCTTCCCTTAATGTTATAGAAATTTGCGAAGACATTGGTACCTCTTCGAGTTTTCCACAAAAACGATCATTGTCATAACTATCAGATAAAGAAAAAAGAAATAAGAAAAAAAGAAGAAGGTAAACATACAGTCATTTAGGAATAATAATTGTATTTATTATTGACACGTGGCACATTTAGACGCACTAAACCCATGTGTTCTTATTATAACTTGCCATGTGGACTTTATCGTTCACATGTTATGAGAAATTTGAGTAACACACCACATGACAAACATTGGAAAGTCTCATATATGTCAAATGACGAACTCTCAGGTTAGGCTTCCACTTTAATTAGATATTATTAATAATCCATAAGCCAAGCAATGCACGGACAAATTCAACATAATATATTTTTTCCCCTCTTTATTTTTTTGTTATAAGTATGAAATTTAATCATTATGGTATTTATGAATAGACATTTATTATGAGTTTTTATGGCCCAAATAAAATGTCACGACATTTTCACCTATCATCACACGCTAAATCCTGTTTAATGCGTTACACTAATTCGGAGACATTGCCGAGTGAAATATTATCCACACCTCTATTTTCTAGCTCCTCAAGAGACAAGAAGGGAGGAGAGAGAGAGAGAGATGGGGTTTGGAAGGAGTGCGAGCATAGATGGTGGAGTAAGCTGTGGAAAGGATGTGAGAGGTCATGGCAGTGTCAATCCAGCCTGTGCAGAGTTAGGAAGGAGTGGGGTTTAGGTAGGGAGTTTCCATTTAATTTGAGCATTGATTAAAATTTTGTTAGGATCTTTCTATTATTGGAAAATTCGAAGACAAGTTTGGGTGCATATAATTTTAGATTGTATTTAATGTATTGTTATGGGTTTAATTTTGTAATGGGTTGAAGAGGTTAGAAGCTAAAATTTGGAATTGCAGGCTAAAGGAACTCACACGAGTGAATTGGGAGGATCATGCATGTGAATTTGTTTGGCAAATGCTTTTTTTTTTTTTTTAACAATTGAGGTAGCGATTTTGCCAATCACTTTAAGGGTCATTGGCTCGAGAGAAAATGTAAGAACCTGAGAGTTAGAGAAATTCCTCAACCTCCCTTTATAAGCTTCATTTCCCACAAATTTTCTAGACCCAATTTCCATATTGAAGAGTTAGAGAGAGTCCTAAAACCCTAGTGTAAAAACCGATTCTATCTCTCTATCTTCTCCATCTTAAATTGCCAAATTCTGTGGGAGGAAAATTCATAAAACACATTGAAATCTTCAGAGTTCTTGGTTTTAGGGAATCATTGGAGTGATCTCAAAATTTCCTAGGAGAATTGGTCATTGCAATTGGAAGCTTAATTGCAGATTTGAAGACTATCAAGAAGAAGGGATTCGAGGAGTTGGTTACTAGGACCTGGAGCCTCAAGTACATAGTCATTACTTGGAGGGTTTTGTAAGTGATATCTACCGCAACTATTCTTGATTAATGGATCACTTGGCACTAGAGGCCCCAAAGAGTTTTTTTCGACTAATTCTCAGGTTATTTCTCTCCATAAATACTTTGATGTTTTTGTAGTTGCTTGTTTTTCTTTTTGCTTGGGATTTTTTTATGATTATTTATCCATGCTTATGTCAATTGGTTAATAACTTAAACAAGTAGGATAACTTTCACTTGTTAGCTGAAAACAAAGCCGTAAAATGTGGGTTCTAAATTGGTTCCTTTCAAGTTTGATCTGGAATGCGATTTTGGGTTGGGTGATTCAATCTAGAATGATGATTTTATTTTGGGACGGGGGCGGGGTGGTTTAAAACTTAAGTATAACCCTAGAGCTCATTTATTAGGTTCCCTATTAAATTTTAATAACCAGTTGCGTTAACCGAGTAAAAATAGATAGTGTCATCTTTGCTAGGGATAATTAGATTCAATGCAATTAGGTGTTATCTTTTCCAAGCTCTTCTTTGATTCCTAGCAAAACTAGAGACAATTTGTTGAAGCCTATTAGAGTATCGAGGATATATATATTGTGCCCTAGCTGACACAACATATGAAATCCTTTGGTTACTTCGGTTGCTACAAGATTTAGTGGTGCTCATTGCCTATGCCACTTCAATCAATTGTGACACCCTAAGTGCCATTCAAATTGCTCATAATAATGTATTTCACAAAAGATTGAAGCAAATCGAGATCAATTGTTATATCTTCTGGATTCCCTCTTTTCAAGGTTCTGTCTTGCTGATCTCTATTGCTTCCCAAGTTCAACTTGCAAACATCTTTACCAATACACATCCCTCAGAACACTTTCATAATCTAGTTTCCAAACTCAAGTAAGTCTCTCAATTACTTGTATTGTTGTACATCACTCATATATCTACCTACATAAAAGTAATCCCTTGTACAATTTCACACACAATTCAATATATAGAGAATTAATCCTCGTTCACACAAATGTTGTATGTTGATGTGTAAGGAACACTTGAAATTTTTATTTATGAAACCATTATTTGATGTGAATCATTCTCTATAACAATGTTTGGAAGATAATTAAAACATTTGATGAGGCCTTGCACAGTCAATGGAAAAACTATTTCAAATGCAACAATCTTTGGAAGATAATTACAACATTTGATAGGGCCTTGCACAGTGAATGGAAAAACTATTTCAAATGTGCAACCGTTGCATGTGCCCGATCCATACAAAAACTTTTGGGAACTACTTAAAATTAGACTCCACACACCACTATGACCAATAGAAGTCAAGTATTATGCACACAATTCACGTCAACTTCATAGTCAATGGTATATAAGTCTTTTTCCTTTGATCCAACAGAACATCCTTGAATTACTTGGTTCAAAGTTCAACCTTTTTTTTTATGGGTATGTTAAATTCAAAAGGCATGTCAACTGATATTTTAAGTGAGGAAATGAATCTCCCTTATTCAAAAGACGTGAATGAGGATTAAACTCCCAAAATTTAGGCTCTGTAATTTCATCATAAAGTATAAATTATGTGAACGCAGGACGCACTGAATAAGGGAGAGAAGAAAGAAAAAAAAAAAGAAAAAAAAAAAAAAGACAGAAAGATTTCACAAATAAAAACACTCCATGCGATGTCAGTATCCAAGGTGAAAAGTGAAAACTACACTTTTCATTTCAGAAGTCCACCTATAACTTTATTAAACCACACACTAAATCACGACAAGCATGAAATCACCATAGTACCATACCATGTTGAAGTTCTTCATAGTTTATACTTTTTAAGGAAAGGAAAAATAGAGTGAAGAAAATGCTTTCAGGTGCTGCAAGCACTGAAGGTTCAAATAGAGTAAAGAAAATGGCATCAGGTGCTGCAAGCACTGACGGTTCAAATAGACTGAAGAAAATGGCACGGAAGGTTCATTTGTTCCATCTTCAATCTGTTGCAACGAAGAAAGGCTTTCAGTGAGAACACTAATAGTTAAGCTGATTAATAAGAAGTTAATCATTGAAGGAGCAAAGCCTACCATTTACATGTCCAGCAAAAATAAAACTATCAACTTTCAACATCTAAAATGTGACTATATAGGTAAAAGAAATGATTGAGCTAAACATAAAATCCGAAGCGGAATTTTATAGTTCCCATTAAATATAGATTTCTTAATTTTGAAGTACCTGATTGACCTTACTGTCATCACCCTGTAGATTGTTTGTGTTGTTCTGTTTTTTTCCTTGAATGCCAACTTTACCAATTTCTTAATTTCATGATCTACTTCCCAAGTACCAGCTTGACCTTACCATCATCACCCTTCAGCTTGACCTCTGAATAGGCAATTTTAGTAATCATCGAGTCTTGGTAATTTTAAGTACTTCTAGAAGTCTTTTTTCACACTGTTGAGTACTTTTTCTGTTTGGTTTAATTGTTTCCACTTTTTTCTGTATGAGAAGCCCATTGGTGACTTAGCCCATTGATAAAGAGCAATCATTATTGAGTGAACTCCATAGATTTTAAATCATATTACTATATAAAAATTAGTTTTTTACCTGCGTTAGAGTTACTTTTATTTGTTATTTGTCATATACATTGAGCTAAAAGTCAGGTTGTCCAAACATACAAAAACAAAGATACATATGTAATGATCAGTTAAATAATCATGATAAACTATGCACAATATAAAATTGAAGAGAGAGAGAATATACTGTTGAGAAGAAAAAGTTTACACGCAGAAGAACCCTTTGGTAACTCTGATATTATCTTGAAAATATGATGACTTTCCTCCAAATCCGACAAGCCAGTAAGAATGTCCATTCTTTCCAAGACTTTTGCATTCTTCAGAATATATTTTATGAGTTCCACTTCATGTTCCAAGCTTCTAAAATGTAATAAAGAAATTCTCCGAATGCGTAATTCTAGACATTTGGGAACATGGAGTGGCTCTGTCCAGCTCAACTCATGTGGTCCTTCGGTATCCTCCTGATGAAACCAGACCCACTAGTAATAAAACATGCTAAAAGAAGATTAACTAAAATAATAGTATTTTAAAACCAGACTGACCTTATTAATTATAAGTTTCACAAGATTAGGAGCACTTTCAAGCAAATTTGGTAGTAGATGCCATTGGCAGCATCTTACTTGAAGTTGCAGCGATCTCAAATTGTTAAGCATGGGAAGAGAGAAATCAAAACAGGGAGACTGCATAGAAAGGGAGATAATACCACAATAACATTATTACAATTAGAACAAGAAAGAACCAGCAATTTGATAGAGAAACAAAGGGTTAGAAATCTGATGGCCCCAGAATCAAAAGATGCCAAAGGAGTTTAGGTGCGTTTGGTGTACCATGTTTTCATTGGCTTATTTTGTCTAGAAATAAATCTTTCTAACCAATAAATTATACCAAACTAGAACATTTGGGTAGCTGTGACTAAGATAAAATGTATTAATCAGTAATGTTTATTGAACACTTTGAAATAATAACAAACTAGCATAAACTATCTAATCAAGCTTGAAATTGAAGAACGTACTAAGAATTACTACTAAAATACTATAACTCAAAAGGAAGGGAAGTACCTTAGCATACTGCAATGTCAAAGTTTGAGCGTCAGCGAGCGGTCCAAGAAGGTGACTGTAGTTTTCAAGGTCACTAGCTTTTTGCCCATCTTCAAATAAATCAAAGGTCGTTTTAACAACGTTGTTCATCAAATCATATTGGAAAATTGAATCGACTAGATTAAGAAACTTAAGATTGGGCACATTTATCTCAAGTTTAAATCTATGATCTTGTGCTTCAATAATGGCGCTGAGCCACTCAACTGTAGGATGACAGATATTAAGAGCCATTGTATCGTCTTGTTGATCGGTCCAAACTGACAATTTTTGGAGGTGTGGGGAACCAGTTAAGAGGCTATGAAAAGAGTCCTCATTAGCGTACTTAACTTTGAGAAGACGAAGATGCTTGACCTTCGGAAGATAAACAGATTCTGAATGACAATTCAGAACAACCATTCCATATAGTGTCATAATCTCCAGTGATTTGCAACTGAAAACACACTGAGGCAACTCAAATGGTCGCCTAAGAAAGAGCCTGACATCGATTTCTTCAACACCGTGCCTAATTGCGTAATAAATCCATGCACGGACATGGAAATGGATTGATTGATTTGGAGAAATGAGTTGGAGTTTGAATTTCTTCAAAGGGACTGGTTTGCGTACAGCCAAAACTCCGCATACAAAATGGATAAAAGTCATGCGGTTATTATTGTCATGGTATCTCTGGTCCGGTTTTTCTGTGTCTTCGAAATCAAGAGCTGGGACCATAGTCCAGAGCGGCTTCCACCTTGTTGACAATATTGATGTGGCGACGGACTGTTTGGTTGGGATAAATGAAAGGATGTGACAGATCAGAGGGTCCGGTAGATTGCTGATCCCGTCGACCTCTACGTAATTATCGCATTTTGAGTTTAATTCCATCGCCATCTAATAAAAAAGGGTCTGATGAAGGTTAAGAATTTGCAGATCAGCTGAGAAGAACACTACTGAACTGATTCACCACGGAAACCAGATAGGATATTAGTTTTAATCCAAAATAAAAATTTTGTAACGAATTACCTATGAGTTTATTCAACAATCAACTCCCCCAATTGACAATAAATTAGTCCTGCATGCCAAAAATTTCACGCTTTAAATTCCATACACTTACAAGTAGAAATCAATACACTTGTGTAATTGAAGAATGGCTAATTGTTAGTACACATTTTTGCACACAGTACACTTTATTTTTTGAATTGAAATGTCTTGAAGTCACGATTTCAGTTCAAAAACTAAATTGTGTATACTTTGTGTGTAATAGATCAGTGTGTAATAGACATGCATACAAACAATTACCAAGAAACTAAAAGCATGACGGCCTTCAAAATCATAACTTTACTTATTCAAAAAAAAAAATCAAATCAAATCAAAATACAAAATATGATATAATCATCTCCGACCTGAAGCGATTAAGAATCAGACAAGCTGAAGGCCGAAGACTTTTATCAAGGAAGGGAGATTATTGGGAGTGAGGGAGAGAGAAAGGGTAGAGGGATATGAGATTATTGCTGTTAAGTATGCAATTAACTAATTGATATGGGGGTGACGCTTTAAAGCAAGAACTTCATCAAACTCATTGTGTTCTTACTTCTTAGAGCCTCCCCTTCAAAGTTTCCTAGGCCCCTCTATTTGGGATTCTCTCAAACAGATTTAGAGGCTATCTTTGGTCTACTGCTTTGTCTTTGCTGATTTCAACGAAGTAATGTCCCAAGCAGAGAAAAGAGGTGGCAGGGCTTTTGCCTCATCATCTTGATGATGCTTGTTTGGTTCATTTAAGCTATGCTTGCAATGCTTTCACCTGGTAAAATAGAAGAATTGACATACAATGTGAGATGGAGAGGGCTATTTTCGTCATTCTCTAGTTCATCCAATAAAATGATGCCATGCCATTTTTATTATGCCATGTCATTTTTAATCATTTAATATTTTAGGCTTCAAAAATGATATTGGACAAACTAAACATACGTGGCAAATTTATGTAGCACTTAATCGATAATATGGACGGAGGGGCTGCTAATGCAAACAAAATAGAACTTCAGGGGGTAAAATCCAAATTTTGAAAAATGTAAAATACAAACACCCCCAAACTTTAAGGGAACAGCTTACAATTTAGCGTAAAAGAAAAATAGTACCTAAACAAAAACATAAAAAATAAAATATAAAATAATAAACAAGGGGAGGATTCAAAAAGACAACCAATATTAATAGGAAAAAGAAAGAAACAAAAGAAGCGTTACACTTTCTTTTTTTTCTTTTTAAAAATTATGAGCATAGAAGAGGACAAAGATTGGGATAGTATAGAGAGATATAAGTGACATACATGGTAAAATTTAGAAGGTTTTTGAATGCATAATTAGAAATCACTTAAAAAAGATGAGTGAAAAAAAAAGTCAAAGATTTTTAAAATTTTTTTTACTTAGATAGTTTGAAGAATTTGAAAAATTCAATATCAATTGGATAAAGCAATTCAATTAAAACAATGATACTCAGAAAGAAGGTAATTGTGCATTTTTAAACTGAAAAATGTTACAAAGAAATGCTACATATAGCTAGGTTCAACAATTGCAGTTAAGCTTTATGTGTTCTATTTTAAACTCCAACAATCATTGTATGCCAAGTGTTTGATTTTTTTTTTTTTTTTTTCTCTCATTTTATTTTATGGGACAATACTTCAAATAGAGGGGAAAAGGGAGAAAAGAGAATTCAAAAACACAACTAACATTAATTGGAAGAAGAAAGAAACAAAAGGAGCATTACACTAATTTTTTCTTTTATGGAAAGCTTGTGAAACAAAAGAATCTATTTTGGAATATTGAGAAGCATAAGAATTTTACTCCAAAAAACGTTTGTTTTCCTTTTTTGGAGAAAGAAGCATTACACTTTAGAAGTAGAAGAGCAACAATTGGACTAGTATAGATATGCATGAATTATTGAATGGCATACATGGTAAAAATGTAATACTATAAAATTAAAAGGATTCATATGCATAATTAGGAATCAACCCCAACTCACCCATAACTCTATCTAGGCCCTTGAAGGGTTGGCAATTCATGTTCGCATGTCGGGTTCGTGTTGTGTAGACTCAAGATTATTCGACTATCAAAATTCCTTAACCCTAACACAACACGTTTATTAAATGAGTCAAGATTCCTTAACCCTAATATGACTTGTTTATAAAATGGGTTAGTCATGTAAACCCGTTTATTAGATTTTATAAATAAAAAAATTCAAATTTTAGTATTAAAAAAATTGATCTTAACTATGAAAAACCAAAAAAAAATTAATTTTTTTAATATAAAATTCAGAACTAACAAGTAACTTCGTCACAAATAATCATTCAAAACTAAAGCATATCTCAATATTATAAATAATCAATCACAATATGTCAAACAAAATAAACCACAACAATTAATAAATTTATATACTTAGGGTAGAAGAGTATATTGGTAAAATAACATTTAATTAAATGAGACAAACGAGTCAAATGGTTTCCATGGGTTTCCAATGAATATGACACATTTATTAAACAGGACAGTCGTATCAACCTTTGACACGAACCCGTTATGTCTTAACCCATAACCTGCTAGTTTTAAGTCATGTTCGCATATCGTATTGAATTTTGTCACCCCTAACTTCAAAGAAAGGAGAATATGGGGGATAAGAGTATTTAAAAACACAACTAACATTAACAGGGAAATTTAGAAAGAAACAAATGAAGAGTTACGCTTTTTTTTCTTTTATGGAAATTTTGTGAAATGAAAGTATCTGTTTTGGTATATTGAGAAGCACTACACTTTTACTCAAAAAAGAGTTACACTTTATTGTTTTTCCTTTATTTGGAGAAAGAAGCGTTACACTTTAGAAGTAGAAGACGACAACAATTGGGCTAGTATAGATATGCATGAGTGACATACAAGGTAAAAAATTAATTCTATAAAATTAAAAGGAAAATGAAACCAGATCTAACCAAATATGGGTAATTTGTAATTAACCCTATTATTATTATTATTATTATTATTATTATTATTATTATTATGCTAAAATGCAAATTACACCTTTAAATTTGACTGAAATTCAATTCAATTCAATTCTCTAACTTTACTTTTGTTTAAGTGAGTCCTTTAAGTTTTAAATTTATTCAATTCAAGCATTTTGTCCAATTCCATTAAAAATTTTCCATTAAATATGCAATTAACTAATGAAAATATATTCTTTGGAAAAAAAAATTCTCGCATAAAAAATCTATAAAATATTTTATATATTTTTTTCATGTGAGAAAAATGTTTTTTTAATGATAATTTTTTAACGAAATTGAATGAAATGCTTAAAATGAATAATTGAAACTTAGAGGACTCAATTGAACAAAAGTAAAGTTAAAAGGCTGAAATAAATTTTAGTCAAATTTAAATGGTGCAATTTGCATTCAGCCTTATTATTAAGTAGCTAGTAGTAGTTTAGTAAACTGAATTGAATTTGAATTTTTTTGAGATTACAGTATGAGAAGTTTTTGTTTTAGTTACATAATGTTCTATTTTGTGTTTTATTTTTTTTATTTTTTGTACCCAAAGGTTTATTAACATTACCTTTTTTTGGAGAATGTTAATATATTCCAAAATTCATTTCGTCATGTAGTAGCTAGGACTGTCCACCCAACCCAGCAAACCGACCAACCCGAGCAACCCGCACGAACCCAAACCAAGAACCGCCCAAACCGACCACTCCGACGTCTGTTGCGGGTTGCCGCCCACGGAACCCGACATTTTCAAGTCGGTTGGCAGATTTCCTCCCCAAAACCCGAGCCACCCGACCTGAGCATAAAACCAAAAGCCTCCGGCGATATTCGAAGGATTTTCAACGAACACTTACAAAAACCGGCGATATTTGGAGTTCTCCGGCAAAGATTACTTGAAATCCCATGAGATCCAGTAAGATCTCGTTGAGATCTAGTCCAGATCCAACAAGATCCGGTGAGATCTCATTGAGATCTGGCAAGATCTCGTCATGATCTGGCCAGATCTCAATGGATCCAAAATAACTCACCGGTGATACAACCCGAAACCCGACAAGTCCAGAATCGGCCGATCCGACTAGCACTCCGGGTCAGTTTTGGATTCCGTTTTCACCCACCGGAAAAGTTTCGAGTCGAGTCCGGGTCGGGCACAAACCCGACCCGGCCCGACCCATAGACACCCCTAGTAGTAGCAACAACAATTTTTTTTATTGGTACTGTAGTAGCCCTTTGGTTGGGTATTGGAGCAACATTACCTATTGGTAAATCCTTAACTATAGGTCTTTTTTAATTTTTTAAATTGATTCAATTGTGAAATAAAATATCATGACATGGGTATCTAGGGAGAATTTGCTTTGTATCAACTATTCCATTCAGGCCATGTGGGCTGCCACATGTAATGGCATGTGGCATAAAATCTAATTTTCTGAAAATATAATTTTTTATTATCATCATTGATCATATCAATTTTTTCTATCCACAACTTAGTGGCAAGAATTATTGACACAATACCAAAAAGTTGGGAACTAAACCGACACAAAACTTTAGAAACCATTTTAACATATAAAACACACATTAGAGACTAAATTGATAACTAAACATATGAAAAAATCACGGAGAATTTGTAGTATATTGGTTAAAATTTAAAGTGATTAAAAAAATCTTTTTGAGAAGTTAAAATGATAATTAGGATAAATTCTTACAAAAAAATAAATCCCAATGAAGAAAGAATGCAACAAGAAAGCCGAAATAAGGACAGGCAACAAAAAAAAGGTAAATTTGTTTGGTGTTGCCTTTTGATGAGGTTCCTTATCCTTCTTCGAGAATTGAATATTAATCTAATATCCATCATAAAAAAAGCATCCATCAACATTTATGTTCTCAAAACCAACGAAAAATATCCAATAGCTTTCATAACAATAACATCAAACTGTATCCTAAAAATAACCATAAAATAGAAGCATAAGAGCCTAATTCAAATAATGAATATACTATACTATTCTCTTGACTTCAATGAAGAAAATAAAGATAGCAATATCAATAACTACAATGTGATTCTCTTCTAAATTGACCAAATATTGCAAACGCCACATTTCAATCATACTGAATACCCCGAATTAGATTTCTAGTGCCCTGCACTATCAATAACATCCACATAAACTATCAGAAAGACTAATTCCCCAATAAATTGGAGAATAAAATTATGCAAAAAGTTCCACTTTCACAGTCATATAATCAAACCTTAGTGGGTACTAATTCCACCCGCAATAGATTTCTCAATATTCAATACAAAATAAATTTGGCACATGCAATATGGTTATGAAAGGGAAAACCTTAACGGAAAAACCCCAACAAGTGATATATAAGTCACCACGCCTTAACAAACCAAAGAAATTAAAACAAAGAAAAAGTAAATCCTAACTAATCTACTTTCGCTTGAAATTTCAATTGCATTTAGGCTGCGTTTGGCTCAATGTAAAATGATTTCAAAGTGTAAAATATTTTTCAGAAATGAAAATGATTTTAGGTGTTTGGTCACATCACAAAAAATGTTTTGGAAAACATTTTAAGGTATTTGGTTGTGTTTCTGAAAATCCTCTAGAAAACACATTCTCTCACATTTTCTCAACTTCCAAACAAATATTATAATAGGAAATCTGAATATATAAACCAAATCAACAAAAAAACATAACAAAAAATATTCAGTCTTTTCTCAAAAATAAGCACCGATCGTGAGAGAGGGAGAGGGAGAGATAGATTGAGAGAAAGATCGGTGGGTGGGTCTGCAGGAGGCGAGATGGGCGGGTGGGTCGACAGCGGCAAGATCGGCCGGTGGGTCTGATAACGGGGAGATCAATGAGAGGGTCTGAAGGAGGCGACGGGGACGAGATTAGTTTGTAGATCAGAGATCATGTTAGCTTCTCGACTTTGGTTGGTCAGAGGGAAAGAGAGAGGAAGAGAGAAGAGCAAGCTTCCTTGACCGACAGTGTAGATCTGTGGCGAATACGATGACGGTCTGGTGAGGCTGAGGCATGAACCTGCGACGCGATCAGACCGGCAAAGGTTGGATTGTCTTCTTAACTTTCCCTTCTAGCTCTCTCTCTCTCTCTCTCTCTCTCTTCGGGTGTGTAACGCCCCAGTCAATCAGACAAAATAAAAAGTAAGGATCAGATTTTTTTAGTTCCCACGTGCCCCCCACCTAACACCCTTCCCCACCACTCATTTTCACTCATCCCCTTACCTCTTTGACCGGCTTCTCACTTCTCATTTCTTTCTTTTTCTTCTTTTTCATTGCCCGTCTAACAGTTCTCTTCACTCCCTCAAACTCTCCCGCCGGTACCTCCACACCACCATTTCCACCATCATTTTCCAGTAAGATCACCGGAAAATTCTTGAGAACCCATAAGCAATTTCACATCCTTTTTTTGAGGTAAAAATTTCTAATTTTTTTGTGGGTTTTACACTTTTGCTTGAGGTTATTGTTTATCTAAGCTTTAATAATGATAACCATGTGATTTATGAGTATTGGAAGTGATATTTATGTGTTTGTATGTATGGGTTTTGTATTGGTGGAATTATTTGATGAGTGGGTATATGGTTTGTGCTAATGATGACTACTTAAGGTTTATGTATGGTAGAAAATTTAGGGGTTTTGAGTTATAACATGTGATGGTTGGTAAATCTAATTTTCCATTGCCATTGGGTTTATTTGGAGTTAGTTGAAGTTCTAAATTTCTTGTCTTGGAGGATATTTTGATTTTGCTTTCATGGGTCTCTTAATGATGTAGTGTAAATTTTATGGAAGCTAGTGATAATGTTGGAGATGATATTAAATGGGTTAACTTTATAAATTGGAGTTTATGCCTTGTGAATCAATTTGTTGAGAAACTTTGGAAGTGGAATACATTAATATTGATGAGGTTAAATACTAGGCTTGCCTAATTGAGTGCTTATTTGGCAATTCCTAAATTGTAGCTAGATACAATTTCAAGCTCTATGCTTATTGTGATAGGTTTACTTGATATTGTTTAGGTTCTAACTAATCTCTTTGGAGCTGGGAGAATTAGGCTTTTGCGGGTTGCAAGGTAAGTAGCTTTTTAATGGGATTTTTGAAAAATAACTATGTTGCATAAATGTTGTTTTGGGGTTAGACACGCTTTTGGAAACTACTTATGGAAACTATATTTTCCTAAAAACTATTGTGTCGTAACCTTAATATATATATATATATATATATATATATATATATATATGATTATATATGAAAATGCATCATATTTGGTATTGCATTTGGGGAAATGCATGAATTGTTGATATGGAAAAATAAGCATCTTTTATTTAATCTTTGATAAGGAATTCATGGATTTTATGGTATATTAGAAAATTTAAAGATGCTTATCTTGTCTTGTTATGTGAGAAATTGTTAGAAAATCTTTTGACAAGAATGAAGTTGAAAACCTTACAAACTTTGTGGAAGTTAGATTATTTAAGGTTTTTCTGAAACTATTTGGTTATAAACTATCTATTTGAAAGGAAATGTATACCTGTGAGCTTTATGTGGTTTTAACACCATGCCATGTGTGATTTTTCGGTGATCACCCGATTTGGTTTCTGTAGTCTTTGTGACAACGAAATCAAATCTAAGTCCGTGCCCTTTCACTTTGGATGACGCGTTCTTCCCTGCTGCCCATGGGGGGAGGAGGTTCCTTGATTGTGTGTGAGTGAGGCTGCTACCCATGGGGCCAAGAGACCACATGCAAGAGATGTCCTATTTGACACGCTCTCTCTACAGCCCATGGGGGGAGAGAAAAACCTTGAGGGTATGTGTGAGGCTACTATCCATAGGGCCAAGAGTCTGCATACCAGAGAGGACAATATCATGCAAGTTGTGAATGGGTGGATCCCCTGATCAGTCTATGAGGTAGTGTGGTATATTTGTGATAATTTACCTTATGTTAGATATTATGGCTTTGGAAATTATATTGTTGGTGCTCACAGATTATAATATATAGCTTCATAGTATTATTTTGAGAAACTTTGTGTTTCATCATTTAACCATTCTTGTTACATTATTATTGAAAATGATCTTGCAGTATTCAGTTAGCAATTTCCCAAATTAAAACAGGTTTTGTAAACTGTTCATTATCATAGAACTTGTATCTCTCCCACCCCCATTAATTATACTACTTACTGGGCATTAGCTCATCCCACCCTCTAACAGTTTTTCAAATTTACTAGCTATACCTTGGGTATGGAGCTTACTTCTTTGGTGATGATTAGAGTGCTATGTTAAATTTGGAAACTTTTGCTGTAAATGGTTGGTGACTCAATCTTGCTATGTTCAACGAGACCTTAATTAATTCTATTGGAGGTGGGTCGCTTGAGGTTTGTTAGCCTTTGGCGTGGTAGGCCTAGACTCAATGTTAAGGTCCTTATTCTTGATAAGATTGTGACTTTGTGTAATTTAATCAGAGTTTTGTAATATATTCATGTATTATGTGGAGGCACATGATTTTTAGTTATTGTTCGTAAATGTATTATAGAGTTCTAACTTGTAATGTGGAGATTTTAGTATGATTATATATTCTTATCATGTGGAAAAGAAAGGAAAATAAAGATCTCCTATAGTTTGATTTTCCAAAAAGGAAAAATCTACAGGTACCTTTGGGATGTATTTCTCATGTTTTAGACCCTTTTGGGTTTGGGGCGTGACAGGGTGTGTGAGTCCAGAAAATAAATTGAAGGTAAAATTAATGTGTAAAATATTTTACAAGTCAAGG
Source organism: Quercus aquifolioides (assembly GCA_019022515.1). Classification (NCBI taxonomy): domain Eukaryota; kingdom Viridiplantae; phylum Streptophyta; class Magnoliopsida; order Fagales; family Fagaceae; genus Quercus; species Quercus aquifolioides. The sequence continues at coordinate 27,851,747 of CM032328.1, read as the reverse complement.
GGCCTTATTTTATGGTCAAATGAAAAGATTTTCAGTTTGACCATATTTTACATGTGCAACCAAACACATATAGGGTGTAAAATATTTCCTCAAATTCATTTTCAGCTAAAACAAACGCAGCCTTAGCCTATGCAACAAGCCTTTAAACCCCTAGCTTACACTAGTGGACAAGTTACAGTCCTGTGAGCATTGCAATGAATATACCCACAAAATTATGAGAATAAGCAAAACAAAGAAAATCAAACAAAACTAAACTTTTTTGGTTCAATAACCTTTTGCTTTCAAGTTAAAAAATATTCTACAATTTGCTAAAGAAATTTCTCATGCCATCAAAACCCAATGTGAGTGAAAACTGGTGGCCAACCCAAACACACTCTTAGTTTTAGAATAAACTTGACTCAAATCTCTATTTGAAAGTGTTGGGTTAAAGATTGATTGACCCTAGTTAATTAACCAATTACCCAAGTTGATTAATTAGATCAAATTATATGCAAATCAAATTAAGGCACAAACAAATCATCAATCTACACTAGAGTGCAATGAAAATTAAATTTGACATGTTGATTTGTTGACGAATAGGGAAAATCTTCGTAGGAAAAAACCTCATTGGGTAAATTTCAGGTCATTACTCCTGAAGAATTTACTAGTCAAGAACAAGTGATTACAAGTATAAGGAATCTTACACCTACCTAGCCTATTCCATAATACCAACTTGGCATTCTTGATAGATCGAGAAGGTATCAAGAGGTATTGGGAAAGTTTCTAAAGCAAAAATTCACGATCAACCAAGTATTGAGAAGGTATCAGCCAGAAAAATTGTTGAGAAAATAAGCTCGATGGATTGGAGAGGAGTCGAAGAGGTATCAAGAAAAACCCAAATTTTGTCTTTGAAGACTGATGGACTGGTCAAGTATCAAGGAGGAAGTCGATTTATCAAGAAAGGTATCAAGATGCATAAAAAAGTAATTTTTCAATCTAATAAAGCATGAAGTATATGCAAACATGACATAATCAATACCAAACACCTGCCCTAAGCAATCAATCCAAAAAAATATTTCATACATCACTCTAGATCAAGCATTGCACTCTTAGTCATAATGCACCAAAAACTCTATCCAATTTTAATTCAAAAATCAAATCAAGACAATTTAGTAAGCTTTTACTAATACTTGTATCACTTGTGATGGCCAAATCACACAACTCCTGAACAATGTAACAAGAGTGACAAAGATTTGCGTGAAATGTGTGAAAACAGTTGCATGCAAGCATAAGTTTCACGAGATGTGAAAAGTTGTTATGAGAGAATCATAAGCACTCACAGAGGTACATCCTATAACTCCCACATCTCCTAGAAACACATTTGCAATCAAGCATTTGATTTTCTTTTTTCTTTTATTTTCTTTTTTGCATATGTTTCTTTGGAGCACTTGAGTGTTTTTTGTGCATGGGTAGATATATATAAGAGAAAAGAAAATACCCTTTATTTTTATGAGAACACTCTTTTTCTTGTTGTGCAAGTATTACATCTTGTCCTAGCACAGCTTTTATAAATTGCACATATGTGTTTATGATTGACGAGTTTAGTGGTGAGATGGTTATCTATGTATTTCTCTTAGGATTTTTAGTTCTTCCCACCAAAATGAGTGGTATAGATTTTGTTTAAGCAATAAAAGGAAAAAAAAAACATGCAAAAATAAATAAATACAAAAATAATGCAATGCATGAAACCATGATTCCGAAAAAGAAGATGAGGAATCAAGCATAAAAGTCCCACTTTATATAGGAAGAATTAGTGATGTCTTTGTGGCAAAAACTGATGTCTTCATGGCATAATTTAATATCTTTGTGGCATAACCGATATCTTTGTGGCATAATTGAGGTCTTTGTAGCATACCTAATGTCTTTATGACAGCTTTTCATGTGACCTTGGGTTGGATTTTCAGCTTTTTGAATGTTGTTTTGATAGCTCACATATATAATATGTAGTTTCATGTTGAGATATTTTGAGAAAGCTTTGTGCTACATTGTTTCAATCATTCTTGTCATTATATCAATGAAAGTGAATTTGCAGGATTCAAATGGAAATTCCCACGTATAAAACGTTTTGTAAAATGCTCATTATCATGAGCCTTGCATTTCCCCTACCCCATTAATTATGCTACTTACTGGGTTTTAGCTTATCCCACTCTTTAACAATTTTACAAATCAATTAACTATACCACAAGCATTGAGCTTACTTTATTGGTAGTTATTGAGTATTATGCTAAATTGGGAGACTCATATTATTAATGGTTGGTGATTCAATCTAGCCGATTTTAAGGAGGTAGTAGTTAATTCTTTTGGAGGTTAGGCTCTTGAGGTTTGTTAGCCCTATGTGTGTTAGATCAATAATTTTGCTGGGGTTGCATATTTTAGAGAATACCAAGACTTTATGTTAAATTATTTGGTGTTTGGAATATTCATGTATATTTTTGGAGACACATGATTTTGTAGTTGTATCGCTTGTAAATGTGTCATAGGGCTCTAACTTATAATATGGAGAGTTAAGAATGTTTATTTATTTTTATCATAAGGAAAAAAAAAATCCTCTACAGTTTCTCTTGATGGTTCTTTTCTCATGCTATAGACCCATTTGGGTTCTGGGCGTGACATGCCTCACTGATTTGTTGTGTTTGGCTAGGTTTGGTGTACAAGAAAGAGAGAAGAGAACATCAACAGAGAGAAAGAGAGAGAAGAGAGGGCTTAATTAATGGCATTAACGGTGTTTAGTAGGGGTGTCAATGTTTGATACGATCCGCGAACACGACACGGGTTTTTAGGAGTGAGTTGTGTCTTACTTAGCAAGTTTGGGTCATAAACGGGTCGACCCGAAAGCGACACGATAAGAAAAGTGTCATAAGCAGGTCAACACATGTTACTCGCAATTGACACGTTTGAAACGCTAATTTATTTGTGTCAACCCGAAATGACCCATTTAACACAACCCGTTTAACTTGTATAACAAATAAATATTCATTTTTATTTTAAATTTGTCAAATACCTTTTATATGCAATCTATATTTTAAACTTAAAAATAAAGATAAATAAATAATAAAATAAAATAAAAAAGTGAGCAATTACAAAAATTTATAAGTGATATAATTGTAAATTGAAACTTTACAAACCCTAAATTTCTAAGCCTTCATATAAATACTTAAAAATGATGTTATATTTTTGTTGAACTAAGTTATTTTGATTTTAGGTTGAAGTATATGCACTTATTTTAGGATGTAAAGAATTTATTTCTAGATGAATGGTACTACATTATAGACTTAATATTTATTAATTACTTTAATGTAAGTTGAACTTTTGGACGATATATTTTAATTATTTGATGTTATTATTAACTTTCAAATTAATTGTATGCTTGATAGGTATTTTGATGTTATGAGCTTGTATTAAATTTATAACAATATTAATAAGGTGCTTTTGAAATCGGTTAAATAGATTGAATTTGTGTCAAACCAACTTGCTTAAATTAAGCTAGGTTGAAATGGGTCGTGTCACATTTGTGTCAAGCCAACACAACCCGTTTATTTAGTGTGTCAAGTGGGTCGTGTCGTGTCAACTTGCTTCATTAACAAGTTGTGTTAGAGTTTAAGGGTCATGACATGATTATTAAATGAGTCAAGTTTGGGTTGAGTAATTTAGCCGAATACCCTTATCTCGATATAACACGAACACGACACACTAACCCAAATTGACACCCGACTATTTAGGGACCAAATTGATCAATTTTAAAATGCCTTGAACCTAGTTGGCATTAGCTCAAATCTCAGGATAGGTTATTGAAATTTACCCAAAAAAGAAGAGGTGCAAATGTGATAAGCATGAAATATAGACAATAAATTACTCTTATATTTGTATATTTAGCCTTACTTTTATGTTATTTTTTGGCAGCTTATAATTTATCTTTGTTTTATATGTAATAAAGAATTTACATGCTAATGAGAATTGGTGGAAGAAAAAGAAGGAAATAAACATAGGAGATGAAAATAAGTGAGATGCAGCTAGACGTGAATTAAAGAAAGAAGAATAAAATGAAGAATAAGAGAAGAGTGATTAATCTGACTTCATGAAGTAAAAGAAAAGAAAATACATAAACGAAAAAGAATTAAAAGAAATTTCATGGGATTCCTAAGAGACGTACGGGTGGCTTTTGGTCTTAAACTCTTACTGGAAAATTTGTTGTGGCCTGGTGGGCCTTGCAATTACTTCATCGAGATACGAACAAGGCTTTTGTATTTGGGCCATTTCGGTTTTGGCTGGGCACTACTTGAAGTGTTAGCGTGTGGCTTACAAGTCAAGTCCTTGTTCTACTTGGATTAGGATTATAGCATAGTATCAAGCGGCTCTTTTCTTGTATAAACTTCTTGGTTGGTTTGTAAAAGAATAGAGAGAAAATAGAGGCTAGGGCTGAACGTGTAGTATGTAGCATGTGGTTTCTCTAGAGTTTTTCTCCATGACAACCTTGTGACTATTTCTCTCTATTTTATTTGTCTAGTTTATTGCTTAGTATTTTATTTTTGTGTTTTATTTTAATTACTATGAGTAGCTAAATATATGCTAATATGACTTACTAGACGGATTTCAAAACCTTAATTCATTTCTCTTGGTTGTTTACGTCTTTTTACTTTTTTAATAATATCTTTGCTTAGTTAATTATTTGCTTAGCTTTATTTAATTTCAAAACAACCAATTTTTACTAAACTAGATTAGGATTAATTTGGTTAAGGTTTGATTAATTTTCCTACATTCATACAAGTCTCTGTGCGTTCGACCTCATCCTTGTCAAACTATATTTCTGTACGATTCATGCATTTGTGAATACTTTAAAATTTCACAACATAATGCATTGAATTAGGTTGGATTTTGGATATTTTTGAACCCAACATAAATTTCACATTTTGAAAAATTTCCAACCCAACTTGATTAGTAGGAAACATGTTGGGTAGTTTGGTTAGAACCATTTTGTAAGGTCTAATAATGTTGGTTTTCATCCCATATAAGCTCATTCTTCAATTAATTATTAAAATTTCGCCTAAAATAAAATTCTCAAAAAATAAAATAAGCCTAAATAACAAATTTAAATTAAGTTATAAAATCCAAAATAATTTAAACTAAAAAATTTAAATACATATATTTTTTAAGATATTAATTAATAGCGTGGGTTGTATTGGAATTATAAAAATAAAAAATTGACCATTTAACCCACAAAAAACAAACCTGATGCTTTGGTTGGATCAAGTTCATCAATTTGGTAGAATTAACACATCAAAGAAAAATAGACCTAAGAACTATAAAACTCGCTGAAACAATAGAAAACAAATAACATGGATGTTAATAGTTTACACCAGCTAAATTACATACAACACATAGGAGATGAGCAAATCCACAGTTAAACCATTAGCAATCTTCAAACAACCTGACACTAAGGGGGTGTTTGGTTCACTTGACGTTACATCAAGGTGTAATGTTACATTATTGTAATCTTAGCTAGATTCATGTGAACACATTATCTTAATGTGACATTAAGGTGTTTGGTTCATTAAATTACATTTCAATCATAATCCAAGAATGTAGCATTCATATAATTGATAAATAAATATTCTTAGAAATAATTAAAACTATTCTAATAAAAAATTTATTGAAAATAGCCTCAACTCCAAAAAAATGCCAAAATTACCCTTGAATCAAAAAATACCCTTGGAAGACCTAAAATGACCAAATTATCCCTAAAACCTAAAAAAAAAAACTTGAAATCTAAAAAATGACCAAATTACCCATGTAACCTCTAAAATTACTAAAAATACCCTAAATCTTATGAAAATGACCAAAATACCCCCCCCCCCTAATCACTAAAATTACCATAATACCCCTAGAACCTCAAAACAACTAAAAATACCCCGAAACCTCTTACGCCATGATGTTACATTACACTGTAATCTTATGTTATTGTAATCTTACATTAATGTAATCTCAATACAAGAATACAACATTACATTTTTTAGGAAGGTGATGAGATTAAGATGATGTGATGTATTTTGTAATTTTAAATTATGGTAATGTTAGAAAAAATAAAATAAACCAAAAACATTAATTTCACATCGTCGTAATCATCAAGGGCACATCACAGCGAACCAAATGCCCTCTCAAAGTGTTTTGAGGTATATTGGTTATTTTAGAGGTTTTAGGGCATTTTTGGTCATTTTACCATTTTCGAGGTATTTTTTGTCATTTTAGAGGTTTCGGGCTTATTTTGGTCATTCAAGAGGATTCGGTGTACTTTTTGTTGTTTCGAAGTTTGGGAAGTATTTTGGTCATTTTAATAGTTTTGGGATTATTTTGGTCATTTTAATGGTTTAGGGGTTATTTTGGTCATTTTAATTTCAGGGGTATTTTTGTTATTATAGTGGTTTCAAGATTATTTTCATCATTTTAGATATTTTAGATATATTTTGGTCATTTTAGAGGTTTCGAAGGTATTTTGGTCTTCTAGCAGTTTAAGAATATTTTTCGTCATTTTAGAGGTTTTGTTGTATTTTTGTCATTTTAGTGGTTTTGAGAGTATTTTGGTCATTTTAGAGGTTTCAAGGTATTTCTTTTTTTCATTTTTGAGGTTTCAGGGCTTTTTTTTTTTCAATTTTGAGGTTTTGGAGGTATTTTGGTCGTTTGAGAGGTTTTAGGTTTTGGGTTATTTTCATCATTTTAGAGGTTTTGAGAGTATTTTGGTCATTTTCGAGGTTTAGAGTGTATTTTGGTCATTTTTGAGGTTTTAATGGTACTTTGGTAATTTTTAGGTTTCGATGGTATTTTGGTAATTTTTGAGGTTTCAATGGTATTGTGGTAATTTTAGAGGTTTTGGAGGCATTTTGGTCATTTTCTAAGTTTTTGGGATATTTTGGACATTCATGGTGCATTTTAGTTATTTTGGCAATTCTAAGGGTATTTTTGGTCATTTTAGAGGTTTTGGGGGTATTTTAAAGGTTTTTTGATATTTTAGTAATTCTCATGAGTAAAATAAAATTTTTTTAATATAGGCAATTTTGTCAATTCAATAAACTATTACATCTCCACAATAAATAATGTAAGATCACCCCATTTAAGAACGTGATATGATTAAAGTAATGTGATATAATTCGTAATCTTAGATTATGGTAATGTTAAAAAAAAAATTAATGAACCAATTACATTAATGTCACATTAAGGTGATGTGATGCCAAATCAAATGCCCCCTAAGGCATCTTGGACTTCAAACTTTTACATTTAGGCTGCGTTTAGTTCAATGTGAATCAAATTCTAAGTGTAAAATGAATGCAGGGGAAAGTGGATTCCCGTAAAAAAAATGAAATTCGGGTGTTTAGTTCTGCAATGGAAAATAGTCCAGAAAACGATTTTCGGTGTTTGGTAACATTCTAAAAATGCTATTTTCCTACAAATTTTTTACATTTTCTCAACCATTTTCTCAGCATCCAAACAAATTTTATTACAGAAAATTTCAAAATATACACTTAACACAGCCAAAAATCAAAATAAAAACATTAAGGGAGAGGAAGAAAGAGTGAGATCGGAGGGAGAAAGAGTGACAGAGTGAGGGATAGAGAGATAGATCGAGAAAGAGAGAGATCAGAGTGGATGGAGGACGGCGGCAGCCAGATCGGGTGGGTTTGGGGGTGGAGTGGAGTGGGCTGGTGGTCGGTGGCGGCCAGATCAACGACATTGAGCAAGAGGGAGAACAAGATCGGTGTGTTGAGAACGAGCTCGGTCTTAGGTAGGTCGAGGATGAGATCGATTTTGGGTGGATCGGTCTTGGGTGGTGACGATCTACAATTGCGGCGCTGATGAGCTTCTAGCGACGACTATGGGTGCGATCTCGCCAGTGCTGGGATGCGATCTTGGTGGTGCTACAGGGGGCGCAATCTCGGTGGTGCTTCAGGCGACGCGATCTCGCCGGTGCTGGGGTGCGACGAGACCGGTGCAATCTGGGGTTGGGGCCGGTGCTGGGTGCGACGAGATCGGTGCTTCTGGTGCGATCCCCTTGCTATTTCTCTCTCTCTCTCTCTCTCTTCTATTTTCCTAGAAGAAACATACATAGAATTGAGAAGCTACCTTCATGAATCATTCTAAATTACTACCAGATGTAGATCCTTGGGACGTGCCGCAACACTGAATAACAAGAGAGTAACTTATGAATTATGACTAAGAGTACAATTTTAACTTCAAATAGATATTGCAGACTTAGGCTAGGTTGCACGAACACGCCATTTTTGGCGTCGTGTCGGTGTCGAACACCGGAACGGGTACGACTCGCCGAATTCCGGTGTCCGGTGAGTGTCTCTTTTTTTTTTTTTTTCACTTCTCCGACACGACACCAACGCAGCGCCAACACGCCAGCAGTGAAAAAAAAAAATCGCAGATTTTGACAAATGGACTTACCAATACCATTGATTTTGTGATATACCCTAAAACAAAAAAGAAAGTTTAGAGTCTGAGAAAAACCCACATCTCAAGTTCTCAACCCACCCTTCCTCTGACCTTTGCCCGCTGCCGCTGCCCTCTGTCCCTCGCCGGAGCTAGATCGAGCCGACCGGCAAGCTCCATAGACGTCGATGCTGTGCCTTGTCCCTTCCGATCTCTCTCTGTTTTTTTTTTTTTTCTTTCTTTCTTTCTTTCGGATATTAATTTTGGTGAATGGGTCATGGGTGTATTGTTACTCACTTATTTATACAAGTTATAACACTCTTTTTTTTTTTTTTAATCCCACTCTCATAGTCTCACTATCCCAATGTCACTGTTACTGTGTTTCTTTACTCAGCCTTTTGTTTTGCCTTATAAATTATAATGTTTATTATGAATTTAGTGATTTTATGTTTTTAGTTTGATGTTGAACTTGATATCCTTTTATGGTTTGTACTCTAAACATTTTATGTGTATTATTGTACTACTTTGGGTGTTAGTTTACTAATTTGTAGTTCTTACATAATTTAAATTCTAGACATAAGCATATTTTATGTCTAAAAATATTAAAAAATATGCCTAATTATAAAATTTAATTAATTATTTAACCACCGTGTCGTATCCTTATTTTTCAAAAAGTGCCATATCCCCGTGTCCGTGTCCGTGTCCGTGCAACATAGGACTTAGGTAACATAAAGTATCAAGTTGTTGTTCCAATCACATAAAACAAGACAAAAAAAAAATGTTCAACATGTATTAGTCGGATATTATGACTTGGAGCAGTAATTTCTCTTCATGAGCTTAAGACAATTTAACTATGAGAAATGCAGAAAAAATGCAGTCTAAAGCAAGATATTTGCTTCCCAAAAGGAATTGGAAAAAACATACACAAGCCAGTACAGGGGCATCAATTGAAAGACACAGGGAGCATGTGCCAAGCTAAAATGCCAGTAAAGAAGACATCCTATCTTAAATTAGACTATAAATCTATAACCTCAATGTGGGGAGACTAACAATGTAAGCACTTAGCGTTCAAACATCCTATTATCAATGTCAAAAAATTGGAAATATCATTAAGAATTTGGCGTAAATGCACTTTTAGTCCTTATATTTTGACTTTTTTTCATTTTAGTCCCTACATTTTATTTTTACCACTTTTAGTCCCTAAACCAATTAACGCCCTTCATTTTAGTCCTTGAAGCCCCATTCTGTCACCAATTAACGAGAAAACTAACAGGATCAATAAAATAATAATAAAAATTCACTGTAGCACTGACACATCAGCATATAAATTTTAAAAATTAATTTATTAATTTAACTAAATAAAAAAAATAAAAACAGAATTAAAAATCAAAATTCAAATGAATTATGATTTAAAGATTAAGAAAAGAGGAGAGATTTGGTTCGCAGGGTCTGATTGTTCTCCCTTTGTCAGCTCCGTTCATCACCGCCGGAGGTCGGTTTTCCAGCCTCCAGCGGTGCGGTTCCTGGACTCGGTTCGATGCGGTGCATCGGTAGATCGACTTCCACAATCAATAAGCCACAGAGTGACACCCACAACCACAGATCGACGCCCTCAAATCCAAAAAAAGCAGATCAACACCCACAATCATACATCCAAATATCTACACCCACAAATTGAAACCCAATAACCCACAAAGATCAAAACCCACTAAACACAGAAAACTTAGCTGAGATTGAAGCTTATGAGTGTTAGGTATTGATGATCCGAGTTTGAGGAGAGAGAAGAGATCGATGGCGGCAGTGGTTAGGGTTTGGTGAGAGAAGGGATCAGTTCGGTCTCGCTATGGTTTTTGTATCTCGTCTCCGACGACTTCACCGCACCAGTGTCGGAGCAAGTCTCGATCTCCGCTTGCGGTGTTCGGCTTCATCTGTTGGTATCTGACCCGATCTTTATCAATGATTCATTTTCTCTCTCTCACAATTCAACCAATCTAGATTTTTTGTATTTGTTTCCCAAGAAAATTTATGGGTTTGAAGGTTAAGGTTTGCTTTGTTGGAGATCGGTTTGGTTGTTTTATTGGAGATTTGGGTTTGGTTCTTTGTTGGAGATTGATTTTGCAGGAGATCTATATTTTTGTGATTGTTGGGTTTTGTTCTCATTTGAAGATTGCTATGTGTTTTGCATGTTTGGTTGCTAAGAAAATGCAAGAAGGGAAACAAAAATATTGATTTTTTAAATTTCTGGGCAAGGTTTGCTGGGAAGAACATGATTAACAGAAGAACACATGTTTTTATTCTGGGCAAGGTTTGAACATGATTTTTAATTCTGTTTTTTTTTTTTTTTAGTTAAAATTAATAAATTAATTTTTAAAATTTATATGCTGATGTGTTAGTGCTACAGTGAATTTTTATTATTATTTTATTGATCCCGTCAGTTTCCCCGTTAATTTGTGACGGAATGGGGCTTCAAGGACTAAAATGAAGGGCGTTAATTGGTTTAGGGACTAAAAGTGGTAAAAATAAAATGTAAGGACTAAAATGAAAAAAAGTCAAAATGTAGGGACTAAAAGTGCAATTACACCTAAGAATTTATATGCAAGTCAAGGATTTTTAACTAGGACTCAAGAATCATAGGTTAATGGGCAAGAAGCATTAATAAAAGGAAAATAATTAAATTATGATTATTCTTATCTGCAAATAAATAAATCTTAATCACATCTCATTTATATAGGAATTGCGCACTAAAGAGCATAGGGTGTAAAACAGAAACTGAATACTTTTTTCTTAACTTGATACCTCCACTTTTTGATGCATGGTTATACAAAAGGAGGGGGATTGTGCATCTCCTTGCTAGTAGTTTGTGCATCTCTTGGATACTATGGTTAAGAGATGATGCAAAAAGACAGTACAACCTAGGAGGATCTTCCCATAAATAAGGAACTACTAGAATGTCTCAGTGGGAGGGGAATACCTGTAAGGAATATACAGGGGACAACATGTATAAAGTCGAGAAAATGAATTCTGAACTTATATGTTGCTTCTCAAATGGGTAGTACCGTAGTAGTATGTGCAAGCAGTATTGGGGCATCACTTGAAAGACTCAGGGAGCATGTGCCAAGCTAAAATGCAAGTAAAGAAGACATCCTATCTTAAATTAGACCATAAATCTATAACCTCAGTGTGGGAGACTAACAATCTGAGCACTTAGCATTCAAACATCCTATTATCAATGTCAAAAAAAGAAAAAGAAAAAAGAAAGAAGCTATTATTAATCAATATTTCTCATGATGACCAGTTCATATTATACAAGAAGCAAAGTAAGCACTCACAAGTTTGAAACAAATATATATATATATATATATACACACACACAAATCACAGGCTAACATGTGGCTTACTAAACAGACCACAAATAAGACATCATAACCAAACCAAATCTTAGAAATCTATATACACAAAAGTGAAATCACAAGCAAGCTTAGGATAATCGACATGCTAGAAAGACACATAATAATGAAAAATCCAGCAAAACTCTTGTGGTTCGTATGTCAACATCTTGTATCTTCCTAGTCGCAATCATACAACTTCCACAGAGGACTTTCCTCGAACATATGGTGGGCTTGACATATCCACAAACAGACATTCTTACATGCATACGCACCTACATACATATATAAACACAGCATATTGAGTCAGACCAAGAAAAAAAAAATTGTTCCATTTCGAGGAACTTCTTGTGTTTATGCCAAGATGTAACTAAAAGAAACTCCAAGTAATAGCAAGCATAGGTGGGCATGATTCTGCCACAGGTAAAACAAGAAAAACAGAGATACATGGAAGTATAATTAATTGTTACAAAAGATTACTTATTTGTCATGTCAGAAACCATTAGCTCTAAAAAGTTAAGCTATTACAAAGTGGATTTATGACATAAATCAAGCATACTACAAACGTATATAATTTGTTAGTGAAATAGAAATAGCTTAAATGCTGTAAAGTTTTATTTTTTAAAATTTCTTTTAAAGATAAAAGATAAAAATGAATGCAATAACGATTCAGTTAAGAGAAGTGCTACGTACACATAACAACCCGTAACAACCTGCAATGTAGGATTTGTTGCGAAAATGTTGTGGACATAGTATTTCTTTCTGATTACATATAAAAAGAGGAAGAGGAAAAAAAATAGACAGAATTGAGAAGCTACCTTCATGAAACATTATGAATTACTACTGCCAGATGTACTTTTGGGATGTGTTGCACCTTTGGAAAATCCACGCTTCCTTCTCCCTCGATGCGATGTTGAAGTTCCATTGAGACAGATGCCAAAACCAGTTCTTGGAGATTTTTAAGGTATTCAATGCCCTTGGGCACTGTCTTTAACTCAATGCAACTGTCAATACCTAGAGATTTCATATTGGGTATCACCCCCTTTTCTATTATTATCTTGTTCAACTAAGGGGAATTACGAATCTCCAATTTTGTAAGCTTAGGAAAGCCTGTACTGAAACATATTTGTTTTCCAACATAGGCATTACTAAGTGTGAGATGTCCTAAATGTGGCAAATCAGCAATGTGTGGGAGTAGATCTTCTGCTAGCCTTGACCAATGCAACTGCAAATGGGTAAGGCTTTGAAGTGAACGAAACCACTGTGGCACTGTTTCTAGTTTTCCGATCAAGAAAAGCCTTTGAAGGTTAGGAGGAGGAGATGAGAGTGCATCCATTCGGAGAGTTTCCTCCTCATTAGTTACCATGACAGACAACAAGCAAAGAAGTCTCATGTTTTGAATTGTGATACATAACTCTGTCTCATCTGCTTCTTTCACGTTGCCAATACCAATCGAGGTAAGTTGGGTCATACTTCGAAATTGTCTTATCAAGTCAAATTTTGCTTCAATTTGCAAATTCTTTAACTGGCCGATATTTAATGGTGCTTGCATCCCTATAGAATATCTGAACTCATTCCAATTTCCAGTGTAGTGATACATTATTAAATGCCGCAAGTTTTGCAACTTTCCTATTCCATGAGGAAGAGACTCTATTTGTGTGCCCCCAATGTCCAAGGTTGGAAGATTAAGGAGCCTCCCTATGGAATTTGGGAGCTTTTTAAGTAAAGTTCCCCTTAAATTCAAATATCTTAAGTTGAATAATTTGAATAGTTCATCAGGCAATTTATCAACCCTTAACATTTTACTTCCGGAAGGCAATGTTTTCAACGACTTGTTAAAAACAAGAAAAGAACGGAGCTTCGACATACCTGTAAATGATTTGAGTTCTCCATCAAATTTGTGAATTGAAATGCGGCGTGCTTTGCATTCTTTCATTTCTTCTCCTCCATCATATACAGCACCAAACTTTTCTTTGATGGATACTGATAGAGCAAGCTCCCGCAAAAGATCATGCATTTTACACATCCTTGGCCTTTCGAATTCATTCCTCTCTACAACTTGAAGCATGTTCCGAAAAATGAGTTCTGCTAGATAGCTATCTGATACTTCTTCTAGAGTGGACCCTTCAACTTGTTCTACAAATCCTTCACCCATCCATAGCTTAGTGAGCATTTTTCTTTGAATCTCATGGTCTTCTGGGAAAAGGGAGCAATATAAGAAACAATGTTTCAACTGATATCGTAAATCATTGAAACTAAGAAACAAAATGCTTTTCACTGATTCTAGCTTAGGATTTTTACTTAGACTCCAATTCAAGCCGTTGTAAATTTCATTCCATTGAGACATATTCTTAGTACATAAGACTGCCCAAAGCTGCAATTGCAAGAGGTAGGCCTTCGCATTTTCCCACAAGTTCTTGAGCAAAAGATTCAAGCTCTAGTGGGCAACTTCCATTTGGATTACTTGAGAATGCTTTCTTGCAAAAGAGTTCCCAGGCCTCTTCCTTTTGCAACAGTTGCATATGATGAACGTGATGTTTACCTCCCAAAGGATAGCAAGCTACATCTTCTTTTTGGGTGGTAAGGATGATTCTGCTCCCAAGACAACTATCTTGAATTGATACTTTTATTTCATCCAAGAGGTTTGTGTCCCAAACATCATCTACAACAAGTAGATACACTTTCTTCTCTAAATAGTTCACTAGTGTTTTTACTAACAATCTGTAGTTCATGGAACTCAAGTCTGCTGGATTTGCTTCCTTCCTTGACTCATAGAATTCCTTAATCAAGCTCCTCAATAAGTTTTCTAATTCATATGCTTGGGAAACTGTGATCCAAGCCCAACAATCAAAATGTTTCTTTACATCATCATTGTTGTAAGTGTTGGCAACTAGTGTGGTCTTTCCAGAACCACCCATCCCGACTATTGAAATGACAGTCTGACGTGGTTCTCCATCCATCAACCAACCCATTATCAATTGCCTTTTATTTTCTATTCCCACAAGTTCATCTTCTTTATGAAACAAAGGAGATTCACCACGACACACGATCCACTTGTGATTATCGCTAGAACTTTTACCCTCTATATGATTAACACCATATCTTTGGTTCACCTCTGGAATGGTCCTGATTTTCTTGTTGATTTTGTGCAACTTGGTGGCGACTTGATGCCTCACCCATAGGTTTTGTGGAAAGTAAATAGTGTGGTCAAGGAACCTGACAGATCGACCACCAATTCGTTGGCTATTGATGTGATACACGAACCGATCAATAATATCTTCAACCTCATATGCCATGTCTCTCACACTTGCCACCCAAGTTTTCTCTGCTTCACTGCTTGTTCCCTTCTTATCCGCATCTACTAAAAAAGATTGCATGCTTATCAACTCATTCTTCATATCAACAACTGCATCACGAACCCCCCATAACAATGATGTGTCAATTGCAAGCACTGAAAGGATATTGTCAATCAAATAATTTACTACAGCTGAGTCCATTTTTTGCCTTTAAACTCCCATATCACAACATCAATATGGGTCAGTGGAAAGAAGAGAAAGATAGGGACATCCTTTGACTTGTTGCTCAATCGCCATTCATTGGAGATCTACACAATAAGAATAAAGGTGAGAGATATAATGGATGATGAAGGTATTTTGATACTCAAAAAAGTGTAACAGTACAAGTCAGCCAAGTTGCAGTCTGGTTTTTTTGCTAAGAGCAGAATGGTTTAGTGGTGCCGCCTGGGAGAAATTGAGTTGTTCAAATCCCAATTTAAAGCAATTATAAACAAACAAAGCTATTAAAACACACCAATAAAGTTGAAATTAAATCATCAACAAGACTAAGTTAAATGCACCTCTTTTGTAATGGTTAATGCTATACATTATGATTTTCCTCGATTCATTAGTATTATTTTCAGAACATCTGTAATTCATTATTATTATTATTATTATTTTTAATTGAACAACTAAGCCACAGGGGAAGGGGAAGAGGTGACAGTTAAGGAAAGTTAGCATGAGGGACCAATTTATTTTAATTGTTTCCGAAACTTCTTGTTATCATTATTTGATCCAACAATTTTGCTTTCACAACCACTAACAATTTGGGATATAAAATTATCTAAGGTGCACAAAACCATTGACAATTGTTTTTATATTGATGGAAACTACTATTGAACCTCAAACATCAATCACAAGTCCAAAAGGTCACACACTATCATTACAAACCACCCAAAAGTCAAATTTCAAGTGTGTAAGTTTTTACAGTGTGGTGAAAAAGCAATTACCTTCTGTTTGAAATTTATAATTTGCGAACCCTCCGGAAAAAATTGAAAACAAAAGGTTTGAATTTATTCTTACAATGAATGATTGGAAGGGTAGAAATAAAACTTCAAACTTTTAAATTTACTTTTTAAGTTTCATTTCAATTGATAATGTTCAAGATACCAACCCTCAAGACCAGGGGTGGAACTAAGTTATTGTAAGGTTGAATTTTATCAACTATCTTGTTGGCTTTATTCCGTGCCAATTTGCTTGTAATTCAGCACTTAGTAACCCTGTATTTAGGTGGGATTCATGTAAGGGTAGTGTGTGAGAGAGTGTAAAGAAATGTTCCTCATTGTGCAAAAAAGCAGGGACTCGCGACTGGAACTCGCGGGCAGCTCGTGGGTGGCAAGCCGCCAGAAGAGGGTCACGTGTCAAGCATGCAGAAAGCTGAAGCGTTATGACAGCTGGTGCACTACAGGACAAAATATCAAGACTGGCAATGCAGTTAACTCGCGGCTTGAACTCGCGACTCAATCAAGTCGCGAGGCCAAGCCGCCAGCCAGCCCTGTTTGGAAAAAACTGTCTCTTCGTATTCCAAACACACACCACTATATATAGACCTTTATACCCACGAAATGTAGAGAGCTTCTAGAGAGAATTTTAAGAGAGAAACCCTAGAGAAAAACAAGATTGACTCATCCCTAATCTTCACTAAGAGACTCTTCAAATTCCTCTACTCTCTTCCTCTCCATTGATACACCTGTGAGAGGTTCTTGACCAAATCATTTTCTCACCACACCCACGTCTGTGAGAAGGTCTTTTGGTGCTAAGGGAAGCAGTTTGGAAGGGACCAATGGTTATTGGTTGATGCTATGGGCTATAGCGGAATCCGGTAAGCTAGAGAAGAAAAAGGTTCGGGGCAACCTCGTTGGAGCAAGAAGCTTGGAGAGCTTAGGTACCTGGGTAAATTAGGCTTAGAGGGTCTATTGTTGTTCATGTATCCCAACTACATTTTCTAGTGGATTATTGACCACTTGGAGGGCGGCGGAGAGGTTTTACGTCGAGAGTTTCGGTTTCCTCTTCGATAACACATCACGTGTTGTCCTTGTGTTTGCATCTTTCTTCCCTTTATCTTTGCCTTTTATTTTCTGTTGTGGATGTGATTATCATTGGCTTATGTATCAATTCTGTGTTTGGCTTATGTTCATGTTTCGCACATTAATTGTTTGATAATAAGCTTGAATTGATAATTTGTAATTTGGGGTCTAAACGTTCATAGTGTTTTCAACGCTATTCGAACTTTTAATTGGTATCAAAGCTGGTGCACTTGCTGTGGTTTAAACACCTTAGTGCGATCCCTGACCCCGTATTGAGATGGATAGGTCTCAATCTCTAAATGTACCACCATTTTTTTATGGTAATAATTATGCATTTTGGAAAGTCCGAATGAGGGCATTTTTGTGTTCTATTAATGATGCTGTGTGGGATGCAGTTGAAGTTGGTTGGACTAGGCCGGAGGTTGCCAAATCCACTTGGGATGAGGCAGCTCTTGCGGCTGCTAATGCTAACAGTAAAGCATTGAATGCTATATTCTGTGGTGTCTCTCTAGAAGAATTTCACAGGATTTCACATATTACTATTGCTAAGGAAGAATGGGAGATTATGGAGACTACTTATGAAGGAACAAAGAAAGTGAAAGACACCAAGTTACAGATGTTGACCACTCGTTTTGAGGAGCCCAAGATGAGTGAGGATGAGTCCTTTGACTCTTTCTATAGTAAGCTGAACGAGGTGGTTGTCGACAAATTCAATTTGGGGGAAAAGACGGAGGATTCTAAAATAGAAAGGAAGATCCTTTGGTCACTACCGGAAAGCTTCTGTGCCAAAGTAACAGCTATTGAAGAGAGCAAGGATCTTGACGACATTAAAGTCCAAGAGTTGGTTGGTTCATTGCAAACATATGAATTGTCACTGCCCATGCAAAAGACGAGCAAATCTCTTGCTCTTAAGACAATTGATGAGACGGTAGTATCTCATGACTCTTCGGATGAAGATGCTGCAGATAAAGATGTGGCGTATCTTGTGAAAAACTTCCAGAAGTTCTTAAAACTCAAGAACAGTGGGAAATCTGGTGAGAAAGAGAAATTTCAGAATTCTGGGAAGGAGAAAAGGGAATTCAGAAGGAAAGATGGTAGAGAATCCAAGTCTTCGCAAGGAATCACGTGCTTTGAGTGCAACGGACATGGACATTTCAAGAAAGAATGTCCTAATTATTTGAAATCGAAGGGGAATGTCTATGCCACCACTCTAAGTGACTCAGATTCATCACACTCTGATTCAGAGGATAGCTGTGACGGAGAAGGAAACTACTCCGCGTTTATGACCATTGCTCATGTTGAGTCCTCGGAGGACTTGAATTTGCTTGTACAAGAGCTTGGGGAACACAGTGATGAAGAATCCTTAGGGAATGTTGAGGAATCAGATGCTGAAGAGGAGAAAGATACAGCTAACCTTCAAGAGAATTACACCTTCCTTCTTGAGAAATCGGGAGAGTATACAAGGGTGGCGAAGGCGGCTGTGAAGAAGATGAAGAGAGCAGAGAAGGATTACAAAAGTCTCCTGGTCAGATATAAGGAGGCAAAGTGTGAGATTGAGACACTAAATGGTGAGCTATTTGAAGCTTATACGAAAGTGAGATTTCTTGAGCAAGAGGTAGTCCAAGCACATGCCAAGATAGAAAGGGTCTCCTCCAAGAAGCTGGAAGATGTTATTTCATCTCAAAAACCTTCCTCAGACAAATCCGGGTTGGGATACACCGGAGGGAGTAGCTCATCAGCTAATGTCACAAAAGAAGTGAAGTTTGTGAAGGCCAAAGAGACGGCTGTGGAAAAGTCTATTTCTGAGAAAGTTAAGGTTGAAAAGAAGAAGAAGGTGGCCAATAAACGGGTGTTTAATAAGTCCCGTAATCAATCAGAAGCCAGATTTGAAGCTAGAGGAAGATCACTTCGAAGATCACAACGGGGTCCCAAAACGAATCATTTTTGTCACTATTGTGGATTGCAAGGACATACCAGACCCAACTGTCATAAGCTGAGAGAGTTAAACAATACAAACACTCCTCGATCACAAGGAAGAAGAAATGACAAGAGGTCTTGGGGTGGTGAGCAACCTAGAAGTCAAAACCGTGATCCCGGAATGATGGACGTTATGAAGATGATCGGTGCCTTCACCACTTACTTGGAAAGCTTCACAAGAAGGTTTGAAAGTCCTAACTCTCGTACCCAATCTGTCAAGGATATCACCCCAAACGCACATGACGTGTGGGTGATGAAGGGTACTCATGCATAAGCATTACAACATGTTCATGCATTAATACTTCCTATGCTTTGTGAATATGCTTATTTGTATGCTTTTTGCTTTTGAGTGTTGAAAATTGGTTTGTTTTGTTTTTGCTCCAAAATGTTTTTACATTGTCATTTTGTTTGTTTTTTATCATCCTTTTACTGCTTTTGTGTCAAAAATCCAAAAAACACATAAAAAGTAGAAAATCCAAGAAGTTTGATCGACATTGTTGAGTTTTGTCTCAAAGCATGTTTTGCCTTGTACCTTTGTACTAACGGCTTTGTGCATCTACGAGCTTAGCTTGTTTCTTATGCACTCATATCATTGTGGAAGAAATCTTGAAATCTATGTGACTGTTGTAAATAGATTTTCAACCTAGTCATGAATGATTAGTGAATGGTTTTGTTGATCTTGAGACATGCATAGACTTGTGCCTATATATCTTCCTACTTTTATTTTATTGCTTTACTCAAAGAGCTCACCAAATGTAAATCTACAAATGAAAAGAGATTTTGAGCTGCAAAAGTCTGTCGCACATACTAGTATTTGACTAGGAAAAAGGGAAAGCAACCAAAATAAAATGTATGATGCCCAAAAAGCCAAAGGCTAACTCATCAAATTGAAATATTAAAAATTTCAGGCATCGATCTCACAATGAGATGTATTGATTCAAAATGATCAAATGATATGATGTATATGGAGCCAAATGAAAAGTTTCAAAGAAATGTACTCAAGTTTTTGTGGGAGGTCATATATGCATACTTCTATAATTGAGATAGGTCACATTATCTAGTGCTAGTTGTATATGCCTTGATTGAATTGATCATTGAAGCTAAGGACTATCTCATTTTTTATATCCACACACATCACACAAGTCTATGTTCAATGAATGCCATATTCATTTGTGTGATTGTACTTGCTTAAATGTGTTTTCACATGCTCATTCTTTGTTGATCAAACACAAAAATATTTTTGAGTGTTTTTTCAAAGTGTTTCGCAGCTTACCCTGGCGACTTACTAGCGACTCAATCCAGTCGTGAAAAACGCGTGTTTTGCTTTTTAAAGTCAGTTTTTAAAAAACTTTTTCAGTTTTTCCCTCATACTTTGTGACTGTTCATTGTCTTCCCCATTTCACTCTTTCAAACACTCCGAGTATCTCTTTGAAAATCCTCCATTTATGTACCATTTTCTTCTCAATCTTCAAGAAAAAGGTATGGGTTTTCTCTGTCTCACTTCATTTTTCATGTTTTGAGTATGATTTTCTTGAATTTGTGAGTGTGTTGTTGTCATTATGCTTTGAGAAATATCATGTTCGTACGAGGGTTTGCTTTATTTTGTTGAGTGTTCTTTGTTTGAGTGTTAGTGTTTTTGATGGTTTGATTATTTTATTGTTGTTTATATAAAGTCTGTGCTCTGTGATGTGTTTCATGAATGTGTTGCTCCATTCATATCATGTTCTTGGTATTTTGTCACAATATTTGTCATTTGTGACTTTGTGATGCTCATTGCCTACTTGATTCTGAGTTATTACTGATCATCATCATATTTGTTTGCCTATTTCACTAAATATGTTAGTGTTGCTTATGATTTCTTGGTGTTAACCTGGTTCATGTTTTTATGTTTGAGTGAAATCTCTATGTTTCACATTCTTATATCTGAATCTAATCAAATTGATGTTTGTACCTTGTGGTATTGCATTTGGTTCTTTGCTGTGTGTCTGTTCTCTTGCAGAACTCGTCATTCCTCTAAAGGCAAAAACATTGTAATCGATGATCAATCAACCCCGATTGCTAAACGAACACGGCTTTCATCTCAGTCTTCTAAAGACTCTACCACTGAGAGAGTCAAGACACCTCTTAACTCAAAGACCTACACAGACATTTTTGAAAAGGCTCCTCCAATTGTGGAACGAATAGTCAAATTTGATACTCTGGGGACAACATTTATCCCTAGGATCTTTGAATTAAGAGATTGGGCTGATTTGTTTGGGAATTTCGAAGATCCAGTTGAGGAATTGGTTAAGGAATTCTACTCTAATGCCAGATACACTAGAGTAGAGTTGAAATGTTGGGTATGAGGAACGGAATTCTCCATCAATCCAGACTACATTGCAAAGGTTCTCCGCGTCACAAGACTAGCAAGTGTGGACAAAATATCCAGACTGGCAATGCAGTTAACTCGCAGCTTGAACTCGCGACTCAGTCAAGTCGCGAGGCCAAGCCGCCAGCCAGCCCTGTTTGGGAAAAACTGTCTCTTCGTATTCCAAACACATACCACTATATATAGACCCTTATACCCACGAAATGTAGAGAGCTTCCAGAGATAATTTTGAGAGAGAAACTCTAGAGAAAAACAAGATTGACTCATCCCCAATCTTCACTAAGAGACTCTTCAAATTCCTCTACTCTCTTCCTCTCCATTGATACACCCATGAGAGGTTCTTGACCAAATCATTTTCTCACTACACCCACGTCTGTGAGAAGGTCTTTTGGTGCTAAGGGAAGCAGTTTGGAATGGACCAATGGTTATTGGTTGATGCTATGGGTTATAGCGGAATCCAGTAAGCTAGAGAAGAAAAAGGTTCGGCACAACCTCGTTGGAGCAAGAAGCTTGGAGGGCTTAGGTATCTGGGTAGATTAGGCTTGAAGGGTCTATTGCTGTTCATGTATCCCAACTACATTTTCTAGTGGATTATTGACCGTTTGGAGGGCAGCAAAGAGGTTTTACGCCGAGAGCTTCGGTTTCCTCTTCGATAACACATCGCGTATTGTCCTTGTGTTTGCATCTCTCTTCCCTTTATCTTTGCCTTTTATTTTCTGTTGTGGATGTGATTATAATTGGCTTAGATTGTTTATCAATTTTATGTTTGGCTTCTGTTCATGTTCCGCACATTAATTGTTTGACAATAAGATTGAATTGATAATTTGTAATTTGGGGTCTAAACGTTCATAGTGTTTTCAACGCCCCCCCCCCCCCCCCCCCCCCCCCCTAACACGCTAGCCATAAGAATTCCCCCACCCCAAATCCCAACTTTTCAACCATAAACATTTTGTCTTTTCCATTGTCCTCTAAGCACATCAGCCACAGCCATATCCCTTCTTCTTCTGTTTTTGCTAAGACCATATCCCATGTTCAAGATACTTTTTTTTTTTTTTTGAATTGGAAATCAATATGATAATTTTATCTTGGCTCCCTAAGAAAAAATTTCTTGCTCCACATTCTCAAAAAAAAAAAAAAATCCTTACTCCACCTACCCTCAAGATTCTCTATTTCTGGAAGAATTGAAACTAATAAAGTATTTATAATCATCTATATTCAATAACCATTTGTGTGTGTGTATATATATAGAAGCGTAGCATTTAATATTATTACGCTTAGTTAAGCCACGTCATTATTCATTTTTCCTTTTTTTCTATCAAATTTTCTTCTATTTTTTTATAATATTTAATATATAAATTATTAATACATCCAAACAACAATTCCGCTACTTTTGCCTACATATCCAAACAACTGTTCACTATTACTTATGTAAATAATAGTTTTGCATTTAATTACTTTAATGTCAATTATACCATTAATTTGGACACGTCCAACTCCCAAAAAAAAAAAAAAACCCTACAATTATAAATATAATGAAGTGTTCAACAATAATGTGGGAAAGTCATATATATTCCAATGGACAAAACTTAAGTACAGTATCTTAGATACTGTTCCTTAAGTTCCCCTCTTAAAATTTAGTCATATAGCTATTTAACTAAAAAATACTCTTCCATCCCATGAGAAAAAATTCACATAGCAAAATCTTAAAAAATGAACCTAAAAAACAGCACCTAAGTACTGTACCTAGGTCTTGCTCTATTCCAATTGCTTTCTTTCCTATATTTGAGTTCTCTCCCTTCAGAAACAAGGGTTCCTTCCTTTCTTCTTTGTGCTCTAACATAAAATTTGGCAGCATTTTAATGGTTGGGGGACCACTCGACACTATTGACGTGGCCCTCCAGTTGTCTTGAATAATTTATCCCACAATTGAAAGGTATTTTCTTACCTTGCACGTTAAAATTGGCATGTAGAAATATTTACAAAAATTGCAAGTGTAAAAGGCAATGAACTTTTTTGAATTAGATGGTGCGAAATGTCAATTTCGCCTTTAGGTCTTAAAAAATCAACTTCTATATCATATTAATCAGTTAAGTGATGTAATTTGTGACAAACCTTTTTTTTATGACAAAAACAAAATATCAAAACAAGTCATCCAAAAAGTATTCTAATTTGAAATTATACAGTATTCGAGTATCGCATGGGACATCATCTAGTTAATGAAATAACAGAACAATTGGACAAAATCAAAATTCAAATTGACCAACCTCAACCTCAAACCCATGAAAATGAGGTCTTAATTAATGAAGACTAAACATATGATATGGACATAAGTAGAGAACAATACTTTAACATGTTGAACCTCCAATACTTGAATTAGAACCCAAGCCAAGAGCTTTGTAGTTCAAATATTTTGCACTTGTTGATGTTTCCAAATGAGATTATTCAGAATTCAAATCCATTCTTCTCCAAATTATCGAATTAAAAAAAATTAAAAAAGAAGAAGACAAAGAAGAGAAGAGATTGGTACCCAAGATTTACACCACCTGATATTCAAATCTTGTTTGTTTTTACATTAACATTTTTTGAAATTGAATCATTTTCCAAAACGCATATTTTAGAACACTATCTCATTTTTCTATGTTTTGTAGCAACTTTAAAATGAGTTGGAAAACTATCTCTTGAATTCTCTTATTTAGCTTTGGCATAATAAAGAGTTGTTTTCTAGATATATTTTATGGAAAACAACTCTATCTAATGCGAAGTTAAATAAGAAAAGTTAAAAGATAGTTTTTATTTGACTAATTTTTTTTTTTTTCTAATACCACCAAATACAGAAAAACATAAAAAAAAAAATAAATAAAAACTATCTTTACCTTAAGTTTTTCATCGAAACAAATAGAGCATGGTGCTAATTAATGCTTTTAAATGTAAAAAATATGCAAATACAGTGGTGAAATATTTTAAGGAATAAACTTACTTGAGAATTACACTGGACTATTTTCTTCAGAAGAATTGTACACTTCGAGTGCTTACTTAAAGGAGGAGTTTGCACTTAAAGGTGATAAAGAATCACAAATAGAGAAGATTGCAAATGAGAAATTATATCGAGATGGTTTTTCTCGACTCTGTCTTTCACTTGAAAATGAGTAGCTTTTTACACTTATACTTAAAACAGACATGTCGGCATCTTAACGTGTCCAATGCAACTAATGCATTGGACACAATTCTAACCCATTTAAAACGATTGTAAAAGTCCTATCAAAAAAAAAAATGATTGTAAAAGTCTAATGACTAGACTTTTACAAACTTAATTGTTGAACACTCTCTGCTTCTTTCATTTTCACCTGGGTTTTTCCTCGCTCTTTCCTCTTGTAGTCTTATTTCCCAAATGGATTGTCATGGACTGAAGAGTCTTCGCCTTTTTCACTTCATGAATTTTGCTTCACTTTATGACTTTTGCTTCAACTGCTTGTTTGCCTTTTGAATTATTGTTGTGACACAGCTTCTTTTAAATTATTTTCTAGATTAGTGCTTCACATATTTACATTTATTAGGAAAAAGAAAACAGCCCACTTGCTTTACCATTTAAGATAGTCTTCAAATAGTCATCATATTATAATGTTGAGAAATATCAAAGATGTTGCCATGTTCAAACTTAAACGTGTTGTTGTGGTTAAGTGTGTTTCAAAGACTTTTCTCTTTGTTGCTTGTCCCACATTGATGAGAGATGGTTCACTCAATTGTTTATAGGCTATGGGTTATTTTATTGATTAGTGCTTCACATATTTACATTTATTAGGAAAAAGAAAACAGCCCACTTGCTTTACCATTTAAGATAGTCTTCAAATAGTCAACATATTATAATGTTGAGAAATATCAAAGATGTTGCCATGTTCAAACTTAAACGTGTTGTTGTGGTTAAGTATGTTTCAAAGACTTTTCTCTTTGTTGCTTGTCTCACATTGATGAGAGATGGTTCACTCAATTGTTTATAGGCTATGGGTTATTTTATTGAATGGCATGAGATAGTCAGGTGAGGGACTTGGGCTAGGTGATCGACTTGATTTTGGGCATTAGTAATCCGATAGTTTTGCTTGGGCTTTCTTTATTTTTCCAGCCATCTTGGTATAGCCCGTTGGGCATTTATTAAGGGCGGTTGTTTTATTCGGCCCGTTAGATACCCACTTGCTCCTATTACGTGGCTTATAAAAACCTTCCAGCCCTATTAATTTTCTTCAGTTCTGTTTACTTTATCGAGCTCCATCCCATTGCTCCTTTTCTCTTTCTTTTCTTCCACAAAAATTTCAGCTTCTTTTTGGTTTTAAGGAAAGGCAAATTAAGGTTGTTTTTTGTTCTTCTTGCTTGGATATGCGTCCAATTTGAAGAAATTGCTATAGTCTAATCATGAGAGTTGTTCGACCAAGAAAGTCATTCTAACCGAGTTACTCTTCCGGTGGCACGAATCAACCTTTAAGGACGACACTATTTGTGTAATTCTACCGTTTGTGAAATCTTTCTAACTTTCTCTATTTATTTTATGTTATTGCTAATTTTTAGGGTTTACTTTATTTAATCAAAACTTGTTTACATTGCTATATTTTCCTACAAAATGTGGACAATTATCCCCTATATTCCTTTTCATACGATACTAATCCGATAGTTTTGCTTGGGCTTTCTTTGTTTTTCCAGCCATCTTGGTATAGCCTGTTGGGCATTTATTAAGTGCGGTTGTTTTATTTGGCCCGTTAGATACCCACTTGCTCCTAGGAACAGAGCTAGAACTTTAAGGTAGGGGGGTCGTTTTACTGTTGACTATGTGTGGTGATTTCAACCTCTAATTCTGCTACTTAGCTGTTGAGAATTTTTTTTTTTGTGTTGGTAAGAACAAAATTATTTTTGTTTTAAAATTTTTAAAGGGCAGGGTTATTTATTTTGGATAAAAATTAGTTAATTGAGCTTAATTTTGTTTTTAGTTTTACTAGTAATTTTTGTTGTTAATCTTTTTTTTTTTTTTTTTGGCTTGTATATTTTGTTTTAGATTTTAGATCTATAAATTTTTTTATGGTCACTAAAATGAAGAAAATGCTATCACTACAAGTTTTTTATAAATTACTGATGTGATAAGTGGTTACTGGTAAGTAAAAAAATGATATAAGTGGTGTTCTTATATGCGAACCAATAAAAATTTGCTACCAAAATAGTTTGTAAAAATGTTATAAAAAAGTTTGTGAGTATAGCATTACTCTTAAAAGAATCAATAATATTGTTAAAGAGAAACAAAATGTAATTTTATAGAACAAAATGTAATTTTATAAAACAAAATTGTTGAAATTAGTACACACATATATATAACAATATTTTTTTTTTAAATCTAGGGGGGGCCATTGCCCCCCCTAGTCCAAGGGTGGTTCCGTCCCTGCTTGTTCCTATTACGTGGCTTATAAAAACCTTCCAGTCCTATTAATTTTCTTTAGTTCTCTTTCGTTTATCGACCCCATCCCATTGCTCCTCTTCTCATTCTTTTCTTCCACAAAAATTTCAACTTCTTTTTGGTTCTAAGGAAAGGCAAATTAAGGCTGTTTTTTGTACTTGCTTGGATATGCGTCCAATTTGAAGAAATTGCTATAGTCTAATCATGAGAGTTGTTTGGTCAAGAAAGTCATTCTCACCAAGTTACTCTCCCGGTGGCACGAATCAACCTTTAAGAACAACACTATTTTTGTAATTCTACCGTTTGTGAAATCTTTCTAACTTTCTCTATTTATTTTATGTTATTGATAATTTTTAGAGATTACTTTATTGAATCAAAACTTGTTTACATTGCTATATTTTCCAACAAAATGTGGACAATTATCCCCTATATTCCTTTTCATACGAGACTTTTGGAATGATTGTGATTGGATCTTGGCTTTTTTTTATGAAGGTTTGGTATTGATCACTTGGACTGAACAAATGATTTTGAATCTGCATTATCAGATTAGCGAATATGAGGCAATGTTTGGTATCTCTAACAAAAATAACTTTTACAGCTTTCAACTTGAATCCCAACAAGTTCTGAAGTTCTGACCTTCTAGGAATCGCTTATTTCCAATAGCTTATTTTTTATAGTGTTTATCAAAAGATATAATTTTTTGTAACTTTTATTTTAAATGTATTACAAAAAGCTAAAATCTAGTTTATTTAAAAAAAAAGCTAAAAGCTATAATATTTGCAAAACAATTAAAACAAAAATCAAAAAACAAAACCTTTTTCAACAATTCCTATGGCCTTATGTTTCCAACAGAAACTTAAGGGTTCAAATCTTCTTCTTTTTTTTCTTTTTTTTTTTCCTTTTGATAATTCATTTAAAAAGTAAAGAAAAATGAAAAAAAAATTCCATGAAGCACTTGATAAATACTGGCTTGAATGAGCCTTCATTATTGGATTCATTTTCAAAATAAAGCAGGTGTCAGTTGAGAGTTAAAGTTAATCCGATAAAGCAGTGTACCATATCTTAATTTACAAACATTAAGAATTTGGGGCCAGTATATTTTTTTCATCAAATAATCAATTTAACTAATGAATAAAACAAATTTCAGCTTCAAAACAGAATAGGAATCAAATAAATGTCTTAGTTCAAGGCTTAGGACTTATGGTTTTTGAAAGTTCAAATAGTGCAAAACATTATTACTTGTTTAGACCCCAAATTTTAAATTTACGGTTAGATTGTTTAGACCCCAAAGAGTAAGGGAAGAGAGATGCAAACACAAGATAATACCGAGACGTGTTATCGAAGAGGCAACTAAAGAACTCAGCGAAAAGTTGGAGTACAAGGATACCAAAAAGACCCTCCAGGCCTAATCTACCCAAAGTACTTGAGCTCTCCAAGCTTCAGCTACTAACGGACTTCTCGGAGTCTTGTCTTCACTAGCTTCCCAGATCCTCCAATACCGCCCATTTGCATTTGCCAAGCCTCACTGGATTATTTTGGCAAATACCTAATGCTTCCTAAGCTCCAAAACACTCTCTACACTCTTAATAGGTGTGGGTTGTGTTTGGGTACAAATCTTCTCTCAAGCTATAACAATGGGAGAGGGGAGGAGAAGAGATTACAAGGATTTCTCTCTTGATGATAAGTTGTTCTCTTTAACAAGGTGGGTGTTGTAGAAACATTTCTAGGGTTTTATTATGAATATCCTCTTTTCAATTTTGTGAGTAATAATGGTATATATAGTATGGGTGAAGGGTATAAGAGTCACACTTAAAATCCCACATTTAGTACATCTCGCAGGTCACTTGCGGGTTAGCCAAGTCGTGAGTTACTCGCGAGATATTCTGACTCTTCAGCTTCTACATGTGCTCCTCACATGGCTTTTTGTAGGTGCTTAGTCCTGAGCCAGTCACAAGACAAGTCGCGAGATCAACTGTCTCGAGCAATCTTCACCAGCTTAATACTAAACCCATTACAATTAAATCACACAAAATACAATAAAATTAATGCAATTACAACACTTTTTGTCATGGAATAAAGCCAACATAAATGTTATGTGAAAAACCATAACTTAACAATCTCCCTCTTTGGCTATTCCGTGACAAAACACCCTATAACAGACTTTAGACTTAAACGTGAGTTTGGAAACAATGGAAAAACTCACTCACACCTAAATCTAAAACTTGTGATGAACTTGGAACTTATATACTTGTAACTTGAAACACTTGCACAAAACATATTAGACCCTCAAGGTAAAGCAAGTAATAAAGGACAAGTAAAACGTGATCAAGTCAATACCAATTGAAAATAACTTAAAGCACAACTTGATCAAACATGAACAATCATTAAAATGACTACAATGAACATTTATCGAGTAAATGAACATCCAAACACGCAAGCAATTAAGTGCAAAGTTAAAACTAATTGCATGTCCAATATATAAACACAATGCGATGAGAGCGACAAAGCATAGATACTAAAAATAACTCAAAGCACCATAAAGATAAAAAGAAAACAAACATAATGTAAAACAACAACAACAACAACCAAAAAAAAAAAAAAACAAGGTTTTCTTATAAAAGATGTCTTCTCCCATTTGGTATATGCATCTCCCCTATGGAATTTCTACCCCTACAAATGTGCACAAGAGATAAAATTTCTCTCCCTAAGAATGTGCACAAGAGTCATATAGAAATGACAATACTCTCCCCATTTATTGTCACGAATAGACAAATGGACCAAGAAGAAGGAGAGAAAGAAATGAAGACATGAATAAGGATAAGGATGCATATGAGGCACAAGATGAATGAGAAATGAAGCTCAAACAAAAGACAAAACACCTTAAAAACAAAATGCTACAAAGCATAAAGTAATCATGACATGCTAAGGATGTGGAAACTAAATATTGACCAAGGCATGGCAAGGGTAGCAAAGGTGTGTGCAAGAGGTGGTTGTGTGCAATGCATAAGCAAGACATGAGAAATGCACATGTAGCAATAAGCCAAACATATTCCTAATAAGGAAACATGAAAAATCCCAAAGTTTGGTACTCATCAGAGTCCAAACGAGTGAGAAAATGTCTAAGAAGCAATTTATGAAAAACCTAGCGTGCACACTAACACCCTATATATGATGAAATGCAAGAACATGGTGAAATCTACCTTCAATGCATGTTCTAATTGCCACAAGGGGCCAACACCCATAGTAAATCAACAAAAGAAACATAACCCATACAAAAATTTTGAAAAAATTAAATTTTCCAACCCCCATTTGAAAAAATCCTAACTATGAACACAAACCCCACCCCCCCCCCCCCCCCCAAAAAAACACATAATCCAAGGATTCAAATCAATGAAAAAAGTTAAAGATTACCTTAGAGATGTTAATGGAAAGAAAAAAAAAATTGAATTTAGTTGGGTTTTGATGAAGAAACTTTGAAATAAGGGTTTTGGAGAAGATGGGAAAAGTTTCAAACAAAAAAACCATGAAAACTTATAGCTAGATTAATTTTACTCTACTTAATTAAGTGCAGAATAAGAGTAAATGAAACGCCATAAACTAGAACAACTCTCTAATGCATAAACATAAACAATAAATGTAAAGCACAAAGAGTAACAGAAGAGAGATGCAAACACAAGATAACACTGAGATGTGTTATCAAAGAAGAAATCGAAAAACTCAGCAAAAAACCTCTCTACAGCACTCCAAGCCAAAATGATACACTAGTGAATAAGTTGGAGTACAAGGATACCAAAAAGACCCTCTAAGCCTAATCTACCCAAAGTACTTGAACCCTCCAAACTCCAGCTACCAATGGACTTCTCGGAGTCTTATCTTCACTCACTTCTTAGATCTCGCAATACCGCCTAATTTCATCCGCCAAGCCTCACTGGCTTATTTTGGTAAATACCAATGCTTCCCAAGCTCCAAAACACTCTCTACACTCTAAATAGGTGTTGGTTGTGTTTGGGTACAAATCTCCTCTCAAAGTACAACAATGGGAGAGGGGAGAAGAAGAGACTACAAAAATTTCTCTCTTAAGGATGAGTAGCTCTCTCTAACAAGGTGGGTGTTGTAGAAACCTTTCTAGGGTTTTCTTCTAAATAGCCTCTTTTCAATTTTATTGGTAATGAAGGTATGTATAGTATGGGTGAAGGGTATAAGAGTCACACTTAAAATCCTAGCTATCAGTGTATCTCGCGGGTCACTCGTAGGTTAGCCAAGTCGCGAGTTACTCGCGAGATATACTGACTCTTCAATTTCCACATGTGCTCCTCATATGGCCTTTCGTAGGTGCTGAGTCCCGAGCCAGTCGCGAGATCAACTATTTTGAGCAATCTTCACCAACTTAATACTAAACCCATTACAATTAAACACACAAAATACAAGAAAATAAATTAATGCAATTACGACAATTTTTGTTATAGAATAAAGCAAACATAAATGTTGTGTGAAAAACCATAACTTAACAGTTTTAGAGATACTAACTTTTAATGACAACCACCCAACTGTATCAGAGCTCCTGATCTAATCCAATTGTTTCTTACCACAACAAAGTAATTACTTAAGGTGGAGGAAAATTTCTCAATTTTATTACTTGCTTGGAATTAAAAATAACTCAGTAGACACAATAAATTGAATCATATATCGATCTTCAGATTTTTTGGAACAAGCTGCATGTAAATTCCCTCTGTATAGTTTGAAGTGCTTCATTTTGCATTCCAAAAAGCCTTAGACCACCTAAATTTCAAGATTTTTTGCAATGCAAATTCCCTCAATTTAGGATATTTAGGGCAAATTACAACTTACCCACCTGTAGTTTGGTTGAAATTTAAGTTGCTTACATGTGGTTTGAAATTTGCCACTTTATCTACCTGAGGTTAGCTCAGTTAGAATTCTGTAACATACCTCTATTAAAAACATGGCTAAATATGCAATTTTATTTCAGTTTTATGTCTCTCTCCAAAAACACAAAATACATTAAAATACAAGATCAAAAATGATCTAGCGAAACACTTTTATCATGGGATTTCAAACCACAAGTAGGAAATTTAAATTTCGGTCAAACTTCAAGTAGGTAAATATCAAATTTCAAACCACAAGTAAGCAACTTAAATTTTGGCCAAACCACAAGTAGATAAGTTGTAATTTTCCTAGATATTTATGTTCTTAGAACTTTTTTTTTTCATCTGTTCTTAATCATTTGATAAATTACACTAATCTTTTTCATCTGGTTGTAATCTTGATTTATGATAATAGAAACTGAATTAATAACAGGACTACAAAGAACAGATGCAGCACCTGCTTGAATTAGTAACATGAGTACAACTAAAAACTTCGTAGGCAACAACAAAAATTTTCGCAAATCCACAATTTTAGTCAAAAAGAAAGAGATTAAGTTTCAGAAGTGGAGAAAAAGATTAAGAAAAATTACATTTTACACCATATATTTCTAGGGTGGTTTCAAATCAAACCCAATAATTGTGGTTTCAAATTAAATCATGAAGTTTATGGCAGTTACAAAAATAAACATTATAGTTTTATTAGTTTCAAATTGAACACTGGACTTTTAAAATCAAATCACTTTAAACTCTGGTCTTTTTGAGCTTGATTTGAGGGTTTGATTGTGGGGTTTAAAGATCTAATAGTTTTCTTCACTTTTATCCCATTCTTTTTAGTGGGGAAAATAATAACAGACAAGAAACTTGGGCTTGCATGTTGTGTTGCTTTCTTACATTGATCTTCTTTTAAATTGTGAATCTTGATATTACTCTATAAGGAATATTACTCAATCCTAAACTAGCTACCTATAGTAGAACTTATTGACGCTATCCGAGCGCAACTCCAACCCGATTGGACTACTCTGATGTGTGAATCTCTTTGGAGCAAAGATACTCAATTCGTGACTTACTTCGCACAATCACACTTTGATTGTTAAGGGTTGAATGCGCATTAATCTTCAAATGACACACAAAACTTTGTAGCTTCCAACACTCAACTTAGTGCAAAACCCTAGGCATATAAGGTTACAACTGGTTCTTTGATGTAGAGTGCTTTTGGATCTCGAAATCACTCACTATGATATCACACCTAAGTTCTCTCTAATCTTTAATGATGATGGCTCTAAAAAGTACTATTTAAGTATCCCTAGAAACCTAGTGCACAAATCATTAGGCTGCCACATCATTTGAAATAGAGCAGATAATTTAGGATTTTTGAAGCTCAATCTATTGGCTGGTGTCAAGGCAATGCAATAGATCCTTCACTTATTTGAGCAGGCCTTTGAGTGGCTTTCTTTTGTCTTCAAATGTACATCTTTACCAACCTCTAGACACTAAACTTAGACTAAAATGTTTATATATATTTATATATAGATTAAGAGAGAGCACGAATAGAAGCAATTGAGCTATACCACCAAAAAAAAAAAAAAAAAAAAACTTGCTTCTATTCTTGCATAGCAATAAAAGTAAATTAAATAAAGATAAATTGTGAATTCAATCATACTAAATACGTATCTTTCAATCAAAACATTTGTATCCTTATAAATTCAAACATGAGAAATTTGGATACATGCATGTTAATCTACCCTTTCTTTCCACATTTTCTCAATAACAAATTTCAAACACAAGCACATGATCTTGAAATAACTAAAACCGATTTTTTTTTTTAATAAGTAATAACTAAAACCAACCAAAAGAGAACATTTGAATTTATGAAGAACTTAATAAACATTGTAGATGAAGATGCTGTGATGGGTTTGGCTACTATTAAAAGAAATTTTGGAACATTTTTAATATTTTCTTAGTTTCACTGCAGTCAAATGATAGGATAAATAAATTTTGAACCTAAATACAAATAATGAAAATGCCAACCTCAAAACCCCCCCAAATACAAATACAAATACAAATACAAAAAAAAAAAAAAAAAGCTCTAAAACAAGCCCAAAGTAGTAAAACAGTGAGATTAGTGGGCTGGGTTGGGTTTGTCAAGTTGGTGGGTTTGATGTACACTCCAAATTGAATTATACAATTAAAAATGAGAAATGCTACGTCTACAAATTTTCACAACAAAACCTATGTAGTGGGTTGTCACTTGCTATTATTAATGGGTAAGAAAGTAATTTCAATGGTGAATTTAAGTTAAAAATCTGTAAGAACATTTCTCATTAAAACTTTTTGTGATGTGTAACATTGATAAAACAAATATAAGAGAGCAGGGGAGTTACTAGCACTATTATTATAAAAAAGGATTAAAAAGGAAACAATCAACATTAAATAAAGCAATAACTTTCCTCTAAAAAAAAAAGCAATAACTTAGGTTAAACTGTTATATAATGTTAACTATTAAAGTTGCCATTTCTACCCCCAAAAAGTGAGTGGATACTGTAGGATTCTCTCTCTAGTTTTGTTTTGTTTTGTTTTTGGTAAACAATAGGAGAAACAAACTAAGAAAGACTAGGCACAACACGGATATTAGAATCCTTAGAAATATCTCTCACAACACCCCCTACTGGATCCGGGGGAATAAAAAATAACTCAAAGTCCTCTTAAAGAGGCCTCCCCAAACGAGCCAAGGCATCTGCACTTTGTTTTGCTTCCCAAAAGGTATAAACAATATGAGAGTTAGGCACTCTCCATAAGACTAGCGTGGCAAAACGGGCAGGGCAGGTCGGGTCAGGTTTGTGGGTCAAACGGGTCACGGGTCAAACACAGGTCATTTTTAAACGGGTCAATCGGGTTACGGGTCAGGTTGGGTTGACCTGTATTTTTCAAACAAGTTTTTTTTTTTTTTTTTTTTTTTCAATTACAAAAACAAATCAATGACAACCTGTTTAGAGAGAATGAATAAAATCAGTCAAGCAAATGAATTGCACTTAATGCCACTTGTTAATATCCTTCTAATTCTGACAATTTTGACTTTTGAGCATGGCAAAAATTATTTATAGTCATAAATTCATAATGGAAAAAGTCTTCAATGTTAATAGTTCACTGCCAAAATGCATATAATTACAAGTTCAGAACTTCAATAAAGAGATAGATTTTAAAACAAACAAAACAAATAAGCCAGCAAAGTAGCAAGTTATCGGTCTTCTTAAGTGCACATGTTCCTGTTGCATTTAAAATAATAGTAAAGTTAGATTACTTAGAAAGATAAACTAAACAAAAAAAAGATTTAAAAATAAACATAACATATTAAGTAAAGAAGAATAAATAAATATTTTATAAGAATTACACCTCTATCTCAATCTACTCAACGTTGGTAGCAGATTCAGTACTGCAAATATTTATACTTGCAAATTATAGCTCAAGTTGGCCAATTTCGTCAACATCTTCATCCATAATACAATATTTTAATATAACTTAATGTACCATGAAAGCAAATCAATAAAGAATTACAGTGTGGAAGGGCAGAGGCACAAGCTTTGACTGCTTTGTGTGAAACTAAAAAAGTGTGGAATGTCGAATGTGTGAAGACTGAAGAAGGGCAGAGGCCGGACTCTGGAGGCGCAAGAGAAGTAGAGGAACTCAACTTTCAGGCTTCAGGTTTGTTTGTATAATTGTATTGTGCATTTTGTGCTTTGGCTTTGGACAATGGAGTGAATCGAGTGATGGACTACAGATAGCAAGCATTGAATGAGATTTTTTTTTTTTTTTTTTAATGGTTGTGACGGCCTTGGCCCTTGTGTAGTGTTGTGATGTCTTGTCTACTGTCAAGCATAGTAGCACTAAAGCTCTTCTTATTGGTTGTGATAAACATTGAATATATTATTACTAGTTTTGGTACTTTGTGCTTTATGCACATAGTATCAGGACGTAATTAAAATAAAAATTTTAGCAAATTTTTTTTAACGGGTTGGGTCACGGGTTAACCTGTTTTTGTTTCGGGTCAAAAAAATAGGGTTCGGGTCAGGTATTTTTCAGGTTGGGTCGAGTCGGGTCAGAAAATTCTAACCCGTATTGCCATGTCTACATAAGAGCGGCCTGCAATCATTGATACTGTAGGATTCTCTACAAGGTAATGTAAAGGATCATGGTTGATCATGGTGCTGCATCAGTTAACAGACAAGTTCAGTGCTGCTTAAACAACTTGTAATTGATTAATAGATTTGTAAAACTGTATGTAGCTTAGTATAAGGCTTAGAGTATTGTTTAGTTACTCTGTTAGTCCACGTGTTTATATTCTATTGGACACTAAACAATTCTGTTAGGATAGAGTTTTGGTGCCTAATCAGTTATGGTTAGTTAGCATATATAAGATATATTACTTGTAATCTATTCAATACAATATACAAAATTTCTCATTTGATATTTTCTTCTAGAATATTCTCTCTAAGAAACACAGTTTTCTTCATGGTATCAGAGCTCCATTAATGGCGTCTGCTAGTTCTTCATCTTCTGCAACAATAGGGCCAACCTTGAGTTCTTCAATCACTCATGGTGTTAATCCTTCTCTGCTGCTCTTGTCAAATATGGCAAGTATGGCTACTATGAAGCTGGACTACAACAATTATATGGTGTGGAGACACCAAATCGAAGTGATTTTGGTAGCATATTCAATGATTAATTTCATCAATGATGATGATCATGCACTAGATCCTTTTCTTAAGGATAGCTCAGGGAATTTTACAACTGAAGCTAACCCAGAGTTCTTTCAATGGAAGAGTCGTGAATAGGCCTTGTTCACTTTTCTCAATTCAACTCTCTTTCCATCAATCTTGGCTCTTACTGTAGACCAAAAATCTGGAAGAGGAGTTTGGAAAGTGCTTGAGAAAAGGTTTGCATCAATATCACGATCTCATATTCTCAGTCTGAGAGATGAGCTAATGAGCATTAAGAGCTCAGAATCTATGGATTCTTTCTTCCAAAGAATTAAAGAAGTCAGAGATAAGCTTAGGGCTGTAGCAGTCTGTGTTGATGAAGATGAGCTAATTCATCTAGCTCTTGAAGCCCTACCATTAGAGTATGGTGCATTCTGTTTTGCAATCAGAACTAGGAATGATATACTTACACTTGAAGAATTGAATACACTCTTGAATGCTGAAGAAAGATCAAACAAGAAGAGGTCAATCAATTTAGATCTTAGGGATTCTACATCCTTGGCTATGGCAGTCAATTAATTCAATCAAGGTTTTAAAAGAGGTAGAGGCAAGAATGGTAATAATAAAGGTCGTGGCAATGGCAGAGGTGGCAATCAATTCTCAGGTGGTGGTCAATTTCATAATAGTACTACTCAAGTCATTTATCCTCAATTCATTTCTTTTCCACAAACCAAGACCAATTCTTCTCAGGGACGGAAAGTTGCTTGACAAATCTATGGTAAAAATGGTCATTCTACTTTGGACTGCTACCATCGCATGAATTTTGCTGACCAAGGTAAACATGCTCCAACTAAACTTGCCTCTATGGCTGCAAGATCTATGGCTGCAACTGCAGATACTAATCAGAATCCAAACTGGCTGACTGACACTAGTGCTTCTGATCATATCACACC
Source organism: Quercus aquifolioides (assembly GCA_019022515.1). Lineage (NCBI taxonomy): Eukaryota > Viridiplantae > Streptophyta > Magnoliopsida > Fagales > Fagaceae > Quercus > Quercus aquifolioides. Next base: position 27,814,233 of record CM032328.1, on the reverse strand, counting down.
AAACTTGTCTCAGCTCTCTCTTGCTCAGCAACCTACAACTGGTGAGTCTGTAACAGTTGGCAATGGGCAAGAATTACCAGTGACACACATTGGAAATGGTAAGCTAATCACTCATTCTCACAATTTTTATCTTAATAACATACAAAGGGTTCCTCAAATTGCTTCAAACTTGTTATCTGTACACAAATTGTGTCTTCAAAATAATGCATTTCGTTATTTTGATGCAAATCAGTTCTCAATTCAGGATTTGCCTACGAGGAAGGTCCTTTATAGAGGGCTAAGTAAGGATGAAGTCTACCCTCTACCTTTTTTTGTCTCTCTGCCTTCCTCATCCCCTTCTCATGTCAATTCTAGTGGCTTTGCTGCAATGTCTCCCCAAACTTTACTTTGGCACAATAGGCTTGGACACCCTTGTGCAAAGGTTTTACATTCTACTATGACACCCTATCCTTCTGTCAAGCTTTCTCTGGTTAGTGATATCTGTTCTAAGTGTACATCTTGTATAAGTGCTAAAATGCACAAGCTTCCTTTTCATAAACATGTATCAAGTATTGAATATCCTTTTCAATTAGTACATTTTGATGTATGGGGGCCTGCTCCTGTGACTTCTGTTCTTAAACACAAATATTATGTGATTTTTGTTGATGAATTTACTCATTTTACTTGGTTGTTTTTGTTAAAGAGTAAGTCTGATGTGTTCAAGGTCTTCTTGCATTTCAAGTCCTTAGTTGCAACTCAATTTAATGCTAAAATCAAGACCTTAAGGTCTGATGGTGGTGGTGAGTTTGTTAATAACAGCTTCAAATCTTCTTGTTTGGAGCATGGGATTCAACATCAACTTTTCTATCCTTATTCCCCTTAGCAGAATGGTATTGCTGAGAGGAAACACAAGCAAATTGTGGAAAGTGGATTATCTATGCTTTATCATTCTAATCTTTCTCTTTCCTATTGGTCATATGCTTTTTGTACAACAGTTTATCTTCTAAATAGAGTTCCTTCTTCTGTTTTGAACTTTATTTCACCTTGCGAAAAGTTGTATGATCACAAACCACCTCTTTATGCTTTGAAAACCTTCGGTTGTGCCTGTTACCCTTTCTTGAAGCCTTACAATTCTCATAAGTTTGATCCCAAGTCTAGACAATGTATTTTTCTTGGTTATCCTCCTCAATCCAAGGGTTATATTTGCTTAGATATCCTTACATGTAGAATTTACATTTCATGTCATTGTGTGTTTGATGAATCTATTTTTCCTCTCTATCCTATTCCTAATTTTGAGTCTACTTCCACAGTTTCTGCTACTTCTTTTCCTTCCTTTGATGTCTAGCTTTCTTCCTTGCTTCCAAATTCTACTCTAGGCCTATCTTAATCTAGTTCTAGCACTCCCTCTGGCCTTGCTTTATCTAAATCTAATTCCCTTTCTGTGCCTAGTAATTCTTTTGATCCTCTTCCTGTTCATGTTGAGTTACCTGCTCCTAACTCTGTTAATTCTATTAAGTCTGATTCTGGTGCTGTTTCACATTCCCCTAGTTGCCATCAAGCTCTTGTTCCTTTGCCCACCAATACACATCCTATGCTTACCAGGTCCAAGAATGGTATTTTCAAGCCTAGAGTCTTTGCTGTTCAGATTGATTATAGTTGTACTGAGCCTCCATCTTATTTTATAGCAGCTAAGTATCCTCATTAGGTTGAAGCAATGGATTTTGAGTTTACTAGTCTGCAACAGCAACATATTTGGACTCTGGTTCCCTTAGCACCTAATAAGAATGTTGTGGGATGTAAATGGGTATACAAAGTTAAGAAAAATAGTGATGGTAGTATTGCTAGATTTAAAGCTAGGCTTGTTGCCAAGAGATACTTGCAGCAGTATGGTTTAGATTATGCTGAAACTTTCAGTCCAATGGTCAAGCCTACTACTGTGAGGATAATTATAGCTTTAGCTGTTCATTTTGGTTGGTCCTTAAGGCAATTGGATGTTTCCAATTCCTTCCTTCATGGAGTGTTACAAGAGGAGGTCTACATGAGTCAACCACCTGGATATAAGGATCATTCTAAGCCTTACCATGTCTATATGTTGCATCAAGCAATTTATGGCCTTAAACAGGCTCCTAGGGCTTGCAGCTTTACCACTCAGCTTTTTCACTTGGGATTCCAAGCTTCTTGTGCAGACAGTAACTTGTTTATCCTCATCCATTCAGGTCATGTTGTTTACTTACTTCTATATGTGGATGACATTATTATTACTAGCAACCATAGTGCTTTTGTTGCTGAGATTATCAAGAAGCTTGGTGTCTCTTTTGCTCTCAAAGATTAGGGTCCTTTAAGTTACTTCTTGGGTCTGCAGATTGAATATACTAGTGATGGTATCTTTGTGCATTAGTCTAAGTATGCCAAAGATATATTGGCTAAGTTTCATATGTTGGATAGTAAGCCTTGTTCTAATCCTTGTGCTTCTAATCATTCTCATGTTCCTTCTGCCAGTCCTCTTCTCCTTGATCTCACTGCCTATAGAAGCCTTGTTGGGGCTTTACAATACTTAACCTTTATTAGGCCAGATTTTTCATTTGCAGTTCAGCAGGCTTGTCAGTTCACGTGTAAGCCTTCTCAACATCATCTTATTGCTTCTAAGAGAATTCTGAGATATTTAAGGGGTACTCTTCACTTGGGAATCTATTTTAGGTCTGGTCCTCTCAATCTTTCTACCTATTGTGATGCTCATTGGGCTAGGGATCCCATTGATAGAAGGTCTATTACTAGCATGGTTGTCTTTTTAGGGAATTCCCCCATCACCTAGTCTGCTAAGAAACAATTAGTTGTGTCTAGATCTTCAACTGAAGCTGAGTACAGGTCCCTTGCTATATCCACTGCAGAGTTGTATTGGTTGAGGATGCTTCTCAAAGACTTAGGGAATTATTTGTATCATCCTCTAATTTTGTGGTGTGACAATGTTTCAGCTCTTGCTTTAGCTTCTAATCATATTTTTCATGCCAGAACTAAACATATTGAAGTTGATTATCATTTTGTTCGAGAGAAAGTTTTGAATAGGGATATGATCATCAAGTATATTTCAACTTTGGACCAATTGGCTGATTTGTTTACCAAGAGTTTGCCTTCCTGTCGGTTTCATGCTCTTTCATCAAACTCATGGGCCTTTCTCCCCTTCATTTGAGGGGGGATGTAAAGGATCATGGTTGATCATGGTGCTGCATCAGTTAACAGACAAGTTCAATGCTGCTTAAACAACTTGTATTTGATTAATAGATTTGTAAAACTATATGTAGCTTAGTATAAGGCTTTGAGTATTAGTTAGTTGCTCTGTTAGTCCACGTGTTTCTATTCTATTGGACACTAAACAATTCTATTAGGATAGAGTTTTGGCGCCTAATCAGTTATGGTTAGTTAGCATATATAAGATGTATTAATTGTAATCTATTCAATACAATATACAGAATTTCTCATTTGATATTTTCTTCTAGAATATTCTCTCTAAGAAACACAGTTTTCTTCGGATAAATTTAGGCTTTCATTTTGAAAGGGCACCAATAACTGCATTTATCAACACACTAAATTAAGCAAGCATAGAGTCAACGGTTCTAAAGGAATTCCCCTGGTTTACGAGTTGGTTCTACCTGTTGCAACAAAGAAAAGATTTTAGTGAGAAAACTTATAGTAAAATTGATTGATAAGAAGTTCATCTTTGAAGAATCACATCACAAATCCTACATTTTACAGTTGAGTCCGAATAAAACTAACTTCCAGTATCTAAAATATAGGAAAAATACTGATTGAGTAAAATTTTAAGCATTTAAGAGGCATAGTGCTAGCTTATGCCAATTCTTGAGCTGATCCTAATCATCAACAGTAAAACTACAAGAAAACCTAAAAAAAGGGAATCATTTTGCAAGTTGTTTGTCACAAACAACATATCACTTCTTTCATTTTTTTTTTTTAATTTTAAAAACCCTTGTTAAATTACCAATTGCTCAAAAAGTTAAACTATTAAGAAATAACGAATTTAATTATTTAACCATTTTCCTAACATTTCCTCTCACGTGTGAGCTTGAACGCCTCCTTAATAAGTGGACATTGCTCATGGGTAAGGTTATCAGGTTATGGGCTGGAGTTTTCTCTTCCAGCCCAACCTAACCTAACCCATTGAACGGTCAACGGCTCATCATTGAGCCTAATAAAAACAGTAGAGCTAATAGTTTTGTTTTAAAATTTTCAGAAACACAAAATACAATGCAAAAATTACACCATGCATGTTTTTAAAACTATTTTGAGATCATTTACGTCTTGTTTGATACACCCATTTAAATATATGTTTTTAATTTTTAAACAACATTACAAGTATTTTTACACACTTTTTCACTCACACGTATTTTCAAACATATTTTTAAACACATATTTTCAGTTTTTAAATGCATGTACCAAATACCCCATTATTCATTAAAATGCATGTTTTTAAGATAACATAAAAGAACCATTAGAAACCAAAATTATTATTTTTTAAATGTTTGTAAGTATTTTTTTTTAAATAAAAATTCTAGTAACAAGTGACAAGTGATAACTAACAATTTCATAACTTAAAAGTTATAATGACTTTTAAGTGGAATGTGTATATTTAAAAAAATATATATATATTTTCACAACAAGTTTTGAATGATAAAAAAGAAAAAGAAAAAAAAAAAAGAGATAAGCTAATTGCCTAACTCTCAAAACTTATCACCTCAACACCTTATATAAAATAATAGTTATATAAATTGAGCCGGTAATCAAATTGTTTTTTGAAGAGAAAGTTAATAGGCACCACCAAATATTGTGATATTCTTTAATACCCCACCAAATAAACTATAACCTTTTTCTCCCAAAAAACCAAAAACAATAACCTTAATTATTAATTTTTGGACTCTTGTGTTTGGTATTTTCGTAGTTTCAACTGGAAGGCTGAAACAGTATTACCAACTTATTCAGTTCAGACTTATCTGTGGCACAGGTTTGAATAAAAAAACAGACACAGGAAGAGATGAGCATGGCAGCTATGAATATCTTATCTCAGCCATGGTCACCGAAAGCTTCGCTCTGCCTCTATTATTTTAATAATCATAATCATTATAATATTAGTAATTACAAATTACATTCTTTTTCTCATCCTTATAACTTCTCTCTTCCCTCTTCTCTCTGTGCTCCAACCAAATCAAACCACACAGCTTCGAGGCTCTCTCAAATGCCAACCCACTTATCAAAATCAGGTTCTCTTTCTTATTTCTCATTCAATTTTTGATTTTTTAGCTGTTTTTTTTTTTTTTTTCTTTTTTAAATATCTTTATATGTTTTCTTACATGTTGACTCTGTTTGGTTGCTGAGAAAAGTATGGTAAAACAACAAAAAATATACTGAAAATCTTAATCATATGTCATCTTTTTATATGGGTTGTGAAGAAAAGTGAAAATTTATGGTTTAACAAGCAAAATATGTATTGGGTTCAGTTGGGTAAACGGCTTTGAAATTCAGAATTTCAGTTTCTCTGCAAAAGATATTACCGTATGATTGTTTGCTGATATAATGGACAAAAGAAACATAATTGTCTTCTATAATCTATAATTTTATTTCCTTTGGATTTATTGAGGTAAGTAATGGAAATAAGTTGAAATTTATCAATTTTTACGGTTATTTTTTTATTTCGTTTTTGTAAGTTTAACATTATCTTATTGGAACCTAATTGTAATTGCAATCTCATGAGTATTTTTGTCGATTTATGCAACTTGGTATTTTCTTTTGGTTATAAAACTATATATATTTTCATTGTTAAGCTTAGAATTTGCACGTATATAGTTATTAAGATGCAATGTAGTTTAAAGGTCTACAGACAAATGTTGATTTAAAAGGCCATCTAATAAATTTATGAACTACTTTGGCCGCGGATGCTTGATTCTTTATTCACAATCAAACCATGTGTGCCCATTTTTTTTTTCTCTGTCATCACCCACAAATTATGTTTGATTTTCTACACTCATGCTCACTTAAGAATAAATTGAGTCTGTGGGAAAGGATGCCTGTATTAAGGCTAGAGATCTTTTCGTCCCTCGTGATTTTAAGCTTCTGTCTCTTCTTGGATGCTTGATAGAGTTTAATTAGCAAAAACTAGTCTTATTGCTTTCATTGTTGTTGCCTCATGGTATGTTGACTAGTCCTGCCTCTATCTGTTGGCAATGTTTTCATGACATGTTGGATTTGCTTTTGATAATTGGTTGTTCATGACTTCCCTTGAATCACTGGAAATAGGAAGCACAAAACTTCCACATTAGAGAATAGAGATCATAATAAATGTAAGTCAATCGTGTGTTTTATGAATTTAAAATAGTCAGATTATTTTGCTGAAATTGAGTTTAAGCTTTGGCAAAATAATTTACTATTTGCAATGATTTAAAAGATGAGCACTGTTGGCAAATAATCCACTTTAGTCTTCTTCATATTTATGGATTCATTCTACAGGCCGTGGATGTTCATGGATACAAGACAATTCCACGTGTTGCAACACTGCTGCCAGCAATGATTGCAGCAGGCTGGGCCCATCATATTCTGTGTTTCCCTCAAAACCTGCAGAAGTTTCCTCTGTGCAGGACCTTTTTGAATTCATATGCTCAGGTCCTTTGTTTAACAAATTGGGTCTGACCCCGGAAAAGGTAGCTGAGTCTGTTGACAGGTGGTTAGCATATGGATTGCACCTTTGTCGATTGTTTCAGCTCAATGAATTGTACCTTACCGTTCCGGAGAAAGCAAGGTTATATCACTACTATGTGCCAGTCTTTTTGTGGTGTGAAGATCAGATTTCACAGCACAGGTCCACATTCAAGGATGGAGAAGATATATCTCCTCTAGTGGTATTTTTTTTAAACTTAAGTTTCCAAATTTTTTTTTTTTTTTTATAAATTTTCTTACTATAATTTAGTAGCTGTATTGGGTCTGTGCATCTTTGTATATATCACTTCATGTGATGTTGCTTGTGATGTAGATTGGTTTTAGTGCGCCACAAGGTTGTGGGAAGACTACACTTGTTTTTGCTCTTGAATATCTCTTCCAAATTACTGGCAGGTTGGTTGCACGATTTCAATTTTCTTAATTGTAGTAGTTGATTTTTTAAGTCATATAAAAAAGCAAAAAATGAGATTGCTGATATGCATTTCCAAAATTCAGGAAGGCTGCAACAGTATCCATTGATGACTTCTATTTGACGGCAGAGGGTCAGGTGATTTCTGAATTTTGTTTTTGTTGTTGTTGTTGTTGTTTTTTTTTTTTTTTTTTTTTTTTTGTGCAAATGCTTTTTCTTGTTCTTTGGGTTTTTATCTTCTGATCCAATAGTGTATTGATGGTAGGCTAAACTGAGAGAAGAAATTCCAGGAAATGCACTATTAGAGGTAGCAATTGACATATTTTTGTACTAGTTGTTGGCTTTTGTACTCATCAAAGAACTGAAAATTCTTTTTCTTATTTCTTTCCCTTCCTTTTTGTTTGATTACAGCTTCGTGGAAATGCTGGCAGCCATGATCTTGCGTTCTCTGTTGAAACACTCACAGCTCTTACCCAATTGACTAAAGAGGGTGAGTCAACTTCACTTATTTTCCTTTGTAATTGATGCTTGTGTAATTCCTAATGTGTCTTTGTCTAAAGTATCCAGGTATGAAGATGAAGCTACCTCGATATGATAAAGTAAGCATACAATCATACTAATGTTTCTTGTTTCTCAATCAACGTTTGGGTTTAAAGTTACTTATCTTGACTTGTTTCCACATCCAGTCAGCATTTAATGGGAGGGGTGACAGAGCTGATCCTTCAACTTGGCCAGAGGTTGAAGGGCCACTCACGGTAAGAGGATGCGATCTAGAGTTAAGGTTGGAGGGAATTTAGGCTGGTATGCAAGATGATATTGCCCATCCCTGATTATGTCAAAGTAGATTTTTGCACAATTGAATGTCACTCTAAAAATTATTTGAATGTGTGAAAAATAATGATAGTGTTTAGATGTGAATAAACATAGATCTGATGGATTGGTCAGTTTCAGTTGGCTCTGCCTCTCTGCTTTTTTGAAGGGATTCTGCAAGTATTATGTCACCTTGTAATTTATATGTGTTTAGGTTATTCTGTTTGAAGGTTGGATGCTTGGTTTCAAACCCCTTCCAGTGGAAGTTGTCAAAGCTGTTGATCCACAGGTTAGACTCATGCTCTTATTGTGTCATTATAATTGGTGTAACTACAGCTCTAAGTTATTTTTTCGTTGTACAGCTAGAGACAGTAAATAAGAACCTCGAAGCATATTATGATGCATGGGACAAGTTCATAAAGGCATGGATAGTCATCAAGATTAATGACCCGAGTTGTGTCTACCAGTGGCGTTTACAGGTCGGATATCATATTAACATCATACCGTGAACAATATAGATTCCATTTGTTTGTTTTTTTCTTTATTTTATTTTATTTTGTGAATTCTCTATTGTAAATGATAAATCCGCGAGTATAACTAGTTTTCTGTGGAATTTTCAGGCAGAGATTGCGATGAGAAAGGAAGGTAATCCTGGAATGTCAGATGAGGAGGTACGCTAATTGCTGAACATGTGTATTCGAAAAGTTTAAAATTTTTCTACTGTAACTGTGGTAGATTCTAATATCTGACATGGAGTTTCTTGGAGGTGTTTGTAGGTTAAAGATTTTGTTTCACGGTACTTGCCAGCATACAAAGCTTACCTTCCCACCCTTTATGCTGAAGGGCCAAATGGGTCAGATCCAAAGCATCTCCTTGTCATCAAAATTGATGAAGGGAGGAATCCCCTCCCAGGTAACTAGGACCATGGTTTCAAATAGAAAAATGTTTCAAAGCCCAATTTTGATTTCTTGAATATCTCATTTGTAAGGGCATTTGTTAATAAAAAAAAATACCTTTAGTGGAGAAAAGCCAATGTAAATGTAAATTTATAGTCAATGTTTCAAATAAAATTGAATATTTTTTATTGGCACAACTCTTTCTGGTTTTCTTCTGGGAAGATATTATGATTCAAAATGGCAGCAAATGCTAAATGGTGCATGCCTTTGCATCAGGGAATGTTAAGACTATCAAGACTTTTTCCCATACACTAAATGTATGAATTTTGATAGAATAATCGACCCTGATTAGTTTGTTCAGTATCCGTGTCCAACCCCAAAGTTTTGGGGCAAATGCTTCGTTGTTATTGTTGATGTAGAGAATATTAAGACTTTAACAGTATTGTTTCCTGACAAGAAGATGTATGCTCTTCATAAAGAAGACTGCTGTTTGAGCAGAATTGAGAATATGGAGCAACTGGTATTGTTGACCTGTTGTGGCCGGTCCTTTTTACTCTGACCATTGCGACATAGCTGACCCTTGCTTTACTATGTTTTACTTTCAAGTCAGGATGTAGATTATTCCCAAAAATCGTATTTGCAAGTAAAGTTTTGCTCCACACTACTATAAACTATAAAGTTGTTTGCAGTTGTAATTGGTGTGAGATGTACAAGTAACTCAGATAGCCAAAATCTGAGAATAAAATAAGCCTCCAACCTAATTGTTGAAGAAATTGAGCTAACATGTACTAGTTGTAAATACTTAGATGTTTGTGAGTGATCACTTCTGCAGATATCTTTGTAAATATATGTATTAAAGTAATTGAAGTTGGGATGTTCTTTTGTTTTTTTTTTTTTTTTTTGGTTGATTAGTAAAAAAGTTGAGATGGTTGATCCTATAGAGCCTCCTAGAAGGGCGAGGAGATTGGTTAAGGAAGACGTCAAATGATGCTTTGCTTTTGACAGTGTCATGCTATCTCACACACACACACAAAGCAACCACAAAGAAGAGCCATAGATTTACATGGTTTGACCAGATTCCTAAATGATGTACGAGAGCAATTTCATTATAAATGAGTGGGGAATGGCACAGTTTCCTTCCAACGTATACAAGGCCCCTTGCAGGTACATAACTGAGTCCAGTCCATAAAAATACCTCACAACAAGTGCTAGCTAGCTCAATAAAATTCCATTCACTTATCATACGAGAACAAGATAATTTGTACCAATAACATAAATTTATCAAGAAGATAAACTTATAATTCTAACATTATTTGCACAATTCACATTAGGATAATCTTGAACATGTTTTACATCAAGTAATCTAGGAGCAGCAACAGCAGATACTCTCCAAGCAGCACTCACAACTCTCAAAGCAACAAAAGCAGCAACACAGCGTGAACAAACTGTATTGGAAGTTGGAACATACAACACCAGTATTAGTTTTATAATAAGAAAAGAAGAAATGGAAACAAGAAGAGGCGGAGATTAGAGAGATACAAACCAAGCATATGGGCATCCTTTCTCCTCGCGGCGTTTCTGGACATGATCAAAGTATGACATCTCTTGCTGAGATGGTGCATAGTCCATTTTTCCTTTTCCTTTAAGCTAACCCTTCACTTTCCTCTTCCTATTTGCCACTAAATTTATAGGCAAGAAAGGGAAGGGTTAGCTTAAAGCTCAAAGGGTTTAATTTCTCTTAGTTTGGAAAAAAATCCTAGCTTTTTTACACATTCGCCCATCCATTTATTATAGTAGTTAGCAGGAAGGTTTGGTTCTCTTTTATCATTAAAGAAGTGATGGAACCAAAACTTTGTATGAACATTAAAATGGGAGAGTCCCTCTTTTTCTTTTGTCCCTCTCTTTCTTTCTCATCCTGTAAAATAGTCATGGACATGGACCATCTAGCTTTGATAATCAAGCATATGGAAACCTACCACATGCAAGTCTTAATGGACAATTATTAAAAAGTAGAGATATGTTACTATCAGTAATCAAATATTTAGACAGATTTTTAGAATTTTAGAAATTTGGGCCAAATAACAGAGTCCAGTTCAAAACACAACTTATGCTAAAACAAACATTCGGATTAAACTTTTGTGACTAGGGATGTATCAGCCTCAAGTTTTAGTGGCAAAAATTCTTAGCCAAAAATCCAAGACTCAACTACAAGCAACAGGTTAGTCCGGGCATTGAAAGTAAGCTATGTTACATGTTTGTTTTTGTATTTAGTGTATTGTTCTTGAATGAAAAAGGTTGAGGGGACCAACTGTGGCTATCCTACTTGATATGATTGCAATAACTCTATCCATCAAGAAACCAATTTGAGAGGCCTAGCAAAGAATAAGGGCCACTGGCACTAATTCAGCTGAGTTGAGTCATATCTTGACCTTAGTCCCACCCAGAATACCAATGATTTTAGATAGTGGGAAGCAATAGTCCTTAAGCCCAACCAGCATCACACTGTTGCCTCCTAAGGTTTTTACTCAGAACTACCTAGTACAAATGGGCCTTAAATTACTTTCTATGACCATTAGTCTCTCAATTTGTAATCTCTAGAGATTGATGGAAATGCATCAGCCAGAGTCAAAACAAATACTTTGTGATGACACTTTACTTTAATTGGAACTTTCCAGCTGAGAAAATTCGGTGGATTGAAGGAAGCATTATTACAAGCACTCCATGATTTTTCCAACATATCAAGAAAAAACATGCACTACAACACAAGTGTCCAGACTAATGATAATTTATCATACAGCAGACCTCATCAGTGAGATCTTCACTAGGATCATACCCTATACAAAGGTCTTGAATGGCATTGTGTTAGTATCACTCACTGCATTAACTTTTTCATAAAATTTACCATCATTTGCACCAGATACTCATTAATAGAAGGGCTCTGTTGTACATCATGCTACCTAAGCTTGCACTCATTTATGTTTCAGAGTGTTTCTCAAAATTGGTTCAGGTATAGAGACAGATTGTGAAGAAAATCAGGCATATCCAATAAGTCAGCAAAGAAAAAAGGAAAAAAGAATGACCCTGTTATCTCTCATGATTGATGGGGTACCTAGAGCTATTGAATTGGAATTTATCATTAATAGACTATGTACTTGTGAAGGGCACCACACAGTATCGCAGATCTACTTCATCAAAGCACCATAGCCAGGAAGCAGGCATGGATTTTAATTCCTCTGGTAAATTTCCTTACAATTTTTTTCCTTTGCTGTAGCAAAATTAACTGTACAACATCATTATGTTCCGTGAATAAATTTTGCTCTAACTTTTTATTGGAATAAGTTCGTGCCCATAAAATACAAATATATATATATATATATATTAAATATTCTGAATAAATCGTTGATTATAAAAACAACTCAAAGCTCCAATCCAAAGAACACATGGTCTGTCATTGATGAATTCATATTTTGATTGTGTCCCCTATTGGTTTACTGACTCAACATCCCAATGCAACTTTTTAATGTCAATAATGAGTTGAAAACATCTCATTATTCATCCATTAAAAGAAAAAAACAAGAAATAGTTGAATTTCTCTCAAGATGGGAAAAAAACAAAAAAAGAAAAAGAAAAAGAAAGTATGGTCATTTTTAGATTGGTCTATAAAAGCTACAAAATAAATCCAACTTCTGGATTAGGTATAGTTGATCTTGTTAGATCCATATATAAAAGCTAGACATAAATCAAGTGCTATCTGCTCATGTGCCTTAGCTGTGATTATTTTTAATTCTCATCAAATAATTACAATATTTTCACTTTTTTTTTTCTTGATCTTTTTCATCTGTTAAATTTAATCATGGGGATCTGAGTTCATGTTCATTTAAATTACATTAACTATTAAATTAAAAACTCATATAAATCAAATATAGATATAAAGTGTGTGGAAAGTATTACAATCCAACTCTCTAATATATTCACTATCAAAAACTTACAGACCCAAAAAAGGTGAGAAAAAGCCCACAGCATCAATTGCACTAGTACTACAGATGCAACTTGTAGATAATTACAGGCAAGCCTCTCTTATTTTTCTACTAAACTTTATCTACCTAATTAATCAAAACTCTTCCAACTAAAAAAAGCGAAAGCAAAAGCCTCTGTACATGAAATTGTATCATTCCAAGGATGCTTGTGAAAGGCTTTTTCTAAGCTGTGCTTGAACATTTTTGTGGTGTCCTTGGAGCTGCACCAACACAAAAAAAAAATAAAAGAAAATGAATATTGTATGATCATTAATACGATAAAATAGAAAAATAAGTTAGCCTCAAGCAAGAAATAGAAAAATTACCTAGTCCAATTGCCTCCGAGCTTTTCATCAATCTTACCCTCTTGCATGATTCAACAAACATTCTGAAAATAAAAAGAAGGAAAGGATTAATAAGTATAATTAATCATTTATTCTTCTTAAACAAAACTAATAAGGTTAATTAAAACAATTCAAATTATTCAATGTTTTACAAGGGTAGGCTTGGAAACTCACTTCCATGGTACATCCCCAACTAACATCCAGTCACCATCTCTATCCTCATAAGTAGCAACATATTCCACGCCATTTGCAGGGTCCATAAGCTTCTTCTCACTCAAATAATTACCTATATCAAAATCAACAACAAAAAGACCAAATTACACAAAATTATACATGCATATATATTGAAACATGATAATTAGGGTGCATAAACAAAATATAGAAACAAGGATTTAAGTACGTACGAATTGTCAAACAAGAGAACATATCCTCTAGAGCACTCAACAGCTGCTGATAGCTATTGTACATTTCTAGATCAACCTTTCTTAGATATGGAGCTCCATCCACAGCCACCTTTATGAACTTGCAGCTCTTCATTACGTTCTTCCTTGATGCTCTCACCGGTGGCCACCCAACTAGTTGTGCCCTGCAAATAAATAAGATTACAAAATTTTATTACTTGTGCTTTGAAAAAAAAAAATGTAGGAAGACATGCAACAAGAAAATATATTCCTCGCTTTCAAAAATAAAAGCTAACTTAGTTTGACTCATCAAAGAACGAAAAGATTTCAAAATAGTAAACAAATCCCATATCTTTGTTTATCAGGAAAAAAAAAATTAGTAGTATTTGAAATTCCAAGATCTAGAAAAATAAACATGAGTATATAATCATTCTCTCAACGTCACCTTACTATGTAATGATATATGCATGAATTTTTTACCATAGAAATATATGTAATACATGAACTCATTAACCTAAGATAAGATGAATGGTTTGGAAATCTTACTTTGCTGTGAGAGATTTTGTTGCACCACCCAAGACATCATTCTCCAACTCATCATCACAAACTTTATCATGACATTTAACGTTTGATCTACCAAGGTTAAGATCTATGGTCTCTGAAAACCCACGTTTGGTGCCGAACTTTACACCGGTATCCGTAGTTACACGTGTCTCACCCGGCAGCCCTAAGGTCAGCTCCGTCTCCTTCAAATTCAGTCCGACGACATCGGATTCCGGCATGTAGTTTCTATTTTCCGGTGACATTTTATCAATAATGCTACAACCTCTAGGAAGAATGGAAGAGAAAAAAGAAAAAAAAAAAACAAGTCTCCTTAATACTCTTCTTTATGCTTTTTTTTTTTTTTTTTAGACTAAAGTTTTTGAGACCCAAAAGCAAAAATAATGTGACTAAACATATTTGGCTGTGTGCTCTATATATAATTTGATGAGAGGAGAATCTGGCCGGCAAAATGATTGAGCCAGTGGCAGGATGACACGTGTAAATAAAAGATCGGTTGTGATTCGCCCACGTAGGTGGCAGCGTTTGACGGAAGCGTTTGTATTTGATGTCATTGTTCGAAAGTTTGGGCCCTTGGTCGGCCCGGGCCCACTCTGTTTCATTAGTTTTTTGAGGTTTTTACTTTTAATACTTTGGGAAAAACATTGTGTCTGTGCAATTGTACTCTATGAATTTTCAAAATATGCCCGTTTGGAACAATTTATCCAGTATTCTGTTAAAAAAGTTTTACTGAAAGTGTGAAGTATATTTGTACTTTAAAAAAAAATAAAAATTAACTTATTAAAGCCGTACACGAAATTAATTAAAAACTAAATGCTGCTCCGAACTTGCCCCTAGATTTATAGCGATAATTCCTGTTTTGAACTTCAAATTTGATCTTGATCCATAGTAAAAAGGTTTATTTTACGTTTTCATCGTGTCAGCATGAAGTGTTAAGATTCAAAAGTTAGCTTTATATATATATATATATAGTAAGCACTTTTTTAATGTATTCTTTTCATGATAGGGGAAAACGGTTGTTGTCATAGTATTCGGCTTCCGTGTGGCAAAAAAAGTGGTAGCGGTTGTCAAGTTCAATTTTTATTCTTCTAAATAAAAAAAAGTGTTCACTTTTTATTTTTTAATCTATTCTTTTCATAATTCTAGGTGATAGTGGTTGTTGTCAATAGTATTTGACTTCCGTTTGACACAATTTTTTTTTTTGTTTTCTATTGAATTTTTTTATTATATAAAAATTGATTAAAGTATGGTTATGATAATATTTTTTTTTAAAAAGGTTTTAAAATTTTCTACATATAAAAATAAGTTGAAAACCAAAAAACTGATAGCAAACATACCCATTTTTCATTTTCTCTCTTATTTCTCTTATTGTTGGGTTTAATCCTAAGAGCTATTCCAGTTATTTATAGTTAAATAAAACATTTTTTATTGACAAAATTTAAAAAATTATACTAAATGCTTAAGCATTAAATTGTGTACCAAATGGGAAGAAATAGAAACAATAATATAATTACAAGTTCCACAATATTTTTTAGAATTGTTGAGATGATAGGTTATGAATAGTTTACAATAAAGGCTATATTAGTGGTGGTTCCTATGAAAATGAACCATTCATAGTTTAGTACTTCAACGATGTGTGAGAAAAAAATTATTATGAAATTTTATCTTCTATATAACATTATTCAATTGGAAGCCCCCTCATAACGATTTTTTTTTTTTCAAATTCTTCTTTATTTTCTAAAAACATCTACAATATTGTTATAATGAAATCAAGCACTATTTAGTCATTTTACAATATCATCAGATAGTTAGTATTAATAAATAAAATCTTTAACTAAACTCCAAAGCCAGCTCACGCTTTACACACACTTCATGTCTACAAACAAATTAACATTTATTAATGAAATACTTCAAATAAGGCAATTTAAAGGGTGGAAATCAAGTCAAGAGTCTTATACTTCTTTATACTTTCAACAAAGAAATTCAAAATTCAAAATTCTCCCAAATATCCAATTATTTTAGAGACTAAAGAATGGTTGATTGAAAAATCACATTACCACGTGAAGAAAAATTGTAGGGAGTAAGAATAGGTGTGTCAAGTGGATACACGTGTAATTGAAGGGAAACTATTTTATACACGTTAAATGCGTGTAGAGTGCACATCTCACAAGCATAAGACGCACCCAAGCCAAAAGACATCAACTTGAAAATAATATCAATCAATCAATCAATTACTCAGCAAAATATAAGAAAGAGAGTGTAAAATGACGTCAAAGCTAGACTACACACACAAGCGTGGAAGAGAGGAGATGGAAAATGACATAAACCACACCTCACACGTGGGTTCCACAAGCCACGGGTGAAGATAGAGGGAATCAACCTAGTAATTACACAGGAAACAAACTCTTGTGTTCGTGTGTGTACAGAAGCTGAGAGAAATGAAAGAAAAAAAAAAAGAAAGCGTAAAGTAGAGTAGGGGAGTGTGGGACCCACATGTCCCTGGGGTTCTTTAAAGTACAAGTCAACTTTAACGCGAAAGTCCATGTGCCTACCAAATTTTTATTTTTTTTTTTTTTTTAATTTTGGTATGTGGGTCCCACACAGAGAGACAACCATGTGGTCATGTTGGTTTGTCGGGTTCGGGTCTCTTTCTCATTACTATTCTATTTTTCCCCGAATGAATACCAGCTACTGCCACGTGCCTGTTTGTATTGCCACTCCGAACGCGGTTTTAGGGGGACAGGAAACTGGCTATAGCAGGTCCTACAGTCTTTCCCTGGCTGACACATAAGAATAAGAAGAAATGAGAGTCACTCATCATCATGGTATTCAATGTGGGTCAATTTGATTATTTAAATTTTTATTACAACAAATTAAACATTGGAGTAAATTTTCAGTATTTTCATGATATAATGATGTTGCATTTTCTCCTCTCTCTCCCTCTCTCGTGTTGATGTTAAATATCATTAATTAAAATTTTCTTTTAAAATTCGATAGTTAATTAGGAGGAGACTTAAATCCTAAATTTTATTGTTAAAAAAAATCAATAAAATTATAAAGTTTTTTTGCAAAAAACAAATAATTATGTCACATTTTTTTTTTTTTTAGAAAGAATAATTATGTCACTTTAGTTCGTGAAGCTTTTGAAAACGATATGATATTATCAATACTCCCCATTTCTTTTTTAATATGAAATCAATATTCCCCACTTGTCATCAAAGTTTATTACAAAAATCATACAAATCATGCTTGTTTCAAATTCTTACGTCTTGTATCAACAAGGATTTAGTCCAACTTGATTTATAAATAAAAGAAATCACACAATTCCTAGAAAGAAGTGGGAGGGAGGATATTTTCAAAACTTAAGGGATTAAGTTGGCGCAGTTGATAATTTAAAAAGTAAAATTGAATTCCAACATATACATACATACATATATATATATATATATATTGGAATTGATACTTCCATTAAAAAAAAAAAAAAAAAATATTTGATACAATTGTAACTTTCCCTTGATTAAAAAAAAAAGTTAGTTAATGTTAGGACATATGTGGTTCACTTGCTAAAAACATATATCGTTCTTTTATGTAATTAGTTAATCCTTTGACAAAATATACTTTACTTGTATTTGGGTAGTTCTAGATGTTTTAAATACTTCAAGAAATAGGGTTTCAAGATCAAGTGTTGAAGTCATCAAGTCTGTCCAAGAAACAAACTGAGAAGTGTAAATTCATTAAAGCTCGACAGCTGCATCTATCGAGCTTAAGAAAGTTGTTCTAGCCTTGTGAGCTCGACAGCTTCTCGACAACTCCTATTTGTCGAAGTTTATGAAATTCAGAATTCTGATATGATTTTTCTTGGGATCTGTGTTTATGCGCTTGGATTTTCTTTTCTCCTAACTTTAGACATATAAAATGACTGTTTTAAGGGCCGTCAAAGTGTACACAAGTTGCACAAGTATTGAGCAAAGTCTGTTCAAGCAATTTGTGACCGGAGACAAATTTTTGCCCTAGTTCATCATTCTTGAAGAAGTTGCTGTGTATGTGCACCTTTGGGTTTTGTGACCAAGCATCTTCTTAATCTTCATCGTTGGGATGAACTCAAAAATTTTGTAGCTAACAGTCTTCTACAGTTGGTTGTTGAAGTCGCGTACTGAGATCCGCGCACGCATTGGTTAGTCACATAATTGGGAGCCGTGCATCAAAAGGGGAAATTGTCACTACAGAACAAGTCGAATTTGGTATTGGGGTAAGGGTTCAACTGTAGGTTGGTATAAGGTACTACGATTTCTTTACTTGTGACCGCTTGTTGTGATAATAGTGGAATTTCGGGAGTGGTAACCTGAAAATCACCCGGTGGGATTTTTGCTGTCAGGTTTTTCCCATTCGTAAACAAATCACCGTGTTATTTATTTTCCACTGCATAATTAGTTTATTGGTGATTTGTTTGTGCTATCACGCGTTTGCATGTTAATTAACTTAATTAATTCACTTGGCTAAATTAATTGGTTAATTTATTACAAAAGGGTCAATTCGTTTTTGGCCTATCAGTTAAGATTGTTATAAAAGAGAGATTATTATTTATTTCAAATATACTAACCAATTAATTTATAAGTAGAACAAAAAGAGAGAAAATATGTTTAACTTATAAAAATATAGACTAAGTATGATAAAAGTTAACAGATACTCTAAGGGCATAGGCTTAGCAAATATTTTTAAAAAAATTTATAACAAAAGTGAAAAACAACTTATTTTTATGGTAGTTTTTTTATAATTTCTATAAAAGTGGTATCAAAATTTTTTTTAAATGATCTATATATAAACAAATGTCATAAGAGTACTCGTTAATTGTACCCTAAAAGTATTAGTTAGTTTCCGTCTTTCATGGGATACATGCATAATGTTTGAGGCCTCCCACAATTTTTAAGAAATTTCTTTTGACGATGGTTTTTTTTTTTTAAATAATTTATTTTCAATTATTTAAATAAAAATTTAACTTATGACATCTGCTTCATGATAATTACTCTTTATCATCAAGCTAAAATTTCAAGTGGTTTTTGGTGTAAATAGGGTTCAAACGTCTAATCTCTTATTCCATCATAAGAGATTGAAACACTCTTTTAATTTAGATACAAAAAAGAAAAAGAAAAAAAGAACTAGAATGATGAATTGGGAGGAAGAAAATACATTTATTAGCGATAAATTATGACTTGCTCATACTTAAGCTATTAGAAATTATGAATTTAATTGTTTAACTATTATACTAAAAGTGAGGTCTAACACATGAGATTTTTAATTTTTAAATGTGAAATAGAATCAAGACATTATTCAACATTAGGATCACTTGCTTCAATATCATAATAAATTACTGTTTATTCCCAAAACTTGAACTAATAAGAAAATGATAAATTTCATAATTCAACTATTATTTCTTTAGAATTTGCAAATAGTGCAATAAATTCATAAAATCCATTCCCAAGAATTAAATCAAAGATCCTTATCTATTCCATGCTAACAAATCATGCATTTCTCTATATGCAATAAATTCAACTATTATTTCAATGAGGAGTATGTTATAAACTAACTCCTTATCTTTTTTACAAAATATTTGTACAATAGCAGTTGTGTCAACGACACTCCTTACACAATGTGTATACTATTTCTTTTTTAGCTGAAGGAGGAATGAACAACATTTGGGTTTTTGATCTAATCCAAATACAGGGAGAAATTGTACCTTTTCCACTTTTTAAGTATGGGGTAGTTGCGATGTCCACCTTTTAGTTTTAAACATAGCAATCCCTCTTATCTTTTCATAATGAACATGTTATTACGACATCCATTAGTATTTTCTGTTAAATTAAAGGAAAAATTCAATTGGTTTTGAAAAGTGTGTTTGAACAACAAACACATCACATACACAATAATGACCTCATATAGCAAACGCAACACAAACTATTCTATTTTGAAATGAATTGACTATAATTGTGGTTATATACTTATAATATATATATATATATATATATATATAGATATATTCATTCCCATCTACAAGTATTTGATAGTATTATCTAATTCCTCAAAGTGTAGCTACTCATAAATAATAATTAGAAGGAGAAAGAAGAAAAACTACTACATTTGCGAGCAAGTGAATGTGGTCTTCATACTATTGAGCGAGTGAACTATCTAAACCCGTGACTTCGCCATAATAGAGGTGATTCTCAATCAAATTGTACTACTCTTTGAAACTTAATTATATAGTGAGTCTTTCATATAATGGACTTAACGCAACCCTTTCAATAAATATCTCTTAGTGGTCCCAATTTTCTAATTTTGTTAAAGAGGTTATCTTTATTTGCACGCACTTACATTTGTATTCATCGAAGTTGGTTTGCAAGAGCAACTCCATCACATGGCCTTTATGGTTTAGCCGAAGATGTGAAAACAAGAAATTTGTAAGGCAATATCATTGGTACTTTTTCCTTCCAAATATCAATACAGGACAATTGGAAATTCAGCAACACACGAGCTTATGATATCTCTATTTCTCATCATCATGCTGTGTCACTTTCTTGATTTGATAAGACAGGCAAGCTTCCAATGAGTTGAGATCATTCTTATTTTTTGTTTATAAGGTGCAACTAAATGAGATGCTTTTAACATAATCACATGGACTATCACTATATGTTAGGTCTCAGTTTAGACTTTAGAGTTTAGACCTACTGCAACTTTTGTTCACTTCATGTAGTGCAAGACAACCTGTATGTAAGAGTTTTTTTTTTTTTTTTTTGACAAATGTCTATGCATTGTTTGTTGCTTTCAATTACAAGAAACTATATCACAATGTTTACAAAAAGGTTGTAGCAACTAAAGCGGGTAAGAAATTAAAGTTGAATATTTTGAATCATTAGGGTAGGATTATCATGTTTTTTATAGCAAATTACACCAAACTCCTTTGTGGTTTCACAAAATAAAACTCAACTCAAATATTTCAAATCAATGATACTTTACTTAAAATTTGTATAAATATAACAAATAAGTTCATGCCCAATCAAATGTTGAGTTTCCTAGCATATTATTATATTTTAAAAAGTTTTCTACCTAAACAATGAATGCAATCACACTTTCCACTTGAGCATTGTAGAAGCATGACGATGTGTCAAACTTTGTATGAATGTGTAGGGATCTTTTCCAAGAATAGAAGATTCTGTTAAAGAAGTAAGGGCATGAATTTTTGAGCATTGTAAAATGAAAATTTATTGTTGCACACCATTGGCGTGATGCTCACTTTACAAGTATGAATAAGGGCTAGGGTTCAAGTATTCAGAAGAAAGTTTTACACACATAAACTTATATTACGACTATAGTAAAATTCTATCTCAGACCACAAAACAAATAAAAATAAAAATAAAAAGGTAGATTACACAAACCTTCCTTAAGGTTTGAGGTTTATGGGAATGACACTCAGGAGCGACTCTATGTTGAAGGCAGGGTGGTCACAAGACCACCTAACTTAGAAAATAAATATAAATCATATATAAATTTTAAAAATTGTCTACCCTTAAAAAAATTTTGACTATCTAAATTTTTTTCAACCCAACAAAATTAAATTTTGGTCCCCCTTAACAATGAACCTTTCAAATATAAGGAAAAAACTAAAAAAAAAAAAAATTATTGACTAAAATTGGAAAGAAATGTAGTTTGCAGTATTAGTAATAAGACTACTATGCAAGAATTTCAAAATATAAAAAGAAATTGTAAAAATTTACGTATTTGAGATTTTCTTTTTGGTCAATATATGTTAATGAAATTTTGTATAATTTAAGTTTCTTATTAACCATCTTAGAAAAAATTTCTAAAGTCACAATTGATCGATGACACAAAACCCCAAATCTTAAGATTTGAGGAAATCGACACAATAGTTAGTCTTTTTTAATAACAACAACATTAAATTCCAAATTTTGTAAAGATTCCCTTGACCAAACCCTAACCATGATTAATGAAAGTTTTTTTGGTTAAATATAATTCCTAACCACCAAATTGTGGTTATAGTTTAGTTGAGATAATATTTTCAAATTTTGAAATATTTTGTTACTGTTATTAATAAAAGAACTAATGTTTTGATTTTTCCAAATTCTAAAGGGGACTAAGTGCCAATTTCCCTTAAAGTTTGGGATAGAGTATTATTTTTTCCTCAAATTTTAGAGATTTGTATAATTTACCCTTAACAAAAACTTTAAGGAATGATTTTTGTCTTTTGAAACATTTGGAGGTGTGTCAGTTTATTAAACTTTAAGAAAAGTTGGTGTAATTTACTCTCCTTTTTGGCACATTTTAGACTTCCGGATCTACATCCAAATTATAATAATTATTTTTTAGGGGAATCTACGTCCAAATTAAGTTGGTTCAACATTAATTGCATACTTTATCAATGTATAAAATGAAATGATTCGAAAATGTCACAAAATTTATATATAGGTGGTCTTTATTTTATGTTGAATCATTTGTGAAATTAAGTTGGAGAAGTATTATATGCTTCTTCTGGAGAAACAGTTTGTTTCCGCAGGTGCTTTCTAGTGTTCCAAATTTGCTGTCTTCTCTTTAATTGCCCTTCATTTTCCATTGTGCATATTCTTCTCATTTTCCGTATGTATTTCATGTAGACTGGCGTGTGATAACAGTGAAAGTGCAGTGCATGGTATCTATACGAATATGAAGACTAAAGTCGTGGTTTAAATTCAACAATGGCGGAAAAATGCCTCCTGAGTCGTGACCCAAAATGATGGCTTTGATTTCAAGTCATTGTCATTTATTTTATGCTGCTATTGTCAAAAGTAAAAAATAACCAAAGAAAGAAAAAGTTAATTTCTTGGATGACTCACTTGTCACAACTGACCAAATTTAGTAACATTGTTCGTTCACGTCACAAATATTAAATATATATAAGTTGGCAACCCTTTTTTCAAAAAAAATGTATATAAAATTGTGAGCATTTTCCCTTCTTAATTAATTATAAACATATTGATTTGCAGTTACGATTATTTTTTAATTAAAAGTGTTGCTTTCTTATTCCACGCTTTGTAAATAAATATTTTAGCTAGGGGTGTGCATGGGTCGGGTTGGGTCGGGTTGAGGGAATTTTTTGACCCGACCCACCATGGTGGGTCAAAAAAATTTCGACTCAACCCAACCCATCACATAAATCCAACCCAACCCACATGGGTCGGGTTGAACCCATGGGTTTGAAAAAAAAAAATTTTAATTATTAAATTGAGTAGAAAAAAAATATAAATATTAATATATTAAAAAAACCCAAAGATTAGTATCGATGTAATTCCTTAAGGGCAAACAACACCAATAACTAAACAACAATAGTAATTTACTAGAGTTTGTGTGAACTAATTGGCTTTTATATAGGATAGGAAGAGATGGTTATTTTAAAAAATTTATTAATTATATAATACATATTATATATATAATTAGTATTAGTAGGAAGAACTGAGGAAGTACTACTCTATAGCTGGTTTTTTTTTTTTAAATTATTAAATATAATATATATATATATATATATATTTAAATATATATAAGTGCCCTGGTTTAAAAAAATTATTATTAAATATATAATATATTTTAAATATATATTGAATATGGGTGGGTCGGTGGGTCGGGTCGGGTTTGTAATTTTATGACCCAAACCCAACCCGACCCACTATAAAAAAAAAATTTGTAACCCAACCCAACCCACCAAGGCCTAAAAACCGACCCAACCTGGTGGGTTGGGTCGGGTTTGGTGGGTCAGTGGGTTTTCTGCACACCCCTAATTTTAGCTGATACACTGAAATGGACCTCATTCAATGAATTGTGGAGCCCAAACCGTCTCCTATTGCCTTTTCTAATTACCAGAAAGCTAAATCCATTGCAAATGAATGGTCCAAGTCCTAAACACATTCATGGTCATTGGTCACAATTTGTTTTAAGATCTGGGATTACATTGAAAATGGAGAAAGACTTTAGGTTAATTAATTGCCTCTTTTTTTTTTTGGTAATCTATTAATTGCCTCTAATTCATTGAAAATTCCAATCTGACCTGATACAATGGTATATATCGTAGTGGCACATTATGGACTGTGTAATAGTAATACTATAGGTCTAGATAAATTTATATTTATAAAGAAAGTTCCCCCACCCAATAACGATGCAACTATATGATAAATGCTAGGTTTCTTAGTTGGGTTTTGATAATAGCAAGGTATATGAGAATGCAGATTAGATTCTGTACCCAGAATTAAACTAAAGCATGATGTTTATTATGCCTTAATCATGTGCATCCCTTAGTTAAGACAAATGCAGTTCGTGTATGTGCTAAAAACATTAGAACATGGGCTTTTGTTCTAGAAATTCTCCATTTTCAGTTCTCATTATTCTTTGGTTAAACAAGTATTATAGCATCTCCAATGGTGTAGCTAAACCCAAAATTCTCTCTATAATAGAGAATGAAACCCAAAAAAAGCTCTCCAGTGGATTCTCTAAATCCCAATTTTTTTTTGGCTTATGAACAGTATCTCATCAACTCTGATGGGCTACTGTACATTAGCAATTGAATTTTTTTTTATTAAAAAATCATACTAGCTACTATTATATCAATTCTTTCTCTCTCCTTTGGATTTTTTTTTCCCTCTCATACGCTCTCTCTGTTACTTCTCACAGAACAAGCAAATATGAAAGAAAAAAAAAGAAAGAAAAAAAGAACAAGCCGATTTGATCCAGCTTGGTGGTGGGGAGGAGGACAAGCGGAGGGAGGCGGCGAACGTGGTAGTGTTGCATGGTGAACGCCGATCTCCACCGGCTTTGTCCTTTCAGCGATCTGACCCAGCTCTCTCTCTCTCTCTCTGATGTGAAGTAAATGAGGTTGCTAGAATGTTCTTGAGGAGAAAAAGAAAATAAAAGAAGGGGGATAGAGATCATTGGACAGTGGACACATGTGTGGAGGAGAATGAAATGAAAGAAAGAAAAATAATATAAAGAATAAAAAATCCTAATTGAGAAATTCTACCATAATAGTTTCACAATATTTTCACAATAAATTTTAAGTAACAGATTGTTATTAGTTAATATTGGCGAGTAAAAAAATAATTTCAGTGATGGGTTCAAATTAGAACTAGTAACAACTTTTCACATAAATTTTGTTGTGAAAGTATTGCGTAAAATGTTGTAGACGTAACACTTCTCATTTAAAAATATAGTTAAAAAAAGAATAAATAATGATAAAAAAATAATAAAGAATGAATGAAGAAATAATATTTAAATGAGATGAAGAAAGGGATAGAGAATCTGTTGGAAAGTGTATTTATTAGAAAGTGTATTTGAAAAAGTAAGTAGGTAAAAGTTAAATGTCACTGTTCATTTTTCAAACAGTACAAAAATTTGGTGATTTGGTGAATTTGCTAGAGATGCTCTTAACCTTGATATTATGTCTTAGATTGAGTTCACAAGTTTTTCAGTTCCGGTACAACTAGGGATATCATGCATGATACCCAAAAGAATCTTTATTTAGAAATTCTCTTCTAATATGCGAGGGTTGATACAATTATTAATTTATTAGCTATGTTTAGTGATAACATGGGATTATTTAAAATACAACATCACCAATAGGTCATGATGTTGTGATTAAGCACGACTTAATTATGTATAGAAAATTAGATACTCTATAATTTGTAATCATGAACGTAGAAAAGTGTCCCCTTTAGATTTAATCAGTTACGGCAATAGCCTACTAAAAGTCTAAAACCTTTAGAGATAACTAGCCTCTGACACGCGCGTGAGCGCGTGCTCAGAGACTCTTTTTTTTTTTTTTTGGTAAAGGTTAATTTAGAGCATCCATTATAATTTTGGATCACAACATTTTCTAATAACAAAAAAAACTTAGGGGTGTGATGAGTATTATGTGTGGTGAAATAATTTTTCATCACACCCCTAGGTTTTTTTTGTAATTGAAAATGTAGTAATCCAAAATTATAATGGATGCTCTAAATTAATCTTTACCCAAAAAAAAAAAAAAGAGTCTCACGCGCGTGAGCTCGTGCTCAGAGGCTAGTTTTTTTTTTTTTTTTTTTTTAAATCCTAAAAGGTAGCCTTTGTCATAATACGCGCGTGCTCAGAGGCTTTTTTTTTTTTTTTTTTTTAAATCCTAAAAGGTAGCCACTTAGTCATAATATGTAGCCATTAAGTCTGCATCCATAACAAAAGTTTCAAATGTCTAAAAAAAAATTAAATAGTTTTAATTTAAATAATTTAATAAGATTGTGATTATGGGAAGTCTCTCACGCGAGCAATAATTTCATTTAATTTTTTAAATGTATTTTCTTGAAAAAAAGGAAAAGAAGCTGTAGTGAAAGGCACACAAATTGTTAGGGATAATTAATTAATTTCATATGGAAGAGATGTGATTGAGAAAAATAAAGCTAAACTATACATTAATATTTCAAAAAACAATAAATTGAATCCAACATATAATTACACAAATTGATAAATATAGGCATAGGTAGGATAAATAGTTTTTCTTATATACAAAAAAGAGTCATTAACAACCACTTGATAGATGACCAAAATGTAATCTTTCGATTTCATCATACTTTCTATCACAGACGTTAAAGACATGCATCAATCAAAATGTAATATTTCAATTTCATCATACATTCTTTCACAGAGGTTAAAGATATGCATCAATCAAAATGTAATCTTTCGATTACATGATTTACTTTCAATTTATAATAATTGTCATTAGCCAACTTTGTATTAGCAGCTAAAACAATATTACATGTCAAAGTGTTTCATGGATGTAATGTTTCTCACATGTTTTATATATGCACGGGTTAATAAAAACCACAATTAAAAACTACTCTATAAAAATAAAAATAAAAATAAAAACCTTGTCTGCCTTTTTCATCTTCCTCTCCAAGTCTTTTTCTTTAATAATTTCCGGGTTTGTCTCCGAAACCGCCTGAGAATAATAGAAACAAAAAAAGAGGTGAAACAGTGATAGAATCAAACAGTCAGTCGACTTTAAGTTTAGCAAAAAAAAAAAAAAAGCAGTCACTCACATGTCGTTGGACCTAGAAGAAAATGGTGTTTCCATTCTCCCTGGGTGAAAATTTTTCTTTAGAATCGTAGCCTTTAAGGTTTAGACTTCAGAGGATAATAATTTTCTGTGTTAGTAAATATCAAATCAAATCGCGAAACATAATTCAACAACGTAAAATGAGGAGAAAAAAACACCAACCGTTCATATGAGGATTCTCTCAATGAATTGTCTGCTTAAATTCCTTTGCATTTACTTCAACTTCACCATCTCATCGCTATATAGAAAATAAAGAATTAATTGTGTTAGAATATAGTTGCAAAATACGAAATAAAATGCGAAGGAAAAAAAAATGCCAACCGTTCATGAGGATTCTGTAAGCAATTATATGCCAATTTTGAAAAAGAAAAATGATACTTGGGGGAAGTTATCTTTAAAGATAAAATTATAAAGTTATGGATAAAACTACTTCTAAATAATAGGCTAACTTTTAGGAGAAAAACCCAAAACGTGGGTTTTTCTTCTTCTTCTTTTCTTTAAAAATAAAATTATAGAATCATGGAGATAAATACTTCAAAATACTAATAGACAGTTCCAAAAAAAAAAAAAAAAAAAAAAAAAAAAAAAAAAAAAAAAAATTACTAATAGGCTAACTTTTAGGGGGTGGGGGGACCTAAAACGTGTGTTTTTTTAAAAAAAGAAATTTTTTTTGAAAAACCGTGCTAGTTAGTAGTCTATCATAGAAAAAAAAATTTATAAAATCATGAAGATAATTGCTTTTAAATACTAATAGGCACTTCCTAAAAATACTAATAGGTCTTTCTCAAAAAAAAAAAAAAAAAAAAAAAAACTAATAGGCTAACTTTTAGGGGGAGGTGGAGATACCTAAAACGTGTGTTTATTTTAAATAAATAAATTGAAAAACCGTGATAATCTATCATAGCATCTATATAGGATTCTAAAATCCTAAAATTTAGGCATTTTTTTGTTTGAAATTGTAAAAAAGAAAAAAATTTGATGTTCAGTTTGAATTTGAAAACTAAAAGGGAGTGGTCCTATTTTATAGGCAATGTTTTTGCAAGAGTTAAAAGACGTAGTTTTTCCAAATTATCCTTTAGTTTTATCTCTACTTAAACCTAGGGAAATAGGAGTATTTTGGAACACCAAAAAAATCCGGTCCAAACAGGTGCAGCCCCTTAAATAGTAGTATAAAAACATGTAACTACAAGCAATCCAATGTCCTTGGCAGCAAAGTTGAATTTTTAGTCAATTAATTTAGATCTCTATGATCGACTACTACGAAGACAGTGTAACCTAAAATAACATTATACGTCAAGAGTCATATAGTTCATTTGCACTACCCACTTTTCTCTATTTTGGAGAATTTGAATTTGAATTCCCCACTTCTTGTAAGTAAAAAAAAAAAAAAAAAAAGAGGTTAGAATTTTAAAATCTCATAAACGATTTTGTGACCGACCTATATATATATATTACCAACCAAAACATAAAAAAGAATCTCTTCATCTATATGGCTGAGTGTGGAGTTAATTAAGTTGATGGATACCCCATTCTTATTCAAACCCTAAAGAGACGGTCAAAAAACCACCATAAAAGCACTCGGGTATCATCCCAAGTTGGGCAATGACTTTTGTGTCATATCACCTATCGTGTTAGCATCGATATGTGCAAAATAATCCACAATAAAGAGCAAATTGTCATTGTAGTTAAGAACATACATTAAGAGTACGTCAATTATGACGAGACAAAATATATATCTTTTCTATCTAGGGTCCTATCCCAGATTGAATTACACCAAAATAAGTATCACATTCGTGATTTAAAACAAAGAAGTGTCTGCTTAACCAAATAAATAAACCAGCATCAATTAAACTGAAAAAACATTGAGGAGAGACATGGAAATGTGGTTAAATTCTTTCTCAACCCATTACTTATTTAGCCACATCTTTTGAATTTCCTTTATGATCAGAGCCCTTTGGCTGCAGTCCAAAACCCTTGGCTTCTGATCTCTTCATGATCCTAAGCCTCTTGCATGATTCAACAAACATCCTGCAAAAAATGATAATCACATGAATTAATTAATATGAAGGATAAAAAAGGCAGAGAAGAACTTAATTGAGCTATAACTTGTTGATGAACAAGCATGTAATAATATATGTTAATTACTATGATCATCCATGGTGAAAGGTCCAAAGAAATTTTGTGGCATATTTTCAATTGTAATTTGCTCATCAACTTTGAAAATGTGGCCAAGAAGCTTCTTCCTAATAATGCGTGTTTTGGCTGGGCCAGGTATGGTCTTGAAGGACAATATTGTCACCAATGCAACACCATCATGAGGAATTCAATCATGTGGGTAGCACGTGGTCCAACATAAGGGTGTACAACTTTGATGTTTTATTGAATCTGTGTCACTATCTTCTTCATTGATGGGAAAAAAAAAGTTCCCAAGTGTTTAAATTTCTTACTAGGAGACCAAGAATTAACCCTAATAAGCATGCCGCTTTTGTAGACTAATTAAAGAAAGTTATTATGCTTTAAGTTATTTTAATTAAGACTAATACACACTCTCTCAAGTTGACCCTTTGTGAGTTGATTATTGGTTTTTGTCGGATTAGTGCTTAATTTCATCATCAGAGACAAGCTTTTATTCTGGTAATTCTAGTCTCAATTTTGAGGCAACTAGCTAGCTTTTCTAGGGGTGGCACTTGGTTTCAAACATAGAATAATAACAAAGGTGCTTTTTTTATTTATTTATTTTCCCATTCAATTAATTAGGTGCACTATAGGAACCTTTGCTTAGTAAACACGGAGCAAGAATTGACTAGATAAGAACCTTCTTCCTGTCGGGCTGGGTCAAATTGACTCATAATTAGCATGTCTACTAAAATTCACTATATGAAAAACAAAGCAGATGAGAAAGTGTTGGGATTTGGATCCATGAGAAATAACGTTTTGAGATATCTTAATTTTAAGGCTTAAGAATTAAGACATGTGGATTAGGGCTTAATATGTTCTTGTCGACCAAAAATGACGTCACGGAATGGCTAACTAAGATTAACTATGATGAAAAAATTAAATGGTTTTATTTACCCAACCCATTTATGCCCAACCAAAACCACCCATTTAACACCCCTAATAAAATGTTAAGATTTTTTTCTTTTTTCTTTTTATGTACTATAACTTTATACACCAAACATGAGTTTATTGATCAAATTGCTAGTAACATATAATTTACAGGAAATTTGATGTGCATGTTAATAAGAATGAAAATGTGCATTCTAAAGGTGAGATTTTTAGACTATTAATCAAATTAAAAGTTGCAGTGATATAATATTCATAGAGAGTTACGCTAACTTAATATGCCCCTTTATATAAATGAGGATCAAAATAAATAAATAAATAAAAAGAAAAGAAAAGAAATAAAGACGGGAATGTTAAGGAAAAGGTAATTTTCTCTCAATATTTACTTGTGCATATATATGTTTACATATTATAAGAGAGATGATGCATACACTGAATATATAATATAAATATAATTATGGTTAGTAAAATGTTTTGTATCTCTCTCTGTCGTCTTTACTCAAAAAAAAAAAAAAAAGTTTTGTATCTCAATAATATTTTCTTTTTTTTCTAAAAGTTGAGAAACCTATGTTCAAATCCCTTGGTCTTACTCGTAAGAAAATTAAAGAAAATGTTGGGATGGGGGAAGCAAGAGATCACTAGACAATACATTTGTGTGACTAGAGTTAAATGTTCATTATTAAGATTTTTTAATTTGTAATCTTTATTGTGGCTCCTAACACTCATATATCTAGAATGTTAAAACACCCCCAATCCCCACTCCCACCCCAATCGGCATATGTACGAGTAAAATTTAGAAAAAAAAAAAAAATTTGAGAGTACAATAATCTTTCTTCTCACATGAATAGTAAATCTCACCATGAAAAACTTACAATATTTTGAAAGTATAATAATCTTTCTTTCACATAAATAGTAGATCTCATCATACATTTAATTTGTAAGATACAATATTATATGAAAGGAGAGAATACACCATTAATATACTCCCAAAATATTGTATAATTACTCCTAGGAAGTAAGCTATTAGTAGATTAATTTGTACAATTTATACATGCAATGTGAATGTAATTGGAACTTGTAAATGTAAATGCTATATGTGGCGTAATATAGACGTGATGATTCAATAAAGAAAAGTATGTATATATGAATATTAGTTGGGAAGACTTACTCCCAGGGAACATCTCCCATTAGCATCCAGTCGCCGTCTTTGTCTTCATAAATGGGAACTTGTTCAGAATTCTCCGCATCCTTTAGTGATTCGCCTGTCAACACATAATATACCACCATTTCATGCTGTCTTTTTTTTTTTTTTTTTTTTTTTTTTTTTTTTTTTGTGTGTGATTATTTATCTTAACTAATACAAAGATAAGAGGGATTTAATTAGTGTAATTTTGTTCTTATTCTTTGTTTTATTTGGATCAATTGAAGACTCTCCTCTTTAAAAAGTTATATACACAAGTGTTTAACGTTTCAAAGGTAAAAAAAAGTATCATTAAACTACAAAAACCAATGGCGAGAGACTTGGTTCATGACTAGTCTATTTTATACAATTTTCAATTTACAGAAATTGTTCACCTGCATATCAACTGTAAATTAATTTTGCAAATAATTAATTTTTCAAAGATACTTTGGACAACAAATTTTATACACATTAATATCAAGAATAAAATTCTTCAAAATTAATTGACAAAATTTTCATATAGAAAAGGTTAGTTTCTTTGAAAAGGACCGAATTTCTTAAAAAATTTGAATCCATGCCATATTTTTCATTTTCCCCCATGAATACCCGTGGCTTTTCTATTGTTAAGAAAAAAAAAAGGGGTAAAAATACTAATGACATTTGTGAATAAGCACATGAGGTTTAGAGATAGGGATATACATACACACACAAACAAAATGATAAATAAAATTACTGTAGGGTAAATTTTGTTACTTTGGTTCATATATACTATTTCCATCTCCACTCTCTCTCGGAAGAATAAATGAACTGTAAAAACATAAAATTCGAACTATATTTATTGCAATTTTTTCATGGCTAGATGTTTCAAACTACGACCTAGCTTACACAAAAGCTTTGGTTATATATAAGTCGTGACTGTCAGCCCCAGACTAAAAAAATAAAGAACCAAAAATATGGGAGCACTTACCAATGCCAAAGCAATCGAAGAGCTTCTCCAATGCTAGCGCAAGATCCGAGTAACCTCTGTGCATGCTCAAATCAACTTTGCGCAGAAAAGGAGCCCCATCCATGCTAACTTTCACGTACATTTTCGATGTTTCAAGGCGATCTTTCTCTTGAAAACTATTCTTTCTCCTGTATGAACACACTGGAGGCCACCCCACAGCTTGGTTCTTTGTTTGAGTTAATTTCCAGTCAGTGGAGCTATTGTCATGATCACCGGAAATATCTGAGAACACCCTCTTCTTTTCATTCTTGTCCACTAGGATTGGAGCACTACCACCTGGTAGACCCAATCTGAGCTCTGTAATTTCAAGTCCAAGACCTTCTTTCTCCATTATTTTCGGAATTGGGTATTGCTTTTTCTTTTCTTTTGTTTTTTGGTTCTTTGGTTATGCAATTTTCTCTTTGATACAATTTTTCTTGATGGGATTTTATAATAAAAGTGACTAAAACGGCTAGTTCTTATACATGGTGAATGAATAGAAGACAGAGTGGAAGAAATGACAGGTCAACTAAGACTTAGTGGTCGGTCACATGAGAGGCAAATGTGGGGACTATGTGCCTCCTTCAAACACCAATAAAGGCCGGCACCATAAGTTAGATATGGGACAGATCGTAGGGTTGTTGTTGCTTATTGATCTGGTGAGATTTATTCTTGGCCGTGTGATTAGGTGATTGGGAACAAGCCATGTGATTTGCCTGATTGAAGGGGTCCTTGCAAATTGCAATAAATTATAAAAGAGGGAGTAGCCAGACAACCATGATGAACGGAAGTATATGTTTTAGGAAAAAAAATACAATTTTTTATAAAGTTTTAGGAAAAAAAATACAATTTCCAAGTAATATCAATTTTTTTTATTTATTTATTTATAAAGTTTCAATATATGATGTTCTCTTCTGTGATTTGCTCTTTATCATTAAACTAAAATACCAAACGGTGGAGAAATTATAGAGTCTTCTGGTGAACCACGTCACTTCTCCACCATTCCACTAAAAAACTTCTACTTGTTTAAAATTGCTGAGTCAGTAATTAATTTATATTTTAAAAAAATTTCTAACTAACAATTTTAAACAAGTAGCAGATTTTTAGTGGAATGGAGAACCGCATCACTTGTCCACCATGTGGATCTTATAATTTCTCCAAACGGGGTTTAGTGTAAGCAGAAATTGAACTCCAAATCTCTTATTCAATTATTAAAAACTTTACCAATTGAGCAAACTGAAACTCACGATGTAATATCAATTGACAATTGTCATTCATATTTGCATGCAAGAATATAGTAGTATGATTACAAATGAGTCTATGTTATTTTTATGCTAAAATATGAACATTATATGTTTTAAAACATGAATGATCGCGTGCATTTATTGATATGATTATGAAGGTTAAAAATAACTTATTTCATTTTATGATATCATCATTTACTTTTGTTTCATATATCTAGCTCATGAGTCAAAGTATGAAACTATGAATTTGTCTTGCCGGCAGGACCCAAAGCACTTAATTCTTCGTGTGGGGAATCCCATGTGAATCAAATTGATCATATTCCCCCTTGTATGTTCAAGGACTTTCAGAAACGCGTAAGAATATTGCTATATAAAAAATCAAAATACATAGTTTTCCAACCTTGACTTTGAGTGACAAAAGAAAAGAAGAAAAAAGTGGGACTTGTAAGTTCTAAACTTTGATTCTCACCGATAATAAAGTATTTAAAAGAAAAATAAAATCAAATATATAGATTAAACCTTAATTTTTGCTTTTGGTTTAGAACTCTTTATCATAATCCAAGAAAAGATGAGGGATCTGTACCCCACCACCCTTGCCTCCCTTATTTAATTCTCTTTTATTTCCAAACGTGCTTAACCGCTAGTCTGTCCATTTTTTGCTGCTTCAACACCAAGCACAACCTTTTGCTTGTCTAGATATGTTTGCCACCAATATAGGCAATGGTCAAGATTAGAACTAACTTTTAGGGAATGGCTTTGTTTTTGCAACTTAAGTATGATAGTTCAGTCCCAGCTCTTGTCCATGGGCTCAAGTTTCTGCCTCACTGATCATGTTCACACATCCATTTAGTGACTGAAAGTTAGGTCTGGCCATTGTTTGTGCTTCGTGACCAAGGTTTTATCCAAGTTAGGTCCTTTAACATGAGACACTACTCTGCAGCATATTTCATTTGATCAAGAAAGGACATCGAAATGTTTGCTACTTTGCTTGCATGGTGTGGAAATTATACGTGAGAAAACTAACCAAATAGCCAAAGAAGATTCATCTACAGAAGGGTTAAGTCGACCCAAATCATACTATTCATCTACATTAATCATATTATACTAGTGCTTATAATCTCTGGATCCCACATTAAGGAAAACCCTAACATGAGCCAGAAGCATGGGGTTGTACGCATATTCTGACCGTAACTTGTCAACTCAGTGTTCGTGTTCAACACTATATATGTGGGAACCATTCTATAATGGCTGTCACACTTACTACGGAACCACCGCACCTGGATACCACATGTTACCACCAGTTCAGCCACAACTTTACCAAATTTTATTGCTAAATATTCTCATCAATATACTCGATCACTAAGTAGAAAAACACACCACACCTAGGAACCACATGTTTCCACCACAACTTTACCAAATTTTCTCTCTAAATATTCGCACCCAAAAAAAAAAAATATATATATATATATATATATTCTTTGTTTTCATCTTATGAACATGAGGTTAAGACCCCGTTTGTAGTTGAGATAGGAATATTTAGACTTGATTTTATTATGGAATTAATTAACTTAAAAAATTATCTTATTAGGTAAACAAAATTAATACCAATTAATGACTACATGGATGGAAATCACAATATTAAAGCCATAAACAATGATAAAGAATACAACAAGATGTTTATGACGTGGGAAGCCTATAAACGTATTCATAGGAAAAATCTTTAAGAGTAATTGCACTAGTAAGTGTAAAAATTTATGTTTATTTTATAAAAAGAACCTACTTTTTCTATTTTATATAACCACTTTTACAAAACACCCGTATCAGATTATTTATTATACATTTATTTTATTTAAATAATAATAATAATTATTATTATTATTATTATAATATATCTCTTCATTAATATCTCCCTCATCTCAATACACATGACTCTCACTTTCTCAAATCTCTACCCCTCTCTCATCCCAAACCTCCCCCCCCCCCCCCCCACACACACACACACACACACACACACACACACACGGCTTCGGTAACTCCGGCGCCATCAGCAGCTCCAACAACATTGGCAATAGTTCCAGAGACAACGGCGACATCAGCAGCTCCGACAACATCTGCCTCTCTCTCTCTCTCTCTCTCTCTCTCTCTCTCTCTCTCGTGTATGGGTGTTGGGTTTAGGATGGGTTTTCCAGTGGGGTTTGGGTTGATTTTGAGTTGTTTTTGGTTTGATTTTGTTGATTTTGTGTTTAGATTATCAAATGTTGAAATGGATTGTAGTGGTGGACTAGTGATAGTTGGGTGCTGATGGGTTGGTGGAGGTTGATGTTGGATTTCACGGTGAACATTGGATCTGTTCTTCTTCTTCTTCACAGTGAAGAGAGCATTGAGGGAGCACATGTGAGAGAAAAAATAATAAATTAATTGGATACAAAGCTATAGTAACCGTGTATATTTACACGGTTACTGTAGTAATTTTGCAAATGCAAACTATTATAGACCCACTAATGTGGGTAGTTTTTTAGTAAAAATGTGTAAAAATGAACACTTTTTCTATTTATCAATGACTGATTCAATTTCTTTAAGAATCCTAAAAACCTAGAAGGAATTCGATAAGAGCATTAGTATTGGTGATGCTAAAAAGCCATATTACTATTTTTAGCACCACCAATATTAAAAAAGATGCTGCAATGGTGGTGCCATAGTTAAAAAAATTTAGCTTCTTGCTACAGTACACAGCCATTTATGGCTGTGCACTGTAGCTCAAAGCTAAACTCAAATATTATTTTTTTTATTCCCACTCTCATTAAAATAATATATATTTTTTCTATTTCTTTTACTCAGCCGTTTCACATTCATTCTCTCTTTCTCAAATAAGCTCTCAGACTCTCACCTCTCTCTCATCCTCCTCAAACTCTTATTGATTCATCCATCATCCTCCTCACTACCGCCACCGAAGCTCACGCACCATCGCACTATCGCCGAAGCTCATGCACCATCGCATTGAAGCTCATGCATCATCACTGAGCCACGCACCATTGCCGACCTGATTCATCATCCTCCTCACCCACCTTCGAAGCCCAGCTCCGTTCATCCATCATCCTTCGCCGATCTATTGATTTTGCATTTGGGTGTGTGTGTGTTTGCATATGGGTCTCAATTTGCTTTGTTTACTGATGTGTGTGTGTTTGCATTTGGGTCTTTATTGAAAAGATCCTAAATTTGTTGAAGTTTCGTTTGTGATTAGAGAATGATAAGATTGATAAAATCAAGCTTTTTGGCAGTGTAGTGTGAGTACCAATGTGTGAGTGGTCTTTGCATTGGGTGAGATTTTTTGCATGTATTTTTGATTAAATGATCATTTAAATCAAAATTATAATTAATTATTCAGCTGTTTTGTGATGCTTTGGTTTGAGTGTTGTGAAATATCTGATTGGTGTGTGTATGGAGATTTTAAATCCTACTAGAACATAGTGAACCTGAATTTTGTTAGCAGTGGATATAAATTGGTATGTATGTATGTTCTTTGGAATATTTATTGTGTTGAAAATTAAAATAAAACCACTGATATTGGGTATTTTATAAAATGAGAAGGTAAAATAAATAAAGTAACTTTTTTGATGGAGCTAAATAGCTAAAATTATAGCTCCACCAATGTAGATGCTCTAATAGAATAGAAGTCTAACAACTTGAAACATACCTATGACTCTAAACTCTACACCCTATAGATAACCACATGACTTCATAATTAGCTCCAATGCACTTCAACTCTTATCTTTTAAATACCTTTCATACAAACCATATCCATGACTCCAAGGATTACATAGAAAGTTTAAATACCACAATACCGCACGAGGTCGATTGGTTTTGTGGTTTAAATCTTTGATCACACCATATATATGGATACAAACTAGTAGGTTTTCTTCATTAGTGATGATAATTATTAGACTAGTAGAGTACTAGAATTACTCAGATCATAAATTTAAGGATTTTCTCTGTAATTCAACTTTCACATTTAAGTGTTTTTTTCGTTTATTTGTATTAAAGGAATAAGGAAAAAGACGTTAGAAATATTAAGGACCCGCTTGTTACTGTTATTTAAACAACAATTTTCAGTGTTTAAAAAATATATATTGTTAGGTTCTAAAGGTTTAGGAATTTATGTATTTAGAACTCTAATTTGTAATATTGGCAAACCATGATCAAAACAACATGTTTAGACTTGTTAAAGTATGCTCAAAGTTGATTAATTATTGTAAAGTTGGAATCGAGAGACTGTAGATGCATTGGGGCATTTCGGTCTGGCTCGATCGATCGAAGAATAGATTCGATCGATCGAAAATCGATCAGATTGAGTTTTTCTGCAGTTTTCCAACTCAGCCCTAACTCATTAAATGTTTAGGGTTTTTATGTTTTTGCCCTAGGTATATAAGGCAAAATCCTAGCCACGTTTTTAGAGTTGCTCCAGTTGTATTGTTGCTCATACATTGCTGTTTTGTGTAAATCTCTTGTGAGATCTAAATGAGCTTTCCTTTACACAAAGCTTAGGGTTTTCTAGATGGAGATTACTTCAACATCTTGATGATCAACTTGGTTGCTGCCTTTGAAGCTTAAAGAATATCAAGCGTGGGTGCTTGTAGCTGATTGAAGAATTCAAAAAAGAAAGAGTCCGTGGATTCGGAGCTTGCACGGGGTCGTGTCAGTAAGTTCTACTGGTAGGTAGCATTAGGAAGTCGAGCGGGGAGCTTGTAAGTCCTTTTGTATGAACTTCAATTCTTTCATAGTGAATTCAGTTTTGCCTTGAGGATCGGTGGGTAAAATCCTCCCCAGGTTTTTTACCGGTTTGGTTTTCCTGGGTGATCATATCGTGTGTTATTTATTATTCCGCTGCTATATATTTTCATAATATGATTGTTTGATTGTTTGATTGTTTTAACCTAGAATTGCTTAATTTGACTAAGTAACAACTTGACTAATTAACTAGGCTACTCAATCTGGTTGTGTGTTAAGGGGTCTAAAACCGTTCATATATTACACGTATTTTCACACACTTTTTTACTCACACGTATTTTCAAAAACTACAAACAACGTTACTAGAAATCTCTTACCAAATAGACCCTAAAGATTTTATTTTGAATGTGCAAAAAATAAGTGTCATTTCGGGTTGACTCGATCGGTCAAAGTACAAATAAGGTTTATAAGAATGACAACTCGTTTTAGTCCAATAAATTTCTGACGCAAACCTCATTTGACCCGAACTCAATCAACCCAAACCGTTTGCAAGGTTTGGATAATATAGAATTCCATCTCCAATTACCTACCATACACTAAAGGCAAAACTGGTAATTTACCATATGAGATTCTCTTCTAAAAGTAATTTGATATTAATAGAGGATTTGACTCAACATTCCAACATGATGATATATTCCTCGAGCAGAGTTCAAAGATGAGTATCAAGAACTTTGACTTTTTTCTGTGGCATCCAGCACAGGTTGGGTTTGAAAGCCAGAAAGATGTATGACTATCCAACCTCCTACCCTTTGGAGTGACAACACTGGAGTTACGTATCTCACTTCCAATTCGGTTTTTAATGAATGCACTAAACATGTTCAGATAGATTTTCATTTTGTTTGTGACAGGGTTGTTGTTGTTCATAAGGATTTATAAGTTTGTTCAATTCCAAACAAAGATCAGATTGCAAATATAATGACCAAAGATCAGATTTCATGTTTCTTTGTGACAAGTCGAAGCTGTCCTATAATGATTCTTCAACTTGAGCTTCAGCTTGAAGGGAAGTATCATGTATAAAATGTGTATTTTTGTATTTTAAGTTTTAAATTATACTTTGTTGTATATGTTATAAGGAAGTCAATACCGTATTAGAGAAATATATCATGACAGCTATTAAACAAGTACCAATACTTTTCTAAAATGTACTAAAAAAAAAATAATAATAATCAGATTGTGCTGGCTTATACCAGGGCTCTTTTGGGTGTTTAGGCCGGTACAATAAAAAAAAAAGTAAAAAACATTTAAAATTTGATTTAAAAAAAACAAGTTATTTAATTTAATATATTTGTTAATATACTTAGACTATTATTTAGGCTTATAAAATATATGGATTTAAAATTTTATGTTGTTAAAGATAAAAATTAATAAATTTATACTTACATAAATAAATACACACACAGTGGTAATTCTGAAACGTTATACTGGTATCAACTAGAAATATTTTTTTCCCTGTCCAAATTGAAACAGTCCCTGGTATGAAATTGATTCTCTTGATATTTTATAATGTAATTATATATATAAATATATAATAACTTGCTTATTCAATGGTGAGAGATTACAAGCCTGTTTGGCATTAGTTTCAGCTTTTAACTTTTAACTACCTTTCTAACACTATACTTTTTCCCCTATTTTTTTACATTTTCAAAATTTTTCATGGTACAAGTATAATTTAGCACATTTTTAGCAAAAAGTTTTCAGCAAAAAGTTAGAGAAGCTATTCCCAAACAAACACTACATCAAATCATTTATATATATATATATATATATATATATAAACTTTTGTGTAGAAAATTTGATTGTATTCATTGATCAATTGTATCGATTGATAATTGTTACATTTATTGAAATTGTAAGTTGCCATCCTTTTTCATCATTTTAGATTTCAGTCCTATACAATATAAAGTGCATATAAGCCAACTCTTTACAAAGAAAAAAAAACTTTAGTTTGTTCTGTAATTCATTTATTATTTTGTGTAACATGTTGTATACAATATTTTCTTACACGGACCGCACTGTATAAATGTGAAATCCACCTCTCATAAAAGGATGTTGTATACAATATGATATACATAATTAATACCACCTCCCTGTGATTGATTTGCCATATATATTGTTTTTTAGCTGAGAAATAGAGATGGACAAATTACATTCTCTAAATTGGTGAATGATATTTGTTTATGCTCCCAAATTCGTTACTACTCGATCCGAACAGATATAAAAATATCATAATTTCAGCAAGTTGCTTACAAAAAGATATTGGGTATAACTCAAGAATCTTTAATAAGTTGGATAGATGACTGCAACTAGAAAATGAGCATAGTCCAATGGATTAGTACACAATGATCAACCTAAATATTGTTTATGTTTATCAATGCTTGCTAACACCTCTATTATGAACATATAACTTACAAACCTGTCATATATATATACACACACACAAACTTAATGTTATATAATTATTATAAAATCTGTTTTTAAATCTTACATAATCACTAAGCTTTGATGAATTGTGAAGAACATTGAAAAAACAGTTTAGGCATAATCATGGAAAGGTGCATGATTGATGTTTGGAACAAATAAATAAAAGACTAAACAATGTTAGTACATGCACATGATCATGCTTCCATGCATGTGATAGAGCATCAGAAAAAAGATTTAGTCGTGCTTTATTAGGATAAGTAGAAAGACAAAGCTTATAGAAACAAGATTTATATAAAAAAATAAATTGTCTTATTATTATTAGGGTTACTATAACTGAACAAAAAGACAGTGTCTTATGGTTAGGTTTACTATAACTAAACATAAGCATTTAAGCACATGCTCTTATTAATTAATTTGATGGTGCACTTTATTTAGGTTATTTGCCAAATTGCTGTCCCAAAGCACTTAAAAGTGTGTGCTTCACCTACTAGTTTTTGATAGTTTATTTTATGCTTGAACCTCAAGTATTATATTATTTTAACTGTGAATAATTTTATACTAACAACTGGATGGATGACTTCCAAATTTGGTAGGTCCACACAGCCCATAATTAGGGTATGTGTCCAAAACATTATAGGCAACTAAGAAGATACTGGACAGCGGGTTTTGCTCTGGTTCATTCTATTATATTTATGTGCACTTTTATGTCTCGTTGGAGGAAACCATGTAAATTATTACTAATAACAGGCTTAAGCTCCTGTTGACAAGCACAAGCTTCTTCAAATCCTATTATAGTTTGAGTTCTTTTCGAGATAGACCCAACTAATGCAAATTCAATCCATTTAAAATTTGATCCACCTCAATACTCTTTTTATTGTGCATAATAATACATGATCATGACCCAAGAACAAAATGCATCTCATTAATTTGAAATATATCTAAAAGTTTAAACAAGAATGACTAAATATTTTAGGTCTCTTATGCCAATTTTGAAATAATCACCAGGATCATGGGAGTGAATCATTGAAAGATTTGATGGTGCAAAATAAACTTGATTCCAAAACACAATTATAATCACCAATTATATTAGCTGCATATACCCAATTATATAAAGTGATTCGGCCTCGTATTATAGGTGTTCTCCAAGTAATTGGTCAACAAAGAACATGTTAGGCATGACTACATATCCACAAAAGTAATATTTCTCTTTTAAAATTAAGGTGCCAAATAAATATGCTTATACATATTACAATGGCCTGCAGGTAATCTAAAAAAATTTCAAACCCCAATAAATTAAAGCAAATGTTTATTCCCAACCGGGCATATGTTTCCTTTGCTTTAGACAGGGCGAGAAGAGACATGGCATAGTCCCACACAAAGCCACACGTGATGGAGTTGTCTCCGCCACATTACTGGATCACACTGTCT
Source organism: Quercus aquifolioides (assembly GCA_019022515.1). Taxonomy (NCBI): domain Eukaryota; kingdom Viridiplantae; phylum Streptophyta; class Magnoliopsida; order Fagales; family Fagaceae; genus Quercus; species Quercus aquifolioides. The sequence goes on along the minus strand of CM032328.1, from coordinate 27,771,877 downwards.
TTAGGTTGATCCCACCTAAACCAAATTGTTAAGATTTTCATGCCCTAGGCTAGAGCAAATCACTAGGGCTTGGAGTCCTCAAAATCAGTCTCATTGATTGTAAGTGATTTTTTGATTTCTTTAGGATATGAGCAGATGGTTTAGGCTAAATTGCAAAATTCACTTTCTATATTTCACCAAAATTCATTTCAGTACTTTAATTTTGTTTTCGTTCATTTCAATCCTTTAACTTTTAAATTTATTCAATTAATTAGGTCTTTTTCATCAATTTTTGTTATACGTTGTGGTTAATTTTTCAATTTTTCTAAATTTTCTTCAAATGTTTTAAACAAAAAAAAAATCAATTAATGATTGAAAGATATTTTCCAAGATTAGTTTTTAAAAAAGTTGACGGAAAGACTTTAATTAAATAAATTTAAAATTTAGAGGACTAAAATGAATGAAAACAAAATTAGAGAACTAAAATGAATTTCGGTGAAGCTCATAGGGTAAATCTTACATTTAGCCTAACTTTTAATATGATAATAGTCAAGGAGATAAGTTGCAATTTGAGCTACATAATCTTTCCATCAATTTATTGTTGACGTTATTTATTATTACACACCAATTACAACAGATTATATCTATTATTCTAAAAGAATTTGTGTCCATATGTGATGGTAATTAAATGGAAAGGTTTTGCTACATAATGGGTTACGTGGCAGCAAAAAAAAAAAAAAAAAACAACATGTATCCAAGAGTCATGTGCTATGCATATGATTAAGTGTACTTTAAACACTTGTCACTTTCTTTTTACTACTGCATAACCCATTATGCAATAATTGCTACACACAAATATGCAACAAAAGCTTTTGCATAATTAAAATATACATTTGATTAGTTGTGGGAACTTTTGCACTCCATGTGGACGATATCAGAACCATTGATTATCAAGATATGTAACGGCTGGCACGTATCATGACACGTAGGGTGCACAATGGACCTACGTGCATGTGAACTACACGTGATTGCAATATCTTCAAATACGATATTGGCATATGCATATATCTCATATCGAAAGCACCACAAGGAGTAAAGTCTCTTTATTTGTGGACCAAGTACATGGGAAATCTGTGGTTGAATTGGCCATGAAAAATAGGATTCATGACTCATGAGCTTCTAGGATCCATGGAAATTTGTGGTTGCGTTGCTGAGAGAAAAAAAGAGTACATCTAGAACTCCTCCTTGTCTAGGTTGGAAAAGGTTTGTGAAAAAAAAAATAATGGTATTAGAATAAATATGGGACAGACAGGGCATAGTGACTACTTTTTCTTTGTATATATCCGAAGTTGTGATTCAATTGGAATAAGAGGAAATTATTGAAGTAATGAATTGGTATAAGAGAAATTATAGTAGAATGGATGAAAAACGGTGCACAAATAAGATTTCATATTCCTCTGCAAAGGATAAAAGTAGAATAATTTTTATGAGTTCATAAACAAAAATCATTTTAGTTGATTAACATGATTAGATAATATAATTTCAATTACAGTTGAGTTCAATTTATACCTATTGTAATTTTAATTAATATTATATATATATATATATATTATGTGAATTTTAACAAACTTATTATTAAATTATATGTTCACTATGTTTTTAACATGCATGTTAAAATTAATTTCGAGGAAATTGGCTATTATTTACTATTTGATTCATAAGCTCATTTTTTATTCATAATTTTAAAACAAAAAAAAATCTTGAAATTTAAACATTATAGATGACATGGTTATTGATCTTTGATAATTTTGAAATTTTGCAACATGGAGGGTAGAAGACAAAAATATAATCCAAAAATGGATTTGTCAAATTTCATATCCAATAAGAAAAATATTGAGTAGTATAATATTGCGTAAAGTTATACTTAGTTCAACTTGAATGAAACCTTTTAATTATATTTACTTATTAATTATTATCATAGATTTGTGAATAGATAATAAAAAAATTGTCATGGTGTTAACTATATAAGTGAAAAGAATAATTAATTTAAGAAAGTAATGAGCTTATGCTTGAGCTTGTTCAATAAAAAAAAAAGAACCAAGTTTGATCATTTAATTTAATTGGTAATGAGTGTTTGAAATAAATTTATGCTCTATTTGTTTGAGACAATGAAAAAGTAAGAGAATAAAAAATATGTTAAGAGAATGGAAATATATATGCATTTCACCGTATGTGTTTAGTAGAGAAGATGAAAAAGTGGAATGACTCTTCAAAAAAAGAAAAAGTGGAATGATATATAGAATGGTAGTTACTATTATACCCATATTATTTAAAGCAAAAGGATCAACAAGCGAAGGGTAATCTTGAAATTTTCTGCCCCTCAATTTTTCTCTCAATTTTGGAAAGAAAAAGATTTGTGGAGCCAAAGAGAAAAACTTTGGGCCCCACTCCATTTCCTTCCAACATATTTTCTCCAATACGAAACCAAAAAAAAAATGGCAATTTTTTTCTTCTCATTCCCCTATTTAATTTCAATTCTTCCTAAAACACCTCCAACCAACCATAAGTTAAATGAAAAAACTTGAATTTTTAATATTTGGCACAGCTCCACTCAACTTGACCTAACCCTTTTATACTCCTACTCAAAATTTTGTTGAATGGGTGCTATAACAATTGTGTTTTACAAGAATTTGGGGGTTTATTTTTGAATAGTCCATTTGATTTTTTACCAAAAAGTGGCTTAAACCCAGGTTGGCCGATTTTGTAAACGTGTATATGTTCTGTGCATTTCAAATATTAAAATTTAGAGTAAAATTCTGTTACAATTTCTAAGGTTTTTCAATTAGATTTAACCAGGTGATTTTATTGATAAATGATATATATAGTCAAATTTTAATTGTTCTTACAAAATAAAATATTTTTTTATTGAATTTATCAATATAAACAAGTGAATGAATTTTATTATTATTATTATTATTATGATTATTATTATTTGGATAATGAACAAGTGGCTGAATTTAATTGAAAGACATCATGTGCAAATTTAAGAAATTACACAATTGTATCTACAGTTGTCCAAAAATCTATGTAGAGTGTCCTTTTTAATTTTAAGATATTCTTTATTTAGGGGTTAGCATACATTGATACAATTTAATGGAAAAAATAAATAGGGCTCAAAGGCTACACAACAAGAAGTAATCGCTTTCATCCCTCCCCTCTCAATATGATGTAGAGCTTAACAATTTTTTTTTAGTGGTCAAGTAAAGCTCAACATATATATATATTGTAGAGATAAATAGTGGAGGGAGATGAGTTTCAAATCACAAACTTATGGCACCCTAAAAGATGTCAATTATGAATTATCACTGGAACTTAAGGTTAACATATTCAAACTTCTTATTTTGGATGTGAATCCCCAACATTTTTAGTGGGCCATGAGGTATTGGTTACTAGTCCAAGATTTTATGACCAAAATTTAGTTTGTACAATGTCCATGGATCCAACTCTTAAAATAAACAAGTCCATGGGCCAAAGCATTCAATACAATGGTAATTTGCCACGTGTAAGTTGAGGTGCCATTCATGCGAAAATGTGAATAAATGGACCATTTTGAAACACATGAGCAGGCTACTAAAATATCCCCCAATAAATTCCAATGGACCCAAAAATGTGACCATTCCCATGGCCATGGTGGGACATATTTTGTCCCAAATCTAATTGTCCACTAGGAGGGAACATGCATGCATTAGCCCACAGTGTGTTTCAAATCCCATGACCCACAATTCCGTGACCTACTCTACTTCCTTCCTGTCATAATATTATTACCAAGGGATAAAGTGTGCATTTGGTTAGAAATTATTTCTACCCACGTATGCGTTTCCAGCGTTTTACTCTTTTTTTTTTTTGCACGCATTTATGAGACAAATTTCACTGTTACGGCTAGTGTTCATGAACAATAGCTGTAATATTTGACTTTTCAGCCACTTTTTAGCACATTAGTGGGTTCCGTACATTGTTCACGGGACCCACAAATCTTACTTTTCAGCAACTTTTTCATTAAAAATTGGTCTCACGGTACTATTCACACATTTAAAAATTATTTTGCTATAATGTTTTCAATTTTCAGCTATATCCAAACGGACCCAAAATCCTTCCAATTCCCTTAAAATTTTATTTAATTATAAGACCTTTGTAACATTTAAAAATTAAATAAAGGTAAAAGTTTAGTTACAAAATTGGTTATAACCTAAGGTTACAACCTTACTTAATATACTTTTATTAGACATGAATTTTGACAAATATACCATTAGATTACATCTTATTCTTATATCCTCCATGCTTGTAAAATTTCTAGAAAATTAGAGATCAATAACTATGTCATCAATAAATTGTTTAAATTACAAGTTTTTGTAGTTTAAAATTATGCATAAAGTATAGTCTTCTAGATCATATAGTAAATAATATCTGATTGGCACAAAATTTAACATTTATATTAAGAGCGTAATGAATATGCAATTCAACGGTTAGGTTTTCGAAATATATAGTAATGTTAACGACATTGAGTAAGTTTGTAATCTTAGGCTACAACCAATTTTTTAACTAAATTTTGTCCTTAAATAAATAATGTGTATCACACATTGACTAAATGTTAAGAAATATGTGAATCATGTTAGGAACATATGTCATTTAGAATTGGCTAATCCTATGACAAAATGCACTTTACTTATAATTGAGTAGATCTAAGATGTGCTTAATACTTCAAAGATCAAGAGTTCAAGTCTAAGTGTTAAAGCCATGCAAATTTGTCCAAGAAACAAGTGAGGAAGTTTTGGATTTTAAAGCCCGACAGCTAGCTTGACAAATAGCATCTATCGAGGTTTAAAAGCCTTGTTTAGTCCAATACTCGACAGCTACTCAATAGATAACCTATCTATCGAGATTTACGAAAATCAGTTTTTCAGATCTGATTTCACACCAATCCGTGTATATTTGTTTAGGCTTTCTTTTCTCACAGCCCTAAACATATATAAGGATTATTTTAAGGGCCGTCATAGCTGATGCAAGGGGATGCAACTCAATGCAAAAGATTTTCACAAGCATATTGTGACCGGAGATATATGCCCTAGTTCATCTTTCTCTTAAAAAAGTTGTTGCGTTTGTACACCGTAGGATTTTGTGACCAAGGAGTTTTGTGATCTTCATCATGTTGATGAACTGAAGAACTTTGCAGCCAACATCCTTCTCAAGTTGGTGGTTAGTCACGTACTTGGATCCATGCATCAATTGGTTAGTCACGTACTAGGAGTCGTGCATTGGGGTAAGGGTTAGAAGCTAAGTGAGGAGGAGTCACATTGGAATATCTAGACAGTTGATCAATACCATGGCCAAACAAATAGAAACCCAAGTCAATGATCAAAGGGATCATCCATGTTAAAGTGGGAATTAATTGGAAGAACACTCAGGCCATCGTAAATGTAGGTTGGTATAAGGTACTGATATTCCTTTACTTGTAACTACTTATTGTGATAATAGTGGATTCTCAAGAGTGGTGACCTTAAAATCACCCGGTGAGGTTTTTACCTTGGAGGTTTTCCCCATTCGTAAACAAATCATCATGTCAATTTTATTTTCCGCTGCATATTAAATTAGTTGGTGATTTGTTTGTGCTACCACACGTATTGCATGTTAATTGAATTAATTAATTAACTTGGCTAATTAATTGGTTAATTTATCACAAGGGGTCTTGGCTTATCAAGTGGTATCAGAGCAAGCACACTCTGATTAGGGTTAATCTTTGCTGTGTGATCCAATTGACCCATGTTGTCATGGCTATAACCGACACGAAAAAAATCTTTGTTTTTAAATACATCTTGTTTTTCTAATCTCTACTTAATTGAGTGCATCAGAAAATGCAAGTCTAAAAGTTATTTGAAATCTATCATGATGATTATTGGAAAAGATCTTAGATTGACAAAGAAGAAACTAGATTGTCTCAGAATGAAAATGTGCAAAGGAGTTCTTCTGAGAAGAGTGAAAGTTAAAAGCTTTGTTCGTAAATGGCAAATGAGAGAAAACACCATTCTTATTGATTTGTCATCTAAGCATGAGGTGTGCTTTATGATGAAGTCTGCATTTAAGGTTATGGACACATGTTTGTGATACCTTGACAGCGGCTGCTCAAGACACATGACTGGAAACCGATATCTCTTTAAGGTTTTCGAGTCTAAGAAAGGTGGTAATGTCACCTTTGGTGATGGGAGCAAATCACAGATTAAAGGAAAGGGAACCATCTCACTACCTAGACTACCAGACATTGCAAATATGCTATATGTAGAAGGTCTGAGAGTAAACCTATTGACCATAAGTCAGATATGTGATCAAGACTTTATGGTGCTGTTCTCAAAAGGGAAATGCCTTGTGTTGAATGAGTCTGGAAAGAAACTCATAAGTGGTGTTCGCACTTTAGACAATTGTTATAATTTAGTTCTTGATGCTGATATTCTGTGCAATAGCATTTGGTTCCCAAACGAAGATCTATGGCACCAAAGGATAGGACATGCTAGTTACAAACATCTTTCAATTGTATCTAAGCATGAATCAGTCTTGGGGATATCAAAGTTCAGTAGAGTGAACAATGTGGTGTATGAACCATGTCAGCTTGGAAAACAGACGAAAGCTAAACATCCAAGCACTCAGACATCCGCTACATCTAGACCATTAGAGCTACTACATCTGGATCTTATGGGTCCAACTAGAACTGAGTCTCTTGGGGGAAAGAGATACATCATGGTTGTGGTAGATGACTTCGCTAGGTACACTTAGGTCACATGGAGTCCTTTTGCACTAGATCAGGTACTCCTCAGCAGAATTCTCTGCTCCTATTACTCTTCAGCAGAATGGTGTATGAGATGGTTAGAGCCATGTTGCACAACAAGGATGTGGCTAGAAACTTGTGGGGAGAAGCCGTCAACACTGTGTGTCATATGGTTAACAGGGTGTATTTTAGATCTGGTACCAAGAAGACTCCTTATGAGTTATGGAAAGAAAGGAAGCCAAATGTTAAGTATTTCAAAATCTTTGGAAGTACTTGTTTCATTCTCAAGGATAGAGAGAATGTGGAAAAATTTGACTCCCAAAGTGATGAAGGAATATTTCTGAGATACTCATCTACAAGCAAGGCTTATCGAGTATACAACAAAAGAACCAAAAAGGTGATGGAAACTGTAAATGTTGTGATCGATGAAGCTTCAAAGTCCGGTCCTGAGAAAATTAGTGAGGAAATCCCCAAAGAAATTCTTCCTCCTAAGCCCAAGGATGTTCAAGAAATTGTTGATTAAGAGCCCGCATCTCCAAGTACTCCCGGCACTCCAAGTGTTGTAGAGGGTTCAATAGACATACCTACCTCACCTGACTCTGAATCCCATGAAGAGAAAGGATATTCCTCTAGGATTTAATTGAATCATCCCCCTGAAATTATTGTGGGAAACATGAATGAACTTATACTAAGGAAGTGTACAGTTGATAAATGTGTTGCTAACTTTATGTCATATTCTTGTTATTTGTCATAGGTTGAACCCACCAAGGTTAAGGAAGCTCTTCAGGATGAAAGCAGGGTTGAGGCTATGCATGATGAATTGCTTCAGTTTCAAAGGAATGATGTCTGGACTCTAGTACCTAGACCGGAAGGTGAGCATATCATTGGCACAAAGTGGATCTTCCACAACAAGACTGATGAGGAGGGTAATGTAATCTGCAACAAGGCTCGTCTTGTGGCTTAAGAATACTCTCAAATGGAAGGAGTAAACTATGATGAGACATTTGCTCTAGTAGCACGTATGGAGTCCATCAGGATTCTCCTAGCCTTGGCTTGTCACTTAAAGTTCAAGATTTACCAAATGGATGTAAGGACTGCTTTCTTGAATAGGTTCCTTAAAGAAGATGTCTATGTGGCTCAACCAAAAGGATTCATTAATCCACACTTTCCGGATCATGTGTTGTACCTCAAGAAGGCATTCTATGGTTTAAAGCAAGCCCCTAGAGCTTGTTATGATCGGCTCACACAATACTTGGTGTCGCATGGGTTCACAAGAGGAAAAGTTGATCAAACTCTCTTCATCAAAAGGGAAGATGGTGAGTTGATAGTTGCTCAAGTTTATGTTGATGATATCATCTTTAAGTCGACTATGGATGAACTTGCTCATAGTTTCTCCAAACTTATGCAGGTCGAGTTCGAGATGAGCATGATTGGAGAGTTGAATCACTTCCTTGGGTTGCAGATCTGTCAACAAGAGTCAAGTATATTCCTATCTCAATCTAAATATGCTAAAAATCTTGTTAAAAAGTTTGGTTTGGAATTTGCTAGTTCTGTTAGAACCTATGAGCCCAAATGTTAAACTCGCTGTTGATTTGTTGGGTAAAAGTATTGATTTGTCTCTATATAAAAGCATGATAGGTAGTCTTCTTTACCTTACTGCTAGTAGACCTGACATTAGTTACAGTGTGAGAGTGTGTGCTAGATATCAAGCTAATCCCAAAGAGTCTCATATGATTTCCTTGAAAAGAATCATAAAGTATGTCAAAACCACTACCGACTTTAATGTGTGGTACAACAAGGACACAAATGATATCTTAGCTAGGTATTCTGACGGAGACTGGGCTGGGAATGTTGATGATAGAAAGAGTACTTTGGGGGGTTGTTTTTATGTGGGTAATAATCTTGTCTCCTGGATAAGCAAAAAGAAGAATTTCATCCCTTTATCCACTACAGAGGCTGAATTACATCGCTGTCGATATACAGAATCTTCTCCTTGATTATTCCCGTAAAAAAGAGTGATATGAGTGTTAAGTACAAGAGATAACTTAATCTTACTCATCACAAACAAGAGCCACAAAGCTCACTTACTTAGTTGTGCATAGAGATGCTTATCTAAGCTACAAGAGATACAAAGTTTAGAAAACTTTGTTTCAATGGCCATCCAAGGTACACAAGTACCAATGTACACAAAACACACATTGTTTTTGTATTTTCTGATTTTTCAATTTTTTTTTATATGAAAAACAAAAATAATCATAACTGAAAATAAAGAAACAAAAACATGTTAAGCAAAGCAAAGCATAAAACTAGATGCAAATGCATGAGGAAGAAATAACATTAATGTTTTGATGAAGGAATTCAAAACATTTGCTATCAAGAGCTTTGGTGAACAAGTCAGCCTTCTGATCATCGGTGTGAATAAACTCAAGAGTGAAAATACCATCTTCGACAAGCTCCCTAATGAAGTGATGTTAAATCTCTATGTGTTTGGTTCTAGAATGTTGAACCAGATTCTTAGAGATATTGATGGCACTGGTATTGTCACAATAGATGGTGAGATGCTCTTGACAAATACCATAATCATGAAGGGATTTTTGCATCCAGAGGAGTTAGGTGCAACAGCTACCGGCAACAATGTACTCAGCTTCTACAAAGGACAAAGAGATGGAGTTCTGCTTTTTGCTCATCCAAGAGACAATATTGTTACCCATATAAAAACAACCCTCCAATGTACTCTTTCTATCATTAGCATTCCCAGCCCAATCTACATCAGAGTACCCAGCTAAGACATTATTTTTGTCCTTGCTGTACCACACACTGAACTCAACAGTGGTTTTGACATACTTTATAATTCTTTTTATAAGCAGTCATATGAAATTCTTTAGGGTTAGCCTGATATCTAGCACACACACCAATACTGTAACTAATGTCAGGTCTACTAGCAGTAAGGTAAAGAAGACTACCTATCATGCTTCTATATAGAGATGGATCAACACTCTTGCCTAACAAGTCCACAGTGAGTTTAACATTTGGGCTCATAGGGGTTCTTACAGAACTAGCAAATTCCAAACCAAACTTTTTCACAAGATTCTTAGCATATTTAGATTAAGATAGGAATATACCTGAATCTTATTGACGAATCTGCAATCCAAGGAAGTGAGTTAGCTCTCCAACCATGCTCATCTCGAACTCGGCTTGCATGAGCTTTGAGAAGCCATGAGCAAGTTCATCCTTAGTTGATCCAAAGATGATATCATCAACATAGACTTGAGCAACTATCAACTCATCATCTTCCTTTTTGATAAAGAGAGTTTGATCTGTCTTTCCTCTTATGAACCCATGTGACACCAGATATTGTGTGAGTCTATCATACCAAGCTCTAGGGGCTTAGTTCAACCCATAAAGTGCCTTCTTGAGGTACAACACATAATCCAGAAAGTGTGGATCCATGAATCCTTTTGGTTGAGCCACATAGACATCCTCTTTAAGCAGCCCATTCAAGAAAGCAGTCTTCACATCCATCTGATAAAGTTTGAACTTCAGATGACATGCTAGGGCAAGGAGAATTGTGATGGACTCCATACGGGCAACTGGGGAAAATGTTTCATCATAGTCTACTCCTTCCATTTGTGAGTATCCTTGAGCTACAAGCCAAGCCTTGTTGTGGATCACATTGCCTTCTTCATCAGTCTTATTGCAGAATATCCACTTTGTACCGACGATGTGCTCACCCTCCAGTCTAGGTATTAGAGTCTAGACATCATTCCTCTGAAACTGGAGCAGTTCATCATACATTGCTTCGACCCAACTTTCATCTTGTAGTGCTTCCTCAACTTTTGTGGGTTCAAACTGTGACAAATAATAAGAATAAGGCACAAAGTTAGCAACACATTTATCAACTGTATGTTTCCTTAATGTGTGTTCATTCATGTTTCCCACAATAACTTCTGGAGGATGATTTAATTTAATCCTAGAGGAAGGTCCTTTCGCTTCATGAGATTCAGAATCTGGTGAAGTGGGTATATCTACAGAATCTTCCATAACATTGGGAGTACCGGGAGTACTTGGAGATGCAGGTTCTTATTCAACACTTTCTTGAACTTCCTTAGGCTCAGGAGGAAGAATTTCTATGGGGAGTTCCTCAATACCTTTCTCGGAACTGGAATCTGAAGACTCATCAATGACAACATTTACTGTCTCCATTACCTTCATAGTTCTTTTGTTCTATACCTGATAAGCCTTGCTTGTGAAAGAGTAACCTAGAAATATACTTTCATCGCTCTGAGAGTCAAACTTTCCCACATTCTCTCTATCCTTAAGGATGAAACAAGTACTTCCAAAGATTCTGAAATACTTCACATTCGGCTTCCTTTCTTTCCATAACTCATAAGGAGTCTTTTTGGTACCGGGGTCTGAAGTACACCCTATTAACCGTATGACATGCAGTGTTAATGGCTTCTCCCCACAAGTTTCTAGCCACATCTTTGTTATGCAACATGGCTCTAGCCATCTCCTGAATAACCATGTTCTTTCTTTCTACCACACCATTCTGCTGAGGAGTAATAGGAGCAGAGAATTCTTGAGATATACTTGATCTTGTGTAAAAGGACTTCATATATGAGTTCTCGAATTCTTTACCATTGTCACTTCGAATTCGATCAATCTTTAGGCTCTTTTCATTCTGCAGTCTTATGCACAAAGCCTCAATGTGCTCAGGAGCATTAGACTTAGATCATAGGAGAATGACCCAAGTATACCTAGTGAAGTCATCTACCACAACCATGATGTATCTCTTACCACCAAGAGACTCGATTCTAGTTGGACCCATAAGATCCAAATGTAGAAGCTTCAATGGCCTAGATGAAGTTGATGTCTGAGTACCTGGATGCTTAGCTTTCGTCTGTTTCCCAAGCTGACATGGTCCACACACCACATTGCTCATTCTACTAAGCTTTGGTATCCCCAAGACTGATTCATGCTTAGATATAATAGAAAGATGTTTGTAACTAGCATGTCCCATTCGTTGATGCCATAGATCTTCATTAGGCAAACGAATGTTATTGCACACAATATCAGCATCAGGAACCAATCCATAACAGTTGTCTAAAGTGCGAACACCACTAATGAGTTTCTTTCTAGACTCATCCATGACAAGACACTTTCCCTTTGAGAATAGTACCATGAAGTCTTGATCACATATCTGACTTATGCTCAATAGGTTCACCCTTAGACCTTCTACATAAAGAACATTTGCAATGTCCGACAGTCCAGGTAGAGAGATGATTCATTTCCCTTTAATCTGTGACTTGCTCCCATCACCAAAAGTGACATTGCCACCTTTCTTAGACTCAAAAACCTTGAAGAGAGATCGGTCTCCAGTCATGTGTCTTGAGCAACCGCAGTCAAGGTATCACAAACATGTGTCCATAACTTTAAATGTGGACTTCATCATAAAACACACTTCGTGCTTAGATGACAGATCAGTGAGAACGGTACTTTTTCTCATCTGCCTTTTACAGGCTAAGCCTTTAATTTGTACATTTTCATTCTAAGATAGTCTAATTTCTTCTTAGCCAAATTGAGATCTTTCCAATAGTCATTATAAGAGAATTCAAATAACTTTTAGACTTGTATTTTCTAAAACACTCAAACAAATAGAGATTAGAAAAACAAAATGTATTTGAAAAAAAAGATCTCCTCAAGCCGGTTACAGCCATGACAACAGGGGTCAATGGATCAACACAGCAAAGATTAAACCTAATCAGAGTGTGCCTGCTCTGATACCACTTGATAGGCCAAAAACGTATTGACCCCTTGTGATTTAGATTAATTGATTAATTAGCCAAGTTATTAATTAATCAAATTATCATGTAAAGCGTGTGGTAGCACAAACAAATCACCAATTAAACTAAGTGCAGCGGAAAATAAATTTGACACAGTAATTTGTTTACGAATGGGGAAAACCTACATGGCAAAAACCCCACCGGGTGATTTTAAGGTCACCACTCCCGAAATTCCACTATTATCACAACAAGCAGTTACAAGTAAAGGAATCCCAGTACCTTATACCAACCTACAATTGAACCCTTACCCCAATACCCAATTGGACTTGTTCTATAGTGACAATTTCTCCTTTTGATGCACGGCTCCCAAGTACGTAACTAACCAATGCGCGGATCCCAGTACGCGACTTCAATTACCAACTAGAGAAGGTTGTTGGCTGCAAAGTTCTTCAGTTCATCCCAATGATGAAGATCAAGAAGATGCTTGGTCACAAAACCCTATGATGCACATACACAGGAACTTCTTCAAGAATGATGAACTAGGGAAAAACTTTGTCTCTGGTCACAATTTGCTTGAACAGACTTTGCTTAATGCTTGTGCAACTTGTGAACACTTTGACAGCCCTTAAAACAATTCTTTTATATGTCTAGGGTTAGGAGAGAAGAATGTCCAAACACATAAACACGGATTCCAAGAAAATCATATCTTAATTCTGAAATTCTTAAACCTCGACAAATAGGAGGTGTCGAGCAGCTGTCGAGAAGGTGTCGAGCACACGGGCTGAACAGCTTCTTAAACCTCGACACATGCTAGTTATCGAGCTAGCTGTCGAGCTTTAATGAACTTGCATTTCTCAGCTTGTTTCTTGGATAGACTTGATGACTTCAACACTTGATCTTGAAACACAGTTTCTTGAAGTATTAAAAACACCTAGATCTACCCAATTATAAGTAAAGTGCGTTTTATCAAAGGATTAGCCAATTACATAAAAGAATGACATATGTTCTTAACAAGTGAACCACATATGTCCTAACAATGATGTATTTTATGAACATAATGAAATGGGAAAAAATTATAGAGTTAAATAATCTTGGGGTGGAAAAGAGAACTTGTAGCTTTCATGGTAGGCATCCTTCCAAGTATCATTTAGCTACAAATATTTATAATTTTTTTTTTCCAAATGATTTTACTATTAAAAGAGTAGATTTTCAAGTTAAACTCTAATATAAAATCTCATCAAATTATTCCCTATAATTTAATCTCAAGTTATACATATACTTGAAGAAAAATATCAAAAAAATAAAAAATTGTTGATAACTTTATTTTTAAATAAGGATAGGCATATAAAGCAAACAATGTGATAGATGAGTCCAAATTAATATAGGTCTTTAAGATAGTGAAATAGTGCAAAAGTTCAAAATCTTTTTCTTTTTGTTTTTTTTCCAAAAGATAATGATCTAGTTTCCAAAATTTTATATTTAAAACGTACATATGTTAATAGGAGTTTTGTATAGTGTTTTGGTGCAGCTACTTGGCACAACTACGATTTCTAATCCCAACTTTTATTATATAATAATAATAATAATATATGATGATATGTGTGAGTGTGTTTCTAATATTGATTGTGTGCATTATTTTTTTTATTACTATAATGTTATTTGTGTGAATGTGTGCTTGCAAGGGCAGAGCTACATTGCATAGCCCCCCCCCCCCAAATTTTATTTTCTCCTACAAATATACTAGGAATAGGATATAGCCCTCCAAAAAATTAGATCTCCCCAAATTTCTTTCTTCCCAACACAACCAAAACTATAAATCCATTTTTTATCCAGGTGCAACATAATCTCCTTGACTCTTTAGTGAAGTGAATATGCAAAGGTGCATTTTCTTCTCTCTCTCTTTTAGCAATTGTGCAAACCAAAACTAGATAAGGATCTTAAGGGTCACAACTAATTCGTATTATGGGTTGATAATAATCCACAATGAGAGATTTGAACAAGAACAATAAACGTAAACGTAACAACTACGTAAAAAGGTATATTATTTTGGCTAAGGAACAATGTTATAAGCATTATCTCAAGAACAAACATTCTAAGGTGTTCTAGAAATTATCTCTCCTTCTCTACAATCTTCTCTCTTGGTTATTTTGTGATTTTTCCTATCTGTCTCCCATTCTTCTCTTCTTTTCCTTATATTTGCCCTACCTCTAGCTCGAGGATGTGTTGTCTCTATACAGCTAGAGATATTCCTATCCCATCAGGCTTTTCCTTCCTCATTTTTATGATGAAAGGAGATTTTTAGGGCTCTTTTCACTATTCAAGCTGGTCATTCAGTATTAAATGCAATTGTGCCAGACAGGTGAGCCTCATTAATGCGAAGGTGATTGTAGAGTCATCAGAAAGTTTCAGCAATCTTCCTCGGACAATCTAGAATATTCCAGCGAACCTTCCTCGACAGCTTGGTAGATCCTTCATCTTGATTGACCCGGTAGATGTCTTGTCCTTGGGTGGGGTCCTCGTTGAGCTTGATCCTCGGACTTAAGATGACATATTATTCAATCTGTGGCCCAAGGTTTGACTTTGTCTTTGAGGCTTGTCCTTAGAATGGGCTAACCTACATTGAACTTATTTTTAATCCTTGGTCCACAATTATTCGAGCCCACTTGTTAGGACATATGTAAATCATGTTAAGAACATATGTCAGTATTTTACGTAATTGGCTAATCTTTTGACAAAATGCACTTTACTTGTAATTGGGTAGATCTAGGATGTATTTAATATTTCAAAGAACAAGCGTTCAAGTCTAGTATTGAAGTCATGCAAATCTATATAAGAAACAAGTGAAGAAGTGTTGATTCATTAAAGCTCGACAGCTGCTCGACAAATAGCTATCTATCGAGGTTTAATGAGGCTCGACAGATACTATCTATCGAGGTATCTATCGAGAATTACAAAAATCAATTTTTCAAATCTGGTTTTTAGCCCATGCTTATGTATTTGTGTAGGGTTTCTTTTTTCACAACCCTAGACATATATAAGGCTTATTTTAGAGGTCGTCACATAAGAGAATATAAGGAGAACACATGCAAAAAGTGACCGATGCCTTATTCTCTCTGAAAGAAGCTACTGCATCTTTGCGCCTTAGGGTTTTGTAACCAAGTGCTTCTTGATCTTTATTATTGATGAAGTGAAGAACTTTGTAGTCAACATCTTCTTCAAGTTGGTGTGTTAGTCACATACTGGGAGCCATGCATCATTGATTAGTTGCGTATTGGGATCCGTGCAAAAAGGGTGGCGTTCATATATTGAAGAGTTCAGAGGTTCTAAAACTGTAAAAGGTTTCTGCTGTTAGTTTATTTATGGGGATTGTAGAGTCTATGGACAAAGGTTTTGTACTAAATCAGAAACTTCTCTTTACTATAGAGGATTGCTTTTCGGGAAGGTTTTCCCCCCAGGTTTTTTTACTGTGAAACTAGTTTGTTTCATTGGTTTTCTTAGGTCATCATATCTTGTCTTATTTACTTTTCCGCTGCACATAATTTTGACATGATATTGATGTTAGTTTGTTTTCACAAGTTTTATTCATAATAAATCTAATTAACAACTTGGGTTTAAAACTTGTTAATTTTATCAACCGGGGTCTAAATTTCCCAACACCAATAAATCATCTCCCTACATCAATCATCATTATTCTTTTACCATTAGTATTATTTTGTTTAATTTTATGTTTTAGCCTACAAAAAAGCACCTGTATGGATGTGTCTTAT
This sequence comes from Quercus aquifolioides, assembly GCA_019022515.1. Lineage (NCBI taxonomy): Eukaryota > Viridiplantae > Streptophyta > Magnoliopsida > Fagales > Fagaceae > Quercus > Quercus aquifolioides. The sequence goes on along the minus strand of CM032328.1, from coordinate 27,755,534 downwards.
GATTTCATTTTTGTTTTTTTCTTCTTCACTATGCTTCGATACATATACATATACATACATATATATATATATATATATACATACACATTTTTATGCATATTCTTTGTTTATTAAGATTTTGTTGTTCATTTTTTTTTTTTTTTGTATTGCTATATTTATTCCATGAAAGATTATCGAGCATAATTTTGATGCGAAATGTACTTTTATTAGATTTTTTGTATTTGCCTATAATGAACTATAAAATTTTTTTATGTTTATTAATATTTAAGAATATGATAATATATCAAAGTTGATAATTTTGTATTCAATATGAACTATGGTTAGTGTATTAATACTACAATTCGGCCCCCCAAGTGAAAATTCCTGGCTACGCCCTTGTGTGCTTGTATGATATAAATATAATATAACTTTATATAATTTAATAATTTGGAAATAGAGAGTTTACTGCATGTGTGCGTATTGTTATTATGTTATAATAACTTTTTGTTATAAAGTTAGTGATTTAAAGAAAAAATATATAATTTTAGTGATTGTTCAAGCATTTGATTGGTTAAGTAGACATTAAGTGTATTATTTATATGTGGATGAGTGTGGTTTTGTGGGTCAACAATTAATACAATGCCAATGGCTTGAATTTTTTTCATTTAGTTTAAAATATTTTGAAAGCTCGAAAATGTGTTAAAACACAAGAGCTGTTTAGACCCCCAATTAAAAGATTACAGCTAGATTGCTTTTACTCTAACTTATCTAAGTACGGAACAAGAGTAAATGAAGCGCAAACAACTGATACTGCTCTAGTGCATAAACATGAACAACCAACAATAAAAGTAAAGCACAATAGTAAGGGAAGAGAGAATGTAAACACAAGATAACACGCCGATGTGTTATCGAAAAGGAAACCGAAGAACTCGGCGAAAAACCTCTCCACCGCTCTCCAAGCAGTAATCGATCCACTAAACAATCAGTTGGGATATATGGGTGAGCAAGAGACCCTCCAAGCCTAATCTACCCGATGTACCTAAGCCCTCCAAGCTCCTACTCCAACAAGGCATCTCGGAACCGTGTCTTGTCTAGCTTTCCGGATCCCGCAACAAGCTCCATGTTGCATCTACCATCCTTGGCTTCTTCCAATACTTCCCAGCAGCTCCAAAACACTCTCTACACTCTAAATAGGTGTGGGTTGTGTTTGGGTACAAATCTCCTCTCAAGGTATAACAATGGGAAAGTGATGGAGAAGAGGCTACAATGATTTCTCACTAAGGATGAGTACCTCTCTCTCAAAAAATGGGTGTGTGTGTTGTAGAAAACCTATCTAGGGTTTTTCTCTCTGAATGGCCTAGATAGGTTTTCTACAACAGATAGGTTTTCTATATATAGTATGGGTGAAGGGTAAGAAAGTCACTCTCAAAAATCCTCCAGGCAGAATGTTTCGTGACTATCTCGCGGGAAGACCTTACCCACGAAACACTCGCGAAAACGATAGCCTAACACGACTCTTCAACTTCCAGTCATGTACTCCTCACGTGCCCTTTTCGCAGAAACCCTTCTCGCAACCTTCTCGTGAGCTAGTCACGAAATGCACTAATCTTCAATTAAGCTTAAGTCTTCACCAACTTAATACTAAACCCAATACAATAAAATCCCACAAAATACAAGGAAATAAATTAAAGCAAATTACAACACTTTTTATCATAGAATAAAGCCAACATAAAACATAGTTGTAAATTACAACTTTACATATTTTTATAAAAACAATGATAAATAGATAATGACAAGTGAAAATTACATAAAAATAAAAATGTTATACAAACTTAACAAAATAAAATAATAACACCTATTCACATTAAAAAACAGATAATGAAAACTGATAATGAACTATTAATTATATAACGATTTCAAAATATGAAAATCGTAGATGAAAATTGTAAAATTTCATGTATTTACGTTTGTGTGTATGTGAATATTTTTTTCTTTATAGTGTCAATAACTCAATATATCCAAGTTCTTTTTAAATTAAATTTTGTTTAATTTAAGCTTCTTAAGAAACTCCTACAAAAATTTTGGAAGCCGCCATACTGCCAATATGTTAAATACCATGAGAAAAGGCATTCACTCCTAATGCTAAAGCAAAGTTTCTACAAGATCATAGAGAGGAGGGTACGTAGCATTTAAACTTTAATTAAGGTAGCCCTGCCTACAAGGTGACAACTTTTGGGCTTTGACTTTGATGAAGTCCATACTTTGCTAAATATATATATATATATATAGAGAGAGAGAGAGAGAGAGTTACATCTAAGTGTAACTCTAAAGAGCTACACATTTTTTAAACTATTGGATTTAAGTAAATTTAACAGTTAAAAAAAATATTATAATTATTACAAATATTCTGATTAAAATCTAATTAATTACCCTCATTTATTACCTTCTAAACTTATCTTTAAATCCAAAAAAAAAGTTTGACTTCTGACTCTCTCTCTTATTTACGTTTCTCTCTCTCTTTCTCCTCCACCACCTCCAAAGGTTGCCGGCCAAAAAAAAAAAAAAACAGAATGGCGTACAAAGATTATAAAGCATACAAGTAGCAATTGAAGAAGGTTCGCACGTGTTGCTCCGTTGTAGAGCCCGTGGACATTTTCATAAAAGACAAGTATAGCATTATACAAAGCTTAAGAAAACGTTTGATGAAAATCATAAAAAAATTAGAGCAAGTTGTCGGTGTTATCTCTCATGCCTCTCTACCGACAAGTAAATGTCTCAAGCAATGCATTAAAAAGGTTTGAGATTGTAACTTGTAAGCAATTTCCACCCCTCCCAAGTTTTGACTCAAGTACCCAACAATAAAAAGGTTTGAGATTGAGACACATTTACTTTTAAAAAAAGAAGAATATAATTTACCATTTAAAAATGCAATACATATCTATATAGATTAGTTGGCGAAGAAGAAAAGCCTTATTTTCTTCACAAACAAATGCTAGACCGGGTTGACATATATTCAGAGAGATTTTTTTTTATTTTTTTTTATTACTTTATTGGATGATCCAGGGGATCAATGCTCAATTGTAATCCTGCCAATTATTTTATAGGAACTTGATCTGTCAAAGAACTTTAGGCTGTATATATATATATATATATATATATATATCTGTGTGTGTGTGTGAGAGAGAGAGACAATAGTAGGGCTGGGTAGCCTATTCCGCATCCTTTTCCCCACTAAGCTAATCCCTAACCTACTCCTAATAAATAATCTCTAACCTTGGCGCGTCCCTATATATAATGAAGAAATTAACGTTATATTGAAAATGTATAAAGTAATTACTCCCCTTAGGTATTATAGATTCATTCAGAATTTTCTAGAGACCATTTGTGATGATTTCATTTGATACTTTCTTATAAATTTGAGTGGTTTCCACTTAATTAGGATTTGGTTCAAATTACTCATCAGAAAATTCACCATTTTTTCACCATTTTTACTTTATCTTTTCGCTGCTTTTTCTAATAGGAGGTCATATAATCAATCCATGGTAACAGCTTTGGTCACCCCGACAGTCTTCAGGCTGGTCCTTCCATCACTGTCCTCTTCAAAGAACAACCCCACCATGTGTTGGAAAGGAAGAAGCAACAGCCTAAATACTAATGGAAATAATTTCAACTTTGCTCCTCACCGTGCTTTGCTAGTTAAGATGCAGACTAAAGATCCTCCCGAGGAAAATGGTACCATTTAGTAAAAGTCCTGATTGTATCATGTTGTGCATTACATGTATTATATATGTTTTATGATGTTGTTTCGTTATGTGGCTCACACGTAAGTGTAAAAGATTGGTTTCGACTACAATTATAATTCACTGGGTACTAAATCTTAGCTCTGCCTCTGCTGATTGGTTTCACTTCTTGCTATTGTCAATATGATTGCCGTGCGCAGATACTAAGAAAAGGCAAAAAGAACTGAATTTGAATCCGAGGCAGCTTGATTTAATTACGGACACATTTGGTGGAGAGTTGCTGCATGGAGGGCTTGTACTCCAGCAAAACTTCTTACTTAGATCATATGAGTCAGACCCTGATGGAAAAGTTTCCATAGAAGCCTTAGTGAATCGTTTGCAGGTTCTAAATCTGGTATCGTAATTTGGTAAGTTAAATTAAGTCATTGTACCAATTGAAACCCTTAACTTTCCTGGCTCTTGTCCTTGTAGGAATCAACAATTAACCACCTTAGGAGTTTGGGGCTGCAAGCCAGTGGTTTTGGTAGTACACCAGAGATGCATAGAAAGGACCTTGTATGGGTGGTCTATCGATTGCAAATTGAGGTGGAGCGTCTGCCTACATGGTAACCTATACATGCCTTTTCAATTATCAGCATAATTGTGTTGAGAATTTTATTAATTTGAAAATTAATTGGTATATATTCTCACTAGTCATATTAAACTTTTATATAAATTCTATTGAAACCAAAGTATCACCCTAATAATATATTTTGATCCAAAAATATTATATTCACCTTGATGATGTTATGGATCCCAATGAGTCGCGCATCCAAATTAAGTTTCATAAGACCTATGAAAGATAAAAACACTCAATTAGGGTCGCATAGGTGTGGCGCTGAGCTAAACTTCTCTGATACTTAAGTCAAAATTCACTAAACTTAATATCAAGAAAGTAATCAAGTAATTAGGGTTTTTCTTTCATACCTTGGAATGGATGTGGGCCATGTGGCCTAGTGCTTATATAGGATTCAGGTCTGACCATGGTCTCTAGGATCTCCTCCCCCTTCCTTAATTGCAGCGTGTGAGATGTAATGGTCATGATGGTAGACACAAATTTCGAGCTTCATGCTCATGAATAGAAATAATGGGTATAGAGACTCATTTTGGGTGGGACATTCATGATGTTTGATAATTTCATATTAAACCATCATTTATCCTTCTTCTTCTAATCTCTCTTTCTCTCTCTGAACAGAGGGAAGAGGGAAAGAGTGTTTTGAGACGTAGTCTCCAATGGATTGTATTATATATCCCCGGTATCCCATAGGGTTAAAAGCAAGCATATCCTCTTTCATTTATTGAAATCAAACATAACTAATTAGCTGATTTAATTCTTTTCCCGCATACAACAAGTAGGGTGTATTGTTTAGTTGCAAGAATTCAAAACAAAGATATATTAAAGATTCATGATGTTGAACTGGAATTACATTATATGTTTTTGCAACAATTGTGCACTTTGGAATAATTGCACTTAACAAGTCTTAAATTTATATCCTTTTAAGACATGCGATGACTATGTTTGAAGGGCTGATGTTGTTCAAGTGGACCATTGGTTTGCTTCTGCGTCAGGAAAGAGAAAAGAATGTGACTGGCTTGTCCGTGATTACAAGACAGGCGAAACTCTTATTCGAGCAACCAGGTTGAAACTTGTTTGTCCATGTATCAGTTAATTTTCTTCCTGTCATTCCATTTACTTAAAATCAATTTTTTGATTGAAAAATGTGCATGCTATATGTCTACATCTTTGTTTGAAGCTAATTCATTGATTCTTGAGTATATTACGCCGTTCACTGGAGTTATTTTGGCTATCTGCAGCCTGTATATGATGATGAATACGAAGACGAGGAAAATATCTTTAGAAAAGGAAGTTGGTGCAGAAATGAAGCATCTCGTTTTTAAAAGTGACCCTATCATTAATAAGGCCAAGAAAAAACTCCAGCATTTGGACTTTGAGACGGCGGATTATATCCGAACTGGTTTAAGGGTAAGCGTCTTGAATTTGTTGAGCAATTATTCATAATGACTCAATTTAAACAACTCTCCTAATTTGTTCTTGAAATATGCAGCCTTTATGGAATGATTTGGATATCAATTATCACGTAAACCATGTGAAATACATTAGCTGGATTCTTGAGGTAGATCCTTAATCATCAATCATGTCTTTTTGTTTGTACATAATTCTGTTAATAATCTTATTTCCATGTTTAGGGGTTTCTCACTTTGGTCAGAACTTAAGTAGATATAACAACACAAGTTAGTTCAAAACTTTCAAAGCTCAGTTGCCACCACCACACACACACACACACACACACACACACACACAAATCTCCAAAAAAGGTTGTGTTTGGTTTGACAAAAAAATATTTTCCAATTGTAAGGAAAAGAAATTATTTTCTAGTTTTGGTTACATTCCTAAAAATACTCCAGAAAATATTTTCCAATGTTTAGTTACATTTTTTAAAATTCTATGGAAAACATATAATCTACTACTTTCTCACACTTTTTCATCTCCCAAGCACATGTATAAAATAAACAAATAAAAATTTTAGATAAAAAATCGTCATGGGAACCAGAGTTGAGGTGACCGGTGGCCATCAGCAATAATGGTTGACCACCAATATCGATGGATGGCCACCGAGACTAGGGACGTTAGTGGGCGATGGTGGTTGGGTGGCAGATAGTGGGCAGGGGGAGGGGGGGAGGGGGTGGAGGTTCCATTAATAAGTTTTGGGTAAGGATAAAAACGGTTTACAAAAAAATGAACATAAACAAATTTCTGCCATAAGTGCCTTTATTTTATGGTCAATCGGAAAACAATTTCTAGTTGACCAACATTTTCTGCTACCCCAAACACCCGTAAATGCAGAAAATATTTTTCCAAATCAATTTCCACCAAACCAAACACAACTTGCAATGTACATCGTTAGGATATTTCTTGACTTTCATTTTAGAATCTAGATTATGCCCTTTCTTTTAAACTTCTATATGATCGATAATATGTTAGAAATAATATGCTGAAATATATGCAAATCTCCAACGAAGTTATAAGAGAGGGTGAAATTGCATTACTACTCTATCATATCATATTCAAATCTTCTACAGACCACATTTATTTTGTTCATATGGTCTCAAAGTTCCATTCTGTCAGAGTGCACCTCGCTCAATCTTGGCGACTCACAACCTTTCTGTCATGACTTTGGAATATCGAAAGGAGTGTGGGTGGAACAGCATACTTCAGTCCTTGACTAAACTTAAGAAAGATGGCACCAGTCACTCTACAGAGGATGGAGTGGTAGAGTTTGATCACTTGCTACGAGTTGAGGACGGGTCTGAGATTTTGAGAGGAAGGACCAAGTGGTTGCCCAAATATAGCAAAAAGTCTTCGGAATCAATTAATATGGTATATGGATAAGTCCTATAAAAGTACAAGTTGGGATATATTTAATAATTTATTAAATAATGTTATATATATATATATATATATATTCCCTCAAATGAAGGCAATATGTGTGCAAATAGCAAGAAAAACACACAAAAAACACGATAAATTTGAACGTGTAAACTAATAAATTATTAATAAAAGTACTTTTCTTTTTACAATATATGTATTGTAGATTTGTAGTTCATAATTAATACAACTAAGAGCCCATTTGGGATAGCTTATTTGCTTCAGCTTATTTAGTTTTTAGCCTTTTTTTTGTATTATTCATAGATCTATTTACTATTTAGCTAACTTTTAACTTTTTTTTCTTCTACACTTTCAGTAAAAAAGGCTGTTCCTAAACGCACCCTAATTATTACTCCTTAACTTTAGTCTTTTTTTAAAAAAAATTATTACTCCTTAACCCATATCCATAACTGTCAAAGCTTGAATCATATAATGATATATAAACCAAAATAATTATGAGATTAAATTCTATAAGGATTTGATATAAAACCTAAGTTTTATATCCTCCAATCCAATCCCAACATGCTACACTATCTTATCACATATAAAAGAATAAGTACAACCACACCCAGTCAATTCTAATACCCATCTTAAAATCTAACCAAATTGAGAGTTTATTGAGATGTCAGATGTAAAAGGATGTATTGAGTTTTAAGTGAAAATCCGACGTGACAATTTCTTATTAAATGTTGTAAAACATGAGTTTTTTTATACTCCACCTTTACCAAATTTGGACTCAATAATTATTTCTTTTGCATAATTTTCATCAGCTTGCTTTACAAATTTCATCTAAATCAATGTTGTCATCGTATTGCAAGTGGGTGGAGCAGGAAGTAGCCATAAAATGCCTGACCAAGTGGACAACGTAAGTGATGTCAAGCCGTATATCATAGTGAGAGTGAGATAGATATGGCTAGCTACTAACCAATTGTTGATATAGAGTGGACCCGAAAGGGTTCAGCATCAAAGGAATTCAACTTCACAATAATTTCCATGGTATTGGAGATGGTCTCGTTGTCAATGGGACCCACATTGGAAAGGAGATTGAATGAGTACTTTGCCTGAAAGGGATAATAGCCATTAAATGAGGCAATGGCTTCACAACCAAGGAACTAGATCAAAGTTCCCAAGTCCTTAATTTCAAAGTTCTAAGTGAAAAAAAAAATGTTGGGAGTGTGCAAATCCTTTAGTGTCATCGCTAATAATAATCATATCATTGACATAAAGAATAATGAGAGTAATACTAACAGTTTATCGAGTATATATCAACGGATGATTAAGAAGACAGAATTATAAGAGGAGGATGGGTACAAACTACAAAGCCTTTTTGCCCAACAACAAAATTGGATTTGACAAATAGTCAACATTAATTGAGAAAGGTGTCTTTGACATTAATTTGAAAATATCCCATCTAATCCCATGAACTTCAATGGTAGGACCTAGCACAAAACTCACCAAAAAAAAAAAAAAAAAAAAAAAAAAAAAGCAATACAAAGCGCACCATCTGCATAATCAAAACCTTCCTATCTACATAATCAATCAAATAGCAGAAACCCAATAAAAAGAAGCAAACAACCATAACAGAACTTACGATTGAAGCAAAAACAAACTACAAAATGAAACACCAATCTCATCAAATTCCTCAACTAAACTATCTCCTTCAGAGTTCACAACCAAAAAATAACTCTTAATTGAAAATGCTAAAATCAAACCCATCCACCTTAGAACCCAAGCTTGGTGGCGTTGTAGCTAATCATTTAAAAAATAAAAAATAAAAGACCACCATATTAGATTGGGTGTAAAAATGGCATTTAAGGAATCTAGAAGTAGAGGAATTGGGTTAGAGACTTGATGGTGTTGTGGGTCCGACTCCAGCTCTGGATGGTGAGTCGTCGGCGGGACATGAGCTCCAGCTCCAGCGAGACCACGAACGATGGGTCTAGTTCAACTTCAATTGTCTCTCTCTCTCTAAACTTGACCCTAGGTTTCTCTCTCCTCCTATCATCAGTTCATGAAGTTAGATTTGGTATTTTGAAATCCACGTGCATCTCATGTGACTATTATGTTTGTAATCTAACGAAAAAGTAACAGAGGTATTAATTTGACTCTTGTACAAAGTTTTTGAGTAAATTGGCCCCAAAAAAAAAAGAAAAAGTTTAAAAAGTGTTATGATCACTACGTTAAAGTTCAGGAGTATCAAAGCATTTGTTTTTAAAAAAATTTAATTTCACAAATTTTATGATGTAAAATCCAAACAACCTAAAACTTCAAAAATATACTTTATAATTTACCCAAACACTAATTTTCAATAAATTAAATAAATATATTTTGACGTACACTATAAAAATAATTGGGCCATATGGGTTATGGGTTCACCTTCAATTTTGATAATGTCCCCATTCAAGAGATATAATTCGCTCTTTGTACAATCTTCATTAATCATCTTAATTAACTCTTCAAACATTTCATTTTTCTTTTTGATATTTTCTTGAATATAGTGAGAAATATTATCTGTGATTGTTCAACAAGTAGTGGTAATATTTGATCTTTTCTGAAATCTTCAATATTTTCATTAAAATGGCAAGGTTGAAAGTTAAATCTTCTTTTCATGGCTAGACGTAGAAGTTCTCATTTATATAAGACTTTTTTGACCTACAATATTACTTTTTATAAAACAGTATGACATCGAAATTTATGGGAACAATTCAATGTAAGCATATTTTTTATTCTCTTTTTTTTTATGAAAAAAAAAAATGAGTAGAGGAGGCAATCTGAGTTAGCGTCTTCAACTTGGGCGTGATCATAGTAACACTCCACTCGCTAAACCCGAGCCTTCAGGAGCAAGAAATTCGGATGAGTCATAGCTGTACACCCATCCCCATCAAGGACGCTAGTGAGCATGAGCCGAGAGCATGGAGTTATTTCCCAAATGCTTTCTATTGCGAAATTCGAACTTGGGACCTCCACCTCCCAAACCCTTAGGAGTGAGCCCATGACCTTACATTTCTACCAAATTGTACCATTTGATTCATTTCCGATTGATCTAATGCATGTCTAACCGTACACAATAATTATGATTTCACTTTTATATCTTCAAAAAGATTCATATGATAAAAGAAATCATCTACTTATAAATAAAAAATAAAAATAAATCATTAAAATCGAGTATCAAACAAGAAAATCTCCATCATTAAGATAGCTAAAAAAAAAGTTGTAATTTTTTTAGTAAAATCTAAAATCTAAAATCATTACATATAACACAAAATGGAACATGCTTACGAATAGGTTGCTCATGAGCTAGATCTCTACAACAATTTTTCACTAACACAATTCCAAATTAATATAAACCCTTAAACCGATACATATATCTTGTATCTTCGAATACTCCATTCTTTTTCTTCTTCTTCTTCTTCTTTTTTTTATTTTTTTTTATTATGTATATATATATATATTGAGAAGATAGTTGGAGAAAGAGAGATGGTGTTTGAATCACATACATGAGCACCACAAAAAATGTTTTATCGATTAAACTCTATTTGTCTATTGTTAATAGCATTGCAATGTGCCATCTAAGCTATGCTTACCTTGATAACATATAACCCTTCAATAGGGCTTCGTTGTTTGGCCATAGGTTAGGCTAATTAAGGCTTTACATTGAAAATAGATAAAGTAAAAGTGCTTAGGTGATTCCTAACTAAACCTTGAATTCACAAGATAAATATCATATATATATATATATATATATATTAATAGGTAAAACTTAAAGAAAATTCAATTATATTCTACAATTGAAATCCAATTTTGTGCTATGTGTCCTAAATTATTTATTTTTAGAGAGAAATAATTTCTTAATTTTGGAGTCAAATGTAAGACCATATTAACAATATCTATCCAAGTGAGTTATCTCCCGATAACGAGAACGATGTCCTCTGCCCTTTCAAATATAATTTTTTTTCTATCGGTGGCCTTGTTACTCCCCTGGACTAACTAGCTGCTTTTTAATTTTTACCATTGCAAACTGATATAGCATTTTTGTTGGAGGGTCATATTTAGGGTTTCTACTTGTTGTCCAGCGATTTGTTGCATGTGCATGAAGTGTTATGGTGGTCGTGACTATAAATAGTGGGGCGGAGCCATTATTTCAGTTTAAGGAAAATATATAAAAACAAAGTTAATCTAAATAATATTAATTGATGTTAATGAAAATAAAAATAAAAAATAATTGTAAACTAATATAGTTCTTTAAATTATTATTTTGTGTAAAATATGTAGTGGTGACTCTAGAATTTTTTTTTAATTTAAATTATACAAAATCTAATAAAAAAGAACTTGAATATATTGTCATCACAAAAAATAAAAACACATGAATATACGAAGTTTTATAATTTCCTTCTACTAAAAAAAATGAAAAAGCAAATTGAGACTGGTGAGAAATAAAGTACTAATTGATAATGTTAAGATGAGAATAATAAAGTGGAAAAGAGTCTAAAATGATGAGAGAGAGAGAGAGAGAGAGTAACAAATGATACATTCTATGACTGTGAGCTAAGCTGCCAAGAAGAGCATAACTGCTGCGACTACAAAGCCAAGGAGAGCAGAGCTACCGATGGCATTGAGGTGAACTCATGGCAAGAATATCTCGACTAGTTTTTTTTTTTTAATGGATTTTTTGTTGAATATTTTATTCATTTTTTTTCTTTTGGCCTAATTTTATTATTGTTTGGGTTTTTTTTTTCTTTTTTGTTATTTAGGCTACTTTTTATTGTTGTTATTTACATTTTTATTTTTTTTATTTAAAGGATTAATGACTATGTTAGGGAGCCAAAATTATTTTTGTGAGAAATGTTACATCAACAATACTTTCGCAACAAATCCTAGGTGATAAATTGTTTTTGATAGTTGTAAAAGTAATGATAGTGGTGAGCTCAATTGAAAACCAGTAATAGCTTATCATTTATGATTTGTTGTAAAAGTGTTATGAATATAGCATTACTCTATTTTTGTTGAACCCAAATTCTTGAGATTTTCAAATAAGGCCAGGGTGTTCAATAACTTTTTATAAGATAGAGAAAATAAATTAGTTTAAAATTTATTGTTTATAAATATATATAATTTTTGGCAAGTTAGTCAGTTTCATAATTAGGCAATCTTAAGTACAACAGCTAAGAAAATTTTAGAGGAGCCAGTGGGTGCAAAGTGCAATTGCCTCCGCATCACTCCATCCCTGGCTATAATTCTTTTTATTGTACAATCCCACTGTAGCAAATGTATGATATTTTGCAAAAGAAAGATGTATGTAGGGTTTTTTCTTTTTCCTTTTATCTACAGTAACATATATAATAGTGAAAGCTCCAATTTAAAAAACTGAATGAAAATGCTCTAGTAATTGAATGACCTGCTCCTAGCATTTAAGCACATGGTCATAGAGAAATTAGGGCGGCAAATATATAGTACAAAATTTAAACAAGGCCGCCCTTCCTACAAGGTGACAATTTAGCCCTTTACTTCTAGCCTTTTGACTTTAGTGAAAACTAAAGGTCTGTTTGGTACATATATTTAAATGTATGTTTTCAGTTTTTAAATAACATTATACGTATTTCATATACTTTTTCACTCATACGTATTTTCAAAAAAATTGAAAACTGTTATTTAAACACACATACCAAACGGGCCCTAAACTTTTCTAAAATTAAAGGCTCAAATGTATTTAGTCCTCTTAATTTAACTAGTAATTTCGGGAAAATGCATAGTTCAAAGGGTTCTAATTCCTAAGTGTCCAATTTAAGCATGAGTTCTACTTCAAAACATGGTGGTACATTTCTTCTCGGTAGTTTTACTAGGTGATATTTGAACTTAAGATCAACAAAAAAAATCTTATTCCACCCTTATATGATTAGCAGGAAAAAAATCTATAAACTTTTATTGACAAGAATTTTACAAATTTTGATCTCTGATTTGAATATCATTATGAAAATTAAATATATATTTCATAAAACCAACCACCAAGCTCTTCGGCTCAAGTGGCACGTTCATCTCTTTTCCACAGGAGAAACAATTATCTTATGAAACTATTTTATAAGACATCTATTGGAAACATTGAATATTTTGATATGGTAATTATTTTGAATATTATTTAAAGATGGAAAAATCAGCATTTCATTGATGGCTTGCCTTATTCCCTTGTTTGAATTAATATATATTTATTTTACTTATTAAATGTTTTGAAAGTTATTGTAACTAGTGTGTAACCCTGTGTATATGTATGGTTACAATTAAAAACAATCACAACTATACATTTTTTTAAAGAAGGGATTCAAATTATACATTGTATTAGCTTTCACTTTTTTTAAACCATACATTTCTAAATTATATAGTGGTTTCTCATTACATATATATATATATATATTGAATTTAATTGGATTTAGACTTTTTGGTATTTTTACACAATAATTCACTTGCCACAAAATTAAAAATTAAATAGAACGCATGGCGCAAAATTGAAACTTCCATTAAAATCAAATTGGATTTTCTCTGAGCAAGGTTTATTCTTTTCCTTTTATCTACAATAACATATACAATAGTAAAAGTTCCAATTGAAAACACCGAATGACAATGCTCTGGTAATTGAATGACCTTTCTCCACATCCATTACTTTGAAAAAAATGGCATACCCTCCCCCTCCTAGCATTTAAGCACATGGTCATAGAGAGATTAGGGCGGCAAATATATGGTACAAAATTTATGCAAGGCCGCCCTTCCTACGAGGTCACAATTTAGCCCTGTACTTCTAGCCTTTTGACTTTAGTGAAAACCAAACTTTTCTAAAATTAAAGGCTCAAATGTATTTAGTCCTCTTAATTTCACAAATAATTTTGGGAAAATGCATAGTTCAAAGGGTTCTAATTCCTAAGTGTCCAATCTAAGCATGAGTTCTACTTCAAAACATGGTGGTACATTTCTTCTCAGTAGTTTTACAGGATGATATTTGAACTTAAGATCAACAAAAAAATCTTATTCCACCTTTATATGATTAGTAGGAAAAATGTCTACAACCTTTTATTGAGAAGAATTTTACAAATTTTGATCTTTGATTTGACTATCATTATTAAAATCAAATATATATTTCATAATTATGATGCAATAGTATGATATGATCATTATGATCTTCAAGGTTTGTATTGTAAGTAAAAATGCATAAAACCAACCACCAAGCTCTTTGGCTCAAGTGCCACGTTCATCTCTTTTCCACAGGAGAAAAAATTATCATATGAAACCATTTTATAAGACATCTGTTAGAAACATTGAATATTTTGATATGGTAATTATTTTGAATATTATTTTAAGTTGAAAAAATCAGCATTTCATTAATGGCCAGCCATAACCCCTTGTTAGAATTAATATATCTTAATTTTACTTATTAATAGTTTTGAAAGTTATTGTAACTAGTGTATAGCCCCATACATATGTACGGCTATAATTCAAAACAATCACAATTATACTTTTTTTTTTAAGAGGTGATTCAAATTATATATTGTATTAGCTTACACTTTTTTAAACCATACATATCTAAATTACATAATGGTTTCTCATTATATATATATATTGTTAGGTTCTAAAGATTTAGAATTAAATGTTTAGAATTCTATTTTGAATGTGTTGGCAAACCGAGAACAAAACATGTCTAATCTATGTGTTAGGCATTGCTCAAAGATGTGTGTTTCAAGCTTCAAGTTCAAGCTAACTGCAAAAAAGAGAGTTGAGAATTTGCCAAGCTCGATCGATTGAAAATTAGATTCGAATGATTGAGAATCGCAAAAATCAAATTTTGTAGAATTTTAAAACAAGGCCCAAGCTCGCAAAAACGTTTAGGGTTTCAATCCAACTTATCTACATAAAAAAGGGAAACCCTAGCTACGTATTGAAGACCTTTGGAAGACTCGTGTGTTACTCATTGTGAGATCTAAGAGGTGTTATACCTTCTAACTACACAAGCGTCTATCGGAGTAAAATATACAATCAAACATTGGTAGAACCTAGTTGTTGCTACAAAGATCAACAACTAAAGGTGATCTAAAACCTTTGAGTGGGATCTCAAAGTCTCAAGTGTGAATGCTTGTGTTGCAATAAGTCCAAGAAGAGAAGGAGTCTGTGGATTCGGAACTTGCACGTGGTCTTGTCAGTAAGTTACTACTGGATGTAGCAATAGATTTAGGGTTAAATCTGCTTTTTTGTGCTAGGTAGGTCCAACTGATAAACTTGTTGTGAACTGAGATTTAAACAATCATAGTAAAAGCAAGTCAATGAAGGAACTCTTACAAGAATATATTTTCATTTAGATCGATCACATATAAGAAAGATGTAGAGTGATCACAATAAAATGCAATACAAATATCAATATAAAGAGTTGAAATAACACCTAGTATGACCATCAAAAGAAAAACGCTAATCACATTTGCGCTATACCGCAAAAGGATTAGCCTAATCATAAATTGAGGCTTTTTATAGTTGTTTATAAAGCTCAAACGGATCCAATATATGCCAATGTGGCATTCAATAGACACCCACATAACACACAATTAAATAATTCAATTCAATATCCAATCATATATGAGGCATCACAATCGCCCTCACTTAAATCCTGGACATCCTCGCAATACCCATGTTATGGGATAGTGTTTCCAAACCCACAAAGGGTAATTAGGTAAGGCTTTGATTTCATTTGTAATGACTTAATGAAAAATGCTAGTCGCATCTACTCTATCCCTTAAAATAAATAATTTAGTCATGATTGAGACTTGTTGTAGTTGTTTACCATCCTCCTACCGTATGTGCCATAAATAAATGATGGTTTGACATTGCAACAATAGTATTACCGCAGTATTGATGGATATGAGAATCACGACTTGAGAGAACTGAGATTTTAAGGTATACTCTAGGGCTGTCCATGGGTCGGGTCGAATAGGGTTTGGGGTTGACCCGCAACCGATCGAAACCAATAGCTCGGGTCTTCGGTTGAGCAGGTTGGAGCCGTCGTGTAATATCGGGTTTGAAACAAAAGAAGAAAACTGAGAAATCACAACCCAAGCAATACAAAATTCAAAACCCAGAAGAACACAGACACGGAGAAATCAAGCCAAAAACACAGAATCAGCACCAAAAGGACATAGAGAAATCAAGCCAAAAGAACACAAAAATCAAAACCCAAAAAGGACAGAGAAATCAACCCAATGAACACAGAGAAATCAAAACCCAAAGGACACAAACCCAAACACAAACTGCAGAAATCACACAGCACAAAGAAGAACTCAGATCTATGGACTGAAACAAAGAAAGAAAGAGAGATATAACACTAAACCGGCACCACCATCATTCCCCTCACCCATCATCACCACATCCATCACAAGATCAGTGCAAAATCTATATAAAAAAAATTACATTTTTTACTGTCCCACCATAACATGCACAAGATCAAAGGATATTTCAAGAAAATTAGAGGAGGCTTCAAGAGTTGGGTTTGAGCAGCTTGACGACAGCCGCGGCAATAGGCAAACTTGATGATGGCGGCGGCTATAAGAAGGGTTAGGGTTAGGGATTTGAGATCAAGAGATCAGCGGAGGGAGAGAGAGCATGAAAATAGAGTTCTAAGGGAGAGAGAGCGTGTTCTGAAATATGAAACTTCTCATGGGTTGGAATTTTTGCGTTATTTTTAAACTTCTCACGGGTCGGGTCGATTTCTAAGGGTTTGAGTTGTGGAACCCAAAACAGAACCGAAACCCGAAAATTTATCTCTAACTAACCCGAATCCAACCCATTTGGGCAGTCAAATCCGCCCATGGGTCTTTGAGTAGAACGGGTGAGTCAGGTCTAACGAGTTGATGGACAGCCCTAGTATACTCCTATATAGTGAGTCTCATAATGAAGGTTCTACTAATGATGTTTATTTCCTAGATAGAGAAATGTGAAATGTACTTGTCACTTCATTTTTTTTAGTAAAAAATCAATAAAACCATATGAAATTATATTTTAATAAATAAAATAAACGTTACAATCTAAAAGAAATATATATATATATATATATATAATTCTTTGATTCTCAGTTTCAAACTAATTTTTTTAAAAAAAAATTGCAAAGGAAAAGAACTAAATTAAACCCTTCAATCTAAGTTTGAAGAATTCATGACAAGATAAGAAGGTGTTAAGCACCTTTTTCGCTCAATCCGAAGATTTGTCTCTTAGTTAGGAATTGATGGCTAATTATAATTTCATCATTATATCAAACAAAATTATTCCTTAACACCACACCACACATAATATAAACAAGATCAGAAAAATAAAACATGAGATTGAATAATGAATTAAAACCTAAAATCAATAAGAAAAATGTTAGTCCATATGGAATAAATTTTGGATAGGTACAAGCACTGGCGGAATGCATCCATAAACCTTAATAACGGATGATTATCATTAAAACATACATGGGTTCATCCACAAACATCGGGTAAGATTTGAATAATTATTTTCAACATATCCTAAAACTATCTTGAATCCATTCATCATTGACATCCGAGAAATTGTCTTATGGGAATTGGATGATTGTGCATAACATCACACATGTGAAAGTGAACATATCTTTTTCTTTTCTTTTCTTTTTTTGAGAATGGAAAGTGAACATATCTTAATTCATGTGATCATGCAT
Organism: Quercus aquifolioides; assembly: GCA_019022515.1. Lineage (NCBI taxonomy): Eukaryota > Viridiplantae > Streptophyta > Magnoliopsida > Fagales > Fagaceae > Quercus > Quercus aquifolioides. The sequence goes on along the minus strand of CM032328.1, from coordinate 27,737,632 downwards.
TTCATGATTTATGTCAATTCAATTTAAGAATCACTTTTTCCCTCAAAAAAAAATTCTGAGAATCACGCATGAACTCTTTAAATTGCATTTATGTTATAATTATTTGATCCACATGTTGATATTACAAACAAGGAAAGTTTGTTTAGAAGTTCTACAAACATGCACTTCTCCAAATAATGAGTTTGACTATGGATCACTTCAAAGTTTTCTCTTCCCGATCATAGATTTTATCATGGGTCAGGTCTCCATGTTCTCCCATGGATCCATTAGCCTTCTCCCTATTTTGATGAGGAGGAATTATGTACCATTAATTGAGGCGATTGTAATTATTAAAGACAATAGAGTGACCGTTCCCTAGAGGAACTCAAGGTTTTCAGACCCGAACCGTTCATTGAACCGTAAAAGGAAGAGGTTCAAGGTTTTTAAGGTCGAACCGAGGTCGAACCAGGGTTGAACCGTGATGACGTCATAATTAATTTAATAATTAATTAAAGCCTAAATATATATATTAAATTTATAAAACTAGCAAAATTGACTAATATATCTATATATGTGAGGAAATTTTAATGATTTTCAAGCATATATTTAATAATTAAATAAGAAAGTTAATAAAATAAAATAATAACCATGAAAACATTAAAATTTATAATTAATTTTTGAAGTAAAGTTGAATATCTTTGAAGGATTTTAATTATAATTTTTTTTATTCCTTGTAAGAGATAGATAATTTAATTAAGTAGAATAAAATTGTGTTAAGTTGTTTTATAAAATAAAAATAAAACTTTACCATAAAACTTTACCTCAATTCAGAACAAATTATTCATAGTTTTAGACTTTAGCATCAACTAAAAGATAAAAAACACAATATAAATAACAGAAAGCTTAATTGTTCACTGCATACTAAGAAGACAAATAAGTTCATACAAATAAGTTACCATTCTACTCTTACAAAAATTAGAAAACTACAAAACTTTAAAATTTAAAATTTTAAAAAAAAAATTAAAAAAAAAAGGCTTTTTCTATACCGGCTGGTACACCGATACCGACCGAAACACCCAAAATCGGTCGGTAAACAGCCGATACAGCCGGTATTTAAACCGATACGAAACGTCAGAGTTTCAATACCGATACGGTACTGTACGATATCCTCTTCCTTGATTTGATATCAAAGCTTGATGACTATCAAGGAACCTTAGTATTGTAAAGTTATGGTTTTTACATAACATTTAAGTTGGATATATTTCATGATAAAAAGTGTTGTAATTTTATTAATTTATTTTCTTATATTTTGTGGGAAATGGATTTAGTCTTAAGTGGTGAAGATTTATCAAGACAGTTGAAGGGCACATGCTGGAAGCTAAAAAGTCAGTGTATCTCGCGACTTGACCAACCCACGAGATACTCTGACTAGCTAGATTTTAAGTGTGACTTTCCTACCCTTCACCTACACTATATATATATACCCTCATTACACACAAAATTGTAAGGAGACTATTCAGAAGAAAACCCTAGAGAGGTTTCTACAACACCCACCATTTTAGAGAGAGTTACTCATCCTTAAGTGAGAATTTCTTTGTAATCTCTTCTACTTCCTCTCTCCCATTGTCATACATTGAAAGGAGACTGTACCCAAACACAACTCACACCCACTCAAAGTGTAGAGAGTGTTTTGGAGCTTGAGAATCATCGGGTCTTTGCCAAAATAAACCGGTAAGGCTTGGCGGTGCAATTAGGCGGTATTGCGAAATCCCGGAAGCTAATGATAGTGAAGACAAGATTCCGAGAAGTCCATTGGTAACTAGAGCTTGTAGGGCTCAAGTGCTTTGGGTAGATTAAGCTTCGAGGGTCTTTTTGGTTATTCTTGTAATCCAACTTATTCACTAGTGGATCATTTCGGCTTGGAGGGTCGCGAAGAGGTTTTCACGCCGAGTTCTTCAGTTTTCCTCTTCGATAACACATCGTCGTGTTATCTTGGGTTTGAATCTCTTTTCCCTACTGCCCTTTACATATTTGCCTTGCATTAATTTGTTCATCCATGCAATCGTTGAATGCTTTATTAATTAATTTGTTAATCACGTATATTCTGCATTAAGTGTGTTTAGATTAAAATTAATCAAGCTGCAATTAAAATTGGAGGTCTAAACAAGCTCTAGCATTTAGAATATCGAGCTTTCAAGTATGATAATTTTAGTGATGTATATGGTGATTAAGAAGAAGGAATTTCATTAACGATCACCAAGCTTAATGGTATTAAAAAAAATTTAATAGTTTTTTAGTATTGAAAATACATTTTTTTTCTTAATGGCTAACCGTGGTTTATGGACAAAAGGATCAACGTTGGTAATAAATATAACCATGATAAAATGACAAAAATGAAAGGCTGCTTTTGTTCTGTTTGGTACGACTGAAACCGTTGGTCACGCAGAAAATATTTTCAAGTTGACCATAAAAGTTTGAACATTTTGGCGCAAAATGATTTACACTTCTATTTTTAGTCAAAATATTTGATTTCTCATTTACTCGAAGTAGCAGATCTAGTGAGGACTCACTCCATTTCGATCGTGAGCCACTGTGTTACCACTTTCCACCGTCATCCCCAATTGCAAAGAAAATCTCTCTCTCTCTCTCTCCATTGTGTTTTGCGACCACCATCACCCCCAATCTTGACCTCCATTTCACAAGCACAGCCACCCTAACCAATCTATGTTTTGCAATGACCACAACTGCCAAAAACGACCTCTTTTTCTCTTCCACAACCACGCCTAACTAATCTATGTTTCATGGCCACCACCACCCCAATCTTGACCTCCGTTTTGCGACCACTGCTATCCCCGACTGATTTGTGTTTTGCGACTACCACCACCCCCAAAATATCTATTGAAATCTTCTGTTGAGATCTATAAATCTCTCTCTGTCATTTTTTAGTTTGTTAAAATTTGTTGAGACCTACAAATTTCTATGATATATTTTTGTTATGTTTTGTACTTATTGAATATTGAATTCTATACTTAGGCATGTATAATTTTTTGTAGAGACAAACATATAAAAACTGGGACAATATTTCTCTTCAAACTAGTTTTGAGAGAAACCCTTCAAATTTTTTCTATATTTTTTATAAGATGTGAATTTGAAAATCTAACAGTTGGATTGCATGTTCTTTATACTTTTAACACCCATGTCAAATTTCGTTAAAATTAAATGTTATTTACTATTTGATCGACAAACTTATTTTGTATGCATAATTTATACTACAAAAACTTGAAATTTAAACATTTGATTAATAACATAGTTTTTATTTATTTATTTATAGAATGACACAGTTATTGATCTTTGATCTTTTCGAAATTTTGCAAGTATGGAGTATATAATAAGAAAATGTACTCTAATGGTTAGATTTTCAAAATTCATAACCAATAAAAAGTAGTATGAGGAGCTTAAATGGTTTCTTTCCAAACTAGTTTAGAGGGAAACTTTTTCCTAAAAGTTGCAAACAAACAGTTGAAAATAAAGTTTAGAGCTTTTTAGATTTTACACCTTAAAGTTTCAGAATTTAAATTTTATCCCCTAAAATTTGGGAGTGTTTGGATTTTACACCATAAGGTTTTAGAATTTGGATTTTTTTTCTCCTAAATTTTAGGAGTGTTTAGAATTTACATCCCCAAATTTTAAAACTTTAGGGTATAAAATCCAAAAATTCTTAAATTTTAAGGGGTAAAATCCAAATTCTGAAACGTCAGAGTATAAAATCCAAACACTCCAAACTTTAGGAGGTAAATTCCAAATTTTGAAACTTAAGGGTGTAAAATCCAAATGTCTCCAAACTTTAGAAGTGTAATTTACAATTTACTCAAAAAATTTTGACTAAAAAATTTTTTGAACCCGAAAAAAATATATATATTTCTAATAAAAAACCAGAAAATATTTTGAGTCAAAGAAAATGCAGAGAAATTTAAGAACGAAATTGACAAGTGACCCTGAATATCTGCCAATATAAAAAATAATAATAATGAAAAACAAATAGTAACAAAAAATAAATAATAATAATAATAATTCATAAAAGTTTTTTTTTTTTTTTTTTGGAGAATAAATTAATTCATAAAGTTAATCATTTGAAAATCCGACGGTCCAAATACGTCTTGGCCAAACATTCTCCTCCCGACCATCCAGTGAAACACTGTTTGAGACCCCACCGTTTTTATTTGATATCAACGTTTACTCTCTCTTTCTCTCTCTCTTTGTGTTTGTGAAAGTGTTTGCGTAAGCAATGGAGCAAAAATTTAGCTGACGCTCAATTTTCTCGAGAAAATTGAGAAGTCTCTTTGAAAAGACAAGAAAAGGTTTATCTGATATTCTCTGTTATTCAATTCTGGTAAAGATTTTTTTTTTTTTTGGTTTGGGTTCTATTTTTACCTTGAAATTTATGATGATTTCATTTTTTTTAATTTAGATAAGTGTTTGTGGGGTTTAAGTTCTGGGTGGATTTGATTGGTTTAAGATGGTCAAATGTTTGTGATTTTTGATGATTTATATGTATATGGAAAATTTGGTTTGTGGGTTTTGTTTCTGAGCTTGATATTGGTACTTGATTCTGTGAATTTGGGTTTGGTTTGGATTTTTATTTAGTGGGTCTCTGTGCTTTGAGACTTTTCTGTGCTTGTTATGTTGTTTGTTGAGCAAGGATTAAGATTTTGGTGAAAATGTGATTTGTTGTACAGTGCATAAGTTCCATTTTTTGAATTCTGCAAAATTAATTTCATTTTAGAAGGATAGTAGTCATGTTTTTTCATGGATTTAATCTTGATGTTTATGTACTTAATTGTTTATATATAAGTTTTTTTTTTTGGTTTTGTTTAGGAAAAATAAAGCTAAGAATTTGGTGTAATTTTTAAATTTTTATCAATTGAAATGTTTTTAACCTGTCTGCTTTTACCTACTCATGTAATCTTGCTATCATTTGACCATCTACATTGCTATCATTTGATCATATAAGAGTTAATACTTGATTTTTCTCAAAGTGATGTTCACAAGATATTTAGAAAGTATATACTATGAATGTTTAAATGTCAAAAATGTCACATGAATCATGTAAGTGCCAGTTTTATCTTATTATACCATTGGTCTGCTTTTTGGCAAGTTGGTATTGCACATTTTACTAATTATGGGATGTTGCATTTCGGATTTGATAATATATCTGAAATTGGGTTCTGTAACATTAAAGTAAAGAAATTTATTCTAGTTCTGATTCTGTGGCAGCTTGCATATGAATCTTAATGAAAATTGAATGTTTTTGGATATTTAGTGCCAAGTGCTGCGGGGATCTTGTTGCAAATTCACCGTATTAGACAAGTTTTTTGTTCATAAGGAGAATTTGGGAAAAAGTGCAAAAAGTCGGAAATTTCATTACCACAGATCTATGCATTCTCTCCTTAGAAGTCCATTGGCTGACTTAGATGGATGATCTTTCTCTTGAAACAAATAGCAACGCTCGAACTGACCAATACCCTTTGCTTATGGAGCGGATAGAAAGCGATAACAATCATGAGCACATACTTGATATATCTAGAAATGATGATGCTTCATCAAGTTCTTCTCGTGATGATCATTCAGTTAGAATGGATTCAAATCAGCATGAAGATCGACCATCGAGTAGCACACAACCCAGCTCTTATCAAAATTTTTTGTCTTCATCAAATAGATTAAACTCTAGGAACTCCTCATTGAGGAGAAGAGGTGATGGCTATGGTCGTCGCCGTAGGAGCCCATTGAATTCTGGGCTATGGATCTCTGTTGAGCTAATTGTCACTGTGAGTCAAATTATAGCATCTATTGTTGTTTTGTCATTGTCAAGAAATGAGACTCCGCAAACCCCATTGTTTGCATGGGTCGTGGGTTATGCATCTGGTTGTGTTGCAACACTTCCTATTCTTTACTGGCGTTATCGTAACCGCAACCAGGGAACCGAGCAAGATTCTCCTCAATCACGTCAAGGCTCTTCTCTAAACAATCCTCCTGAACCTACATCTTATACTGCTATCTCTGTCGCTCAATCTTCAGAAGAGGAAAATCTTCGGACCTCAGAATCTCTCTCAAGGAACAATCAAATTGGAACCTTTAGTACACGGTATTTTTTCATTTGACTATGTTCATTCACTAATCAAATCTCTGGTTGTGCCTTTTATTATGAAAATAGTTATTAATGTTCTATCTATCACTTGCTGTTGTTTAGTTTGTGTTGTGATGTATTGTCCCTAAGGATTCATTGTAGTCATACTGATGCTGCTTCCCTGTCACACACTTGGCAACAAAAGAATATGAATACATTTTAGTTACTGAAGTTGAGGTTTATCATGGTGATGTATGGTCCCCACAAAGTTCAATCCTATATCCACAAGACCTCAATCTCTTTTCATCCATTAAATAATTTTCCTTGTTAGTTATTGGTTGGGAATGGATGCAATAGATTAATTCAATGAACATATTGGAAAGTTAATGAGTTTTAACATGTTAAATTTGTCTTTTATTGAATTTTAAAACGTTCTTTTTCTTTTTCTTTTTTGAAATTATTGCAACTTGTTTAATATCAGAAGATAATATACAATGCTGTTTTTTTTTTCAGCGGAATGTTTTATCTGTATATTGACTAATTCTGCTGGCATTATTGAGTAGTATTAAACCAAATTTACAATTATGCTGAGTTTGCCAAATTTGTCTAGACTCTAGACTATTACATTAAGCGGCAGTTGGATATATGTTTTAAACTTTCTATCCTTCTTCCTTAGCCATTAGTACTAGAAAATAAGCAAACACCAAGCACACGTATAAAACAGTGATGTTGTTGGCAGCAGATGGTGTAGTAAGGCAATTGTGACATTGGTGTTAGAGATGCAACTGGAGTGATGGTCATGTGATATCATCTCAGTGTTCATGAATTGGCGGTTGGTAGTGGTTCTATTGCAAGAATTGAGACGGTGATAGCAGTGGTGATTGCAATCATTACAGTATGCTTGAAATAGATCAAATTCCAATTACATATCATACAACAGAATTGTTATGCACTAGAATAATTGAATTTCTTTTGGAATTTTTATTATATTCTTTAAGAAATAACAGTAACATTTTTTTTTTTTTTTGGATAAATAATAACAGTAACATTGGGAGTCCATATGTCATCCTATTAACCAGGGTGGTTTGGGGATTAAAAGGTTTGTGGTGTTCAACCAAGCCTTATTAGGTAGATGGTTGTGGCAGTTTGGGGTGGAAACAGATTCTCTTTGGGGGCAAGTAATTGGGACAAAATATGGCGTGTCAAGGAGGGGCTGGGCACAATCACGGTGGGGGGGACTTATGGTGTTAGTTTGTGGAGATACATAAGCAAGGGTTGGTTTTCAGAGAACATTTCTTCTGAAGTGGGAACAGGTCACAGTATCCAGTTTTGGCTTGATAATTGGAGGGGTGATGGGTCTTTTTCAGAAAGATTCTGGATCTTTTTGAAATTTCCAGACATAGAGATGTTCTTGTAGCTGAATATTTGGGGAGTCAAATGGGGCTACTCAATGGAATCCCACATTCATTTGGTCACTTCATGATTGGGAATATGAGACTATGGCTTTATTCTTGTTGGAGCTATATTCAGTCAAGGTTAATCCTTTTCAGGAGAATAAACTATTTGGATTCCATCTAAGGATCTAGGCTTTACAGTGCGCTCTTCCTATCAGATTTTGAGAAGAGGGGGGGGATGGCTCTTTTCCTTGGAGGGAGGTGTGGCAGGTGAGAGTCCCTCCTCGGGTTTGTTTCTTTGTTTGGTCCACGGTGAAAGGGAAGATTTTAACTACTGATAATCTGCGGAAAGGGGTTTTGTCATTCGGATTGGTATATAATGTGCAAATCTGACGGGGAGGGCATTGATAATTTATTTTTGCATTGTGTGGTTGCGGGTGAGCTTTGGGATTTCATTTCTCTCTCCTGGGCCTCAGTTGGGTAATGCCTAAGTGGGTTCCAGAATTGCTTACTTCCTGGTCTGGTCTGCATGGTAAGAAGACTTGTTCTACAATTTGGGGTGCAATTCCCACATGTCTATTATGGAATATTTGGAGGGAAAGGAATTCTCATGTTATATGATGGGATGGAAAGTTCAATTATTCATCTTAAATCTCCGATTTTGGGCACAGTTTCAGAGTGGCAGCAGGTGTATTGCTCTGATTCTGGGTCCGGAATAGACTTTATGGCTTTTTGGGACTGTTTTTCTGTGGCTTGATGCTTCATGCCATCTGTGTTTTGATGTACCTTTTCTCTTCTCTTTTTGCTTTTGAGTATCCTTAGTATTCTCCCTGTGTACTTTGGCCTTGACCTTTTTCTTATTTATTTCAATAAAGTTCTTTTCTTACTGATAAAACAAAAAAATTAAAAAATTAACAGTAATATTTCTGGAGCTTTGGTAATACATAAAGAAACATAGATACAGTTTTATCAAGTATCAAGTGACCAATGGGAGTAAGATCTTCCATTTTTGCCCTTTGGAAGCTTCTAAAATGAGTATTCATGTATGACCTGAATTTGCACATATTTTGTATTGACAATCAATTGGAGTCACTCAAAATGTGTTTCAAAAGAAATGTTGAACTCTGTGGTACAGTTTGAATGTCTTATGAAAATAAATTATTCCTAAATGGGCTACTCTGTGGCATTCAAAATTGAATAAAATTTATTTTTCCCTAATAATACTAGTTTCTTAAATAAGTCAAATTTGGCTTAGAATCTGCTTTGGGCTTGTAATCCTTTCAGAGAGGAGAATAAGCCAATTGTGGTGCCTTTATGATTATTGAATGAACTAGTCAATATTTAATCTTGTCAGTATTGTGTCCTTTGTGTAAACCCTTCGTTCTTCTTGGATTATATTGGCAAAGCTGACTTTCTTAAGTGTGATAGTTGCTGCACATGGAAAAAGCTAATATCAGGAGCACTCTTTAAAATGTAAAAGTAGCCTGAAGAGCAAAATCAGAAACTTGTGTAAATTAATGGAGTTTATTGTGTTGTGTACAACCAAGTAGACACTAATCCAAAGTTTACTATAAAAAAGTTGGAGCTCTTCCCAACTGTTTTCATGCTCAATAGATGGTGCGAATGACTGATGGATTTGTTTATTCATTTTCAGACTCAATGGATTAGTTGACCATTTCAAGATGGCCTTAGATTGCTTCTTTGCAGTCTGGTTTGTTGTGGGCAATGTGTGGATATTTGGAGGTCACTCTTCACCCTCTGATGCACCCAAGTTATATAGGTACCAGTTAATAACATACTAGTGATTTGTTTGCCAAGGGTTTTCCTTTAGTCAAGATACCTAATTGTTTGTTGCCTTCCCTGCAGGTTATGTATAGTGTTTCTTACCTTCAGCTGTATTGGATATGCCATGCCTTTCATACTATGTGCAACAATTTGTTGCTGCTTGCCTTGCATAATTTCTGTTTTGGGCCTTCGTGAGGATCTTTCTCAGGCTAGAGGAGCGACCACAGAATCTATCAATGCTCTGCCAACCTACAAGTTCAAGTTGAAAAATGGAAACGTTGAGGATGAGGAAATCAATGGAGTGGGTGAAGGTGGGCTTTTGGCTGCAGGAACAGAAAAGGAACGTTCCATATCAGGAGAAGATGCGGTGAGTTTGATACTAAGTTCTTGTGTCATCTTATTTCATGGTCTTCAAACTGAGCTACTGGCTAACTGAATTTGGATTGACAGAAGCTGCCACAATCAGATTGGGTGAAACTTTGGAGAATTCTGCCAAGTTTTCCTTAAAACATCTAGAAATTTGAGCTCCTTTTGTGCAACTAGTTGAATTTGCATATCAGTTGCCTCTCTTTAGCCTTAGTTGCTGAATATGCTTGTCATGTGTATTAACTTTATTCATAAGTTCCTATTCAAATGGGACAAAGTGGTATTGATTCTGTAGTTGTGCCCCATAACTCACAAAATTATCTAGAGTACTTCGTATTTGAACCCACACAAAAAGAAAAAAAGAAAAAGAGGGGGCATGGGAATAAGAATAAGGGGCTACTGGAGAGGTATGGGTTATGTAATTAGTAATTACTATCAATTTGTTATAGTTTAGTTAGCATACATGCATTTTTTTTGGTCCTTGCCCCCCACCTAAAATGAAAATTGTCTCTGTTACCTTTTGCCTACTGCATCTACTATGCTCACCTTCTGTGTCAACCTGGTGCAGGTTTGTTGTATCTGCCTGGCAAAATATGTAGACGATGATGAACTGAGGGAGCTGCCCTGCTTTCATGTCTTTCACGTGGATTGTGTTGACAAATGGTTGAAGATCAATGCATTATGTCCCCTTTGTAAAAGTGAGGTCAGCGAGTGCAACGTCAACTCATCTTTAGAGAGAGACACCAGCCAGCACTAGAGTGAAGAAGACACTACACAGGTCAGCCATTGGTGTGACCTATCTGGTGAGTTCTGTGTTATAACACCTTGAGTCTCATACCCTTATTGTTGTTGCCAACATGGAGTCGCATCACATGCAAAACCTCTAGCAAATTCCATTTGTTTTGAAGAATGATGCATTTGTGATTTGATAGCAGCTGAGAGCAATGTCCCAGCAAAGGTGGTTTGGCCCCAGCATCATATAAGGCATGTACGTGCTTATATTTATAATATTGAGGACTTGAAAAGAGTGCAAATTTACCTTATCCTGCGTTCTATCATCTGTGAAATGTTGCTTTGTAAAAAATGACAAAACTTTCCTATTATCTGCCCCTTCACTGGTACAGCCCATCTTGTACCCCATTGCTTGAAGGTGTTCAATGAGTAATGTATATATAATATTTAGTTCTTCATTGCAATCCTTATGGGTTTTAACTTTCAACTTTGAAGGGCTTGGCTCGGCGTCACTTTGTAAGGTGATCCGATCATAGATACCTTTTGTATTTATCACGTCATTACTAAACGGAAAATATCAAAATCTACAGTAAAACACTTCTAAAATGTCAGAATTAATCATTTCACCTAGGCTGCGTTTGTTTCGCCATAAAATATTTTTTGAGCGGGCTGAAAATGTTTTCGGTAATACAAATGTATCACTACACTTCTTTTATTGTTTTTCTATTTATATTAGTCACTATATCATACAATTTTCAAATTTGTAAAAACACATGCACACACATATTATCATATGATCAAATCACTACATTACTCATATTGTTTTTCTATTTTGTCTATAAAATAAAACACTAAATATTAAATTTTTTTCAAAGAAAATTATTGAATTTTTTTTTTTTTATACATCAATAGTTGGGGATGGAGGGATTAGATACCAACCATCATGAGTTACAAGATTTTTGGCGAAAATTATTAAATATTGGAGGGAACGAATAAGGAGTTACACTGCATATCATGAGAAATTAGACTGGTTGAATTAATTGAAGACTACCAGGCTACCAGCAAATGGTGATTTTCGGGCAGAACAAGAGTTAATTCTACTTGAGATCTTGTCTGTCGCTTGTAGTCCTTGCTTGGAAGCTTCCCAGATATCAATGATAAGTCTAAATATTTAACAATTTGTCCTTCAACTAACTCTAATACATGTGAGGCTTGAGCTTTTATCTCTACTAGAACCCCTCCAAAGAAGATTCCACTCTTACTGCAACTGGCTCGTAAATCTAATAGAGCCTTGAATTCCTCCATAACACCCTGAACAAATCATTATAAAAGCTTAGTCAGTATTAGCAAAAACCATTAACTTATCAGTACAGGTGAGTAAATTTTAGCTTGGCGGAACTTAAAACCATGCTCCTTCGTAGCTCCATGCAAAAAACATAGAGATAGGGTGACAAAGGATCACCTTACACCTCAAGCCTTTGCAGTTTCTAAAATGGCCTACAGGATTACCATTAAATGAAACAGAATACTTGAATTAATGCATAGCTCCACTTAATGCAAGAACTTGACAGGGATACCACATGCTGCCAAACATCTAATTATGCGTCTCCAATCTACTAAAGTCATATGCTTTCATTAGATCAACTTAGCCACCTCTTTCTCCATATGGTATATCCTCAGTTGTACTTCTCAAATTTGTTTGAGGATCATTACATCAACAAGAGAGCATTAACCTATTGGTAAAGATCTTAGTGATACATTTGTATATAATGAAAATGTTACAACAGGATAGTCTAAAATCACCCATTTTAGAGAAATTTAACACTTTTGAGCCAAAAGTGACAATCGTAAAATTCACCTTACTTAACAATTTACCTAAGGTGAAAAAGTAGCCTATAGGCATAACCCTCAAGACATCATCCTGCACTATTCCAAGATTCCCCGAGACATCATCCTGCACTACTCCAAGATTCTCCAAAAAATGAGCTAAATACATGGAAGGGCTTTATCCCCTTCCATAGAAAACATTGTCTTTCTTTATCTCCTCCACTATCACCTCAACTTGATGCTAGGAATTTTTTTGCTTAAGGAATACGTGACAGTATACTGTCCACCACTTTATAGACTGTCCACATCAATATGAGCAGGGAGACTCATAAGCTAATAGAACCCAAAAACGTGGTCCTTGGCTGTTCTAACTTAACAGACCTATGGAAGAAAGCAGTATTCTTATCAGTTATCACCCAGGTTCCAGGTTTAGCCAATTTCTTCTAGATTTCTGCTTCATAAAGCTCTCTTCAACATAGCTCAAGGCCATAAAGAAGAGAGTTTTCTCTCTTTCGATCTGCAAAACTCTGATTGGTTTGGGCTTTGCATTAGACCAAACTGGTCTAGGTTTAGCTCAGGTTCTCCCTGTTAAATTTCTTTGATTATAAGCCTTCAAGTTCTTGGGCTTTTGATACAAGCCAGACATGGGAACCCATGAATATCCCGAGACCACAGGTTACTAACCAGCTGCAAAAGAGTAACTACTAAATCAAAACAATTTGTGGCTGCGACAATAATTCCTTGGTAATAGCTTTGGAAAATATACTGGCAGTAAAAAATTGTGGACATTTCATTAGGCGTAACTGTAATAAGAACATACTTCTTTTTAGCCTTTCTTGTTCTGCGTTGTAGTTCAAATTAAAAAGCCGTACATTCTTGTATAACAAAGGAGATGTGCTTGCAAAATATTGGCTAAATCTGGTTTATTGATCTATATATTAGTACAAATTCAAAATTTGCGGAAAACTATTGCTGATCATTGCAGTAATAAACATGAATTCCACAGCAAAATTTTCACATAATTTAATGTTTATACATAATAAATTAGCCATCAAATGGGCAAAGTACAAATAACTATGCTGGCTGGACGTAGGACCATGTACTACCAAAAACGAAAATGTCGCTCTCCCCTCCACCCAGAAGATAAAAATATTCTCATATACTCAAAGCCAGGAGCACCTTTGTCCAGGATCTCATGAAAAAGTAAGCAAATAAAAAATTCAACCCTAAAACACAATAAAGTAACATTATACACATTTGCAAATGGAATACATCTCTGAATTGGGCAAGATATATAACTGGTGAAATAAAAAGAATCCTATCCCAAAGCAACAGTACTTGCAATCACCATAACTTGCAGAAGAACCCCAAATTCATCCACAAGCTGCAACCTCCTCTTCCAAGTTCCAACATATTTGATATTTCTCAGCCACAGCTTGGATTTGTATGGTGACTTGCAAAATAGTGAAATACAATGGCAGAGGCACACATGCAACATCGAAGGTCAGATGGTGAGGTCCTTAAATGTCTCTAGCTTTCCGTTTGATGCAAGGGAATCTCCAGTTTCACCACCTGAATGGTTTGCACTCCCATTTTCAGACCGTTTACATATCCGGTTGTATGCTGAGTTAGGTATGGCAGAGCTGAGGCTGCCCTCAAAGTATGTAGAGAAAGGGAAGTACTCCGCACAACGCACCTTCCATCCTACAACAAAAGAAGATTATGGTACTATGGACATAATTACCGTATCTGACCCCTATCAATCTGAAGAAGAACATGATAGAAATTTTATCCGTTTATTGTTGTACTAAGTGCTAGCACCATGTCAAACACCGTCCTTTGTTCTTCAAAAGACAATAGATTAAGACCAAATACAAGTAGGTAGCAGAAAATAATGTGAATGTCTATAATAAATAATGTGTATTGATCTGCAACAACTATGTGATTTAAAGAGAAAATACAAGACTTTGACAAGGTACTAACCTGCAAAGAAAGGCACGTTTTAGGACTCAAACACAAGACCAAAAAATTTTATCTATAACCAACCATTAACTAAAGACTTAAAGACTGAAACCTATAACAAGTGTAAAAGAACCGACCATACATTCGATGGCATTGCATTACAGCATAAAAACAACAAAGGATTACGAGGTTTATCTTCCTACTGTTGTGGACCTTATAAGTGATGGCAGATCTTGAAGCTGAAATATTGGCAAAACAGAACATGCAAAGAATGCTAAAGTAATATGGACAATTTAGGAAGTAAACATAATTTTGGAGAACCTAAATACACTATGATCACCAATATTACATATTTGCTTCAAAAAAATATTATCTCATATACAGTCAACATGAAGGAGCATGGTACTTACTCAATGCAGCTTCATTGTCAACAAGGACCGTTCCTAGGAACTTGTGGACTGCAATACAGTCTTTGAGTTTCCATTCCCTGACTGGTCCAAGCGCTCCATTTCTATTATAATAAAACATGTAGAGGTTCAATGTGTAATCACTATTGAAGACACAAAAGGCAAAGGAATTAAATATTAAGCAAAAAACAAAAACAAATTACTAAGGGGCATTACTTGGGTACTATGTTATTAGTTGATTCTTCGATTAATATGATAGCCTCTGGCTTTTTATCAGGTTCCAAAACATAAAGCATTTCTGCAACAGCAGCTCTATGCATCAAAGAATCTGCAAGGAGAAAAAAAAAAAGAGGCGTGGGGGGGGAGGTGTCATTACAATGCTGCAAATGTTGAGGTTCTCATACTGCACATTAGGTAAAGGTTGACTATGACCTTTATGTCGTTCAAGGAAAGTCCTGTTTCCCTCAATCAAAGATTTCTCATGCAATTGACTACAGGAAAAGAATAAATAGACATTCAGTAGGCAATTTTAAAAGGATAAACAACATTATAGAGCAGCATTAAAATATTAAAAATAAAAAGAATTTACAAGAGTACCTAATTGTTGGACGCTCTGCTTCTAAAACACTCCAAATGAGTTTCTCAGTATCAGTCACCGGAGCAGCCATCGATCCCACTTTATGGAAGAATTTAATCTGCAGCATAACAAATTGCCAAAATAGCCAAACTGTCATTTAAAATTTTTTTTTTTTTTTCCCCTTAAAACACAGCCCACCCCCCCAGGAAAAACCCACAAACCACCACCACCAACACTGAGGCATAGGGTAGGAAATGCAGAAGATGATTGTGAACAAGTCAGTTGACTAATAGTAAAAGAAAGCTACAATACCAAGCTGCGATGTGAATCTGGGTGTTCAGCATCCAACCTTAGCAACTGCTTTAAAGCCTACAGGACAAAGAACAACAAATTACTTTACCATCATACATTAAAATGAAGCTGCAAGCATAAGTGTGATTGAGCTACAAGGTATGTAACAAAAACTATTCAGTTTTCTGGTGAACCATAATAAATAAATAGACAAATAAGAGAGAAATCCCATTAATATAGAACTTGCCTTTTGTCAAGACAAAAAAGGTAGAAAGGTACTCAGTTTTCAATTACATATTGTAACTTTCAGACAACCTATGGGTGTTAATCTAAGTCTAACTCTTAGTTAACATTGTACAACCAACAAAGAAGATTATGACAATGAAAAAGGGTTTCAAAGTTGCAAATTTCAACATAAAACAACCTGAAAGGCCAGCAAAATTCTCTGCTTTCTCATATTTAATTCAAAAGAAAGCAAATGTGTCTCCAAGGAATTGGGCGAGTTCTTCTGAAGCAGCTTTAAGTACTTTGTAGCTTCCAGTAGTGGATCTTCAACCTAAATAAAACAATATTCACATGAGATATGCTGATATTTATCTTAGGATTTAAGAAAAACACTTTGTCCAGCAATCTAAAGATGTTTCTTAGCAGTCGGAAATATTTAAAAAGGAAGGAAAAAGTTAAGCCAACAGTAGGATTGCAAGAACCTGCAACAACTTTTCCCCATTAGGATCTGGATCTACAGGTTTGACATGTCGTTTTCCAGACTTAGAGGCGGCACCAACACTTGATTCTTCATGTTTTTCTTCTGCCTCCTAAAAGAAAGCAAAACATTAGTATGAAAACCATTTAAGCAGGAATAATTACCAGAAAGCACAGATAAATAGCAATACTTTCTTAGCTCGTGCTTCTGCCTTTCTCTGTTTTTGCCTCATTTTCTTTTTCTGAGAAGGAGGCAACTTTGACATTTCATCATCTTCATCCGCTGTTGACTTTGAAGGAGTATCATACAATTTTATATAGCACCTACAACAAAAGCACAACAACAAAGCCTTAGTCCCAAAACTTTGGGATGGACTATAGATCCGCATGAACAGATTGCTTTATATTATAAAAGCACCTGCACCTCAAAATCCAAAAACTCAAAATATGAAATGAGGACAACAATTAAAAGACTAGATGCACTACACTGCAAGTGAATGATGACAAACATAACGATAAACATCATAGCGTGTTTTACAAATGACTGATGCATATGTTTGGTGAAGAACCTATACAAAGTACATTAATAATAAGTGAAACAGAGCAAAACAAAACCAGAGAATGCGTCATTTGATACAACAATATTTACAATCTTTTAACAAGTAATAACAACAAAACTCATTCCTACCACCAAAAGTCATGACAAAACTGAAAGAGAAAAGTTGCCAGTATTTAAATATACAAAAGGAGACAAAGTACCATCTCAAAGGCAATGAGCAAAGCAATCGCACACAAAACAGAAAGAAAAGTTGTCAGAATTTAGACAAAAAATGAAAGGCAACAAAGTCCATCTCAGAGGCAATGGGTATAGCAATGAAACATTTCACAGTTGGCACAAACATGAACATTAAACAGCATTTTATCTGCCCAAGAAAACCAACATGGTCAATACCGTACCATGCAGGCCACTAAATTGATACGAATACCCCACCTTGAAATATTCCAGATATAGAACCGGCTTTACCAAGGGTCTTTCAGGTGTTTTGGCTGGTACAAGAAAAAGAAAAAGTAAAAAGGGTTTATATAGCTTGCTATTTATATATGGGGCTTATAAAATATGTTGATTTTTAACTATGTTTTAAACATATAAATGTATACATAATCATAAAAATAATTGTAATCCTAAAACAGTACACCGGTATTAACCGGTTACAGAAATATTATGCTCCCCTAACCAAACTGAAACAGCCTCTAGTATGGTATTGACAACTTTCCCATAAACTTCAAAGACGCACCATATTAATGCAATGAGGTTCACCAGAAAAGTTTCAAAAGCAAAGCGACGAACAGCAAAGCATGTCTCTAAAACTAGCATTTCATTGTCAATCATCGAAAATTTGATTTTCACACCAACAGAATGTTTCACCTGATAGCCCCAGCTGCTGCTTTGTGGAAATATGCATGTGAATGCAAACGATCTTGAAATCTGAGCATTTCCACATAGGTGCGCAGAGTCATTTTCCTCAAGCAATAAGAATGAAAGTCAAATTGGTCTTCTGTAATATCAGCATAGTGCTTCTCCACAGATAAAAATTTCTTCAAGGCCCGTCCAAGATCACCTTGGCGGAAGTAGCTTTCACCAGAAGCAAGTTCATACCTTCCAAAGATGAAAAATATCATATAGCACATTAAACATCTACAACCAAGATATCTATTTTACGCAATGAACAATTTCAGCAAGAAAAAGAGGCGGACCACATGCACTGCATGTCATGAAGGTTGTTGTGTTGTTCCCCTTCTTTTGTGAACAATACAGCAGTTTTTTCCGCCAAAGCCACCTTCAAAAAAGCAGTTTCAATAAAGCAAATGCGGAATAATGCAAAAATACAAAGCTTATTGAATCAACAGAAGATGAAAGGAAGCTTCCAAACCTGATCAGCCTGTAGCATACGCTTGACGCAATCACTGTTTATGTAACGATCAGCAAGATCCATACACCTAGCTTCATCAGCCAATGCAGCAGCTGCTGCTAAGTCACCCGCATGCTTCAATATTCGACTCTGGTCAAAAGACAAGCAGAATTAGTATTTTTCAAGAACATCAAATTTACGAGCTTCCAAACAACTTCTCAAAGTTACTAAAATATTTAGAGAATTAAACAAAAACAAAAATCCGCAATAATGTTTATAATTGACGTTTTTCCCTTTTCACATCAAAGAAAACCATAATGACAACAAAATCCCCCACAAGAGTAATCTTTGGGTACTTGCCTAACAACCACATATTAAGGTAGGCACAATTCAAACCAACTGAGATGCTACTCAACTGATATTTTCAGGTATGCATTATTGACAGCCATATATTTGCCTAGTCATTCATATTTTCATAACCAAAATTTGAACTTAGAAAAAAAAAAAAGGGGGAGGGGGTGGGGGGATGACTTTAATTATTTGGATATTGCAGTAAAAGAAACTGAGAACTTAAAACTAGAGAACAGAATGGCCAAGCACCAATAAATAAAATAGATACACAGCTACCAATAATGCAAAACCATGGAGGTTATTAATCAGAGAATGTATAAAATCAAAAGTTTGAAGAAGGAGAGTTTAAAATATACAGAGACCTTGACAGAGTACAGATCAATCACAGTTGGAGTGTGTTCGATAGCTTCATCAATTTTCGATAGAGAAATGTCATATTGACCCCGTCTGTCGTAGTGCTGTATGAACAGAAAACTTATAAGAAAATTTCCCAAAGAAAATAAATAAGGGTGTAAAAGAAAAGGTTGTAAAACACAGAAAAAAAAAAAAAAACAAACTAAACATCCAAGAGAGCCAACAACCTGAGCCAATAGAAACAATGCCCACATAAGTGTTGAAGGGGGCTCCTTTTCAGTCCTGCAAGTAGTAAGACAAACATCAGTAGAGAGATAATTCAACATATACTTGATACCAAACCGATTCTCTAACTAGTTTGACATTCCAAATTCACTTTTCCCACGTTAATGGTCCAACCCAAGTGAACTATTTTACATGAGAGAATAACTGGCTGCTCTTATCAGTGCTGGTAAAAGTACAGGGCCAATTAAAGTCAAAAGGCCTCCTGGATCCTAGGGACAAAGTGCAAGGGCATGCCTAATTAAAGTAGAGCACACATTTTTTTTAAATAATGTCATAAATTTGAAGGAAAAAAATTATTAATGGGCAATGAAACAATCAAGTGATCAAATAATCATATAAATTGAAATATAACGTTTAATAATGAGACATGAAGTAAATGATTGAATCAAATAATACCCAATAAGGCAGAGGCCAAAAAGCACTAGGATTTTAAAGGGCTGAAGTGGTTTCGACAAGGAAAAACTCCAAAAAAAAGAGGGGGGGGTGTAGGCTATGGGTTGCAGAAAAATGTAAGAGAAACAAAATTTAAAAGATGAAGAGGAGGACGAATGGGGTGTGGGTTCAGGACATAGCAGATCAGAGATCAAGTTTCAGGACAACTTATCAAAAAAAAAAAAGAGAGAAGAAGAAGAAGAAGAAAAGGAAAGGGTCGTGCTTGTGGGAAACAAAGGGCCGGGGGGGGGGGGGGGGGGGGGGGGGACATGCTTTTAAGCAAGAAGACCGGAGAGAGAGAGAAGCATACATGGTAAACTAAAGATTAATCTTTGACTCAAGCTCCTTTGGTGAGACTGCGAGAGAGAGGTATGTGTGCTGTGTAGTGCAGAGTGACTTGGGTCTCGAATGGTATGCTCTAGAATTATTAAAGGTGGAGGGGTGGGCTTCAGTTTATAGTACCATACCATGAAATTGACTTTTATATAAATCTACTGTATTTGGTCGTGCCAAAATCCGTTGTTGATTTGCTTGCTGCTTGGCAAGGGCGCTTTGGAAAGAATAGATACTGTATTATTTGGTGTATTTGGAGGGAGAGGAATGATTGAAGTTTTGAAGACATCAAAAGAAACATACCGGATTTCAAACTGTTCTTTTTAAGAACTCTGTTGGATTGGATGTCCGCCAGGGACTGTATTTCATATCTTCTATTTGTGATTTGATGGATATTTGTAATTTGAGGCTTTGGGTGACTCCTTTTTTGGGTTTTTAATAAAATCTTAATACTTATCAAATATACATACATATATATATAGTATTAATTTAGATGGCTACAAATCACATTTGGTGAATTTAAAAATAATTTAAAAAACAACACTGTTTGAGCAAATTGGAAAAACTCCCAACAGCGTGCCGCCCTCGCTTTGTAGGTGAAAAGAGCATGGGCTTGGCGCTTTAAGCATGCTTTTACCAATATTAGCTCTTATTTCCCTAAAAGGGGGGTAAAAGGAATCAAAAGCCCAATATACACTAAAATGCAGAATCTGTTAATGGGTTCAACAATATTGTGGACAGCATCAGAATATTGTTTATTGTGTCAATATTTGAAATTTGGCATCTGTGCCACAGAAATTTGTTGACGTGTCTATTACAATACAACATGAGAGTGAAGAAAAGCATATATTACCTCCCAGGGTATTGGCCAGTTGTCCTTAGTGAATGCTCCAACTCAAGTATAAGTTGCTCCAGAATATCTGCCTGGATAAGAGTGACAAGCAAAAAAAAACTGGCTGAAACAATGTCCCACTGAAGCATCAAATTTTTCTACAACATTTAAATAGAATATCATGGATAAGAGTGACAAGCAAAAAAGACTGGCTGAAACAATGTCCAACTGGGGCATCAAATTTTTCTATAACATTTAAATAGAATATCACTCTTATACTCGATGATCTTTAAGAGCAAAAATACCAACCTTGCCAGGGTGATCGTACAAAGGAGAGAGATCAGAGAACAATGAAGGAACTCCCTAAACACACCAAGAAGAACAGTCATAACTTTAAAACCCAATATTAGGCAGACCAATAACAATGGCATAAGAAAGAACCATAAAAACCTTTGTTAGGAGAGGTCGAATATAATTTTCGGCTGCTTCTCGAAACCTGTTGCCTTGTAGAAAGTCAAGTGGTATTCTCTGAGGCCAGGGAAAAAAAGTAGGGATCAATCAAAGGAATATTTATATAATTCATTTTACATTAGAATGAACCAACACATTATTGTTGTTAGAATAATGGTGAAGCTATTAAGTTCCTCATTTCATATCAACTTGAGCTTTTTAGGATGAGTTGAAGTTTATCATGGTATCACGACAAGTGGTCTTAAATTCAAACCACACATCCACTCCAACTCTTATTAAAAATTAAAAATTCCACACGTTGGACCCCTCTAAGTGAGGAAAAGCTTGGGCCCGCATATAAAGAGTGTAAGAATAATGATTAACTGTGTGTTTGGATGGAAGGGGAGTACAGGGAAGGTGAAGGGGATGAAAATTTGGGTGGATTTAATGGACCTTGTTTGCATTTCTTTAAAGGGAGAGAGGGAAGGGGATCATAAATGTCAATTTATATGACCATTCCCCCTAAACATGTACTCCCTTCCTCCAAACACATTGTACATGATTAATTAAATTCACATTTTCTTATTAGCTAAAACTGTTGAGATAAATGGAAGTTTATCAATAATGATGACGACAACGACGACGACAACAACAGCAACAACAAAAAGAAGAATTAAAAAAACAATAACTATATTTAACACATTTTAAGTGGATGGAGGGGGAATTCAAACCTTAGATGTCTCTGTTGGGAACACCATCAAACACCATTTGAGTTATAGGTCCATTGGCTAAAAACAAACAATAACTATGGTAATGAAAAAACAAAATCATGAAATTGTTGTAACAGAAAAGGTATTGAAAACATAAAATCCTCCAAAGCATCTATCATATTCAATATAATACACAAATGCAGAAACACAAATGTGTGTGCGTGTTGAGACGCCGTCAGAATTTGAACCTACAAAAGTCAAAGCATCCACCATCATTGTTTAAACAATATAAGGATATCCATGCTACTTTTAAGGAAGATGTACAACCACCACTGTACACTGAAATGGCAATGCACTCTAAAGTCAAAAGAATATATATGGTTTTAAAACTTAGTGGATAAGAATTTTCAGCATAGCAATGAAAGACAAGAACCAGAAAAAGTGTAAATAAAACTGCAAACCGAGCAGGACATAATGTTTTCATTCTAAAAAGTGAAGATGGAAAAAAAAAATCAATGAAATTGCTACCTTAACAGCAGACGACCACTTCTGTTGCTGCCCAAGAGATTTGTATAAGGCTTCTAATTGATCAATTTCATCAGCAGAAAACTGGGCATTTTCTGAATATAGCCCAACACATTTTTGTAGGCCTTCATAATATCTAACAGTGCAAAATAATAAAAATCAGTACACACCAAAAAACTAGAAGTACAACGCAAGAAATCGCAAAGAGACATATAGTGTGTATGTACACAGTAGGTAGAAGAGAGAGAGAGAACTCATAAGACAAGTTCCTCCTGCTAAAAATGCTAGAGTTACTCATTTTTTAACTGAAAGGACAAGTATTTGTGAAAAGTCAAAGGTAGCAATGATCGAGATATGATGCAAGAAAGCTTCATAAAACAGCCCAAAACAAACTATGATTCTGACAGACATGACCTAAGTGAAAAATATGTGTTCAACCCCCTTTTTTGTTTCTTTTCTTCTGCAGGTAACTAACAAAGTTCACAATGAAAATTGTTATGTAAATCAGGATATGAAAGTTATTGATCTATAGTTTTGTCTAAGATTTAAGAATGACCATGAAGTATACCCACCACTCTTACTATATAATTTCCACATACATAAGGTCAATAACAAAATATTAGGAGTAGAAAGCATGTGGAAGAAGACTTTTTACTAACGTCATAGAACCCTTGACATCCATAAGCTTGTGAGATCAATCTTGGTTTCTTTTAGTTGCTGTTTTGTATGTTTAAACTTAATATGTTTTCTGTTTGTGATTTAAGTTTTATATGTAATAATCACATTACCACTGTATGATAAATTTTTAGAGCAACTAGATCATAATTTTAAAAACCGGATTGGACAAAGAACAGGAATAGAGTGTGATTTCGTTGATTTGTGATCCAAGTATCCAATCAATGGTTGAACCAGAGACATCGTAAATAATTTAACTTGTAATTATATCATAATATAATAAATGATAATAAATAACTTTATTCATTACTATTTATGAATACAATAAATAGAAGAGGTTCATAGTAAGTCAAAAAGTAAAAATATTTATTGAAAAAATATCCAAAAGAAATTAAAAAAATTTCAAGTATGTTTCACACCTTGTACATATCCACACAAAAAAAGTATGTTTAACACCTTGTATTAAAAAAGTAGAAACAACAAAGTAGAAATAAATAAATTAACATTACAATAATAATAATCCTTTTAAGTATATCCTAGTTGCAATATTTCTCCCTTCTTTCGATTATAAAATAAATAAAATTTAAAAAAAAAAATTGCGAATTCATATACCTAATTCAATACTGTTAATCAAGTCTTTAGATTTTATATGGTTCTACTTTTCTTTTCTTTTCTTTCCTAGGTATATCACCTGAAAATTTAGAACTTTGTATGGAGGAGTTTCAGTACATTTTTACTTATCAGAAAACAGGAGTTTCAGTACGTTTAGAAAGAATCCAAGTTGTCAGACATGATGGTACATATATACTAAAAAACTTTGTTACATATGGTTTTCCACTCTATTTTAGCAAATATACACAACTAGTTAACACCTTATGGCTTTGAATTTTTTTGAGAAGTAATATTATTTATTCAAAAAAAAAAGGAGATTACTTCATTAAATCATATAGGAAAACAAAGGGAGTCTTGGAACTCCAAAATGGGGTTACAATGAGTAAAACCCCAAGCACAAGACCAATTAAACGAGGTACAAAACAGCAAGAACTTCAATTGATCAAGCGGTCACTCCTTGTCCTCAAAAGTATGGCTATTCCTTTCCTTCCACACTATCTACATCAAACATAACAGAGTAGGATTCCAAACATCTGAATAGTGCTTCCCAAACCAATTCCTTCATCCAAATTATATTTGCTACTGTTGCTAGTATTTCCCACATAACTCAAAATATTTTAAATACTCCACTCCACAAAACATAAGCAACATTACAATGAAGCAATAAGTGATCCATCATTTCCCCATTACAACGACACATACAGCACCAAAAAACAAAGGAGAAACCCCTCATATGAAGATTATTATTAGTAAGAATCTTACCCCAAGCTACTTAACACACCAAATACTCTCTGAAGGAAATGATATAACAGCTGTTCTATGAATAGCCTTATATTAATATTTAAGATCGAACATTAAACTTGCCACTCCCAAGCAAACACCGTCTCAACCTATCACCCCCCACCCCCAGGCATCTGGGAGTAGATTAAGCCTAGGAAGGAATTCA
This sequence comes from Quercus aquifolioides, assembly GCA_019022515.1. NCBI lineage: Eukaryota > Viridiplantae > Streptophyta > Magnoliopsida > Fagales > Fagaceae > Quercus > Quercus aquifolioides. Next base: position 27,713,071 of record CM032328.1, on the reverse strand, counting down.
CTGAACCCAACTCCCAATCATGAAAGCCTCTATTAAAGTGCAAAAATTAGAACGCGAACATTCAGGGTTGATAATATTGTAAATCTGAACGTAAAGGGGTGTATGGAGTTTAATCACTTAGGAAAGATATCTATAAAGACTTACTTCTTGTCAATTATCATATAAATTTTTCAATATAAGAGTTTTTACACATAAAGAATGAAAGACAAAGGGGTAGAGTGGCTCATTTATTAGTCAAAGTCATTCATAATATCAACCTCTTTTTCCATGTGGGACTTGTTCTTCTCTGGAAAAGTCTTATTGAAAGTCCCACACTGGAGAAATGAAAGTCTTATTGGTATTCCTCTATAAATACCACACTCCATCAAGAATTGTAAACATTGAATGTATGGGCAAGTTTTTTAATGCGCTTAACATTCTTTTGTTACTTGGCCACTTTTTTTTTTTTTTTTTACTCCTTTATTAAAGAAGTTCAACAATTATTAAAAAAAAGTCAAAATCAATCAACTGGTTCCTGTTCCGAGTTTTGACCAGTTTATTTACTTTTCTGGTTTTTGAATGTGGACTGGAATGGGATGTCCCATTTCACAGTTGAACTGAGGAGTCAGACCAGCTGGTCAGGTCCAGTTCTTAAAACTACGCATTATATTTCTAAATTAGTGATTGCAATTGTGACTTTGCCACTGCAACATTCTGCTATCTAAAGGCTTTCAAAAGTTGTAACAGCAGTTTTTTTTTAATAAGTATAAAATGAAATTTCAAACAAATGTATGGCTTTTTCTCTCCTTTGTTTTAGGAAAGTAGCGGGTATTCTTGCTAATTGATATCCCTTCACGAGCTCTTGCTCTCTACATCAAACTATGTGGATTGCATCATAAGGCACAGGACTAAAACCAACTACAGATTTTAATCTCCAAAGGAATAAACTGCATAATGAGCACATTGCGTCTTTCAAGAGAAGTATTACTTCGCAGTTTTCTACTAAAGGAAATCTTCAACAACCACAATTCTTTCCCTTAATAAGATTTAAGAAACACAAGAGAGAGAGAGACTAGGAAACATGATGGCTAAATAGAAAACAATACATCTTAATCAAAAATATTATTGTCAAATGTACATGGATCATAAATAGGCATATGTAGGCTACAAAAAACAACAATTCACTAACACTAGAAACAACAACCAACATAACGAGCCACTTTCAATGCTCATCCCACCATTGGTCCAGTTTGGTACAACCTAATTTTCAGCTTTTCGAAAATGAGGTAGTTTGTAAAAGCTTTACCTTAAAAAAAGTGAAGTTTAGAACAGATGTACTTTGCAAAAAGTGTAATTTCATTACACATTACCAAACAGGCAATCAAAAGAAACTGATAAGAAAATTGATTTTTTCAATCAAATCAACTCAACCAGAAAGATGCTGCTTTCAATTTTAAGATTTAAAGTGTCTATAGAACTACCTATAATTGTCAGGATTCATGGAAAGTAATGCTTGGTACAATTTTTCGGCTTCTTCCAGGCGACCAAGCTTCACCAGAAGAGAAACCTCTTGCTCTTTATAAACCAATTTATCAACCTAGAAAGCCATGTGCGAGGATTAATGTTTGGTATCTGATGCCCCAAATATTCAACAATTAAAGTTAATAATGTAATAATATCCCAGCAACACATATAACAATACTCACAATTTTAAACTCTTTCTTGTGCAACTCCTCAAGTGCTCTCTCAAGAAAACCTCATTCCTCTAACAAAGAAATATGGACAAACAATTTATACAAATATAACCATCAAACATATAATGTTGCATTTTTTATGTAAAGAGTCATATCCATATTAAGCTAAGCAGTCATGCTTGAAAAAGTAAGAGCAACAACCAAAGAGTTTATGCAAAAAGAGTTAATAAAAACTTGTATATTGCTTGATATGTATCTGACTTGGGCAATTGCCCCATCTGTCCAGATGACAAGATGGTTTCCTAGATATGAGAAAATGCTGTGGCACGATCAGTGTCAGGAAGCTGTACTTCACAAAGGTTTATATTAGCATAACAATAAAATATTACCTTGCACCGACAGGGTTTTTCCCTTTGTTTTTTCTACTGCTTGAAAACATATCATGTTGCACTGTAATTTTTCCTGATACTAGCATGCCAATATGAAATAAGTGAGTTAAAACTACACACTTACCCCATTTTCCACTTTTTTGCCCAATATTCGTACTGTATTTTAGAAACTATATGGCAATTTATCAGTCTTCCTAAAGAACCTAAGAATGAATTGTCAATCAAAGTTCTGTTTTCTATATAAGTAACTATGCAGGTCAACAAAAAATTGAACCTCATGCTTTCAAAATAAAATGAAGACCCTATCAACTATCAGTAGAATTTAAGCTTCTTATTTTTTACCAAAAAGTATCAATTAATCTTGAACAAACTGCTTCCAGAATAATGGATATCTGAATTACTCAAAATTTCAAAAAAAAGGACATAAACCATTTTGTTAAGGAGAAAGGGATGCATGCAAAGAGATTACAGAAACTAGAAGTGCAACATACATTTGGGTGTGGTGCTCATACACTTACAGAATGAGGTTTAGCGAGAAGTGGAGAAGTTGGAATGCAAAACTTTATCTATTATGTAGAATGGTGGTGAGAAGTGGAGTTGGTCTCATGCATGTGTTTCTAGTTTTCTACCGTCCATTTCTAAGTTCTATTAAACTGTTCCCCTTCTAGCTTTTTTAGCACCCCTTGACGGTTACAACAAGGTGACCCGTTATCCCCGCTGCTCTTTATACTAGTTATGTATTTGTTGCGTCATGTTGAAGAAAACTGCGGAGGGAGTTTTATTACAGGATTCCAGGCAAGACCTGCTGTCAAGGGGCTAAGTATCTCCCATCTCTTATTTGCTGATGATACCATTTTATTTTGTGATGTGAATATTAAACAAATTCTTTATATCAGAATGGTGATGAATTGCTTTGAAGCTGTTACAGATTTTAAAGTTAGCCTAGGTAAGACTGAAGTGGTCCTTATAGGTAATGTGGGTAAAATAATTAGCAGATATACTATGCTGTAAATTGGGAACCTGCTGATGAATTACCTGGCAATGCCATTGGGTCCCCGTCCCCCCTTTAAGGCACATTTTGTGTTGAATCCTATCTTAGAGAAGGGAACGTAGACTGCCTGGTTGGAAGAGATTACTTTGCCAAAGGGAGGGAGGCTAAAATTGTTGAAGAGTACACTTTCAAGCTTCCCGACATATTATCTATCTTTATTAACTATTTTCATGTTTGTGGCAAATACACTAGAGAGAATACATAGATATTTCTTGTGGGGTGCCTCAGAAGAGTAGTCCAAATGCTCTTTGGTGGCATGGAATTTTGTTTGTTCACCCATTGCTGAAGGTCACTTGGGGTTAGGAAAATTGGGAGCTTTAATCATGCCTTAATGGGGAAATGGTCATGGTTCTTTGCAAATGAAGATACACACTTATGGCAGCGGGTGATAGCTTTTATGTATGGGGGGGAGGGGGTGGTTGGAATTCAAAACCAAGTAGAGGGACTCATCAATGTAAGCATAGTATCCAATCTCATTCTTTCCTTTCAAAATGGGACCGTCAATGAAGGGGATGGCACACAAGTAAGGATCTAGCACGATAAATGGAGTGAACACCATTCTCTAAAAGAGTGGATTTGTACCCTAACTTGTAAACTTATATTTAGTCTTGTCTAGCCAAAGGGGTGCCATAGGATGCTCATTCCTATTATAATGCTGTCTGAGGTACCAATGTTACTCCATTCCCTTGGAAGAGAACTTAGTGTGTTAAGGCCCCGAAGAGGGTGTCTTTTAGAGCCTTCCCAAAAGAGGTCTCTTTAGTTGGCTAGTGCTATTATGTACCAATGTAAGGGGGAAACAATGGACCATTTACTGCTCCATTGTGATGTTGCAAATATTTTGTGGGGCGCAGTTTTTAGGGTGTTTGGGATTCATTGAGTGTTGCCAAAATCAGTAGCAAACCTGTGATTTGGATGGAGGATTTGGTTTGAAAGTCACTTTTCAAATGTTTGGAATCTTATTCTGCTATATTTGATGTGGATATTGAGGGAAGGTAAAATCCGCACTTTTGAAGATACAAAGAGCCCAACAGATCAGTTGGAATCCTTGTTGATTCAAACTTTATTTAATCGGTCTTGTGCGTGGGATTTTACACATGAAAACTCTATTCTCAAGGTCAAATATTCACTTCACTTTTGTGTAAATTCTTTGTAACTTTTTAAGTTACCTTGTGTTCGTAATCGTGAACATGAAGTAATCTTCTCTCTAAATAAAATACCATTACTTATTAAAAATGTATATGAAAAATATACATGAGACATAAAAGGTCAAACCAATGAACTGAATTTGTGATTGCAATGTTTTCAAAAATAATGTCACTAAGAAACAGCTTCAAGGTCACTGGACATACACTTTCAAGAAAACATTCTTACTTCTCAACAATAGGCACAAGGAGTATTCAACATAGGTTTATAGAATAATAATAATAATAAAGATCATCATCATCATCATCATCATCATTAAATAACAGCAAACCACTGTATGTACAAGTCTAAATCAGGAAGCAGGCATCAAACAAGTGAAAAAGGATATCTAAACATATGAGCTCTAGACCAATAAATAATGTATTTCATAAGCAATCATACCTTGTACAAGAGCATTTCCCCATGCTCACAACGTTCATTGTCTGGAGGATAATCATCTTCTAGCGTCCCTTCATATGCTTCTAGAATTTCAACCGCTTTTGACGCACTGATACATAAACAAAAAATGTTTGTTTAGGGTATTCAATCAATCAAGGACCTAAAATATCACTTCATAGAACTGGAGCACAAAAAAAAATTAATGGATCACAGGTGTGTAAATCCAGGAGTTACAAAGGCGAAATAACTTGCTCAAACTTCTTCTATCAAAGGCTTAAAAAAATAAAGATAAATTAGCTACCAACAATACAACAAGCCCAACTGGGTATCTAATCAGCATAGTTGCCAAAAGAAATCATCCCCATAACTAAAGAATTCTCCGGGTTCAATCCCGTGTAGCATGTGTGTTGCATTTACCTATCAAAAGAAGTTAATAAGGAACCATCAATATAACAAAAGAAAGGAGAGAAAAGCTGGCATTCCTTAATAAAATTCTCCTTAAGATTCTTGTGCCAGATAAATGAGCACCCTATCAAAGAAGAGTTTGCCACATGCAGCAAGATCATCCAGGCATCCACATGTGGAAAAATTTGTTCAGATTTCTTTTGAGTGAGTTCAAGCAGTCAATCCTTTAATTACATTCTCACTACATTTAAATCACATTGATAAATATCATGTCTGCATGGATTTAATGACAAATTGGATATGTACACTCTCCTCTGTCGACAGAATTATTGATATGTGCCACAGCTGATTGTGTTACACTGAGCAGATAAAGCAAATTTTAAAAGGAAAAGCATGAGAAAGCAGCGAAAGAGAAATATGTGGTCACAGAAATTCCAATTCAAGACATTAAACAACTTGAATAGATATCAGCTATACTGTAAATAGATGAGGATACATACAATGAAATTGATGCTACCACAATGAAGGGAAGCTGATTCTGATTTAATGAATTAAAGATCATATTCAACACACGCAAATCAACTAATATTAAGTAGTTATCGTTAAATTATGGTAACCACCATTTTGGTGGAACAGTAGAAGAAAACAAAGAAGATAATAAGAACTCATAACGTAATACTATTGACAGGCATAAGAATGAAAAGCTGTACAAAATGATGGGCAACAGAAAATTGCAAATCCAAGGATCGAATCATACTTTGAGTTTAAATGATGGGCAACAGAAAATCCAATCCAATTCATGCGATGATTTGATTTCAGAGACAGAAGTTTCTGTCTTGTCTCAACAAAACCTGCCAAATCCCGCATCTGTGCCTGTAACATGAAAGGTAAATAGCGTCATTAGCAAAAACAAAGCCAAATGGAAAATCCTAAAAACCACAAAAAGACTAGAGAAAAAGGAAGAGACAAACAAGCTTTTTTTATTGGTAAGTTATATATACACGGTAAGTATTGAACCTACGACCGCACACTCCTTGCTCTTACAAAGTGAGGTCGTGTCATTCGAGCTAGAGCCCGTTAGCACCAAAAAATAATGACAAAATCTAAAGGCCATTGCTATGATTAGAACAAACTATAATGAACAACCATCCAACTCAAATATGCATCTAAAGGTCATCCCTCCCCCCCAAAAGGCGAGTGTGACACTGGCTCCACATAAATCGGTCAATTTGTATTCAGAAAATTTTTAAGCAAGCTATATCTGTGATTCAAATGGAAAGACTTATTAGTTACATAATAAGGTTACTTGAATTGGGGTTTCTTTTTTATGAAATCAAGCATCTAAAAGGCCAGAGAAATATTTAAGAACAATTATTCAGAGGTGCTTCAGGGAGACTAGAGATGCATTGTTTTTGTCACACCTAATGTCAGCTAAGGAGTTTTTAAATTTTAACAGGTATTTTCACTATGATTAACTCTTAAGAATAATTTGCAATAAATGATGATAATATTGAGTTTAAAAGGACCATGAGAGGTACAGACGTGCAGGCAGAGAATATGCCCCAGAGCCTCAACAATATATTTTGACAGCCAAATGCCAAGACTCACGAATAACAATTTGAAAGAAGCAAACCACAAACACCAGCATTGGTAACAAGACTGGTAAAAAAGTCACTACCAATAGAATTCCCTTCCCCTCTATTGCAGACATCAAGCAGCGTCCACAAATTTAATACAATTTGAAGACTGTCGTGTCCTAGCATAGAGATGTTTTCTTAATTAACCTGCAGCAAGCTATCCTTCACCCATAAGAACAGGATGGAGAGTGAGATCGTGGGTTCCTAGTTGCATACTTACCAATTTAAGAATAAAAATACTAATAGTTATTATTATAATTAATCACTAATCATAATCATCAAAGAAGAGATCAGCATTTAACAAATACCTGTAAGAGTGACAGGTCCCTAAGTATCTCAATATTTTCCGGATCTATCCTCAGTGCATTTCGGTAGCATTTAATTGCCTCCCTGTATTCTCTGTCTGACCGGTAAAGGAGACCATATACATGCCAACAAACATGACTTTTGAGGTCATTCTGCACCAATATAGGCATTTAAGCCCAACATTACATTATACAACAATGGTTTCTGAAATTAAAGTTGTTTTAGTGAGAAAATAGTCTGAGACAACATCCCCCTACCTTTAACCCTTGTCGGACAAGTTCATACGCTTCGGTTTTACGGTCCATGCAATTTAATGTCAGACCCTTCATAGCTAAAGTTTCTGGAAACCATGAGGGAAACAGGAAACATAAATGTATAGACATCAAAATACAAATTAAGAAAAAATATAAATGAAAATCAAACTCTGAAAGGATGGGGATAACAACCCCCCTCCCAAAAAAAAAAAAAAAAAGAACAAGGATCGACATAGTAAATGAACATTTGGCAACTGTGCATATAAATCTGTAACTACATTGCTTTTTTAGTAGTAAAACTACCAGGATTTTATGCTACTTGTGCTTCTTTTCTTGATAAATTGAATTCTAATTTTAAGTTTGAATTTAAAACAAATAGAAAACCGGGTCAAGGAAGCATTGGTAAGCCAAGAAATTAGTTTCCTGCAGTTTGCGGTGTAAGGATTTGGTTTGCTAAAAGAGTTTATCCTCACACTGGTTCAGTTACTTCCATTACCAAAAAAATTTCATATAGGTGATTACACACACCCACGTTCTTACAACCTCACCCTTCACCATGCTCTTACAAGGGATGGAGTTGCCATTTGAGCAGTTCATCAGCACTTCCATTCTCCAACACAGATCATGAAATCTAAAATTATTTTTAAAAAAGAAAATTAATGTCCTTTCTCACTTGCACTTGTCAAGTGATCTTTTATGCTCAGCTTGCTCCCTCAGGAAGTTGATTCAACAGCCACTAAATAAATTGCATAGCTTTTCAGGCTCTTCATACATTATTCACTTTCAATGTTTTTCTTAGTACCCTTAATTCTCATAATAATTTGCACTTGAGGAAATGTGTTTCTATGTTGTGCTTGATTGTCCCATTTTGTGAATTTTCACAGAGAAAATACCACAGAGAAAACATGTGAATTCAGACAGTAAGGCTAAAACTAATGAATATGTCCAGACAATAAAGAAAATAGACAACAATAATACTTTGTGCACGTTTGGTATTGCCATAGGAAGTAGAGCTTTGGTTACACAATAAAGAGATTTAACTGAAAAGAAGCTTTTAATTTTAAAAGAGCTTCAGAATTTTGACCGTTCATGACAAATAATAGTGAGTTGTGCTTTAAAATTCTGGATTTATAAAGCATGAACAAAGAATTGTAGAGCTTTTTTCCTAAAAGATCCAAATATTTCAACTTTTTTTATAAATAACTACAAAACATCTTTATGGGGGTTAAAATCTCTTTCCGGTGAGGCTAACAGGTGCCCAATTCATTTTCCCAAAAATAGCTTTAGAGCTCTTAAATGAGACGTACCTCCATGTTCTGGAAACCTTTTCAATATGGCATCAGCTGCCTTCAGCCCTTTCTTATATTGTTTAGTTTCATATGATTTCTGCATAGCAAAATGAAGATTCAATTAACAGTCACAAAACGTCTACGTTCTAAAATGCGTACGACGTTAAAAATAAAAATAAAAAATTGCCTAAGTAATACATACATATGGCCCTACATAGATACATGTCTACAAAGTATGCAGTGCCATAGTTGTCCAGCTTCAAAAACTGATTGCCATTATCCACACATCCAATGGCATATGAAAAGAAAATGAAACTCAAACATGTAGACTTTGTATTCATTTCAAAACTATCCAATCCCACCAGAATTAAATCATTTTTTTTTCACAATCACAGAAAACCCAGTTGACCAAATCACTCATATTTCCCAGCAAAAAGCAAAACTAGCGGAATAACAAAAAACCCAAATTCCCATCTTTGTATTTCCACTACTAAACTGAACTTCTTAATCCAACCCAGTTAACAAAATCATCCATATTCCTCCGAAAATAAATAAAACAAAGCATAAACACACAAAAAACCCAGTATTCCTTTTCAGATTCAGAGCACAAATAGATAAAGCTAAACAGAATTAAAATACAAAAAAAGAAAAAGAGAATCTAGGGTTTTAGGGGGAAACAAGGAAAGAGAAATTGAATGAAGTTCGATCGTGTTGTGATGAATAAGACAGAACGAGATTGAAACAAAGAGAGAGAGAGAGAGAGAGAGTAAAGGGAATCGGACGCTTACAACAATGAGCTTGAAGAGGTTTGCCTCTTTTGGAGGCAGCGAAGCACCCATTGTTTCTCACAGCAAGCGAGCAAGAACCAGAGAGAGAGAGACAGAGACAGAGACAGAGAGAGAGAGAGAGAGAGAGAATTGGAAGAGTAGAGGTTTTGTCTTGTTTAATAGTTATAACTTAGTAAAGGGCTGCGGTGTGAGATAGATTGAGAGAGAGAGAGTGGTGGCGTCTATCTGCTGCAACCTCAACCCTACTACTATACGAACAAGGAGGAAAGGATTGAGAAAATAATACTATGACAATTTTATTTTCATTCTCAAAAAAAAAAAATGACAATTTTATTTTATTTTTTATAATAATAAAACTGTAATAAAAATTTAAAAATACCAAGATCCGTTGCTTCCAAGTTCCAACTTGCCCTTTTTTCACTTTTCTTTTTCTTTTTCTTTTTTCTTTGAGGGATTTTCTTTTCTTTTTTTTAATACTTAATTGGTCCTAAAATTGTAAAATTTAAAACCGTTTTTAGTTCTCAAAAAATTATAGATGTGTCGAATTAGTCATTTCGTAGTCTTGTCGTTAGGACTCTTATGAGTGAACGCCGGTTGAATTTTGCAACATATATAAAAATTATAATGGTGATATTACTTTAACACATGTTTGCTATATGTGTTTAGACTCATATTTTTAGTTTTTAAACAACATTATACGTATTTTTATATACTTTTTCACTTACAAGTATTTCCAAAAAAACTTAAAATTATTGTTTAAACACACGTACCAAACGGGCCCTAAGTGTCCGTTTGAATAATTTATTTTTTGTCAGCTTATTTTACTATTCAACTTATTTTTACTACTATTCATGGACCACATTACACTTTTTAGTACTATTCATAGGTCCCACTGTAATATTTTAGCTAACTTTTACTTTATCTACAGCATTTTCAGTAAAAAGTTTTCAGTTTCAACAAAATAAGCAGATCCCAAACAGACTCTAAATTACACATGGTACAAATTTTAGAGACTTAAAATATTATATTTTTCTCTTTTCTTTTGTAATTGAAATAGTCAATTATAATAAATATATTAAAATAGTTGTTTATGGGAGTCTTATCGTTTTAAGGGAATACCACTAAGGATCAGTTTAGATACCGCTTATTACTGAAAACTGAAAACACCGTAATAAAATAATTTTTAAATGTGTGAATAATGTCGTGAGACCCATTTTTAAAGAAAAAATTTGTTGAAATCCGTACTTACGGGTCCCATTAACAGTGCACAGGACCCACACAAAACGCCAAACGCAGCTGGAAATTTCATTCTCAGTGCTATCCAAACTCACACTAAGTTGAATTTTGTCATGTAAACAACAAGAATAATAGTGATATTGCATAATGGAATGACTAATTATATGTTTACAATTAAAAAAAATTAAAAACATTTCAAATTTTAATATTAAAATATAAGTGATAGAACTCTAGAGGCCAAAAATATATGGTAAATTAGTATTAATTTTATTTTTCCAACCTTTTTCATTTTGTCTTGGAAATTTTTCAAACTATAAAAAATATAAATGTAAAACTAGTTATGTACACGTACTAGTAGAATTAAGAATTAATCCAAGAATTCTTACTTGTTGTAAATAAGGACTGGGGTGGGGATGTTTTGACCCCAAAAAAACATTATTATTAAAAAAATGTTATTAAAGTTCAGTAATTTCTTCCTAAGTCTTTTTTTTAATAAAAATTGAATATAACTGAGACAAGATAAATTAAGCCACGTTGATTTTTTTATTAAAGACTTTCTTTTTTTGTTTTGAATATTCCGATTATAGTTTTTTTTTTTGGTCAAGAAACGATATATCATTAAACTTAGGAGTTAATAAGTCTATTACACCTTCTACAAGCTTTATCAGAAGCTAATATACTGTCCACCACAGGCGGCGGATTCAAAAAGATAACAAAAGAAGCTAAGCTAGTAGCACCAAGCTTGGCCAATGCATCAGCACATTGGTTGGCCTCCCTGTAGATATGAGCTATCTGCTTGTTAGGAAACTCTCTCACCAGGTTCCTGCAATCAGTTAATAATGGCTCCATTACCAAGTTGACAGTATTATTATTCAAAAGCAAAACAACACTTAAGGCATCCAACTCTATAATGAGATTATTGATCCCCATCTCCTTTGCTATTAAAAGACCATCTCTTAGGGCCCACAACTCAGCCATGCAGCTATTAGAGCACCCAAGAGGCCTTGCATAGCCTTTCAACCAACGCCCCTCATGATCTCTAATAACACCACCACCACCAGCACGCCCAAGACTACTAAAAGCAGACCCATCTGAATTAAGCTTTGCCCACCCCAATGGAGGCTTTTCCCAACCCACTTCAATCACAGCTTTAGCTTTAGGCAACTTAGCATTCAACCCTACAGAGAAAAATTCAACACTATCTTTAATGCTTCTCTTAAAACAAGACCGATCCACCTTACCAGTTCTAAAGATAAAATTGTTCCTATGCAGCCATAAATTCCACACTCCCATGGAAAACAAAAACTTCCAAGGGATGCCCATCCATCTAGAATTAATATCTGCTTTGCAGTTAGCTTTAAGCCATTCGCCAAATGGTAAGTTGAAAGTATCCTTCAAACAATACGGAATGTGAAGCTGCTGCCAAAAATCTCGAGCAAACCCACAGCCCCTTAAGAGATGGTCTATTGATTCGATGCTTTGATGACAAATGCTGCATGTGGGATCAAGGCTTAACCCCCTTGAACCCAAAACTTCCCCAGTGGGCACCCTGTTGTGAAGACAAAGCCATAAAAAGAACTGAATCTTAGGAAATGCTTCAACCTTCCAAACCCAAGCCACTGAAACAGTATCAAGGTTCAAAGGATTTAAACCCCTTGCCAACAAATACGCAGATTTTAATGAGAAGAATCCATTCTTAGAGAATGCCCATTGGAGAGAATCCTCAGCCTCCTGGTTGCAGGACAAAGGAGTTGCTTTGATTACATTGAGGATTTGATCAGGTAGGTCAAAGGAAAGGCATTGAGCTTTCCATTCAAGGTTATGATCAAAACATTGTTTCACAGTACAAAACTCTTCATCACGGTTCAAAGGCCCTTCTATAAGCGATCTCAAGGTACCCTTAGGCAGCCAAAAGTCAGTCCACACCTTCACTGATTCTCCATTCTTCACAGACCATTTTAGCCCCTTAACATAAACTGGACCACCCATCTTACAAGCCGCCCAACAACTAGAGCATGGGAGCTTCTTTCCGTCAACAGTCATTCTATTGGGCGTTAAATATTTGGCCACAAGCATCTTTGCCCAAGGGGCCTCCTGTTCACACGCTAATCTCCAACACAGCTTTGCTAACAAGGCCTTATTTCTATCCCTCATACTATGCAGCCCCAAACCACCCAGCTCTTTAGGAAGAGTTACAATGTCCCATCTAACCAAATGCAACCTCCTTTTTTCTTCCGTTGAACCCCATAGAAAGTCCCTTATTAACTTATCAACTTGGTCACAAACCTTGATAGGCAAAGATTGACATTGCATATAATAATCAGCCACAGGAGCCGCTGCTGATTTGACAAGCACCATTCTACCAGCCTTCGACAGTAATTTTGATCTCCAACCAGCCAGCTTACTCTGAATATTATTGATCACAAAATTATACGCATTACCCCCTCTTCCTTGGTTAATGATGGGAAAACCAAGGTAATTACCTAGGTTGGTGGTTGCGGCAATTCCAAGCCTCCTACAAATACTTCTCTTCCTCCTGCTAGTTACATTCGGGGAAAACAAAACCTTGGATTTGGTAAGATTAACTTTTTGGCCCGCAAGGTTACAGAAATTATCCAACACTTCAATGATAGCATTACAGTTTTTATTATCAGCCTTAGCAAAAAGCATCAAATCATCAGCAAAAAATACATGTGAAAAGCTCGGACCACTTCTAGACGCCCTAACCTTATCCCATCTCCTTTCCTCACACATACTAGTGATTTGGGCTCCAAGAAATTCCATGCACAAAAGGAATAAATATGGAGAAATGGGGTCTCCCTGCCTTATGCCTCTCGAGGGTTGAAAAGACTCCAGCTGACTACCATTGAACAATAGAGCTGTAGAAACAGTAGACACGCAGCTCATGATTAAATTAATCATACTAGCCGGAAATCCAAAGTGATCAAGCACCATTTTAATAAAAGACCACTCTAACCGATCGTAAGCCTTCTCAAGATCGATTTTTATAACCATAAACCCCGTCCTTCCCTTCCTCTTCTTCATAGAATAAATTAATTCTTGGGCGATTATGACATTATCTGTGCCCCTTCTCCCTTCAAGGAAAGCTGTCTGCATTGGGGAAATTAAAGATGGTAGTAAGGGCCGGAGTTCAGGCCTGGCTGGCTGACGTTTTGTTTCGAAAGGCATGGCTGACTCTATGTAAGTGAATGTTTTGTTTTTTTTTTTTTTTTTTCCATTCCTGTTTTTGATAAGTTTTAACTTTTAAGTAACTTTTAACACAAAAAAGAAAAAGAAAAAGAAAAAGAAAAAGAAAATCCAACCGTCATACCACATAGTCATTATAAATTTTGACCTGTTTAGTAATGTTGTTGGTATCTTTTAAAAATACGTGTGAATGAAAAAGTGTGTAGAAATACATGTAATATTATTTAAAAACTGAAGACATGTATCTAAACACATGTACCAAACGAGTAATATCTAGTAAAATACATAATTGGCAAGCCTAGCAAATGTTGGACGACTTAAGTAACAAGTGGACTCTCCCATTGTTGTACTTAACTATGGTATCCCAAGTTTCTCAAAAAAAAAAAACCTATGGTATCCCAAAAAAAAAAAAAAAAGGGTAAATTACAACTTATACATACGTGGTTTGGCCGAAATTTAAGTTGTCTATCCGTAGTTTGAAATTTGACATTTTACCCACCTGAGATTAGTTCAGTTAGATTTCCTTAATCCACTTCTGTTAAAAATATGGCTAAATATGTGATTTTGCTTCAATTTTATGTTTCTCTCCTTCAAAAACATAAAAATACAAGATCAAATAAGATCAAAAAGAATCTAGCAAAACACTTGCATCATAGGATTTCAAACCACAGATAGGTAACTTAAGTTTCGGTCAAATTTCAGGTGGATAAAGTGTCAAATTTTAAACCACAAGAAGACAACTTAAATTTCAGCCAAACCACAAGTAAGTAAGTTGTAATTTGTCCAAAAGAGAAAAATGTAACAAGTGGACTATTTACTCTTTTGTCACAAAGAGGTTTATCATATTGAAGGGTAGCAACAAATTTTACGATTATTGAGTTGCCATGTTATTATTGATTCTTATATGGATCTATCACTGACTCTACTTTATTATCTATCATTAACTATTTGTCACCCTAAACATATGTGAAATTTGTTATTTCTCTAGACTAATTTGTCACCTTAAACATATGTGAAATTCATTGTCTCTGGACTTATTGATTGACTTTTTGATTGTAAGCATTGAAACCTCTTGCGAGCTGCTCAATTCCCCTCCTTTTAGGGCTCATCTATATATAATAATAATAGGTGAAGTAAAGAGAAAATTCAATTAGATTTCAATTGGATTCTCAATTTTGCGCTACTTGTCCTAACCAAAACTCAAAAAAAAAAATTTAATTAGATTATAAATTTAACTTCAATTTCGTGTCATGTATCTTATCTAAATTTTCTAATTTTAAGCCTAAATAAATGATGCATTAACATTTGACACGGAAGCCAAGAAAACCACAATGATAATGCTCATTGGCTTAAGCAAGAACATCTTACCTGCACACTTTTATGGAGATTATAAATTAGACTCCAATTTTGTGTCATGTATCTTATCTAAATTTTCTAATTTTTATGCCCAAATAAATGATGCATTAACATTTAACACGGAAGTCAAGAAAACCACAATAATAATACTCATTGGCCTAAGTAAGAACATCTCACCTGCACACTTTAATGGGTAATCTCAATAGATTCTGGAGCTCTTTTAATCCCACAACCAGAACCAAGGAGTCCAACGAGAAAGACTATAAAAGTAAAACATCATCTCCTCCTAATTCCATATCGTCATCCCATGTCTCCTCCTCTCTCAACCTCTACCAACTAGATCCACACACTGCCCTTTCCTTCTCCTTACGGATTTCTCAGAGCAAGGCCCGGTTCAAACACAACGTTCAATCCCACTCTTCCTTGCTTCACACTCTCATATATTAGCACTTCATTGACGCCTCCAAGAAGATTCCAAGTTCAATGATCAGTTCTTATTTTTTAATAGTTTTTAGTGTGTCTGGATTAAGATTTTGTTAATTTGTTAAAAGTGACAAAAATATAATCATATATATTATATTAAGTTGAAGTTCAATTTTAGAATTCAAATCAAATCAAATTAATTTCTAATTGTAGTTTAATTTTGTGCTATGTGTCCAATTTGATTTTTAAATGTTGGTGTTAAGTTACTTCCATTCATAATGCTCAATGTGGAAACTGAATCTACCAAGATAAACATCTTATCATCACAATTGTTAATATTTCCGTGCGTAAGCACGGACTACATGCTAGTTTGTCATAAAGAAGCATGAGATGTACCTTGGTTTGCTGTCGTTGGTGGGAAAAAATAAATGAAATACTTCTCACCAATTAATTGAGAGGTTGAACAATAAACTATTAAGGTAGAAAGAAAAATTGCTCTCCAATGCAAGGAAGAAAAATTTAATCAAGACAGTTGCCCAGGCTGTGCCAGCATATACTATGACTGTCTTTAAATTTCCTATTTCCTAACAACCTTTGTGATGAAATGACTAGCATATTGCGTAGGTTTTGGTGGGGTCAAGCTAATGACAAGAATAAGATGGCATGGCTTAGTTGGGAGAAGATGCGTAAGCCCAAGGAGGAAGGTAGTTTGGGTTTTCGCTATTTAAAAGCCTTCAATCTAGTAATGTTGGCCAAACAAGGATGGGGCTTGCAAACTGCTACAAACTCTCTTGTTTATAGGGTGTTCAAGGCTCGCTACTTCCCAAAAGAGGAGTTCTTGTCAACCAAATTAGGAAGCCACCCTTCCTACGCATGGAGAAGTATTATGGCAATGCAATCTCTTGTTCAACAAGGGTATAGGTGGCAGGTGGGTAATGGGCTTTCTCTTAATATCTTGAAAGATAGGTGGCTGCACAAACCAACCACATTCGATGTTATCTCCAAACCCATGATTGTACCTCTGGATGCAAGGGTGTCTCTTCTTATTGATCCTTATACACAGTCTTGGAAATTAGCAATGATCAAAGAAATAATTTCAGCAGATGATATTGACTATGTTGGAAAAACTGGTTATACATCTCATACAAAACCCACAGCGGAAGCAACACAATAATCTACTTCATTCATGAAAGATAACATGTAACCTTAAATTCTAGAACAAATAAAAGAAAGCGTACCTTGATGCAGTGAGATTCAAAAACAAAACTTAAGAAGACCTTCAATCTTCATCCCAATTCCACATGGTGCCCAAGATGAGTGGTCTCTCAATCAGTTATTGTGTACGTTGATTTTCCTTTGGAAAAGTGTATTTCTAATATTCCGTAGAGAAAAACTATTTTTTTTTCTTTTAATCATATGTACATTTTAACTGCCTTGACAGTTACTTTATTTAATAACTCTTATTAAATAAAAACTGATTATCTAATTGGGTTAGCCTTTTGGGCCAGCCCAATTAGGTTTAAGTATGTGGATTGGAATGAGACCAGATGGACTAATAAGGTTCTAGCTCCAATGGGTCTCAGACTTATCTATCAACTCTTGACAAACCCAAAGTTACCATTAATTATATAACAAGTATCATTATGAAAATATAATTGCACTCTATACCATATTAATAAATTATTTCCCAAAACTCTAATATGATATCATTTGACCCCCCACCCCATGAAATATCCGTTGTGAACAAAGTTATAATGAACTATCACTTTGTAAACAACTATTTTATTTCTTAAGTACTTAGTTTAATCTTTAAGTTATTCATATTTATGAAATATAATTTCATAAAATATAAACTTTATTAAATCCTACTAAAGTGGCCGGCTCTAAATAATCAGTTCTCATTAAACTTATCTCAAGGGAATATTTTGTGTCTCTATAGAAAAAGATTATAGATTCCATCTTGAGAATATATGTTCCCTCAACACTACCTGTGATTACCTAACATACTGAGATTTTAACCGTTAAACTAAATCTCACTCTTGATATATCAAAGTAACCTACATTTCATGATCGGGTTCACTATCCTCTCAGGATTGAAAGTCTATGAAATTAGAAATCATGAGATTAATTATTCATGTGACAGTTGTTAATTGAATAATTAATCTCACAACGATCCAGTTCAATATGTCTAACACACTTAAGACATATCAACACATCAACTATAAGTAGCTACTTCCATGATCAAGACAAACCATCTTAGTTTATGTGTCATAGTTTTCGTAGATGAAACACCCAATTTCATCACTGACTACGAACTATATTTTGAGTTTACAAGAAATTTGTGATTTATATCTTTTGTAACTAAATCACATACAATGCATCTCAATGACTGTAATAATATCTCATTAGTTCATTTATAAATAGTCTCATATAATTAAGCAATTTAATTATTTATAACATGCCAATAAATTGGATTTTAGGGCACAAACCTTAACAGAGTATCCCTTTAAGTGCAAGACTACCTACCGACCAGATAGTTTGGGCTTACTTACCAAAAGGGAACTTCACGGTTAAGAGCACTTATAAATTAGCTGTAATCTTAGGGAATAACAATGCTTCTAGGGGTTCATCCAATGTGCAAGATCAAAAAGGCTTTTGGAAAACTTTATGGTGGCTTAATATTCCTAACAAGGTCAAATCCTTTGCAGGGAGAGCAAGTAAGAATATATTACCAACAAAGGCCAATCTATACCATAGACGGGTTACTAATGATCCAATGTGTGTGGTGTGTGGTTATGAGCCTTAGAGTAGTGGGTATGCATTATGGGATTGTAAAAAAGCTCGTCGTATGGAACCTTATTGGGATCTTATTTGATGACAAAGGGAGGGTGTTTCCCGAGTTCATCGATCTCTTGTGGCACTTGAAATTTGGACAAGGGTTGTGAGAAGAAATTATGTAACTTGTGATCACAATTGGAATGAAGTTCGTCAAGGTAACATGAGACAGGAGGAAAAGGAAATTCCGCACAAGGCCAGATTTTTGCTAGATGAATTCCAAATTGCCAACTTCAGCATGGCTCCATTCGTGGCTCAAGACAGTGCTCACTAGGAAGCTCCATTGTCTCTCTAGTCTAAGCTCAACGTGGATGGAGTGATCTTCTCTAATTCTCAGTCGGCCAGTGTGGGGGTTGTTATAAGGGATGACACGAGAAGAGTCACAGTTGCTCTAAGTAAACTCTTACCTCTGCCTTTGGAACCACTGGAAGCCAAAGCTAAGGCTTTAGAAGAGGGAGTTTTCTTTGCATAGGTGTTGACATCTCATTTTGCAATCCGCATTTAACCTCACATGAAGGGTAAAATGGTAATTTCACATTGGAAATAGGCATCTTAATTATGGCCATTAGATTATTAATCTCATTTCATCAAAATGATCTTGATGTCGTAATAATCAAACCGGTCAGTCAGAAGCCCTAATCGGACCATTAGATTGAAAGTTATTATTAAATCAAGTTTTCATGGTCGAGATGCACTATCACAACTTAAGTCCGACTATATGTGATTATGAACAATTGATTCTCATTGGTTATAATTATGATGTGTCATAATATGATTGGCTAGGATTATATCTTATGGTAATGTTGCACATAATTAATTAGATAGTTAAACATCAATTATTCAATGAGTAATTTATGTAATTATCTTTTTAATTATGGTAAATTAGGAACTAATTAAGTCTGAAATGAATGTGATTGAAGCCTATTAATGTTAATTGGAACCTAATTTGGGATATATTAATATTAATTGTGTTGAAATTATTTTTTAACAAATGACCTCTGCTCTTCATTTCGTTAATATCTCTCATAATATTTTGAATCTGCGAGTGAAGTTAATTTTTTTAGAAACTAGACATCCGAGACTTCAATTTGAGCACAAAAACGAGATAATTCTGATTAGAATTGAGTAAGATGTGATTTTTTGAATTTGGTTCTGCGGGCTATTATAATGGCTACGGGAAAAACCGAATTTTGCTTGCTCATCACTTTCACCAATCTTTACATGTAATGCACCAGCTTTTCCTAAAGTCTGAAATAGGGTCTAGGTTTCCTTTTGATTATTTGTCAACCCTCATTAAATAACCTTCCATTAATATTTTTTCCACAACAACTATATAAACCCCCCCTCCTTCATTCCAAGACATAAAAAATCTCCATCTCTTCTTCTCTCTTGAGTTCTAATGAAGTAGAGTTGTCTTGTCATATCTTGGTCTTCTTGAGATTCAAGGTATTGAGTGAGACTCACTTTCCCTCTTCTAATTCTTCTTTTCTACTTCACCCTTAGGACCTCCATCAAGAGTCTCCTCCTCTAGCGTGTGGATCTTTGCATGTATGTATAATCCCTTTTCCAAACTTGTTTTTTATATTATTATGATAAGATTAGGATTAGAGCATGCTAGTTTTTATTTAAATTCCTTGAATATATTTGAATGTTCTTAATATTCATATGCGTTCTTCACATGTTCCTAGTTGTTTATTACATGTTCATGCATAACAGTAGCTTTGATCTTAAATCCACATAAAAAAATATGAAAAACATGTTTGTTTCATAATTCTCTTAAATCCTTGAATCTAGGATATCATCATTCACACATATTCACTAGAATTTATTTTTCAATCCAAATGCAATGTTTAATAAATTGAATTAGGGTTTATCACATGCACACACATTAAATTCAACATGAAAATTGATTGATAACATATTGGATGATATGACATAAATGTTGGTCATCATAGTCTAGAAAACTAGTTTCACCGTGCAAGGTGGGTGCCTAACACCTTCTCACCTTATAATATAGCTTCCGAACTTAGATTAAGGGTTGATAGATCAATGCTTATCATTGTAAATTTTAATTTCTAGATTGTAACTAGGAAACAAAGCTATGTACTTTATCTTAGATTGTATCTAGGACCAAAGACGTGATTTCCCATGATCAATGTACATTCATTCTCAAATCAATAAAATGAGAAATGTTTTCAATTTTGGTTTTCTTATTTATTCCAATAATTAAGTAAGTGGTGACTCATTTGTAAAACCCTTAATCTAAATGGGAAAATATAACCAGTCAAACCTTCATTTTGAGAGACAATAACACGACTCCACTCATTCACGTGGGTTTAGCCCAACACCAAAAAAGGGGCTAGGGGCGCAGTCTCTCACAATGGGACGTGGGTATACAAGAGGTGATCTTAGAGTGTGATTGTGGCTGATGCTCTGAAAGGTGTGAGTGAGCCACCGACCATGATAAGTACTATTATTGAAGGGATATGTCATAAACTACAGGATTTAGACAAGTACAATTTTCCCATATTAGAAGGCAAGACAACCTTCCAGCACACATCTTGGCTCAAAATGCCAATAATATTGTTAGTTATGTAACTTAGATAGAGGAAAAAACTAATATGATTAAGTCTACTCTAGTTCAAGATGTATTGCTTTTATCTTCGCCTTAATAAAGTTACTACCCTTTTATCAAAAAAAAAAAAAAAATCTAGGGGTTATCTTCAAGAGATTTCTCATTGTAATTATCTGTGATGTGTGGCACGAGAAAACTACCCAAACTTGAGGGAATAATTAGGTGCAAGAGCAAATGAAAATAAATTCTCTCAAATGAATCTTTAGGCAATAGGTGAAGATAAAAGTGAAATTTTATAGTTTTCTCTCAACAACCTCTCCCTCTACCAAGCAATTCTGTATGTAATGTGAAAAAAAAAAATCGGAGGCGACTACATATCCTTAAATTTGCACCAATTTCAAACTAAATTCTAAAATATTTATCACGTAAATTTTCATCCTATAATTTTAAAATCATTACAATATACCTTTAAGACTTTAACTATAAGTAATGAAAACTTTTGCATGCTACACAAGTCCCTTTAGGGTTTATTTGTCAGATTGTATTTCGATTTATTCGACCTATTTAGTTTATATACAATTTTTTAAAAATTTTACTTATTCTAAGTACAATTGTATATTTTTTGATAGGTTTTAAATTTTTTTGATAGGTTAGTACAATTGTATATTTGCCTAGCTTAATTTTTTTAAACCTTAAAAATCAGTGAAAATAAACTCTATCACAAACGAATATTTAGGCACAAAATGAAGATAAAAGTAATAGTTTTCTCTTTAAAAACCTCTCCCTCCACCGAAAAATAGTGTACTGAATTGCAGGCCTCCTCCTCCTACAATGCCAAATCCCCTCCTTCCTAAACAAAAATAACGTTACAACAGTACCATGAACACACCCAATTTGATAACTTATTGAAGCGACTGATTGTAAGTTGTAAAACTAAAAACAAAAATGCAAAAAAGAAGTGGTGGCTCCATATAAAAAATAGGAGGTAAAAAATGTCCATCACTAACAATCAAACACTTTAGTAAATTGTGATATTTGGTGTAAATTTGAGGAATTTATTCATAATGTTAAAATAACCCACCACTAAGGCCATTGCTGAGATGGGAGTCTACCAAGAATGTGTTTGTTGGATGAATTTTATTTCTACGGATGGATTTTATTTTATTTTTGAAAAAAATTTAAATAAAAAAGCCTTAAAAGATGTAAAACATATATGTAACCCACATAAACCATAAAAATATGCCAAGTTAAACACACTAGCACTAGGCTTAGGTTTGGCCATAGTGGCAATATCTCATTACCTTCCCTTCTTTCTTTCCATAATAATTGCTAAAACCAATTTGTTTTAAATGTAAGGGGAGACCGAATCCTAAATCTCTTAATTAAGTAAATTAACAACAAAATTTTTTACCAGTTGACTTAACCCGAAACCCACTATATCTCATTGCTTTATGATATAAGAGCATCACTTATATACACTACATACAATCACATGGTGTTTGGCACGTGGTGAGAGATGCTATCTCTGTATTTCGTCTGTGCATGTCTATCTCCTTGTTACATATACTTTCCCCACCCAATTATGAAAGTGGACATTGAAATGAAAGGTGAGTTTCCTAAACGTGTGGAATAATTATTAAAGGGAGAATTTCTAGGATGGTGGTCTTTATGGGCATCACTTTCTCTCTGAGCATACATGTGTATATACTTTTCTATATGTTAATGCGTATACAAAAAGTGCGAGAAAGAGATTCCTTGACTTTGCTTGGAAACTTTACACAAGAAGAAAACAAAATGTCATTATCCAATGTTAGTACTGCCAAAGAAAAATTATCACCTTTGTCATCAACACAAAAATAGGCTCATCATTGACCGATCTTAGATGCCACGGCTTTGTAGGCAATGTCTATTTCCTCTTCTGTCATCTCTATTGTTTCATCACTATCGTATCCTGTTACATCCTTATTCTTGCCATTGGTTCTGAGGTTCTTTTCATCAGTTTTTGGCTTTTTCTTCTTGGTTGAAGGATTATCATCTAAAATTTTAAGTTCCTGCTCATATATTCGTTTACAAGCCTTCGCCTGTTTGCAAAGATCCTCCTTTGAGTTTGAGGCTAAATCATTTCCAGTGCCCTCAAGCTTTGCCAGCTCCTCAACCACACGAGGGACAAAGTTCCACTGCTCGGTTGCTTGCTTAATATCCTAAAAATCAGACAACAAAATATAAGTTCAAGAATGATGTTAACACATAGAGGAAGAGTATTCTTATCTTTTCACTAGCAAAAATGGTAAGGTATTGTCAAAGAAGAGGTACAAACTACAAAGGTTAAACTTCCCGTGTGTCCCCAAAATGGCAATCCACATAAATGCAGCTGAGAACATATTCATTATAAGAAGGCATTCTTCATTTTTGTATTTTCCGTTTTCTTTAGGGGATTTGTGTTCTAGGAGGTATGTAAACCACTGCTAGCTAGTAGCTACACATCTTTTGTTTTAGATGAATTGCTAGGTACACATCCGAGTTAAAATTCTTCAGCAATCAGCAGTGACTCTGGAATCTTGCATTTTTCATGGTACTTGATAATGAATTATCTTGTTAGTATAGTTAAAAGTAACCTCTGAAAATATACTGTTTAAAAAAGAAAAAGTAAATTAATCTCTGAAAATATTGAAAAGGATTGTGGGGAAACCATCCATAGGTGTTGTGACAGCCTAAATGAAGCCAACGATCAACGAAATATCAATGATGTAATAGCTGATTGAGTACAAAAAGTGTAGTAATACAGGATTACTAGTGAGATGTGTTGAGTTTTATGAGGGTCCAACTGCAAACCTGAGAAATTTATTTTTTCTGACTGCCAATTTGCAAATGGAATATGGGGGTAGTTCTGCAGAAATGTTTCAAGAGAAGAATAGTGGGGGCTTGGGATAGTGAGAGAAATTGGATTCTTAATGACAAAGGACAGATTTATAGTGGCAATAGTAAGATACTGGCTTTGACTACTATGGTGTCTACCATCAGGAGTCAGAGAAACACTAGCACAAGTATATAACAGAATGAAGATGCCAATGGCTTAAGTAATAAGAATGAACTAGAGGTCAGAAAAAAAGTTACATCCCTGACATAAAGCTCACAAATATTCGTAATGAAGAACTATTCCTTGAATACTTGTGTATGTACATAAAGAGTATTTTTTACCATGAGAATTTAATTTCCACTTAGTTGATGTCTCTCTGAGTATAGGGGTTGTTCGCTTTATACATTGAACTGTCTTATCCTTTAGTTTAGTAATAAATTTGTCTATTCTTTCCTACATCGTTTTTTTTTTTATAGATAAAACCCTTAACATATATAAATCTGTTACTAAAAATAAACGATTTAAAAAGAAAAAAGATCAACCATGTGAAGTAATTGCAGAATACCTCTCTTTGCATGCCTTGTCATGAGCACATATATTAATAATGACAATTTTCATCCATAGTAAAAGAGTCTATAAATTAAAAGATCAATCTTTTTCCTCGTCTTCTTGGAGAAAGTGAGATCACTGGTACTAATCAATCAATTCGGTTTAATTGCGGTTAAAAGCCCCTACTTGGTTGTGTGCCAAGTTTTTTAATTTATTTTATTGACAAGCAAACATGGAAATAAAGTGTGCTAAGTATTTTCTTCAGGAAGATATCTAAATCCAAATCAAACAAAACCACCTATGCTATTTAAAGGTCAAAATACATTTCTATAAGAACAGTTACCTGCTTTTGTTCAAGAGAATCTATGGCGTCTTGTAGACAAGTTAAGATCCCTTCAGCAGCTATTTTCCTTATCTCGCTAGGCTCTGGCTGTTGTTAAGGAAAATTAAGACCAATTTAAAATTTATTGAAAACATATTGCAAGAAAGTAAACAATTAAGCAGGCAAGATATGGGACCACACACCTTTCAGCCCTCTAATGCAAATGATAATAGGAAGAAATGGTTTCCAAATCCAAAAAGTACTGCTAATAGCTACAAAGTCAAATGTTTGGTTTAAACTCAGGAAATTTTTATTTATTTTAAGAACTACACCATTTTAAGGTATTCTGACTATGTTACTATGGTAATAAAATATAAAGTTATAAATAATAATTACAACATATTTAAAACATTGGGGAAATGTGGAGATTAAAGAAGTAAAAGACACTTAACAAAAACTGGAAATTAAGTCAAAAAGTCAAAAATAGGATTCAGATTGTTAAACCAAGAATGAAAATCAACAAGTCAGGCTTAATCATTTACAACATCAGAGCATTCTAAATACAGCAATATTAAAATAAACATGTCAATGGGTAGGTTTTTATTTTATTTTATTTTTTTTTCCAAATTTATAATAATAACAATAACAGCAACAAAGGCCTTGTACCTTCTCATCTTGACTCTCTAGCCACGTGATGGTTTTACTAAAATCATCGACAGCCCACCTTTTCACTTTAGAAGGGGAAAAGCACTCTTTAGCGGTATTAGAAGCTAGACACTGCTTAATACACAGCAACACTTGGGTTAATATAAAAATATATGCAAAAGTGAACAGAATCAGTATAAACCCTGTATTAATGATAGGCATAAGCAACAACAATTTACTCAAGTGAGCAGTGAATAAGAACTAACCTCTGAGGAAGCAGGGGCAGTTGGCTTTGAGTGTGATCCTCTTTCAACCTGCTTCTCAGATTTTCCAGGTGGTGATACTATTTTATTTGCAAAAAAAGCTTTATAATTCAGAACATAAACTAACTATGCAGACCAAAGAATGAAAAAACTAAAGACCAAAAGATCTCCTAGAACCACATGCTATGTATGAATTAAACAGGTATCTCATTTCAGTGTTAAATTACAACAGCTGGTATACTTGTTATTCTTCAGGAAATAAAGCACCATATTTGCTTCAAGAACGATACAAATCTTTTATTTGAATGAAACACCACATAATTCTTTAAACGTGAATAAAAATCCAATCATTAAAAACTTAGCCCCAGTTCAAATGTAGATAATAAATAGATCACAGACCTAAGAAACCCCAAAGAAATTGAAGCTAATAAAATCCAGAAAAGCAATCTGCATTATCTTTTTGATACCTACATATCGCTCTCTAGCTGTAATTTGGAGTAACATTCAAATTTCTCAATTTAAAGGATCCATCTATGAAGCAAAAGCCTTACTCTAGATAATCTTTGTAGGCATAGGCTTGTGGTGGTTAACTGGTGTTTATTGTGCAAACAGAGTGGCGAGAGTGTTGATCAAATGTTGCGGCATTGTGAGCATAGTAGAGAGTTATGGTCTTTGGTTTTGAGTTTATTTGGGGTGCATTAGGTTGTGCCTCAGTGGGTGGTGGACTTGGTGGTGTGTTGGATGGGATGGTTTGGCAAGTTTCAAAGCGGTAATAGTTGGAAGGCTATTCCTTTGTGTCTCATGTGGGCCATTTGGCATGAGCAGAGCAGCGGTGGTTTTGAAGGTTTGGAACAATCAATGACGGAGCTTAAGATGCCTATATTGCATTCTTTGTTTGAATGGATTTCCAAAACCCCAGGACACTTGAGCTCTAACTTCGTAGATTTTTTAGATTCGTAATATGTAACTTTCTGTATCTCCAGCATGCTACTTGTGTACTGGGGGTCTTATTCTTTAATAAAGTTTTCTTATTTACCTATCAAAAAACGGATCCATCTATGGTAAATCCAACTAGGTGTATAACAATATCTGATCTTCCTGCAGTTCTTCTTACACAGTAATATGTGTACATGGATCAATCAACTGTCAACTCCAGAATTTATGAAAGCAAGTGTGCTAAAAACTGGAAAGTTCCTTTTTTTTTAGGAAGCTGGGTCGTGGGGAAAAGGCAAGAGTAAGAAATTTGAGCATTATGTTGAAAAAATAATGGAAAATGGATAGAAGGAAAAAGAAGACACACATCACCCATCAGATGAATTGTAAGCAAATAATATTACCTTGGCTTTGATTGGAAATATTGCTTCTCCGCCATGGTTTTCCAGCATGCATAAGGAAACTTTCAATGTCAACGAGCTTCTTCTGGGCATAACAGTCAGATATCCACTCCTATGCAAACAAGCTAGGTATCATCAGCTTATCAGTGCATGAATTGATTTAATAAAACTTATCAAAAAAAAAAAAAATTGATTTAATAAATGCAGCAGCAACAAAGTTGAGCACGATAAAATTACAGAAAGATTGCTCCAATTCAATGAGACTAAGATGCCCATATGCAGTGTACCCCAGTCATTAAATGGTATATAGCTTATTAATCAAAGACCTCTGTACTCAAGGCAATATCCAACCTGAAAGGCAAATAACTAAGCCTCCTAGTCAATGGCAAAAATATCCATCACTTATATGCAATCATTCCCCCCCATTTGTATATTCTTATCTTTTCCTTGTTTGGTGGTTTTTTGTATTTTGTTTTCCCTAGGAAGTTGTTATGTGCTCCTCAACTATTTGCTTCTTTAAGAACCCCAGAAGAAACTTTTTACTCATTGTAAATTGATGTACATTTCAGTGGGAATGGGAAAAACATACTCATGGAAAGAACAAGGGTTACCTTTAAAGCCAAATGAAAATAGACACAAACAAAACCATCCACAATAAAAACAAAAGTGATCTCAAGCTCTCAAAATCATAATCAAGGATTCCAAAACGGGACAATAGAACCCCTAAAGAACCCTAAGAGGAAGATTTCCCAAGTTAAAGGATCCACCTTCTGTTTCCAATCTAGAAGCAAACAAAAAGCACAAAAGAACAATCAATCTCAAGCCGTGTCATTTATCTCACATTAAGGAGTTGGGAATGCACAATTGGATGACTGGAAGATACATTTCAAATTGTCAACACACCATACCACCCTGCTAGGCCAGAAAGTAAGACCTTATGTCCCTTTATAGACCACCATATGAAATCCCCATCATCATTTACCCTCTTCTCCACCCAAACAGTACCAATGCAAGCAGGAATAACAAAAGAGTAATAAATCATGCGTAGCTTTAAATGACACCAATAGTAATGACCAAAAGCTTCTTAAGACTACTGCTAACCACATTGAAAATAATGTTGCACTTATATTGTTACTTTCTCGCCACCAAGTCCAATTTAACACTTTCCTGTATTAGTTCGTGCTTACATACACATAATGAACGAAAGAACCTAGGACATTACTTTTACATAACTGCATTCAATCTAGAGACAGTCAATGATTAGCCCCATGACCATCAAAACTTCGAACTCCCATTTTGAAGAAAGATGATATAGCATCAGAAATAGACCAACGAATACAGCAAGGTAAGAGATGGGATACCATTTTAATAAAGTCATAAAAAGGAGTAAGAGTTGATGTGCTGAGTCAATAGCTTTTTTAACAATAATCACAAGAATAACTCTCCTTATAATTTCTACTCTTTCCGAGCATGCCATATGCATTAGATGTAATTATGTTGACAATCCAAGTCAAGGCAATCATATAATGCTAGATGAGCTTAATAGGAGAAAATTTTCAGGGGTGATTTAAATGGACGGTACAAAGAAAGTAAGAAACTCATATGACAAATGACATTTACTGCAAAAGATACAAAGGCATTATCAAAGAAACCTCATAAAAAAGATCAAGAGGAACTAGCTCTAATAATAATGCATCATCATGATTGGTGTGAAAAAAATATGGAATCCCGATTAACTCCATCATGGGCCAGGTGACAAATCATAAAAAAAAAAAAGCATTAAGAAAGCAACTGAAAATCTCAACCCCAAGAGAGGAATGAACCAACCAAACAGTAACAAAAATTGGAAAAGTGATCCCAAGAAAATCTGAAAATAGGCAAGGAAAACAAGACATCCCAAAAGCATATTGCAATGCTTCATCAAGTGGAAACAACAAGTAAGGAGGTTTAGACCATTGCAGAGTGCTTATAAATATAAAGCAATAGATAATTCATAATTAACTAGAGCATGAAGCATCATAGAGTCTCCTACAGACCAATGCTTGCACTCAATTTTTGACAATATCGAATAATTATATGGAGTTCCATCTCACTTTCAACAATTCTAAAAAAATTTATAAAAAGAGAAAGAGAGTCACCTTGGAAACAATGGTCCCACAATCTGCCTCAACTTGCCGAAACTTTGGCGTGTTGGGAAATGCACAAACCAAGAGAGTGCAATCTGGGTTCCAGTCAGGCTGGTATTCTGCTCCCATTTCCAGTGCTTGTGACCGCAAATTGCTGCGCTCAGGATTAACAAATCCCGACAACACAAACACTACACCTTCCTGCCCACACAAAAGGGTCTCACATTGGCTCAATCCTGACACACCAAACAACACACTAAACCACAAAAATTGACAAATCCCATTTTTATATCAATCAATTACCAAAAGTTTGGAGAAGTTCGTGGCGGGCAAACTCGACACAGAATCATTTTTGGCGCTTTCCTTAGAAGGTGCACTGCCCTTGCCTCCTTTACCGCGCCCTTTCACTTCCTTAGGCTTCTCACCTTCATTACTTTCTTCAGCCTCAGTATCCCCATTTCCACCAGATTTACTATCATTCTCTCTTGAACTCATCCATGAAGGAAGATTTCTCTTCCCACCCTTATTACCACCACTTCCCAAACTTTTCTTTGTATCAGACATATCAAAGACCACTAAAATCTCTCAAACTATTCCAATCAATACACTGAAGATGACAATAGAAACACACAGGCACACTGTGCAAGTGAGAGTTGTTACAACCTGCACAAATAACTGACAAACTGTTACAATTCTAGTTAGAACTAACTGCTAACAAATCATTTTTGTAAAAGCTCAACAAGAACCATATCAAAAGGCAATTTCCAGTTTTTCCCAACAAAATATTGCACAATGCATGAATAGTCAAAATTTATCAACCCAAAAAAAAAAAAAAAAATGAAATGTCAATTTTTATTTTATATAAAACATACCCATGATTCTATCTATGTTCAGAAACAGATAAAGCTATAGGCAATGTTATCAGATTGTACCCCATAAAAAAAATTTTAAAAAAAAAAAAAAATCAAGGACCCTAAGGGACCAAATTGGGTACCAAAAGAACATGTCATGCAAATACTTATGAGTGCAACAAAAAAAAAGTACAAATTGAGAGTAATGAAAAGAAAAACTAACTCTTCTTGGCTTGGTTTCTGTTTGCCTGGGAATAACTGTGGGTTCTCACTCTTGAGTCCGTACAGAATATGGTCTTGCACGTTTGCTCTCGGCTCTGTTTCTTTTTTATTCTTTTCACTTTTCTAGTGCCACCTCTTTGCTGTTTTTTTTTTTTTTTTTGTTGCTAAAAGCCACCTCTTTGGTGTAATTAGTGTTTGGCATCCATTTGTAATTTTTTTTTACAATATGACACATTTAATATTTTAATTAAGCTGTATTTTTAGTTTCGAGGCCGTCAAGGTGGACGTGCCAGAGTGGTTATTGGGCATGACTAGAAATTATGTGGGGTTTCCCCGCGTAGGTTCGAATCCTACCGTCCACGATTTTTTTTTATTTATATATTCACTCTTTTCTTATAGGTCATTTTATTACTATATTATAAATTATTAATATTCACTACTCTTTTTGAGCAGAATTATTACTATTTTTTTTTTTTTTGAGAAACTAAAAATTATACGGTTAATATTAACTTTTTTTATTTGAAGAAATTATTAATATTAACTTAAATGATCATTATTAATAAATAAAAAACATTATCGTTTCAAATATTTGAGTTGTCATTCAAAAAATATTACTTCAGAAGGTCAACATGTATGCCAGATTGCCAGGATCCAACCCAATAACAACAACAACAACAACCAAAAAAAAAATCAATAGTCCACTCTCCTAATTAATAAAAATTCATAAATATTTTTGCACAATTGTTTAGTTCAAATAGAACTTTGTCCCATTGTTACTATATAGGGTCTGTTTGAATATCGTTTATTTGGTTGAAAACTGAAAATACTATAACAAAATAATTTTTAAATGTGTGAATAGTACTGTGAGACTCAGTTTTAAAGTTTTTTTCTTCTGAATAAAGTACTTGCGGGTCCCGCGAACAGTGCACAGGACCCACTGGAAAAGCATAATTTTGCTTTCTCTTCCTGCACAGGACCCACAGTGCACGTGAAACGCTCTTCTCAAAAAAAAAAAAAAAAAAAAAGTGAAATGCAGATGCAGTGCTTTTCAGCACTATCCAAACGAAGGCATAGTGAACGTTTGGATAGAGCTGAAAAGTGTTTTCAGCTACATTGTGCATTTTCTAGTGGGTCTCATGTACTGTTTACGGGACTCGCAAGTACTTTATTCAGCAAAAAAAAAAAACTTTAAAACTGGGTTCCACAGTACTATTCACACATTTTAAAATTATTTTGCTATAATATTTTCAGTTTTCATTTTTCAGTTTTCAGCAATAAACGATATCCAAACAGACCCATAATCTTCAATGTTCTTTGCATGAATTCTAACAGAGAACTGTAATCAACTTCAACTATTTAAAAGGTGCTTATATATATATGTGGACGACTAAATTTCTCAGTTCAAAATGAGTCAAACAAGTAAAATAGTTTCACAAATGTGAATTTGTATTGATGAATATGTGGTACAATTCTCTGTGGTTACAAAAGAGTGATCCTCTGATTCGATCTCCTTGAAAGATTTGATGATTGAAATTGTGATAATGTGGTTTTGATTTGAACACAAGATATCCTTCAATTTGGTTGAAGAATGGATCGAAGATCTTTGAAACATAATTACAATGAATTTCTAGCTATGAGCTTGCTAAAAATCCTTTGTTCTTCACGTTCTTCGTGTCCTTCGTCTTTGAAGATTTGTGGTGGAAGTTCTTCGGGCTTTAGAGACTTGAATCCGTAAAGCTTCACTGATTTGTGGTTTGTTGAGGTTTCTGGAGGCTTTTGAGCTTGATTCTAGTGAACTTTGAGATCTAGGCAGGTAGTTTGGATGATTCTGCTTCGAATGTTCTTCGTATTTGAAGATTGAAGTTCTTGAAGTTGCTGGAGGCTTCAGGGCTTGATTCCAGCAGAGCTTCTGCACTTCTGAACTTAAGATGTCTTCAAGGTGTCTTCTTGAGATGTCTTAGGAAGGCTTCTATTTATAGGAGTTTGGGGGTGGATGAGCGACACGTGGCGAAGTCTGATTGGTGACACATGTCACAGCCTGATTGGTCTGCTTATGTCATCGCTTACATGTGCGAGACTGATTATGTCATCGCTTACACGTGCTGATGCGTGATTGGTTTTTGCATGACACTTGGCAAATTTCTGTTGGCTTCTGAGTAGTGATAGCAAAGCCTAGCAGTAATATCTGGAGCTTTGTAATTGGCTGTATTTTGTGGACTTAGTAGTGTGACGTGTCAGCTTGTGATAGGTTGGAAATTTTCACTCTCTACAATATAATATAATGATTTAAGAAAATGTTGTTGTTAACTCTTGTTGCTAATGAGTTCCATACTTCCATGTGCTCTGTCTCTTTGTTTTTAGCTCAATCATGCACACAGGAAATAGCCATATGCATAATGTGTTTCTCGTTTTACCTTGTGAAAAGTAAAATCAATAGAACTATATCATCAAATTTTTATTCTTTCTTTGGATTGAATTTGAAAAATATTGCTCCACCATTTTTAGAGTTGTAAGTTTACCCTAGCTTGTTTTGGAGTTGAAATTTCAAAGATATAGTTTCATAATTAATTGATTGGTATGGCATTTTATTACTATATTATAAATTATTAATATTCACTTTTTTTAGAAAATTATTAATATTAACTTTTTTTTTAGAAGCTAAAAATTATTCTATTAATATTAACTTAAATGATCACTGTGGGGGGTGAGTAGCCCAACCTGACGTATTGGGTCCAATGCCCTATTTGAAGACCACTGTTTGTCCGAAGAGATGAAAACACTTGAGCAGAAGGCCTTGTGAAAGGAGCATGTCTGGAGAGGAGCATGGTCATGATCCGAGGAGATGTTCAATCGTCCGAGGAGTCCAATATCCTCGGATCCGAAGAAGCTTGGTCCGACAGGTGTCTGGGAAGTTCAAGTGATCCTTCTGACAAGTGTAATAGAGGAAATAAACCTTAGGCACGCATGAGGATAGCAGGAACGGAGAAATATCTAGGAGACAGACTTCAACCACCGCATTAAATGCACTGCACCTACCTTCCTGGCCGCATTTATGTGGAGAAGACCCCTGAACAGTGCATTTTCAGCTACCGCCACTCACACAAGGCTAAAGAGGGTATATGATGGGACATACACTCAAGTGGGCATCTAGATGATGAACAAGTGGACGGTGAAGATGAAGGAAAATGGTACTATATAAGAGGGGGATACCTCTGATAGTGGGGGATCGAAAAATTAAGAATAGAAAGGAGAGAACTCCATTACTGTAGCTCTAAGAATTGTAATCAAAGTTCATTCAATACAAACTTCTCTTCGGACGTTAATATTTGCACTTGTCCGAGCACGTTTGAATACAAATTTATCCACAAACACTGCAGTCTTATACTGTTAATTCATTGCTAGCCTAGCTCTTTCACCCACTCTCTACAAATTTATTGTCTTGGGTTCAGTGGGCTCAAAATCCATACCTTCTTGGGCTTGGGCTACAAAAATTGACCCTACAATCACTTTTAATATAAACAAATTATTAGAAGAATTATTGATATTAACTTCTTTTTTTTGAGAAAATAAAAATTACTCTATTAATATTAACTTAAATGATCACTTTTAATAATAATAAAAAAACATTATCGTTTAAAATATTTGAGTTGCCATACAAAGAAAATTACTTCAGAAACTAACCCAACAAAAAAAAAAAAAAAAAAACTCCAATAGTCTACCTCTCCTAATTAATAAAAATTCATAAATATGTTTGCACTAGGGGTGTGCAGAAAACCCACCGACCCGCCAAACCCGACCCGACCCAACTCGACCCGCCGGGTTGGGTTGGTTTTTAGGGCTTGGTGGGTTGGGTTGGGTTACAAAAAAAAATTTTATAGCGGGTCGGGTTGGGTTTGGGTCATAAAATTACAAACCCGTCAAACCCGACTCGACCCACCGACCCACCCATATTTAATATATATTTAAAATATATTATATATTTAATAAATTTTTTTAAAACTAGTTGTAGGGCACTTATATATATTTAAATATATATTATATATTTAATAATTTTTAAAAAAAACTAGCTGTAAAGCAGCACTTCCTCGGTTCCTCCTACTAATACTAATTTAATATATATATATATATATATATTATATAATTAATTTTTTTTTATAAAATAACCAGCTCTTCCTATCTCATATAAAAGCCAATTAGTTCACACAAACCTTAGTAAATTACTATTGTTGTTTAGTAATTAGTGTTGTTTAGTAATTAGTGTTGTTTACCTTTAAAGAGTTACATTGATACTAATCTTTGGGTTTTTTTTAATATATTAATATTTATATTTTTTTCTACTCAATTTAATAATAATAATAAAAAAATTTGTCAAACCCATGGACATGGGTTGGGTTGGGTTGGGTTGGGTCAAAAAATTCCCTCAACCCGACCCAACCCGACCCATGCACACCCCTAGTTTGCACAATTGTTTAGTTTAAAGAGAACTTTGTCCCGTTATTAGGGGTGGCATAATTAGACACGACCCATGAACCTGATATGACACGACACGAAATTAGCAAGTTATGGGTTGAGGTTTAATAAGTTCGTGTAATATTTGAGTTGGCACGACTAACTCGTTTAATAAATAGGTTGGGTTAGTGTTCAACCCATGGAACCCTTTTAAATTAAAAGGATTCTATGGGTTAAAAGTTTGAACCCATCTAACTCATTTAATTAAATAACATTTTACCAATATACCCTTCAAACCCTAAGTATGTAAAATTATTTGTTGTTGTAGTTTATTTTCTTTGACATATTGTGATTGATTATTTGTGATATTGAGATATGCTTTAGTTTTAAATGATTATTTGTGATACAGTTACTCGTTAGTTCTAAATTTTATATTAAAAATATTTATTTGTTTGTTTTTTCATATTTTTTTTTTCATTTTGATAAAATTTGATAAACAATTGACAAGATTGACCCATTTAATAAATGAGTCATTTTAGGGTTGAGAAATATTGACCCGTTTAATAAAAATGTCGGGTTAGTATTTATTCATATAATCGGATATTCATGAGTTGACACGACACGAACCCAACACGGAAACACGAATTGCCACCCTACCCGTTATTACTATATAATCTTCAATGTTCTTTGCATGGATTCTAACAGCAACAGAGAACCATAATTGACTTCAACTATTTAAAGGTGCTAATGTATAATATAATAATTTAAGAAAATGTTGTTGTTAACTCTTGTTGCTAATGAGTTCCATGCGCTCTGTCTCTTTGTTTTTAGCTCGATCATACATAGAGGAAATAGTCATATACATAATGAGAGGCTGTTTGGATTGACAATTTTCATGACTCAATTCTCAGTTTTCATAACTCAATTCTCAAAAATGGTGGGACCATAGTAAAATACTCGTTTGCCTGCACCAATACTTTATTTCCATAACTCTATTTCCAATACTCAATTCTCTACTTTTTGAGTTATGAGTTGTGGAAACTGAAAACAACTTTTGGCTGTTTTCAGTTTTCAATTCTCAGTTTTCAATGGCATTTTCGTAATTATACACACACTATGGGTCCCATAGTCAGACCTTTTTCTCTCTCCCACACCCGTTATCTTATTTTATTTTTCTCTTTTTTGTCTTTCACGCTGGGCCTGGGACACACCTCTCTGCTATTCTCTTCTTTTTCTTTTTCTTTTTCCTTCTTTTCTTTCCTTTCCTTTTCACGTTGGTTTCTGGGTTTGGTTGCAAAGCTTCTTTGCTTTTTTTTTTTCTTTTTTTTTTCATTCCTTTTCACTGGGTTTCTGGGCTTGGTTTCTCTTTTTTTTTTTCTTTTTTTTTTCTTCTTCTTCTTTTCTTTCCTTTCCTTTTCACGTTGGTTTCTGGGTTTGGTTGTAAAGGTTTTTTTTTTTTTTTTTCCATTCCTTTTCACTGGGTTTCTGGGCTTGGGTTCTCTCTTTTTTTTTTTTTTTTTTTTTTCTCACGTTGGGTTTCTGGGTTTGATTGCAAACAATCAGCCACACTTCTCAATCATAAATTAAAAAAGAAAAAGAAAAAGAAAGGCATCACCAAACCCAGATTTCTCCAAAAAAAAAACCCACACTTCTCAAACAATCTCCATCGCACCACCAGACCCACCAATCAACGGCCACCGTGGAAAGCCATCCACCACCGTCAATGAACAAGTCGTCTCGAACCCAGTCCACCGATCTATGCATGAGAGTGAACAAATATATATATATATAAATAAAAATAATAATAAAAAAGAGATGCAAAGAAAAGTTCAGGGGAGGCCAAGAAAGACGAAGGGAAAAAATGAAAAGAAAAAGGAGAGGCAGAGAGAGTTATTAGGGGCTGTGCGTGTGTTAGGCATGGGTCCCATGAATAGTGTGAAAAATATTGAGTGATGGTAAGGGAGTGATGGTGCCAAACGGGTATTATATTTTAGAGTGATGGGTGATGAGTGATGAGTGATGAGTGATAAAAATTGAGTGACGAAAATTGAGTGAGAAAAAATGGGGAGCCAAACAGCCTCTGAGTTTCTCATTTTACCTAGTGAAAAGTAGAATCAATAGAACTATATCCTCAATTTTTTATTCTCTCTTTTGATTGAATTTGAAAAATACTACTCCACCAAATTTAGAGTTGTAAGTTTACCCTAGCTTGTTTTGGAGTTGAAATTTGAAAGATATAGTTTCATAATTGATTGATTGGTATGGCATCCATGTTTTTTTGGTAATATTTGTAGTACACGTTTTTATCACCATCTCTCTCTCTCAAAAATAGCATTTCTCTTTTATGAATATATACTTTTAATTATATATTTAGTATAAATAAATCAAACATAACTTTCACATTTTTATTTTATTTAATAAGAATGAAAGTTTTTAAATATCAATATTTTAAAACTTTCATTCTTATTTGCTCAAATAAAACTAAAATACAATTTTATATTTTCCTTATTAATCCATGTTATTATTTTTATGAAATAAATTTAGGTAAATTTTTAGAAGTCTTTACAAGGAATCTAAGTTCTTAAATTTGAACTAAAATTATATTTTTATATTCATAATTAGAGGTGTGTATGGGTCGGATTGAGGTGATTTTTTGACCCAACCCACCATGGTGGGTTAAAAAAAATCCAACCCAACCCAACCCACATGCATCAAGTTGGGTTGGGTTGAACCCATGGGTTTGACATTTTTTTTTTTTTTTAGTTTAATTTTTGAATACTATTATTATTAAATTGAGCAGAAAAAAATATATCCCACTTGCCACCTGAGTTGATAAACAAAATATCATGGTTTTAAAAACTGGTACGATGAAAGAACCAGAAAAGGGACTGGTTACCGGTTTTCTGGTCGAACCGGTGATGTCATAAATAATTTAATTAATAATTATAAAAATAAAAATAAATAATTTTATACCTGGTCATTTT
Organism: Quercus aquifolioides; assembly: GCA_019022515.1. Taxonomy (NCBI): domain Eukaryota; kingdom Viridiplantae; phylum Streptophyta; class Magnoliopsida; order Fagales; family Fagaceae; genus Quercus; species Quercus aquifolioides. The sequence continues at coordinate 27,675,464 of CM032328.1, read as the reverse complement.
AACTAAAAAAATTAAATAATAGTAAACATGAAACTTTAGCTTACCAACTTTTAGACACCACTTAACACAATTCAACCAAAACAAAAACAAAAAAACATATACAATCACCCACAACCCACTATAAAATATTTTAGTTATTTTTTAACCTTTCAAATAACAAAAAGTAAGTGCACCAATGGGTAGTAATATCATTGCCCACTTGATATTTTTTTCCCTCCACACATTCTACTCGTTAATACTAAAGGGCCGTTTGACCATCATATACCATTTGTGCAATAGTCACTCCACAAGTATAAGTGCTTGTGGGGTGTGGGAAGCAAGGACCAGGGTTCAAGTTCCTAGGAGAGAGCTTCATACACATATACAATTATAATAGATTAGAGTAAAATTTCTATACTGTAAAAAAAAAAAAAAAAAAACCTAAATATCCCAACTACCACACATTTTGAAATCTATACAACCACTGCCACACGTTTGGTTAAAGTTTCAACAATACTTCTTTACATTTTCTCATCTCACATTTTGCTTTTCACATCTCTCTCTTCAATACTCTCTCTCTCTCTCTCTCTCTCGTGAATATGAGCATGTGCAAGAGGCAAGAGCAGCAAAAAAAAGCCTCAATTGAAGTAGCAGATCATTACAAATCTGCTTATTTTTGGGCTTCTTTGGTTCTTCCTCAACACAAATATAGTAAATCTGATTTTTTTTTCTTTAGAGCAAAAGGTAAGTAAAGTAAATATGATGTTTTGGGGTCACTGTGGGTGTCTTAGGCTTCACCACTTCATATTTGAGAGAGCATTTTCAAAATCAAAACCTCTTTTCTTAAATCTGAAACAAGATCTCTCTTTTTAATTTTTTTTTTTTGGTTAAAAAACACAATAGCTGGAGTATTTATGAAGAAGTGCTAAAACCAGTTTAACCGCACCGGTTATGTCGGTTGAACTGGTGGTTTGTATTGTTTGTTCGGTTTTTCTTTCATTTCCAGTTTTAACTAATAATCGGACCGGATTAAGGTTCAGTTCCTGGTTGAATTGGCCGGTCTGGTCTGGTTTTTAAAACCATGCAAAATATACATGAACTTATATTCCAACTCAGTTATAAACAAAATATATCTAACTGCGTTGATAAACAAAATATACATGAATTAGTATCAAAACTCAAAACTCAGTTATAAACAAATAGGAGTGAAGTGGGAGGCGACAGAGAGAGAAATAAGATTGTTAGGATTTGCAAGGCAATTGAGTTTTATATAGGAAGAGTTGATTAGGGGAAAAAAGTTAAATAAAAAAATTATTAATTATATAATATATTTTTAAATATATATTAAATTATATAATTTAAAATTTAAATGTATAGATGGGTCGGGTTAGGCGAGTTTGTGATTGTTATGACTTGAACCCAACCCGACTCACTATTAAAAAAATTTACATAACCCAACCTGGTGAGTTGGGTTGGGACAGGTCAGTCTTGACAGGTTGGTGGGTTAGCTGCACATTCCTATTCATAATCCAAAAATAAAAAAATGTCTCAAATGGACAATGAGGCATAAATTTTCAAGTTTCCAAATTTTTAACTGTTTGACATAGATTTCTTTTAGTTTATTCTCTAGTAGATCATTATTTTATGAATTTGTATCGATTCATCTTAATCGTTTATATTAAAGTAAAAATAAAATACTTCAACATAAATTGAGAACTAGGGTAATGTTAAGACATTTTTGAAGACATTGATTTTTAAATTCTATTTGAGACTTAGGGTGTGTTTGTTTAGAGGTGAAATAGGGTGGATGAAAATTTTTGGAGAAAAAATAGGAAGGAAAACTTTTTTGGGGTGTGTTTGGTTGGGTGGGGAGGAAGGAAAATAAATGGTGGAGTCTAGGTGTTTTCTCTTTGGGCCTATTAAAATGTTCCCCCCCCCCTAAAATAGAGAGAAAATTGAGTATGAATTTTTTTTAATTGACAAAAATGCCCATATGCACAAGCCTTTTTTTTTTCCTTATCCCTTGCGTAGTAAGTAACGTTGCCTTTTTTTTTTTTTTTTTTTTTTTTTTTTTTTTTCTAGGGCTAGGTGTGATAGTTGTTTTTTTATTATTATTATTTTTTTTTAAGACGTGATTTTTTTTTTTTAATAAATTTGGATGATTACTTTTTTTTTTTTTGTGTGGTTATTTGCCACTTTTTTTTTTTTTTTTTTTTTAAATTTTAATTGGGCATCATTCTTTAACAATACTATATGAGTAAATTTATTCAAATTCATTTTTTCCATCCCTCTACTTTTTCACTTCCAACCAAACAAAACAAAGAGAAAATAAAATATTTTCTATCTTCCCACTTTTCCAACCTCTCCAACCAATCCAACATTATGGGTCTGTTTGGGATCTGCTTATTTTGCTGAAACTGGAAACTTTTTACTGAAAGTACTGTAGATAAAGGTAAAAGTTAGCTGAAATAGTACAGTGAGACCCATGAATAGTAGTAAAAAATAAGCTAAATAATAAAATAAGTTGGTAAAAATAATCTTGCCAAACAAACACTATATTTGGGGTAATTATCCAGTACTCTTGAAGTACCATAAATGCGTACTTTCACATAATTATGGATCCCACTAATTAAATTTATATTAGGACTCACAATTCATGTAAAAGGCGAAAATACGCATTTATGATGCTCCTGGAGTATTCAATAATTTTTCCTATATTAGTTTAATTTTGACTTTAAAACAAGATACTGTTTAAACGGTTTAAATTCGTCAGAGCTTTTGGTTTGTATTGGTTGAAAGAGGAGAAAGGGAAATAGAAGGATAATCCTTTGTTCAATTAACAAGAAAGAAAATAAGTACATGTTTGGATACGGATGAAAAGCAGAGCGTTTTGCGTCTGCATTTCTTTTTTTTTTAGCTGCGATTTTTGAATTTTTTGTTAGTGCACTGTTCACACCAGCAAAATAAGCGGTGGACAGTGCACACCATTGGGTTTGTGCACTGTTTACGGGACCCATAAACCTTACTTTTCAACAAATTTTTCATTAAAAATGGGTCACACGACACTATTCACATATTTAAAAATTATTTTGCTACCGTATTTTCAATTTTCAGCAAAATAAATGGTATCCAAACGGACCAAATATTGGAGGAATTAGAATTTAGAAAAAGACAAAATTACCCTATCCACTTCCCTTCCTCCAAGTGTAACCAAATTACCAAACATGGTCCCTACAATATCGTCTATTTAAGTAACCCCCAACTATTTGAATTTCGGGATCTAAAACGACGACGTTACTGCATTTATAACCGTTATGCAGGAGCAGATCTGCAAAAAAACCGAAAAATAAAATATAAAACAAAAAAAATCAAAAGCCTGCGTAGGGCATAGTCCATCATCATCTCAAACTCAAAAGGCCCAAAGCACACTCCCAAGCGAAGCGAAAGACGAAAGTGCCCACTCCCGCTTACTTCTGTCATTTTTGAATTTTCCACTTCCCAAACACACCCTGACCACAAGCAACAATGGTAGCCGAGCCTCCGAGCTCCGATTCGGCGGTGGATCCGCTCTCATCGTACTTTGGTCTCGCTCTCTTCCCCGACTCGTTCCGGGTCCAACCCGACCCGACCAAGTCATGGGACTTCGACGCTGATCTCGACTCCATCCACAACCATCTCAAGTCCATCGTAAACTCTCTCTCTCTCTCTCTCTCTAAGTCCTTTATTTTCCTCTAATCGCACTTGATTTCTAGGGTTTTCAGTGTTTAATCGTTCATTTTTTTTTGTGTCTGTTTGGTTGCCGAGAAAATGTTAGGGTTAGGAAGTGTAGTGTGACTGTTTGTTGTTTGAATATGTTGCTAATTTGAACTTAACTGAGTTTAGTGTGACTCTTTTGTAGTTTTGGATTTTATTTTTTTGTGAGCTGTGAAAATTAAGATATCTGCTTGATAGTAACGTGACTCTTTTGGATTCTGGTTTCTCCAAATTTTTGGATGAATAAGTAATTTTCTAAGCAAAATTTCTGAGAAAATCAAAGGAAAGTGAAACATAGTGAACTTTTTGAGGCTTTGAGGATTGGAAAAATTTGCTGCCATTCAAATTAGGAAAGTTATAAGCGTATTGCTACTTACCTGAAACTTCTAGTTCTAGCGTTCTCATTAACACACAAGACAGACCATTTTGTTTGTTCAAAGTGAGAAACTCAGTTGAATTTACTTATACGAGGCTTACCTAAGTAGAGTGGTAATTTTGTAAGGTCCGGTAAAGTGAAGCATCTTTGATTTGGGCCAAACTCAATTTTGTTTCCTTACCTCTGTGTTCCTGCCATCAAATAGAGTTTTTCACAATGATATACTCATGAATTAAACTCAAATTCAAAGCAGGTTTATTTCGGGTTGAATGTGTTCTTTATTTGGAGATGATGTGCAGTAAATTCAGTTTGATCGAAGAAAATGGTCACATTTCTTGTTTTTTCTGTCCTTTCAGGCCTTACGAAGTCCCGATAAACTTCAAGAGCAGGCAAAAATGATTTTAGATGGTAGTTCAGAACTTCTGAACTCGGAAATTGCAAATTTTCTGGAATCTAAAGCAAAAATAGAAACTGGTGTTGCGCTGGATAAAGAAAGTCTCCCAGAAAGAAGGCCAGGCTTAGGCCGTAAGCGGGCTCGTTTTAGTTTAAAGCCTAGTCATAGGTGAGCCTATTGTTGATGTCTTTCTCAGAAAAGTTACCAAAAAAAAAAAAAAAAAACCAAAGTGGTTCCTTTTAGTGCAAATTATCTATCAAACTAAAGCCTTATTCTCATTGCACAGTCAGTCTGCTGTGAGTTTGGAATCAAATTTGGACATTGATCAGCTAAAAGACCCAGAGGAATTCTTCTTGGCCTATGAACGATTTGAAAGTAAGTTGCACTCTCTCTACCTTCTGAAATCCATGCTGCAATCATTTGTGTAACACTTGTTTTTACTGTTTTATTAGATGCCAAAAGAGAAATACAGAAGCAGATTGGTGGTGTTTCAATGAATTTAGAACAGCACGATCCTTCCACAACTGTACGACAACGTCGACCAGGGATTCTAGGGTATGATCAGCATTTTGTATCATCTATCCCCCTTTATACTAGTTTGACCATATAGCATTTGTTCTTGTCTTATGGAATGACATTTATTTTATTTTTTGTATTTTTATTTTTATTTTTTGGGTGACCCAGGCGGTCGGTTAGATACAAGCATCGCTATTCATCGGTGATTTCTGAAAATAAAGAGAATGTCATATCTTCTCAGGAGCCATTTGAATCAGGCATCGTCATCCCAATTGATGACATGCCGCAACACGAAACTGATCAAAATGTAGTGTCACATGAGAGTGAATTAGATGGTAAGTGGCACTTTTGAAGAATATATCAACTTTCTCTGAAGCCATGCTATTTCCCTTTCTCTTAGCTCTGCTTTTTACTTAATGCTAGTATCAAACTTTCTTTTTTCTTTTACATCTTGCGTCTTCTTCTTTCTTTTTCTATTTTTTCATAGACGCCTAATATCATGATTAATTGCATTCTAAATAGGTTCAATGGACAAGTTAGAGAAAAATGTTAATGAAATCTTGGATGAGTTACTATCTGGTAATTTTGAAGATTTCGAAGGGAATGGAACAATCAGTATTTTACAGGAGCGCTTGCAGATCAAACCCATTGATCTAGAGAATCTAAGTCTCCCAGAGTTGCAAGGTGCCCAAAAGATAAATTTGAATCCGTCAAGAGGAAACATAACAAAGCCTCGGAAGGCTTTATCGGACATAGATAATCTGTTAAAAGAGATTAGCAGTAAAACACCTGAGAAGCTTACACAGGAGGCAGAAAACTCTGTTAATCATATAGCTTCACCCACACCCCCAAGAAGTCCGTTTGCTCCATTCCCATCATTACAGAAGCATATTGTGCGGTCAATGCCATCAAATGATCCATTTTCCATTCTTGATTTTGATGACTCACAAGGGATAACCCCCTCTCTGACGGAATCTCGTAAAGAGTCTGATCTTTATGATTCAGGAAAGCAGTTGAGCAATTTTGATGGGTTGAAATCACCTTTAATTGAGGAAGATGGCACTGCAGTTGCTAAGACAGGTTCACCTGAGGCAGTTATTGGGGATTTTACAAATTCGGAAGCAATTGTGCATGATAATTCAAGTAAAGTTTCTGTTGGTGTTGACGTTGGCTCCAGTGGAACTCATGTTGACATGGAGGATAATGTTAGAGGCTGTAATATGGATATTGATCTAGATGAGCAGTTGAGCAATTGTGACAAGTTGAAATCACCTTTAATTGAGGAAGTTGACACTACAGTTGCTAAGACAGCTTCACCTGAGGCAGTTATTGGGGATTTTACTTATGCGGAAGCAATTGTGCATGATAATTCAAGTAAAGTTTCTGTTGGTGTTGATGTTGGCTCCAGTGGAACTCATGTTGACGTGGAGGATAATGTTAGAGGCTGTGATAAGAATAATGATTTAGATGTGCAGTTGAGTTGTCATGATGCCGATATGACTGCTCAGACAAATGGACCCAGTAACTTGGAGGATAAGGTTAATCTTCCTTTTGGTTGGTTTGGTTTATATTTTTTATTTAAATAGAGTTGTGAATGTTTTAAATTTGAGTGTTGTGTTTTGATAATGTGACAAACTTTAGGTGGAAGACATGCTGCAGGAACCAGTGGAGGCAGTGGCTTCTCCTCAGCCTGATCTGAACATGGCAGATGCAACTGAGGAAATCTTGAACGGCATTCAGAGTATGTTGGGTATGATTGTGTTTTTTTGTTTGTGCATTGTGAGAAATACTTTTGTGATGCTGATGGCTAAATCTCAGATTTTTTAGTTAAAATTCAGTTTATCTAGTAGTGGCTGCATGAAATTAATTGATCAATGATCATTGTGTGGTTCTCTTTGGGAAGAGGTAAGCATCCTGTAGACTAATAAGTAATTAGAAGCCATAAAATGCAATATTAATATTAGCTAGATTTTTTTTTTTGGGATAATTATCTAGCTATTAAAAATACATTTTAATATTTGCTAGATTCTCAACCCTTTAGGATCAAGGAGGTTTTGAACAGATCCACTAGAAAATATGCTTCCATTGTGACCTGCTATTTCTTCCAAACGATACAAGAGATTTTTCGGATCATTATGGACTTTATCTGAACCCTGTTGTACCTATATGCACCACTATGAAGAAGTTAATCAAGCTTGTCTTGTCTGTTCTAGTTGTGCAATATAGTCACAATATGGGGTTGGAGTTAGAGATACATTTTTACTTAATAAAAAAGAATTGCAGATGCATTTTCTGAAATTTGGATTACTACTTAAGTCAGAAATAGGTAGTGATATGCCCATACATTCGTACACATTTAGCACATGCTATCAGTGCCTGCACTGTGCTTGACATAAAGGCTTCTGGATTACTGGTATTGATATAGTGATATTCAAGTGTATTCTGTTAATTAGGGGAGAGTAACTTGACTTACCTTTAGATGATCAAAGGGTTGTTTGTTTGTTCCAAGTTATCTTTAACAAATTAATGTTGGTCTTATCTCTGCACATAACCAACCAGTTCAACCAAGATTAGGTAAATGAAACTGCTAATAGGTCTAAACCAATCAGTTCCAATGAAGTTGAGGTGAAGAGAAACAGCTAATAGGTATAATGATTTATGATTAAGCTATTTTATGTCTAGAATAAGCTTTTTTGTTTCCCCACTGAATAAGTCTCATTTTCTGTGAGCTTGCACATGAAGTTTTATAAGGCAAGTGTAATTTAGTTGCCTTCCAAATGGAATTCTCTCTGTTTTAATAATTTAAAATTAGGAGTGATGATTATGCTTTAGATGGTTGAATGTAAGTGTATTTTACACATTTTTTTTTTATTTTCTGTCTCAGATCAATCAAGTCCTGCTGTTGTTGAAGAACATGCAGCGCATCAACTCTCTAGATCCCCAGGCGATGTTCCAGAACAGCATTTAGAGGTTATTATCTTTCCATGTTATTTTCCAATCCATTCCATTCATTCTTTTGTTTTATTTGCTGCTTGTTGCTGATACATTGAGAGTTTTTTTAGCCATATTTAGCATTTTTGTATTAGTGACGTTGAAATCATTATAGCTTTGTATTTTTACTTATCACAAACGAAATTGTACTGGAGGGGTGGATCTTTATTTTTACCTTTCTCTGATTGTTTTTGCCATGTCTATCATTATTTATACTCAATTCAACTAGGACTTAGCCCCAATTACATTGGGGTTGGCTCCAATGTTTATCATATTTATTCTGCCATATAGAAATTGACATTTAAGTAGTTCATAGATTTTCAGTTATTATGTGCCAACATGTTTCAACATGAAAAGCTATAATTTACTGAAAGTCCATGACTGTTCAAACTGATAGTGTGTGTGTTTTTTTATTTATTTATTGATTTAATTTAATTTAAATGGGTCAATGTAAGTTTCATGTTTTCAAGGCCAAAATACAGATGTTTCTCTAATGGATAATTCTTATATATATAGATTAAGTCCCCTTGTTCCTATGCTTTCTTTCTCCCTTTTTCTGGTCAATATATATGGCCTACATAATCTACGCGCCATCCCTTTACCTTCTGATTCAAGGCCTAGGGGCTCCCTTAGGTGTTTTTAAATGAGCTAATTTACTTGTCCAAAAAAGAATTACCTATCTTTATGGTGGTTAGTTCCCCTTTTAGTACTTTGTAATGATTGGAATTTGTTTTTATTGTGTCTTGTGAAACACAACATCCAGGAATGTACCGAGGAATCATTGAATGAGCAAAACAAAGCAACACCACCACGTCCACGCAAGAGAAAAGAAAAGCCTTGCAGGAAAAGCCTTGCAGGTGTTTATTTTTATAAATCTCAACTATATTTCACTAAATCTTGTTTGTTTATTTTGTTGGAGTAACTGGATGTCTGTTATATTCATAGGAGCTGGTTTATTGTGGGAACATGGGGTAAGGCGAAGCACCAGGATCAGGACAAGACCTTTGGAGTATTGGAAAGGCGAAAGATTATTATATGGACGCATCCATCAGAGTAAGTACTCTCTTGTGTGGATTTCCTAGTTAAGGAATTTGTACAGTTCTTTATAATCGTCTTTGAGCTTAAAATATGGCTAATAATTAGACTACTTCCTCTATACACAATCTTTATGGAGTATAAACCATTTGGAGGAGGTGGTTGCTATTTTTTTAATATATGCTAAGAGCATCTCTAGCAGATTCATCAAATTTTTGTACTGTTTGGAGAATGAACATTGACTTTTACCTTTATCTACCCACTTTTTCAAATACACTTTCCAACAGATTCTCTATCCCATTCTCTATCTCATTTAAATATTATTTCTTCATTCGTTATTTATTCTTGTTTTAACAACTACACATCTTCCAACATTTTTTTATTCAACACCAAATTATTATAATAGGAAAAAATGATTTGAAGAATGAACATTAGCCCATCAGACTTGATGGGCTACTGTTCATTAGCAAAAAAAATTTCCGGATATAGAGAAGCTGCTGGAGCATGAACAGTAGCATATAGAGCATGAACAGTAGCATATATTTTGGCTATGCATACTCTGTTGGAGATGCTCTAAGTTCTCTAACACCGTATATGCTAAGTTTTTGTGCTATAAAAAAAAATTTTGCAGCACTGTTAGTGGACAACCACAAACTCCATAGTTTATGAGTTGAAAGAAGGAAATACAATAATTCTGGCTTGTTTTAAAGACTGGACCCTAAAGAGAATAAAAAATATGAAGGTTCAAGGTTTTAAGGCTAGACTGAGAAGAGGGGGGGGGGTGTTGAGGAAATTATTGTATATGAATTTATGAAAACTAGAAATATTTACTACGAAATATTCAACAGTTTTAATTAATTTTCAAATAAATTTATACAATTTTCATATATTAAAAACTGGACTGTGAAGCATCCAATATGTATTGGATGTACAACTGGTATATGTGTACATTCACAAACACCAGCATAGGTCTGTTCAAAGTTTAAAACCCCTTGGACTTTGCAAGTACTGATGAGATTGAGTGGCATTAAGACTTTACATATATTCATGTAATTGGTGGAGGCTTTGAGAACTACAAAACACAAGTTTATGTGTAAAAAACTATTTTTACACTGCACCAGTCACTGCCTCTTTCATATTAAGTATATTCAGTGACCTGTACAAATTTGTTGACTTCAATTTCAATTTTGTGTATGAGCCAATTTATCAAAAAAAAAAAAAAAAAAAAAAGTGTATGAGCCAATGGGCTCTAGTTCAATGGCACCTCTTCACCTTGTAAAGAATGGGCTGTGGGTTGTGGTTATGGGTTCCAAGATTTACTGTGTGTAAATTATTAATAAATACAAATTTTTAAATTGTATTTGAAATTTTTTAGAATTTAAACAATTTGTGGTGTGTAGCAGGGCAACAAAGCCATATTTTTTTTACATCTCTTTCCTTTGATATCCAATTGTTGTAAATTGGTACAATCATGAAACAATGTCTTGTTGTAGTTCCATTTCTAATGGAGGTAACATAGATTTGTTTTATTGTACTCTTTGCAGGTCTGACAACAGTTATTGGGTTAAAGTATGTTTCACCATCAAAGGAAGATGGACAACCTGCTTTGAAGGTGAAATCTTTCGTATCTGATGATTACAAAGAGCTTGTTGAATTGGCAGCTCTATAATTTCAAGAAATATTAGGTACCCCAATGAGTTTTCATATATGTTTGTAGTTTGATGCCTTCCTTTTGTACTTAGTCTTTAAGAAGCGGAGAGAAGGGTTGTCCTGTAACTAGTTATTCAGTTCCAATGGTGGTCTAAACAATTAAAAAAAAAAAAATTTAAAAAAGGTGGTCTAGTGGTGGTAAACAATCATTGTATCGTATGCTTATTCAGTTCCAATGGTGGTCTAAACAATTAAAAAAAAAAAATTTAAAAAAAGGTGATCTAGTGGTGGTAAACAATCATTGTATCGTATGCTTCTCATCAAAGACAGCTTCTATGCCAAAATTTATAATAATACTTGCAAGGTGATTATGTAATTGTAGTACATGAAAAACGTTCCTTTGAATCATGAAAAGACAGGAAGTTTGGACTTGAATTGTGTTTTATCGTTAGTAAATATGTAAGAGATCACTGGCATTGTGAAAAAAAAAAAAAATAGAACTTGAAATTCTCAAAGCATGAGTAAGTTGTGTTTATTGTATGTGGTTAGTTTGCCTTTATTTACCTTCAGGAAGAAAATTCATGGGTTTTCTTGATCCAGGTGAGTTGACCTTAATCACATGAAAATTAGATTCTAATAATTGGCAAATACAACTCAGTCTCTTACAGAAGAGAGTTTTGATTTGGAATTTTCTTTTTGATGGAGATTTGGAATTTCTTTTGATTTTATTCTGAATAATTTAAGACTATCTTTATTTCTCCTCGCATTGAACTGGAAATTCAATGAGCTTATGGAAGGATTTAGTACAAAAATTTATGGTTAATTATGGATATTTAATGAATCTGAAGTCTAAACGGTGGGGATATGTGTAATTTGCACTTAAAGTACAAAATTTTGCTATAAGCAACTTAATTCAATATTAATTGGTAATATTCACTCTACTATTTAAATCAGTGTCTGAGTTGAGAAAATGATGGGAAGCTATCCATCCTAACATTATTGAGTATGTGTAATGTATACCTTTGAGGCTTTGACCAAACATTTTGTATTCGTTTGAATACCTTAAACACTCAAAATTGGAATTTCTTGGATCTTGCGATTATAAATATCTTCAATTTAACGAAAATTAATAATGGTAATCAAATCTTCAATTTAAAAGTATTTGTGTTTTGTCTATTAATAATTGTTAATTGCTTAATTTTATAGTACATTGTAATTGTGATGGTTTAAAGCGAGTTACTTTTTTCTTTTTGGGATAAAAAAAAAAAAGAATTACCTTTATTTTTCTTTTTGTATATTCTTTTGATTACTTTATAAAATGATGAAACTGTCAAGGGAGGGGAAAGAGAGTTCATAATAAAACATGTTGAAAAAGGTACAATTCTATAATCTTTTGATTACTTTTAAAAATGCAACTCTCAAGGGAGGAGAAAGAGAGTTCAAAATAAAACATGTTAAAAAAGATACAATAGATACAGTACCTTTTTGATTATTCAACTAAATTCAATTATAAGGCTGTATTAATTAATACAACAAAAGATGTTATCTTCTCTTGAGAACAATTAAATTCAATTATGTGATTGTTGCTCTTTTTTTTTTCTTCTAATTATGGGATTAATTTTAAATGAGGAACCTAATATAAAACATATAAGAAATTGTATAAAAATTTCTTGATAATTTGACATTTACAATAAGGAGATAGATTTAAATTATGGACGTCTTAATTAGAAACAATAAAAGATACCTGTTAAACTACAAAACTTTTGACTTGTATATAAGTTTTTTTTCATTGAAAATCTGTAGCAACTGGTCGTCGTAATGTGTAATTACAATTACACCTTGTTCAGTAAAATGGAGAAAATGAAGAGAAAGAAAAGGACAGGAAAGAAAAAGAAAAGCATTTTCTCCCTTCTAGAAATAGATAAGAAAATGAAAGGAAAGACCCTAGTGAAAAGAAATAAGAAAAGGAAAGGAAAGAAAAAGAAAACGGATTTTACACGGGGGGGGGGGGAAGACGTGTAATAATCTTATCTTGTAAATGAAGGCAAATCCCTCTTTTTTTTTCTTTTTCCTTTCTCCCATCCCATTATTTCACCCTTCCCTTTTTTTCGTTTTAATTAATCATTGGAACCCCAAAAAAAAAAGCGGAAGAAAATTTTGTAATCTTAGATTACAAACTTGCTTGTAATCTAAAACTACAACTTTTATTAAAAAAATTAACATGATTTTGAAAATTTAATAATTGTATTGCATGTTTTTATGTTCTTAATACAAATGTCAAATTTTGTGTAAATAAAATGTTATTTACTATTTGATACATAAGCTTATTTTTTATATTTAAATTTAAATTACAAAAACTTGAAATTTAAATATTTGATTGATGACATAGTTATTAATTTATAATTTTCTGAAAAGTTTCTAAGCATAGAGTGTATAAGAAAAAATGTAGTCTAACGGTAAATACCAAATAAAAAGATATTAAATAAAATTGTAGTCTTATACTATAACTAAGTTTATAAACTAATGACAAAATAAGAATCATTTCTTTGGTCATTTTACCACCGCACATCCTTGGTGAGAAGGGTCAGGGTTTAAATCTCCAGGAGGGAGTTTCACACATATATATACTTAGATTAAGTTAGAGTATAATTTCTATCTTATATAAAATAAAATAAAAAATCATTTAGAAAAAAAAAAAAAAAAAACAGATGGTCAGGAAAGTGGAAACTCGTGGGGCTTGTCAACTATGAATTATCATGCCTGTGACTTGACCCCTGAACCCAAGAAAACGGCAACTCATTACTGGTACCGATTTTTCTAGCTCGTGACTTGACCCACCTAGTCCCCTCCCCAGAAAATTCAATAAGTTTACAAGTTTCCACGATAACAGCATTGCTATTTGTTCTGGAATATAGCTTCTATTATAATGATTCTGATTTTGAAGTCAATCTTCCTCACCATTATTTGGGTCTTCCTAATTCCTATCAAGAGTTTCTTGCAGTGGAATTATTTCTTGTCAAGCAGCATAAAGTTGCGTTTTCACTTCATTCTTTGCATTGCATCGTAGAGTTTACGCCAAAATCAGTGTGAACATTTGATTTTAATGGTGGGATTCTTTATACTTTGACCACAATTTTGAATACCTGTATTGACCGTTATATTGATGCTCATTATGCTAATTTGTAGGAGAAAAAAAGTTTCCCTAAGTTTAGCACGCAACTATCAGCAAACGTACAAATTTTAAATTGCACTGTCAACGGTATCATTCTATAGTATAGGGACACTTTTTAAACAATACGTTTATGGCATGTTTGGAAGTTTAAAGAGGGAGGAGAGTAAAGGGGAGTAGAGGGGAGGAGAGTAGTGGGGAGTAGAGTAGAGAGGAATAGTTATCCTCCACCTTGTTTGGATGTTTTTAAAATTTAGTAAGGAGGAGGGGAGTGATTAGTCTTTTCATTTGTAATTTTGTTAATACAGTAAGGGCAAGTTTGGTAATTCATTTTGTCAAACATTTTTATCCTTCACTCTCCCTCCAAATCTCTCCAATTTGAGGGAATTAAAAATGAGGGGTTAGAAGTAGTTCAAACCCCTCCAAATCCCTCTCTCTTCTTCCTTAAAAAACATCCAAACAAGGTAATTTAATCACTCTCCTTCCCTCTACTCTACTCCCCCTCCTTTTTCCAACATCCAAACATAGAGTTAGCCTGTTGATAAAGGCTCGGTCAACATGTCTCTAGACTTGGATTTGAATTTCCCTACTAGCAACATGTTGCAGTTTTTTATACGATTAAATACCTCATTTGTACGTTGTTCATCTAGGGCCGGCCCTAGGCTTAGGCCAATTACACCATTGCCTAGGGCCCCCATACTAGAGAAGGCCCCAAATTTGGGGGCAAATTTTTTTAGTTTTTATATATAAATATTTTTGGGAGATATTAAAACATTTTAATTGACATCTTTTTTATTATTAAGAAAGCTCAAAGAAGTAATGCTAGAGATAGAGATAAGACAAATTTAAATAAATAGGTCTTAGAAATAGATATGTTACTAATCACAACTAATTCAAATAGGAAAATGTTAAAAATACTATAAATTTTACTACATAAATTTTATTTATTTAATTATTTTTATACAAGATAAAAATTCTATTCTAACATAATCTAAATGTATATGTGTGCAAAATTCTCTTCTAGAGACTTAAATCTCGGTCATTGCCTCTCACACCCCACAAGAACTTATACTTGTGGAGTGATTACTGCACCAAGGGTGCGTGGTGGTTTCCATAACTTTTATAATTTGATGTGACAATGAATATGATAGATGAATTTCAACAAACTATTGAATGCATTTTTGAATGAATATTTGTGATTGGTGATATATCTTTGTAATTCTCATGTTATAAATTTTATAATATTTCTAGTATTTTTGTAAACCTCATGTCATTGATCATATTCATTACAATACCAATTTGTAGTAAAATTTGTTATAACTTTAGCATTTTCTCAAAAAAGAAATCATATTAAAATGTAAAAAGAATGGATTTAAAAAAAATTATTATATAAAATGCTAGTTAAATATTATTTAAGTGATAACATAAATGTCACATTTGAAGATTTCGCCTTAGGCCTCCGAAATGCTTGGGCCGGCCTTGTGTTTATCTAACTCATTAGCAACTATAGTATGGACTATGAAGTCTTAGTCTTAGAGCGGTTAAAGTGCTACTATACTCACGTCTAGAAAGAGTAGTCACATTGGTTTCTTAAAAAACAAAAAGAAAAGAAAAGAAGACTTTTTTTATTTTTTATTTTTTTTACAACTAGAACTGGAATATTCATATGCTTGTAAAGAATTGTAAACGGGTTTAGATCATCTATGACGACATTGAAGAGGATAATGATATTTGATATGGCTTCGTTTGCAGTGGGACAACTGAAAAGTATCGATATAATTAATTGCAGATGCCAACTTGCTATATTCAAATATTTGTGCTCAAACTGTCGGCAAAATGTATTTGCAGCTTGATTTCTCTAGATGATAGAAAATCTTGAGGAATTTTATTTATTTTATAATGATTTGACGACACTGCAATTCGCCATATATATTATATATATATATATATATATATATATATTATTGATAATTTGATAAATATAGATGAGATAGATGATTTGAACCCTTAATGTCTTGAAAATATTCTGAAAGTATTAATCAATTAAGAAATAAGGATTGGTTGTTAAATTTACAAATGATGCAAATAATAAAACATAATCTAACAAAAGGTCATGTCATCTAATTCCTTACCATCCAACAGCCCGAGCGGTTAAAATTTACATTAATAAAAAATTAAAAACTAAAGAGAATTTACTTAACCTTAATTCAAATTAAAAATTGAATTTAAAGGCAACCAGGCAAAAAATTCCATATTTTTCTGAACCAATTCATGCGCCAAATTAGATCAACAAATCCCAAGCTCACATCCAGAAGATTGTGGACATGTTTTGTTATTTGACATGCATGTTAAGAATATAAGAAATATGCAATTTAACGGTTAGGTTTTCATAATATGTAGTAATGTTTATTTTATTGAGTAAGATTGCAGTATTAGACTATAACTAATTTTATAGTTAAACTTTGTTATATATATATATAACTCTATGGCATAAATTTGGGCAGCTATGCGATTTTTCCGGGAAAAAAGGGAGAAAGAAAATTGGGCGGCATCACCTGTCTTGGTAGCTTCTTGTTCTCTTCTTCTTGCTTTTTGTCACCAAATAATTAATTATCCTTGACCAATTCGTATCTTACACTCATCATGGATTGAAGTTGGAGACCGTACTTACCAAAATAATGAATGTTTATATATACATATATATATATATATATATATTTATGTATGTATGTATATTATTATTAATATTAATGTTAAATCTTGTGTTAATCTAATATTTTAAAGCCATAAATTAATGTTTTTGAAAAATTTTAAAATGCAAAAAAAAAAAAAAAAGTCTTGAAAGTTAAAATTTTTATAAGCGGGATAGTTATTAATGTAAAATGATGTTTATTATTAAATTATTTAAGCTTTTACATGTTTTATAATTTTAAGAACTATTTTTATAATATTTTTAAAAAAATCCTATTGTTGGACTAATAAGGGCATTAATTAATTTTATGTTAATCGGACGTTATATTTTATGTATAATTAAAATATACAAAATTTGAAAATTAAAATATTTTTATATATAAAATAGTTATTGATCTCTGATTATTTTGAATTTCACAAACATAAAAAGTATAAAGAAAACGTATAATCCAATAATAAATTTAATAAATATAAAAATATACATCCAATAAAAGGTTATTAAAATGTGCAGCATTGACAAAACTTATGTCAAGTTTTAACTTAAAGCCAATCCTATATTTATAATATGATGATTTAATGATATATTGTGTGCGGAATGCACAAATAGAGCCGTGCATAACGTAGTTACGACAAAGTCTCTATATTATTATTTACAAAATTAAATTTGTGAACTTTTAATTAACCTAGTCTATGTCATCAACTTTAATTTTTTATTCATTTAAAAAAAAAACTTTAATTATTTATTAGTATAGAAAAATTAATGCTCATCCAAATCAAGAAAAGCCAGGTTAGCCATTTCGAAAGGCAAATAAATTAAATGTAGACCATCTATTGTGATGGCGTCACTTGCCGGCTTATTATAAGCCGATGTTGCCCTTTATTTTTTTTTAATCGGACAAATTTAAAAAAATGATGACCCAAAATTAAAATCTAGAACCATATCAACATCAATATTAGAGGGGATTTTTGGTCTTGAACTAGACAAATTGCCCTTTAAATCTTACCGGGGTGGTTTCAAACAACAGTTCTTTTAGGGCTTGAGTTATGCTAGGAATGCAACAAAAAATTGCAATAATTTTACAACATTCCCAAATTAGAATAAAAGAAATCTTAAATTGTACATTGTGGTATGCTCGTGTCAAGTGGTAGGTTAATTTATGAATATTGTGAATTGTTGTTTTGTTCATAACTCACACCATTTGCCATAATTTTTGCCATTTTTATGATGTGTGTGATCGTAATTGGTGAATCTATCACTTTCACATAGATTCCCCACTCACAGTCGCACATATCATGATTCCAAAGACTTTTTCTTCAAATTATCTTTAGACTCAAAGTTTTAGATTCAACTCTATATTTTTCATAAGGTCTCAAATCAACATTCTGTTTATTTTTTCTAATGTCAACATGACGTGTCTTTTAATTTGAAATCTAGCAAAACAATGTCGTTGTTATTTGTTTATTATTATTATTTTACTAATTCAATGGTTTTTTTTTTTTTTTTTTTTGAGGAAGAGAGATTTAAAACTTGAGCGTTTCTGTTGGAAATACTAAGAAGTGTCAGTTGATCAATTACAAAGCTTTTAACAGTAAATTGTGTTGATTTTATTATATATTTTTAAATCAATGACATTAGCAACTACATATGAGTCGATGTGAAACCTTTTGAAAATTATAGAGTTTAATTTAAAACCTTTAATTTTAAAATTGAAATCACCCCCATAAACTGTAGGGTTTAAAATAAGAATGATAAATATGCCTTAATGCTTATTTGGTGCACTTAATTGAGGCTCAAAAGAGGCTCTAAGTTGAGATGGGTGTCATTGCAAAGTTATTGATACCATACTGTAGTGGTTTGTACAACTGAAATTGTGCGTGCCAGCCACAAATCCTTGATAATGACACCATGGCCTTTGACAGGAATTACAATAGGGGTTTGGTCTTGTTATTATGATTCAATTGGAATAATGATAGGGTAAGGAAAGAGAACTAGAGTTTAGGCGAGTCTTGGGTTGGGTATGTCATATGTGAGAAAGGATGTGTATACTTGTTTATGTGAAGGCTAAGAGGATGAGTTTAGGCCATGGATTTAAGAACGAAATCTTGAATGTAATCAATGGTGGAATGAAAATGTCTGAATTCATTGGAATTCACTTTCTTCAAGTGAGACTATATATCACTATATCTAGGGAATCTCTAACTCCAAATAAGACTAAAATAGTCTAAGCAACAAAATGAACAATCTTTGTTCAATGAGAGTTAAAAACCATTTTTATACAACCATAACTCTAATCTAATTAGCCCACAAGGCTCCACATGATTAGCTTATAAATATCCCCATGTGCTACTAGTAATTCAACATGCTTTTAAGAATTACACATATGATTAATGTGCCAAGGTTCTAACTAACTCACTCTAGTTTATCTATTAGTAACCAAGTTCTTATTAACTATCCTAATCAAGTTCAACCTTTGAAACCTCGTCCCTTTGAGCTCTTATTTGGTTGTCATCTTAGGGTTGAATCACGTGCATGGAAATGAGAGGGAGTTGCCACGCAAAAGTCAGGTCAATTTGAGCAAGGAGTACTGCTGATGCTGATCAACATTTCCATTTTTTTAAGGAAATTCGGCAAATTTTGCTATGCTCATGCGTTCGTATCAATTTTGGGATAAAGAATTTCTAATAAACGCCAATATCATTTTTGAGATAAAAAAAAAAAAAAAAAAAAAAAAAAAAAAAAAGAAAGAACCCTAGTTATAAATACCATATTGTTCTAGCTCAAAAATTTTTGTAACAATTGGTTTATCCGGTATACTTAGTCCCATGAGACGTATCAATTTAAATGTTGGTCTTGACTATTTCGATTGTTTAATACACTTTTTTAGCGATTTGTCAAACATGGGAAAATAATTTCTTATAACAATTTCTTTCTGTAGCAAGGTTGTTAAAATTTTTAACTATGCCATCACTGATGTAGCATATATTTTGTTGTTTGTGGTGCTAAAAATAGCAATTTAACTTTTTAGCACCACTAATACTAATGCTCTAAACTTGTTTTTGTAATGATTAAATTAAGGTGGGGTGCTTATTATAAACAACCAATGGGAATTTGAGCCTAGATTCTCCATATAAAGGTAAGGTGGGGTGCTTATTATAAACAGCCAATGAGAATTTGAGCCTAGATTCTCCATATAAAGATAATCGAATAATGTCATTAAGGTGTAAAGGGGTGTGACTTACCTTCAGTACTTTTTTAATTGAAATCTCTTTTTATTTTAATGAGAGACTGTCACGTACGTCTTCTACTAACTAAATAAAAGGTAGAGATTAAAACCCACTACCACTTACTATTGTATATTCAAAACAAAAGAACATGTCTTGTTAAAAAAGTACTGGAAGTAAGACAAACCCAGCGCGAAACCTGTGGTCATTTGTTGAATATTTAAAAATATCAATTTAACTTTTTAGCACTATCAATACTAATACTCTAAACTTGTTTTTATAATGGTTAAATTAAGGTGGGGCTGCTTATTATAAGCAGCAGAGGAGAATTCGAACCTAGAATCTCCATCTAAAGAGAATCGAATAATGTCATTAAGGCGCAAAATCCGGGGTCACTTGTTGAATATTTTAATTTGTTATAAAATGTAATGTAAACTACGTGAGATCCATTAGAATTGACAACAACCGTCTATCAACATTTATTCGTTATGTAATTACATACTAAACATATATAGGGTGAAGCTTCATGTGTCAGTTAAATAGAGTATTTAGAGATATCTTAAGCACATTGTTGGACAAGACCTCCCACCCCTGCCCAAAAAGAAAAGAGGATGGAAAAGAAAAATTACTAGATAATCTAAACTTTGGCTTGCACTTACATAATATTATGTCATTTTTTTTCCCTGAAATAAAAATTTATGCAAACAAATAAAAGGAAAATGTAAAATACACCTCAACAGGTAAAGACTAGAGATGTAAATAACCAACTAGGCTAGTTGTGCTTACCAGCCCATTGAGCAATGAAGTTTTTATTTAGGGTTATGTTAATGGGTGCTCTTAGGGTAATGCTTAACAACTTATTTTAGGTAAGTTTTTACACTACTTTTTTGAGAAAAAGAAAAAGCTATTAAAATATTAATTGTTTTTTTTTTTTCATTTTCCCATAAAAACTTTCGTTTTAACTCTAAAAGCATTTTTTAACATTTCTCTTTTATTTATTTTCCTAGCATTCACATCATACAATGTAAAATAGTATAAATGTCAAAATTTGCCCAATCAATCACAAAAAAACACGCACATTGACTTATTTATGGTGCAAAATGCATTTTTGTTATAGTATTTGTGCAAATATTCGCAAGCACTATTGTTGTGCATTCTAGTTTTTATTTTTTTTTCTTTGTGTTTCTCGAGGATGATGATTATGGTGTGAGAAAAAAGATAAACAATTTAAAAAATCAAGAAAAATTGACATTTTAATAAATTAGAGTTTAGAATAGATAATATGATATTGATGTTTTGAAAAATAGTTAGGTAAAATTAAAAAAAAAAAAAAGTAAATTTTTATACTAGAATAAACATAAAGTTTTGCACGAGTTGATCTAAATGTTCTAAAACGATTTTAGACCATTATCAAAAACATGTTAGGAAATCAATACATACAAAGGCTAAACCAAAGCAACAACTAAGGCCTATTATGTTTCTTTATTCATTAAAAAAGGGACTATTAATTATGTGAGCTTAAATTCTCCTAAACATAACATAGGGTGATTTGAAAAGACATTATTGGCATATTGCCTTACAATTTACACCTCTCAAGGATACAATGGAGCAGTCAAATGTTCATAACAAATTAATAGGGTGAATTTTATTTATTTTTTTATTTTTTTATGCAAGATAAAATTTCTACTCTAGCCTAATCTAAGTGTATATGTGTGTGAAACTCCCTCCTGGAGACTTGAACCCCGAACCTTGCCCCCCACACCCCACAAGCACTTATACTTGTGGAGTGACCACTGCACCAAGGGTGAGCGGTGGTATTAACAGGGTGAAATTGAATTGACAGACTACCTCTACTGCACTAATGAAAAAGTTAAAACTACTACAAATTTTATTACAAAAATCTTACAAATTTATATATGATAAGAACATAATTAGAATATTTTTAAACAACATAATAAATAACGTTTGAATTATTATTTAGACAAAGTTAGTTACAAAATTGGTTGTAATCTAAGGCTATAACTTTACTCCATAAAATAAATATTACTACATATTTTGAAAATTTAACTGTTTAATTGCATGTTCTTTACACTTTTAATACACATGTCAAATTTTGTGTCAATTGGATATTATTTATTATATGATTTATAAGCTTATATTTTATGCATAATTTTAAACTACAAAAACTTGCAATTTAAACAATTTGTTGATAACGTTATAAAAAAAAAAAATTGTTGATAACATAGCAATTAGTTTTTAATTTTCTAGAAATTTTGTAAGTATGAAGAATATAAGAAGAAAATGTAATCCAATTTTATTATTTTTGATAGAGAGTTTTAACTTATAACAACCACTCCTGATAATAATTTTTTATCATTAGACCAAGACACCAATTCGTTTTTATTGTAAACAGGGATTGAACCCCAAATATCTTATTCAACAATAAAATTTTTTACCAGTTGAGCTAACTGAAACCCAGATTGTCATTATAATTTTTAATTGTTGATGATAGAATTTTGTGTATTACGGATTATTATAGTACACCTTGTAATATTGTTTAAAGTTGATTCCGTCATTCAATGTCTTTGTCATAATTTAGGAAAAAAAAAAAAAAACTAAACAGATAAGTACTCGTTATCACTCATTAAC
The DNA here is from genome assembly GCA_019022515.1 of Quercus aquifolioides. NCBI lineage: Eukaryota > Viridiplantae > Streptophyta > Magnoliopsida > Fagales > Fagaceae > Quercus > Quercus aquifolioides. Next base: position 27,653,039 of record CM032328.1, on the reverse strand, counting down.
TGCAGGGTAAGGGCGGCTTTCTCCAAAAAAAAGAAAAAATTGAGAGGTAAGGATAAGTGTTTACATGAATCATGATCATCCAAGATTGCCCAAAAATGCCAATATGAATCAGCAAGCGTTGACTGTGACTTTTCTTGCTCCAAGTTGATAAGTCTAAGCCGATTGTGATATCCCAATCCCAGATATAAATTTCCATTTAAATAAATAAACAGAATATTACCTTTTTGTCCTTTCACTCCTTTGCTTAATACTTTATCACCAAAATTATGATTATTATACAATGGACCCACACAGATTTTTAAATTGGATTGTGATTGAATTGACAATCCCTTATTCCCGTGACAATTAAAACATTACCAAGTTTTTTGCAATATTTGCAAGTCTTTTTTTTGGTGCTAATGCTCATAAAAGAAAAGTGTTTTCATCTATGCCTGTTCGATATAACTACTACATATATTATAATTGTGTCCAGCCTATATATGCCTATTAAAACTAATTATATTATGTTCGAAATTAGTTTTTTCTTGGTGGCATGCACATGGCTGTGTATCTGTATCACAATGCATCATTGAGTGAAAAAAGAAAAAAAGAAGAAAAAAAAAAGAATGTGATTCCTCTCAGATATTTGAAAATTTTATTTTCTTGTTACTGCCAGCCAAAATTTCTGAAATTCAAAAACTTGTAGCACTTATTTTAGACTTTCAAATATATAAGTTGAAGATTCGATGCACATGCTTTATGAATAATTGAATTCTGAATTCAATTATTCGTAACTGTCTTTGCAAATAATTTGTAGAGATACAGAATTGGTATAAGCAAGAAACGTGTCAACATTAATACACAGTCACACACTAAAGAATAAGTGAAATACTTAGCCATTTATCCAATAAATATATAATAAAAAAAAAACTTGTATCATGTATGACATCAAACTTGTCTGCCTTATTGCTTAATTTAACAAAAAAAATCCTATACAATTTTTTTAAACAAATATTTAAACGGGTTGAATACTGTTGAGTCGGCTGTCCACAACATACTCACGTAACTCAAGCATAAAAAAAAAATTGGTAACCAGGAAAACAACTTGGAGGGTATGAATTTATTTTATAACTTTGCTTAAAAATGTAAAAGGTCCAAAATCTCTTTAATTTGATTACAAGCTAATAAATTATACTATATTATTATTATTATTATTATAATATTATCTTTTGGATCCAATACAAATTCAAAATTCTATGACTTGGCCTAAAAGGATTTATAAAAAAAAGAAAAAGAGAAGAAATTATGAATTTATCATCACAAAAGAGGTCTTGACTCTTGAGTCATGACTCATTGATAAGTCTTTATCTATCCAATTGTCAGCCACATGCGTATCCAGGATTGCCAATTGCCAATTGCCAATTACCATTTCAGGTTTCCACACGCCGACGGGAACACCCAATCCCAGGCCTCGGTTTTTAATTGTTAATTGCTGATTAAATAGCAGTAGTTACTAAAGATTGATTATTACTTTATGTGTTTTTTCGTCATATTATTAGGAATTCTTGGTTAGTAATTCAGTAGATAAAACTTAAGTATAGTATTTTAGGTGCTGTTTTTTAGATTATTGTCTTAAAATTCAACCATATGACTATTTAACCAAAAAATACACTTTCATCCTATGTGAAAAAATTCAAATGACAGAATCTTAAGAGGAGAACCCAATGAATAACACTTAAGAGCATCCACAGCAGTGGAGCTAAAAATTTAGTTATTTGACACTACAAAAAGTTACTTTGTCTATTTTACCTACTCACTTTACAAAACATTTAATAGCAGTGGATCTATTTTAACTTTCAACATAATAAAATAATATAAATATCACAATAAAATAATATATCTACTATAATAAACAACAATCACAACCATTGAAACCGCTACTACTGCCACTACCGTCGCCCCCACCGCCACCGTCGCTGCCACCGACTCTTCCATCACCGCTGCCATATGATAGCAAATAATTGTCTAGTGTTAACAAGTGATTTTTTTAACTTCAAATTATACTTATACATTTTTTTTTTACTAAAACAATTTCTCAATCATCATGATATCAAATAATCATTTAGTGTAACAATAATATTTTGTTTTAACCCCAAATTATATATATGCAAATTTATCTTTTTTTCTTCTTCTTTTTTGAGAGACAAACACACACAAAGGAGAGAGAAAAAGGTTATAACATTCTACCCAAAAAAAAAAAAAAAGGTTATAACACAAAGGTACACCACAACTTCTTCACTCAAAAGCCATGATAATTGAGTTGAGTATATAAAAATAAAAAAATAATAAAAAAGTCTAAATCACAACAGTTTAAAAAATAAAGAAAGTTAGGCACAAGTTCATTAAATGATTTAAAAATAAAAGTTTAAAACCACACAAAATTATTAAAGTATATTATATTATAATATAATATAAATCCTAGCACTGTGTGTTTGGATACTGTTTATTTTGCTGAAAACTGAAAACAATAAAAAAATATTTTTCGGATTACTGTTCACAAGGAAAACATTGTTCACTTGCCTTCTTGCAGGCGCTAGGTTAGTAAAAAAAAAGAGGGCTGAAATGCAAAACGCGTCTGACGCAAACGCAAACCAAGTTGCAGACGTTTCTATCAAAAAGAAAAAAAAATAATAATAAAGAAAGCCAGATAGCAAAGACCATAGATCGGAGTTGCTGGTTTGGGCAGCCGATGTTAGCCCAGTGCTTTGGGTAGCATGCATTTTTGTGTTTTGGTGAAACTAAAATAACTATATAGTTATTTAGCTTCATTGCTGCTAATGCTCTATGTACTGTACTTAAATTTTGCTCAATTTAGTATATAATTATAAAAAAATAAAAAGGTCATATTAATGTGGTATTTCTATAAGGACAATGTTTATCTACAAAATTGGTTTTAACTTTTGACTACAATTTTACTAAATATTTTTTCATTGGAGGTGAATTTTAACAAATCTACCATCGGATTACATCTTTTTATTTTTTTATATCCTTCCTACTTGCAGAGTTTTTAGAAAATTAAAGATCAATACGTATATTATCAATAAATTGTTTAAATTGCAATTTTTTTGTAGTTTAAAATTACGCATAAAATATAAGCTTATAGATTATATAGTAAATAACATTCGATTGACACAAAATTTGACATATGTATTAAGAGCATAAATAACATGCAATTCATCGGTTAAATTTTCAAAATATGTAATAATATTTATATTATTAAGTAAGGTTGTAACCTTAAGGTACAACTAATTTTGTAACTAAACTTTGTTATTCTTAAAATATTTGTTAATTTGTTAATGAATTATTTTAGAAAAGTTTTGATATTTTAATAGAAAATATAAAAAGTTTTCCCAAAAAAATTATTTTTTTCTTTCTAAATAAAATATTTATAAAAGTATTTCATAGATTAAGCAGTTAACTTTTCCTTTATAAAATAATAATAATAATAATAATACCGGCAACCAGAAAGTCTGCTATAGTTAATACCAGTGGGAAATGATATAATAATAATTCCAATGGTTTTCCAAGGCCTTCATCAATCACTCCAGAAAGCTTCTAGAACATCATACCCTTTTTAATAGTATAAATTATAAAGTTATTGTATACTTTAGAGACCACCGAATATTTCCATCAAAAAAAAAAAAGAAACCACCGAATATGCACCCAATAAAGGGAAACATGTTCATAGAAACAACAAAATTTGTCCCCACCTAAAGGTCGTATAGTTCCAATATTTAGTTCATACCTATCTTTCTTATAAGTACCATACAAATCTCCTTCCAAGGTCCAATCCAATCAGTCTCAAACTTCAATCAGCCTGTTTTTCTGTTTATTTTTTTTGTTCTTACTCTGTTTCTTGAACCATGGAGTTGATTTCGGGTCTTCCCGAAGACATAGCTCGTGATTGTCTAATTCGTGTTTCGTATGAGCAATTCAAAACGGTTTCATCAGTTTGTAAAAGATGGATGAAAGAGGTTGAGCTCCCTGAGTTTCATCGGCTAAGGAAATCCTCCGGTCATGGCCAAAAAGTTATTGTGATGGCTCAAGCCCGAGTTGAACCAGACTGGAGTTTTGGTCTCATGAAGTGTATGATTCACCCTGCTTACAGGCTCACTGCATATGAATCCGATACATGTAATTGGAGGGAGTTGCCCCTGGCTCCTACTATGTCTAGTGGGCTGCCCATGTTTTGCCAATTGGCAGGAGTTGGGTCGGATTTGGTGGTGATGGGTGGGTGGGATCCGGAGACGTGGCGGGTCTCCAATTTGGTCTTCATCTACAATCTCGTGTCCGCCACGTGGAGGCGTGGGGCCGACATGCTAGGCGGGCCCCGGACATTCTTCGGGTGCGTGGCTGATCAAGATGGGATGGTTTATGTCGCAGGTGGCCACAATGATGAGAAGGTGGCATTGAGATCCGCGATGGCGTATGACGTGGCAAAAAATGAGTGGACCGCGTTACCTGACATGGCAATGGGGCGTGACGAGTGCAAGGCGATATTCCACGCTGGCAAGTTCCACGTCATCGGTGGCTACTATACTGAAAAGCAAGGCCGGTTCGAGAGAAGCACTGAATCGTTTGATGTTGCCACGTGGCAGTGGGGCCACGTCGAAGAGGACTTCTTAGAAGATGGCATGTGTCCCAGGACTTGTGTGGATGGTGATGACGAGGCAGTATACATGTGTAAGGGGGATGATATTGTGACAAAGGAGGGTTCCACGTGGCAATCGATAGCCAAATTACCTGCTGAGTTGTGCAATATTGCCTATGTGGCGACATGTCATGGCAAGTTGTTGGTGATTGGATCTCCAGGGTTTAGTCAGCCCAACGTCGCTTACAATTTGGAATTGAAGACTATTACATGGACAAGATTAGAGACCCCTGTTAAATTCTCTGGGCATGTTCAATCAGGGTGTTACTTGGAGATTTAACTCTCAATATTTTTGTTACATTTGCCTTTGTTTTTGTGTTTTTGTTTCTGTTTTAACTTGTATATAAATGACAGTTGAAGCTAATATAGTTTTCTTTTCTTATCTAGAGCACCAACATATTGATAGCTCAGTTTGATTCAATAGCACACCAATCCCTGGCCTCTTCAATACAAAAAAATGGCATAAACATTAAAATCTCAAAAAATAAATGAAGTCTGGTATGGAACAAAAAGATGGGCGTTCTTTATGTTCATTAACATAGTAGTCATTACAAAAGGATTTTTGGTTCAAGGCACTAATTCCAAAATTTGAAGCATTCTGAATTCTGAATTGGTCAGTGTCAAGTGGCCTTAAAACTGTTCTTATTTCCTTCCACTCCCCCAATAAATTATTGCCCCTAAATTCTTTGGCGAAAAAATTTGCCAAAGCTTTCATTGACTTTCTAATCTGACCCTTTCCGGCTTGCACTGGCAAATGAATCTTATTAATTTAGACCCAAGAGATAAACTTAAATAATTAGCAGACATTCAAATTTTATACTATGTGTTTGCATGTTGCATCATCCTCTTATTTATGTGCAAATTGATCATATTAATTTCGGATACCCAAAAGATAAACTTAAATTAGCACAAATTCAAAATTTATACTGTGATTGCAGCGTTGCATCCCTTTTATTTATTTATTATTTTTGTTGAATAAAAAAAAGAGAATCTCTGGTGCGGGTTCATTGATCCTACGTCATGTAACAATAATGAGTAATACCACGTGTACCACATGAGCCTTACTGGGGCTATCGTTCGAACCGCTCCTACCTGATTATTGGGACAAAGACTCCTACCATTAAGCCAAACCCTAGATGTGCTGCATCCCTTTTATTTATATCACTGCATTTTTGTCTTTCAATAACTACTAGGCTGGACCACATCCTGGTGTGTGCATTATTGGGAAAAGTTGCATAGAATAGAACATCCAAGCTGTTCCAAAGGAGCAAAGATTTTCTATGGTTTTATTCCCCTCTTCTTTTTTTCCACGCATGTGCTTTTGCTTGTCAACTTGTGATCTTACTTTTTGCCTAATATAAAATGGACATCATGGTCCACATGGATTCAAATATTATTATTATGATTTTTTTTTTAGAAAGGTTCAAATATTATTATTATTGATATTTTAATTCTAGGTCAAGAGATGTGAAATTGTTCAACTTTTTTTTTTCTTTTTGGGTTTTCACTTTTGGCTAAACGTGAAATTATTGAACTCTTTTCATGACATTGCTGCCCAAGTTATGAACATCAATTATTGTTTATTATTTTGCTTCTGTAAAAGTTTATGGTATTCTTTCTATTTGCTTAATAAATTGCTGTCTTATTCTTTCGTTTATAGCATAAAACCCTTATTTTTGTTTTTTACATTGTTGGATGGATTGCCGGCACTGCCAAAAGCACCAAGATTCCTGGATTTGACCACCATATAGAGATGGAAGGCCACAAAAACTAATCAATAATACATAGAGTATGTTATCTTTTACTTCGCTGACAGATTCAACAGACTTGCTCATCCACTAACATAGTTACTTGACCAGTTTAGCAAAAAAAAGAAAAAAAAGAAGTTACTTGACCAAATTTTTGTTTAGTCAATAAATGTACAATAAAAAAGAATTGATTCCAGAAGTTTAAGTGAAACATCTAGTTATTTCTTGTTGAAATTAGTGAAGTTAATAGAGTTTTTATTTGGTACCTAATGGCAATGTTCTCTTTGTTCTCTCTCTTCACGTAATAGTGAGATTTAATAATTAAATTTATGGTGAAATTCACCAATTATGTGAGAAGAATGACTATTGTCCTAAGTATTGAATAGTAATTAAATTTTTTTTTTCATGACTCTAAATTGGTGAGATGGTTTCTTAATTTGGGATTAAAAAAAAAGGAAAGAGATCAGTGGCTTGTTAGCTTATTTATCACTTGCAACAATAAAAAACAAAGGTTATGTTTGATCTCTTAAATTTGAGTAGTTCAACTTTCACTTGCTAGTGTTTTCAATAGAAATATCCACAGTTCAAATCTTCACACTCTCAACTATCAAAGCAGCAACCTCATGTGAGAGAGCATGAGGTTTGTCATGTAACATTTTATTAGAGTAGTTTTACATTTTAGTTTTCTACATTAACTTCTTCTCATTGTATTCCAAACAATGGTATGTTGTTTTAAATTAGCCAAACAACTTAAATCTTTAATATTCCTTTATTACTTTAAATGTTTCAGATAGATTCAATGGATATATAACTTTTCTCTTTTTTGCATAAGAACTAAGTTCAATGTAGAATGCAAGGGTTGGATTAAATGGATTGAGTATTATGGTTATTTGTCTCTACACATTTGTCCAACCAAGTATAAATAGCAACCTCCTTAAAAGTTGTCCTTCAATAACAACGTTTAATGTAGAATTGCAAGAGTCAGATTACATTTATCCAATCAAGCATAAATAGCAACCTCCTTAAGAGTTTTCCTTCAAGATAGATGGGATGATTTTTAAAGAACAAGGCGGGAGCATAATTTTGATTTGAGATGATAATGAGTCGCTCATCGCAACATTGAGTTGCAAAAGGTAAGCAATTCGAATTTGGAGGAGGCAAAACTAGCAGGCAGCAGCTATCCAAACTATTAATTTTGCAATTGAGACAGATGTAAGAGATATGAGAGATTTAATATATGTTATTGACAAGCTTCGATTTAAGGATGAAGCTAATTCATGGCGGGAATTTATGTTGGAAAATATAGCAATATAAACAAGTTTTGATTCAACAAAGTAAACCCCAAAAATTAGCAATAACCAAAAAAGAAAAAAGAAAAGAAAAGAAAAAAAGATAGAATTAGAAAGATCTCACAAACTATAAAGTCACTCAAATAATGTTATCCTTAAAGGTTATTTTGTGCTACTCGAAGTAGAACTCAGTGCGAATGGTTCACTTGGGCAAACAATCCCTTTAGGATTAGACTATAGTAATTTCTTCAAATTGAACACACACCCAAGCAAGAAGAACATAGTGGGAGAAGAAAAAGAACTGACCACATTAATGCCCAATGGGTTGGGCTTTAAATTTGGGCTAGAAGGAAAGAGATAAGGCCTAAGAAAGGTAGGACAAAGCCAAGCCCAAGCCCAAGCTCAAGTCCAATACCTAGCACATTATTTTTCAAGTTATCACTTAAGTTGTGCAATGGTTTATAAAAAAAAAAAAAAAACTCATCTCTAACCAATGTGGAACACAAAGCACAATGTTAAGTGTTTGAAACATAGCCCACACCAACAAGTTATGGTAGATACGGCAATATTAAGAAGAAGTATTAAGCATGGTCATAAAGATAATTTCATATAGTAAAAAGATAGTTTTATTTATTTATATATAAAATATTTTAAAATAAATTTATATACTGTACCCATACATTACACGGGACATTGGCTAGTTATATAAGATTATAAATAACAAATTACACCCTCTAATTTTGCCTAAAATTCAATTCGGTCCTCTAACATCACTTTCATTTAATTTAGTTTTATTAATTTTCAACTTTGTTGTGGGTTTCAGTTAACTCAACTATTAAAGTTTTTGATGGTTGAATAAAAGATCTATAATTCAATCTTCGCTTACACCAGAAACTGAATGATGTTTTGCCCTGATGATAAAGTACTATCATAGCAGATGTCATATGATAAAGTACTATCATAGCAGATGTCAACTTGATGCCTAACTGCACTGTGACCCACATATTTCGGGAAGCTAATAGATGTGCGGATATTATGGCTAAAATGGGAACAGATCTAGTTTCTGGCTTCCAAATTTTGTATGAACCACCGCCTGTGGTGGATAATGCGCTAGCTTTTGACAAAACTGAGCTATTTTGTAATAGATTGGTTATTTAATGTTAATTCCCTTCCGCTGTTTACCCAAAAAAAAAAAAAAAAGTATTTAAAACGTTATAATTTAGTCATTTCGTTATTGACGGGCATAGGTGGTGCCATGCTTATGTTGCCCATCTGTCGTGGTTATATTTCTTACTTTCATCTAGATCAAGAAAAAAAAAATCTTACTTTCGTGATTAACGGGGGCATAAGTGGTTTTTTATTGGGCACCACGTTGAGCCCAATGATATATGGGCTGCAGCATGGGGTGCAAAGCTCATCAAGTCAGAAATGGCCCAAATAGCAACCCACTTGCCATTCTGGTTCCGGAATCTGGATTCTGGAGAGATCTTATCAAGTTGTGTTCAATTTTTTTGATTGTTTGTTTTGTTGATATCAGCTCATATTACCATAGTAGAGGAGCTTTGTGTCCCAATTCGTAATGTCACATATGCAACCCACATCATATTACTATGGTAGCAAGGCTTTGTGTTTTATTCTCAAATACACAGCTTTGTGGTTACACAACTTTCTATTTTTATAAATAGTAACAATGATTTTTTATTTTATTTTTTTAAGTTAAGAATTATTTATGATTTTTTAAAAAAAAATTTTTGCTAACCATATAAAAAGAGCTAAGAGGTTCTATCTACAGTAATTTTCGCTTCATCTAGTTTTGGTTCTTTTGAGTGGGGAGAGATTACAGAACCTGAGATCATCAGTGATTTTCATGGAAAAGATAATCCATGCCAAGGATAAAGAAATTTCCAGACTCTAACCATCAATTAAATTAATGCTCAAGTTGGTATTTCTTTTCCCCACCACTCCTCAAAACTTCTTTTTCCTTTCCATGGGTAAGATTTTTATATGGGTTTCTTTAATTATTTGTAGCTCACGTATCTATTTGGTAAAAAAAAGAAAAAAAATTCATTGTTTTTTCCAATTCAATTAGTAATAGTAATTGATATTTGACATGTTCATGCTATTACCTTTTAATTTTTGCTATTCAACTAGCGATTATGGACTGGGTGTGATTGTGTCATTGAGTTCATGACAGCTTGTCCACAATGTGTTGATGGGTTGTTTGTCCAACAATCCTTTAAGTACTTTAGTCTTCTTGTTTACGCTCCCTTTGTTAGATCATGTCTTCATCTGTGATGTACAACATCTTGGCCACTAAGAGTCACAAAATTTTTGAACATACTGAATTGCCAAGTCTTGTCAATTTTTTTGGTTTTGGTTTTTTTTTTTTTCTCCATAAATTTTATCAATTTGAAAACGGAATTATTACACTTCAGAACACTCTGCAAGGCTGCATCTACAACAAAGAACAAACTAACTTTATGCTGCTTTACTAGACCAGAAACATATAGCCTATCAACCAAAAGAAACTATCAGATTTTCTATGAAAAACCCGGAAAAACATATTAATTAGTAAAAAAAAATGCAATTTAATGGAGTGAAAAAGAGCAACAAACCCTTATTTGCCTTAAGCCAGCAAGATTTCACATGGTCAGAACACCTAGAGTTGTCCACGAGAAACTAAGAAAACTAAACATAATAGCTAAACACATAAAATGTAAGATGATAAGGAAGTCAATATTCTTTATGGATGGTTGCAATTATTTGATGAAAAGCTTCAATTGCAGCATATGATAAGATTCACTGCAAAAAATTAGTATTGTGACATTATCTTAGCAAAATTCAGTTGTTGATTGATTGTTGGAATATTTGTAATAAATTTTTTTTTTTGGAGATAAAAGATCGAATTGTATTGATATAACAAGAATAGTGATACAGATACAACACTAGGACCTTTACGAACCATACAGGTATAAAGACAACAAAAATGAGGTAACACTTGAAAGGCTCCAAACAGAGACATTACAAAAAACAATACCTGTGAGCAACCCCAAAGTAAGACCGAAACATCTGTTTAGGAGTATTCTTTGAGCTGCATTGAAATGCTGGTACTCTGTCAAAAACCCATGGCCCCAAGGCCCTCAACTAGTATGGCTTTCGGTCGGATTGGAGTTGAACTTCATCAAAATAGAATTTATTGGGAACATTCCATGGAGCCCAAGCCCAAGCTGTGGTTACCCAAGTCTCAAACCAATGTCAAGAAAAGAATATCTATATTTTATTACATTCTTCTTGGTTTGTACTCTAAATTTTGTAAAAGCTTTTGTAAATTATCGATGAAACTACTTTTTTTTTTTTTTTTTTTGAAGAAATCGATGAAATTAATTGTCAAAATTAGATAATAAATCACATAAGTAGAAACTCATTTTTGAAATCAATCCCAGTCTTTTTTGAAAATCGAAATCAAAACGTCCATCCAACCACAATTCATTGGTTTCAAATCTCAAACAAAAGCTACAACTGTAACACATTTACACAATTACACCAAGGACACACATTTGCACTAACCACGTTACATAGTGTACATTATAAGCCATGCAAAGGATAATTTCCAATCAAAATAACACTAACAAACTCCAATTATTTGGCAACTCTAATTGGTTACTCTATTCTAATCAACCCTATCTGGGTATAACAAAGAAAAAACTAAACAAGTCCAGAGTAGAAACTTTTAAGAAGCCGCTGCTCTCCCATGTAAAATAATTAATTTAAAAAAATTTCCCATGTAAATTCATTATCGAATACCATTTCACGAGTATCTATGAGTTTCCTAGACAATTTTCCAATTGAAATTTCAAGGAACAGTTCCAGTCATCAACCAACGAAAGAAAACAACAGATACCACTTCCATCTACTATAACTTTCTGTGTGGTTAATGCAATCATAAAGAAACACTAAATTACTATAATAGAGGAGGCAAAAGAAAACCCACCAAAAATAATAATAACAACAACAATAATAATAATTAAAAAAAACTGATAGTAAGTCCAAAATTTTCTTTTTGAGAATAAGTAAGTCCAAAATTCTAAATAGCCTTACAATCATCCTAATTAAGTAAAACCCATTTCCTAAAAAAAAAAAAAAAAAAGTAAAACCCATTTGATATTTTACCCATTTTAATTTCCTACACTCGGGAAAAAAAATGCCATTGAAAAATTCTAGTATATTCCATGATCAGAAACATTCCTTTAATGCAGTGATCAACAACCATGTCTTCATGTGTCAACAAAAAAAAAAACCATGTCTTCCCCAAAAGATAAAATAAAAAACAAACTGAAATAATTGTTTTTTTTTTTTTTTTCTTTCCCTGCATATTATTTTGCAACCAAATGAAAAACCCAAAACAAAAGCAAACCTCAAGAACAGAGGAATTATTAGAGTGAATATGAGGCTAGAGCTTCCGAAACATGTCGTGGCTACGGTATACGGCTTCAGGAGTGGTGGGCCAGCCGATGAGAGCCTAGAAAGGCCCACATGAGTAACCCAAACAGGGAAAGTAGTGGAAACACCACCAAGTACAGCAGGTTTCGCCGGTGGAAGTGGGAGAGAAAGAGAGAAACTCAAATTTGGTGAAGCATAAGTGAAAAAAGAAAAGAGAAACGGGAGAAATAGAGAAGCACGCGGATTGCCAGCGTGTCAAATTTATGAACCTTTGGATTAAATGAACGGTTGATCTCAATCCCCGCTTTACCATGATTTTTTTTTGTTTTTTCCTATGCCCAAAAAGAAAGAATACTTTTGCACTAATTAACAAAAGCAATATATTTAAAGGATAAGAGTTTAAATTCAATATTGCCAATAACGAATGAAGTGAAGAGCACTAGAAATAGTGGTACTAAATAGCTATATAGCTATTTTTAGTTTCACTAAAACTCAAAATGTACCCTGCAATAGTAGAGCCAAAGTTATATTTTTTGGCTCCATAGCTACAGTGCACAACTATTTTTGACTGTGCACTTAGCTGAAAGGTATAAAAAAAAAAATTATTTTGCATTCACACTACTTTTCTTATTTTTCTTCTTTCTTCTGCATTTCATGTTCCTCTCTTCGTGTCTCTCTCCTCACTACCTCTCCATCTGCTTCTTTCTTCTTCTACAGACCTATCGCCGATCTGCATGAGCCCAGCCGCCACAGACCCATCGTCGTTGACCCACGCTCGGGTGCCGACCAACGCCGACCCATCTCGACTTCTCTTCTCTGTTTTCGGCATTTGTGCTTGTGTTTCAGAGTGGATTTCGGGCTAAGTTTCGGGCTGTGCTTATGTTTCGGGCATGGGTTTTGGTATGGGTTTGTGTTTCGGTCTAATTTTTCTGCTTTCTTTTTTTGTTCTTATTCACTAGTTTTGATGGGCACTAGTTACAGTGGCGGGGTTGTGGCTGTGTAGTGATTTCTATGGCTTTGATGGTGGTTGTGGTTGTGGTTGTGTTTTGGTGGTTGGATGAAATATTATTTTATTGTAGTGTCACTACAACAAAAAATGTCTATTACATCAAGTGTTAATACAACAAAATATGTATATAGTAGTTTTAGATAAAATATCGCATCTACAAGTTAAAATGATTGCAATAGTAACTTAAAAGTGTTAAATTATTGCATCAACAATAATAAGTTGCAATAACTTTTAATTTTCAGCTGCAATAGAAACTTTAATATATTAGGAAAAATTGCTGCAATAACTTAAAATGAAAGAATTGTTGCAATAAATTGATACCAATTGTTTTTGCAATTTATTGCAACGAAAATTTTGAATTAATAGTTTATTGCAACAAAGTTATCATTGCAATAATTTGATATTAATTCATTTACAATCTTTTAAAATCCTCTGCCAACTCCGAAAAATATTTGCAGCTCAATTTGACACTAAATAAGTCAGTCAACGATGTTGAGGCAACATAACTAAGAACTTCTGTCCACAAATCATTTGGAAGAGAAGATTTAATAGAAGAAGAATAAAACTTTCTCTTGTAACTTGTTGTTCTCACTATATCAAAAAATGTCTATTACATCAAGTGTTAATACAACAAAATATGTATATAGTAGTTTTAGACAAAATGTCACATCTACAAGTTAAAATGGTTGCAATAGTACTTAAAAGTGTTAAATTATTGCATCAACAATAATAAGTTGCAATAACTTATAATTTTCAGCTGCAATAGAAGTTTTAATATATTACAAAAAATTGTTGCAATAACTTAAAATGAAAGAATCGTTGCAAGAAATTGATAACAATTGTTTTTGCAATTTATTGCAATGAAAATTTTGAATTAATAGCTTATTGCAACGAAGTTACTATTGAAATAATTTGATATTAATTCTTTTGCAATTTATTACAATCTTTTAAAATCCTTTGCCAACTCTGAAAAATATTTGCAGCTCAATTTGACATTGAATAAGTTAGTCAACAATGTTGAGGCAACATAACTAAGAACTTCTGTCCACAAATCATTTGGAAGAGAAGATTAATGGAAGAAGAATAAGACTTTCTCTTGTAACTTGTTGTTTGATATTATTTTATTGTGTTAAAAGCTAAAAAAAACCACTGCTGTTGGATGTGAGAAGGTAAAATAGATAAAGTGACTTTTTGTGGTGCTAAAAAACTAAAAATTTGGCTCCACTGCTGTGGATGCTCATAAGCCCAATCACAAGGATTTAAAAGGCAACAATTCAAAAGTACTCTATCAGCCCAATAACAAGGATTTAAAAAGCTAACACTTTCATCCCATTAACATAAAATATCTCTCTAATCTCCTCATCCTCCATCATCATCATTTTCTCCACTGTCAGAGACTCCGCCTCCGCCTCTGCCTCCTCCACTACCACCACCTCCACCGCTGCCTCCTCTGCCACGAGGGCATCCATATTGTCTAAGGTACGTCATATCTTCCAACATCTGGAGGACATGGGGCAGCATTTTCAAGACTGCGTCTGCAATAATTTCAAGCTTAGTTGAGTTGTTATCAACCTTTGATCCCATTTCGATGTTATCAAGCCCCAACAGAGCCTTGCGTATCTCTTCTTTAGCCTCTCTGAGGTTTTTCTTTTTGTCCACTAAATGATAAATCCTCCCAACACTTTTGAGTCCCAATTCCGTCATTCCCTCGTATACACCAAATTTGGACAGTCTGTTGAATAGTTTGTCCTTATCACCTAACAATACAATACAACCAAATCAGAATTCAATAAAAATATAATGAATATAATTAAAAAAAAAGAAGAAATCATTTATATACATGATTTGGTTTATTATGCAACATTCTTATACTCAGTATGATACATTGTAAAACAGAGCAAGCGTATATACATTAAAACCTACACTTCTTCCACCCAACCAACCATACTTTGTATCATACATTGTAAAACAGAGCAAGCGTATATACATTACTAACGATATCAAACATGAAATAAAATAATCCAAATACGAAAAAATAGAGACGAAAAATCATGTACCTCTTGATTTCTTAATTTAGCCAACCTCTCTTCAATCTTAGTCTTAGCATTGTAACTTTCACCATAGTACATTGTTATCCACTTTTTTTCTTCTCTAAGTACTTCTCACCATACAACATCTTCATAAATTTGGATAAGCAACATCTAAATACTATATTGAATTTTATAATCTCAATATCTCAAATTGATAGAATAAAAAAATATAATAATAATTTTATTTAATTACCCAAGTCATTACTATCAACCCAAAAAACAATTAAAAAACTACTATTTTTCTAATTACTATTCTAAAACCATATTTGCAGGAAACACAAACTCTGAAAAGAATAAAGCTTCTATTGACTCTAGTCATAAAAACTATTTGATTGACTATAGTATAGTAGTATAGGTTATTTCTAAAAAGAAGTATAGTAGTATAGGCTATAGACCGGATCCTAAAGTGTACAAGTGTTTTAAGCTTTTATGGGCCGGATCCTAATGGATATAATTAAAAAAAAAAAATCATTTATATTCATGATTTGGTTTATAATGCAACATTACTTATACTCTGTATGATACATTGTAAAACAAAGCGAGCATATACAAATTAAAACCTACACTTCTTCCACCCAACCAACCATACTCTGTATCATACATTGCAAAATAGAGCAAGAGTAAACACATTACTAACGATATCAAATAGGAAATAAAATAATCGAAAAAACGAAAAAACAGAGACGAAAAATCATGTACCTCTCGATTTTCTTAATTTGGCCAACCTCTCTTCAATCTCAATCTTAGCATTGTAACTTTTTTTTTTTTTGGTAAACCGATGCTGAAATAGATTAAGTACTAATAAGTCTGTTACAAAAAAGCTTGGCTTTGTCAAAAGCTAGCAAATCCTCCACCACAGGCAGTGGGTTAGCAAAATTAACAAAATCCGATGAAAGGGTGGCTCCAAACTTAGCCAATGCATGAGCACATTGGTTTGCCTCCCTGAAAATGTGTTGGACAGTTGTACTATGGAATTTCTTCAATAGGGTCCTGCAATCACCAAGCAAAGGCTCTAGCATGAGATTATTAATCGAGTAATTATTGAGAAGTAAAACAATAAGCTCAGCATCAAGCTCTACACAAAGGTCAGCAATTCTAAGTTGAGAAGCTAGCGTGAGTCCATCCTTTAAAGCTCATAACTTTGCCATGACTCCAGAAGTTATTCCTAGTGATCTAGCAAATCACATTAGCATTGTAACTTTCACCATAGTACATTGTTATCCACTTTTTTTTCTTCTCCAAGTACTTCTCACCGTACAAAATTTTCATAAATTTGGTTAAGCAATATCTAAATACTATATTGAATTTTATAATCTCAATATCTCAAATTGATAGAATAAAAAAATATAATAATAATTTTATTTAATTACCCAAGTCATTACTATCAACCCAAAAAACAATTAAAAAACTACTATTTTTCTAATTATTACTATTTTAAAATCATATTTGCCAGAAACACAAACTCTGACAAACATAAAGCTTCTATTGACTCTAGTCATAAAGCCTATTTTATTGATTCTAGTATAGTAGTATAGGTTATTTCTAAAAAGAAGTATAGTAGTATAGGCTATAGATCGGATCCTAAAGTGTACAGGTGTTCTAAGCTTTTATGGGCCGGATCCTAATGAATATAATTTTCAAAAAAAAAAAAAAAAAAAAATCATTTATATTCATGATTTGGTTTATTATGCAACATTACTTATACTTTGTATGATACATTGTAAAACAGAGCAAGCGTATACACATTAAAACCTACACTTCTTCCACCCAACCAACCATACATTGTAAAACTAAGCAAGAGTATGCACATTACTAACGATATCAAACAGGAAATAAAATAATCGAAATACGAAAAAAAAAAAGACGAAAAATCATGTACCTCCCGATTTTCTTAATTTGGCCAACCTCTCTTCAATCTCAGTCTTAGCATTGCAACTTTCACCATAGTACATTGTTATCCACTTTTTTTTCTTCTCCAAGTACTTCTCACCGTACGAAATTTTCATAAATTCCGTTAAGCAATATCTAAATACTATATTGAATTTTATAATCTCAATATCTCAAATTGATAGAATAAATTTTTTTTTTTTAAATTTAATTACCCAAGTCATTACTATCAATTAAAAAACTACTATTTTCTAATTACTATTCTAAAACCATATTTGCAGGAAACACAAACTCTGAAAAGTATAAAACTTCTATTGACAATAGTCATAAAAACTATTTTATTGACTCTAGTATAGTAGTATAGGTTGTTTCTAAAAAAGAAGAAGAAGTATAGTAGTATAGGCTATAGATCGGATCCTAAAGTGTACAGGTGTTCTAAGCTTTTATGGGCCGGATCCTAATGAATATAATTTTCAAAAAAAAAAAAAATCACTTATATTCATGATTTGGTTTATTATGCAACATTACTTATACTTTGTATGATACATTGTAAAACAGAGCAAGCGTATACACATTAAAACCTACACTTCTTCCACCCAACCAACCATACTCTGTATCATACATTGTAAAACTGAGCAAGAGTATGCACATTACTAACGATATCAAACAGGAAATAAAATAATCGAAATACGAAAAAAAAAAGACGAAAAATCATGTACCTCCCGATTTTCTTAATTTGGCCAACCTCTCTTCAATCTCAGTCTTAGCATTGCAACTTTCACCATAGTACATTGTTATCCACTTTTTTTTCTTCTCCAAGTACTTCTCACCGTACGAAATTTTCATAAATTGGGTTAAGCAATATCTAAATACTATATTGAATTTTATAATCTCAATATCTCAAATTGATAGAATAAATTTTTTTTTTTTTTTAATTTAATTACCCAAGTCATTACTATCAATTAAAAAACTACTATTTTCTAATTACTATTCTAAAACCATATTTGCAGGAAACACAAACTCTGAAAAGTATAAAACTTCTATTGACAATAGTCATAAAAACTATTTTATTGACTCTAGTATAGTAGTATAGGTTGTTTCTAAAAAAGAAGAAGAAGTATAGTAGTATAGGCTATAGATCGGATCCTAAAGTGTACAGGTGTTCTAAGCTTTTATGGGCCGGATCCTAATGAATATAATTTTCAAAAAAAAAAAAAAATCACTTATATTCATGATTTGGTTTATTATGTAACATTACTTATACTTTGTATGATACATTGTAAAACAGAGCAAGCGTATACACATTAAAACCAACACTTCTTCCACCCAACCAACCATACTCTGTATCATACATTGTAAAACTGAGCAAGAGTATGCACATTACTAACGATATCAAACAGGAAATAAAATAATCGAAATACGAAAAAAAAAAAGACGAAAAATCATGTACCTCCCGATTTTCTTAATTTGGCCAACCTCTCTTCAATCTCAGTCTTAGCATTGCAACTTTCACCATAGTACATTGTTATCCACTTTTTTTTCTTCTCCAAGTACTTCTCACCGTACGAAATTTTCATAAATTTGGTTAAGCAATATCTAAATACTATATTGAATTTTATAATCTCAATATCTCAAATTGATAGAATAAATTTTTTTTTTTTTAATTTAATTACCCAAGTCATTACTATCAATTAAAAAACTACTATTTTCTAATTACTATTCTAAAACCATATTTGCAGGAAACACAAACTCTGAAAAGTATAAAACTTCTATTGACAATAGTCATAAAAACTATTTTATTGACTCTAGTATAGTAGTATAGGTTGTTTCTAAAAAAAAAGAAGAAGTATAGTAGTATAGGCTATAGATCGGATCCTAAAGTGTACAGGTGTTCTAAGCTTTTATGGGCCGGATCCTAATGAATATAATTTTCAAAAAAAAAAAAAAATCACTTATATTCATGATTTGGTTTATTATGCAACATTACTTATACTTTGTATGATACATTGTAAAACAGAGCAAGCGTATACACATTAAAACCTACACTTCTTCCACCCAACCAACCATACTCTGTATCATACATTGTAAAACTGAGCAAGAGTATGCACATTACTAACGATATCAAACAGGAAATAAAATAATCGAAATACGAAAAAAAAAAGACGAAAAATCATGTACCTCCCGATTTTCTTAATTTGGCCAACCTCTCTTCAATCTCAGTCTTAGCATTGCAACTTTCACCATAGTACATTGTTATCCACTTTTTTTTCTTCTCCAAGTACTTCTCACCGTACGAAATTTTCATAAATTCCGTTAAGCAATATCTAAATACTATATTGAATTTTATAATCTCAATATCTCAAATTGATAGAATAAATTTTTTTTTTTTTTAATTTAATTACCCAAGTCATTACTATTAATTAAAAAACTACTATTTTCTAATTACTATTCTAAAACCATATTTGCAGGAAACACAAACTCTGAAAAGTATAAAACTTCTATTGACAATAGTCATAAAAACTATTTTATTGACTCTAGTATAGTAGTATAGGTTGTTTCTAAAAAAGAAGAAGAAGTATAGTAGTATAGGCTATAGATCGGATCCTAAAGTGTACAGGTGTTCTAAGCTTTTATGGGCCGGATCCTAATGAATATAATTTTCAAAAAAAAAAAAAAATCACTTATATTCATGATTTGGTTTATTATGCAACATTACTTATACTTTGTATGATACATTGTAAAACAGAGCAAGCGTATACACATTAAAACCTACACTTCTTCCACCCAACCAACCATACTCTGTATCATACATTGTAAAACTGAGCAAGAGTATGCACATTACTAACGATATCAAACAGGAAATAAAATAATCGAAATACGAAAAAAAAAAGACGAAAAATCATGTACCTCCCGATTTTCTTAATTTGGCCAACCTCTCTTCAATCTCAGTCTTAGCATTGCAACTTTCACCATAGTACATTGTTATCCACTTTTTTTTCTTCTCCAAGTACTTCTCACCGTACGAAATTTTCATAAATTCCGTTAAGCAATATCTAAATACTATATTGAATTTTATAATCTCAATATCTCAAATTGATAGAATAAATTTTTTTTTTTTTTAATTTAATTACCCAAGTCATTACTATTAATTAAAAAACTACTATTTTCTAATTACTATTCTAAAACCATATTTGCAGGAAACACAAACTCTGAAAAGTATAAAACTTCTATTGACAATAGTCATAAAAACTATTTTATTGACTCTAGTATAGTAGTATAGGTTGTTTCTAAAAAAGAAGAAGAAGTATAGTAGTATAGGCTATAGATCGGATCCTAAAGTGTACAGGTGTTCTAAGCTTTTATGGGCCGGATCCTAATGAATATAATTTTCAAAAAAAAAAATCATTTATATACATGATTTGGTTTATTATTCAACATTACTTATACTCTGTATGATATATTGTAAAACAAAGCAAGCGTATACATATTAAAACCTACACTTCTTCCACCCAACCAACCATACTCTGTATCATACATTGTAAAACAAAGCAAGCGTATACACATTACTAACGATATCAAACATGAAATAAAATAATCCAAATATGAAAAAACAGAGACGAAAAATCATTTACCTCTCAATTTTCTTAATTTAGCTAACCTCTCTTCAATCTCAGTCTTAGCATTGTAACTTTCACCATAGTACATTATTATCCACTTTTTTTTCTTCTCTAAGTACTTCTCACTGTACAACATCTTCATAAATTTGATTAAGCAATATCTAAATACTATATTGAATTTTATAATCTCAATATCTCAAATTGATAGAATAAATTTTTTTTTTTTTTAATTTAATTACCCAAGTCATTACTATCAATTAAAAAACTACTATTTTCTAATTACTATTCTAAAACCATATTTGCAGGAAACACAAACTCTGAAAAGTATAAAACTTCTATTGACAATAGTCATAAAAACTATTTTATTGACTCTAGTATAGTAGTATAGGTTGTTTCTAAAAAAAAGAAGAAGTATAGTTGTATAGGCTATAGATAGGATCCTAAAGTGTACAGGTGTTCTAAGCTTTTATGGGCCGGATCCTAATGAATATAATTTTCAAAAAAAAAAACAAATCACTTATATTCATGATTTGGTTTATTATGCAACATTACTTATACTTTGTATGATACATTGTAAAACAGAGCAAGCGTATACACATTAAAACCTACACTTCTTCCACCCAACCAACCATACTCTGTATCATACATTGTAAAACTGAGCAAGAGTATGCACATTACTAACGATATCAAACAGGAAATAAAATAATCGAAATACGAAAAAAAAAAAGACGAAAAATCATGTACCTCCCGATTTTCTTAATTTGGCCAACCTCTCTTCAATCTCAGTCTTAGCATTGCAACTTTCACCATAGTACATTGTTATCCACTTTTTTTTCTTCTCCAAGTACTTCTCACCGTACGAAATTTTCATAAATTCCGTTAAGCAATATCTAAATACTATATTGAATTTTATAATCTCAATATCTCAAATTGATAGAATAATTTTTTTTTTTTTTTAATTTAATTACCCAAGTCATTACTATCAATTAAACAAACTACTATTTTCTAATTACTATTCTAAAACCATATTTGCAGGAAACACAAACTCTGAAAAGTATAAAACTTCTATTGACAATAGTCATAAAAACTATTTTATTGACTCTAGTATAGTAGTATAGGTTGTTTCTAAAAAAGAAGAAGAAGTATAGTAGTATAGGCTATAGATCGGATCCTAAAGTGTACAGGTGTTCTAAGCTTTTATGGGCTGGATCCTAATGAATATAATTTTCAAAAAAAAAAAAAAATCACTTATATTCATGATTTGGTTTATTATGCAACATTACTTATACTTTGTATGATACATTGTAAAACAGAGCAAGCGTATACACATTAAAACCTACACTTCTTCCACCCAACCAACCATACTCTGTATCATACATTGTAAAACTGAGCAAGAGTATGCACATTACTAACGATATCAAACAGGAAATAAAATAATCGAAATACGAAAAAAAAAAGACGAAAAATCATGTACCTCCCGATTTTCTTAATTTGGCCAACCTCTCTTCAATCTCAGTCTTAGCATTGCAACTTTCACCATAGTACATTGTTATCCACTTTTTTTTCTTCTCCAAGTACTTCTCACCGTATGAAATTTTCATAAATTCCGTTAAGCAATATCTAAATACTATATTGAATTTTATAATCTCAATATCTCAAATTGATAGAATAATTTTTTTTTTTAATTTAATTACCCAAGTCATTACTATCAATTAAACAAACAATTAAAAAACTACTATTTTCTAATTACTATTCTAAAACCATATTTGCAGGAAACACAAACTCTGAAAAGCATAAAGCTTGACTCTAGTCATAAAAACTATTTTATAAGGGCATGATATATAGGCCTAACCTATTAACTTCTGCATACCCGAGAACTATGAGCCCAATAGCAGGTAGTGGGCCACACTGATTCAGAAATCAACTATAAAACGGGGACCAGGCTGGTCAATAAAGATAATGCCTTAAGGGAATCGCCTGCTAAGAATCAATTGGCAGTGGGCGCAAGTTTCAAGACAATCACATTTGTCTTGAGAAGTGGGTCCCATCTCGTCAAGAATATATCCCAGAGGGGCCCCACCAACATAAAAAACCTCCTCCATCATCATGACAATCCTAAGGGAAGTCTATAAATAAGGGACAAAGGAGTGAGAAAGAGGGTTGGAAAAATTAGGGTGAGAGAGACACATGAAAGAAAATTGTGAGAATCAATTAAAGAGGAGAAGCTCACTTCTAAGCTTGAGCCTCCTCGGGGAACAAACATAGGGTAGAGGAATACGGGCTAGGCCAGAAGCTCTCTCAGTTAGGCTCTTAGATTGGCCTCAGGGGGTTATCCCATTGTAGGAAACTCTTCACCCATGTTATACAAGTAAATTGGGGGCCTGACCTCAAAGCTCACAAGGCATGTTGGTATAGTTAACGGTAACACTTAACTAAAGGGTAACGGAGGACTGAATTGACAAAATTTGAAACTTAGAAGACCGGAATGACAAAATTGAAACTTAGAGGACCGAAATGACAAAAGTTGAAACTTAGAAGGTCAATTTTGGATTTTAGCTTGCAAATTATAAAGAAAAAAAATGAAAATAAATATTTAGCTTAAGAAGAAAGTGAAACAAACATTTCATTAGATCTCATTTTTTATAATCTTTCCGTGTATAGCACAATTTAGTGACTAGTTATTATTATTACTGTTACTATCCTTGTTATTATAATTATTATCATTTAAACACAGTTTTGTGACCTGGAAGCTCCAGGTTCCAATTTTATTGCTTTCATTTATTTATTTATTTATCAATTGATTCATAAAGTGATGGCCTAACAATATGGGTAACAATATTGCCATTACCCAAAATTTACCCGCAGCCAAACAAAAGATGGTTCGGGTTGGCTCAAGCCCATTCCCTTTTCTTCCTGGGCCCAAAGTAGTTCAATTTTTCCTGGCCATGTCAAGTATTTGGGGCTTCTAGGATGTACTAGGAATTTGGGAAGCTGTTGGTTCAGTGGTGAAACCACTTTAATCTAAATTCTGGTTAAAATTATTTTTAATTAACATTCGGTCTATCCATACTAGTCAGTCTAGTCTACAAGTTGTTTTAGTTAACTTCCAAATTGTTTAAGAGTTCCTTTTACCTCTCTCTTGAGTGTTTGTTTCTCAAAAAAGAAAAGAATAGATAATCGTCTCCCATTACTTAAGAGAGTGTGTTGCATTTAATATAACTTGCTCCATCCTCCCGTAAAAGTTGTCATGACTTTTGAGTGGAGTTGTGGTGTGTCTTTGTGTTAGAATCCATTTTTCTTTTTCTTGTGTGTATGTGTGTTTGTCTCTCAAAAAAAGAAGTTGTTTATAGGAGCTTAGGGTCATTTTCAAAATATGATAATTTGGAAATAATTGTTGTGTTATTTCTTAAACATGGTGATATTTAAAAAGAAAAAGGAAACAAATGATGAGGTTAAAAACAGATGAAAAGTTGATCAAATCAAAAAATTACCAGGAAGCTCCTAAAGTATCAGTATTGATAAAGTACCACTTTTCAATCTTTATTTATTTATTTAATTTTTTATTTTTGAGATAAAAGATAGAAGTATTGTCAATAAATAAGTAAGGAAGTATGCAAAAAAGAAGACCCAATTGTAAACACCAGCCCACTTAGGAGGGAATTTGCAGGATAGCGCAGTAGGGAGAAAGAATATAACAAGTTAACACATGTTTGTAAGGATTTTGGAA
The DNA here is from genome assembly GCA_019022515.1 of Quercus aquifolioides. Classification (NCBI taxonomy): domain Eukaryota; kingdom Viridiplantae; phylum Streptophyta; class Magnoliopsida; order Fagales; family Fagaceae; genus Quercus; species Quercus aquifolioides. The sequence goes on along the minus strand of CM032328.1, from coordinate 27,628,542 downwards.
ACTAGCATCTCGAGTTTTAAAAACTCGAGATCGAAGACAAAAATCGAGTTTGAGAGACTCGAGTTCCAAAAGGAGAAGAAGAGAAGGAAAAGAAGATCTGGATCAAAAGAGAAAACTGGATCTGAAGAAGATGGAGGACGCAGTACTGAGATAGCACGACGAAGAACGCGTTGGCTGGATCGTTGATGACGGTGGTGGCGAGCAAACAAAGCGTCGCGGAGATGAGTGTTGGTGAATCGCGGTAGGTTTTTTTCACCGGAATTCGAAGACGGTGCCCTTAGGGCGGGTGACGTTGACGGAAGGATTGGCATGGACGTAGACGTTGTAGAGGTTTTTGGAAAGGGCATTTTGGAAAAACTGCTGCTAGAGAGGGGCGAAGTGGAGGTCGGAGTTGGTGAGGAAGAGGAAAGTGATCTTGAGTTTGGGGTTTTTGGAGGAGAGGTGGGAGAATGTGTTGGAGGGGTTGGAGAGAGAGGCGGCGCGGTTGAAGAGGGAGAGGTCGTCGAGCTCATTGGGGAGAGGGATTGGGACGGAAGGGTGACGCCAACAAAACTGGATCTGACTGGATCTGAGGAAGAAGAAGATCTGGATTTGGACCAGATGTAGAACGCCGAAAAAGGAAAGACTCGAGTTCCAGGTGGTCAAGCATAGCATTCTTTGAATCTCGAGGGTTAGAAACTTGAGTTCTACGTTAAACTCGAGTTTTAGAGTCTCGAGATGCTATTTTGTTATTTAGTTTGTAAACTTGACTACTAATGAAAATGTTTAAAAAATATTGTTAAATGAAAAAAAAAATCGCCCGCCTAGCCTAGAAAGACCATATCAGTCCCAAAAGAAAGAAAAAAACAAGTACTATGCCGTTAATAAGCTATACAAGGAAAAAAAAAAAAAGAACTACTGGGCTCTTTCTCTCTCACCCTAATTCTTTTCTTTTCCTCCAGCCACCAAGTGTTTTTGCACTCCCTCTCTCTCTCCAGGAGATGCTACTGTCAATCATGACTTATCCATGGTACGTCTTCTCTTTCTCTTCTTGATGTTCTTTCTCTCATCCCAAACCACATTCTTCTTCTTCTTCTTCTCTTTTTCTTTTTGATTTTGTTTCTCACATCCCAAACACCGAGAAACCCGACTGCACTCTGGTTGGTCCGGCCCCGTTCCTTCCTTACAAATCGGTGTCGGTTTCAAAATATGGCAAAACCGACATCCGACCCAAATCGATTATCTCATCCATAGTTAATGGGTATTCGCTCATGTTCAAGAATATGTTTAATTGACTCGTATTTACTTCAACACCGCCACATTTTCAGTCAAAAATGTCCTTTTAGAGCTTATTATACTGCTGCTTCAGCACTGTCTTCCGAAGAAGACCATGTGTTCGATGAATGTCCTAAACCAAAACTTGAAACTAATGTTACTGATAAAGTTAGTGTTTTTAGAAGTATCCGGAAAGAGCCCAAACTGTTTCCCCTAGTCGGTAGGGTGTTCAAGTCTTTGAATTGGATGGTTGCGAGGGAAATAAGATTTTCGACCGCCGTGAGGAAGCATGGATTTTCTCATGCAACCGATGCATTTAGAATGGTGGTTCATATTTTCGCGTTGTGTGGGATGCGGATGGAAGTGTATGCTTTGCTTAGAGATATGGTTGGATATTATAATGAAGTTAATTATGATGCTTTTGAGTTGTTCCCGAATTTGCTGGACTCACCTCGCCACGCGGCGAGATCGCTTGTTGTATTTGATGTACTAATAAAAGTATTCTCAGCCAATTCAATGCTTGAGTATGCTGTGGATGTGTTTTTGCGTGCTACGAGTATTGGGCTTAAACCTGATATTTGTTCGTGTAATTTCTTGTTGAAGTGTTTGGTGGAAGCAAATAAAGTGGAATTTGTTAGAAGTTTATTTGAAGATTTTAAAAATTCTGGGCCGCCGCCTACTGTTTACACCTACACAATTATGATGAATTTTTACTGTAAAGGGGATACTGGTCGGGATGTAGATATCGGACAAGCAACTGAAATTCTAGAAGAATTGGAGAGAAGTGGGGAAATCCCAACTGTTGTGACATACAGTACATATATCCATGGACTTTGTAAAGTTGGTTGTGATGAGTTTGCCTTGGACTTAATTCGGAATTTGAGATGTAGAAACCAACCTCTCAATAGTTATTGTTATAATGCTATTATTTATGCGTTTTGCCATAAAGATAAAGCATATGAAGCTTTGGAAATTTTGGAAGAAATGAAGAGCTATGGAATACTTCCAGATGTTTACAGTTACAGCATTTTGATCGATGGGTTTTGTAAGAAAGGGGATATTGAGAAAGGTCTTAAATTTATTGAGGAAATGGATCATTATGGTTTAAGGCCATCGCTAGTTAGTTATAGTTCACTCTTCTATGGTCTATGTAAGAGTGGACTGATGGACATCTCACTAGATATGTTCCATAATCTTGGGGCTACTGGTTATGTATATGATCATATTGCTTATGGAATCTTAATCAATGGATTTTGTATGCTGGGTGATATGCATTCAGCCAATAAACTTTTGGAGGAGATGATCAGCAATAATTTGGTTCCTGCTGCTTTCATTTTCCACAGTCTGATACATGGGTTCTGCAAGATGGGGATCTTAGATAAGGCCTTGGAAGTTTTCAATAACATGCTACGACATGGTGTCTTGCCTGATACCATCACTTGCAATGTTATAATTGATGGATATTGCAAGGTAGGGCACTTTGAGGAAGCCACGAAACTTATGGGTGAAATGCGAGAACTGGGCATTTCTGTTAACTCGTATACCTATAATGCAGTTATTAATGGCCTGTGCAAGGTAAGAAAATCAGAAAAAGCATGGGAACTTTTTCCTCAAATGCTTAAGAGGAACGTAGTCCCTGGAGTTGTTAATTATGGTACACTGATGGATGGCTTTGCTAAACAGTTGAATTTTAAGAAGGCCTTGATGTTGTACGCAAGAATGCTAAAAGCTGGGGTCATGCCTGATACAGTCATGTATACAATTCTTGTTAACATATTTTGCCAGAGGGGAGAAATGCATGAAGCGTATAATCTGTTCAAGGAAATGACTGAAAAGGGTGTCCTTCCTGATAAGATTTCTTACACATCTTTGATATCTGGATTTAGTAGAATGGGGGACATGAAGAAGGCTTGGGCATTGTTAAATGAAATGCTGAGGAAAGGCCATATGCCCAGTGTTGTCACTTATACCTGTTTAATTCATGGATTTTGCAAGTTGAAACGCATGGATATTGCCAAATTGTTGGTTGATGAAATGAGGAGAAACAAAGTGACCCCGGACGTGGTAACTTACACTGTTCTCATTGTTGGGTACCGCTGTCTTGGAAATATTGAAAAGGCACATGAGTTATTCGATGAAATGAAGGAAAGTGGTATCATTCCAGATGATATTGCACATATTGCACTGGGGTATAAAGCTGGTGCAGTTTCTGAAGGCTAGGAAGCTACTGGAGTGATTTTTTGAAGACCAGAAGGTATATTACTGTTCCTCTCTTCCTATTTTGTAGTTTAGTATTTACAACTTTATATACTGGTTTAGTACATAAAAATTTCTTGTGAAGCTAATTATAGTCAATCTTCCAAACTTTATCTACAATTATAAATATATTGCTGTAAGGGATACCTTTGCTCATATTCTTGCAAAAATGCAATTATCTGAAGATCCACATTGTTTAATATTCTGAAAGATCTATCATTCATAACCAAGAAATGTGAACTGTGTTATTTATTTATTTATTCTTTTTTTGGGGTTGGGGGTTTGTTGTGGAGACTGAGATTTGAACCATAAAGTGCTTTAATCCAAAGTCTGACTTCTTGGGACCATATAAGTGCATTATTTTCTATTTGGATAAACAAACTTTGTCACACCGAGGTCCCTCTGATGTAATTTTCTAAACAATTTTATGAGTTCCCAAAAAGTTTGCTAGTTTTAAATTGAAATGCATAACCTGATGCTGTCCTGTGTCAATAGTTGTTTGTGAATTTCAATGTAAATCATGTATATTGTTGATCATGTGAAGTTTCTTGCATGTCTCTTTGTTATTTTGGAAGGTTTAGTATGCCTTAGCATGCTGTGTGTCTTGCTTAGTTGTTTCTTTTTTGTTCAATAGTATACTTTATTCTTTTATTTGGTCTAAATTATTCTCATTTCCTTATTCTATCTAGAGTTTGTAATTTTTATTGCTTCCAACCTTCTTCAAAAAATATTTCACTTGTGCATGAGTTTGATGCAAAAAGTTTACAACAAAAAAATATTTACTTTGATCCTGATGAGGTGACTGCTTAAGGTGATTTTGATGTCAATGTTTTTGTTATGGAAAGCACTATCAGAAATTCATGCAAGACTGGTTTACATTATGTCTCTTTAACTTTATTAATGTCAAATGTTTTGAATGATGCCGGGCTGCTTTTACAGGAAATTTCATATTTGAAACTTGAAAGGGTCTACTAGAACTGAACTTCCTAGCTTTCTGCTTTTGCAGTTCAAAGGATCTTCAAAAGTATTGAATGAACAAAGCTTGCTCACCTTGTCTGATTGACCAGGGTACTAATTATTTCCACTTTGCAAATGCCACCTCGTAAGTTATTCGATGTGACTGGAAATAAGTCTGCAGGAATTCTAGATTTATCGAATAAATTATGATGGTAGCCTATTTCTTTCACTTTGTGCCGCAGAATCAGTGAAGTGGATAATGCTCATGACGCCAGCTTTTTAATGATTGAAGACGTATTTATTTATTTATAATACAACTTCATTAGTATACAATTGGATTGGTTATGAAGTTGGATAGCATTGCAAAGGCCACCATGGTATGGATTCTGAAACCCCATTTCATTTAAAACTTTTGCACTAATTTTGAAATTTTTTTTGGCAAGCATCTTCTATGTCTCATCACATTATTCTGCATAGTTTTTGGTATAATAAGGCATGAAAAAAATAACTTGTGAGTAAATTGTGCTTTTTTTCTCTCTGTTTAGTTTTTTTTGTTTTGTTTTGTTTTGTTTTTTTTTTGTTATGGTTTTGTTTTTGTTTCTATTTCAGTGTGGGGTTTTGGTTGAACCAACTCTAATCCTTCTTGCTATGATCAAAATTAATTAAAAACAATATGTTTTTTTCTCAATTTGAGCTATTTTGCATGTTTGAGTCATTCAGTGTCAAAGTTAGTAGGTGTTTCTTTATTTATTTATTGATAAGTAAGAAAGTAGGTGTTTTTTTTATGAAGTTTATCAATTTTATTATTTGGTTGGGTTAGTTTAGGTCTTAGTTATTACTTATTAGAAAACCTTTTTCCTTGTCTGAGTAGGAGCATGTAATTTAGAGGGTTTCTTTTTCCTTTTTTTCTTCTTAACTTTGCTAGTATACAGGCAAATTTCCTAGTGTGGAACAGGTTCAGTAACAGCAAAAGCTGTAGCAACTTTTGGACTATATTAACAGTTAAATTCCATTAGCTTTTATAGTTGAGAAACCTAGGAGGCTTAACTGACAGTCTTAGGTATTAATTATTTTTCTACTTTTTATATTCTGTCTTTGGTTTCTGCAATTTTGTACAAGCTGTTCACCGACTGACACTATCTTTTACAACCAAGTTGTTCTGTAAAACTCCAGTACTTTGAAGCTTTAGTCCTGACCTTACCTTTATGTACTCCCCCGAAAAACTAGACAGTTCAGCTGTTGAGAAACTATAGCAACTGTTGGCCTGTAGCTTTTGCCTATCAACCACATGCATGATGTTTTATCCATCTTGTCTGTTAACTAAGTGCTGATCCAGCCTTGGTTGGTTTATCGATTTGAAAGATGTAGAAGCATCAAAATAATGGAGAACTGACTGAAAGCATTCTTCTTATATGTGTTGTCCCATGTAATTGGATTTAGATGAATCTTGCAGATGCTAGGCATGGACAATGCTTACTCCTGGAATTTGTTTCTCTAAGTCTCCAAAAAGGCAAGATATGCTTACTTCTCCATAGTTTTACACATTAAGTTCACTTTGAAATTTTCCCTTGAATTATTCATCAAGCTTGCTTAGTAATGAATGGCTTCTTAACCAATTAATGATATCCCATTAACAATTTCTGAAAATTTTCAGAGGCAGAGTACTTTCCCAATTAGAGATTTATCATTAGTGATGTTCTCTGTTACTATTGAATGCTGTTCAAAGATTGATCCAGTCTGGGGTCAGTATGTTATTCTCTTTCTGTCACTCTCTTTCATATTGCTTCTAGTGATGGATCCTATTCAGCTTTGACCGTTGCATACACGTTGAAGCCACTACAAACAACTTGAGCTTTTTCAACGTAATTTTATCCAGTCACTAAAAAATGTTGATATAAACCTTAATTTTCTACAGTTGTAGGCAACTGTGGAGAAAAGCAAGGAAATTAGCGTACTTATTTTAACAGTTGAAATAACTGTTGAGATATGTATTAAAAATAAAGGGCTCCCATTCTTGTATGTTTTTCCCTCCTAAAATTTTTCTTACTTTTATTCCTCACCGTTAAAAAAAGGGCCCCTAAAAATTTTTTAATTGAGAAAAGTTTTATCCACGGGCTGATAAACATTGATAAAATATATTAAATTTTTTTTATCAACGGCTTGTAAACATGTAGAAAATCAGTAACACATCTCACAATCCACTTACGCTCTCACTCTTTGAAATTTTTTTTTTCTCAAAACAACAATTACCTTATTATTTTTGCAGTAGCATTTGTTCACTCACTCTCTAACGCTCTCATCTCTCTCAGAAAAACCTAAGTCCGTTTTTCCTAGTAGATTGATTTCATCTGGTTTCTTCTACTCGGATTGGAAAATTTCTTGAATTTCAAGGCTTCGGTAAGTGATTTTCTGGTTAGATCTCTGAATTCCATGTGATTTCTCACACTTTCTCATCTATTTGATCGATTCAAAAACTTATTTTCTGATCAATTTTTCTTGGACTCGAATTTTTGAAGCTCACAAAGCAATTTCACTCGCATTTTTGAAGCGAACAGGTTCTCAACTCTCTCTTAGCTTGCAAAGATCTCCTTTTCTCATCTATATTATGTGATTGTTGGAGCTCAATGTTGTTGATTTCTTTTTTTTTTTTTTTTTTAAATTTTAGAATCTCTGTATTTGATTGAGAACCTAAAGCACTCAGAGGATTTTGAACTCTATGGTTTTTGTTTGAATTTTCTCTTGAATTGAGTATTGAATTTGATTGTGGTGATGAGCTAAAGCTTGTTGACTTCCTAGAATCAGCCATTAATATGATTGAATTTGTTTGAATTTTCTCTTGAATTGAGCATTGAATTTTCTCTTTACGAATGTAAGTGCTTGTGCATTCTCTTTTACAGCATTTTTTGATTGGTTGTATCACATAGAAATTTTTGGGGCATGTCTGGGTTGTGGGACACATTTGTTTGAATATAATATGATGAAGCTTCATATGTTGGCTTCAAATGTGAGGGACTAAATAGAATCATAGCTAGAATTTTCAATGAGAGAGACCATTAGGTGCTGTGGAGTGGTTAGTCAATGGGTAGGATGGGCTGAATTTCTTGGATGGCTGAAGGAGCGTTTTTGGTGAAATCGTCATCTATAATTTATTGGGAACTACATAGTCAACTTATTTGGAATGCAGTGAAATATGGAGGCATGTAGTGTTGATTTCTGAAGTTCAAGTGTTTATTCATATGGCATGTTATTCGCATATTTGAGTATTTAGTGTTTTATTAAGTTAAGCCGTGAAATCCAAGTTCTGTGATTTGTTTCTGGGCTAATTTGCTTATATTATCTTGAATTATGAGTGTTTTAGGTGCCATCAATTTTTTGTGTTCTCTATCTCTTGAGAGAGAGAGAGAGAGAGAGAGAGAGAGAGAGAGGAATGGGCTTTGGTTCCTAGAAGTAACTGGAAGTTGGATTTGGTAGATGAAAGATACAGTCTTAATGGTCAAGCCTGAGGTTCAATGGAAGGCTGCAATATTAACCTGTGATTTAAATTTCTTATCAAAATCTTTAAATTAATAGTCTTTATGTTTTTGAACTTGCATATATATACCAGTGTATTTGGAAGGAGGGGGAGCAAGTTTCAAGGATGAGTAGAAATTGGAATTTGGTGGCTTTTAATATTAAAAGCAATAATTCATTTGAAGGCTTTAATTATTCTTGTAGTTTCATCATGTGTGCAGTTAGCTACATAGATCCAATGATGTAATATAGTCATGGTCCTGCCTTTTGTCATTCCTGCTTGTGTGCTTTTGATGGATATCTGCCTAGTTTAAAGGAACTTGTCAATTTTATGTTAGTAGGACAATAAAACACTCTCAGTACTTTGGGCCGCCTGCAAGCATGCACTTGCCACTAGTTTAAGGGGTGAAAAGTTCGGGTGGGCTGGGGTGTGGTTGGGGAAGGTTCAGGTTTGAATCTTGCTTAGCAAAAAAAAATCAGATGTAGGTATTTAGGGTAGTCTAGTACTACTTGATGCAGAGCCTCTTTTGTCATAATTGTAAATCAAGTAGGAGATGAAAGGGAAACTGAGTCACACATACCTACTTGCATAAAATGGATGTCCTTATTACTTCATCTTAGTTTCTAGAATGCAATAAACATATATTGTCTTAATATATATGAGACTGAAGATTTTTCACCACTATTCCCCAAATCCTAGCTGTTGATTTGTATGTACCGGAACAGGGTTTGATAGGCCATTGTTCCTGTGTTCTTGTCTTTGGTCTCAGACTATCAGTACTCATAAGATGCATCTCAGTAGGTAGCCAATGGTCCACTACTCAGTGCTCATATGGAAGTAATGACAAAGTATTTGTTTAATGGGTAAATTGGAGAGTGATATAATTAAGCTAATTTGGGTAGTTAAAGGAACTTATACACAACATTAGGGACTGTTTGAATAGCTGAAAAAGGAGCAATATTCTGTATTCATTTTCAGTTTTCTGTGGGACCCACCACTAAAAAATTGGTTTGGTTTTAACATTTGTACTTAGTTTTCATTTTCAGTATTCTAAAAGTTGGATTTGAATACAAAAAATGAAAACAACTTTTCAGCATTTTTGTTTCTATGAATATGAATACAGTAGCATATTCGTAAATATTGTGAAAACACAAAGTTACTTTTTTTGAGTAATGTGAGTGTGTGTAAGTGAGAAAAGTTACTTTTTTTTTTGAAATAAAAAACAATGACCAAACCTGGGTATGATGTATTCTATACCCAAATTATGCATTCAAAACAACTTACCAAATACTACAAAATGTGAAAATAACTGCTTTTTTTCTATTTGAATATAGAATAAAGAAAATGAAAAGTGGATTCACCACTTTTTGAAACCAAATAGGCCCTTAGTGATTTACCACATTTGGATAGATCAGAATGATGGGATTCACATTGGAAAATCTAGAAATGAAGTGGAATAAGGAGGTAGTAATTTTTTAATTTTCTGCAACAAACTTCCAAGTTCCAACCAATAAAATAAAATAAAAATTCAGGCCTTATCTTTGAGGTAGTAATTTGTTAATTTTCCTGATTTCTATCAATACTAAAAGCCCAAGGGCTACCAAACCACAGGGCTCTAGATATATGACATTCAACAAAAATATGTAGTAAGGATTCAGGAGAGAGACCACAGTCACCACACAAAGAACAAGATAAATCTGGTTCTATAGAAAACCTGCTCAGTTTTTCTTTTGTGGGAAGAATGTCCAAAGCTACTCTCCAAAGCATAATTTTAAGTCTTTTGTGAATCTTTGATTTCCATATCCTTCCAAACACTGAGGTGGCCTACTTGATGCCTCTAGAGTAAAACTTTCCCAACACGCAGATCTTACCGAGAAAGAGCCATTTATAGTTTTGGCCCACACCCACTTGTCTTCTTGATTGCGGCCTGATGGGAATATTTAGAATGGCCTTGACAGAGTCTTCATCATACAGCTTTTTCAATAAACCAACTTCCCAACCCGAAAGTATTTTTTTTAGTCCACTCTTACTTGTCTTGTGAACTGATGTATATAAATTTGGAGACAACCTTAGTAAGGATATTTATAAATTTTAGTCCCCATCTCTTACTTGACCCTTACAAATGTCTTCTTTTCAGTTATGAAAATTCCAACCCTTATATTTCTAACTTAACATTGGTGTTTGACTGTGTTCTCTCAGCCTCTCACCAAGGCATGTGATTTACAGGTTGTCAGTTGTATGCATCTATGAGGATTATTCTTAAGTCAAAATTGGTCAGGATGCCTATAATAAAATTTGATGTCTATAATATTCAATTAATGGGATAGATTTCTTATAGTCCCACCAGCATTGTGTTGAAACCATATACATATATGCATAATTTAAATAGGCAGATGAGTAGTGGAAATTACTTTAAACATAATTTAAAGTAATGTTTGTTCAGTATTCATATAGTCCCACCAGCATTGTGTTGAAACCATATACATATATGCATAATTGAAATAGGCAGATGAGTAGTGGAAATTACTTTAAACAATTTAAAGTAGTGTTTGTTCTGTTGGTGCTGGTAGATCTCAAGCTGGATATTTGCTAACTCTTCTTTTATGGGTGAGCTTACTAGATTGATTATAAGGACTACGCCTGATGGAGCAGAGGTCACTAGTTCCTCTTTATCCCTCCCTCCCCTTGGGTGAGAACTCCTTATAAAAATATATAAATAAATAAGTTAACTCAAAGTTGGAAGTTTGAAGGGGGATACTTTAGTATCTAGAGGTTTTCTGTTAAATGGAGTATATGAACTAAGCAATTATATTGATTTAAAAGTGGTTTTTTTTTTTTTTTTTAATTAAATTTAAAAAAAAAAAAATTTTCAGTGTTAAATTACAGCTAGTGGGACTTGAATCCTTGCTTGCACCCTCCACCCATTCTTAAGTTGGGGGAGGAGGTGCCATGTTAGCTAGAGCCCATTGACATGGTTTCCCTGTATGAGAATTTGAATTACAGTCTCCACTGTTTAGAAGAAATAAAAAGAAATCTACTCTAACACTGCTTACCTAGCTCATCCTACAAATAAAAAAATTGTTAAATTTTCATTTTCTTGATTACTGTAACTCTTACTCCATCATACATTATACCCTGAAGAACCCTTTTTTTTTTCAAGCTTGTACGATGTACAATGCAACACCAATTAAAGGCAGTTGAGGGATCCTAATGTCCAATACATTGTTGATTTGTTGTGATGAATTTCAAAGCTGGGTGCTAGTCAATACTGAATTCTGACCATGTTTTGGATGCACAGAGTGGTGGCCCTAGCTGGGAGGTACCATTAGGCAGAAGAGACTCCAAAAGTGCAAGCTTGAGTGGTTCTAACAACAATATTCCTACTCCAAACAACTCATTCCAGACCATCCTCACTAAGTTTAAGCAACAAGGGCTTGATATTGTAGAGAGTGGTTGCCCATTACCCGGTGTAAGTCAAGATACTGCTTGATACAAGGTCAGGAGATTCTGCATCTTCTTGTTTATACACCTTAGAAAGTAAAAATAAAAAGAATTTCGAGCTTCATGTTTTTTTTTTCTATGCCTTTTAGCATTCAATAATTAAGACTTATAGCTATTTAAGTAAAAATTAAATAGCTATGTTTTGATTTTAAAAAAGTGAATTACAGGTCTCCATTATTCCTTCTCAAGTAATTCATTAGTTAAATAGCATAGGACTGTCACTCTTGCTTGCTTTTAATAGTTCTACTAAGAATTCTTGTTTTGCATGTATTGCAGGCCACATATAGATAACCATAATTCTTTACTTTACTGAGATTTAACTTTACTGGAATTTACTATTGATGGTGGTTCAATTTGTTTCATGGTCTCCAAGCATTGCATTTTGTTCTGTTTCTTTGTATTCTTTTTCAATTTGATCCCCATTTGGTTCTGAATGCCCTCATTCAATGCTTAACTGTGAAAAGGTATGCTTCTGATATCTGAATTGTTTTCTGTACAGGTGAATGGAAGTTCACTAGTGATCAATCGCTCATGTACAGTGTAAGTGCTTACTCCTTAGAGCATTATCAACCTAACCATTTGGACTTAATTTTCTTCTCCCCTGTTTTTGTGTGTGTGTGTGATGGGCTGACGCTAGGTGATAGAATTCATATGTGGCAAACCTGCTTTAACCTGCTTTTAAGTTTTGGTTCTGAGATTTGTGAGCACATTTGCAGTAAATCTGTGGATTATAATCATAAATATAATTTACTCAAACTATTGTTTATATATATATAAAATTTACCTAACCACTGTCTATCACTACTTTACTAAATAGATACCAAACAAAAATGCACACAGTTTGTTGTTCAGTGGTTCTTTTTCTAATTATAATGTTTTGCAGGCTGTCCTTGATGCACACAATGCTGTAATATCTACAATGAAACTTGGAGCAAACTGGGAGGATATGCACTTGTAAGACTTGATATTGAACGTTCTGTTAAAAAAATTGCAATATGCATGTCTGTATGTATTTTATGGAGTAACGAAAATATGGGAGGAGGGATGGGGTGTCCTTTTCGAGGAAGTACAAGAAGAAATGATGCATCATCGTTTTTCAATGATACTAGCTTTTGTCATGGACCTGGCCTTCTTGTTGGGAAGTGACACTTCTCCATATATATGTTACTTGAGGATAATTGATGGAGCACAATGGTTTTCAATTTTTCTTTTAATTAGTCATTTTGAAAGCATGGAAGATGGAACTATTTTGAATATTTGAAAATTAGAAGGGTGTTTTTGTTTTTATATGAGAGTGAAGTTTAATTTGGAATTGCACAATTGTGTTTATGTTTATATTTTGAATTAGGTTATTAAAATTTTGATCACGTGAAGGAGTGAATTCAAAATTGTTTATTTATTTATTTTTTTAAAAACAAATACTTATTTCAACGGTTTCTAATTGTTGAAACTTATCTCAAGACAACATATGTTTCAACGGTTTTTAATAATATTTTGACGTTTAATAATCGTTGATAAAGGTGAATCATATTTTTCTATGTGGCTATGGTCACATAGGTTGTAGAAAAAAAATTCTCAACATAGTTTTTAGTTGAAAGGTTTCAACGGTCATTTTAACTGTCGAAAATACTTTTTTCGATGATTTCTAATACATTTTTCAATGGAAATAACCTTTGAAAATAGCGAACTTTCTTGTAGTGAGCACTTGTGTGTTCAATTTCTATGATTCAAATGTAAGGTGATTTGGAGAGTCTTCTACTTAATGCAACTATTCGAGAAGATCTTTTTCTTAAAACTTTAGCATATTTCTTGTATGTTCAATTTTTTTTGCTCAAGTGACGCCTACATGTTTTTTAACATCTCATTTATTTATTTAAATGAGATTTCCTATTCTTGCAGTAACTAGGTGTCAATGGAAATGGATCAACTAGGGAAGAACTTGTAAAGTTTTCAAAACAACTATCTCTATCTGCCCTGTGCCGCATGAAAATTTATTAGTTCCTTTCTCATTGGAGATAAAGCTTGAGGTTTTGGAATTGTGAAATATGAAAGCCATTTTACATAGAAAAGGGGCATCTGTTTATTTTGAGTATGAAAGCCATTTTATATCTTTCCGATTAGGCTGTGTTTGGATGATGAAGTATGAAAATATTCGTAGAATTTTCGAAATATTAACTTTTAATATTGTCATAAAAATGATAATTAATTCTCAAATTACAATTTCAAGTAAAATCCCACCTCAAAAATTCTTAATCAAGAGACACTACTACTAAGGTTTTAGCAACAAAGAATCACATTTTAGACATACATACATGTTTGTTTTTTAGTGTTTTTGCCGTTAAGAGAAATAATAGTGTGTAGATTACCTTAACATTCATGTGAGTAGTGGTACATTAACGCAAGCTCCAAGGGCATATAAAGCGTTAGTGGGAGGGAACTCTTGCCGATGTGGGATTCCAAGTCTTGAGGCTGAGACTATGAAACCCTCCTTGCTTGCCCACACTCGGTTAAGAGCACAAAACTGTGAGGGCTTGGCTCCCCAAAGCGGACAAAGTCCTTACATTAAAAGGGCCCTTTTATTGTGGGTACTTAGGCATGCAAGGCAACGTCTTAGGCATGCATGACAACGTCCTCAGACGGGGTCCTAGGAGTTCCACATCGAAGGAAAACCCCCCCACTTGCTGCCTTATAAGCTGTAAAGCGAAGGAAGTAGTGTACCATCGGTTGAATAACTATAAACCGATGGTACACTACTTCTTTTGCTTCACAGCTTATAAGACAGCAAGTGGGGAAGTTTTCCTTCGATGTGGGACTCCTAAGACTCCATCCTAGGACGTTGTCATGCATGCCTAGGACGTTGCCTTCCACAATTATTATTTTATTTGTTTTCCCCTATGAGAAATAATGATTTGCAAATTACCTTAACATATGAGTGCCAGTGCCACTTCATATGCTGAATGGTGATTATACTAGGAATAAAAAGCAGTTTTACTGAGAACAGAAGAAGCTATAATGAAATAATTTTTTTTATCGATCTATTTGGTTGGAAAATTGTAATAAAGCCCCCAATGTCCTGTTAAAAAAACATTGTTAGTCATAAAATCCATGGAAGTTACGTTCAGTTCCAATGAAGCTTGCAAATACAACCCCATCTTCTTTCTCTTCTATTAAGAATAATTTATCAATTACAAAAGATTTATATCTTGACAAACACTTTAATTGTCAATGGCCGCCATAAGAACGTGATTTTTCAGGTTGGATTATGCATCCAATGCTTTCAACTGACTGGGAAATCAAGAAAGATTTTGATGGGTCAAGGGTAGTGAGTGAGGTAGCTTTTTGGTGAACTTTGACTAAGCCAGTTAATTATAGCGTGACTAAAGCTCAAATAAGTATGATCTTGCCTTGAGTGGATCAGATCAAGGCTGAAAGAGCCTTGGCTTGTCAGTTCTTTTAAGGATTGAACCTCCCTTCTCTGCTCTTATGAGCCAGTTATGAGGCCTAAAACCAATCGGGCAAGGCTGCGTAAGGCCGGACTCAACCAGTCGCAGCCTGAGGTGGTTCATAAATCCCAAATTTAGAGTGTTTTTGGAGGTGAATGAGATGTAGTTGGAGTCAGAAGACTTGGTCAAGTCAGATATGTCCTCGGAATGGCTGATGAGGCGATGGAGTGGGATTGGGCCTGACAGGGTTCTGTGACGCAATCTTTTTATTTATTTATATTTAGTTGCTTATTTAAATTTGTTAATTGGGTACTGTAATATCTATTAAAATCCTTTTCAGGAGGAATGTTTATTCCTTTAAAACTGAGGAATAGCCATAACAAGGGAATACTTATACCTGGTGATGTAAGTGCAATCAAATGACTAAATAGTTGGAATAACTATTCTATTGTAGGTCCGTTCAGCATACGAAATGTGCGCTTTAGTCTGGTCAAATATCACATGATAGGCTCTTACTTGTTAATTAAGGATCAATGTCCCCTGGCATTTTTATAGTACCTTTTATATTCTCAACTTAGAAAAACATGATTATGCATAAACCATGGTGGTGCTTTTGTCTTGTTGCTGAAATTGTAGTGTACAACCGAGGCCTCTGGTAATTTCTTATGGCGTATTCTTCTCTATACACATCTACAAGGCGATTAGTTCATAATCAAAGACGATCAAGTTGACTCAGAGCAGAGCCCTTCTTCCGCTTGTTTTAGGGCGATGTGGGGACGGTGAGGTGGGAGGTGTCTTCAACTCTTCAACATTGCTCAATTAACTTTGGATTTGGAACAATGCAGCTTCCACAACTTCATCTTTCAGAGTTTTAACTCAGTTTCAGAGTCTTGCTGGGATTGCACTTATGTGTCATCCCTAAAAAATCATAGGATATTTAGTTCGAGTTTAATAAATATGAATGAATAAGATGAACAATATAAATAGAAGTGGATTCTAGGAATGTTCTTCAATAAGCAACAATGTTCCTAACTTTTGTTCCTAAGAAAGAACTAGTATACAAATTCAATTAGGGCAATCCTAAAAGTTCACAAATTTAATGATAGAATCAACAATTCCCATTGATTCAGAATATTGTCTTTAAAGTTGGAAAATTGTTTTGATAATTTGGCACAAAGTTTCATTTCTTGACAATTAAGTATAACGAGTCCAACCTTGAAAATGTTAGTATAATTTACCCAAAAGTATATAAGAGCATTATCATCCAGATTCTTAAAAAATTTTGTCAATTTTTCTTCAAAAAAGTTACTTTATTTATTTTATCATACAATTTCACAACTCACCTAACATCTCTGTTTTTATTTTAACATACAACTTATTAAAATAATATAAACTAGTCAATTAAATAATATAAATATACAAACCATGAATAGTATAAAGAAGAGAGAGTAAGCGAGAAGTGAATAAAATAAAAAACTTTAAATTTATAAACCATGAACAATATTTTCTAAAACTAACAATACTGTAGCTAGGTTGCAAATTTTTTTTAGAAATAACAATCCGGGTAATGCTTCTTTTTGGTGGTTTGATGGTTTAAAATAGTAATTTGGAGGGTTTTACACCTTCCAATGCTAATGCTCTAAGTGTCCGTTTGGCAAAAATTATTTTTGCCAACTTATTTTACAATTCAGCTTATTTTTGCTACTATTTATGGGTCCCATTGTGTTTTTTGGTACTATTCATGGGCCCATTGTACTATTTCAGTTAACTTTTACCTTTAACTAACAAATTTTATCATGATTCCTTTAACTAACTACTAGAGTGTTAAGAGTTTTGTAATTCAATTAGTGAATTCAAGGTGTTTTCAACTGAGGTGTTTAGGGGTGTGCATGAATTGGATTTTTTCAATCAGACCCACCATGGTTAGGTTGGAAAAAATCCAACTAAACTCAACCCATCACAGGGGTCCAACTCAATCCACCTGGAATGGGTTAGGTTGGGTTGGACCCATGGGTTGGACATTTATTTATTTATTATTTATAATTGAGTATTAGAATAATATCAACACAAATAAAAGTAAATTTATAATCAAATAAACCTGAGCATAACACCAAATCAACACAAGTTATTTTTTTAATGCTTCAAATTTCAAAACCAATAGAAATAATCTATTGGTAGTGCATCAAACCAACACAAATAATCAAATCAAATGACATTGAATCTAGTTAGTAAGATATAAAATAATTCTTTCTCAACTCAATTGAGAAACAAACAACATAAAATAGTTCTATTATAAACAAAAGTAAATAATAAAATTATACTCTCTATATATATATATATATATATTTTATAGGTAGGTCGGGTTGAGTTAGGTAGATTTGTGAATTTACTGACCCACACCCAACCCACTAACCCCTAAAATTGACTCAACCTGGATCGGTTTTAGCAAGTTGGCTACATACCCCTTAAATGTCCAAAATTTAATCTCCATCCCCCAACTATGGAATATTTTAAAAAAATAACTAGAAAAGTGAGAAAAATAAATAGATCACACTTTTTGCCAAAATAAATAAATAAATTGGATCCACAGTACTCAAACTTCATAATCATGACCTATTTTTATTATATTAATTCATTAGCATTCACTTGGAAAGACAAAAATGATAAGTGTGAAAGGCTGAAAGCTTGAACGAAAAAGAAAGAAACAACATTTTTGGGAAATGTCATTAGTCATTTTCAAAAGAAAAAGTGCATGCTCATTCTACTTTTCGGTTACGTTCCAAATAGAATCATTAATATATATTACCTGGCGTCATTAAAATCAATTGGATCCGTGGCGCAATGGTAGCGCGTCTGACTCCAGATCAGAAGGTTGCGTGTTCGATTCACGTCGGGTTCAATTCCCTTATGGTCCCAACCTTTTTTAAAAATAAAATAACTTTTCGGGCCGAAAGCCCAATCACTAATTCCCAGACATTCAACGAAACTTAAAAGCAACTCATCCCATTTAAATATGAGTCCGGTTAATGTGTGCCTTAAACTTTCTATTTTTGGAAACATTTTTTCGAGAATTGAAAAAACTGTCATTACTTTTTCAATTCTCGAAATTTTTTTTTCAAAAATGAAAATTAATGTAATTCCCAGACATTCAACGAAACTTAAAAGCAACTCATCCCATTTAAATATGAGTCCGGTTAATGTGTGCCCTAAACTTTCTATTTTTGGAAACATTTTTTCGAGAATTGAAAAAACTGTCATTACTTTTTCAATTCTCGAAATTTTTTTTTCCAAAAATGAAAATTAATGTGTGCCCTAAGGGCACACATTAGTAAAATCCTTTAGGGTCCACATTAGTAAAATCTTTTAAACAAACTAGATAATTTTTCGGGCCCAAAGCCCAATCACGAATTCCACTTGTCCTCCAGAACTTCAGCGAAACTTTTTTTCTTTTTTGGGCCAATCACTAATTGCCACTTGACCTGACCTCCTGACATTCAACGAAACTTAAAAGCAACTCATCCATAATTTCCGGATGTGCGAATACTTTGCAAATTAATTTGAAACAGTTTTTATGTTTTTTAAGATCTATTTATAATACTTATTTTGTATAATAATATTTATGTTTTACCAAAATATTACTAAATGCTTTGAATTTCAATTTTATTAATTCATATTTTATATAAAAAATTGTCCTAGAATTGGTTTTCGAATATTAAGTAGAATTGATCTACTAATCTAAAATCTTGAAGTTGGAGCAGTCAAGTTTTTTGACATTTGTAGGAGACGAACATATTATATTATTTGTAGACTCTATTTTTTGAATTGATTAAATGATTTTGATATTTGAAATTTAGAAATTTAAATTCAAAGTACAAAATACTTTCATAATCTAAAAGTACAAAAATTCAAGCAATCTCTCAGATACTTCCTAAACTATTCCATTTTTACAATACTCCATTTTCACAACCAAATACTAAGACTCATATTTCAAACACTTATTTCAGTATCTCAACAAAGGAAATTATTTATAAGTACGGGCACATAGAGTGTGAAAAAAAAAATGGTTAAATACATTTTTTCCATTTATCAAAATTTAATTGCCTTTAGCAAGACTTCCACATTAAAGAATAAAAATAAAGCACGAAAAACACCCTAAATGCATCATTGACTCTACTTTTATCGTCATGGCTCATATCGATATTGCACTAAATAACAATAAAAAACTACAAAAAACCTATAAATTATGAGTTCTAAAACATAATAAAAAAGTAACTAATCTCATCAATAATCTATTTGAAAGTTTCTTTCTATTTCTCTTTAGTTCTAAAAAAAAAAAAAAAAAACATTTATGGCTTTCCCACACCAAACACCCAAAGACCCAAAGCAATTACATGCATTACAGAATCCACAACATTTGACCTCAACATCAAAGCCATAATCTGTCATCTCAATAAAAAAAGCAAACCATCTTTCCTTTGTTATAACCAACTCATATGGGTTAAGATTAGATGGGACGACGAAGTTGGAGCTAGGTAGGTGTTATTGAAATGTTAAAGATAAGTAACATCATTTTTAGTCTGGTTGTATTTCAGATGAGATGACATGAAAGGTTGTGGGTTATATATAAAGCAGTAGAAATGCAAGAGGTTTATCTTGGACCATTGAACCAAAGAAAACAAAAAGTCATACAATGAATCTTTCTTCTTTAATAGAAAAAGTCTTTAAACATTAAACCAAATAAACAAAAAGTCTATATATATATATTATTTTTTTTAATCTTATGGCTTAAGAGTATTTTAATTCTCTTTTCAAAGAGTGCCATGCTCTTCCGCATGATGTTTATGTTTATATATATATATATATATATATATATATATATTGATATTGGTTCATTAGTCATTACTTTTTTAAATTTGTAACCAAACTTGTTCTTCGTCCCATGCAGTGTTTTTCTTTTTTTGCCAATCATTGAATGCAGCCTGTGCCCAGAAACTCAATGCCACTTTCCCAACAAAAACCCATACATTTTTGTCATTTATTCTTCAAATATAATTCATCCTTATAAGACAAGAAACAGTTACATAAAATGAAAACTTTGGCCAAACGCTTTGTAACTCAATTGGTTAGTCTCTCTTGATGCGAATATAATTTTTTGAATTATCAAAAAAATAAAAGAGATCCTTTAATTATTACCAATGACAGTGAAACTACAAAGTTGTGCGTACAAATTAGTTAAAGGAAAAGAAAATTAGATCCTAATGTTTCACCTTCAATTTGCAAGAATTAGTATATCTAAAAAGAACAAGTTCTGCAAGAAGATAAATAATTGAGCTACCAAGGCTCTCTGACTAATTAATCTTGATTCCTTGGGATTGACCATAATTTGACTACATTTATGAAGAGAAATAATATGAATGCTTTGCCACCCAATCAAATATATATAGAAATATTAAATATGGATAGGATTATAGGAATCTCCCTCAAAAAGAAAAAAAAAATAAAAAGAAAAAGAAATTAAAGCGGGTGGGTAGAACTGACGTGGTAGTTTTTTTAGCCATGTGTTGTCCAGTTGTCCATGGACCAAAGCCACTTGAAAAAAAAAAATCCATATATAATAGACCATTAACAAAAAGGACTAAATTAGAGACATTTTAAATATTTTTAGGATTAAAAATTTTAAGCACTAAGATAAAACTTGTCCCAAATTTGAGGGAACAATTACAAAACATATATTTTTGCCAAAAAAAATCACATAAATGTGCCTAGTGACATCATTTCTTGGCTTCTATATTTAACTTAGACAATTCTATTTTGTCTACCTAATCACATTCCTTGCCAGATTAATTAATATGATTAGAGGCTAGATTATGTTTCAAACTTTATCAGTAAACTTATTATATTAAGCCCTTGGCTGAACTTTAATAACTCGTTGGTGGGTATAATCAGTTCACGCTATATTTGCAAATAGAAAAACCAAAAGCTATGGAAACTATAGAATAAAAAATGTCAAGAATTAGCTGGAGTTTTAAAATAGGACACATGAGGCAGACGAATTTGTAACATTACCAACAATTAGTGCTTCTTGCTGACATGATCATTGAAAATTTCCCATTTGTTGTGTTTGATTAATTATGAACCAAATCTAACTTCAAGGTCAATGCAATGTTCACATTTGTGGTATTTGATTTTGAAATTAGAACCAAATATAGGTTCAAGGGAAAAGCAATGCGATTTTTACGTTTGTCGTATTTGGTACCTTCCTTTTTCTTTCGTTGAGGAACATGAAAATGGAAACTTTGCAATCTGCTCATAATTCCAAACTCAACCAATTTCTGCGCATATGAGAATTTACGAACTGAGGGTAACTGCACAATCTATAACTATTCAATGTAACTTAATTGGACGGCAAATTGAAACAACTTCTGCACCAAAGCTTTCAATTTTTGTGTGCATATATACAAGTTCCCAGGAAGCCAGTAGGTTAAGCTAATATCAGAAATTTCTTACCATTGCGCATAGTATAAATGGAAGGGAAAATGGGTCTAAGAGTTTAGGATGCATAGTTCGTCATTTTGTCTAAATACATTAATACAAGATGCATAACAATCTTTTCGTACTAATACAAGATGCATAAAAATCTTTTCGTACAAACATTCATCTATTTTCTTCTTTTATTGTTGAACACATCATCCAATACTTCAGCATTTTGCAAGCCATCTTCCTGAATCAATCTTCAAGCAGTTGCCTACTGAAATTGTGCAGTGAGTCAGTTCATCATAATCACAATAAGTCATCAAAGACATACATTTTCAAAAAGGAAGAAAAATAATGAGATTGTAAACTAAAAGTAACAAACTACCATTAATAGTTCAACCCAATAAAACTTAACGTAAATGAATCGCATATATCCTTTCACCCTGCTCAATTAATAGTTCAACCCAGTAACCAGGGACTTAGAATTCTTAGAACCATCGATTTCATAAGAAAAACATTAAAAAAGAAAAAAAGAAAACCCCCACTACTTAAATTAATAAAAATATTGATTAAAGTCTTGCAGTTATAACTCAACTAGTTGACACCTGCTTCTTTTAAACAAAAATAAAATCAAATTTGGGTGGACAATTTTAGGCTTAGAAAGTTGGGTTTAGGAAAAAATAGAAACAAAAATTCGATACAAAGTGAGAAATATATATAGTAGTAAGATTAAATAAAGGAGTTTATCTGTCGAAACTAATTGTAGACTAAACACTGACATAATTCTCAACATATAAAATATGGGAACATAAATGAGTAATGTACACAAGCACTACTTACCTCAAGTACACAAAAGCAAGAAAGCGCAAATCAAATCGCACTAGAAGAACTTGCCCCAACATCTGCTAAATTTTTTTCCGAATGCCTATACAATAATACATCATCGTCCCTTGAAGCAAAATAAACACGCAAAAAATTAGTAAAATGCCAGAATTCTTTTTATTTTTTTATTTTTAAGGGAAAGTGAAATGCCCGAATTGAAATTCAGTTCTATATGTTGAAATATGAGAAGCAGTGAAGGTGTTGTGAAGGTGATCTGTAGCTTGAAGAACAAATGCAGAAGATGAGGACAGAGGTTTAAGTTGAAGATCAAATACCGCTGCATAAGCTACTGTCGTTTAGTGTAAATATGTGTAAAACTACTTATAGTTTAGTTCTAATTAATTAGATAGTTTTTAGTAGACAGATGTCAGTTGATGATTGGTTCCAAGTTATTAGTCAGTTAGGATAGTTTGTTATCTTTCCCGCTTTGTTAAGTTTATATAAACTCAGAGTTTATTCTGATCATTATTCAATGAAGCATTTTCACAAATATCAATTCTCTCTCTCAGTATTATGACCTCCATAGCCAAAGCTTGAAACTTTGTTACTACCTATTAACTCTAAAAGATTAAAATAATGATGTGCAAACTCAAATCTAAGGTCTTAAAAAGTCCTAATACCACTAATTAGGGCCAAGATCCAAATTAACCAATGACAGAGCAACTAATTAAACTTGACCACAACCAGCAACAATATGGTTAACAGTAGCAACAATTCATCAAAGTTATTAATAATAACTAGACATATATATATATAAAAGTCCAACGACATAAATAATGTTTTTTTGTTAACAAAATTCCATTTAAAACTTAATCAATAGTATCCCAAGTCATTCTTGAATTACACTTAAAATAAATCCCATACAACAAAGGTAGATACATATGCAATTTTTTTTTGGGGGGTGGGGGGGATAACATCCATATGTCAATTCAAGCATCCATTTTATACTAACAAAAAAAAAAAAAAAAAATTTACAACCTTCATTTCCATATAATTACATAGCTATTTTTATTAAATTTGATATTTGGAATTGTGATCAAAAGTATCAATTTCTTCCATTTTTCATTGTTGTAACTATTGAATTAAAAAAAAAAAAAAAATTTACAACCTTCATTTCCATATAATTACATAGCTATTTTTATTAAATTTGATATTTGGAATTGTGATCAAAAGTATCAATTTCTTCCATTTTTCATTGTTGTAACTATTGAATTAAAAAAAAAAAAAAAAATTAAAAAGAACGAAGAGCCACATTTTCAATTGAGGGCCTAAGTTACCCTATAATGGATGACACCATTTATATATAAAAGGAAGTCTTATGGCGTGTTCTTTAAGTTCATTAACATTAAACTCACCACCCAAGTGGCCCTAAGACACACACACACACACACACATATATATATATATATATATGCACAATTTCCAAAACAAAATAACATTGTATGTCCAAAATCCCTTGATTAGGATAAATAACCATTAACAAAACTCTAACTTGAACAAAACCCAAGTTTACTTCACCTAGTCCAATCTATAATAATAATAATAATAATAATAATAATAGGTATAGCTGAGAGAAAATTCAATTAGATTTCAAATTGAAATTATATTAGAGTCTAATTTTATGCCATGTGTCTCATCTAATCTAAATTTTTAAATTTTTGTGCCAAGTGAATTAATTCAATGTAAAAATTGGATTTCAATTAGAGTTTAATTTTGTGTCATGTGTCCCATTTAATCTATGTTTTTAAAATTTTATGTCAAATAATTTAATTTAGTGTAAAAAACGAGGAGTCCAATATAAATAAAACATAAAAAATATAATTCTAAAATGATTTTATATTTATGAGCCTTTTTTGTATAACTAAAAACAACTTAACTTTATAAGTCATATATATATATATATATATATATATATTTATTGATAGTCAAAGTTAAGAGAAAATTCAATTAAATTTGTGTCTCACCTAATTTTTAAATTTGTGTGTCAAGTAAATTATTAGGTGCAAAAATTAAAGAATCTAAATTCAATTAGATTCTAAATTGAATTTTAATTGGAGTTCAATTTTGCAAATGTGTTCCATCTAATTTTTTAATTTTTGTGGCAAGTAAATTATTGAATACAAAAACAAAAGAGTCTGGATTTAATTAAATTCTAAATTATATGGAAAAGTTTAGGACCGCATAATTTTTCACAACTTCTTGTCACAATTGTGACGTGGCAGAGTGTGATTGGTAAAGAAAAAATTGTGGGTCCATGTGTAAGTAATAGTTAACCACTCACAATCTGTTACGTTAGAGTTGTGGAAAAAAAGTTGTGAAATAATTTGTGGTCCTAGAACTACTCAAATTATATATATATATATATATATATATATAATTGTGATTGTTTTTAAATGGTCCTAACTAGTAATTAGGAACTTACTTAAACTTGATCCTCAATTTCATAAGAAAAGCATTGAAACAATGTAAACCCCAAAATGGCATAACCTTAATTAGTACCAACGATCACCAATCTTAAACTAATCAAAATCCTTCCAAAATCAATACTGATATTAGTGACAAATCTCAAGTCTCAACTACTTAGATGAAGGATCAATTTGATTAAAACAGATCATTTAATTTTAAGAAAATACCAAATTGTCAATTCATGAACCCTAATTTCACAAACAATTTTGAACTGACAGCATATGGTTTAGAACTAGAAGAGGACAACCAATTTAAGCTAAGGAGCCGAATTTGAAGTTCTTACTAACTTACCAGCTGGAATGACGACGGACGAATTTTGAACTAAAAACTTGCTTAGTCGCTTCATCCTCCCAACGCAAACTATCCCACCACATTTTTTCTCCGTGAATTAGACAGTTCTTCGCGCTTTTGGAATCAAATGGCAGCTTCTTTAGATTATCACATTCCAGTACCTCAATCTCTCTGAGCGAAGGAAAGGGCAAGACTTGGCTGCATATTCTATGCAGGGATGGTAAACTAACCAAACGTAGAACCATAAGACTTGAGAATATGAGCATTTTTTCTATATTTGTTTCTTCCCACGACGCTATACAGTCCTGTAATTCTCTACAGTAACGTAATTCAAGAGTTTGAAGGTTTGGAGCATAAATGAGCCACGTCACATCTGACAAGGAGTCACAACCTACAATAACCACCTTGCGAAGGAGTGAAAACTCATGCCTTGGGTAGTACGTTCCAGGGTAAATTTTCACCTCTTCTAACTTTATACATCTACATAATTCAAGATGCTCCATTCTACTCAGCAATATGGGTGATACTTCGAGGAAGGTCAACCCATCGATTGTGTAGAGGAAGAGTTTTCTTATGCACCGTTGTAACTTATGCGATCCCATTAATATTTTGACGGAAGCTACTTGGTCTGCAATGACAATGCATATTTCACTCAAGTGTGGTAAGCCATCCAATTCCTCTAACAAATGTGAGTCACGGTCACGGATATAATTTGGGACATAACCGAAACAACTAAATATTTCCAAGAACTGAAGTCTTGATATCAATCCCCTTTGTATTTCCCAAATGTTTGTTCGATTAAATATCAAGCACCTTAACTTTTCCAAACGTTGAATTTCAGCCGGCAATTCTGTGATAGCAGTTTCAGACATTAAGATATTCCAAGTTGATTAATTTACCAATCTCCTGGGGTAACTCACGTAAGAGAAAACTATTGGACAAATCCAAAAGTGTCAAAGCAAACATCAAAGGGAAGAAACCAGCTGGAAATGTTGTTAACATTGGAACCTTACAAATCATAGTACGGAGATTCGTTAACTGCGTGACATTTTTGCAGAAATGTTCTATGCATGACGGTGAAGAATTTATGAGGACATCATCTATACTATAATCCCACAAAGACAACCTTTCTACACCATTCCATATTCTTAATCCGCGTTCTTCATCTGACTCAGCATCTCTTTTGATGAATATTGCAACCTTGTCTTTACATTCCCACCAGGCCATGTCACGAATCAAATCGTGCATCCTAACGAACTCTTCTGATTCACCACTCTCTAGTAAACATGCACGCTTCAAACTTCTGATTATATATTCTCCGTCACGGTCATATTCATCTAGAAACCTTTCTGCTCTCCAATATTCAATGAGTTCTTCTATACTGATGTTATATCCATCAGGGAATAGACAACAATACAAGAAACAAGACTTAAGGGTAGCATTCTGCAGTTTTTCGAAACTAAACTTCAAAGGAAGCAGAACATAATCCATGCCTTGGAACTCTGAAGGAGCGTTCCTCAATGCGGCTATATCAGACTCCCAGTCTCGTGGATCCTTCTTACTAGCCATTGCACGCCCAACAGTGACCAGAGCTAGCGGCAAGCCTTTGCATTCTGCAGCCATAACTTCTGCAAGCTCCGGTATACGTGGATGAGAATTAAAAGTGTTTTCACCTACCTTCATCCGAAACAAACATAATGCTTCTTCTTGTGTTAAACACTCTACCTTGATATTTTGCTGAGCTCCCATGTGGCCACAAACTTCCTCTGATCGGGTTGTAAATATTACTTTGGACTCATTCTGATCATTTGGAAGAGGAATTCCTACACGGTTGAGATCAAGCCGTTCCCATACATCATCTAACAATAACAAAAATTTTCTCTTTTCTAGCCTCTCATATATTTGATAGGCATCCAAGCTAAGTCTTTCTTTGAGACCCAATTTTTGTAAAATTGTTCTCCGAATTTTTTTCACGTCTGGTTGTTTTGATACAGGAACCAAAATAACTTCATCAAAATCATGGCTTCGGCTCAAGAACAGATTGTTTATTCTTTCAAGGAGGGCAGTCTTTCCGACACCCCCAATTCCATATAAGCCAATGATTCGCAGACTCTTGTCTTCAATGCATCTCTGGACGATTTGAAGCATGGGATCTAAACCCACGGTCTCATCCATAGGCTTCTTGTTAACGGAATTATGCATCTTTGCAACCACAACGTCGAATCGACCTTTATTCTTCAGCTTTTCTACTTCGTCGAGCATTTTGCTTACTCTCTTTCCTAGCTTATAGCTTGGCCAACAGTTTTTGGGAAAACAACCTGCGAGACACTTGTTCTTCTCTTGTTCCTCAACATCTCGAAGAGTTTTGCTCACATCTTCTTTCAGTTTCTGTACCTCATCAAACCAGCCAGCCACTTCGTTGGTAGGCTTCGCAAGTAGTAATAACTCTTCAGTTTGGACCCTTTGCTGCACATCTTCATAGATTTGCTTGAGTTGCTCCATAGTAACTCCCAAGGTATTGAGATTTTCTTTCAATTTGCAAATGAGGACTGCACGCTTGGACCCAGAATGCCATAGGCACAACCCAATTTCTTTAATGACTGAGATCACGAACATGCCACAAGTCATGGCTATGGGTGACTACGAAAACAAATTATAAGGAAATATGGTCAGCTAAAAGGAGGTGGAAAATGAGAAAAGAAACCGTAAAGAGACTGAAAAAGGGCTGCTGTGAATAGAAGAGATGCTACTTTTTTTTTTTTTTTTTCCCCTCTCTTTTATTAAGCGTTCATTTGGACCGGTCTTAAAAATTAAAATTATTTCACTATTCAGTTTATTTTTGCTAATATTTATAGGTCCCACAACACTTTTTAACACTATTCATCGACTTCACTGTACTATTTTAACTAACTTTTACCTTTATTTACCGTACTTTCAGCAATAATTTTTCAGTTTTAGCAAAATAAGTGGTATCCAAACACACCATAAGTGTGCGTTTGGATGTGGATTAAAATTATAAATTATTTCACTATTTAACTTATTTTTACTACTATTTATGAGTCCCACTGCACTTTTTGGCACTATTTATGAGTCCCACTGCGCTTTTTGGCATTATTCATGGGTTCCACTGTACTATTTCAATTAATTTTTACCTTTAACATTTTCAGCAATAAGTTTTCAGTTTCAGTAAAATAAGCGGTATCCAAATAGGCCCTAAGTATTTGTTTGGCTAGCTTATTTTTTGCCTACTTAGCCTTTGTTTGGATAGCGTTTCTATCCTACGCCTGGCGTTTGGCTGAAAAAATGTGGGTCTCACGGCACTGTTTACGGACCTACAAAAGTCATGCAAACACAAATTTCAATATAAATTTGGGTCTCACAATACTATTTACACATTTAAAAATTATTTTGCTACAGTGTTTTCAGTTTTCAGCAAATAAGCGGTATCCTAACACACTCTTATTTTACTATTCAGCTTATTTTTGGTACTATTTATGAGTCCTACTGTACTATTTCAACTAATATTTACTTTTATCTACAGTACTTTTAGTAAAAAGTTTTCAGTTTCAGCAAAATAAGTTGATCCCAAATAGACCCTAACTCGTGGCTAGTTTTGACTATTTAGATACCAGAATTCTAAGAAGATATGCTATTTTGAAATTAATCCTAAATTTCACTATTTAAGAGAACTAAAGAATTTAGAATTTGGTTTTTGAAATTATAGTTTTTAAGAGCATGTCAATATCTATAACTTATTTTAGGAAATGATATGTAAAGTGCATGGATATAATATAACTTTATAGTACATTTTAAAGGAATTAAGGACATATGAAGTCAAGTGTGGTTTACCTCACTTTTTTTTAAAAGGCATCAATTTAAATTGAATCCCATGTAAATACTCATGCAAAATAGACAATAAAGTAAATAGTTATTTTTTAGGGGAGATAGGTTTTTTATTGGCTTGATTGTGTGGTCCATCCATGGTTTTAAAAACCGGACTGAAATTTGAGTACCAGTTCGATCCAGTAAAATCACCTAGGGTCCGGTTCATTGATCGATTCGGTTTTTAAAACCATGGGTCCATCTGCTTAATGAAGATTTATTTTGAAAAAAAAAAAAAAATTGTTTTTGGAAAATGAGGGTTTTAATAGAAATATCATGATTTTTTTTGAAGTAAAATTCCCTTGGGGTAGTAAAAAAAAACTCATGAATTTTTTGTGGAAAAATGTCCTAAAGGGATTTTAATAAAAATTTCATGAGTTTTGGATGGAAAATTTCCCTTAGGGATTTTTACTGAAAAATTCATATGGGTTTTGAAAATGAAACTTTATGGATCTATTTTTTGGAAAGCTCTTTTGAAAACAATGGAAACACTTTTTTCTTTTGGTGGAAACCATTTTGAAAAAAAAAAAAAAATTTGAAATCAATTTTTTTTTTAATTTAATTTTATTGAAATTATTGCAAACGATGCTTACACAAAGCCATTTTGTTTTAGGGTTATAAATTTACAATTTTAGCTAGCAAGCACATGAAAACCCATATTTATTCAAGGAAAAAATAATATATATATATATATATATATATATATATATATATATATATAACCACATGAACAATAGTAATATAATCCCAACAACATAACCAATTATCACACAAAAATCCTATGCTAATTAAAGACATATGCATTATGTTCTCCAAATAGTACAAGCATAGATTTAATGAAATATACATCACCATGTTCATATAGTCATATTATTCAATTACATGCTTCAAGGACAAAATATATAACCCTCAATTTCACAAGAAAACATTGAAACCCCAAAATGGCCTAACCTTAGTATCAGCAGTCAAATCTTAAATTAATCAAATTCAAACCAATTTTAGTTAAAGGTATAAAGTTCCAACTACTATTTCTGGGGAAAAGAAAAAAGTCACAACTCACAGCTACTTGATTGAAGCATTGCCAAAGGTCTTGTAGCTGAATTGACACCTCCCTATGTACAAAGTGCTTGGGGGTCTAGGGGGGAAAGGGTTTGAGCTGCGGGGTTAGCAGCATGTTGTAATTATTTCTCAAAAAAGAAGAAGATTGAAGCATCAATTTCTTTACTGTCCTAATTTCATTTGAAGAAAAGTCCAATTTTGTCAATGAATAAACTCAAAACTGGCCAAAATTCCAACAATAAGCTCAGTAGTTTCTGTCAAGACTTAGTCAACTCTCAATTGTGAAAGGAATTTATATCGAAAATTAAGCACTTTTGGGAAATATCAGGGCCGTTAGCATATTGTTTAGAGGAGCACAAAGATTTTAAGCTAAGGATCAGAATTTGAACATTTTTATGACTTACCAAGAGACGAATTTTGAACTGAAAACTTGATTAGTGGATGCACCCTTCCATTGCTCTTCTTAGCACTGTAGGAATCAAATGGCAGCTCTGTTAATTGTTTACTCTGTAGTCTGTACCTCAATCTGTATCATGGAAGGAAAGGCAGAGAGGATAATGCAGGACGGTATATTCTCTTTAGGCTTGCCAGGTTATTCAAACTTGCTTTTTCTGCCTCTTTGTCTGCTATCTATTATTCCCACTAATAAAAGCATACATAACCTAATGAAATTGGGCCATGCGAAAGGTGAAGAAAAACAACTTGTGGCGGAGCTGGGGGGCCCGCCGGGGGCGAGGGGGGGGGGGGGGGGTGGGGGTTCAGCAGATTCTCCAAATTTTTTAATGTTTAGAGAATGAACTTTGTTAGGTTCTAAGGTCTTAGGATTTTATGTATTTAGAACTCTAATTTGTAATGTTGGCAAACCATGATCAAAACATTGTATTTAGTCTTGTTTAGGCTTGCTCAAAGTTGGTTTATTATTGTAAAGTTGGAATTGAGTGGCTGCAGATGTACTGGAGCATTTCGGCCTGGCTCGATCGATCGAAGCTTAGGCTCGATCGATCGAATCTCGGGTCAGATACGTTTTCTGCAGAGTTCCAGCTCAGCCCAAACTCTATTTAAACGTCTTGGGGTTCAAGTAAAACACTCCTATATATAAGGAAAACCCTAGAACGTTTTTGAGACTTTTGGATGAGAGATTAGAGTGCCTCTTGTGCCTCATTTTATTAGGGTTTTGTACCCAAACCTCTCTAGGTCTTTGTTGCTCATATTTACTGTTTATGTGAATCTCTTGTGAGATCTTTGAGGAGCTTTCCTTCACATAAACTTAGGGTTTTCAAGTTAGAGATAGTATCAACATCTTGATGATCATTATAGTTGCAACCATTGGAACTTAAAAGAAAAGCAAGCGGGGAGCTTGTAGCTGATTGAAGAATTCAAGAAAGAAGTAGTCCGTGGATTCGGAGCCTGCGCGTGGTCGTGTCAGGAAGTTCGTACTGGTGGGTAGCATTAGGAAGTCGAGCGGGGAGCTTGTAGTCCTTCTGTAAGAACTTCAATTCTTTCATAGTGAATTCTGTTATGCCTTGAGGATCGGTGGGTCAAATCCTCCCCAGGTTTTTACCGTGTGGTTTCCTGGGTGATCATATCTTGTGTTATTTATTTTCCGCTGCATTAATATTCTTGATATGATTGTTGAATTACTTTAACCTAGAATTGCTTAATTTGACTAAGTAACAACTTGGCTAATTAATCTAGGCTACGCAATCTGGTTGTGTTTAGGGGTCTAAATTTCCATCAAGTGGTATCAGAGCAGGTAGCTCTTTTTGTTTGAGATTTTTAATCTCTGAGCTGATCCTTGACCCCTGCTGTCATGGATAATTTGAAGTGTCTTTCTGCTCATGCTTCTGCTGATTTTATTGATGACTGTGATGTTTTGAATAAAAAGGACACTGTTGTTTCTGTTGATTTTTTTGATGCTTTTGAAACTCTTCGTAAGGAATTATCTAAATCTTTGAAAATTTCTAAGAAATTCAAAGAAGAGTTAAAATTGACTAATCTTGAAAAAGAGGAATTGCTTGTTAAATTAGATGAGTCTAATAAAAAGAATAATTTTTTGAGAAATCAAATTTCCTCTCAAGATGAGAAGATGAAAAGTTTGGAACAAAAGTTAGCTGAGGTTGAAGCTAAATTGGAAAATTTGTCTAATACCAAACTTGCTGATGATAACAGAAGTGTTTCTGTTTCTCTTAAGCCTAAAACTGAGAAAGTTTATATCCCTCCTTTCAAGAGGAATAATAATGAAAATGCTTATTTTGCTAGGTTAGACAAAGGTAAAAGTTCTGATGTAGACGCTGAAGTTTCTACACCTAAGTCTAAACCTACTGTTAGAGAGCATAAGAATTTTGTTTTTGTGCCTACTTGTCACCGTTGTGGTGTTGTTGGTCATATTAGACCAAATTGTTCTTTGTTGAGGCAAAAACCAAAATCTGAGAATAGATTTGCTGTTAGGAATACTGAGGTTCCTAAATTTGTTCCTGTTTGCCACTTTTGTGGTGTTCGTGGTCACATTCGTCCTCATTGTCATAAAATGAAATTTAAGCATTCTGTATGTCAATCTAGGATATGTGATGATATTTCTCCTGCCATAAGTCCATATAAATTGTTTCATATTCTTTTGAAAAATTTGAGCTTGTTGGCTTGTGAAAGGAATTTGCAGGATTTCAGTCTCTCTCAGAAAATTGGTGTTATCTCTCAAATACACTCTGCTTCTCATGGATTTTCACCTACAAAGCCGAAGACTCGTGCTAGATGGGTGAGAAAAGATTCTCCAAGGTGAGTGTTGCTAACTTGTCCTGGATTTAATTCTTTCAATTAATTGTGGACATGTTTTGTTTTTGTTTTTGGTTGTTTTGTTTTTTAGGTTGTTTTTTTTAAATAAAAAAAAATCCAAAAACATTGAAAAATTTCAAAAAGACAAAAATATTTTATTTTGTGTCTTATTTTATTTTTCTTGAGGATTACATGAATTATGATATCTCTCTTGATTTAGAACATGCTTGACATTGTGGAGAAACTTGAATAGTTTGTGCTAAGCTATTTTTGATTTTGTGTGAGTATGTACTAGTTTGTACATGTACTCATGGGTTAATTAAGAAATTGATATTTCTTGTCTGTGTTCCCTCTATAGCTTAGTTAAGCACTGTCATGCATTGCTTTTGCATTGTTCATTTAGCATAATATGTGCTTTTTGTTTTGGTCATAAAGTTTGTTAAAACCAAAGAGATTTTTGTGTTTTGTATTATAGATCTTGGATTTATAATCAAGGTTGGCCACCTTATCTTTACATAACTAGTTTATGTACCTTGTTTAGCTTTGATGAGCTTATTTATTGCACTTTACTAGTTGAAGTTTTGTAGTGCATGTTGTGTGGGAAAGATGTTTATAGTGTTTATCACTTTGTCTTCATCTTGAAGTCACATGTTATTTGACTGTCGGACTTGATCCTTTTGAGAAAGGCATAAATAACCATCTCACCACTGTTCACTAGTCAATCATGAACACCTTAGTGCATATCATAAGATTTTGTGCTCGAGAAAGTGTAGCACATGCACAAAAAGAACATAAGGTGTAGCCTCAATTAAATTAAAACTGGTGTGTACTATTAGGCTTGATGCCAATTCACTTAATTCAAACCGGTGTGTACTATTAGGCTGAATGCCAATTCATACAAATAATGGGGCAAAAATACAAGAAACTTACATGATTGCAAGCTTTTGTTCTAGGAGATGTGGGAGTTATAGGATGTAACTCTTTAGGTGATAGTCTCTTTCAAATTCTATGTGATGAATTTTGTAGACTTTGTGATTGATTGCTATTCACATATCACCTCACATGTATCTCAAGCTTTTGCTAGTTGCACACACTACGCAAGTTACTCTTTGTTAAACTTGGTACATTATATTGTGTGTGATTTTGTTGTGGCCATCCAAGATTAAAAGTTCCTTGATTTTAATGCAAAATGTGTATAATGTTTGCGCTTTGAGGACAAATTGATTGAAAATCTTGATTTTGGAAGATCTGGGCTAAATTCAAGTGTTTTTGAAAAACTTTTAGTCTCATACTCATGCATTTTTTTTTAAAACAATGTGCTTTGAGGAGTTTCTGCATTAAAATGCTCTGTTTTTCGAAAAACTGATTTTTCCAGACTTTCGATCGATCGACCCTGTTTTTCGATCAATCGAAATTGCGATCAAAATTTTTGGTTTGAGTCTGCCTGACTCGATTGATGTTCGATTGATTCTCGATCGATCGAAACTGAAAAATTTTCAGTTTCTATGTTCTTTACCAAAATTTTTATGCATCATTTGTGTTTAGGATTCACATGTATTACATTGATTTTTGTATCCATCTTGCAGTTTTGCAGTCATATCTCTCATTGTTTTCACACAAAACATGCATACACTTTGCTAAATTGGGTACTCAACTTGATTTAAAAATTGATTGATTAATTTTTGAGTTTTGTACATTCTAGTATATGCTATTTCTTATGTGTGAACTGTAGAAAATATTTTTCTTAAGAGATATGATGGATAATCAATGTGCAAATATTTTCTCTACTCATGCAACTGTTTATGGGTCACATAATGCCATGTTTGCATTTTATTGAAAGAGAGAATATTTTTTCTTCATGTGTATCCTCACCTTAGTTTTTAACTTTGGATTATGTGTTTTTAACTTTGATCCTGTTGGTGATGCTGCTGATCCCCCCCCTCCTTTATTTTTCCCCAAAACTGTTTTTCGCACAACTTGTTTTGTTTTTCCTATTTTTATAGGGGGGGAAAAGTTTTTTTAACCTGTGTTGTTTATAGGGGGAGCTGTCTCTATTTTCTATAAAGTTGAATTGTTTTGTGTTCCCCTTGATTCTCTATTTTCTCTTATCCTTTATTGCGTATGTTGACTGTTTACTCTTTGTATGAGTTGTCTTTGTCAATACGTGACAAAAAGGGGGAGAAATTATTGATTTATGGGAATCATGTTGATATGTGTGGAAAATACAAAGATATTCATGTTAGGGGGAGTAACATTGTTTGATATACATGTTATATTCATTGATTCTTGTTGCTTTGTGATTCACTGCTTATTGACTTATATTTATGAGTTGTTCATTCATATATGTCTTTATTTTGTGTTGTGTGAATCTTACAAGAATGTTATACCTGTTGTTTTACTATTTTCTGTCACACATGCGTTTATGCATTTTGTTTAGTGTTTCAGGAAATATACAGGTTGATTTAATTGAGCTGCTGTCTACACTTGCAACTGATGGATAGTAGTTAGGCTGAATTTGATTTTATGAGCATTATCTTTGTAAAGGGCTTTTACTTGTAAAACTTTGAGCTTTTAATTATGGTTTTGTCACGGATTGCCAAAGGGGGAGTTTGTTAGGTTCTAAGGTCTTAGGATTTTATGTATTTAGAACTCTAATTTGTAATGTTGGCAAACCATGATCAAAACATTGTATTTAGTCTTGTTTAGGCTTGCTCAAAGTTGGTTTATTATTGTAAAGTTGGAATCGAGTGGCTGCAGATGTATTGGAGCATTTCGGCCTGGCTCGATCGATCGAAGGATAGACTCGATCGATCGAATCTCGGGTCAGATGCGTTTTCTGCAGAGTTCCAGCTCAGCCCAAACTCTATTTAAACGTCTTGGGGTTCAAGTAAAACACTCCTATATATAAGGAAAACCCTAGAACGTTTTTGAGACTTTTGGATGAGAGATTAGAGTGCCTCTTGTGCCTCCTTTTATTAGGGTTTTGTACCCAAACCTCTCTAAGTCTTTGTTGCTCATACTTTGCTGTTTATGTGAATCTCTTGTGAGATCTTTGAGGAGCTTTCCTTCACATAAACTTAGGGTTTTCAAGTTAGAGATAGTATCAACATCTTGATGATCATTATAGTTGCAACCATTGGAACTTAAAAGAAAAGCAAGCGGGGAGCTTGTAGCTGATTAAAGAATTCAAGAAAGAAGTAGTCCGTGGATTCGGAGCCTGCGCGTGGTCGTGTCAGGAAGTTCGTACTGGTGGGTAGCATTAGGAAGTCGAGCGGGGAGCTTGTAGTCCTTCTGTAAGAACTTCAATTCTTTCATAGTGAATTCTGGTTTGCCTTGAGGATCGGTGGGTCAAATCCTCCCCAGGTTTTTACCGTGTGGTTTCCTGGGTGATCATATCTTGTGTTATTTATTTTCCGCTGCATTAATATTCTTGATATGATTGTTGAATTGCTTTAACCTAGAATTGCTTAATTTGACTAAGTAACAACTTGGCTAATTAATCTAGGCTACGCAATTTGGTTGTTTAAGGGGTCTAAATTCCCATCAAACTTACATTTTAGCTATCTACTTTTTCAAATATACTTTCCAACAGATTCTCTATCTCATTTAAATATTATTTATTCATTCATTTTTTATTCATTTTTTATCATCATTTATTCTTTCTATATTCATCCCCAACAATTATATTTTTCAATAAAAAGTGTTATATTCACAATATTTTTTGCAATACTTTCACAAGAATTACATCAAAAGCTTATGTGGAAAGTTGTTACTAGTTCTAATTTAAACTCACCGTTGAAATTATATTTTTACTCACCAATATTAGCTAATTACTTAAAATTTATTGGGAAAATATTGTGGTAGTATTTCTAAATAGTCATTTCTTATTCTTTTCATTTCTTTCATCCATGCGTTTCCTTTTTTTTTTTTCTCTTGTTTTTTCTCCACCACACACGTATACCCATATATCTTCACTCTCTCCTTTTTTTATCTCTACTTTCCACTTGATCCAGAACCTCCTTCTCTCTTTCTCCTC
Organism: Quercus aquifolioides; assembly: GCA_019022515.1. Classification (NCBI taxonomy): domain Eukaryota; kingdom Viridiplantae; phylum Streptophyta; class Magnoliopsida; order Fagales; family Fagaceae; genus Quercus; species Quercus aquifolioides. The sequence continues at coordinate 27,591,761 of CM032328.1, read as the reverse complement.
TTCTTCTGTGCTTCCTTTTTGTTTTTATTTTCTTTCCTCTTCAGCTCACTTCACACGCACAGCCGACCATGATCTTTTGACTTCTCCTCTATGTTTGCATTTTTGTTTTTTATTTTCTTTCCTCTTCATCTCACTTCACTCACACACACAGCCGGTAGAGAGATTGGCCTTCGTCTATCTTTTTTTTTTTCTTTTTCACTTTGTTGTTACAATGGAGCTTAGATAGGCTTTCATGTTCTTGATCTATTGTTTTTGTTTTGATTATAGATTTGTTGTTCTAATTAAATTTTTATTTTTTTCTGTTTTTGATCTGTTGTTTCTCTTCTGATTTTAGATTGTGTTTGTGTTTTGATTGTGTTATCATTTGAGAGAGAGACAAATGAACAAAGAAGAGAGGAGGAAAGAGAAAGAATATTTTTTTTATTCAGCCGGGTATTTTTTTAAAGATAAAAAAAGGGTATAGAGTTGCTACAGTGTTCTCTAAATTAAGAGAACTACTGTGGCAACTTCAAAAATAATTTGGAAAAGTTTTGTGATTAAAGAACTGGTTGGAGTGTGAACAGTAGCATTTTATCTCCAAAAAATAGAGATAGAGCATCTATTGGAGATGCTCTTAGGGTGCTATTATTATTACAGATAATCATCGAAGGGAATGGCTTGTGTCCAGTGGCCAATTGCCACTGGACACAAGCTCCTCCCATCATTGAATTACCTGCATAAAATCTTGCTAGCCTCCAATAGGATTTTGAGGAAAAAAATAACTACTGCTTGTTCTTGAAATTCATTTGGGTCTAGAATTTTAATTCATAAAAATCCAAAAACCAAATGATACCAAAAATAAAACATCTAGCTCATTGCCCATAACCCCTCCAAATAGATACATACAACAAAACAACTTTAAAAAAAAACCCAAATCAACATTAACAAAAATCTTTTACAAATAAGGAGTATTTTTTATAAATAAATAAAAATAATAATAACTAGACTCATCACATGTAAGATGAGGCTTTTTTTTTTTGGGTTTAGTGTCGTAATTTGCCATTTATAACAAAATTTTCTATAACATCATTCATATAGTTCACGCATCAAAAAAGGTCATAGTCTCATAGAGTTACTAATTCACAATATATGTAGTTTTATTTTATTTTTTGATGTGACATGGGTGTTTTTTTTTTTTTTTTTTTTTTAATATATAGGAACCCGTAGGGTAGATTTTTATAAGAACCCATAGGGTAGTTTTTTTTTTTTTATAGAACATGGAGTAGTTTTTTTTTTAATAGCAACATGGGGCAGTTTTGATCGCATACATGGGGTAGTGGGAAGTTTTTTTTTTTTTTGGTGATAAGTTAAGTAGGAGCTTTGTATCTATCTATTATTTAGTGGGGAGCTTTTACCAAGTAGGTTTTTTGTTTTTAATTTTTGTCTATTTACGGTTTTAACCTCATTTGTTATGTTTTATGGATAAGGATACGTTAATTAAATTATTGGTATTTTCAGAAGTCAAAAAAGTAATTACCAACTTTTCAAATCCTCTTAATATATAAAGATAAAGAAAATAATATTTTTGTGGTTTAGTAAAAAACCCAAATCTAATTAGAAAAAAAATTCCTTATGCGGTCACGCTACAACCATGCAATGCATCCACCCTGACTCACTCGTTCGCCACCCCGACTCGCTACCTGAACCATAGCTTCTAGTGGTCTCTCTCTCTGTTTGTGTTTGAATTGAGTTTGTAGCTGAAAGTTCTGAGAGTTCTTGCTTCTGAGTTTTGACAATTGACCAACTCAATAAATATTTTGTGGTTTATAACTTGTTTTGCATGGACAACCGAGTAAATGAATGTGGTCTCTTGCTGGGTATATGTAAAAAAAAGTTTTTTTTTTTTTTTTGGTAAACATATAAAAAAAGTATGTGGTTTCCAATTTTCAATGCACTTTTATAATACTTTACTATTTTACATTGTATACGTAGGCTGCGTTTGGTTCGATGTAAATCGAATTTTGAGTGTAAAATGAATGCAGGGGAAAATGAATTCCCGTAAGGAAAATGAAATCTAGGTGTTTGGTTCTACAATGGAAAATAGTCCAGAAAACGATTTTTGGTGTTTATTAACATTCTGAAAATGCTATTTTCCTACAAATGCTTCACATTTTCTCAGCTTCCAAACAAATTTTATAACAGAAAATTTCATTTAATACAACTAAAAATCAAAATAAAATCATTTATTCACAATATATACATAATATACTCGGTGATAGGAGGAAGAAAGAGTGAGAGATAGATCGAGAAAGAGAGAGATCGGTATCAACGGAGGACGGCGGCAGTCAGATCGGGAAAGAGAGAGATCGGTACCAACGGAGGACGGCAGCAACTAGATCGGGTGGGTGTGGATCGGGCAAGGTGGGTGTGGGTTTGCCGAAATGGGGATTGGGTTATGAGGGTAGATGGGTAGCTTGGATGTGGATCGAAGCTCATGGAGGAGGGTAGCTTGGGTGATGGCAGTGGTGGATCAGAGACATGCAGCAATTGAGCATGGCGGTGAGGTTGAGTGGGTGCGATCTCGCTGATGCTGGGGTGCAATCTTGGTGCGAATGAGCCGGTGTTGGGGTGTGATTTTGGTGGTGCGGCGTGATCTGGGCGGCACAATCTGGGCTAGCCTTGGCTTGGCTGGGTGGTCGGAGCTTGGCGTTGGACTGTGTGTGGAGCTGAGGTTGGTGCGTGGGCTGGAGCTGAAAGGAGGTTGGTGCGTGTGTGAGGAGTGAGTAATTCTAGAAAGCATTTGAAGGTAAAATGGGAACGGAAATGATTTTACAGGTTGGCAAGGATTTTGTCGGTCAAACTGAATTCTATTTTCAGTTTGACTTTATTTTCAAGCGGTGCAAAACATGGACCCGGGTGTAAAATATTTTCCGGAAATCATTTATACCTAAAACAAACATAGCCGTAGTATTGATAATCTTGTACGGTTCCTTTTCTCTTTTTTTTTTTTTTTTTTTAGACAATCATGTATAACCATTTGTTTGTGGTTCAAGGAATTAAATTCTCAGCCAAAAAAAAAAAAAAAAAAAAAACCCTTGAATTAAGTTTTTGTTATTATTATTATTATTACTAGTCGTGGACCCGCGCGTTGCGCGTGGTTATTTTTTTTTATGATCGTGTTATTATTTTGAATATTGTTGAACGTATTACTACTTAAGCTGTATTATATATGTATGAACAATATATTGTAGGATTCATGATGATAGAAGGTATTGGTCTTGGAATTAGATGTGAAAATGATACAACTATACTTGGCCTTGTAGTCAGTCCAAAGCTAATCAACCATCTTCCGAAGTTAGTAAAATTTAATTAACTTAAAATTAGATAGAAATGATTTTATAAATTTCAAGTTAGCGTCATGTTAGGTGAAAACTTTAAAGGAGTGTAATTAAGTTCTTGCAAGTCTTTTTAAATAAATATTAACAATAAAAAAAGATCTATTCCTTTGAAGATAGAGATTAGTATTATAAATAGGATGAGGAAATTTTATTGTATTATGTTTTTTGGAAACATATTTTTTACCAAACTCGGTTGGCTAATTTGTACATTTCCAAGTCAATTGAGCACATTTTGCATGTTACATGTAATTCTTCATTTCCATATGGGTAAGGGCATTCACGATCCCAATGACCCACTCCATTTTTCTTGCATGCTTGTTTTGGGATGCAAAATTAATGTGTTTGTTCCAAAAACTGTATGTCGAAGGATATGTCAATAGTTTTGCAACAATTTTTTTTCCATCCAATTGGTTTAGAATTGATAATAGTAATTGTATTCCTTCGTCATTTGATTCGCATAACAACGCAATTGTCAGTCCATACTTTGCATTTTTGTCTCCTTCAATGTTTGCTTGAAGAAGGGTTTCTTTTCCCACTTTAGTTTGATCTTGTACAAAATATTTGTGAGCACTAACCCAAAATAGTGCTTGTTTGTTTTTAGCCCTAAAGCATTGATGAATGAGTTTTTCTTCATCGTTTCAAAGGAATAAAGGATTTTGGAGCAGTTTAGTTAGATTGATGTAGTGAAGAACTTTTTTCCTTTTGGTTAGCTGATTGAATCGCTTGCAGCTGTTTTTAAAAAAATGAAAACACATATTAAGAAACTAATGTGTTAGAAAAAATGAATTGGTGACAAAACATGACAATAATCATATACTAAGAATTATACATGAACATTATTATCATCACAATTGCAATATTTGATTGATGAAGTTATAAATATTTTTTCTTTTAGAAATATAACAATGACTGTAGAATTGCGCACTACTTTATAGTAAAAAGTTAATAAAAAGAGAAAATTGAAACCTGGGATATATGGATCAACATTGTAATGAGAAAGAAAGAAAAAAAAAAAAAAAATATATATATATATATATATATATATATAGAGAGAGAGAGAGAGAGAGAGAGAGAGAGAGAGAGAGAGAGAGATATCCGCATCACGCTAATTATGTAACATCATTCATGTCATGACTTTGGAATACACCATCTATGTAACGCAGGAAACTTTAATGTGAAGGGCCATAGCCATAAAGAAAAACTCTGCATTTGTTTGACCCCTAGGGAGTGTATAAACTTTTTTTTTTTAATTGCAATATTTAATTGATGAAGCTATAAATATTTTTTTGTTTTAGAAATATAACGATGACTATAGAATTGCACACCACTTCATGGTTAAAAGTTAATAAAAAGAGAAAATTGAAACTTGGGATATATGGATCAACATTGTAATGAGAAAGAGAATATATATATATATATATATATATATATATATATCTGCATCACACTGACCATGTAACGTCATTCATGTCATGACTTTGGAATACACCATTTGTCTAACGCAGGAAACTTTAATGTGAAGGGCCGTAGGCATAAAGAAAAACTCTGCATTTGTTCAAACCCTAGGGAGTGTATAAATATTTTTTTTTAATTGCAATATTTGAGTGATGAAGCTATAAATATTTTTTGTTTTAGAAATATAACTGTGGGTACCCGAGGACCGAGAAGGAAGCCGTAGGGTCGAACTATTAGGTCGAGGCCCGAGGAGGAATAGGAAAAGCCAGGTATCGGGCCGAGCGTAACACTAGCAGGGGCCCAAAGGACAGTAGTGCGCGAGGAATGAGCCAGGTCCATTGGAGCATTGCACCAAGCGCCAAAGGAAAAGCCGCAGAGCTGAAGGAGGTGGAGGTCAGTGGCAGACAGGAAGCCGCCAGGGCAGCGGCCCCCTGTCACATCAATATTAAATGGCGCACACCAGATCTGTCAGCCGCATTAAATGGGGAAGTGACCTGAACAGTGTCGACCACAGCTACGCTAGCTACCGCTACCACCTGCATCAGAGAGAGAAGGTGACAGGTGTTGGAAGGGGGATGGAAGCCAGGTAAAGATGGACGGAGAGGATGAAATGGCAACGGGCTATATAAAGGGAGGTCTGAGCTTCTGCAAGGGGACTTTTTGGTGGGTGGGGGAAAGGGAGAAAATAGAGTGGAGAGCTATTAAGGAGAGTAGTTCAGAGACTTAGAGTGAGAGAAAACTCGTGACCAGACTCCAAGCTTGTTGTGCTATTCCATCTCTTATAAATTTTATTGGCTTGGACCAAAGTTAAACAATATTTTCCTATTACGCTCATTAGGCTTTGTAACACGAACATTTTGGTCTTTACAATTGGCGCCGTCTGTGGGAAATAGCAAGCGCCTGTGGATCTGTCTCGAGTGGCGATGGCAAACGAGAGTCGGAATGAGGAAGGGTCGGTTGGATCACAAAGGAAGGACCCCTTCCTTAACTTGGAGCGCAGGAGGAATAGGCAGCGGGTCCTTAGAGCGGCAGGAGGGTCGCGTCACTCTGGGCGAGCTGAGCGAAATCGCCCCCAGCACGAGGCTCAGGCCCCGCATGGGCAAGAGACATTAGCGTTACAACAAGAGGTTGATCGCTTGCACAAGAAGCTAAGACGAAGAAAACGCGACAGGAAGAGCTTGTCCCCCGTATCAAGTGAGGATTCGTGGGGAAGCCCGGACCGATTGTACCAGCGCAGGTCTAGGACCCCACCCAGTGAAACCTTCTCAACCTCCTCGTGTGGGGACAGGCCGGACAAGGGCAACCGTAGGCGCGAAAGGATACCCTCTCGTCACGCCAGGGGAAACGATGCTATGAGTAAGGCCCTAAGACAAATCTCCAAGTCCCCTTTCGCCAGGAGGATTAACAAGGCTAAGCTCCCTCACCATTTCTCCCAGCCAACGTTCACCTTATACAACGAAAGAACGGATCCTGTGGAGCATGTCAGTCACTTCAATCAGAAGATGGCCATACACGCTGGCAACGAAGCACTCATGTGTAAGGTTTTCCCTTCTAGCCTTGGGCCTGTGGCCATGCGCTGGTTCGATGCATTGGACGAGGGGTCCATAGGGTCCTTTCAGGAGCTAACCAGCATTCGGCGCTAGGTTCATAACCTGCAGCAGGGCCCTCAGGCCATTGGACGCCTTGCTATCCATGGCTATGAGAGAGGGGGAGACCCTCAAGACCTATGCGGACCGGTATTGGGAGATGTACAATGAGGTGGATGGTGATTTCGAAGACGTCGCGGTGAGGACCTTCAAAGTTGGCCTCCCGACTGAGCACGACTTGAGAAAATCATTGACGATGAGGTCCGCCTCGAACATGCGCCAACTAATGGAGCGCATAGAGACATACAAGAGGTTGGAGGAGGACCAAATACAAGGAAAGGGCAGAGCTAAAGCGTACCCTGACAAAAGAGACCCTCGGGGAGGAGGATACCAGTATGACCGACCACGGAGGGAATTCCCCAGCCGCCCGGCCTCCGAAGGGGTTCACATGGTCAACTCGCTATTCAAAGAACCAGTGCACCAAATAGTAGAGAAGATAAAGGACGAGCCGTTCTTCAGATGGCCAAACAAGATGGGCGGGGATCCGACCAGGAGAAACCAGAGCCTCTATTGCCACTATCATCGAGACAAGGGCCACGCGACAGAAGATTGCAGGACACTGCAAGACCACCTAAGCCAATTGGCAAAGGCTGGGAAACTTGGCCACTTCTTGCATCAGCCTGCGGAGTGGATCGGGCACTCGGGAATGGGATTGCACGGAAACGATCATTCACGCCCTGCCTTGGGCACCATTAACATGATTATGTCTAGACCAGGAGGTAGCACCAGGCCGAACCCCCAGGTCTTGTCTGTAGTGAGGAGTTCGCACCTAGAAGTTGGAGAATGGCATCACAAAAGACCAAAAGCGATGATCCCCGACCTAAGTTTCTCTGAGCAGGACAAGCGGGGAACCCAACAACCACACAAGGACGCTCTGGTAGTCACTGTAAGAATCGGGGGCTACAACGTCAAAAGAGTATTAGTTGACCAGAGAAGTCAAGCTGAGGTGATGTACCCCGATTTATACCGAGGGCTAGGGCTAAAGCCCGAGGACCTGGATGCATGTCACTCTTCGCTCATGGGTTTCGACGGCAAAATGGTGGCTCCCCGAGGAAAGATTAAGCTACCCGTACAGATTGAGGGTGTTGAAGTCCAGGTGGATTTCATAGTAGTAGAAGCATTTTCCCCATACACCGCCATCCTCAGCAGACCCTGGCTGCACGCCATCGGAGCTGTCCCCTCGACCCTGCATCTTAAGATCAAGTATCCCACTGGCAGGGGGGTGGGGGAACTAGTGGGGGATCAAGCCATGGTCCGGCAATGCCTGGTAACGGCAGTTATGCGGTATTCGCCTAATCCGGCCACTGGTGATAAAGATACGGTCTAATAGCAATTAAAGGGGGCTGCTGACGAGCATCCGGGTGAGGTGTCGAAGGAGTCCTCCGAGGAGTTGGAGAAAATACTAGTAGGAGCAAGCGAAGAGCAATATTTCCAGATAGGATCGCAGTTGCACCCCAGAGAGAAATCAGGGTTGGTGGAATTCCTGAAAGCAAACATGGACGTGTTCGCCTGGGATGCAAGCGACATCCCTGGGATCAACCCCGAGCTGGCGTGCCATCACTTGAACGTGAACCCTGAGGCGACGCCATGTAAACAATCTCCTCGGCGGTCATCTGATATTCATGTCGAGACGGTCAGGGCGGAAGTGGGCAGGTTGAAGTAGGCCGGAGCAATTAAGGAAATCTTTTATCCGGAATGGCTGGCTAACACTGTAGTGGTAAAGAAGAAAAGTGGGAAGTGGCGGGTATGCGTGGATTTTACGGACCTCAATAGAGCCTGCCCGAAAGACCCTTTTCCCATTCCCAGGATAGATCAATTGGTGGACGCCACGGTGGGGCATCCGTGGATGAGCTTTCTGGACGCATTCTAGGGCTATCATCAGATACTGCTGTCTTTAACCGACTAGGAGAAAATGGCTTTCCGTTCTCCCACTGGTAACTCCCATTATCGTGTGATGCCATTCGGCCTCAAAAACGCCGGCTCCACCTATCAGAGAATGATTACTCGCATGTTCGAAAAACAGCTCGGGAGAAACATGGATGCGTATGTAGACGATATGGTGGTCAAAAGTAAAAAGGCCGAGAACCACCTTGAAGATCTGGCAGAGACCTTCGCGGTGCTCAGAGAGCACAAGCTACGGCTAAACGCATCCAAGTGCTCTTTTGGGGTAGGCTCGGGCAAATTCCTGGGGTACATGATTACTTATCGGGGGATCGAAGTTAACCCGGAGTAGATTAGGGCTATCAATAGCCTGCACCCCCCCCCCCCCCCGAAACCCAAACCCAAAGGAAGTACAGAAGCTGGCCGGAATGACGGCAGCACTGAGCAGGTTCATCTTTCGGTCAGCGGACAGATGTTGCCCTTTCTTCCAATTGCTGCATAAATGGAAGGACTTCCAGTGGACTGAAGAGTGCACCTGAGCATTCGAGGACCTCAAGGCATACTTGTCCAATCCACCAATCTTGTCTAGACCCAACAAGGAGGAAGTGCTCTATGCCTATGTGGCGGTAACGAGGCATTCCGTTAGCTTTGTCCTGATCAGGAACGAGGACGGGGCCCAGAAGCCCGTCTATTACATCAGCAAGTCCTTGCAAGAGGTGGAGACGCGTTATCTCCCTTTGGAGAAAGTAGTGCTGGCCATTGTGCATGCGGCCAGAAAACTCCCCTATTATTTCCAAGCCCACACGGTGGCAGTGCTAACTCAGCTACCATTGTAGGCCTTGCTGAGGAAGTCCGACTACACGGGCAGGATTGCCAAATGGGCAGCAAAGTTGGGGGCTTACGATGTTAAGTACCTGCCCCGCATGGCTATAAAGGGGCAAGTCTTAGCAGACTTCATAGCGGAATTCGCCGAGGGTGTCTGTGAAAAGGAGAGCATAGCTGCGAGCCTGATGATCTCGTCAACTACCATTGCCTCCGTGTGGAGAGTTTATTCGGACGGGGCCTCCAATCGAAAGGGAGCAGGGGTGGGAATAGTGCTGATTACGCCCGAGAAACTGATAATAGAAAAGTCGTTGCAATTAAGGTTCCCGGCCACCAAAAATGAGGTTGAATACAAAGCCTTGCTGGCGGGAATAAACATGGTCAGACTGCTTGGGGGAAAGACAGTGGAGGTGTATTCGGATTCTAGGTTAATTGTTGGCCAGGTTAACGGGGAGTTCGAGGCTCGAGATGAAAGGATGCGGAAGTATCTTACCAGAGTGCAAAGTGCACGGAATCATTTCGATGATTTCAGGTTAGAGCAAATCCCGAGGGGGCAGAACTCGCATGCTGACTCCCTAGCCATGCAGACTCCCTTGCCATGTTAGCCACTTCGCTAGAATCAAACCTTCCTCGGATCATTTTGGTAGAAGAAGTCAGCACCCCTACTTTTACAGAGACACCCCTGGTGGGGGTGTGCAGTGTCCATGTGGGCCTAAGCTGGATGGACCCCATTGTGACCTTTTTGAAAAGGAGACCCTTGCTAGAGAGCAAAGGTGAGGCGGAGAAGATACGCAGAATCGCCCCCCGTTACTGGCTGTCCAAGCAGCATAAGCTGTATAAGCGCTCATACTCGGGACCATATCTATTATGCGTACACCTAGAGGCCGTGGAGCCCTTGCTTAAGGAACTATATGAGGGAATCTGCGGGAGTCATACTGGCGGGAGATTCCTGGCACACAGGGCCCTCACGCAGGGATACTAGTGGCCTAACATGCGCCAAACTTCCCAAGACTATGTCAAGCGGTGTGATCAATGCCAGAGGTTTGCCCCTAACATACACCAGCCGGGAGGAATCCTGAATCCTCTGTCCAGCCCCTAGCCCTTCGCCTAATGGGGCCTGGACATAGTAGGTCTGTTTCCTCGGGTCCCGGGGAACCGAAGGTGGCTTCTCGTCGGCACAGACTACTTCACCAAGTGGGTAGAAGCCGAGCCCCTCACCAACATTAGAGACGTTGACGCTAAGAAATTCATCTGAAAGAACATCGTCGCCAAATTTGGGGTACCACATACCTTGATTTCGGATAATGGGCTCCAGTTTGATAGCAAGTCATTCAGAAGATACTGTGGAGAGTTAGGAATCAGGAATGGGTACTCCACGCCAGCATATCCCCAGGGAAATGGGCAAGCCGAGGCCACTAACAAGGTCATAATAGCCGGGCTAAAAAAGAGGCTGAACAATGCCAAAGAAAGATGGGTTGATGAGCTGCCCCACGTGCTGTGGAACTACCGCACCACGCCTCGGAAGTCAACAGGGGAAACCCCATTTTCATTAACATATGGTTCAGAGGCGGTGATCCCTCTAGAGGCTGGATTTTCCACTTTAAGAACAGACCAGTTCAGCATCGAGGGAAACCATCAGTTACTCCTGGATAGCCTGGACTTGACCGAGGAAAGACGAGAGGTAGCCACGGTAAAAATGGCCCACTATCAGCAGAAGCTTAGGCAGGAGTATGATAAAGGGATCAAGCACAGACCACTGGCCTCGGGAGATTTGGTTTTGAGAAAGATAGTGGGGACGTCCAAGCTCCCATCTTAGGGCAAGCTGGGCCCCAACTGGGAAGGACCATATAGAATCACCTCTGTAGCAGGAATCGGGGCCTACCGATTGGAGGACCTAGATGGAAGTGTAATCCCTCGCCCGTGGAATGTAAACAATTTGCGACGATATTACTTTTAATAGAAATCACAGTCGTTGCATCTTGCTATACTTTGTCAAAAATTCTAAGTGTTAAACAGAACCTAGGACTTGCCTGGCTCCTCGGCCACAAGCTTAGGGTAAATTAACATTGCAAGAAAAATTCTAAGTGTTAAACAGAACCTAGGACTTGCCTGGCTCCTCGGCCACAAGCTTAGGGTAAATTAACATTGCAAGAAAAATTCTAAGTGTTAAACAAAACCTAGGACTTGCCCGGCTCCACAGCCACAAGCTTAGGGTAAATTAACATTGTAAGAAAAATTCTAAGTGTTAAACAGAACCTAGGGTTTGTCTGGCTCCTTAGCTACAAGCTTGGGATAAGTTAACATTGCAAGAAAAATTCTAAGTGTTAAACTGAACCTAGGACTTGCCTGACTCCTCAGTCACAAGTTTAGGGTAAATTAACATTGCAAGAAAAATTCTAAGTGTTAAAAAGAACCTAGGACTTGCCTGGCTCCTTGGCCACAAGCTAAGGGTAAATTAACATTGCAAGAAAAATTCTAAGTGTTAAAAAGAACCTAAGACTTGCCTGGCTCCTCGGCCACAAGCTATGGGTAAATTAACATTGCAAGAAAAATTCTAAGTGTTAAACAGAACCTAGGACTTGCCTGGCTCCTCGGCCACATGCTTAGAGTAAATTAACATTGCAAGAAAAATTCTAAGTGTTAAACAGAACCTAGGACTTGCCTGGCTCCTCGGCCACAAGCTTAGGGTAAATTAACATTGCAAGAAAAATTCTAAGTGTTAAACAGAACCTAGGGTTTGCCTGGCTCCTCGGCTACAAGCTTGGGATAAGTTAACATTGCAAGAAAAATTCTAAGTGTTAAACAGAACCTAGGACTTGCCTGGCTCCTCAGTCACAAGGTCAGGGTAAATTAGCAAAAAAAAAAAAAAGGGGGGGGGGGGAATGTACATATACATATAAATAAAACTGATGCCCTCAAAAATCTTAAGTGTTCATTGCAAAAGCTAGTTACAAAAGAAGAGGGGATCGGGCTCAGCATGGACGAGGCCCCATTTACAAAAAATTGCTACATGTGTGCTGTCCTATTACAAAAATTCCACAAGGAAAATGTTTTCATAAGAAAGCTTAGCCTGGGGCTCCTTGTCCTTGGCATTCTTCTCTTTCTTATCCTTCTTCTTCTTTGTGGCCACCCCCTCAGGTACCCCCTTCTCAGCCTCCAAGTCCGCCACGTACTCTTGAGGCGGTAACCCTTTGGCCAAAGCAGGAGAAGGCGGCGGATCCTGGGGCTCCGCAGAGGCAGCAGGAGTGGAGCTCGGATCCACAGGAGGGCTAGGGGCTGAAGGGGCCAGGCGCAGAGTAGGGGGATAATACACCTGGTCAGAATTCCGCAGCTCCGAGTTAGGGCTGATACCTACGGCATTCAAAGCCTCCCCCCACACCTCCTGGCAGAAAGCACGAGCAACGTCGCAAAGCTGGGCAGTGAGACTTGCAGCTGTCTTGTTCATGCCCGCATCATAGGCTGCCTGCTCGGCTTATGCTTTCTCCGATTCCTTGGCCACTAGCTGCAGATTTGCCTGTTTCAGCTCCATCACAGTAAGCGCCAGGGTGCTCTCGGCCTTCCTCTGAGCTTCCAAGGCATCGAAGGCCTGCTTCTCATAGCCCTTCAGGGCGGACTCAGCATTGCGGTAGGCCTTATCCGCCTCTGATAGCTGGGAAAGGGTCTCCTTCAGCTTTTTCTCCGCCTCGGCCCTAGCCTTCTCAGCATTTTCATAGGCCTTTTCAGACTTCCTGGCCACGTCTAAAGAGTGATCAACCCACTCTTCGGCCATGAAGGCAGCCTGAACGGCCTACAAGAATGGAAAACAAAAGAAATTGAATGGGCAATTAAAAAAAAAAAAAAACACTTGACAGATGAAGAAGTTGGCCGAGGTACCTTGGCGAGATCCTGCTTCAGGGAGAGGAAGACCTCTCTTTTCCGGAAGGATTTCAGCTCCTTCATGTCCTCGGGAAGGCACAGCGCCCTCTCCAGGCACTCTGTTACCAGGCCCGAGCTGCCTTTTGAGGGATCTCTCAAGTTGGCATCATCTAGCACATGAGCGCTTGAGTTGAGGGTGAAAGCGGGCTTCCAGGCGGAAGCTTTCTTGGCTTGGTCCCCGCCACTCTCCCTCGAGGACACAGTATGGTCGGGCCTCTCTCTTGGTTGACCTTTACCAGCACGGGCCTCCTTAACTGGGGGCTCAGATATCTCCCCCTCCTTGGACACGTCTACCCCTTTTCCCCCTAGGCCACGTTTTTGTTTCTTTTCCGCCGCATCGGCCGGGGACGTACGAGTAGCGACAGGGGTTGGTGGGCGAGGGGGTACCGTCACTGTCGAGAAGGATCCCCTGGCATGGGCCAACAGCAGTGCTAGGAGGTCGGGGGTCCTTTCTTCGAAGCCCATAGCTACTGATGATGGGGCCTGTGAGATGCTCCAAGCGTCGGTACGATAGAAAACTTCAAAGTCTCTATCTGTCACCTCTTGGACAAAAGTGGATGTGGATCCCTCCGCCTCTTCGTAGGATGGCAAGGGAGGTTCCTGGGAATACAAGAGTTGAGCGGCTAGAGGCGCAGGGAGCTGGGCGTCTTGCGTCCCCTCAAGAGGCGATTTTGTTAGCAAGAACCCTGGGACGGCAACGTCTATCAAGGCCAAACACAAGTCATGGGCCTTGATGACGTTCTTCGGACTCTGAAAGCTTTTGGTTAAAGGTTTGTAGCCAAGGATGACGTGCGCTGCCCGTCTCAGTGAAGGAATATCTCGGACCTAAGAATTCGGTTCAGGTTGCAAAAATTCACAAGATGTTTTTCCGGGGCTGTGTGATACTCGTCTGCCATAAGAAAGCATGGTTATTGTTAGCGAGGGGATAAAAAAAAAAACAACAAAAAACTACTGCACACAAAAAAAGGAAGCTTCTCTAAAAGGCCTAAAACGGTAACCCAGGTCCTCGGGAGTGCTACCTGGTTCCCCTTCTTGGGTGGGACAGTGCCGCCCATCGTGCCACTCGCCCGAGACGAGAAAGTAGTCTTCGTCCATGCCCTTGCTCGAATCGGGTAGGCAGGAGATTAACCTAACCGCGGGGACCCTACTCTTCATATAGTATTTGGTTTTCTCCCTCTTCTGGCAGTTGTTAGACCCAGTTCACATCATGCCATGTAAGGTGAGTCCCCATTCTACGATTAATGGCCTCTACGCACCCAAGGATTCTAAAGATGTTGGGGGAACAATGGGTCGAGGTTAACCTATAATTTATGAGGTAGTCCCTAGTCACTAGGCCCATGGGAAGTTCCATCCCACCTTCAATAAAGGCGATCATGGGAATTACCACGGACTCAGGAGGCCGATTCAAAACCAGCCATTCGCCTTCCTCGCAATGCCTAAATTCTACGTTGTCGGGAATCCTGTACTGGGCCCTAAAAGTTATCCTAGCCTCCTCGGAGCCTACCAACCTAGCATACCTACCCATGGATTGCAAAAGAACAAGAAAGGGGTGAAGTAAAAAACTTGAAAAAGAACAAAACAGAAGGGAAGCCAACACACCTACTGTGGAAAATAAAGAACGCTCCTCAGGAGTAGTTTCCTCTTCGCCAAAGTAAAAACGCCAAAATGCCAGAAATGAGCCTCAGCCAGCCCTGGTTGCTCCTTTTATACGAAGTAAAAAATGAGCGGTAAAATTCCCGCCCATAAATGAGGAGAAGTGGAAGCCGTACAATCCCAATCAGACCGTAGAACGTGGGGAGACAGGCAGCCGGCTGCGCCATAAATGAGAGTTCGTGGATTCCGAAGCGTCAGGAACATGCGAATGACAGGTGAAGAGACATTGACTCGTGTGAACACATACGGCATGTACGTAATTCACCTGCGAAGCTAAAACTTCACTTTTGCCTTAGGCAAGATAGTGAAAGTTTTAGGGGGCTATTGTGGGTACCCGAGGACCGAGAAGGAAGCCGTAGGGTCGAACTATTAGGCCGAGGCCCGAGGAGGAATAGGAAAAGCCAGGTATCGGGCTGAGCGTAACACTAGCAGGGGCCCAAAGGACAGTAATGCCCGAGGAATGAGCCAGGTCCATTGGAGCATTGCACCAAGCGCCAAAGGAAAAGCCGCAGAGCTGAAGGAGGTGGAGGTCAGTGGCAGACAGGAAGCCGCCAGGGTAGCGGCCCCCTGTCACATCAATATTAAATGGCGCACACTAGTTCTATCAGCCGCATTAAATGGGGAAGTGACCTGAACAGTGTCGACCACAGCTACGCTAGCTACCGCTACCACCTGCATCAGAGAGAGAAGGTGACAGGTGTTGGAAGGGGGATGGAAGCCAGGTAAAGATGGACGGAGAGGATGAAATGGCAACGGGCTATATAAAGGGAGGTCTGAGCTTCTGCAAGGGGACTTTTGGTGGGTGGGGGAAAGGGAGAAAACAGAGTGGAGAGCTATTAGGGAGAGTAGTTCAGAGACTTAGAGTGAGAGAAAACTCGTGACCAGACTCCAAGCTTGTTGTGCTATTCCATCTCTTATAAATTTTATTGGCTTGGACCAAAGTTTAAACTAGATCGCCCTATTACACTCGGTGGGCTTTGTATTACGAACTTTTTTGTCCTTACAATAACGATGACTATAGAATTGCGCACTACTTCATAGTAAAAAGTTAATAAAAAGAGAAAATATAAGATTTCAATATTTTGTGCCATAATTTTGGATGTGGTTGATTGTGATTAGTAGAGAAAAAGTGGCTAGTTCATGTGAAAGTAACAAACAAAAGATTTGAATTTAAAGTTGTGTACCTGATTTTGATGTTGCCTAAAAATTTTGGCGATTGTCTTCCAACATTGGAAAATATTTCGGGCAATAAATCTGTCGGTAATTCATGTTGCATGCTCATTTTTGGTGTGGATTTTTTTATTGTTTTGTTTTTTAATTTATAGTGTTTTGATTGTTGTATGGATGAGTGATTGTTGAATTTATTTGCAATTATTTGTAGTTATTTTTTTTGGGTTATTTTTTTTTTTTATTTAAATAGAAGCCTTTCATATACCCTTCTCTATAAATCTTAAATGCTGTAAATTATGTTTGACTGTTCAGTGTTCATTTGGTTTTTTTTTTTTTTTTGGCATATATATATATATATATATATATATATATATTGTATGTGTGTATAGAAGATGAAGGAGTAAAGGTAGAAGTTGAATTAGGGTCTCCCTCAAATCTAACGCACTTCGATCCATTAATGCAAATATAATTGCCTGAGCAACCTCTTCATTGCAGGAACGCACAATATTAAATCCTTATAGAGCGCAGCAAAGTAAATTACATCAAATGGGGCTTTAGCATCATTTAAGATAGGATGCAATTTACTCCGTAACTGATAAAAGAATTAAAATTTAGCTTTCATATGAAAATTATAAAAAGGTAATAGAGTACTGAACAATGAACGTTACTTTTATTAATTACGGGCATAATGCATAACCTTATTATTGTCAATATTATAATAAAGTTAAAAACATTATTTGTGATGTAGAGTCATCCCTTATTCAAAGGCCAAAACGTTGCTTCGAAGCAACTTCAAACTATACCTGCTCCCACATTTGGTATTTCCAGTTCAGCTACTGCTTTCCATCCAAAAAAAAGGTCAACTACTGCTTTCAGCTTCCTTGTGATCTGTCTTCCTCTATTTTCTTTCACTAAGCAAGAAGGAATTGCCGAAGCAATCCATTTTGGTATTGCATGAAAGATCATTGAATTATTGGGCTCTGCTACTTTCAAAGAGATCGGATCCATTTGGGGTACCGGTGTTGAAGATGATATCGCGAAATTGAAGAACACCGTTTCCACTGTTCAAGCTGTGTAAGGTTTCCATGTGCAAAAGCGGCTCACTTTGTAATTAAACTTAATTGAGTGAATTTCATGTAATAGGAGTAGTTATAGGTGGTGGCTGGTATTGATTTTTTTAGTGGTTGTGCTTAATTGGACACCAATTTGATCTTCCAAAAAAAACTTTTATTATTAATGAAGCAAAGTCTTTTATTTGACTTTTTCGGGACAATATGAAGATATAATAGAACATTGAAATAAGTTCATAAAGGGAAGAAAATATAAGAGTCCAATATCATTTGCGTCTTTGAAGCTTCTTCTTTTTTGATGACTTGTGTTTTGTAGCTTTTCAACTATTGATTAGATCTCGAAGGAACATGTTATCGTCACTTGCTTCCGCATCTTCAACATTAGAGGCAGGACTCATTGATGGGAGGGCACCATTATTGTGTTCTTGTTTTGATCTTTTTTCATTATTATTTATGCTTGTTAATGGTTTTGTATCCAAAACGTCAAATTTGTTTTTCTTAGAAGTTTGGTCTACTTTTTTCTTGACTTCATAATTCTCCCATGCTTCCTACACCAAAGAATGTTTATTAAAGTACATAGTAGATATTTTTTTTGAATGAATTTGCAAATAAATGTAGAAGTAGAAAGCTTATTGTTGTGATATCACCATTTAGTTTTTTTTTGGGTGGGTCAGCTGGATCATTATTTGCGCCTGTGGATGGTTTTGTATCAAATACTTCAAATATGTTTTCGACAGAAGTTTGATCTGAAGTTTCCTTGATTTCATCATTTTGCAGTGGTTCCTAAAACACAATATGTGGTTTAAAACATAATATTTGGATTTGCAAATAGGCTTACGTTTGTAATAGTTGACAGCTTACTGTTGTAATATGATCAAGTTTCATTGCCATTTCGTCATTTGAAATGTTGTCAAACATCTTTTCAATTGTATATAATTCCCATCCTTCCTTCCAATTATAGTCGTTAAGCTTTAGTTGGAACACAAATTTTTTTCTAATTAGCTTCTCTATTTCATTTGGCAGGGTGGAGTTCGCATTCATCTGATAAAATATTAAATGTAATTTTGTATATTCTTTTCAAATTAAATGAAGATTATATATGCTAATTGTATGGTCTTACAGTTGCATATTTGTTTGATAGTTCTCTTGTTGTTGTGTGAGGTAATTTTTCAACTTCCTTGTCAAACAAAATAAATACGGCATGCTCTATTCCATCATCAACGTTGAGTTGAATTCTATATCTGCGTGTATAAATATATAATTTGTTTCATTTTTGTTTGATAAATATATATATATATATATTTGTTTTATGTTTACATATATTGAATGATTCTAAAATTGGTAATTTATATTTTACCTTGGAATTGGAAAATTAGAGTTACTTTTGCAATGGCTGCACCAAAAATCATTTTTAGATTTAACTTTTTTGTTGCACTTTGCACATCCTATATAGTACCATCCAAAGTTTTTTTTCAATATTTTCAATTGTTGCAAGGCATGTGAAGACATTTTTCTACAATATAAAAGGAAAAAAGAAATGTATTTAGTGTTAAGCTTATTGAGAACTAAATATATTATTGGTCTAACGTTATTGGGAAAAAATGTTGATTATCTAATCATCTGACATCCATTCCAAGGATGTTATTTGCTTGATTGTTCTTCTATTTTGTGTGATTCTTTTTTCAACTGATATTTCTTGCTTGAATTGTAGAGGAATGCCTTCAATTTCAGTCTTTTCCACATTTCTTTGATGGTAGAAGATTTAAATCAAAACATAGCGAATAATTATTTGATATGAAGATTGTATTGTACTAAATAAAAGTATCAAGATTATTTTTAAAATAATAAATTAGAATAAAAGTATGGTATGGAAAATCTAAATACCTATCAATCAATGTTGCAGTTTCAGGTATTTCTAAATTGATGTACACTTTTGTTGCACTTGTAGATGACAAATAGTGTTCTCCTGTATTTAATAAAAATATGTTTATTACGTAAAAGAAAAGATATGTTAAAAGAAGTTATTACCTCTAAATGTTTTCACAATAGTAGATGTCACTATTATGACAAAGGGTCCTGGATTGTTGGTGTAAAAATTGTCCTCAATTTCATTTGATGTTGGTCCCTAGAGAGTAATTCTTATTTTGATTTCTCTGTGGCAAACAAATATATAAGTGATAAAGAGTTTGAAGTAGTATTATGAAATGAATCCATATGTACATGCGAAAGCTTACTTTGGATTCATGATATCTATATTTCTCATTGGGACAGTAGATCCTTGAACATGAACATTTTCTAGTGGTCCAACACCAACTATTTTTCCAATGATGTCTGCAGCAAATAAAGTTGATTAAGTAATTTGAAACATAATTATTTGAAAATAAATTTGAGACTTTTTAGGCTACCTGTCAATTCTTTGTTATTGTCAAAGCGATCCACAATTGTTCGGTAATCAACAAATTCAAATTTATGCTAAGAGATAGTAACTTCAGCCTTTTTTAGCTCCTCAATAACTGTTGTATGTAGAAAGTTTATTTTCTTGTCTTTACTTATAGGCCGATA
This sequence comes from Quercus aquifolioides, assembly GCA_019022515.1. NCBI lineage: Eukaryota > Viridiplantae > Streptophyta > Magnoliopsida > Fagales > Fagaceae > Quercus > Quercus aquifolioides. The sequence continues at coordinate 27,572,210 of CM032328.1, read as the reverse complement.
GCTATCTTTTTTTGTTAAAATATGTGCTTTCTTAGAAACATGATGCTAATGATCCTATGGATCTTCATGTTTATACTTGCATTGTAGTTTATTTTTTATTATTAATGGGCTATAATACAAAACAAATATGGTAAAAAAAAAATATTTGATGAAAGATTCCTTAGGTGCAGTACTTTAAAAAATAATATATCATATAGAAACATGCTACTTCCTACATTCATGCCTAGGCAAAATACAAATAAGTCAGGGAAATGTTTTAGGAAGAGACCTAGAAGAATGCAACTTACAGCAATCACAAGTTCATGTCCTCTCTCTGACTTATTGATGCTTTTAGTGAGTGCCTTAATGCTACCATAACTATGAGTAAGTGGCAGGTTCTTCATACCTAGCAAAAATTGTAACATAGTTTTATTTTGATCACATGAATTTGCAAGGGGAAAAAGGGAAAAGGGGAGGGAGAGGAGGAACAAAGGATGGTCATATGGAGAAGCCTAGTGATAGTGCAAACATACTTCACATTTCTCAGGAACAATGTTAATAAGGCAAAATAATTTTCAAGGCACACTGATAGCATGTCAAATGAAATTTAAATCTAAATTATGCCTAAAAATAAAATTCATATGTTAATCTTAAGCCTATCCCTCCATTTCTTAACAGGAATTCTTGAGCATTTACTCACAGCCATAATGCATGTTTTAATTTTAGAAGGAATCATTAGTGGAGATGCTTTAGAATAATGAACGGATGAATCGGTGGCAATACAAATAGGCAGCATCAAAATGATAATTCTAAAAGAATATAGCAGTAACGGAAAATGAGGAGTCATGAGTTCTGGTTCCACTCTAGATTCCATTTTCTAAGTTTTAATTAAATTACTGAACTCTTTTGAGAATTATGCAGATCTAATATCAATTGTTGGAAGTGGATATCAATCTAAGTTATACCACTATTGAGCAACATAAACAACTCCTATTTTTGAAACGGCACTCATACAATCTCACAAACACATCAATGGCATGCCAAGGATTATGCAATAAAATTATGCAGAATTATGCAGAAAACTTACCGCAAAAATTGAAACGCCAAAATCAATTTGCTTTCATTTGAAAACCCAGTCCATGTTATACAATCATGAAATTGAAGCACGATCTAATATCAATTGTTGGAAGTGGATATCAATCTAAATGATGTAGTATACAACGGTAAAATAAAATAGTTTTTTTGGTTGCCAAGGATTATGCAGTAAAATTATGCAGAAAGCTTACCGCAAAAATTGAAACACCAAAAATAATTTGCTTTGATTCTAATATCAATTGTTGGAACTGGATATCAATCTAAATGATGTAGTATACAATGGACACATTAATGAGAAGTACAATCTGATCAATTCAAGAAATGGAGTCTTACATGTTGAAATATGTTGGAAGGTGATTTGAGACGTGCCACCAACACTTTATACTTCACTATTTTAGAGCCTTACATTCTTCCAATAAGCCACAACACATTAAAAAAATGAGACCTGACATATTTCCAAATAAACCAAGGTAAAATAAAATAGTTTTTTTGGTTGTAAAATTATAGTACTATTGAAACGACATTCAGGCAATCTCACAAACACATCAATGGCATGCCAAGGATGCTCGTCTAATATAAACACAAACACAAACAAATGAAAAAAAAAAAGGTCTCATATTAATATAAACAGAGCATAAAAGTTTTGCACCCAAAAAAAAGAATTGGGATGTAGAGATACCTCAACCAAAGCAGACAAGTTCTGTAAGTATTTATACACCGTGTGGAAAGGAATAAAGGGAGGAAGGAAATCAGATAGGTAGCTGTTACTGCGAAATAGTAGAGCAGGAAGGTGGGTAGCTTTCAAACTCTCTATTTTCTCACGCAATACTTGAAGGCTTCCCCCCCCCCCCCCCTCCATTTAAGCTTCCCTCTACGTTACAATCTTCAAACTCACTGTCTGTTCATGTTTCTGTTTGGTCACACAAAACCCTAAACGCTTCCCTTTTATTTTATTTTCTTCTTCCTTTAAACCAGCTTGAACGTTTTTTATTTTTTATTTCTTTTCCTTTAAGCTGAACTGAAAAGGTTTTGGGTTGGGCTTGATAGTGGAACTAAATAAATAAGAGGTGGGCTGGATTAATTATACAAATTAATTATAGAGTGATAGTGGAAGTAAATACATAAGTAGTGGGCTGCATTTATAGGGCTGGGATTTATGGGGCTGAAAATTGTAAAAACCATTTTAAAATTGAAGGAAAAAAATATATATATATATATATATATATTTTAAAATGACGTGGTAGCTGATGTGGCACAATGTGAGAGCAACAGCATTAAACGCTACGCTTCAGCTTTTAGTAATATATAGATATGCTTGTATGTGTATATATATTGTGGCGGGCGAAATGTGGATCAGACAAATATGATAAGTATTAATCCAATTACTATGCGCTCACACTATTAATTTTTAGAGATGGGATGCAAGGTCAACCTTTAAGTACCCGTTATAAAATAAAAAGTGAAGGTCGTATCAAAACTATATGTGTAGTATTCAATTGGAAATAGCTTAGAAATGGCTAAGTGTTCATCCTCAGGTTTAGTCCAAGGAAGATGTTACAATTGGATGATTTCTCTCTCTCTTTTTCTCTTCCCAATCAGACATTTCCCTTGATCTGGGTGCTTCTTGGCTTTATATATCTTAGCAAAGATGCATCTGGATCTTACATTTGGAGGGTCACGATCAGACTTTCTTGATACTTGTCCCATCAAGACCTTGCTAGAAGGTTTTACACTAGGATATTAGTTGTGAGAACACTATTCATGTCATTTCTCCATTAATGCAGCAAGCTAAGTGATTGCAATGCATTTAATGCGGAGGGGATAACCACTTTGTCCTTCATTTTTCTTCTTTTCCATGTTCAACACCAAGTTACCTTTGTCTCCCCTCGAACTACGCCGTGCTCCCTTTAATTTTGTCCCTCGACCTTCCGAGGCTAGGCAAGTGTCCTCGGCATCCTCACCAATTATGATTGTTCAGCCTAAGTACGAGTTAAATGGATGCTTTCCGAGGATAACCCATCTACGTTTCCCAAGGTTTACCTCCATATGAACTTTGTCAACCATTTAGATCCTCATTTCCCCCCCCCCCCCCCCCCCCCCCCCACACACACACACACACACACATATATTTTAGTCATAATTTTTTTTATAACTTAAAATTTTGTTCTATATAGTTTGCTTTTCCTAGAAATTTTTTTTTTTTTTCCTTTTGGCTCCATCACTAAAAACAACCTTGAACTTCTCCAAAGAAACATTACAAACAGCACAACTACAAGAATAATCACCACAACCCAAAGCCATTGCATATATTAAGCACAAAATACATTAAAGAAAACCCAAACTGACATCATCAACAACAACCTATCCACTCCCCCCTTTTGTGTTGAAATGACTGGGTAAATCCCAAGGAATTTTCTATTTTGCTCAATGGAGAAAAGACAAGATTTCTATATGATGCTCTTGCTATGTCAACCTTTTTCGTTTTATGAGATCAGTGAAATTGTCTTTTGCTATAGCGAAACTGTCCCGTCTTCAATTCTTCGAAAGATCTTCAAGGGAGCTCATGTCCAACATTTTCAATAATTGAAAAAAAAATTTAATCAATATATTTCCAAATCATTCTCAAATTACAATTAAAACAAATTCCATAATATATCAATTATATTAGGAGGACGTCCATTTTTACCAATAAAAAAGACATTAATTTCCATAGATCTTGGAAATTTAAGGCCAATTATTCTCTTCCTTAGAGCATCCGTAGCAGATGTTTTATAAAAAATGTCATTTTGACACACCAAAAGCCTACTTTATTATTTTACCACATCATTTTACAATATCTCATTTATCATATGTTTTATCTTTCAATTCTATGCATTAAAATAAAATTTACTACACATTAAAATAATATATTATCTCCTCCCTGTTATCACCATCAACAACATCAACAACAACAACGGCACATCGACCACTGCCACAACAACAGCCACCAACAACCACTACCGCAACAACACCGACCAGCCACCACCGGCACAAACCCACATCCACCAACACCACCTTAAAAAAAACACACACACACACACACACACACACACACACAACCAGAGAGATCGGCATGGCAAATCAAACAAACCCAAAAGAAAAACTTACATCAAACACAACCAGAGAGATCGGCACGGCAAAAAACACAACCAAATCAAACAAACTCAAAAGCAAAACCCACCACTACAGGTCGATTGAGAGAAATCCGATGAAGGAAACCACCCCAAACCCCATTTGAACCCACCCATCAAAACCCACTCACCTCTGCCGTGAGTCCGTGACGCACCTTGCCACGACCCACCTCGCTGTGACCCACCTCGCCGCGACCCACCACGCCGCCATACCCACGACCCACACCGTCACCTGGCCCACGCCGGAGCCCACGCCAAAATATACCCACATTGGAACCCATCCTTCATTAGAGAGAGGGCAATTAGACAAAGAGGGAGGAGAGAGAGCAGGATCCGGAGAAGTGGAGATGGAGTGGTTGAGTGGGATGAGAGAGAAAGATGAATAATAAAAAAATAATTAAGTACAAATGCCATTTGAGTCCGTACCGTGGCAAAAATGCAACGGTACTGTAACATGTTGCAAAAGTTTGACACATTTAACACATCTGATAAAGCTCTGTTTTTGGTGTTTAGTGTGCCAAATGCCAAATATTATAGCATTTGGCACATTTAAGAGCTCTGCTATGGATGCTCTTAATGTAGATAGCAGTTCCATTAGGGTGGGAATCATGAACATAGGGATTTTTTTTTTCTTTCTTGATAGAAGAACGTGGGAATTAACTCATGAGCCCTTAGAGAGAGAAAATTGTGTTTTTAAAGTATGTTGTCCAAATGAATGTCCAAGAGTATTTATAGGCAAATACATACCCTTGAGAAGAGAAATACTTGTTATGAGTGGATATACCAATTCCATGAGTCACGCCTTCTTCCAAAATACCGTTTTAATTAATAAATCTCTACAAAAACAAATCACAGGTTTGTGAAATCAAAAATACTTAGGTAGTCCCAGAGTATAGTGAAATGGTGGTCCTTCCTCTCATATTTATGATGAACCTTACTATGCATTTAATGAGTGAACCCCACCATAATTGTAAAAGGAGGGAGTACCATTCACCCTAATCCGAAAGTATCTAAGAATTAATCCTGTGAGACGACACCATCCACCAAATGGGAAGTTATTGCACCTACAATAGTGTGATCGCCCATCACAATTGTACTCTAACAAATTATACAAAATTCCCAATTTAGAAAAGTCCTTTTATTAACTAAAAGCTATTTGAAATTATGATCAACGAACACTAATTTCCCAAAACTAAAGCCACGCATCTTTGACTAAGATCCTCAATTACATTACGGATGGGAAAATTTTGAAAACAACAATAGGAAGTCCAAAATCCCTTAATTTGTGCCAAATAACCCGTTAACAAAACACTAACTTAAAATTAATCCGAAATTTCCTTTGAACTTGCCCAATCAATTGGTCCAAACTAGTTATTAGGGACTTAAACTCCATAGTAAAGTGTACAATTCTCAATTTCAAAACGGTCCGGCTCCCTTCCCATTCTCTCCCATTTGATCTCTCAATATTTCTCTATCACTAGATATTTCTCTCTCTCTCTCGGTTGCCTTTCTCTTTTTCAGTTTTTCTACAACTCGCATTTTCTGGAGCTTTCTCAGCTCTCTTTGCCCACCTCTTCCACTTGCCAAGCCTTCAAACCCAGCTTATTGAATAGAAGATCCATTCCCGCATAATCTTATCCTCCTATGCGATAACACAATTGAAGCTCTTTTCGAATGCAACATGAATTTCTTCCTTAGAAAACCCCCCCATCTTATAACCTAATAAGCATTGACCTTCTTGCTCAATGTGGATTTACTCACTGCCTTCATTGCAGTAACAGCGTAAACAAAACTGATCTTCAAAAGGACTGAATCATATGTCATTTACTTTCTCTTGTTGGGGAGATAAACACCATAGGGAGACTCCTTGAGTAGTTAATATAATATATTGAAACACACTCAACCCAAAAGGCCTCAATGGGTATGTTCTCAATTATGTTATATTACCACTTATTATTTTCGTTATTATTCAATGTGGTACTTCATTTACACGTTTACACCTAACAATCTCCTTCTCACATATGACTCTCTGCCTCTTTGTGGGCTTCTAGATCTCTTTGTGGGTCCTAAACAAGTCTTACTTGCTCCGTTTTACCTAATAGCTTTTCCTCACTAGTGCATCATCCTTAGGCCTCCACGTATCAATCCCACATGTCTTTTGTCCTCCATGGGAATCTCGCACCTCATCCTTGTCTAGACCATTGGAAATAATACTCCTTTGTTGGACCTTTTTCCAACATCGTTTGTGTGATCTTTATGGGCTTGCTTGGTGCAATGTGCCATCCCTGTTCCAACTGAGACGAAAGGGCTCCAAGTGCACGCACCCATTCCCACTCTAACTGAGAAATGAACCTTGACCCACACCACCATGGGATCTGATACCACTTATTAGGAAGATAAACACCATGGGTAGACTCCTTTGGTAGTTAATACAACATATAGAAACACAATTAACTTGTTGTATGTGCTCAATTATGTTATATTAACCATTCATCCTTCTCATCATTAGTCAATGTGAGACTTCATTCACACATGTACACCCAACACCTCCACCATCTCTTTCAATTTATGTGATTTGACCACTCTGCTTTCTCATAGAAGATTGACGTTTGGTGCCACATAAGAGATTGAGAATGTCAAGATCACAATCGATAGTTGCCCAATCAATGATCCAAACCAATGTTATTGATTCCATTCAGTTTCGGCCTGGAATGGCCAGAATATCTCCTACTAGCATGCAATCCAATACAGTAATACCACCCATTCCACCTCAAGTCAAATTTTGGCCAATTTTAGTATGTTCCGGCCATTTTGGAAAATTTCGATCAATTTCAGCTGGTACCAAATTTGGCTTTAAAAACAAAAAAAAGACTTGACCTCAAGTTGAATGAAACCCATCCAGCTCAGGTCACCACCATGCCACTTGTCTCCGTTTGCTCGAATATACCCAGCCTTCTTCTTCTTTTTTCTAAGTCCTTTAAAGTTTAAAGTCTTATTTGATTGAATTCAAACTTCAACTTTTCATTTTGCTTTGCTGTCCTCTTCTTCTTCTTTCTAAGTCCTTTAAAGTTTAAAGTCTTATTTGATTGAATTCAAACTTCAACTTTTCATTTTGCTTTGCCGTCCTCTAGGAGAAATTATTAGCCACAACGGAGTATCACGTGGATGTGCTAACGTGGTCCTCCCAGCCAATGGTGATTTGCCATTTGGACAACTAGTTGATGTTAGCATTAACCACATAATAAATACAAATTAAGTCTAGTTTGGATTAATCTAACCAATAAATTTCAAATTTCAAAACTTGCTCATCTCTCTCTCTCTCTCTGTTCATCTCACAAAACACAAACTTACAAAATCCTCTCTTTCATAGATTGAAACCCAAGAAGTATGACTGCGGAACATCAGAGTGAAAAACGCTGCAACCTTCACTGCTGTGAGGTATCATTCGGCGAAACCGATTTCTCTATAGGTTTTGGTATCGGATTGGTAGTGAGGATTTTAGGGGAGAGATGGGTTTTGGGTTCTTTGTCGAATTTCTGAGAGTCTGAGATGGCTCCCATGGCCACTTTGATCTTAACAATGACTGCCATGATGAGACGAAGGTAAAATGCGAAAATTTTCTTTTTTATTGTCAAGATTTTTTATTCGTTAGCTTTTTTTTTTTATAGATTATATAAATGTTGCCTTTGATTTGATTTTTTTTTTTTTTTTTTTTTTTTTTTTCAGATTTCCAGAAGTTGAAGAAGCAAACTCACTAGAAACTCTAATGTGAAGTATGAAATTGGACTTGTCGGTACAATTGTTGTTCAAATAGTTGTCTTTCTTTGAAGATTGAAAACATGAGTTCAATGTGAAATAGGTTGATGGGTATCACTAAAATAGAACCTACATGTTGTGAATATTGAACACTAAAATGGAACCTGCATGTTGTGAACCCATATGTATGTTGCCATTCTTAGCCTCAATTATGGAAATGGTGGTGCTGGTGCACTAGTTCAAGAGTGCGTAGGAGAAGTGTTTGCTGCTTTGTTTGAGAGAGGGGGTCATTTGGCTAGAACAAAATCTTTACAGGTTTCTATGTTGCTCTGCACTGTTTGATGGAGTAGAAATGTTGGTTTCAGACATTTAGATGTTAAATCTAAAGATGCTAGATTAGTGAATGCTTCCGCAAATTGGGAAAATTACTTCACTGAGAGGCAGGATTAATTTAGGATGATATTTTCTTTTATGTATTGTGAAAAACTTGTAACTATGTAACTCTTGAGCTTGTAAGATTTTCTTATCCAAAGGAGGAGCTTGAGCATTAGTTATTTTTCGATTCGACCTTAGAAACGGTCTTTCTTTTGGTTTTGCAAGCTCATGATTATGATTATAATTGAAGTGAGTAACCTTCCACTCACCATCTATCACTGTAAACCGGATACTAGTTTCACAACCAGTCCTAATTTGTAATTATTTGAACTTCTTATCATCCAAATGGTCACTATCTCGGGGAAATCCTTCTTTTGAACACACACACTCTCGTTGTCTTATACAATCTTTTGAATATCTGAGTTTTTCTTTTCGAACATTAAACCCAATTCGTATGGCATAATCATTGTACAATTTATATGCTTCATCCTTATTGTGTACAACCAGTCCAAGCAAATTTTCAATAACCTAAAGGTCTTCATCATTGACTCTAATATTTATGATTAAAAAACACCACTATGATTATAAAACACCACAAAACATGTTTCTACTGGAACTCAAATCAAAAGCATATTAAAAAAACAAGAGTGATGAGAATGGTGTGTGTATAAACTATTAACCCATAAAAAATAGTTGATTTTTTTACTTTTCACATTTTTTACTTTTATTAAATGGTTAAAGGAAACACCACAAACATACACACATACAAGGGAGAGGGAATGAGTTTTAACACAAAGACACATCATAAACTTAAAAAAATATTATCCTCTTTACATCTATAAACTAGATAGGAAGAAAACAACACATACATTTTTTTTTTTTTTAAAGTATTATCTCATATTGGAATTTTATCAAATACATAGAAGACACCAATTAATAAACTATATAGAATGAAAATAGAGCAAGAAAAATATACATTGAAGAGTGAAATGAGTTTTTGATAAATAACTTGATCAGTCATGGTTAGCTGTAATGGTGGTGTTTGGACAACCACCTCAAACAATTCGGCAATGCAAAATTAGGGAGATGATATTTGATGATGGGGATGGAGCCACCATTGGACTAGGGGGGCAATGTGCCCCCCCCCCCCCCCCCCCCCCCCCCCCCCCCCAAATTAAAAAATATATATATTATTATATATATGTGTGTACTAATTTTAACAATTTTGTTCTATAAGATTACATTTTGTTTCCTTTAAACAATATCATTGATTCTTTTAAGAGTAATGCTATACTCACAAACTTTTTTACAACATTTTTACAATCTGTTTTGGTAGCAAATTCTTATTGGTTCGCACATGGACCCACCACTCACATAATTTTTTTACTTACTAGTAACCACTTATCACATTAATAATTTATAAAAAAAGTTTGTAACTTTAATATTTTCCTCATTTTAATGACTATAAAAAAAAATTTATAGATCTAAAATCTAAAACAAAATATACAAGAAAAAAAAAATAGCTCAACAACAAAAATTACTAATAGTAAACTAAAAAAAAATTAAGCTCAATTAACCAATTTTATTTAAAATAAACAACCCTACCCTTTAAAAATTCTAAACAAAAATAATTTTGTTCTTACCCACATCAATATATATATATATATTAGTAGTTAAGTAGTAGAAGAGTCAAAAGTTGAAATCACCGTACACAGCCTGTAGTAAAGTCATCCCCCCTAACTCAAAGTTCTGGCTCTATCCTTGTTTAATAATGATGAATTAGATTTGTGAAACTTACTTCAAGACTATCAAAATAAAAAAGATGACATTGAGAAGGATTTGTATTGCAAGAAGACTGAAAAATTTACTAATTTCTGAAAAAATAATTTGGTTTCAAAAGAGGGAATTGTTATTAGAGGAAAACCCAATTAAAGGAGGGAATGGAACCATTCTATTATAACAAAATACACGTGTGGGTTTGGTTTGCTTTGGTGGCATGGGTTAAAGTGGCGGGTGGCTTACTTTGGTTTTGGTTTTAAGAGGTAAGCTAGTTAGATTAATCCAAACTAGAGTAAAGCTGACATCAGCTATTTCTCCAAATGGCAGATCACCATTGGCTGGGAGGACCATGTCGGCACATCCACATAGTCCTCCGTTGTGGCTAATAATTTCTCGCCCTCTAGTACTAGAGCCCACGTGAAAGTTCAAAGCTCAATACTTTTTTGTTTTTATTTTTATTTTCCCAGTACATGTTAAAGTTTATTTACCTCAACCAAAAAAAAAAAAAAAAAAAAATACATGTTAACGTTAATGTTTATTTATTTATTCTAGAAAAAGTATTATTATTATCAGTATTACTATTATTTGGGTTTGACTTCCATATATTAATTAAAATATGAACTAATAATCTTAAGTCTCTCAATAAATTATATAGGTTTTGACTAATAATATATAAAGATATATATATATATATATATATATGCATATAAATAAAATAAAAATTAAACAGCGGTAACTTCGAAACGGTATATCGAAATAGACTAGAACCGAAATATTCCGTTTAAATAGACAAACTAAAACAAGTATCGAAACAGTATTCATAACATTGATCCAAACCACTTAAGTCATCTCTCCATTTTGAAATGACATTATCCTGAAAATTTTAAGAAAAACCTAGGGCGTTGGCTAGGAAAGCATATGGTTTAGGCCTTTAGAGGAGCACAAATAATTTAGGCTAAGGTCATGAACTTTGAATTGAAAACTTGATTTTTATTCTTCCATTGCAACCTATCCCATTCCATTCAAATTGTCATGGAATTAGTCAACTAAAAATCCCAACAAACTGTTACCATGGCTTTTGAGTGGAGTTGTGGTGTGCCTTTGTGTTAGAATCTCTTTCCCTCTCCCCTGTGTGTGTGTGTTTGTTTCTCAAAAAAGAAAAAACAAAAAAAGGGTAATTGTTCCACATTGCTTAAGAGAGTGTGTTGTGTGTAATATAACTTGCCCCACCCTCCTTTAAAAGTTACCATGGCTTTTGAGTGGAGTTGTGGTGCACATTTGTGTTAGAATCCATTTCACTCTCCCCTGTATGTGTGTGTGTTTGTTTCTCAAAAAAGGAAAAAAAAAATGGTAATTATCCCACATTGCTTAAGAGAGTGTGTTGTGTATAGTATAACTTACCCGCCCTCCCTTAAAAGTTACCATGGCTTTTGAGTGGAGTTGTGGTGCGCCTTTATGTTAGAATCCCTTCCCCTCTCTCCTGTGTGTGTTTGTTTCTCCAAAAAAAAAAAAAAAAAAAAAACCCAACAAACTTCTCATCCACACCGATGCAATGTGAAAGCCACAAGAAGTAGAACATGTCTACTTCAAGAAAATGACTTCGAATTCATGAGGGTTCCTAGAATCCACCAGGACTTTATTTTGACTTTTAAATAACAATTTATAACAAAGATAAAAATTACTAAAAACAGCAAAAACAAGGATTTCAAGACCTAAACGAAGGAGTTTTCCTAAAAAGTAACGTCAATTAGCACCTAAGGTGCTATATTTTGCTTCCAGCATTGTTTTCCTTCACATCACCAAATTTCACAAAATTTCATCACTGTCACTCCAATTATTACCACTAGTATGTGACCCGTGCTTATGCACGAGAATGGTCAATTGTAGTGATGCTATTGATCTTTTTTTTTTTTTTTTTGGTTTATCATATGGAGGATACCATTAGATAAAACAACGAAAAAAAGAAGAAGAGAAGATTGAATTTTATTATATAAAAGATGCTATTGGTTAATATATAAATATAAATATATATATATATATATATGTTTATTATATGGAGGATAGCATAGATTAAGAGAGAGAGAGAGAGAGAGAGAGAGAGAGAGAGAGAGAGAGAGAGAGAGAGAGAGAGAGAATATTGCATTTTATTATTTAAGTGATGCTAATGGTCTTTTTTTTTTTTTTTGGTTTATCATACGGAGGATAGCATTAGATATATATATATATATATATATATATATGTATATATATAATTAAGAAAAAAGAAAAAAAAAAGAATATTGCATTTTATTATTTAAAATATATAAAGGGACATTATTATATTTTTATTTTTTGACAAACCTAAAAAACCTATTCACCAACTTAAACATTTCAAGGTAGCATCTCTTGCACGAAATTACAAATTCTTCATAACCATAAGGTTTAAGGCTCATCACAATTCCAATATCCCATTCCACATTTTTGGCAAACTTGAAAGTTTGGACTTTGATACATGGCAGTTCCAGTAGCAAGTAGTCGAAGTGTTCTTCGGCATTTTAGAAGTCTATGCTTCCCATGATCATCATTCAACACATGCAAAAGCTTATCTATCCCTTTAGGATTTGATTCAGAAAACAAAATGACTTCATGAATATAAGTGGCAATCACATCACCACTTGTAACAACTTCTTCAATCAATTTTTTGTCTTCAACAGTTTCTTTATTTAGAAAGTATTTGTATGCTCCCATAATGAGTAACGCAAGTGGATGTTTTTGCTTCATAACATAAGAATATTACATTTTTTGCTTTGTCATCTAGTAGAATTGGGTGACTAAAATACGAAGCCTGGCACCCAAATTAAAAATAAAATAAAATGGACACTTGGCTCAAGATTAAATTACAATTAGAAACTAATTTGAATAATATTCTTTCAACTAATATTTATATTAGTTTTGTTGATAAGATTCATTGAGAAAAAAGAAAGGCAATTAGCATTGTGTTTGCAGGTGTGAGAGAGAGTTGGCATTAGCCCAAACCACAAGTAGTTTAGTGAAGTTTACCCTTAAAAAAATAAAAGAAAAATGTTATGCATCTTATATCATTTATTGAGTCCTGCATTTTGTCGAGGAATAATAGTCTTTAAAGTCATAGACTACTCATAGATGTTTAAGTTAGATGTCGAGGAATAGTAGTCTTTAAAGTTATAGACTCATAAATGCATAAGTTAGATGGAAGATAGTTGATCAAGCTAACAATAAATAATAATTACATACGTACCTAAATGTCTAATAGTGTACTTCTGAAGTTATTGTAAGCGAATAAATCATTATATAATTTGTAAAAAGTAATTATTATGAGCTTTGCTTCCTTCTATTCTATCATCTAGTAAGCTAAAATAACATGCTCTTTACCGTTCGTATAAAAGATGTCATGTAGATATAAAAGAGTAATGCCAATGAGGTGACAAATTGGAATTTGTGTAGTTAAGAATATTTAACTAAATGAGATAGTCATTTGGTTTTTGTGTTAGTATTGTAATAGTCACTTGGCAAAAAAAATTAAAAAAAGGGAAAAAAAATACTTAGTGCAAAATTATATGATTAGATATATTGTTGTCTTTTTTTATGATTTGTTTATATTGGACTCTTCGTCTTTTGCTTTGAATGACTCGCTTGGAACAAAAATTTAAAAACTTAAATGAGGCACGTGATGCAAAATTAGATTTTAATTGAAATCATATGTGAATTCTAATTGAAACGATTTTGCAAGATGGAATTTAAGATAAAATTGAATAGTACGAGAATGAACCTTAAAATAGCAAAATGTTTAGACGATTTATTTTCAAGTCTATGAATGTCTTGCTAATGTAACTTTCACAAAATTTGTAAGAAGATTTTAATAATTCTTTGTTTCTTCTTCTTCTTTGACTGCAAATTAGGATTACTATTTCAAAAATTCTTAATGACCAAATGGAAAATATCAATTAAACAAAAAATTTAAACATTAGGATTCCATTTCCTAATATATCCTCAATGATCTTCCATGCAACCTTACTTCCTTCTCTTGAACAATGTACCTCATTCCTTGTGCTAGCTTCAAAGTTTTGAACATCAAACTTAAATATTACGTATGTGCCACCAAAACACAATTAACTAATTGAACTATTGGCACTATGACTTACAACAAAAAATATATGCCACCAAAACACAATCAATTAATAATTTTTGTGGGCATTACAATTTGCTTATGATGAGAACTTTGAGAGAATCACCAAGGGAGTTCTTGATGGTCCTTAGTCTGCATCACCCTGTTTAACAATATTGCATAACTTGGAGATCTTTTGTTTGCTGTAATTTTAGTTGGCTCAAAAGAAAAGCAAATGAGTTAGCTCATGCATTGGCAACCCTTTTTCCTTAAACCATGTGATGATGTAACATGTAGTTCTTTAGTTATAGTAACCATATGTAGAAAATGTTAGTGAAAATAAGGAATACCAAATTAGAATGTGAAATATATATATATATTTTCATCAGATTTTTTAAAAGTGCTATTTATCTCGCATACAGACTCACCTAAAAATTTTAGGAGTTGCATATAACAGCATGTGTAAAAAGAAAGCAAGTTGAACTACAATAGTTACACCACATCAAGGGTAGCTACAATAGAAACAGAGACAAACTTTGATCAAATTATCCATTGCTACAGTACACAAGTTACAGTCACACTCATGCATATATTGAAAGGGTAATTAAGCCCATACAGTTAAGTGATTCTTAAGTAAATAAAACTTAAGAGACATTTGGCACTGCAGTCAAATTTAAGTAAAAAATGTTCAAAAGTAGCACAACTATAAGTCAAAATAGAGTAATATGAAACTAAAGTGGCAGCCATGAAGCTACTAACTAAGAGAGAGGTGTTTTAATAGGTTTAATAATTCACCAGGTTGACATTGGATATTCTTCCCACATGCCAATATTATTTTCAGTAAAATCTACAAAAGGCAGAGGAGGATGCCTACTATTCAAAGGATGTCACACCAAATGGATCAAAAGCCTCCTTCGTGTAAGATTGAAGGCTGCAAGAGAAGTCAATCATCAAGCAATGACCAGACGATTCCAAAAAATGTTAGTATTGACTCAATGTAGGCGCGCACACACAAACCCATCACTATATCAATTATGGGAATCAAAATAAAATGGAAAAATTATACAGAAAGATGAACCTTGGTAAGGATGCTTATCCAAAGGATCCATCCACACTTTTGAATCTTCAATCTCTATTGGTGATTGAAATTTGCGTAGCTTAAAAAAATAAAAAATAAATAAATAAATAAAACCCTTAGAGTTGTAGTTTTATGATGGGTCATTTTGTAACGTGATGGGCATCTGTGTGAAAAAAAAAACCTCTGAAGTTGTATTGTTGGTAAAAAAAAACCCTTAGAGTTGTAGTTTTATGGTGGGTCATTTTGAAACATGATGGACATCTGTGTAAAGAAAAAACTTATGAATTTGTATGGTTGGTAAAAAAAATTTTCTTCAATCTCTTTTTTTAGATTATGTAATAAGGGCAATGAATATAAGAGAGAGAGAGAGAGAGAACCTAACCATAGAGAGATTGGTTTGTGCGTGTTTTTATACATGCTTCACAATTGTATTATCACGAAGCAGGTCCAATGGATTTAGATTGGTACTACCGATTCCCAAAGCATAAGTATTTTAAGGACATGTTTAAGAAGTTTCCTACATTTGAATTAATATTCAAGTTAATATTTCAATTATTATATATATTGATTAGTTATATTTATATCTTATAATTTTATAAAATATATAGCTGTAGTTACTTAAAATTCTAGAGAAACATGATAATAATTAAATTATTATACTAATTCCCAATTGAATCCTAAATGAACTTGTATGGAGATGAGTTTCTAAAATCTTGTAACAGATCATGTTATGATTCTAGTGTCCCACATTGGTTAAGTGTAAGTTTAACCATGTGTTTATAAGCTCTTGAGCACCCTCCCCTTGCAAGCTAGTTTTCAAGGGTGAGTTCTACCCATGGGTTCCTAACTTAAGATGAAAATCCTTTGATTTCATATCAACTATGTACATTATAAATCATATTATATCATATCATATCATATCATATACTATACTATATAATTGTGCCAAGTGGCTTCACCAAATTAAATAATTTTAAAAATAAATATAATTTTTTTTTCTTATCTTCTTCTCCTATAATTTGTAAGTTGATAAAAATCTTAATTTGATTACAATCCAAATTCTTCATCTAATCCCTTTCTTATTATAATTTATAAGTTGATAGATAATATCAATTTGATTACAATTCAAAATCTTTGATATAATATCATAAGATATAATATTTTTTAAAGGATGAATATATTAATAGTATCTATTTGATATGAAATTTAAATCTTATTGAAATTAAAAATGACATATATTGGTAGAGTCTCATTTCATATAATTATAGAGGTTAAATCCTATTGAAATTATAATTTCTAATCAACGTTAACATTTTTTTAAAAAAAAGTGATCAATAGTTGTATGGAAATAGGATAGATTTTTTTATATAAAAAAATGTAATCATCAACATAGAAATTATAAAATAAAATAAAAAACATACAAAGAAGACGAAGTTGTTATCAACATAAATTTATCCAAAGAAGTGATAAAGTAATAGAAGAAAAATTGATAAGAATAAACGAATTCTTCATCTAATCCTTTTCTTATTATAATTATCAATTTGATTACAATCCAAAATATTTAAATAATCCTTTTTTTATTTAAATTATATTACTACACGTAAATAAAAATGCAACTTGTACACTTAAAAAAAAAAAAAAAAAAAAAAAGCAACAACGTACAACTTTTAGTGCTTAAATAAAACACTAAATTCTTTGGATTTCCTCTTCACACAACGTGACTTTTCTTGTTCACATGCCACTTTTTTTAAGATTTAGACTTCAGCTTCACACTTCCACAAATTAGACATTAAACTTTTTGTTCATATCAACTTCTTCAATATGAAGTGTATATATATATAAGATAATTCATAATGAAAACTTACTATATGGTTCTTTTTCTCTATTTTTCTCTTCTTCTACCTATAACTTTGCAGGTATATATTTGTTTGTTCTAATTTTTTTCCATTAAATTGAATAGGTTTTGTTTATTTTTGTTGTCTTTTGTTCAACCAAATTTCCTTAAATTTTATCAAATTTATACAATTATGGTTTGAGAATCAATCATTAAATATGCCTAGACATGATTTATTAAATTATTTTGTGTTTTATGACATGGGTTCCAATGGTGATATGTTGCATTTATCCTCTCAATTTTGCTTTAGAGAACAATCTTCTTTTTAGCTTATTATTAAGCATGTCTTGATATAATTAATTTGATGATAAATTGTTCATAAAAAATGCAATTTGTCCATTTAGTTTTTTATTTATTTATCAATCATTAAATAATTTTTTTTAGGAGAAATAATTAAATATGGTTTGACATGATTTTTATCAATCATTAAATTTTCTAATAAAGAACAATGACAAACAAGAACAAGAATACATTAAAAATATAGTGTACAAAGAGGTATTCAACAATCTCCCAAAGATCACAATTGGTACGTTACAAAATAATAATTTTTATTTAGGTGTTATCATTTTATATTTGATAACTATTATACCAATACAATTTATTCATTTTGTTATTATAATTATTTATTTTGTTATTGTTTATCAGATAAAATATATATTCTATATGTTTAAGATAAAACCGTGCAACACACGGCCTTTAACTAGTTAACATTGCATTTGGTATAACATTTACATTTTTAACTAATTTTTTTTTTTTTTTTTACTAATATTAGTTATAATTTTCACACATTGTCTTTTAATTTTGTCTAAATAATATCCTACTCGGCCAATGTATCTAGTACATTGTCGATGGAGCCAAGTTAGAGCAGAAAAAGAATTACCTAATTGCTGCAAAGGTGATAAGTTATGCGGCATCCCAGTTATTTGCGACCCGTATTGGTGGGAACTGGGAACTAGCATATATGATTTGAAATGAAATCTGAACCAAGCAACATGCTCTTTGCAATTTAGTTGCCATCTTGGAAGTAATAAAAACTAATGTGAACCTGTTAAAGGAATTAAACTATTAAACTCCAAATTCAAATTGAGCCCCTTTTGAAGAATCAAAATCCTTTTAATTTCTTGAGGAATATTATATCACTGGGTATGGTATTCTGTCAATCAATCAGAAGGGTATAGAATTTCTATTTTCTACACCCACAGCACCCTTTAATATTCAAAAATCAATGAAAGAATGAGAATGTCTCAGTGTTATTTGGTTTTCATGCAATTGACGAGAACCTCTACAAATCTCTTGTACATGTGCTGCTTTAAGTACATTCTCTCTACCTTCTTTCGTCCTTCTGTTCCCATTTGCTCCCTTGCCAATGGGTTTTTAAGCAAAAACCGAAGATTTTGAGCAAGGACATGAGTTCCTGGACGCCCCAGAGGATGAAGAAGACCTGTTACATTGTGATCAACAATCTCTCTTGTCCCACCAGCATCTGTTCCAAGTACCTGTTCCACAAAATGAAATGAAAATATTATCAGGATCTGTTTGTTGCACTCATAAACCAGGTACAGCTTTTCTTTGAACTCCATGTTCCCAAGATCCAATCCATGATTTTGATTTCGTCTAACATAATTTCTATCTTATATGTCAAAGCATCTAATGCATCTTAATGTTCATTATTACCATGATTGAATCATAATTCACCACTAATTAGAGCTTGCTATAATCACTGGGAAATCAAGACAACAGTGAAATCAAACCAAAAGATAGAGCAGTTAAAATTATCCAAAAAGGCAATGCAGTCTCAATTACGTAGACAGGACTTGCCAAAGGAAATTTTCTTTGTGTCATTGTTGAGTTTGTGCAAATGCAAATGCACAAACTCAAACACAATGCTAGCACACAAAAAGAAAAGAAAAAAATATTTTGCAAAATCAGAGGACATCAATAACTTAAGAAAGACAATGTCTAACTTCTTAAGTTATCAATAAACATGCAACATGGCAAGAGATGGGCTTTAAGCAAACATTGGAAATAGCCTCAAAGCAAGAGATGCGGCATTTGATTATGAGCATGTTACGTTTTCAAAGTAAGATTGCTCATGAGAGAATTCACACCTGGTTTTTTCATAGTTTCTATATTTTTCCTCTTTTAGAAAGCTATTTTTTCTGCTTTAGTTAACTACTTTTACAATACACCCTACATCTCATTCTTCATTTTACAATACTTTTTATTAAATATTCTAATATATCCTTCTTCTTTTTCTTCCTACGCTCAAACTTTAAACAAGCCCAGTGCCATCTCTCTGCAAGCAAAACCAATCCCAAATTGAGACCCATATAATACCCCAAATAGACTCAAACTACCATCACTCCAGTACCACCTCATATTGAAGCCACACCACACCAAACCCGAAACGCACCACTGCTGAAACCCAAAATCAAGTAACACAAGCAGAGCAGATTAGAACAAATTTTTTGGATTGACAACAAAGCTGGATCCGACCAAATCCTAAATCTCTGCTTGATGACCAATAAAGCTTCAATTCGAGGATTTCTCTAGGAAATTCAAAGCATTCGTGAGAACCACCTTGCTAATGCTGCCATGACAATGGGGAATTCATTCTCCACCTTCTGGCTCCATTGGAGGGTTCTCTGGCAGTGGATTTGGTTAGAGATCTTATTTCACGAGAGAGTTTCTGAGGAGAAATTAATTTGAGTCATTGTGGGTCCCACTCCCACATAACAACGAACCTGCACAAATCGCAGTGGTTCTCACTCAACCGAACACGCCGTTGTCACCATGACAATGGGAAACTAAACCACAACGCAGAGAAAGCGACAAAGAGAGGCTAGAGAGATTGTTTTTTCTAAGGAGTGAGGAGAGAAAGTTTGAATAAAAAAGAGCAAATGGCATACAAATGCTACAATGCTCCTCTAAATTTGAAGGATGTTGTAGCATTTTGCAAAAATTTGAACAGTGATAGAGAATTGGATTTAGGGACAATTTTGCAATATTTTGTTTATAGTATTCTCTATTTTTACTACTTATAAAAAAAAAAAAGTATTCTCTATTTTAGCTTTTAATGGGTTTTAGAGGAGCAAATGTGCATGATTTGAGAAGAAAATTCTATTCGAGAATACAAATGCTACAGTGCTCTAAATTTGAAAGATACTGTAACATTTTGTGAAAAATTGAACAGTGATAGAGAACCGGATCTAGAGGTAATTTTGCAATATTTTGTTAATAGTATTCTCTATTTTGGTTTTTAATGGGTTTTAGGGGAGCAGATGTGATTGATTTGAGAGGAAAATTCTATTCGAGTATGCACTAGTGAATACTGAATATGAGTACTTAAGCTTACATCACCTGGTAGATGCAAAGAGCAGTTGATATAGCATTATTGGGCCCAAACCCAAACCATAAGATTAAGCATTTCGATTATTGGTATTTTCATGACAAGTGGTGTCAAAGCTAACAATGAATTTGCCACAAAGTGGGTGATGGAAGGTCCATTTCGTAGTAAAAGCGGGCATGAGTGTGCATTTAATGGAGAAGCCCACAAAGTCCCACAAATAATCATGGAAATGGGCTATAGTCCAAAATTGCCTCAAATTCCTATTTTGAGTTATTTACCTATTTAAATATTCTTAGTATGAAAGCAGATATGTTTCTTGTCAAAGAAGTAATTTGATATTTCTTGTAGTCCAAGGAATAGGAGTTGGAGCCCTATATATTGGCATTACTATTAAGGGTGTGGTGGATTTAGCTCAAGTAACACCCTACCCCCCTTCCCCCCTAATCCAACCCCCCACATGGGAAGAGGAAAAGACTCTTAAAAGAAAATTGAGTTTCCTAATAAGTAGTTTGATAGTTCTTTTGGGGTTAAAAAATACTTGTGCTTGAGTTGAGAATTTGTTTATTTTAGTATGAGATCACTACTGTGTATTGAGGTGTCTTGCTCAAGATTTAGTATCGAAAGTTTCTTTTGTATGCATTGTGATTTGGGTTAGTTTATGTTTATGAAAAGTTTTGAGTGTGTATGCATTTGTGAGATTTGTGGGTGTTGTTTGTGAGTCTGTGAGCATGGTTTGGTTAAACATGTTCTTAATCCATATCACTAATAATGGTTCTTAGTAAGAATTGTCCATAGATGTAGGCATAGAGTTGTCCAAATTACATTAAACTTTGTGTCTTGTGTGATGCTTTCAATGTCTTGTTTATTGTGAATGTGCTTCCATTAGCTTCAAATTCCAACACCTATAGGCAAGACAGCTTGATGGTAAAATCCCGGTGACACTTATAAGCATTGGATAGATAAAATTAGGCTCCTATTCTGGGCACATGACACTTGATAGATGTTAAAGGCTTCTATTTAGGGGGGGCTATAGCTAATGTGGTGGTAGAGACACACGGAAGGAAAGGAGAGATTGTTCGTGTTGGAATATCCATGTGTAAGTGTAAGTGTAAGTATTAATTTCTACATCACATGGTAGTAACAGTAGTCAGTTGCTGATATAAAATTGTTAGATCCAAACCCATAGATGAAGCTTTTGGGTTATGGTAGTGTCATGACGCATTACATGAAGCCCTCACCTGGGGACTGCTCAAGGGGTTATCAACCCTAACAAATTAAAAAAAAATTAACTAATTTAATAGTTTGATTGATGTAGTAAAAGGCATGCTTCACCTATCATTACAAAAAGTGCATGTTCAGGACAAAAAAAATAACTTCAACTCTTATGAATAATAATGCCTAATCTTAATGGAGTTTGGGCTCTGTGATCAGAGGTATCAAGCCACCAGCATAAGAAGCATGGAGGCCAGGATCACACTACAACATTAAACTGGCATGCTTTAACATATTTAAGTTCTTTAAGCAAAGATAAACTAGCAGGACAAGGTGAAAAAATCATATGCAACGCCAATAAACAAGAAAGAAAATCTAGTTGGTTGTCATACCGGAAGTCCAAAGGCCATTGCTTCAATTGTCACTCTCCCAAATGTTTCTCCCTGTCCCTGTACACAATTTTACAAATTTTACATTGTGAAGTTTGTTTAATGTACAATAATGAAAATGATAAGAAGCATAAATTAAGAAAGTTATTTTGAGTTTGTTGAGAATTAACTTAATATAAAAAGCAAGAAGTAATATATTAGATATTTTCAAAGATCAATACCACGTAAAATTCCTCAGCACGTACATTGTAAGTGTAACACACTAACAATTAACAAACACCTAACTAGAGACACCTTCATAACACTTTTGGGAATCGAATGGAGCTGAATGCAAGGATCCTCAACTTGAAAATTTTTAAAGCACACAGCAAAATTAATCAAAACATAAGAACAAGCACAAAACCAAAGCCATCCATAAATACATACAGAACCATGAGCACTTTTTTATCGACTTGAATCACTAAAAGACCATGTAAATAGTTCACCTGGGAGTTTATGACATAAACATCTGCAGCAGAATAGAGTGAGGCTACACGTGTAGTTGCTGGAGTCCACAACACTGACTTCGACACATTTGAATGCAGGGATAAAAATTTTAGAAGTCCATTGACATAAGGCACCTTGTTGCTCTTAGATCCCACAGAACCAACAAGAATTTTAAGCGACTGTTCTGCTTTTTCCCCGTTATCAGACAACATTGTTCTTCCTTGATTGACATAAAAGTTCACAGCATCTGTGTCATTAACAGATGTAAAGAGACTACGTAACCGCAAGGTTTTCCCATTGGGTATTTTCAACTTGACAAAAGAGCCACTCAAAGTAGGTGATTTGTTGGTCTTGGCATTTTCAACTTGTAACAGAGCTCTTAAATGGTGTTTTCTAGCCAAGGTAGATTGGTCTTGGCCAATATCCATTTGATTTTTTATCTGAGGATCATCATCCATTGGTTCTTGTTCAACCATCAAGCGTGCTGACTCAAGAAGTAAGAGCTGGCCTTTTCCAGGGTTTATACTACTCAGGGACATTACAAGCATATCATTATCTGTTAATCCCATCTCCTTTCTAACTGAATCCCGCAACAACTGCCTTTTCTGTTGCATTTTTTCAGTAGCAAAAGATGGCGTATTAAGTGAACTAGAAATGCCAGCTACAAATGCTAGTTCATCATTAACAGAAAGCGGAACAACTGCAGGCTGAGATCTCAGCTTAATGTTTTCTTCTTCACACCAGTTTAGCCATTGTCTAGACTGTGATTCAGATAGAAAAATCAGCATTTTCACTCGGTTAAGGACAACCTTTGCCCTATCAAAGTACTCTCGCCGGTTTTCCATTATCCACCAACCAACTTGACTGCCACCAGCCGGAAAATGAGCAATATATTGGTCTGAAACAAAAACAATTAAATAAATATAAATCGTGAAGTTGTTTGTTATTTAAGGTAATACCACAGCATACATTCAAAAGAAGCCAATACTTCTTCAAACAACTCATTCACAGTAAAGACTAAACAAATTAATATTAGTTGTTACTCAACAGCCACAGTACCAAAATGACTGTTTTCAGTTGAAGCAGGATAAAGATAAACCACAACAAAAGCAAAGCAACCTGTAAAAAAAGATGTTATTCGAGTAATCCAAGACAGGAATTTCAGGAACATTACCAAAGAGGTACGTAGAGAGTCACTCATAACTCATATAAGTAAATATTCTCGTTTTCTTGATTTTAATTAGTGTACACATAATCAATTATGTTTGATGAGAATTATAAGAAGCAACCATTACGCCTAGAAGAAGAAAACTCCACCGTTAGAGAAGCCTGTTAATACTTTATTGAAGAAATTCAACCAGATGATTGCCATTACAGCATGTGATAAAGAAATCCACGGTTACTTTTGCAACAAACATTAGTTTTCTGATCCACAACTTTTAAACTCTTTTTTTTTTTTCATCAACAGAATTGTATGTCATAGCTGAGACATAAAGATGATATGACCTTTGATATGTGAAGAAAACTGCATGACTATAACTCTTTTTTGTATTCTTATTCGAAATCAGAGTGGTATCATTACGTGACCAAGGTCATATTTAGATGTTATAGAATGTAGTAATGGTTTTTAACATATAACAGGTATGACAATTGTTGTTAAAGCTAAAATTGCGAAGAGTAATGCATTTCAATAGCTGAACAGTAGTTACCATACTTAAGTATAAAGCAACTTATATGCACTTCAAAGCTACAGAAGAGTATTGAAAACACAGAATACAGAAGACACTTAATATTGGATATAACATACCATAACATGCATACAGGAAGTAAAGAAATAAAAAATGCTGGTAATAAAAAAATTATATAGACAAAGGTGTAATTGATTATTCAAATCATGCACTTTTTACTCAACTTTAAATTTTTTTCATATCAGCATAAGTAATAAATGTCAAACTTATCAAATTATATTGATAAATGCTGCCAAATAGTTCCTACCAATCCATGATGCACAGACTGCTGATCCAGCAATGACAAGATCTGCCTTCATGGCAGTTTTGAAGCTGAGGTCAGCTCTGTCCTCAAGCACCTTGATTCCTCTCCTACCAAGTTCTGGCATCAACCCACCCCTTTTGCTAAGAACTACAGCAGAAACTGTAGCTCCACAGCTTAAAAGCTCTGTTGCCAATTCCATCATAGAAATTGGAGCCCCTGTCATTGAAAGCTCATGGAATATCAACACAAATCTCCTGGACCAAACAAGACGTGCAAAGTCTCCCTTCCTGTCACAGGTTCCAGAACGCTTCTCAGGACTCCATTCCAAAATTCTATCCTCCATCAAGCCAAATGGACCAACAAGCAACCCATAAGAAGTATTTTTGTTTGGAATTTCTGGTTCTTGTTCCTCTTTGTCAACGTGTTCAACCCCCAATGCTGTCTTCTGCTTACCACGAGATCTACGTCGTGTTCTTTTACTTCTCTTCCTTGATTTTAATTTCCTATTTGATGAAACAACATTCTCTTTTTTAGCCAAAACTACACCCATCCCTTTGCCCTCTTGAGCCTCACTTTCAATAGTCCCATTATTGACTGCCAATACGTCATCTTTTGCAATCAAATCCCTTCGGGGATTCATCTCAGTATCTGTATTCCCATTACTTTCCTTATTTCCAAACCCCAAAAACTCCTCCTTGTTATGACCGTGAGCCCACCTGGACTGAACATAAAATCCCAGGTAAGCCCAAAGAGTAATCAATAGCAACCAATACACCAACCGGTTGCTTCTAAACCACTGTATTCCACCTCCAACACTTCTACCTTCTCTTCGTGGAGTTCGGCTCGAGTTCAGTCTTCGAAATGTAGGAGAATTCCGAGGAGTTGACTTTCCCGACAGAGTGGGCTTAAAAGTGCCACCTGACTTAAATGATGACTGTCTTAAATCCCCTCTTGGGCTGCTCTCCTCCATTGGTTTCATCAACTATATTACATCACCAAAAATATTGCTTTGAAGATCTGATTCTACATAGCGCAAGAAAAAAGAACTTTCATTCCCCTGTTCAAAATCATGATAATAATGGTGTTAAAAAAAAAAAAAAAAAGAGTTGGTTTATCCTTTTATTTCTCTATATAAGCCAAATAGCATTGCTGGATTATGTTTCTTTCTTTCTTTCCTTCTTACGATTGAATAATTCAAACATAAAAACGTGAAACTTTTCAGTTCTATAATTTTCTTGCATTTTCTCAGCCACCAAACAGAGCCTAAAATCACCAAGAGTAGCATTAAATGTGAAACAAAAAAAATGCCTTATTATCTCAAGCTATACATAAATGGACCATTGGAATGTAACTGTCCACTTGGCCACTCAGAAAACGAAAGAAAACAAAACCTCCATTAATTTTAGTGCACTTTGGTCCTGAATTATTAATTATGATGATTAACGATTATCATAACAGTAATAACAATAATTACAAAAATAGAAATTTCAGGCTTCCTTTCACTTCCTACATTTTCTCAGCCACCAAACAAAGCCCAAAGACAAAGAAAAAAAAAATACTTACCGTCAGTTAATCAATACACGTAACGGAAATGAAAGAATCAATTTCTTTTTATATAACTGAAAGAATCAATTTCTTTCTATTTTCTCTCCACTTTCTCCGCAACCAAACACGGGACACAAATACACACCAATTCTCAAGCACTCTTAACTATTTACAGACATAGTAGTCGCAATCCAAGAATTGAATCTTTACACTATAAATTGAATGAGAAGCTTGAAATCAACGATTTTGATTTTCTTTGAAAAAGTTAGAATTCTTCGTATTCTGAGTTAGGAAATGCGAGTGTTGAAGCTGAGAGAGCTTTACAAAAGAAAGAAAAGTAAAAAAAAAAAAAGGAAAAGCATGCTTACATGGATCGGTTTCACACTGTGAAGCTTGTAGTTCAAGATCTGAGCCAAAAGTTCTCGAAGCTTCTAGAATGTGCTGCTTTGAGCTTATTATAGCAGACATAGAGAGAGAGAAGGTTAGTTGGGAATTGCTCTGAGCTTTGTAGTATTGTAATAGAGCAAGATTTTTAGAGAGAGAAAGTTTTAGAGAGAGAGAGAGTTAGAATGTTGAAGAGAGAGCAACTGTGATAGTTGCAGAGTTACAGAGAGAGAGAGAGAGAGAGTCTGAGTTTTCAACGAGAATTAGAAATGATCGCACGTGCGAGTTGACTCGTGTGTTCGGGTTTTAGAACTGGAGAAGGAATAATTAATAGTATACAAACGCTGAACTATCAAATTATATGAATCCTTCTTTTATTTCTGTTTGATCAGAAATTAGGTTCGTTTGATTTTAATAGAGATTAGTGATTGAGATTTGAGATCAAAATTAAGGACAGATGATCAAGAGGAATTGATCACCAATTGTATTTTACAATTCCCCCCCTATTTAGATAGATAGTTATGAAATCCATGTTCCTTAATTTTGGGGTTATTTGTATTTTTGTAATATATATGACCAATGTCATCTCTTAATTATTGAATAAGAGAACATTATTCAATTTTGGAGGATAAAAAAAATATTATAATTATAATATATAATATTTTTTTATAATTTAATTATTATAACAAGTGGAGGTGGGGGGGATTGAACCATGTTTCTTTTCATAGAGAAGACCTCACAAAATAACTAAACTATAAGGCTTTTGATCTCTTGACTACATGATAAATATTTCATAAAATTATAATTGTGTGGATTTTATAATCCGATGAAAGTCACACAGACTTATAAAATAGTGTTACATATTTTCAATCACATAAGACATCATGCTATTAATTAATATGAGCATTCTACCCAAAAATTATTTAATTAGAGTTGTTTAAGAGAAATAAGATTCCAGTTCTCATATTTCTTACTTGTTACAACATTTGAATTAAAAAAAAAAAAAATTCAAGTCACTCAACTAAGAGTTGTTTTGTTTTGCATGATAACCCATGGCTCATGGTGGTAATTACTAATTATGTTAGTTTCTTTTCCTTCTATTTTTTTATAATTTAATAATTAAGAGAAAAAAAAATTAAACTTTAAACTTTTTTGTTAAAAACATCAAGAGTACTAATTGAGTTACAAGTCTCTTGTTACAATATTTTTTTGCTTTTGATAAGGCTAGGTTAGTCCAATAAGGCAAAGTATTTTGTACTAAATTCATTTAAGTTTAATGCATGTCTTTTTATATATATATATATATATATATATATATATTTATTTATCAAGAGTAAGCTCCACCTGTATATATATATTTATTTATTTATTTATTTATTAAGTAAGAGTAAGCTCCACCTGTACACTGATTTAGTCTAAAGCTTTTAGAGTTCTATAATGTCAACTCAACCACCACCACTAGGACCATCACAATTTGATAAGTTTTATTAGCCATATATTTTGGATCAACAATAAGCTCCACCTGTACACTGATTTAGTCTAAAGCTTTTAGAGTCCTATAATGTCAACTCAACCACCACCACCTGGACCATCACAATTTGATAAGTTTTATTAGCCATATATATATATATATATATATATATATTATATATAATAATTAGCATTTAACCAAAAAAAAAGATAATAATTAGCCATATATTTTGGATGTGGTGGGGGTGGGGCCCACATTATGGATCAACAATTTTTAAAGGAGTTGATGGAGTATATGTCTCTTTTGTTCTATTCATTGGATTATACATTTTTGTTTTGTGTAGTCGGGCATGAAGCAGAAGAATCATGCATATTGATTCCAGCTAGCACCAACCAAAAAAAACACGGAAAGCAATACCATAAACTTCCTCTAATCTAGCATTATGAAAGGGAATCATGTTTCATTTTAGAAATATTTAGCTTGCTTTTCCCAGGCCATGCAAGTCTTGGAAATGGCATTTTCCTTATAATAATATAACAAAGTAGTTGTAACGAAAGCTACTGTTTATTGAAGTTGGTTCTATATGGCACTTCCAAAAGCATACACTGCACTTTGTATTACTAGTCCTCATCCATATTCAGAAATACTTGATGTTCAACCATTAATATAGCTTGTTAGATATGGTGGTTGAGAGTTGAGACTTGAGACTTGAGAGAGAGATATGGCTCTTTACTGCCTAAATATTTTGCAAAAATTCTTATTTTCCATATGTCAAAAAGAATTCTTATTTTCCAAACAGAGTGTGTTTTAGTTAATCAAAACTTTCCAAACTTAAATAAAATTAATAATGGAGCCCAACTTTCTTGAACTACTTTCCAATTTTGAGAAGAAACTCCCAAATTCCATTACCGAATCAGACGAATTTCTTCAATTACAAATCTGCATCAGTCAGATTTAGGGTCCATTCATTATTCAAAGTTGTTGGCCGGTATTGAAGCATATTTTGTAGTGAATTAAAACTTATTCTCACCGACAATACCCACTAAACATCTGCTACCGTGACCTCTATCTAAGATAGACCTTATCAGGCAAACTAGTTAGCATCAGCCAACTATATGTAGCTGCTACTGCAAACTAGTTAAAGCTACATGCACAATATGTGGGAAAAGTTTATATAGTTTTTTGTTGAAAATATTTTGTTGCAAATGTGGTAAAATATATTTGTACCTTAAAAAAAAGTAAAATTTTATAAACTGTACATAAAAGTTAAAACTAAAAACTGATGCAAACTCACCCATAGAATCACGTTGTGGAACTTTTAGCATGAGAAACATAAAAAATAAAAATAATAATAAGATTTGAGTCAAAACTCAAAAGTTTAATACAAAATTAAACATATCTTAGATTTCTTTTTAAACTTCTTTTTTTATGGGGAAAAAAAATTAAAAGGATTTTACTACCAAAGCACAAACTACAAGCACGCAACAAAATTGCCATAAACAAACTATGCAAACCAACTAAGCTTGCATAGATTTTTTTTTTTTATAAACTAAGCTGCATAGATAGTTAGATACACTACCATGAGAAACCATGACCTTGGAATTACCAGGATGAACTGATTAGGCCGTGTAATTGTTTCTAAAAGAACGGTCGTTCAACTGAAAATATTTATCCTTCAAGATTGAATTATTTGAATATTTTAAATATTGAGCCACTACTTATTTTTATTAAGTAGGAAAAATAAGAAAATTATAAACACGGTTACTAATGCATAATCCAAGATCAAAAAGAGAATCATGTTGTCATCAGAAATTTTAAAAGGCCAGCCTTATTTACTTATGAGTGCTGCCTGCTAGCGCTAGTGCTAGTGCTAGAGAGAATATAATAAATGAACTTCTTGTATGTTGAAAATATACAAGCTAACAAGAGGAAAGTCTAGAAAATATTACTAAAGCTAACTAATTGATTCTAATTAATTAGAAAAGCACATGTAGAAAAAATTTTGTACTCGATTCACTTCCAAGCCATCCTTCTTTTGTTCATTGTCCTGCTGCATATAAATTCAACTCTTGCTGTTTTTGCTGGTAGTATTGGGAATGAGACAGATCGACAGGCACTGTTAGCCTTCAAGACGCAGATAAGTCATGATCCTGAAAACGTTTTTAGCTCTTGGAATGATTCCCTCCATTTCTGCGAATGGGAAGGTGTTACATGCGGCCACAAGCATAGAAGAGTCACTATATTAGATCTTCAGTCCAGAGGTTTGGTGGGTTCCTTGTCTCCATTCTTAGGAAACCTTAGTTTCATTACAGAAATTGCGCTCTTCAACAACACCATTGGTGGCAAAATACCTGATGAAGCATTGTTCTTGTATAACAACTCCTTCAATGGGGAAATTCCCACAAACCTTTCACACTGCTCCAACCTAAAGTTCCTAAGTGTAGGTAAAAATAATCTGTCAGGTTCAATCCCAGTGGAGCTTACATCTTTGTCAAAGCTGGAGTTGCTTTCTGTTCACATGAACAATCTTAATGGAGGAATCCCATCTTTCATTGGGAACCTTAGCTCTCTACAACGTATATCTGTCACCTATAATGTCTTGGGAGGACATATTCCAGATTCCATGGGTCAATTAAGAAGCTTAACATTTCTTGGACTAGGTGACAATAAATTCTCCAGCCCGGACCTAACTTGCTGGCGTCGGGTGGAAGGCAGAGGGACCCGAAACCGACCGACGGCGTCAATCAGTTGAGTCAATTTTGGCTTCGGATGGTGTTCGGGTCAGTTTGGTCGGTAGAGAGAGTCGCCGAAGCTTGCAAATGTCACCAGAATCTGCACTTGACCTGCCAGAATTTGCAAAAACTGACTAGATTTGCATCGAAAATCATCGAAATTTTTACCAAAATCGCCAAAATCTACTGGGATTTGGCTAAATCTAGCTAAATCTCACCAAATATGGTCGAGATCTCGCTGGATCTCCTCGGATTAAGCTTGATCTTGTCGGAGTTGGTCGGATTTGTATATGACATCGGTCAGGTTGGGTGGCTTGGGTTTTGGAGAAGAAAACCCGCCACTTGACCCGTCGGCATCAGGTCCTAGGCGCGGAAACCTGTCACTAACTGACGGAAGCGTCGGTTCGGGCTGAAATCAGGTGGGGATAAGACAGTTTGGTCGGTCCAGCGAGTGTGGGTCGGGTCTGGACACCCTATTTGAAACAATGGTTAACATGTAAGAGCAAAAAGTGAAAGTTACCATAGAAATACATAGTTCAATAAACCTTACAAATTTGCAATCAAATCCAAAATTTCTAAGTACTTCAAAAAGAAAACCCCATTCTACTTTATCATATGTTTTTTGCATATCTAAATTGATGCCTAGCAACCCCTTTTTTTTTTTCCTTTGGAAAGTATGCACTACTTCTTATACCACAATTGAGTTTTCAATAATCCATCTTCTTGGGACAAAGGCGGCTTGGAAAGGCGAGATCAATTTATCAAGAACACTTTTCAATCTATTGGCCAAAATTTTAGAAATAACTTTATAAACAAAGTTACACAAGCTAATTGGCTGAAATTGGTTAAAGTTATTAGCCCTAGTAGTTTAAGGAATGAGAACAATAAAAGCATGATTCAATTCTTTAAGCATGTGTCCATGTATGAAAAAGGCTTTCCACGAATTCATATCCCAAACTATTGCTTTAATTTCCTCTTCTGTGGGTATTCTGCTTAAATCCTCGTTCTCCTCCATATATATACACAGTTGAATGATATTTTTTAGCTCTTGCGGCCAAACCGAGTTGGTGGATGCCAAAACTTCATTGAAATTATTGATGAAATACAAATATCTCTCTATTTCCTCACTAACCACTCATCCAACTCTAGTTGCAAAATAAAGCATAAATCTCGAATAAGTCAAAACCTGAATAATAAAAAAATCATATATAATTACTTCTTTATTCTTAGTGAAATCTGAATTTTTATTTATTTATTTTTAAAGTTTTGTGAAATCTGAATCAAAGATAGCTAAAAATTCTATCTTTTAGTCACCATTGCTGACCATTATTCTACTTTCTAGTCACTTGCACGCTGGTCTTGGATTTATTTACTCTCCAACTGTCTCTTACTTTTCTAAACTAATACCAGTGTCAACTATGTCAGCAAGTGGCTTGAATAAAATGCCACTTCTTGGCTAGAATAGACGCCAATTTTCTCTGTTTTAGACTTTTAGTATGTGCTCACGAATACGACGTGATAGGCGGCTATTTTGGTTAATAAAAAAACAGGTGTAGAAGTCTGTAGAATAGACGCCTATTTTGTCATCATCAACACCCTGGGGTATCGACATGTCTACTGCCTAGGCACAACTCAAAACCAGCACATTGGAAATGAAAAAGTAAGGAAGGGGGATCTTCATTTGCAGCAATGAGTCTGAGACTATTGTACTCGATTCACTTCCAAGCCATCCTTTTCTTGTTCGTTGTACTGCTGCATATAAATTCAACTCTTGCTGTTTTTGCTGGTAGTATTGGGAATGAGACAGATCGACAGGCCCTGTTAGCCTTCAAGACGCAGATAAGTCATGATCCTGAAAACGTTTTTAGCTCTTGGAATGATTCCCTCCACTTCTGCGAATGGGAAGGTGTTACATGCGGCCACAGGCATAGAAGAGTCACTATATTAGATCTTCAGTCCAGAGGTTTGGTGGGTTCCTTGTCTCCATTCATAGGAAACCTTAGTTTCATTAGAGAAATCGTGCTCTTCAACAACACCATTGGTGGCAAAATACCTGATGAAGTTGGTCGTCTATTCAGGTTGGAAGCATTATCCTTGAATAACAACTCCTTCAATGGGAATATTCCCGCAAACCTTTCTCACTGCTCCAACCTAAAGTTCCTTACTGTAGGAAAAAATAATCTGTCAGGTTCAATCCCAGTGGAGCTTACATCTTTATCAAAGCTGGAGTTGCTTTCCGTTCACATGAACAATCTTAATGGAGAAATCCCACCTTCCATCGGGAACCTTAGCTCTCTACAGCGTATATCTGCCCCCTATAATGTCCTGGGAGGACATATTCCAGATTCCTTGGGTCAATTAAGAAGCTTAACGTTTCTTGGACTAGGTGAAAATAAATTCTCCGGTATGATTACTCCATCTTTATACAATCTTTCATCTATTGTGATTTTTGCATTAGCCAACAATGATCTTGGAGGAAGTCTTCCTACAGACTTATTCCTCACCCTTCCTCATCTCCAATGGTTTCAGATTGATGGGAACCAATTTACCGGATCTATTCCAGTCTCGTTATCTAATGCTTCAGAGTTGAAAGCCTTTTCAGCTGAATTGAACAATTTTACAGGAAAGGTGTCTGTCAATTTTGGAGGATTGCAACGTTTTTTGAAACTTAATATTTATGGAAATAACTTAGGAACTGGAGATGCTGATGAAATGGATTTCTTTCAATCTCTAGTCAATTGTAGCAGTTTTCAGTATATGGGTCTTGCAGCGAATCAATTCGAAGGTACTTTACCTAAAGTTTTGGGCAATCTTTCAACACAGCTTAAATTTTTCTCAATTAGCCAAAATCTTATTTTTGGAGAAATTCCTTCAGAAATTTGTAATCTGGTCAACTTGACCAACTTATACATGGCTGATAACAAATTAACAGGTACAATTCCTAGTGATATTGGTAATCTTCAAAAAGTGCAGCGATTATATCTAGGTAGGAATAGACTTTCAGGAAGGTTACCAATTACCCTTGGAAACCTATCATTGCTAAATTATTTTAGCATAGATAATAACAAATTGCAAGGAACTATCCCGTCAAGTATAGGAAATTGCCAAAATTTGTTGTTAAATCTATCAGAAAATAATCTCACTGGTACCATTCCAAAGCAACTATTTGCAATTTCCATGCTATCAATTTCACTTAATTTAGCTCAAAACTCTTTTGTTGGATCGGTACCATCAGAGGTCGGCAATCTTGTTCATTTAGTGGAATTAGTGTTATCTGATAATAAGCTTTCTGGTGAAATTCCAAGCAACTTAGGCCATTGCACTAGCCTTCAGTACCTTTACATGGATGGCAATTTCTTTCAAGGAGTAATCCCAACACCCTTGAGTTCTTTGAGAGGTGTTGAAGACATAGATCTTTCTAGGAACAATCTTTCAGGTCAAATTCCAAATTTCTTAGAGGATCTGTCCCTGAAGAATTTGAATTTATCCTTCAATGATTTTCAGGGTGAGGTTTCAACAAAAGGAATTTTCAAAAATGCTAGTGCAGTATCATTTGTTGGCAATAGTAGGCTTTGTGGGGGCATATTAAAATTAAATTTGCCCAGGTGCTTAACAAACAAGAAAAGGAAGTGGTCTCTTGCACTCACAATGGTGATCTTAGTGGCATGTGTGATTGTTGGAGTTACCATGATGTCATATTTCTTATTTTATTGGAACAAAAAGAGAGAAAAAGATAACTCTTCAAATTCTTCCTTGAGACAATCACTTTTGAAAGTAAGTTACCAAATGCTTCTTAAAGCAACTGATGGGTTCTCTTCAGCAAATTTGATTGGAGTGGGTAGTTTTGGCTCAGTGTATAAAGCAACTCTTGGTGAGGGTATATCAATTGTTGCAGTCAAGGTACTTAATCTTCAACGCCGAGGGGCTTCTGAGAGCTTCATCTCTGAGTGTGAAGCCTTGAAAAATATTCGTCACCGGAATCTTGTGAAGATATTACCTACATCACCATTGCCCAATGACAGTTGTTCACTGTGATTTAAAGCCAAACAACATTCTTTTTGATTATGATATGACTGCTCATGTTGGAGACTTTGGGCTTGCGAAATTTCTTTTAGAACTCATGAATCCAAAACAAAGTAGCTCTATTGGAATAAGAGGAACAATTGGTTACACTGCTCCAGGTAACAACAATTTACTAAACTTATTAATTGTAAACATATGTTTTCCCACATTTACCATAATTACTTTTTGAGCTCCATAATTGTAATGTGATTTTTATTATCTATATCAAATATTTTGAATGGCAGAATATGGTCTAGGAAGTGTAGTGTCAACTAAAGGGGATGTATATAGCTATGGAATCATTTTGTTAGAGATGATAACAGGAAAGGGACCCACAGATAGTATGTTTAGTGAAGGCCTTAACCTTCACAAATATGCTAGCATGGCCTTGCCTAACTGAGTAATGGGGATTATGGACCCAAAACTTTTAAACAATGATGATGAAGTGACTGGCAATAACAAATGTAGCACTACAAACAGAACGGAAGAGTGTTTGATATCTATGGTCAAAGTTGGAGTGGCATGCTCTATGATGTTGCCACAAGAACGATGGGACATTAGCAAGGTTATCTCTGAGTTGCATTTGGTCAGGAACATTCTGCTTAGTACTAGGATATAGTGCAACGTTCTTGGCTATATGGAAGGTTAGAAGAATCAAATATTTCACCCTCTTTACATTGGTATTAAGTTTTTACATATCATGATTTTTCCCCCTTACGGTGTTTTCTATTTACTTATTGCAGAAACAAAACAGCAATGGACGGAAAAACTTGCTCAAGTATATGCTTGTGGTTTATTGAAGAGTATTCTATAGGGTTCCTATATTTGATCCTATCTCTATATTTTAGGTGTGTTTAAATGACTCAAAATAATCTCATTACTATATAATTTCATTTGTAATTAATCGTGATATTTACAGTCTAAGAGAGAGAGAGAGAGAGAGAGATATATATATCATTTATATCTTCACTTGATTATCTATTTTTCTTCAAAGCTCAAGCTCAAATAATAGCATGTTGATTTTACTGTATTAATAAAATTCACATAGCCATGCTTTGATTACCAAATTTTCAATAACAAAAGTAATCACATAACCATGCTTGACAAGATAGGACAAACAAGTTCACACATATATAATTTCAAAGATACATTTCCTCCTAATCAACTTAGTCATGATTTTTCTTCTCAAAAAAACTTAGTCATGGTTTTAATAATTTTAATTCTATACTAGGATTCTGCCTCTGATTGTTAAGACAAGACTTACAAAATTATAGAAAAGACGGTTTATTATACAAGATTTTCATGGGACGCTTCACCACAAGGTTTACATGGTAGGAGCTAGCCAAAGAAGATACACATGTTGTGTCCAACAAAGAATTGGAGTATATTTGCATTACTTGCAAACAATCCCTATAAACTACAATAAAATGCGGTTGATTGACAATTACATTCTGCTTTTGTTTTTAACCATTCTCCTCCTGCGAGGTTTCCACATCATACCAATTAATAGCCTCTACGAAAAAATTCCCCTGTTAAAGAAGTTCATTTCCTTCCTTGTCATTCTATATTTAAGTATTAAGAGATACATGAGAAAAACTTATAACAAGGAAGGAAAAAGTGTTAGTCACAACTATGTCATATTGTAAAAAGGATTTAATCTAATCAGAATTGAAACTTCTTGTAATTGTTTAAAGCCTAAATCAATCTAGTGTATACTTAATGTGGGACTCAGAAAACACTCATGTTAGATAATAAAGGGGTAAATAATGTAAGAAATGATTAAAATTAATGAACAAACAAGAAAACTTTAATGGCTAGGAGGCACAATGAAATCACTATCTTTAGACAATAATTGCCTCACACACAAATTACTAAAGGATTTCCACAAATTTGTCTTCGAGATACAACCAAGCCTATTAGGTTTTATAAATAGTAATTTTGGAAAGACCCCACAGGATTTCTTGTATTTTTAAAATTTCTTACTTCACAAGAAAAATTAATCTCGGGTTAATAATTAGAGTTTAAATAATATATATAGACTATGAAAATTCACAAATAAAAGTATTACTAGTGTTGGAAAACAATTAGAAAAAATCTCCCAATGTTCACAAACATTTAAATTATGTGGTGCAACTCTTAGCAATAAATTTTGTGGAAACTGTAATTCAACATAATCTCACCTGAAATTAAGTTTCAAGCAAGCACACTAAAATTATCAAACATAATCTTTCACTTGACATTCACTTGATCGACCCGATGTCAGGCTATAATATGATGAAGTCCACACAATTGCATTTTTCACTTGTGTTAATTTTTTTTTTCCTTTTCCTTTATCTCTTCTAGAGAATAAAACACTCTTCCACTTTCAAAGTAGGATTCAAAGAACATTCTTCTACTACAAAAGTAAGATTAAATTTGTATTACAACCTACTTGGATATTCATAATCAAGGACAAAACCTAGAATTTGTCATGGGGAGCCATAATATGAAAGAAAAAAAAAGATAATTCAAGAATAAGAAATATACTAAAATTTAAAACTAAGTTGATATGTGATTGTGTGGCATTGGCTAGGAAAATAAATTGCATTTTTGAATTAAATACAACTAACCGCATTCTAAAGCGTAGCATAACAAGTTCATTTTGCACTTTTTTCCATCAATGCTTTTTTCTCATGCAAAAAGACACAAAAAAGACAACAAAGGATACAATGGTTAAAAGCTTATGTGAACATGTACAATCAACCTAAGGGCTAAGATGTAGAATGCATAAACAAAGGGGCAACAAAGAACATATGATATAAGAATGCATGGGCAAGTGAGCATAAAATATAATCTATCCTAAGTGATGATAAATGAATGCATGGATATGTGAGCATGTGAGCACATATAGTTTACCCTATGAGATGACATATGAAATAGATAGGCATGTGAGAAATTTATGATAGAAATAACATTAAAAGGTATAGATAATCATGACAATGTCTAGGAAAGTAAATTTCATTCTTGAATTAAATACAACCAACCTCATTCAAAAGTGTATCATAACATGTTCAGTTTGCACTTTTTCCCTTCAACATATTTTCCTCATTTAAAAAGACACAAAGAGACAATATAGGGATACTATGGTTAAATTTGTATAAACTATGAGAAGAATGTGATTTGACAATTTTTGTGTCCTTGTGGGAAATCTTTTTTATGTGAACATGTACAATCAACCTAAGGGACGTGTAAAATGCATAAACATAGGGGCAAGGAAGAATTTATGAGGGATATAAAGGTTAATTGCTCACAAATGGATATTTTTAGAATTTGAAATTTGACAACTTTTAGTAGCATGTGAACATGTACAATCAACCTAGGGGATGACAAGTAGAATGCATAAACATATGGGCAAGTGAGAACCTATGATATACGAATACATTGGTATGTTTTTTCATCAATCAATAAATAAAGGACCTGATTTTCATTTTTATTTTTAATATTTTGATAAAGATAGAGCTATCACTCACTTGACTACAGTAGTCTGAACTAAGCAGAAGCATAAAAGCCACAAGGGTATAAACAAATACTTATTATTTCCCCCCCTAGTTTGCAACTTACATTATATACATCACATGTGCAACCTGACTATATCCATCTATCTTGTTTCTTTCCCCTTGTATTAATGAGTTTTATGCTCTCACTTCTTTTCTACCAAAATTTACGTAGGTGGTGTATTCTCTACAGACACTCATTTCTAGCTACATTTGGCCTGCCTTCTGAGTCTACAAATAAATAAAATAATGCAAACAGAATAATTATAGCCAAGCGTTGCATTACCTAGAAAAACATCAGTAATCACAGATAATAGCTCACTAAAACATCAAGTTCCCATTCATTACACCAAATACCAAATACCCTTTTTTATTTGATTGACTCAATGGATAAAAAAAATTATCTATGTCCACCAAGGAAGATTTCGGGGTCAAATTACGTCGTGGGAAGGTGTGAGGCACCCACGCATGCTTGGTATGTTTACTGGTCTCTACTATGTAAGTAATGACGGTTACGATGTTTAATTAATCATTCGATGGACACAATATTATTAACCAAATTAATGAGATCAATGATGATAAAAGACACGACATGATAAAAATGAAATTATAAACAAGTGTAAGCAATAGGAATAACAATTATACTATGTAAAGCATGTCTAAACTTAACTCTTATTTTCAATCACGGCCTAATCTACAAGACTAGCCTAAAGGAAACCCAACCCGTTGACAAGCCCATAATCAAGAATGTTCTAAGTCACTTACTGTTTTTCTTTTTTAATCCAACATCCCCTGTTTTCACCTCTATTTTTACAAATATAATAACATGCATTAAGAATAGAAAATTTCAAGCAGAGTGTGAAAGTTTTGGGCCGTGTGAGAATCCTGGGTTCGGTGGGATTTTATTTTGTGGGTTTTGGGGGTCTTGGGAGGTTGGGTTTTTATTTTTAGATTGAGTAGTTTTGCAATGAATATGGTTGCTTTTTGGATTGAGGTTAGTATGCATTAAGAATAGAAAATTTCAAGCAGAGTGTGAAAGTTTTGGGCCGTGTGAGAATCCTGAGTTCGGTGGGATTTTATTTTGTGGGTTTTGGGGGTCTTGGGAGGTTGGGTTTTTATTTTTATATTGAGTAGTTTTGCAATGAATATGGTTGCTTTTGGATTGAGGTTAGTTTCATCCTCCCCCCCCCCCCTCCCCAATGGCTAGGTTTATTCTCTCAAAAATATTTCAATCTCACTCAGTGTTTTGTTGTAAACTTGACAGAAAGAACTAGAAACGAAGATGTGTGGTAAAATGATTTTAAGAGATGAAAAACGAAGGAAAAAAAGAGACAAGAAAAAACATTACCGAGCGGCTCCAACCATCTCACAAGGGAAGAATGAAACTATAAATCAAGTCAATTGAAATACCAAAGCATAGCATAACAAGTTCAATTTGCACTTTTTCCCTTCAATGCATTTTTCTCATGCAAAAAGACACAAAGAGACTACAAATGGATACAATGGTTAAATGTTTATAAAGTGTGAGAAGAATGTCAGAGATTCAAAAATAAACCCTACAAACCCCATTCAAAAAAAAAAAACATTCAAAAAAAAGAAAGAAAAAAAAAAGCCAATTCAAATATTCAAGTTTTCAAAATCTATATTCTCAAAGATTCAAAAATAACCCTACAAACCCCATTCAAAAAAAAAAAAACATTCAAAAAAAAGAAAGAAAAAAAAAAGCCAATTCAAATATTCAAGTTTTCAAAATCTATATTCTCAAAGATTCAAAAATAAACAAAAAGCCAATACCTTAAAAACCCCCATCTAGCTTTCTAAGTAACCCTTTTACATACAAACTCAAAAGAAACAAAAACCCAATAACCCATAACAAATAGACAAACCCAGACCCCAAAACAACCCATTAATCCTCTAAGAAACCTTTAAACAAACAGCTTGCCTACATACATTCAATAATCATACAGACTGAAGAAGAAAAATTAAAGCCCATAGTTCATCCGGATTAAGCACCATTCAAAAAAAAAACGTCAACCAAGAAGCAAATTCGATGAAAAACATCAATTGGGTAGTCACAATTATATGGAGAGTGCAATAGAAAATCTCAACCACAAATGAAAAGAAAAACGGCCTCAACTTAAAAAACAAAATTCCTATATCAAAACCAATCCACCCACAATACCCAAACCAAATCACATTTAACGCACAATAAAAAAAGAGACAAGAAAGAACATTACCAGTAGCGACTCCAGCCATCTCACAGGGGAAGAATGAAACTATAAATCAAGTCAATTGAAATACCAAAGCATAGCATAACAAGTTCGATTTTCACTTTTTCCCTTCTATGCATTTTTCTCATACAAAAGACACAAAGAGACTACAAATGGATACAATGGTTAAATGTTTATAAAGTGTGAGAAGAATGTCATTTGAAAATTTATTGACCTGGTAGGAAATTCTTTTTAGGTGAACATGTAAAATCAACCTAACAGCTGACATGTAGAATGCATAAACATAGGGGCAAGTAAGAACATCTAATATATGAATGCATGGGCATTGGCATGTGAGGTGCATGAACATGTGAGCATAGAATATAATCTATCCTAAATGATGACAAATGAATGTATTGATATGTGAGAATGTGACCACGTATAGTCTACCCAAGCATGTGATTACATGGCAATGGTTAGGAAACTAAATTGCAATTTTTCCAAAGCATAGAATAACATGTCAGTCCTTAGCTTAAACCCTAAAGCATGGACATCTGAGCATGTAAGCATAGAATATAATTAGTCCTAAGTGAGAAAATATGATATATAAATGCATGGGCATGTGAGGTGCATGAACAGAGGAGCATAGAATATAATCTATCCTAAGTGATGACAAATGAACGCATGGATATGTAAGCATGGAACCACATATAGTCTACCTTGTCAAATGTAATGTGAAATGCATGGGCATTGAGCAATTTATACAAGAAAATAACATTAAAGAGTATAACTAAGCACGTGATTGCGTGGCATTGGCTAGGAAAGTAAATTACATTCTTGAATTAAATACAACCAACCTCATTCCAAAGCATAGCATAATAAGTTCGATTTGCACTTTTTCCCTTCAACGCATTTTTCTCATGCAAAAAGACACAGAGACAACAAACGGATGCAATGGTTAAATGCTTATAAAGTGCAAGAAGAATATCATTTGACAATTTTATTGTCCTTGTAGAAAATCTTTTTTATGTGAATATGTACAATCAACCTAAGGGCTGACATGTAGAATGCATAAACATAGGGGCAAGTGAGAACATATGATATATGAATGCAAAGGCACGTGAGGTGCACGAACATGTGTGCATAGAATATAATCTATCCTAAGTGATGACAAATGAATGTATAGTCTACCCTATGAAATGACATATGAAATGCATGAGCATGTGAGAAATTTATGATAGAAAATAACATTAAATAGTACAGATAAGCATGACAATGTCTAGGAATGTAAATTTCATTCTTGAATTAAATACAACCAACCTCATTCAAAAGTGTATCATAACATGCTCGGTTTGCAGTTTTGGTTTACCTCCAATACTTTTTTAACTGGAATCTCCTTTTTGTTTTTATGAGAGACTACCACGTTACCCACTAACTAAATAAAATGTGGAGATTAAAATACACTACCACTTGGTATTGTAAATTTAAAACTAAAGAACATGTCCAGTTAAAAAAGTACTGGAGGTAAGCCAAACCTTGCAGTTTTTCCTTTCAACGTATTTCTCTCATGTAAAAAGACACAAAGAGACAATATAGGGATGCTATGGTTAAATGTTTATAAACTGTGACAAGAATGTTATTTGACAATTTTTGTTTTCTTGTGGGAAATCTTTTTTATGTGAATATGTACAATCAACCTACATGTAAAATGCATAAACATAGGGGCAAGGAAGAACATATGATATATGAATGCATGAGCATGTGAGGTGCATGAACATTTGAGAATGTGAGATGAGATGTGAGATGACAAATGAACCCAAGGTTATGTGAGAATGTGAGATGACAAGTGAAATGCATGAGCATTTAAGCAATTTATGCTAGAAAATAACATTAAAGAGTATAGATAAGCATGTGTTTGCATGACAATGGCTAGGAAAGTAAATTGCACTCTTGAATTAAATACAACTAACCTAATTCCAAAGCATAGCATAACAAGTTCGATAGCACTTTTTCCTTTCAATGCATTTTTCTCAAACAAAGAGACACATAGAGACAACAAAAGGATATAAAGGTTAATTGCTCACAATGGATATTTTTAGAATTTGACATTTTACAAATTTTAGAAGCATGTGAACATGTACAATCAACCTAAGGGATGACAAGTAGAATGCATAAACATATGGGCAAGTGAGAACCTATGATATACGAATGCATCGATATGTAAATTGACTGGATATATGGATCTAAAACACTAAACACCCTAACATCTTTAACCCCAAATGTTGAACCCTATACCCTAAAGCATGAAAC
Source organism: Quercus aquifolioides (assembly GCA_019022515.1). NCBI lineage: Eukaryota > Viridiplantae > Streptophyta > Magnoliopsida > Fagales > Fagaceae > Quercus > Quercus aquifolioides. The sequence goes on along the minus strand of CM032328.1, from coordinate 27,529,286 downwards.
CTAAAACCCTAAACCCTAAAGCATGGCCATGTGAGCATATGAGCATATAATATAATCAGTCCTAAATGAGAACGTATAATATATGAAAGGATGGGCTTGTGAGGTGCATGAACGTGTGATCTATCCTAAGTGATTGCAAATGGATGCATGAATATGGGAGAATGTGAGCACATATAGTCTACCCAAGGAGATGACATGTGAAATGAACGGGCAAGTTAGCAATTTACACTAGAAAATAAAATTAAAGAGTTTAACTATGCATGTGATTGTGTGGCACTGGCTAGGAAAGTAAATTGCATTATTGAATTAAATACAACCAACCTCATTCAAACCATAGCATAACAAGTTCAGTTTGTACCTATAAAAAAAAAAGTTTAGTTTCCACTTTTTCCCTTCAACATATTTTCTTAAGCAAAAAGACACAAAGAGACAACAAATGGATACAATGGTTAAATGTTTATAAAGTGTGAGAAGAATGTCATTTGACAAATTTATTTTCTTGTAAGAAATCCTTTTTATTTGAACATGTACAATCAACATAAGGCCTAACATGTAGAATGCATAAACATAGGAGCTAGGAAGACTGTATGATATATGAATGCATGAGCATGTGAGGTGCTTGAACATGTGAGAATAACATATAATTTATACTATGTGATGACAAATGAATAAATAGATATGCTAGCATGTGACCACATATAGTCTACCCTATTATATGACATGTGAAATGTACAGGCAATTGAGCAATTTGCGATTGCAGGGCAATGGCTAGAAGTGTGGGCCCCACACGCGAGGACGCATGTGCTCATAAGGAGGGTGGACCATACTTCACCATGAGGCTCATTTCCTTGACAACAGAAACATGGAAGATTAAAATTCAAAAATTAAATATTACACATATCAGAAGGTCTACTGAACAACAGAAGATTTTTACAAGGGATACTCAATGTGAATTAGATGGTAATTAAGCAAAATTCTTTAAGCCTCTTCCCTACAAGGGCATCAGGCCACGGCTTACGAAGGAGGAAACATCTAGTTAACCAAATTTTCTTGTCATGTGTAACACATTTTTTCCCTGGTGGGATTGAGGGACAAGAACTCTATTCATCAAACCTAAGGGCAATAATTTTGTCTCCATAAGTGCATGGAAAGATTTTCAACATAGTTTTGGGTTTAATTGATGTCAAAAATCGATATTGATTTTTAAAACATACTTTTTTAGAGATTAAGTATGTAACCCATTTACTTAATAAACCTATGACCAATTCCCAAATATGTACAACCTCTCATGCACTAATGGATAAAGATGAACTCAAGACTTTATGGTGAGAAATCATGAGTTCAAGGAACCAGTAGACCCACCCCTATGGAGTTGTATGAGTATAATGCCAAGATTGTCTGACTTTCTAAACCCAAGGTCCCAAAGTAGAGTTTGAGTTAGACCAAATAGATGTCCAAAACCACACTTTGGCAGCAAAGAGTACAAAATTAAAAGTTCAACCAAAACTATCTCTTGTTGCCATTAAAAGACTTTCTTTTCTCTTTTGCACATGTTCAAATCTTTTGAAATAAAAAATAATCTTATTTCTCATTAGTGATCAAATTCATATGATAAGAAACCAATTAAGGGGTACCATCTACAACATCTAAATGTAATTTTTTTTTTTTTATAGGGAAATTTATTTAAACAGAAATTATGATTTTATCACACCAATAGGCACCCATTTGGGCTGCACTTATAAGGCAACTTATTGCTCATTTTTCCTACTATTTGTGGGTCTCACATGAGTCACCAACCTATTTTATTTAACTTTTACCTCTTATCTATAGTACTTTCAACAAAAGATTTTCAGCAAAAACGAGATAAACTTTTTCCAAACAGACACTTAAATCAGGTGCAAAACCAAGAGTTAATAATTTGAATACCTTGTTAAGGGCTTCACTCTGCCAATACCTTGCTTTGAACCAAAACTAGCAGCAACCAATGCTTGAAGCAATATTTATGTCCATGTTAGAGGGTTTAGAGCTCTCTTCCAAAACTCTAGAGCAACTTTTCGATCTTCAGCCTGCCAAAATCAACAATAAAAGTACACAAGTATGAAAACCTTCCATTTAGTTTTATTTTAATAAAAGAATTAAGAAATAATCCCTTGAGAATTAAGCAAAACTCCACCATAAAATACCTCCAACTTCCAAAATCTATTGAATCAACATCATAGAGAAATTCATTAAAAAAGAAAGAGCACATGGAACTTTAAGAAGTGTTTGGAGGGGCTGCTAATAGTCAGGATACATATTTATAAAGAATATTCTTAGAAAGGTGGAAACATTAGGCCCTTTATCATGTTTTTAGAGTGTGAGGCTTTTTATGTAATCTGAGCAATGAACTCTTCTATTATGAGTCATTCTCATTTTACCATTACTTCATTATTCAACTTGCTGAGATCTATATGGTTCTATTTGAGAAGAAGGCAGTTCAATTGTCACACAGGTTGGTTGGTTGTCACCCAATTCTTTCTAGTGGTAAGTTACACATGCACCCTATAAGATTACAGCGATGGTCACACTTATCTACAATAATGATTTTGAAAACAACCTCAACCGCACGTTCATCTTTAAACCAAACCAAAAAAAAAAAAAAAAAAAGCATCCTCTGGCTAAAGGCCAAACTCAAATTGCAAAGCAGTTTCTAGAAACTATAACACAACAACGAAAAATATTTTGCCAGAGCCCCAAAAGCATGTAATCACCTAATGTATTGTGTGTTTAACAGTGGAGAATGCATCCGCAGCAGTACATGGACTATAGTAAATTAGATTTGGATTTATCAATAATATGTTAAAGATATAAACTATTCATATAAGATAAAAAGAAGAACCATAAATTCAAGTCCTCCATTATTATTTTTATATTAAACGGTAAAAAATTATGATAGCACACCACAATGTTATATGTACTGCCAGAGTATCAGTCCACATTAATGGTCAAATTTTCAGAACCCAAACACTATATGGAAAAATACATAACAAGAAAAAATAACATTCTTAAAACTAAGATAACCAAACTATATCTATCATGTTGCTTTCCACTTACGCCTCTACTGCATTGCGATGCCCTTGTGCAAATAGATTTTATATATTTTGGTTTACTTCCATAAATCTGTCTACCAGAAGAAAGAGACAACTCAAACATGTCTTTTTTTTTTTCCCTATGGTGTATACTGATAAAAAAAAGTAGACATTTGATGAAAGGAATTAAGAAAACTACAAATTTTTAGTTGCAAGCAGACTTCTAATCACAGTTATAGTAGTGGTATATCTAAGACCTATAAGATAAAATCTGCAAAATATAAAGAAGGAAGAGGCATTAAAAAAAAAAATTAAAAATTAAAAAGAAGAGACCTACCCAAACTCTTTTATTTTTTCTTTTTTTGATAAGTGAAGAGACCTACCAAAACTCATCACGAACCAAATCCTCATCTTCTTTCTTGGTGGGCTCGGAAAGCTACCACCCACCCACACACGCATGCACAGATAAAAAGTCAAAAAGTTCACGTGAAAATTAGTAAAGACAGTGTAATGAGAGTGGCCAAGGTAAAAAAAGTAGGGCATGACAACTTTCAGAAAATGGCAAGTAAAAATCTTTCTCAAGTACCTTAATCCTTTTGCCTGATTTTGGTTTTCTTGGAAAGATGGACTAGATTTTTTAGGATCTAAACAAGCAAAGACATTATGAGCAAAATGTTATTATAGAACCAAATAGTGCAAGGCAAATTAAGATCGTGTGAGAGAGAATGGGAGAATAAAATAAAATCTAACATGGTAATGATTGCCCAAAATGCTACTATATCAGTCTAACATTTCATTGTTAGGTAACTAATTTGTTAGAAAATTTCAAAAGAAAACAAAACCCCATACATAGGAAGTATAAACACACCCCTAAATAACATCCAAGCACCAATGTTTGTGGAAAGTGGACGTAAATATCAAGGAAAGAAAAGATAATAAATTTAGCCACCCCCACAATGAAGGCGTTTGAGGAAAAGCAATGAAGTTCCCCTAACACATTTCAGAAGGAACCAACAAACACCTAAAGACAAATCATATTATGCAGCCAAATTGATTCCCCTACTCACTAGAATTGCAAATCCAAATTGTACATCCTAGTTAATGGTGTATTTATCCTGTAGATAAAGATTTCACATGTTATCAGATTATGAAGCAGCAGACCACAGCCAAATCATATCATTACTTCGACACATTAAACTTTCAGCAATATATTATTGTAGTACTAAATGATCTCAACAAGCCCAGCAAAAAAAATTGGAAAAAAAAAGTACCTGAAGAATGTCCAAGCACATATTTCCATAGACATCCACATTGGGAAGGAAGCAGCCGGTTTCAAACTTGACCTTCAGGGGCTTAAATGGGTTGTCATTCGAAAATGAAAACCCCTCTTAGTTTTTAAATAACAACTAGTCTAGTAGTCTCTCATTTTAATTCAAGCTTGGGATCCCATAAAAGGCCATAGATAAACTAGGGCTCTATCTGTATCATATGATATACAAGGATCTTATGAGAATTGGGCAGTTCCTTAGAAAGGCCTAAAGCTTTGTGGCTCTTGGTTCTGCATAGATTTTTTTTAGGCCTTTGGTTCACTGGGGTCACATGGAGCCCTTGGGCCTTCTCGGTTTATCTAGTCTATCCAGTTCAACTATACTTAAAAAACTGCCAAAAATGTCAACAAAATTATAAGGTAAAATAAGACATGTTTTAACATTAATTTTTCAAAGAGGAAAGAAGCAGCAAATAATTGTCAACCAACTCTGCAAAGCCCTCCAAAAGCAAGATAGTTTGTTCAAATAAATCATTATTGAGATGTGGCATCACAGAATCACAATTTACCAAAGAATGGAAATTTCTTAAGTGAAAGCAATATAAACAAGACAATATGCATACCTGTTGCGTATCAAATCCACAATTATCTGCAAAACACAGTAGGAACATCACTATTTCCAATTAACATCGATTATTTAGACTATTAGACAGAATGAATAGTCCGCCAAGAAAATGTAGGACCAAATGCATCAAGCAAACCCTTCAACACTTGTTCCAAACGCATCATAATTTGGTACATTTGAACCAGATGCTTCCATATCAGTAACCCTTCACAGAAAAAGTGGGGACAAAACAATTTAAAACCAGGATTTACATTGTAGAAATCCAGAATGCAAAACTATGCTTTGATACATTATGTTTGAACTGGTAGTAAACTTGCACCAAAACATAAACCACAGTTGAAATGTTCAAAATAGAAGCTCTTAATAGAAAAAGTAATATTAAAAAAAAAAATAACAAAAGCTGCATCAATAACTCACACACCAAGCTAACTACTCAAAGCAACAGACAAAACATGGTGACCTTTCTTTCACTTTGATATAATTTTAATTTTTATCAAGTAACAAATAGCAAAATATATAAAGATCCAAAGGGCATATATTCATGTGGACTGGAAATAGGAGCCTAAAATAATGAAATAAAAGAAAGTAACCAAAGATTGGAAGTGAACAATAACAACAACAAAAAATAAAACATAGCCTTAAGACTCTTATGTACAATTTTTCAAATCCTCACTTTTCACCAAATAAGTTATAAATCCTAAACAGACACAGACACAGACACAATCCAAAAATTTCAGAGTCAGGTATAAATCCTAAACAAACTAATCAAGGCCGGCCACATGTATTCAAATTTATCATTGCACTTCATTTTTGCATTTATTTCATTTAAGTAATCAAGCATTGTCAATGAACCTTAGCAGAAAGCAACGAATTAGTTCTAAAAGAAACATTGAAAGCAAAGAGCACATAATTTTTTTTTTTTTAATGAAAAAAAGAAATTCAAATATTGGGTCATGTATTATTATAAAAGAAACATTATAAAAATGAACATATTTGAACTAAAACCCAAACTGAAAATGAGAAGCAAAATGTGGCAAAACAAGGAATAAAGTTAATACAATAGTAATCAAATCCAAATAAAGTTAATACAATAGTAATCAAATCCAAACTACCAAATCTTCACTTACCGGAATCAAATTGTGAGTTCAAAGATAGCGTTTGGTTGCACAATTTTTTTTTTTTTTTTTGAAAAACCTTATGTTCTTTCCCAATAACAAAATAAAAACCCATCTCAATTATAGAAAAATTTAGGTTAAGTCACAAGGTTCTTACCATTAAGGCCATCTAGTCAGATTGCAACCTGTTTCATAAGACAATAACAAAGGAAACAGCATTAGAAACCCTACAAACCCCATAAAAATAAAATAAAAAGCCAATTCAAACATCCAAGTTTTCAAAATCTATATTCTCAGAGAGTCAAAAAAAAAGAAAAGAAGAAGAAGCCAATACCCTTAAAAACCCCATCTAGCTTTCTAAGTAACCCTTTTACATACAAACTCAGAAACAAAAACCCGATAACCCATAACAAATAGACAAACCCAGGCCCCAAAACAACCCATTAATCCACTAAGAAACCTTTCAACAAACAGCTTGACTAATCATCAACATATAATTAAAAATAAAAATAAAAACCCAAATTCTTGACAAACCCAAATCAACCTTTTGAGAACAGACGGTGTATCAACGGTCAGGAGCGTTTGGTCGCCATATGTATAAAAAGACCATTCTTTGAGAACAAAAAAATGGGCTTTGTACAGAAGCACCGGTGAAGAAGAAAGAGAAGAAGCAGCGGAGGAAGAAAGAAAGAGAGAAGAGAGAAGAGAAAGATAGAAAGAGAGAAAAGAGGAAAGGAAAAAGAGCCGTTGGGTGTTGTGGATGGCTATGATGTTTAAATAACTAGTGCAGGGCTTAGCTGGGCTGGGCTTTGTTTTTTTGAATTTTGAATAAAGGGGTCCTAAATAAAAAATAAAAACTAATGGGCCGGATAGCATAACCCAGCCCAACCTTTTCTGCTGTTTGGTTATGGGTTTGTATAGCAGGTGATGTGAAAATAAGAGTTAAGTTTAGACATGCTTTACATGGTAAAATTGTTATTCTTATTGCTTACACTTGTTTATAATTTCATTGTATCATCTTGTTTCTTTTATCATCGTTGGTCTCATTATATAATTTAGCTTTAGGCCACCATGCCATTAAATTTACCACTTATTTGAATTGATGTAATGAATTCGGTTAATAATTCAAGTGATGATGGGTTGTTTATACAATACCCTAAGCTGTCATTAGGAGTATTTAATTTGTACTATAAGTTAATAATGATGATGGGTTGTTTAGACCCAAAAAAGACAGGTTAATTAATTTTTTGTGGTCAAGTTATTAAGTATACCAATTATGCAAGCCTTTTGGTCAAGTAGTAGAACTTTGAGGTACTAGTTGAAACTTTAAAAAGCCTTTGGTCATTATCAGTGAGCAATTGGTTAAACTTCAAAAAGCCTTTGGTCGTTATCAGTTGCTCAAGTTATTGATATTTTAAAGGCCAAGTACCACCAATGATTTCTTTCAAATTTATTGCTTTTTACAGTACTATAAATGATAACACAAATTTTTTCCCCTCTGTATTCAAGGCCAGGGCCACTTAGCCTTTCTCCCTGTGAACTGACGAATCTCACAATTCCAATCCAGGAAATATTTTTGATTGCTTCCTTCGAATTGTAGGTGTTTGTCTTTGTCTGATCTAATTACCAGACAGCATTGAATTTTGTGGTCACGTATCGAAGCATCCTCCCTATATGGTGGGTTAGTATACCTAGGGTGTTGGATGTATGACACATTTTATATGAAAAATAAAACTAATATCCCTCAAGTATTAGAAAAATATAACAAAATAAAAGATACAAATAACTATTTGATATATCAAAAATGAAAATCTACATTTTGTTTGTATCATTAGATTCATTAATATTGTACTTTTTTTTTTTTTTTTGGCTAAACTTTAATATTAGATCTTGAGTAAGCCAATTGCCAGAATCTCATATGAAACACAGTTATAATGCATACGTTTTTTGCAATTTTTTTCTTAGCAGAGATTATTAATTTTTATAGGATTTTTTTTTGTTTTATCAGTAAAAAATTATTTTTATTTTTATTGTGGTATGAGGCCACATCGCACTTATATATACTAGTTAACCACTTAACTTTTGGGTTTTTTAAAGACGAGTTTTCAATTTTAGGGGGGGGGGGGGGGGGGGGGGGGGGTGTGTTGAGTATGAAAATTTTCAAAAGGCTAGGGGGCTAGATGTCGATACAGTATTTTATCCGACCCCGATTCACAAGTCAAAACAAAGATCAAAAAATTAAAAAATTAAAAAGGGGGTGCCAAATCATGAATTTCAAAGCCAAAAAGGGTAAAAATAAGTACAACATGTTTGAATGGTGAATAAAAAAGTCACAACATTTGAAAAATCCATTTTACAGCAATTAAGACCAAAATCCTAACCGGATATGCTCAAAAGGTAGAATTTTTTATCCGACTTTTGGATCGTGTTGAATTTTAGACCATCTCATAGGGCATATTTTTCCCTTCGAAACGATAATTTACGGGCAAAACCAAATTTAAAATGGATAAGATATCACAAAAATACCAAAAACCCAAATAAAAGCTTCACTATTTTTTCAGGAAAAACTAGCAGTTTTTTACCTGATTTTGCGCAATAAACTATACCAATTGGGCAAGAACTGGAACGAGCAAGCTGGATCATCTTGAAGAACAAGGTCTTAGCTAATTTTCACCAAAAGGGCTCAATTACATCTGCTTTGGATTGGAAGATATGAATTTATCAGGAAAAAACGTCCAGAATTTTTCATCTTTACGTCACCTTCCTTCTGAGTGCGATATCTCGACAACCGTAGCTCCAAATCAAACGAAGCCAAGACCGTTGGAAACTAGACATTCAAAGATTTCCACGCATGTAAATTCAAAGAGCTCAGAAAGGCCTCCAAACAGCCACATGAATATCGGGCTAAAATTCAGAAAAAGACGAAAAAATAGTTAATGAAGTGGCAAAAGTGGAAGGCTAGCCACCCCTTGCTATGGGCGGCTAGCACTAGTGTATCCTGATACACTAATGCTAACCCCCCATTTTCCACCTTCCCCTATGAATACCCCCTATTTTTGAGAAATATATATATATATATATATAGAGAGAGAGAGAGAGAGAGAGTTTTAGGGAGAAAATAGTGGGACAAATAGAGAAATAGAGAAGAAAAGTGAGGGAAAGTCAGAAAAAGTGAGGAAATTTTGAAAAAAAAAATAGCCTTAGAAATTTTTTTTTTTTAAAATCTATCCCTCTCTCCTCTCTCTTTCTCTAGGAAACCCTACACAAAAAAGCCTCATCCTTTTTTTTGTTGTAATCTTTGTGGGTAAGGCTATAGGGATGGGTTAGTTCCTTAATAACTAAACCCATCCCACCCCTTTTATTATATTGTAATCATCATTTCCATATATATAAAATCATTTCTTCTTTGCTTGTTGTTCATAGTTGCTTTATTTTTACTATGTTCTTGTACATATTGTGTATATATCTATCTCTTTATTTCAATGTTCATATTATTGTTATTGGTTTATATTATTATGTTGGTATCCCTACACGGGTATTGGACCATTTCCTAGACTATGTATGGGAAGTACAAGAAATTATTGGGACCTCTTGGAGAATCACTTATGTGGTCCTCCCAGCTCTTGCCACCCAATAGGAAAACGCCACCAAATCTTTTTTTTTTTTTTTTACTCAGCTCCACATCACCACCTACCCATTAACTTAACTATTGTTAGAAAATCAAACCAAGGTTAAAACTAATAGAAACACAGCAAAAACCTTTTGTGTTAACCCAAACTCAATTAGCCACTTCTAACCCCAACTGTGTTAGCCACTTCTCACCCAATTTCTAAAACCCAAAATTTTATTTTACCCGCTCAATCCTCTTCCCTCTCCCTTCCCGCATCATTGAACGAGTCTTTCGAACAATCTTATGCTGGGCTTGTTTCTTTCTTCTCCCTTGGATGAATAGTGAGTATGATTGACTGTAAACTATGGCTGAAGTGGTTGCTGGAATCCACACACCACCATTACAACTAACCAAGATTGATCAAGGCATGTATGTTACAAAGACTCATTTCACTCTTCAATGTATCATTTTCTTATCTTTCTTTTGTTTTTATGTAGTTTATAAATATTTTGCCTTCTACGTGTCTGATAAAAGCCCAAGATGAGAAAGAATTAAAATAATGAAATTTTTATGTGTTGTTTTCTTTCTATCTAGTTTATAGATATTAAAAATTAAATTTTATGAGTGTGTGGTGTGAATTGTTAGAACCCATTCCATACCTCTACCTACTTGTTGTTTTTGGGTTTATTAAATGCCACTCTATTTCTTTGGTCTTGAAACAAAGCACAACTTCTAAATGAACCATTGAGGAACCTTATGTCCTCCACTAGAATGTCTTGCACTAAAGTTTTTAGTCTATCCCTACCATATTATAATTTGAACCTTTTGTATAATTACATTAAATATCACTTAGTATTTAAATGAATAGCTTTTAATTTTTCGAATTGGTCTCAAATATTATATATTCACATAATGTGTGTAAGTGCCTTTAACTACTTGATAAAAGTCCAAAATGTAAAAATAGTTCAATTTTTTTTTTCTTACAATTAATAGTTTATACACACACATACAATTCTAACCACTTTTTTTTTTTTTTTTTTTTTTTATTATCCTTTTGATTTGAGTTTCCTTAGAAATGTGTTTCATGATGTTTTTAATCATAGATATTAGAGTGGATGAAGAACTACAAGATGTTGAAAATTTGCTTGGAATGGTGGTGCATAGTGAGGAGGAAGTATATAAATTGTACAATGATTATGCTATACGAATTGGGTTTAGTGTTCGAAAAGAAAACTTAGATATGCATAAAATGGTGTAAGACAACAAGAGTATGTGTGTTCGAAAGAAGGATTTCCACGAGATGGTGACCATTTGGATGATAAGAAATTCAAAAGATTACAAACTAGGACTAGTTGTGAAGCTAGTATTCGGTTTACAGTGACAAATGGTGAGTGGAAGGTTACTCATTTCAATCCTAATCATAATCATGAGTTTGCAAAGCCTGAAGAAAGACCGTTTTTAAGGTCGAATCGAAAAATAACTTATGCTTAGTTAGGTGTAATAAGAACTTTCAAAGAAGCGGGTATAAGTACAATAATACATATTCCTATTTAGTTGAGGAAGTTAGAGGATTTGAAAGTGATGGGTTTATAAAACAAGATTGTTCTAATATGGTGAACATGTAGAAGTTAATCAATGTTGATGCTGGAGATGCTCAAAGTTTAGTAAATCATTTTAAACAGAAGCAAGCAGAAGATCCTATGTTTTTTTACGTAATTCAACTTAATTAAGAAAATCGAATGACAAATTTTTTTTGGAGAGATGGTAGATCAAGAATTGATTATAAGTTTATAACTCTTTTACAGATGTAATATACTTTGACACTACATATCGACCTAACAAGTATAATAGGAAATGTGCCCCATTTGTAGGTGTCAACCATCATTGGAAGAATGTACTTTCTGGCTATGCATTTCTACTGGATGAAACAGCTGCTTCGTTTACTTGGTTGTTTGAAATATTCTTGGAATCAATGGGAAATCAAAATCCAAAGACAAAAATTTGTACAGATGCTGTGGAAGTGTGGAAGTTTACTAGTTTTTTTTTTTTTTTTTCAATCTCAACATTCTGTACAATTTCAAAATTTTATGGATTTGCTTTGGTTTCTTTGGGATACACAACAACGCAATGATGATGCCTTATCTCTTGCTATTTCCATTGCTTGGGCCATGTGGACAAGAAGGAACCAGGAAAGAAATGGAAAGAAATTCATGACTAATGCTTTGCTAGTTCTATGGGTTGGGCAATTTATCAGTGATTTCAGGGTTGTAAATGTGAAGTCCCCTCTTGAATCTGCAAAGTATTCACAAGCTTGGAAGTTGCCTACTGATGTTGTGTTCAAAGTCAATGTAGATGCTGCAATTTTCTCTTCTCAACATATGTTGGGATTGGCGGTTGGTGCTCTTAGTAAAAGGTTGGTGAACCGCATGTTCTCTCATCAGATAGGAAGTGAACGGTTTTAGACCCCTTAAAAACAACCAGATTGGTTAGCCTAGATTAATTAGCCAAGTTGTTACTTAGTCAAATTATGCAATTCTAGGTTAAAGCAATCAAATAATCATATCAAAAGAATAAAGCAGCGGAATAATAAAAGACACAATGATATGATCACCCAAGAAACCACACGGTAAAAACCTGGGGAGGATTTGACCCACTAATCCTCAAGGCAAACCTGAATCCACTATGAAAGAATCGAAGTTCATACAAAAGGACTACAAGCTCCCCGCTCGACTTCCTAATGCTACCCACCAGTAGAACTTACTGACACGACCGCGTGCAAGCTCCGAATCCACGGACTCCTTCTTTCTTGAATTCTTTAATCAGCTACAAGCACCCACGCTTGATATTCTTTAAGCTTCAATGGTAGCAACCGAGTTGATCATCAAGATGTTGAAGTAATCTCTATCTCGAAAACCCTAAGCTTTGTGTAAAGGAAAGATCCTCTAGATCTCACAAGAGATTTACACAAAACAGCAATGTATGAGCAACAATACAACTGGAGCAACCCTATAAACGTGGCTAGGATTTTTCTTTATATACCTAGGGTAAAAACAGAAAACCCAAAACGTTTAATGAGTTAGGGCTGAGTTGGAAAAACTGCAGAAAACGCATCTGGTCCGTGATTCGATCGATCGAGCCTTTCCTTCGATCGATCGAGCCAGACCGAAATGCCCCAATGCATCTATAGTCACTCGATTCCAACTTTACAATATTTTATCAACTTTGAGCAAGCCTAAACAAGACTAAGCACATTGTTTTGATCATGGTTTGCCAACATTACACATTAGAGTTCTAAATACATAAAATCCTAAATCTTTAGAACCTAACAAACTCCCCCTTTGGCAATCCGTGACAAAACACAAACAATAAGCTCAAAGTTTACAATTAAAAAGCCCTTTACAAAAAAAATGCTCATAAAGACTAAAATTCAATCCTAACTACTATCCATCAGTTGCAAGTGTAGAAAGCAGCTCAATTGAATCAACCTGTATATTCCTGAAATACTCAACAAACGCATAAACGCATGTGTGACAGAAAATAGTATATAAACAGGTATAACATTCTTGTAAGATTCACACAACACATAATAAAGACATATATTAATGAACAACTCATAAATATAAATCAATAAGCAGTGAATCATGAGACAACAAGAATCAAATAAAAGATCATGTATATCAATCAATGTTACTCCCCTTAACATGAATATCCTCAAAAATGATATACAAAGTGAAGCACCTAGATACAATATATAAAACTCCACAAGCTCCTTAAAAACAAAAAAGATCTCCCCCTAACAACAAAAACCCCTCTACAAGTCAAAACTCTACTCCCCCTTTTTGTGACGGAATGCCAAAGGGCAATCATAAGTCATCATCAAAGGGAGGTGGTGAGGGTGAACGAAGATGCGCAAAGTCGGCTCGCAGAGCACGAATCTCATCCAGCAAGTCCACCAAAATCTGATCATGAGCCGCCTGAACGGTCATGACAGTCTCCAAGGTACGACGAACATCAAAGTCGGTCGAAGGAGGTGGAGGAACATCAGCAGCAGCAGCATCAGGATCAAGAACAGCCTCACCAGCAGGACCTGTAGAAGAAGAGGGAGGAGGTACGGACCCAGAAGGCTCAGACCTAGGGTGTTTAGAGCCAGCTCGAAGATGAGCAGCCCTTTGTCTAAGAAAAGACGCACCCATAGGAGCAATAACATGAACGGGCTCAGAGGAAGGGAAGCCACCAAGATCAAGATAAAGGAGAATCCTATGAATGAAAATAGGATGAACAAGAGCATGAGCAGAAGATGAACTCCTATAAACATCATTCAAAGAACGAAGAAAAAGATGGGGAAAACTAATAGGAGCATCAGTAACCAGAGCGTACAACAATACACACCTCTCGAGAGGAATGGTGTGAACATGAGATATGGGCCAGATAGAATGACAAGCTATCCTAAAGAAAAGATAGTGCAACCCAGAAAGCTCAGCAGAGGTGATCCGAGGATCAGAACCCCACTGGATAGAAGTCCTAGTGATGTAAAACAAGACATCACTCAACTCGGGAGACTTATCATAAGGATAGACAGGATTCTGGACCAAAGGTACCCCTAGAGCATCAGCCACTACCTTGGGAGTAATGGTGTACTCTACGCCTCGTATCCAACTCTTTACTAAAGTGTTGGAATCATAGATGCGGATAGAGATGTTCGAAAAGAACTCTCTAATCAAGGCAGAAGGTGGAGGAGGATCAGAAATATCCATCAAGAGTAACCAGCCCCTACGCTCAAAGTTTTCCCTAATGGCAGGATCAAGTTCATCTAAGAGAACAGAACGCTCAGCCCAAATCTTTCGCCTAATGTTTAGCTTCTCATAAATCTTTTGGTTTTTCTCACTCGGAAACTTCTCACGGTCAAAGGAGGTAGGGGGTGGAGAAGGTGAGGAAACATTCCTACGGGCTCTAGTCTTCCTAGGCATAGTGCTAAGGAAAGGACAGAGGCACAAAGTGAAAACCAAAAGAACATAAGAAAACAAAACCAAGGGCAGACTGCAAGTTAGCACAATAAAAAATATAGAGCAAAAATCTATATGATGCATGAACAATAACAATGTTGTGATGCATGAACTAATGCAGTAAACACAGTTCAAATTAAGTTCAATTACATAAAATTGGCTCGAACATAGAGTTTCTAACAAAAACCCTAAAAAAAATTTGAAAAACCACTTGAAAAATTTGCATCAAATTGATGAATTGATCATTACACAAGGTTGAAAACAGATTAGAATAACCAATTTCATCAATACAACAAGCCAATTTCATCAATTAAACCTTAATTGAACAAAATCCCCAATTCGGATCAATTAGAAACCCTCGAATTTGAAATTTTTCACAAAACCCAAAATTGATCAAATTAAACTATCAAGATCATGTTTATAGCATGTCCCCACAAAAACCCATTGATCAATTTCACAAAATTAGGTTTGAATCAACACAAACCTCAAAAAGAAAAAGTTCCGAAATTTTGAGCAAAAATGCATGAAAAATGCATGAAATATGTAAATAAACTCAAAAAGGAAGGACAAAACAGACTTACCGGCTTGAGGAAAGAGAAATTTTGCAAAAATTTCGGAAGAAAACGACAAAAATTTGACTGTGGAGCCTTGCCTCGTCGGGGAGAGAAAGAAAGTTTGAAAAAAACTTTTGAAAAAGTGTTTGGAATCAGTCAAAGAACAGTGTTTTAACACCTGATTCGCGACTCTCGATTGATCGAAAATCACATTCGATCGATCGAAGAAAACAGTCATTTTTAAACAAATTAAAGCACTTTTTTGATTGATCGAAAATCAGAATGGATCGATCGAAATGGGCAGAAGCTCACAAAATTTTTAGAAAAATCACAGTTTTGAAAAACACAAACCATATTTTGAAAATAACTCCTCAAAGCATTTAAACTACTGAAACAAAATGCATGAGTATGAGATGGAATGCTTTTTCAAAAACCCAAGTTTTAATCCCAGTTTCTTCAAAGAAAATTTCAGCCATTCTTCCTTTCAAATTCTCAAGCAAAAAAAATGTTTTGCATAATTCTCAAAGTATTTTCAAACTCGGTTGGTCAGACCAAAAACACACACAATAACATGTACAAAGTTTAGCAAAGAGTAACTTGTGTAGTGTGTGCAACTAGCAAAAACTTGAGATACATGTGAGGTGATATGTGAATGGCAATCAATCACAAAGTCTACAAAATCCATCACAAGGAATTTAAAAGAGACTATCACCTAAAGAGTTACATCCTATAACTACCACATCTCCTAGAACAAAAGCTTGCAATCATGTAAGTTTCTTGAATTTTGCCCCATTATTAGGTGAAATTTGGCATCAAGCCTAATAGTACACACCAGTTTTAATTATATGAATTGGCATCAAGCCTAATAGTACACACTAATTTTAAGCATTAAGCATTTAACAGAGGCTACACCTTATGTTCTTTTTGTGCATGTGCTACACTTTCTCGAGCACAAAATCTTATGATATGCACTAAGGTGTTCATGATTGGCTAGTGAATAGTGGTGAGATGGTTATTTATGCCTTTCTCTAAAGGATCAAGTCCGACAGTCAAATAACATGTGACTTCAAGATTAAGACAAAGTGATAAATACCATAAACATCTTTCCCACACAACATGCACTACAAAGCTTCAACTAGTAAAGTGCAATATAAAAACTCATCAAAGCTAAACAAGGTACATAAGACATGTTATGTGTAAATAAATTGACCATCCTTGTTTTCAAAAACCAAGAAACATAATGTCAAACATATTTTTGCTTTCTCCTTTTCTCCCTTTTTTTTTAAATTTTTTTATTTTTTTATTGAAAGAGAAAACAAATAAATCCTAGAATGAAATGCATGAATGTAATGCAATGCAAATCCTAGAAAAAAACAAAAACACAAATACCAAAGAACAATGGTCACAGAGGATAGAGCAGTGAAGCACAAGGACCATGTCAGAAAGACTCAATTAGGACGAGTCTTTTGCATCCAAAACCTTTTAGATGCATCACGAGCATTGGAGTTCTTATTCATATTCGAGTGATTTCCAACTCCAGGATTGGAATAAAGGTTCAACACCTTTACCAATTCACCAATAAGTGTCATAGGATCTTGTGCTTGAGGCACAGACACTTTTGGTTTGTTTGCTCTCTTAGTAGCTTGAAACTTGTAACAGTTAGGACGAATGTGTCCAGACTTACCACAATAATGACAAACCCAAGCAGGTTTACCATGCATCTTTTAGACCCCTTAAAAACAACCAGATTGGTTAGCCTAGATTAATTAGCCAAGTTGTTACTTAGTCAAATTATGCAATTCTAGGTTAAAACAATCAAATAATCATATCAAAAGAATAAAGCAGCGGAATAATAAAAGACACAATGGTATGATCACCCAAGAAACCACACGGTAAAAACCTGGGGAGGATTTGACCCACTGATCCTCAAGGCAAACCTGAATCCACTATGAAAGAATCGAAGTTCATACAAAAGGACTACAAGCTCCCCGCTCGACTTCCTAATGCTACCCACCAGTAGAACTTACAGACACGATCACGTGCAAGCTCCGAATCCACGGACTCCTTCTTTCTTGAATTCTTTAATCAGCTACAAGCACCCACGCTTGATATTCTTTAAGCTTCAATGGTAGCAACCGAGTTGATCATCAAGATGTTGAAGTAATCTCTATCTCGAAAACCCTAAGCTTTGTGTAAAGGAAAGCTCCTCTAGATCTCACAAGAGATTTACACAAAACAACAATGTATGAGCAACAATACAACTGGAGCAACCCTAAAAACGTGGCTAGAGTTTTTCTTTATATACTTAGGGTAAAAACAGAAAACCCAAAACATTTAATGAGTTAGGGCTGAGTTGGAAAAACTGCAGAAAACGCATCTGGTCCGTGATTCGATCGATCGAGCCTTTCCTTCGATCGATCGAGCCAGACCGAAATGCCCCAATGCATCTACAGTCACTTGATTCCAACTTTACAATATTTTATCAACTTTGAGCAAGCCTAAACAAGACTAAGCACATTGTTTTGATCATGGTTTGCCAACATTACACATTAGAGTTCTAAATATATAAAATCCTAAATCTTTAGAACCTAACAGGAAGAAATGTGGAAGTGTACATAGATGATATGTTGGTGAAGAGCAATGACAAAGTGGACCACTTGGACGATCTGAAGGAAACCTTCGACACACTGCATAAGTACAAGATGAAACTAAACCCTTCAAAGTGTGTCTTTGCTGTCTCATCAGGGAAATTCTTGAGATTCATGGTATCTCAACGAGGCATAGAGGCTAATCCAGACAAGATAAGTAAATAATGGAGGTAAAGTCCCCTAAAACAGTCATGGAAGTACTAAGCTTAATAGGAAAAGTTATGGCGTTAAACAAATTCGTCTCTCGAGTGACAAACAAGTGCCTACCCTTCTTCAAAGTCTTGAAGAAGGCATTTCAGTGGATAGATGAATGTGAGAAAGCCTTAACGAAGTTAAAAGAGTACCTAACACAGTCGCCATTGTTAAGCCTTTCAATAATAGGAGAAAAGCTACAACTCTATTTGGCAGTATCCAACACAGCAATAAGCTCGACATTGAATAGAAAAGAGGAAGACATGCAGAGGCCGGTATACTACACCAGCCAAGCATTTCAGAGAGCTAAAGCAAATTACCCAAGGTTAGAAAAGATCTCTTTCGCCCTAGTAGTTGCTTCTAGAAAACTGTGCCACTACTTTCAGGCACATCCCATCGTTGTCATGACAGACTAATCGATAAGAGAGACGATGAATAAGATAGATGCAACAGGGTGCCTGGTCCAATGGGCTATAGAGCTTGGCCAATTCGACATAGAATATCAACCTCAAGTAGCAATCAAAGCACAGGTCCTTGCTGATTTTATTGTAGAATTCACTTATCCTTAAGAAGAAGAAGAGCCCCAAAAGGAGACATGGACGGTCCAGACAGATGGGTCTGCCACCAAGAAGGCCGGAGGAGTAGGTGTGGTCCTCATATCACTTGAAAGAGAAATTCTGAAGTACACGGTCAGATTGTAGTTCCCAGCAACCAACAATGAATCTGAGTATGAAGCACTTCTAATAGGATTGAGCCTTGCAAGAGTCCTCGAAGCCAAGACCCTTATCATCCAAGCCGATTCTCAACTTGTAGTTGGCCAGCTAAAAGGAGATTACCATGCAAAGGAGGAAAGAATGCAGAAGTATCTGAAGATCGTCAAAGAACTCCTACAACACTTTGATAGTGTCGAGTTCAAGCAAATCCCTAATACAAAGAATATTGAAGTTGATTTCTTAGCACGTCTAGCCTAGTCAGACGAACACGACATATCTCTAGAGTTATGCATGGAAACAAGGGGATAGACTAGCACAGAGGGAGAGCAGATGATGAAGATATAGGAACGGAACAAATAGATGACTCCCATCATTCATTACTTAAAAGAGGGTCAACTCCCAGAAGATAGGAACGAAGCATGAAAGGTACAAATCAAAGCTGCTCATTTCGTCCTTATTGATGACCCCCTCTACAGGCGAGGATACTTTTCTCCCCTATCTCCGTTGTGTCAACAAGGAAGAAGCCAACTACGTACTTCGAGAGATACACGAAGGGGTCTGTGGCAACCACACAGGAGCGAGATCTTTGGCGGGAAAAGCACTTAGAGCAGGATATTACTGGCCAACGCTATAGAAGGATGCATATGACCTCGTCAAAGCATGTGACCAATGCTAGCACTTCGCGAATGTCCAAACGAGACCAAGTGAGCCAATGACACTGATAACCACTCTGTGACCTTTCGCCTAATGGGGGATCGGCATAATGGGACTTCCTATAGGAAGGAAGTAGTACAAGTTCCTCATTGTCGCAATTAACTACTTCACGAAGTAAATCGAAGCGAAGCCAACAGCGACAATCACAGAAGCCAAGATTACCAGCTTTGTATGGAAGAACGTAGTCTGCAATTTTGGTATTCCAAATGTAATCATATCAGACAATGGGAAGCAATTCGACAACCCCAAGTTTTGAAAATTTTGCCAAGATTTAGGCATCAAAAACCACTACTCTTCTCCAAGACACCCTCAAGCTAATGGTCAAACAAAAGTCTTCTCAAAATTATCAAAACTCGGCTTCAAGGGGCAAAGAGGGCATGGCTAGAAAAGCTGCCTAACATTCTGTGGGCATACAGGATGACCACAAGAGTGCCAACAGGAGAAACACCATACAGACTGACATTTGGAACTGAAGCCGTCATACTAGTGGAGATAGGATTGGCGAACATCAGGGTCAAAGCATATGAAGAGCAGAGGAACCACCAAGAACTTAACAATAATTTGGATTTGATCAACGAGGTGAGAGATGAAGCTTCAAAGCGGATGGAAAAATATAGGGCAGCAATGGCTAGATACTACAACAAGAAGGTGAAGGTGAGAAGATTCAACATAGGTGATATCGTCCTTAGGAAGGTCTCACAGGCAACAAAGGACTCGTCCCAAAGGAAGCTAGGCCCAGCATGGGAAGGACCCTACCAAGTCATTCACCACTCTAGAGAAGGATCATACTACCTGAAGATCTTGGACGGCCAAGAACTACTTCATCCATGGAACATAGAACACTTAAAGAGATACTACCAGTAAGAATAGTCCCCAAGTATTCCAAAATGTTTACAGTATATTTTTCTTCCTTTTATTGTTATCTGCTTTACATAGATGAAGGAATGTCTTGTCTCTCTATCAATAAAACATACACAGAAGTACTATTCATGAATTATACGTACCAGATTCTTACATTATGAACCATTGGCCAAATTGTCATTAATACATGACGTTGAAAAGTATTAATACGTATTAAGAAACACCACTCATACATGAAATAAAGTTATTAATACATAACAAAATCATCATTCATACATGACTTAAAATAAAGTTATTAATACATAATGAAATCGTCATTCATACATGACTTAGAATAAAGTTATTAATACATAACAAAATCATCATTCATACATGACTTAGAATAAAGTTATTAATACATAACAAAATTGTCATTCATACATGACTTAAAATAATGTTATTAATACATAACAAGATCATCATTCATCTGTGGCCAAAAATAAAGTTATCAATACATAACAAAAAGCGTCATTTATACTTGACCTACAAACAATGTTGTTAAAACGTCATTCATACATGACTCAGAAGAATGTTGTTAGAACATAACAACATCATCACTCATACGTGACCTAAAAGAGAAGATGAAAATATATGACCTCTTCATGCGACTTGGAAATGGCTTCAATAACATTCAAAATGCCAAAAAAATTCATAAATTGTGCGCTCGAAATAAACGAGTTCAAGAGGCTATTCAAAAGGATGTTAAAAAAAATTATAAAAAAAAAAAAAAAAAAAAAAAAAAGAAAGAAAAAAGAGGAAAAAGGCAAGTAGATGTGCTCAAAACATTGAGCGCCAAGAGAAGGGGAATATAATGTCTTTGCCTTGCAAAAATAAGGAAAATCCTCAAAGAATACTAGGGAGGGAAGGATTTGTAGGGAGGCTCTCAGCTAAATCTGGTATAACCCTGCCCACCGTCGCCACTCTAGAAGGACGATCCTCCACAAGTTCTTCCATGGCAGCCTCAAAAGGATGATCCTTAAAAACTTCCTTCTCCACCTCTTCCATGTCGAGTTGAGATAAGTCCATCTCAGGATATAATTTAAAAAAAAAAAAAAAAAAAAATCCCAAATCAACCTTTTGAGAACAAACTGTGTATTAATGACCAGGAGGGTTTGGTCGCCATATGTATAAAAAGACCATTCTTTGAGAACAAAAAAAGGGCTTTGTATAGAAGCACCGATCAAGAAGAAAGAGAAGAAGCAGCGGAGGAAGAAAGAAAGAGAAAAAAGAGAAAAGAAAGAGATGAAAGGAGGAAAGGAAAAATGTTTTCGGAGATGATCGATCTCATTATTTGAAAAAAAAAAAAACTACGGTGGAATGGCGTAACAGAGCCAAGCACGTAAACGGTCAGGCAATATTGCACTGAATAGCATTAAACTCAATTGGATAACTGCGCTTCACCATCAAAATCCGATGATGATGGAGCAGCGTTGAAGAAAGTAGTATTGAAGAAAGCAGCAATTGGATCTTTGCTGGAAGCAGCATGGCGAGTAGGATTGTTGCGCGAAGCAGAATGGCCAGTAGTAGGGCCAGAGCTTGGACTGGAGCCCGAAGCAACATGACCAGTAGTAGGGCTGATCAGAGTCTAAAGCAGCATGGCCAGTAGTAGGACTGGAGCCTGTACCGGAGTCCAAAGTAGCATGGCAACTGGAGCCTTTACCGAAGCTGGAAGCAGCATGGTTAATAGTAGGATTGAAGCATCTATCGGAGCCCAAAGCATGGCCTGTAAAAGGATTGGAATTTAGACTGAAGCCCGCAGCAGCACGGACAGTAATAAGATCAAAGTTTTGACTGGAGCCCGAAGTAGCATGGCAACCAGAGCTTGTACCAGAGCCCAAAACAGCATGATCAGTAGTAGTATCAGATTGTCGACCCGAGACCAAAGCATGGCCTGTAGAAAGATCGAAGTTTATACTGAAGCCTGCAGCAGCATGGACAATAATAAGATCGGAGTTTTGACCCGAGCCCAAAGTAGCATGGCAACCGAAGCTTGTACGTGATGGCATGTGCTAGGAAACAGAGCAAGTCCGCCATATTTGAGTGGCAAGAGAAGAAGAACGGGTGGTATTTGTATGCTGGTGAGTATCCTGCAGGTTGGAAAAAGAAAGGTTCGGTGTCTCGGACTGCTAAGCCTGAATCTGCCAAGAGAAGGGACGATTCTTCTGAGACCTGTTCTGACATTGTTCCCTATAGAAGTGGCCTTCCTCTCATTGGCAACATAGTTCTTGAGAGCTCTCCTCCTCCTTTTGCTCACACTCGTTCCAGTAGGTGTTCTACTGCAAGCAAGCCTAAGCTTTCTGCTCTAAGGCCAATCATGGATGCTCCTCCTTCTAGCAAGACCCGTAGTAGTAAGAGGAAGACATCTCCTCCAGCCCCATCAGCCACTGCCAATAGAAGAGTATGTTATCCCTAAACTTCACTTTTTCTTTATCTCAACTATTTATGGGGCTTTTTTGTGGCTAACTCCATGTGCATGCTTATTCATATTTTCTTTTCTTTTCTTCCTTGGCAGTCTAAGCATAAGGAAGACACTTCTGCCACTCGCCCCATATTGCTTGATGAACCCAAGTTTGAGGCACATTCCTTTTCTTTGCATGCACTTTCATTGCCAAGTGATGTAGTGTGCTTTCTCTTTCTTTTGCATGTATATTTATTCCTTCTACTTACCTTAACAGTTGCCTTCTTTCTTCCTCTTTTTTATTTTTTGGTTGATCCCAAGCCCCTTTCTGTTTATCACCCCACGAGTAGGGAAGTTCCTACTACTATGGGCATGCCATGGAAGGCTTCTTCGATGGGACAGATATTGTGGCTAAGGCCATGGCCTCTGCTTCTGAAGCTGCATAGGGAGCTCCTGTTAAGGCAATACAATACCATATAATGTATCAATACAATACCATATAATTTATCAATCTTGATACAATATATCAGATAACCAATACAATACCATGAAAACATTTTCGAACATGATCGATCTAATTATTTGAAAAAGAAAAAGAAAAAACTATGGTGGAATGGCGTAACAGAGCCAAGCATGTAAACGGTCAGGCAATATTGCACTGAACAGCACTAAACTCAATTGGCTAACTGCGCTTCATTATCAGAATCCGATGATGATGGAGCAACGTTGAAGAAAGCAACATTGAAGAAAGCAGCAATTGGATCTTTGTTGAAAGCAGCATGGCAAGTAGGATTGTTACGCAAAGCAGCATGGCAAGTAATAGGGCCGGAGCCCGAAGCAACATGGCTAGTAGTAGGGCCGGAGCCTAAAGCAGCATGACCATTAGTAAGGCCAGAGCCTGGACCAGACTCCAAAGCAGCATGGCCTGTAATAGGACTAGAGCCTGTACTAGAGTCCGAGTAGCATGGCAACTGGAGCCTATATCAAAGCCCAAAGCAGCTTGGCCAGTATTAGGATCAGAGCGTGTACCAGAGCCCAAAGCATGGCCAGTAGAAGGATCAAAGTTTGGACCGAAGCCCGCAGCAGCATGGACAGTAATAGGATCGGAGTTTTGACTGGTGCCCGAAGTAGCTTGGAAATAAGAGCCTGTACCGAAGCCCAAAGCAGCATGGTCAGTAGTAGGATCGGAGCTTCTACCAGAGCCCAAAGCATAGCCAGTAGAAGTATCAGAGCTTGGACAAAAGCTCGCAATAGGATGGACAGTAATAGGATCGAAGTTTTGACAAAAGCCCGAAGTAGCATGGCAACCGGAGCCTGTACCGGATCCCAAAGCAGCATGTCAGTAGTAGGATCGGAGCGTCTACCTCCGATCCTTCTACATTCCATGCTTTGGGCGCTAGTAGATGCTTCGATCCTACTACTAACCATGCTGCTTTTGGCTCTAGTAAAGGCTCTGGTTGCCATGCTACTTCGAGCTCCAGTCAAAACTCCGATCCTATTATTGTCCATGCTGCTATAGGCTTCGATCCAAACTCTAATCCTTCTACCGGCCATGCTTTGGGCTCCGGTAGACGCTCCGATCCTACTACTAACCATGATGCTTTAGGCTCCAATACAGGCTTCGGTTGTCATGCTACTTCGGGCTCCGGTCAAAACTTCGATCCTATTATTGTCCATGCTGCTGTTGGCTCCGGTCCAAACTCCGATCCTTCTACAGGCCATGCTTTGGGCTCCGGTAGACGCTCCGATCAAAACTCCTATCCTATTACTGTCCCTACTGCTATGGGTTCCGGTCTAAACTCTGATCCTTCTACCAGTCATGCTTTGGGCTCTTATAAACGCTTTGGTCCTACTACTGACCATGCTGCTTTGGGCTCCAGTACAGGCTCCGGTTTCCAAGCTACTTCGGGCTCTAGTCAAAACTTCGATCCTATTTCTGTCCATGCTGCTGCAGGCTCCGATCCAAACTCCGATCCCTTTATCAACCATGCTTTGGGCTCTGGTATACGCTTTGATCCTACTACTGGCCAAGCTGCTTTAGGTTCTGATATAGGCTCCAGTTGCCATGCTACTCGAACTCCGGTACATGCTCCAGTCCTATTACTAGCTATGCTGCTTCAGACTCCGGTCCCAGCTTCATCTCTACTAATGGTTATGCTACTTCTGGCTCTGGTCCAAGCTCCAGCCCTACTACTGGCCATGTTGCTTCGCGCAACAATCCTACTCGCCATGTTGCTTCCAACAAAGATCCAATTGTTGCTTCCTTCAACGCTACTCCATCATCATCAGATTCTGATGATGAAGCGCAGTTAGCCAATTGAGTTCAGTGTTGTTCAGCGCAATATTGCCTCGCCGTTTACATGCTTGGCTCTGTTACGCCATTCCACCGTAGTTTTTTCTTTTTCTTTTTCAAATAATCAGATCGATCATGTCCGAAAACGTTTTCATGGTATTGTATTGGTTATCTAATATATTGTATCAAGATTGATACATTATATGGTATTGTATTGCCTCGGCAAAAGCTCCTTCTGCAACTATAAAAGCAGAGGCCATGGTCTCAGCCACAAGATCTGCCCCATCGAAGAAGCCTTCCATGGCATGCCCATAGCAACAAGAACTTCCCCACTCATGGGGTGATAAACAGAAAGTGGCTTAGGATCAACCTAAAAAAAAATAATAAAAAAATAAAAAAAAAGAGGAAGAAATAGGGCAACTGTTAAGGTAAGTAGAAGGAATAAATATACATGCAAAAGAAAGAGAAAGCACACGGCAACACTTGGCAATGAAAATGCATGCAAAGAAAAGGAATGTACCTCAAACTCGGGCTCATCAAGCAATATGGGGCTAGTGGCAGAAGTGTCTTCCTTATGCTTAGACTGCCAAGGAAAAAAAAAAGATGAATAAGCATGCATATGGAGTTAGCCGCAAAAGAGCCCCATAAATAGTTAAGATAAAGAAAAAGTGAAGTTTAGGGATATCATACTCTCCTCTCGATAGTAGCTAATGGGGTTGGTGGAGATGTCTTCCTCTTACTACCACGGGTCCTGCTAGAAAGAGGAGCATCCATGATTGGCCTTAGAGCAGAGAGCTTAGGCTTGCTTGTAGTAGAACGCCTACAAGAACGAGTGTGAGCAGAAGGAGGAGGAGAGCTCTCAAGAACTATGTTGCCAATAGGAGGAAGGACACTCCCATAGGGAATAATGTTAGAACATGTCTCAGAAAAATCATCCTTTCTCTTGGCAGATTTAGGCTTAGCGGTCCAAGACACCGAACCTTTCTTTTCCCAACCCGCAGGATACTCACCAGCATACAAATACCACCCCTTCTCCTTTTGCCACTCAAATATGGCGAACATGCTCTGTTTCCTAGCATATGCCACCACAGACTTGGTAGGGAGTAACATCCGTGGGTTAATAGAAATAATGGCATGAAGACCTTTAGGAGGAATAAGGGAAAACCCACGGCCCACGGTCACCTAACAACTCTTGCCCAAAGAAAGTCATCACAGCTTACCAATATCCATGCATCGCAGCAGTGTAAAGTCTTTCTCTCTGTGAACCCAGAATGGTGACTGCTATAATGTGTTTGCTCCAAAACTCAAAAGCAATGGGGCGCAGAAAAGGCCGGACATAAGTAGTAGACTTTAGGATGGCAGTAAAATCATCGAGTATGTCTTGATCCAACCCAAACTGTCTCCTCACTCTGTTGGCAGAATAATGAACAAAACGAATACCCTCGTCGACCAGATAAGGCAACCACCCAGCATTGGTGGTTGCCAAGTAAGTGATCACCCTCTCATCAAAGGCAGTCAATGGGGTGGTGGTCCCAACAGTGTCTGTAAAAGGACTCATGACCGAATCAGCACATGTTAAACCACTGCCTAAATTTCTGTAAGCCTTCAAACAAAAACCAACTCCCTTGTCAAAGAATTCAACAGCAAAATGCCTAAACGGCTTCAACCCAACCCAGAGGTAAGCCAACAAAAAATCAGATATGAAACAACCACAGAAATCAGTAATAACCTTCGGACAAGATTGGTACATCTTTTTGGCAAAATGGACAGGCTTGCACTTAGCCAAATGCCTAGCACAACGCTCCCACACCAGATGTTACAATATGGTACTATGGGCAGAAGTAGTAACTATGTGGTAGGAACCTGCATGCCTCTCATCACCCTACAGAATGTCCAACTGCACATACAAATGACCCAGAAATATAGGGGCCAACGGCAGACTCACTCCAGCAAAAATCTTTATGGCTAATCGAAAGTAAAGAGATTTTACAGCATAATATGGGTGAGAGCCAAAGATGAACTTACAAGGCCAAAATGCAACGAATGTCGCACGGTAGACAACATCGGAAGCCTTGGAGAAAGCTCCAACCCAATGGGACAACTTTGCATTCCCATTCATCTTTTTCCTCAACTCGGCCTCCACGACCTCCTCCTCTACAGAAAACTCGATATTGCCCTGGTCCATATCACCAAGGATAGGCAACAACAATTGGTTTGCCACATCTAGCCGACAAACCAGTGGGCAATCCTAAAAGGATACCCATAACAGGCCAAAAGTGGTTAAAAGGTAAAAATGGAAAATCCTGTCACGGTAGGCAGTATAAAAGGCCATAAACGTGCATAGTGGAAGGGGGGTGAGGAGAAAAAATGGCAAAACAAGAGATATAGAAAAAACAGAGAGAAAGAAGAGAAAAAAAAAACAGAGTAAATAAAGAAAGAAAGAAAGAATACAGAAAGCCAAAAGTAATGAAAAAATATGAGTGATAGGAGCAAAAGCATGCATTAATAGGTTACCCACTTCTCTCCCTCTCAATAGCCCACTCTCTAATGAATCAAGAATCCAAGATTAAGCCATCTAGGCCCTTTTTCCAATGTGTGTAACTTCTACAGCAGAAGCCCCCTCTGAGATTACCCACATTGGAGATTGGTTCCCTTTTTAGACTTGAATTTGCTAAAGAGCCAACTCCAACCTTTTAGCAGACTAATCTTCTTTTCTCTTATTTTGATTGATTAGTGACTAACTATCTTGCTATTAATTTTTCTTTGTCGTAACCTTATATCTCGTAATCGTATGGTGATACCTTCCTTTGTGGAGCTACTCATGTATTATTGTTATTAGTAGAAGATGTCTTAGTTAAAATATTTTAGTTATCATGCTGCATTGTGTTTCCTACAATAACATTTGCAACAGCCTCTCCTAATGTGAGTACGTGATACGTTCAAGATTCCTACCAGGACGCGTCAGCACAAAAAGGGCCCAACTCGCCACAAGCTGGCCTAAGGTGCGTTTCAGTTAGGCCAATACCAACTCTCCTACCCCAGAATCACGGGCCGTGGTATAACATGAGTAATCCAACCCAAAACACAAAAAATTCCCATCACATTTAAATTGGCGATATAGTTCTCCTTTCATCAGGACATAGTCCTTTAATGTCTTTAATTCTACCACATCTCCTTCCTTCAATAGGGCTTCCTTAATGGGAACCCTCCAATCTCCAGCGGAGTCGTCAATTTAAATGTGGTGGGCCTTTTTTGTGTTTTGGGCTGGACTACTCTTGCTGTACCACGGCCCGTGATTCTAGGGTAGAAGAGTCGAGACTAGCCTAACTGAAATGCACCTTAGGCCAGCTTTTGCTCAAGTTGGGCCCTTTATGTGCTGAGCGTCCTGGCAGGAATTTTGAACGTATCACGTACTCATGGCAGGAGAGACTGTTGCAAATGTTATAGCAGGAAACACAATGCAGCATGATAACTAAAATATTTTAACTAAGACATCTTCTACTAATAACAATAATACATAAGTAGCTCCACAAAGGAAGGTATCACAATACGATTATGAGAAACAAGGTTATGGAAAAGAAAAATTAATAGCAAGATAGTTATTAATCAACCAAAACAAGAGAAAAGAATATCAGTCTACTAAAAGATTGGGTTTGGCTCTTTTGTAGATTCAAGTCCAAAAAAAGAACCAATCTCTAATGTGGGTAACCTCAAAGAGGGCTCCTGCCGTAAAAGTTACGCACTTTGAAAAAATGGCCTAGATGGCTTAATCTTGGATTCTTGATTCATTAGAGAGTGGGCTATTGAGAAGGAAAGAAGTGGGTAGCCTATTAATGCATGCTTTTGCTCCTATCACTCATATTTTTTCATTACTTTTAGCTTTCTGTATTCTTTCTTTCGTTCTTTGTTTACTCTATTTTTTTTTCTCTTCTTTCTCTCTATTTTTTCTATATCTCTTGTTTTGCTGGTTTTTTCTCCTCTCCCCCTTCCACTGTGCATATCTATGGCCTTTTATACTGCCTAACGTGATAGGATTTGCCATTTTTACCCCTTAACTGCTTTTGGCCTGTTGTGGGTATCCTTTCAAGACTACCCACTGGTCTACCAGCTGCATAGCCAACACAGTGTACTGTGTTGGCTGTGCCACGCCTTATCCCTAAACAAAACTGGTTTTGTTTTGTCTCTTACCCTCCTTGACACTCCCATCCAAATAAGGATTAAACCTCTCTCTTACCAACCTTTATAGCATACATCTAGTGATTCTAGCTCATGTTTACCTCTTTTGGGTGAGATGTCATCCCAACAGGACATTTTTCCCAAAAGAGCTTGAGCGGGAAGCCCAAAATAGGCTCCCCCTTCTCCCCACCGCCAGACCACTTCCTCTCATACCTTTGACTCATGGCCCACCTCCCCTGTATTGGCTGGGTACAAGTAGGTGGTGCTTAAGCCTTATGTGCATGCTCTACTTCTATATAAGTCCATTGCTTTTTTGGCTCTCACGCGTTTGCCATGGCCTCCAGGTTTGTCTGATTCTGCTGCACGTTCTGGTATTCATTTAACTCTTGCGGCGTGAATGATACATGGGCCTTTGGGCTTTTGTTCTCTACATCCCATCTCTTCTTTGAGTTGGGCATTGCTTGGGTGTAGGCTTTCTCTTGTTTAACTTAGCCCCATGTTCCTTTTTATCCTGTGTCCGTGGGCTGACTGGTGTTCCAACCATGCCACTGCATTACTCTTGCTATGATATCACTTATCTTTTTGCCTTGTTGTTACCTTTGGGCTTGCGGGTTGAAGCACCTGCCATGTCAATTTTTTACATTATTCCTTCTTTTAGTCTTTACTGCCTAGCATTCCTGCTAGCCAATCCATTCTATACCTTGGGCTTCCTCAGTCCATTTCATTCTTTGGGCGTCCTCGGCTCATTTCATCATTCCCTACCTCTTTCACTCCCATGGGCTTTTGCTAAATCCTTTGGGCTTCCTTGGCCCAATTACTACATCCTTACCTTTGGGCTTATTGGCCTTTAAGCCAACCCCATTTAGTAATTCCTTCCTTTGGGCTTCCCCGACCCATTTTTTACTTTCTTTCAATTTCTTACAATTCTCATGGGCCTACTACTTCATTCTTTGGGGCTTCCTCGACCCGTTTGCTTTCTCTTAGGCCACTTATTATTTTAGTGGGCCTGTTAACCATTATTCCTACCATTCTGGCCCAATGGTCTTTATTTTACTATTCTCTTTTTTCATCTTTTTCATATTGTTGGGCTTCTTTTGCCATTAGGCCCTTTTGTCAAAAATGGGCATCAACATTCAGCCCCTTGAGCATATGAACTGCTCCTGCAATTCATATGCGAATAAAAAATCTCTTTTCTCTTCTCTTTTTTTTCCATAATTTTTTTTGAACAATGGACCCCGCCTTATTTTCTTTCTTGCCATGAACAGGGTTGCCTCTTCAAATTCCCCAGTTTAGCAGTCATTTTGAAACTCGACTTTTGCTTCATTATTACGATGCCTCTTTTGACAGCTGACCTGTTGCCTCATTTTCACGTCACTTTTATTGTCTTTAGTACTTAAACTCTTCCCTTTCCCATCATTCATTCAAAATGCTTTCCCCATTCCTTTCTTTTCACCGTGTCTTTTTCCTCAAAACCTCACCATTCATCTTCCCTGTTCAAAGTTATGTCGCCGGTAAAAGATGAAGGTTCTTCCCGCCGTAAGGGGACAGAAGTCGTCGCCGATAATCCTCTTGCCAAAGCCGTGGGTGAAGAAACTCCCCTCTCTAAATTGGACCGCTCTGGAGAGGAGGAAGGGGATCACGACCTAACTAATGAGTGCCCTCCCCTCATCGATCCATGGCACGACACTCACATTCACTTCCCTATAGTGCCCGGTGACTATTTGCCTCTGCCGTCGGGCCATGTGTGGCTCTCTATTTGCTGCCGTGATACGGAGGTTTCTTGGGGCCCTTTGGCTTCCACCATTCCTGATCTTGATATATGCCAAGGGACATCACCTACCATGCCCATTCTCTTCGAATTTGGGTCGGGTACCTCCTTAGGTTGGAAGGAGTGGGTGGACAAGGAGTTGCCCGACATGGATTTCATGGCGGCATTACAGCAGGCTAGCGTGTTGGAGGCCATCGTTTCATCCCTTTACTTGTCTAACTACAGAGACTTGTTCAATCTTCGCCATTTGGTCAGCCGATGGTGCAGTGCCACCCATACCTTCTTCGTTTCTTGCGACGAGATCACCATGACCTTAGAAGATGTGGCAAACCAACTGTTGTTGCCTATCCTTGGTGATACGTGCCCAAGCAATATCGAGCTTTCTGTTGAAGAGGGGCCCGTGGAGGCCGAGCTGAGGAAAGGGATGAGTAGGAATGCAAAGTTGTCCTATTGGGTTAAGGCTTTCTCCAAGGCTTCTGATGCTGTTTGCCGTGTGACATTCATTACATTTTGGCTTTGTAAGTTCATCTTTGGCTCTCACCCATATTACGCTGTAAAACCTCTTCACTTTCAATTAACCATAAAGATTTCTACTGGGGTGAGTCTACCGTTGGCCCCTATGTTTCTGGGTCATTTGTATGTGCAGTTGGACATTCTGTAGGGTGATGAGAGGCAAGTAAGTTCCTGCCACATACTTACTACTTCTACCTATGGTACTATATTGCAACATCTGCTGTGGGAGCGTTATGCCAGGCATTTGGCTAAGTGCAAATCCGTCTGTTTTACCAAAGAGAAGTACTGGTCTTGTCTGAAGGTTATTACTGATTTCTGTAGTCGCTTCATATCTAATTTTTTGTTGGCTTACCGTTGGGTTAGGTTAAAGCCATTTGGGCATCCTACTACTGAATTCTTTGATAAGGGAGTTGGTTTTTGTTGGAGGGTTGACAGAAATTTAGGCAATGGTTTCACATGTGCTGATTCAGTCATAGGTCATTTTACAAACACTACTGGGACCACCACCCATTGACTACCTTTGATGAGAGGGCAATCACTTACTTGGCAGCCACCAATGCTAGGTGGTTGCCTAATCTAGTCGACGAGGGTATCTGTTTTGTTCTTTATTCTGCCAACAAAGTGAGGAGACAGTTTGGGTTGGATCAGGACATACCCGATGATTTTACTGCCACCCTAGAGTCTACTACTTCTATCCGGTCTTTTCTTCGCCCTAGCACTTTTAAGTTTTAGAGCAAGTGCTTTACAGCAGTCACCATTCCAGTTCATAGAGAGAGGGCCTTTGCACTGCTGCGATGCATGGGTGTTGGCAAGCTGTGATGACTTCCTTTGGGCAAGAGTTGTTAGGTGGCCATGGGTTTTCCCTTATTCCTCTTGAGGGCCTTTATGCCATTATTTCTATCAACCCAAGGTTGTTACTCCCTACCAAATTCCATGGTGGCATATGCTAGGAAACAGAGCAGGTCCGCCATATTTGAGTGGCAAGATAAGGAAAATGGGTGGTATATGTTTGCTGGTGAGTATCCTGCGAGTTGGGAGAAGAAAGTGAAGGTGGTGAACCTTCCCACGCCCACGAAGAAAGGTTCATTGTCTTGAATCGCTAAGCCTAAATGCCAAGAGAGGGGACAATTCTTTTGAGACCTGTTCTGACATTATTCCCTATAGGGGTGGCCTTCCTCCCATTGGCAGCATAATTCTTGAGGGCTCTCCTCCTTCTGCTCGCACTTGTTCCAACAGGCGTTCTACTACAAGCAAACCTAAGCCCTCCGCTCCAGTGCCAGTCGTGGATGCTCCTTCTTCTAACAGAACCCGTGGTAGTAAGAGGAAGACATCTCCACCAGCCCCATCTACCACTGCCGAAAGAAGAGTATGTTATCTCTAAACTTCACTTTTTCTTTACCTCAACTATTTATGGGGCGTTTCTGCGGCTAACTCCATATGCATGCTTATTCATCTCTTTCTTCTTTCTTTCTTTTTTTTTTTCCTTTTTTTTTTCTTTTCTTCCTTAGCAGTTTAAGCGTAAGGAAGAAACTTCTGCCAGTCGCCCAATATTGCTTGATGAGCCTGAGTTTAAGGTACATTCCTTTCTTTTGCATGCATCTTCATCACCACGTGTTACCATGTGCTTTCTCTTTCTTTTGCATGTTTATTTATTCCTTCTTCTTGCCTTAACACCTGCCCTCTTTCTTCCACTTTTTTTTTTAGGTTGATCCCGAGCCTCTTTCTATTTATCACCTCATGAGTGGGGAAGTTCCTGCTGCTATGGGCATGCCCATGGAGGGCTTCTTCGATGGGGCAGATATCGTGGCTAAGGCCATAACCTCTGCTTCTGCTGCTACACAAGGAGCTCCAGCCAACGCTCCAATTCCTCCACCCAGCTCGTTCCTGTCGAGGAGAGTACTCGGGTCGAAAGGGTTGGTAAGTCCATTCCTATTTCTGCTGAGATCCCTACTCCCCAAAAAGAAGTCACTCTCACAAACGCATCTTAAACTGGGAATGCTTCTCCTGCTACTCCTCCTATCATCTCTACCAACGATTCCTTCGTTGCCCTCTCCTAGGCCGTAAAGGATGGCTCCTCTTTGGTAGTTACTTCTTCCTTCATTCCTATCTTCGCCACCCAAGGGCCTAATGCAGATTTGTCTTCTAATGAGGGATCTGAGGAGGTCCTTAAGGATTCCGAGGACGAGCCTGTCATGAAGACGAGGGTTTCTAATTCTAATAAGGACAGTAATGGCGGTGAGGAAGAAACCGAGGCTATGGGTATGTGTCTTTTGTCCTTGGCAAATCTTCTCTTCCTTTCATTCCTGTCATTTCCTGGTACAACCCTCTGACTACTTTGCACATCATTTTTTTTTATAGTCACAGACATTCCTGAGGAGCCTAAGACTGCAGTAGGCTTCGCGATGCTCCCAACTCCTGCTTCTGCTACACCTGTAGCCCCCACTCCTATGGGTCCTAGTAATTACTATTATTTCTTGTACTTTCTTTAATTAAGACTTCCATCCATACATTCATCCCTTCACTTCACCTATCTTTCGCAAACTTATACCCTACCTCGTGTTTCTTCTCAAGTCCGACTCCTGCAAAGGTGGCTCCGACCTTTCGATTTAAGGTTAGTAGCAGTTCTGCCACCGCTCCTGACTCGGCGAGTGAGGTTGCTACCTTCTTCATCCAATTTGACTAGCCCAAGACCAACGACCTTGATCCTGCGAACTTCTAGGGTGCTGGAACTCCTTAAATTGACTTTCATGGCTTTCGGGTTCTTAGGGAGTGCATCACCTACTTGGAGGCACTCTATAACAGCTGTGGGGACTTTATGCAGGGGTTTCTCTTTGGCCAATCTGTGAGGGAGCACTTCCTTAAGCTATTGGGGAGCGTGATGAACGACATTGAGTATAACTTCATCGATACTGTGTCTGCTGAAAGAATTCTGTAGTGAAGGGTCGTGGTTCAAGAATTGATCAAAGTTGGGTTCACTGTGGAGTTTCTGCTGGATCATTTGTGAGAGATTGCTTGAGCCTTCTTTACAAAGAAGGTTCAGCCTGCTATGGATGCCATAGATGCTCGCATCGAAGTTTTGAAGAAGGAGGTGGCAGACTTAGAAGCACGTCGCGAGCGTCCCTTTCCAATGTTACTGGCCCCAATTGCTTTAGAGATCAGACCCTTATTTCAGGCCTTTGATTAGACTATTACATTATGTATCTTTATTTCCTTCCCCCATGTTTAGAGGGACCAAGATTATTTTTATGAGTAGCTAGAGACACAACAAAATTTCACAACAATTCCAATATAAGCATACAAAAAAATTTTAAATTTGAGATAGTAAAAAAAAAAAAGCACATGTGTGAGTTGGTATGCTAATTTTGGAATGTTATGAAATTGTTGTGAGATTTTATTGCGTTCCTAGCATTACTCTTATTTTTATTAAACCCAAATTCTTGAAATTATCAAGTTAGTGTGGTCACTAGGATAGACAAAATATGTTAATTTAAATATAATTATGTATATAATTTTTTTTTTAAAGTAATTTTTTTTTGTTGGCAAGTCAAGGTAGTCAGAGGACCACCCTGACTAGTAAGGGATAGCAATGGGGAGGAGTAGGGCCAAATGATGGGATCTTCACCCTTGCCCAGTATGGTTTTATTTTTGCCCTTTTGCGCCGCTCCATATGATGGGGAAAACTTTCTTACCCCATCCCTGCCCCTTGGGATCCCACCTCGCCCTATAAAATTCTATTTCATTTTAATTTGCCACACAATTATTACAATTTTTTTAAAC
Source organism: Quercus aquifolioides (assembly GCA_019022515.1). Classification (NCBI taxonomy): domain Eukaryota; kingdom Viridiplantae; phylum Streptophyta; class Magnoliopsida; order Fagales; family Fagaceae; genus Quercus; species Quercus aquifolioides. Next base: position 27,493,952 of record CM032328.1, on the reverse strand, counting down.
AAAACATGTTTCATTAAAACTCGCGTAAAGTGAAGTGGGGAGGGGCGAGCCAAGGCAGGGTTGGGTAAAATTGTCATCTCATAACTACTATGTGCAGCTACCCTTGATTATTGAATTATCGAAAGGAATTTTTTTTTTTTTATAAATTTATTAAAAATTAAACATTACAACAAGAAAAATCACTTTTAGTTTTAATCTTTGGATTCAAATTTTTTTTTTTTTTTTGCTTTTTAACGTTTTACTTTTCTAACTTTTCTTGATCACATTAAAAGGTACAATTGCACAGATCCAAATTTGGAAAGAAAAAAAAAACCCATCCTCTTAAACTCCAGCTCGTAAAAAACAAAATTGAAGAACAATAATAGAATTTGGAAAAAAAAATGTTAACACTTAGACTTGCCAGAGAAGGCATTAAGTAAGAAAGACGAGAAAAAAAAAAGGGAATTTATGCATAGGATTTATGCATAAGATATCATGAAAATAATGTGAAACTTTATTGTGTTCTTAAACTTACTCTCAAGTTTATTAGGATTCAAATTTAAGAAATATTATAAACAATTTTACCAATCTGGCTCATTTAATTAATGAACATTATTAAGGACCTGGGCAATGTATGAAACAACTACCGTCCTTTTTACTATTTATATGGTTACAAAGTTCGGATTGAGATATGATTACCTAGCGTATTGCACCGTGCGTAATTGCTCTTAATGGATATAATTGCATAAATAAAGTTAGAAAAAGTTAAAAAGTGAAGAAGTAAAACAATATTGTAAGAAATGCGCTCTCCCTCTCGTGGAGCTCTCTCTCTCGTCCTGGTGCGAGTACTCCCTCCCTTGGCTGTGTGCGAAGGGTAAGTGTCCAGTGGTATTCTAGGCAAAATGGATGATGCTGTGTGTGATAAACTTGACAAGATGAAGTTAACTCATGAAGAGGAGGAAACTATAACCATCTCGGATGAGGGAAGATTGAATGCTATTGAAAGTTGTACTCTGAGCTTGATTGGAAAATTCCTCACATGTAAATCGTTTAATAAAGTAGCAGCGAAGAATACGATTAGGGGAGCATGGGGATTGAACGAATCATTGCAGATTCTTGAAGTAGGGCCAAATCTTTTCCAATTCAAATTTCAATCAGAGTTTGACTTGGATAGGACCTTGAGAGGAGGCCCTTGGTCTTTTGATAATCAGCTACTGTTACTTCAGCGGTGGAAGAAGGGTATGACCGTGGGAAATATTCGATTGGAATCGGCATCCCTTTGGGTTCAAATATGGGATGCACCATTCGATATGGTTTCCCCTCAAGTTGCAAAGGAAGTGGGAAGTCGCTTGGGTGAGGTTGAGGAGGTGGAATGGAAGAAGCGGAAAGATGATGTAAGTATGTTCATGAGAGTCCGGGTAGCCTTACCAATTTCAAAACCTATTCGAAGGGGAGGGTTTATTGCTGGATCCGATGGTGTTAAAACGTGGGTGTCTTTTAAGTATGAGAGACTGCCCATCTTTTGTCACTACTGTGGAATCTTAGGCCATGATTTGAGGCACTGTGCAACACATTATTCAGTGGAGAAAAATGGTGATCGAATTGAGTATCAGTATGGTGATTTCCTCAGGGCAGTGGGCGGTCGTCCAAGAGTTTCATTGCCTAAAGTCTCAGGTCAGATGGCAGGTTCAGAGGAGGAAGTGGGTAAGGCAGCAGAGAAGAGATCGAAACAAGGAGTGCTGGGTGATCCGATGAATGCAACGGCGACGGCGGCAAGCAGGGGTGACGCTGGAAGCCCTAGAGATGCTGGAAACCCTAGCAAAGTGATTAACTCTGAAGCCGTGTTTCCTGGAACGACTGCTGAAATTACGCTCAATAATAATGAGAGTATTGACTCCCATGCAAACGTGAAGGAAGCAAACTCAGTTATTGACGGAACGGGTAAGGAAAGTCAGAAGTATGGACAGCTAAGCAAAGATTTAATTGGAGAGGATGGGTTCGTGGGGGCCAAGTCTAAATCCACTGAGGATGAATTGGTGGATGTGATGATACAAACTCAAGGGCCAGGGCTGGATATGTCTACTCTAAGTCCGGATAAGAGTGGGCCTCAAATTGTCAAGCCCAAAGGTTCTTGGACCCGTATAAATAGAATGGACTTTGGCTTGGGAGGTTTTAGTAAGGCTATTATGCTACCTGGATTGGGAAAGAGAGAGTCACGTGAAGCATGTGAAGAGCAGGTTGATGTGCAAACTTGTAAGAAAGGAAAATTGATCGGTGATGAGGAAAGCAATGAAAATGTATCGGCGGGGGTGGAGAACCACCCTTGCCGGGAGCAATGAGACTATTAAGCTGGAACTGCCAAGGGCTTGGGAACCCTTGGACAGGTCGAAGCCTTCGCAAGATTGTGAGGGAGCAAGTTCCCACGGTATGTTTCTTGATGGAGACTAGACTTAACAAGGAAGGTTTTGAAAAGTTGTATGGAGATTTACCGTTTCAGAATAAGATTATTGTTAAACACCCAGATTCTGGGGGAGGTTTGGCATTTTTGTGGAAGAATGATGTGAGGTTGGAGATTATCAATTTCACTGCTAACCATGTATTAGCTAAAGTAACTGAAGAAGATGGTTTTGTCTGGTACCTGACTGGGTTTTATGGGTGGCCGGATGCACAGCAGAAGGAAAAATCATGGAGATTGTTAAAATATTTACAATCATTTGTTGCGGGTCCATGGATGGTGATTGGAGACTTTAACGCCTTCTTACATGCAGCTGAAAAGAAGAGTGCAAGGCAACCGCAATTTTCACAGATTGAAGCTTTTAGGGAGGCTTTGAGCCATTGTCAATTGCATGACCTTGGATATAAGGGTTATCCCTACACTTGGAGTAATAAGAGACCTGGTGAAGCTAATACTAAGATTCGGCTTGATAGGGGGGTAGCTAATAAAGAATGGACTGACAGATTTCAATTGAGCAGAGTTGTGCATTTGTCATCTCATGCATCGGATCACCTCCTAATTTTATTGCATATCCAGTCCTTCTCACAACCAAGGTAGTGCAGTGGGAGAAGGTTCAGGTTTGAGGAGTCATGGTTGCTTCGGGCTGAATGTGCAGATGTGATTCAGGAGGCATGGGGGAATGCAGGTGTGGATAGAGTTGGATTGGCTGTGGTACAGGAAAAAATAAAGGCTTGTGGGGCGGACCTTATGGCCTGGGGTTCATCAATAACTGACCCAGATACGGTGGCCATCAAGGAAACTCAGAAGCAGCTAGACAGGTTGAATGAGGCTGAACTTACTGAAGATTCCAAAGCTGAATTTTTGAGTTTGAGTAAGAAAATGGATGAACTTCTGCAAAAGCAAGAAATCTACTGGGCTCAAAGGTCTAGAATAAATTGGTTGCAACATGGTGATAGGAATACTAAATTTTTTCATGCCAAAGCGTCACAAAGAAGAAGGAAAAATTATATAAGAGGCATCCGGAATTCACAGGGACAGTGGGTGGAGAATTTGGAGGAGGTGGGCCAGGTAGCCTCAGATTACTTTGATGACCTTTTTCTGGCAGGAGCGGGTGATCAGATGGATGAGTGTTTGAATGCAGTGGAGAGCAGGGTAACAGAAGACATGCAGGAATTTCTATCAACTCCATATACTGCTGAAGAAGTGCAGGTGGCCCTCTTTCAAATGGGACCAACAAAAGCTCCAGGACCTGATGGTATGAATGCCCTTTTTTATCAAAAATTCTGGCATATTGTGGGTGACTCTGTTGTTTTAGCTACTTTGGATTTTTTAAATAATGGTAACATGCTCCCAGATATTAATCATACAAATATTGTGCTTATTCCTAAAGTACAAAATCCAGAGAGAATGTCTGAGTTTAGACCTATTAGTTTATGTAATGTTATTTACAAAATTATTTCCAAGGTCTTGGCAAACAGATTGAAACAGGTGCTGCCTCAGATCATATCACCCACACAAAGTGCATTTGTACCGGGACGACTGATCACTGATAATGTATTGGTGGCCTATGAGACACTTCATACATTGCATGCCAGGAAAAAAGGGAAAAAGGGCTCTGTAGCATTGAAGCTTGATATCAGCAAGGCCTATGACCGGGTAGAGTGGCACTTCCTGCAAAGTATTATGGAGAAGATGGGATTCCCAGCTGGTTGGATTGAGAGGGTGATGAACTGTGTTACAACACCAACATTTTCTATTCTGGTGAATGGGAAACCTTATGGTATGATTCAGCCATCTAGGGGTATCCGTCAAGGAGATCCAATTTCACCATACTTATTCCTATTGTGTGCGGAAGGCCTTACTGCTCTGTTGAAAAAAGCGGAATCAGAAGGGAGGATCAAGGGAGTTTCAATTTGTAGAGGAGCACCAAAGATTACGAACCTTATGTTTGCAGATGATTCATTACTGTTTTGCCAGGCGAGTCGAGCTGAAGGAGAAACTATAGCAGAAATCCTCCAAACTTATGCGAGAGCTTCTGGGCAAAGTATCAATTTGGAAAAATCTTCAGCTTATTTCAGTAGTAATACTTCGGAAAGGCAGAAGGGCCAGGTTTTGGAACTTTTGGGAGTACAGGAGGTGAACCGGTTTGAAAAATATTTGGGTCTACCAACTTTGATTGGTCGGGCTAAGTATAACACCTTCTCTTATTTGAAGGACAGAGTTTGGAAGAAGCTCCAAGGATGGAAGGGCATGATGTTGTCTAGGGCTGGAAAGGAAATCCTTATCAAGGCTGTGGCTCAATCCATACCCACATACACTATGAGTGTATTCCAGATCCCTCTGAAATTGTGCTCTGAACTAGAAGCGTTGTGTGCAAGATTTTGGTGGGGTCAAGTTGGCAATGAACGAAAAATTCACTGGAGGAGTTGGGATAAGTTAACGGTTTCAAAGAAAGAGGGTGGAATGGGATTTAGAGATTTGAAAGCCTTTAATTTGGCTTTGTTAGCCAAGCAAGGGTGGAGGATGGTGAATGGAACCGACTCGTTGCTTTATCGATGCTTTAAGGCAAGGTACTTCCCACGATCATCATTCCTAGAGGCTAAGGAATCTCCTAATTGCTCATATGTGTGGAGGAGCTTGATGGCAGCACAACCAATCATTCAAGCCGGTCATTGTTGGAAGGTTGGGAATGGACTTTCAATCAATGTTTTGAAGGATAGGTGGCTGCCTAATTTCCCAACAAACAAAGTCCTTAATTTGGTTCAAGGTAATTTGGGAGAGATGATGGTGGCAGATTTAATTAATCCGGAGCTGAATTTATGGAAACATGAGGATATAAGGGCCATATTTCATGCAGATGAAGCTGAAGCCATTTGCCAAATTCCCTTGAGTCGAAGAAATATACCTGACTCTGTTTTTTGGCTGCATAATTCAAGGGGGCTGTTCAGTGTTAAGTCCGCATATCACGTGGCGAGGAGACTTTTAATTGATGCTAACTGGGGTGGAACATCAATGGAGGGTGCTGTAAACAATATTTGGAAGGCAATTTGGAAGCTTCGACTTCCAAACAAAATACAAGTGTTTGCTTGGAGAGCTTGCCACGAGATCCTCCCTACTGTGGCGAATCTGACCAGAAGAAAGGTGCTTCATGATGACAGATGTTCAGTGTGTACGAGGGAAACGGAGACTACTATTCATGCCCTTTGGGATTGTGCAGCAGTCCAAGATATATGGGCTGGAAGTTCACGAAAGCTGCAGAAAGCTAGACATGGACAGACTGATATGGTGCACCTAATGGAGGAGCTATTGGAGCGACTTTCTCAAGATGAACTGGAATTATTTTGGACCCAAGCATGGATTGTTTGGAACCAACGTAACTGCCTGCTGCATGGAGGACAACTGAAGGTGCCAAGTAGTTTGAATAAGCGGGCTGAGGAGTATATTTCAGAGTTCAGAGAAGCGCAATCTCGGCTGGGAGTACAGCGAGCACAGCAACCAACTGGAGATACTTGGCAGCCACCGCCACTAGGAGAGTTCAAAATAAATTTTGATGCAGCTATGTTTTCGGAGTTAGGCAAAACAGGCTATGGTGCAATTATCCGAAATGACAAAGGGGAGGTAATGGCCGCTATGAGTGCTAGTGGTCCGATGGTGCGAACAAGTGATGAAGCAGAATTTCTTGCATGCCGAAGAGCCATAGAATTTGCAGTCGATGCTGGATTTTCGAGGCTGATTGTTGAAGGAGACAATATCAATGTTATTCAAGCCATTTCTTCTTCTGTGGAAAACATTTCTCCTATTGGCAATGTTGTGGATGACATTCGTCACTTGCTGCAGAGTTTGCAATGGGTTAGTGTTTGCTGTATTAGGAGGGGTGGGAATCATGTGGCACATGTATTGGCCCAATATGCTAGAAATTGTTTAGATGAGGATGTTTACTGGATGGAGGACTCTCCCCCACCAGCAGTTGAAGCCTTGTACCGTGATTTTTCTCTACTTTAATTGAATGAGTATCCCCTTTCAAAAAAAAAAAAACAATATTGTAAGAGGAATGGATGTAATTGCATACGTATTGAAACCACAAAGTTCTTTACTATTTATGGTCAAGAACTTTGATGCTAACCGTATTAGTATTATTAACAAAAATTTCTAGGATTTAAATACTTCTATCCCTAATGTAATTATTGAATTATCAAAAAAAAAAAAATTATTAAAAACCAAACACTATAACAAGAAAATTTTACAATTGACTTTTTTGAATGATGAGATTGAAAATTAAAAAGTTAACTTCTATTCTTAATCTTCGGATTAACAATTTTTTTTAGCTTTTTAAATTTTTACTTTTTAAAATTTTCTCTCTCATGTTAAAGGATACAACTGCACAAATCCAATTCAGTAAAACTATCTTCTTGAAATCGAACTCGTAAAAAACAAAATTGAAGGACAATAATAGACTTTAAATAATTTTTTTTTAAACATAAGAATTTATGCATATAGTTAACTAAAATCGGCATAATATCATTGAGAAAATTTCAAATGAAATCTTCTAAAGTCAAATAAACTGTAAATCAAAGAAAAGGAATTAAATTTCTAAACCCAATAGTAAAAGAATATAAGGATTTTAATTGCAGTCTTGAACTATTAGGACATTGGTTGGGTTGTCTTCTTTTTATCTATACTATTATTTGAGGGGCTTTTCCTGTTTGGATTTCTCATTTTTTTTGTTCAAAAATGCCCCTACACTCCTATATTTAAGTAGAGACAAAACTAAAGGACAATCCAGTAAAAATACAACTCTAACTCCCACTAAAACATTGCTTAAAAAATAGAGTCACTCTCCTATTAATTTTCAAATTGCTTTATCCACTTATAAATTAGATTTCAAAATAAAAAATTATATATAAAATAGAGTCACTCTCCTATTATTATTATTCTGCGTGTGTTTGTATAAAGGGTTGGAAAACTGTGTTTTAAATTTAATATTTATACTATTATTTAAGTGGCTTCTCCTGTTTGGATTCCTCATTTTTTTTGTTCAAAAATGCCTCTACATTCCTATGTTTAAGAGCCCGTTTGGACAGGCTGTTTATAAAACCTTAACGCGCTTTTTAGACAAAACGTGATTTGCCAAATCGTTTGGCTCCACAAAATCAGCACGTTTGCATTTTCAAAATCCAAAATTTTCACGTTTACAAAACACTGCAAAGCTTTGCTTTTTCAGAAACGCAGATGGGCTAACCGCTATTTTTTTCTTCAGAAAATCAAAATAGCGCTAATACAATAAAAAATAGCGCCAATACGATAAGAAATACCAGCTTTATCTCTTCCCCCATGTTCCTCCCACAGAAATCTTCACTGAAAATGGCCGGTGGCTAGGCTCGTTCATCTTCACCAAAAGCTCAAACCTTAGATAGATGTTAGATCTACCATTGATAGATCAGTTTGCTTAGGATGAAAGATTATAGAGGAAGAGATGTGTGCTCTGATCTACTTGTTGTATGAGAGACTAAGAGGTGAGATTCTCAAAAAAAGAGAAAAGAAACAGAGACAGAGAGGATGGGAGAAAGACATGTTGAGAAGAGTTTAACGTGTTTGTGTTTCTTATTGTGTGGGGATGAGAAAGAGATGAGATCTTTTATATTTTTTAAACAAAAAAATTCCACAGCCACACACCTGTTTTCATGTTACTTTGACATGTATTTTAGTTTTGGAAAACGTGTTTTAGACTAGTTGAATACCTGCTACTTTCTCAAAAAAAAGTTGAATACGTGCTACAATTTCAAACTTTAATATATGTAGTTTTTTTTTTTTTTTTTAATTAGTGAAATAAACTTTACTTTTTGAAGGCCTTTGAATGTATATAAATACAATACGTGTAATGTTTTTTTTGATAGAACAATACGTGTAATGTTATTAATAGTTTCAACTCTGTGCTACGAATGAATAGAATATCTTATATATTTGTAGTTTGGTTAATATATTAATAGTTTGGCTAATTATATTAGTAAATTACAAATTCAACAGAATATCTTAAATAATTAGAGGATATTTATTAATCTTTGTAGTAAATTATGAGAAATATCTTCTAATCTTTAATCAAGATATATTTTTAACATTTTTAAATACTGTTTTTGTTAAGATTGTTAAAATTTACGTAATTATTTTATTTATTTTTATATTAATTAATTATTAAATTAATTATGACATCATCACAGTTCGACCACTATGAGGAACAAATTTTTCTTTTTATTAGATTGTGTAATTTATACTTGTTGAGGAACACCCTGAAAAAAATTCCTAGAACCGCCACTGTCTCCATGTATATTTTATTAGATTGTGTAATTAAAAAAACACTGATTAAAGGAAAAATGACGAAATAACCTTAACAAAATAGTTAAGTCATTTTTTGGAATTTACACTCCAAACAGTCATTTTTAAAACAGCTTATCCAAACGCTTAATGTAGCTTTAAAAATAAAAAACGCATATTTTCACATTTTTACCAAACGCTTGTCTATGGTTTTTAAAATGATGTTTTCAAAATGCACGTTTTAAAAACGCTCATTTTTAAAATGCACCCTTGTAAACAGCCTATCCAAACAGGCCCTAAGTAGAGACAAAACTAAAGGACAATCCGGTAAAAATACAACTCTAACTCCCACTAAAACATTGCCAAAAAAATAGAGTCACTCTCCTATTAATTTACATTAGGGTATAAAACCCAAACAACCCCAAACTTTAGAGGTGTAATTTGCAATTTAACCTAATTTATAATACAAGGATTTATTTATTTATTTATTTTGGATATAATACTGGAATTTATAAAAAGAGCCCAATCATTAAGTTCTTTTTACAATTTGTCATTTGCTGACAATTTCTTCTTTTGGTCCAAACGAAAAATTTTTTACTTTGAAAAATGCTAGAATCACAACTTTTGCCACAACTTACTCATATTATACTTTGTTTAGTCAATTGATGGTTGCATGTGAATTCACAACTCTACCACTTAAATCTTGCCACATAAGCAATTTGGGGGCAAAAGTTATGTTCATAGTCGTACTCTTTTCCTTTTGCTTTTTCTTGTGTCCTTGCTTGGAAGGTGTTTCTCCTGCGCAGAAGGCTCGTGACATGTCCTACCAACGAGTAGAACATTCCTCTAATTCTATTTCCAACACCTTGTGTCGCTCAAGCCCAAATGGTTGATCTTTTGGGGCTTGAAGGATTCAAGGTGTTATATTTTTCAATTTGAGTTGCCTACTTTTCAAATACAACAGATTTTCCGTTCTCTCTCTATTATATTTAATCCTTTATTGATTTTTTTTTTCTTTCCAATGGTCATATTTTTTAAACAGCCATATATTTCTAACAATTGTATTTTCCAATGATTATATTCTTTCAATATAAATAGCATAATTTCCTCTCTAATTTTCATTTAACTCTAACCCAATAATAGTCTTCCTCAAAAAAAGAAAAAAAAAAACTTATTGTGTCATTTGAAGGTAGCCCAAATCCAATTTGAAGTGGGTAACTTTTTTATCTTTGGGTATAAAAGTAGATGTTGATGGAAGTGTTAAACCAGTTCAACATTTGGACTAATAAGAAATTGAGATTATCTTTTCTATGAAATTTCAAGTCAACCAAATTCAATAATAAAAATGAAACAATAGTATGACCATGAAATTTCAAGATTATCTTCACATAATGCTTGGCAGTAGTTGAGTGATTTGAGTAGTGACGCTTTGACAACTGTGTTATGTCCACAATAATAATTTCATCAAGGTCTCGATAGTACACATGGTATTACCTATTGCCGTCACGTAGCGTGCAATCGATGGTAAAAGTGGAGAACGATTTTTTTTTCTAAATGTCAAACTTTAAAAGTGTCATTGATTTTCTTACAACCTACTTTGGGTTTTTGTACGGTGGTGGTTCAATTGAGCACCATCTCAAATGCTATGTAAGTAAAAAGTGAAATATTTGGTAAATTTTTTGGTATCCGTTGGAGGATTGTAATTTAAAAACAATATAAAATATGGGTTTAAAAAAGTAATTTACCCCAAAAAAAAAAGTTTGCTATTTTCAAAGACCTGGCCAGCGTGTCAGGTATCCAAACTTCCACTTCCCTTATGCAACTCAAAAGAATAAGCCCACTTAATTAGGAGATGTCAAACGCCGTCATTTATAGGGCAAAAGATATATAAAAAATAGAGGAATTTTGAAATTTCAAGAGACAAAAGAAAGAAGAGAACCTTGAGAATGAGATGAGGAGCTGTGATGGTTCCGGTTTTCTCCGAATCAGACTCACTCTATCCCAGTCCTTCAGAATTGTCGTGTTCTCCATTTTTACTTCAACAAGCTCTGCTCTGACACAATGAAGTGAAAAATGGTGGCAATTGCCAATTATAGACGGCGCTGTTTTTTTATTGTTGGTATTTCTTTAGAGATAGCAAAAATATATAATTTGGTGTTTAAAATATGATTAAGGTTTTTATTTTAATTTAAAATATTTAATTTTCATTCCCTATAAAATTGGAAAAAGTGGGCATATCAATAATAAGTTGTTTTGGAGAAATGTGGTATCTGAAGAAGGAATGTGGTTTCAGAGAAGAGACACTAGTACTGTACTGTGCAGAAAATGGTTCTGAGAAATGAGAAGGATTTGAGGATTATTAAATGAGTTTATCAAAATAACATTGCCCTTTGCTCCCAAAAGATGGACATGAGAATTAGATTCAATTTGCATTAGAGCAAGGAATTGGTGGAGTGATCTCTGCTTTAGCCAGGAACAGATACCAGGCCCCAGTAGAGCTAGAGATGGTTCACTGTTCAAGGTTGTTGTGTCGATTGGCATGAGAATGGTTCCTAGCCACCCTGAAGATATTTATTTATATTGCATTTCTTGAATGGGAAATGGAAATCTTGAAGCAACTATAGGCATGAGCAACTAGTTTGCAATAAGGTTTTTCATAGTATCTGGAGGAATTTAAATTGTTTCTGGGTTTGGAAAGAATTAATGAAGTGCTGCTTAATTAATTCCCAAGAATTTGTGTGGGAAGACATCATTGTATGAGAAAATCAGTGGATGTGGAAATCTCTAAGGGTTGTGATATGTAAGTTGGCCTCATGTGCTGCTGTGTAGCCATATACGGCACCAAAGGAATGCCGTTCTCCATTGCCAGGGGATAAGAACTGAGGAGGGATTATGCAGTCCATATAGCGAGAGCTTAAACCAAGGGTGGAGACTAGAAGTAAGCCATATGTAGTAAACGGGAGATTAATTTAGCTCTATCCTTGGAGAGCACCCTGCACAGCTAATTTTGTGTGCAAATCACGGTCCAAAATCAACATCTGAACCGAGCGAGGTTTCTTTTCTAAATTTCTCAATATGAATCAGAGAGCCAAATGCCAGGAAGGGGAAAATAACAACATTATATATGTTGCGATTGTTGGAGAAAAAGAAAAACAACAATTATATTAATATAACAAACCGTTACGTTGGAAAGATAAATATCAATATGTAATTATGTATTTTTCTTAAAATAACAGGCAGGATTTGTATTGTGTTTCACAAAATTATCAATAAGCCAAATCTTATTGGCGCAATTTTTACATCCAAGATCTACTAAAACTAGAGGAGCATTATTACAGCTTTTGTCCACAAAATTAAACTCGCAGCATCTGAAATTAGATATTGCTAGTTTCACTTTGTTGAACAGAGCATTTCAGGTCACTTATTTTTGGGGTAATACATGTTAAAAGTAGCAATGGCAAATTGGCAATACTTAAGTGGCTCTCAAGTTGAACCACCTGAATTCCCTGCTGGTTAAACAATTGTAGGGCGTGCCAGAATCCTGCAAAATGAGCCTCCAGACAGCATTGGCCCACAATCACCTCAACCTTAGCTGCAACAAAATTCACATTGAGATCTCTAATCACTGCAACATTTACAGCAACATATACCTTGGAGTAAGGTAACTGAGGGGGCTTCCATATTAGGAGATGTACTTTCTGCAGTATCTCAGACGAAAATTTTGTAGCCCAGTGTTCATGCTTCTCCTTACGTATATATACCAAAGTGGTTGGTTGTATTCCTGGTTCCCCAAATCTCTCCATTTCTGTGCAGCCATAGTTGCCATGAGAGAGTGGGAAATAGTTTCAGTGAGAATGTATTCTTATGGTGCAGCATCCAGGAGAATAGATCAGTCCAGTTCTGATAAGGCTGGTGCGGGATAAAGTTTATGCATTCAACTAATTGCCATACGTTCTTGGTGTCTGGGCAAGACCACAAAGCATGTAAACTGGTTTCAGGAACTTCATTACACTGCTCACAAGTTATTGAAGAGATGATGCATTTGGAAAATAGATAAGGCTTTGTTGGTACGCCATGAAAAACTTTAATCTTGTTAGGAACCTGAGCCTTCCACAGTGCCTGCCACATAATTGTTGAGCTGTGATTGTTTGAAGCCTCTCCTAAACCTGCCATTGCCTCGTGGTCCGACAAACCATATGCACCCGAACTGAAAAATCTCCAATTTCTGCACCCACCCAAAAGATACTGTAATCAAAATGTTGAGTATTTCACGGAATGCTTTGAATGACAGCAGCTTCTTGTGACATGAACAACCTGTCCAGAACAATCTTTCTGCGAGTCTTTGTATTATCATCCAGCCAGTCACACATAGTTTGCTGCAGATTTAGGATTTCTTAGTAAAACCACCCTAGACGTATTCGGTGTCGGCAGCTGCCTATCTTCCCAGATGTTAACCTGTCTTCCATCCCTATCTTCCAACAGTAGCTCAACTGTGCAACCTTTCAAGCTTCCATTATACTTCTCCAACCAAATGAGGCTTTGGATGGTAACTTTGTGTTAACAAAAAGAGGTAGATGGGAAGGATTTATGTCTGTATGTCATTAGAAGTTTAACAGAACATCACATTTGCAGGACACCCAAAAAAAGAAGATTTAATAAAAAATAAGAGCCAATTGACAGTTAATTTTAAAGCTTGACCATTTAGAGTCCTTGACCACTTTCGCAAGAGCCCAAGGTGAGTGTGAGAGGAGAATAGCTACTTGGCTAATACTTCAACGTTGATGCTCTTGTAACTATCCACGGTGTCAAAGGCTTCAAGCTTCTCAGATGTTTGATCCCATCTTACCATTAATTAAATAAAAGTTCACCAACAAGACATGAAGAAAAATTTGTGTTATTCCCACCTGATAAAAAAAACAACTTAGGGGAAAAAAAAAGTGATACGGTGCGCATGATATTAATTTTTGAGTTTGGGTCAATTTGGATGTGATTGCCAAAAGCTGCCACTAAGGTACAAGTACCACAATATTTTGAAGTTTGTAGAAAGAAAAATGATGACTTACAGGTCATTTTCACTAAATTCTTGAAAATCAGCAATTAATCCTTCAAGTTTGAATCCTCTTTGGCTGTGGATCCTCATTATAGTAGCACTCTCCACTAGCTCCAGCCCTGTCATCCTCATCATGGCTTCGCTTATTTCTGATTCTGCAGCTGAATCATCAAGATAATGATGTAGAACACCCAGGACCTCATAAATTGTACTGCTGTTGCTGCTGCACTGTGCCATAGTTTGATTGGGATCTTCCATGTCTTGCCAGTATACTAAGCAGATCCCAATTTTATCCACCAAGTTCCAGCTATCTTTTTTAATATTAAGTTCACAAAATCCATTAGCATCAATTTGGTTTTAACTAAACATTCTTCCCCCATTGGAGCTGAAATGGCGAGACACATAGTAATTGGAAAAATAGGGCAGCCAAAGGTGATGTGATTCAATTAAACCATATTTTATCGTAAAAATAGAGAAAGTAGAAAGGAGAGTAGAGGAAGAGGAATGGAAATATGCTAAGAAAACAGTTGAGGATTTGATGAGGCTATGTGAAATGTACCAATAGAACTTTTTGGGAAGGTGGTTTAGATGGCTGCTTCTACAAAATCATGGATCGCCCTAGGTTGATCAAGTTACTCATTGCTCATAAAGATACAGATACTATCAAGTGGCTTGATTTCTTCTGCTGCTGTCACAACTTCAAGATGTTAAAAAATGTAGTAACTTATCACTAAAGGTTCTCTTGCATTTTGTCACTAGCAGAGAAGCATGAATTGACCAACAGCCCAACAGAATCTATTATCTATTACTATATATAATAGCAGAAGCATAATCCTCAATTTCCTCCCATTAAGCCATCTGGCATATCTTGAGTAGCCATACAATCTCAAACTAATGTAATTATTCAGTCCCAAACACAACATCTATAACAACTGCTCCAAGACACCACCACCGCACACCCTTGGTGCATGGTGTAACAATATAATAGTAGGTCATGTGATATAGAAATAGAAAAGACAATTACGCATGGAACACAGATTTATGTGGTTCGGCCTTAGACCTACATCCACAAACAATGTCTAACAAAAAATTTCACTAAGAAAATAGGAAATTACAAAATAGCAGAAAAGCATTGGGCAAGTGAATAAACTCTATAAAACCAATTGAACAAAGCCCCACACACAGCAAAAAGGAACCCCCCCTTGGCTAATTCTTCTACATCGCTCTCATAATTATCCCTCTTACCACTTCGATAGGCTTCAAGTTTCTTGGATCCCCTCCTTCCATTATATGAAAGTGCCCCAACAAGTTTAGAAGAAAAAAAAATTTATTATTCAAACCTGATGAAAAACCTTCAAAATAAATAAATAAAAGTGATATGGAATGATTTTAATTTTTGAGTTTAGGTGATTGGGATGTGAGTGCCAAACAAAACTTTGAACTTTCTTTTTTCCCTCTCTCAATGCTAGCTTAAAAATCAAAAAACAAAAACTCCAATTTATACCTATGACAAATTAAATTTTTTACCATGCCAATTTAAACCTGAGAAACTAAACCCACAATTTCATTTCATTGGATTCCCCTCTCCATAAAATAAAAGAGAACATCAAGACTTGTATATTGTAATAGCAAGAAGAAAGATGATGACTTACAGGCAAAGAAGTCGAATCTTCCTTATACTAAATTCTTTTAGAATCAGCCATACAGTCTTTGGATTTGGTTCATCACTAGAGTAGCCTTCTCCACCAGGTCCAGCCCCATCTTGCTCATCACGGCTTCGTTTATTTCTGCTACCTTCTGCGGCTGAATGGTAAAGATCATGGCAGAGATCACCCAGATTCTCATAGTGTCCTGCTGTTGATGCTCAACTCTGTTATAGTTTGATTGGGATCTTCAATGTCTTGGTAACAATCGCTCTTCCCTCCGTGAATGGAGTCAAGCTTCGTGGACGTTTGATCCTCTCCTTCCACTGAATAAAAGTTCACCAACAAGACAAAAAGAAAAATTTGTATTATTCCAACCTGATTAAAAAAATAAACCTAAAAATAGAATCGTGATATGGTATTATTTTAATATTTGAGTTTGGGCTGATTTTTCTGCAAGTGTTACTAGATAATGCTAAGGTACTTTGAAGTTAACATTTGAAAATAAAAATGATAGTATACATCATTACATCCCAAAAAAAAGAAAAAAAAAAGAAAAAAGAAAAAAGAAAAAAAGATGATGTCTTTTAAAGTAGTAAGAAGAAAGATGATCACTTACTGGCAAAGAAGTTAAAAATTTCTGATTTTGGCTGATCCTCAGAATCAGCCAGATCCTCATACAGTATGCTACTGTTGTTAATGCAATGTGCCATAGTTTGATTGGGATCTACGATGTCTTGCTTGTATACCAAATGAACCCCAATTTTCTCCACCTCCACTTTGTTGCCAAATAATTTCATCTCGAGTTGACTGAATCCGTTAGCATCAGTGTGACTAAGTATTTTACCCCAATCAGAGCCGAAATATTGAGAGGACAAATAGAGCAACCAAAGGTGAGGTGATTCAACTTTACCATATTTTGACCGTAAATATTGTATGAAATACCCAATTTTAAATTCATTGATATATAAATGACATGTAAGTTGTGAGTCTTGTGACCCATTGGGTACAAGAACAATACACAACACGATTCCTATCAAGTAAATCATGCATCCACACTACATCATCATCCACAATTTTCAAGAGAGATTTATCAACGAGTTCCTTCAATCCAATACTAGCGTACAGGCCAAGATTATCCAATACTTCTACTACATAATCTTTCTCATTATGATTAAAGAAGCATGCAATATGTAGGAATATTTCCTTCTCTGTGTCTTGGAGTTTATCATAACTTATTTGAAGTACGTGCAAAACTTCTGGATTAGGATCTTCTTTGAGCCTCTCTAATGCACTTTTCCATTCAACAGTGCTTTTTTCAAACAAAAATGAACCCAAAACCTCAAGAGCTAAAGGAAGGCCTCCGGCATATTCCAAAAACTGGTCAGACAACTCCATATAATCAACAAGGACATGCTCTTTTTTAAAAGCTTTCAAGCAAAAAAGTTGAAGAGCATTTTCATCATTCAATCCTTTAACTTCATATATTTCATCTACTCTATGAGTCTTCAACACCTGCATATCTCTTGTTGTTATGATAATTCTACTGCCGGGGCCAAACCAATCATGCTCCCTGGCTAACATGTTTAACATGTCTAGTTCATCTACATCATCTAGAACAAGAAGAATTCTTTTATGTTGTAACCCATTTTTGATCTTGAGAACTCCATCATACTTATCTTTTATTTTCAAATCCTTTTCCATCAAAATTTGATCAATAATTTTTTGTTGTATTGGAATGAAACCATTTTTTTCAAAATTTTCCCTAACATCCTCAATAAAACTGCAAGCTTCAAAATCTTTAGAAATCATATGATAAACAACCCAAGCAAGAGTTGTCTTACCCATTCCCCTCATCGCCCAAATCCCTATAAAGCGAACATCATTTGACCCTACATCTAAACGCAACTCCAATTCCACCACATGAGAGTCTATTCCTACTAGGCCCTTGGTAACTTCTGAGAATGCATCATTATTCAAGTTAAGCCATATTAGCCTCACAATGCTTTTAATAACTTGTGAGAAAGGCCTGCAATAAAGAGAGATCATAGAGGATATGTGGTGTTCAATTCCGCTTACTGAAACAAAACCATGTAATGATGTAAATTGATAGGCTCAAGATAAAATTCATAGAAATGCAAACATGTATGTAATTTAGATCTGCTAAAGGTTCAAAATGAAGCCATTTATATGAAATGGGTCATCAGAATATTTAAAACAAATAAATATATCAATTAAAATTAAATTACCTATTCATTAAAGGCCATCCAGCGAGATTGCCCACGTGAGTCAATGCAGCTCTCCACATCTCATTATATTCTCCTTGAAACGTTTTTCATGTTCAATAAAAGCCTGTTCAAAAGTTCCCATTTGCTTCCGCACATCAGAGGGCTCCACGTCATAAAAAACTGGCAGAATTTGCATTCCCATGTGTTCCTCGCAGTGAAAGATCTTTGCAAGTTCATCTAAGCACCAAGTCGAAGATGCATAGTTTTTTGAGAAAATGACAACAGCAAATGGCGATTCTTCTATTGCTCTTGAAAGCTCTGGCGAAATAGTTTTTCCTTTCTCAAGTTTTTCATCGTCCTTAAAGGCGTTAATGCCCTTCTGATTGAAAGCATCATATAGAAGGTCCGCCAATGTGTTGCAGGTGTCCTCACCTCTGAAACTGAGGAACACATCATACTTCCCTCGGGCGGCAGAAGAAGAAGAGGAACTTGGGAAAGATGAAATTTCACTTCAAAAGTAGCGATGAAATTTCCTAGTGCGTGAGCAGCGATGAAATAGTTTTTTTTTTTTTTTTTTTCTTTTCTTTTAAGTAAAAAAGACTTTCCATTGACTAGCGAATTACTGTTTATGTTTATATTTCCTTTTCTTTATTACAGGCTCCAAAGTTCTTTTTACACTACTTTTTGGGGGCATTTTTTTTGTGCTAAATAATTCATTTTTTAGGATTATTTTATTAAAAAGAATCTTTTTGAAAGTTATTTAGTTAAATAATTTCATTTGTAATTTAATTTTGTGAAAATTTAACTTTCCAAAAGTTGAGCTCTAGCAACCATTTGCTAATGTAAAGCCACTAACATGGCATTTAAAAAATTTTGCCGTTTATTCTCAAAAAAAAAAAAAAGCATTTAAAAATAAAAATCATCCCACTTGGAACTAGAGTCCTATGCAATTTTTTTTTTTTTTTTTTTTAAAGTTAAGTTTATAAAAATCAATTTCAATGCAAAAACAAAAAACAAAATACCAAAAAAATTGAGTTTGAAAAACTCTAGTTCTATGTAACACACCTAGTTCCAAATTGTGCAATTTTCTTTTAAGAGTTTATTTATATATTTATTTTTTAAAAATAATTATTAAATCAAAGTAAGAAAAATCGTGCAATTGCCTTTTAAGAATTGAGATATTTAAAATTAAAAATTCACTTTTAATTCGAGCATTAGAATAATTGAACAATTTTTAACCTTTTAACTTTTCTCTCTTATTAGGCACCATATCTATTATTTTAAGAGATATAATACTTCCTTAGGTGGGTATAGATTTGATTCTCAAAAAAAAAAAAAAAAAACTTGGGTATAGATTCATATTCATGTATTGAGACAGTTAAAGATGTGTAAAACTTGTGTAGTGTATCCAAGAATTAGGCCCACCACTATCAGCTTCTTTAATATATTCTCTCATCTCCCCGTGCATGTGTTAAAAATACTTAGGGTCCGTTTGGATAGAACTTATTTTATTGAAACTGAAAACTGAAAACACTGTAGCAAAATAATTTTAAATGTGTGAATAGTACCGTGAGACTCATTTTTAATGAAAAAGTTGCTGAAAAGTGGAATTTGTGGGTCCGTGAACAGTGCACGGGTGCACTGTTCACCTTGGAAAAGTCAACAAATGTGGCTACTGTTCATGAACCGTAGCCGCATTACTCCCTAAACGCGTGAAAAAAAAAATTAAAAAAAAATAAAAAAATCTCAAAGAGAAAATGCAGACGCGCAGATAGTGTTTTTCAGCACTATCCAAACGCATACTTAGTATTCTAAAAAAAAAAAACAATGTATTGAGACATAGATAGTTAGGAAATCATTAGATGTAATTTATTGAAATCTCCAGAGGACATCATCCAAGAAGAAGGTAGCCACCTATTTCTATGTTGATCTTTCATGGCATCTTCCTTTTTTTTTTTTAGGCTGAGTGGGAATTTTAATTTACAAATATTTAGTCTCTAGAAATGAGTTTTACACACACACACATATATATATATATATATATACTTAGATTATCTTAGATTAGAATTCTATCTCAGAGTAACAAAAAAAAATTATAATTTACTTTATTATTTTTAAAAATATCATTTTATTTTTTATTTTCTTTTTATTGGATATCACATGATGAGAAGCTTTTGGTTCGTGAAACTTGATGGTTCTTTGATGCCATCTACATTGGCAAACTACCATAATGACCAATTTTTTTAAGATTAATTTTAGGATACAAAGTTACAAGCTACTATTAACATATTTTCAATTTGGAAGCTCTTGCGTGTTGATTCCTCTTTTTTCCCTCTCAAGTTCCAGTAATCAAATTATGCATATAAAGGTTTTGTGAAGAATGGAAAAAGGTTCAGTTTTAGGTATGAAAGCTTTTACGTTTTTTTGGGTATAAAATTAATAAAAAGTTGTGTAATTTGATCATAGTGTTTATGTGGCTTTTCTATGTTTGTTTATTTCTAGATTAAAGGACAAGATTGGAGAACAAAAAAATTAGGCCCTTTTTATGTGAATGCATGAGTTTCTAAAGCTAAAATTTCTCTTCCTAATTCAAATACAAAATTTTGATCATGATTTTAGTTTTATTGACTTTTAGTACATGGGTTGATGCCCTATAATGGTTTTTTCAATTTTATTTTATATATATCATAGGTAATTTAAGGATCTTATTATTAATGTTGTTTTCTAAGAGCTGCTTTAAAGAATTATTTTCTTGTAGCCATAACAATATGTGTTTTGCAATATTCACCTATATATTATCCATTCCATTCAAATTATGTTAAAATGCTTTCTCAAAAAAAAAAAAAAAAAAAATTTAAGTTAAAATGAGTTACCATGGCTTTTGAGTGGAGTTGTGGTGTGCATTTGTGTTAGAACCTATTTCCCTCTCCTTTGTGTTTGTGTGTTTGTTTTTCAAAAAAAAAAAAAAAAGTTAAAATGAGTTGATATTGTTACATCACCACCCCAAAAAAAAAAGAAAAAAAAAAAAAGACGACACCATTGAAATAAAGAAACAACTAATTATGGTGAGTGTTTAAAGCTTTTTACGTGGTCTGTTTTCTTCTTCTGGCCATTCTTATTCAAAGTAGTAAATATTTAATGTCCTGTTTGTTCCAATTAATAATAGTAAATAATAGAGATTTAAAAAAAAAATGAAAACCTAAAGGAGATCTAAAAAACTCCGAAAAAGTCCTAAATATTTAGGCTAATATTGTCTTTGATAACATATTTGTAAAAAAAAAAAAAAATAGAAGAGGATGAATAATTTTATTGCTGCATCAAAAACCAACATTACAATGACTCATTTAAAAATTAAAATAACATTTGCGATGGAGGCTGGTATATCCTGAAGACATATACACAGGAGCTTCTAAAAACTGGGCTTGAGGTTGGGGCGTGCCAGAGAATGTGCAGAGCCATGTTTGCCTCCCTTATGGTATGTTAGAATTTGCATGCTCTCATGTCTGTTGCAAGCCATTTCGCGTCTTCAACAATGTGCCCTGCTGGTGATGTGCATTTCGCTTGCTCAGCATATTGCATTGATAACCACCAACCAGTCTCCTTCTATGGCAAAATAGATTGCTCATCACACTGCCATGGCCTCTATACCTTCCGCATCACGGACAGTGAATTGATCACAGTATTCCAAAGGAAGTATTTCGATTTGGCTGGGACCCTTAATGAGATTCCCAACTTTTGCATCCATGCTGTAGTATATATACTTACTGAACTTAGTATCTGAAAAGTTGTTAATGAAGGAATTTAACAAATATACCCCTTCACAATTAAATCACATTTATAGCAAAACCCCTTCTGTAATCATTAATTGACTGACCTGAAAGTCTACACGGTCCCAGTAGTAGAAGATGTTGGAAAAGCAGAAGTTTCTCCAAACGTTTATAAAAGCATACCTGGACAACATAAAAATTAAAAACCAAAATTGAAAATAAGAGTACAAATGGGAAATTGACTCTATGGTTGTCCCATACCCATTTATACTACTCATCATCTCTATTGTCTTTGTCTCTTGCCCACCAACAAAATAACCGAAATATCCATTCTCCTGCAATTTGATTAAAGGGAGATATTAAGATAAGGACTTCGCATGATTGAGAAGAAAATGTCATGGTTCGTGATGATATCTCTATCAGATGTGATTGGTTCTATCGTTGAAAAAAGACTGCCTTTTTAAAGGCCAGTATGTGTTAAACAATATGCCCAATCGAAAATAAAATACGAAGTTTAATATTAATTTTACCCTCATTAACTAAAAGAACACTCTTTTTGATATTCCTATATAACAAGAAAAATGAATTAAAGAGGATTTACAAAGAAAAGGAAATGATTCAACAGACAATATAATTTTAATGTATAAAATCAATTTCCAAATTACGCAATCAAAACTATTTCAACCAACATGCTCATGAAGCCAAACAACTCACTGTTATTTGATAAGACCTTCATTCTCTAGTGAATAGATATTTAAACAAACAGAAGTACGCTCTCAATCTATTCTTTTATTTATTGGAAACTTGAAATTTTATTGAATCGCAAAAAGCTTTCTATAAAATTTGGGGTCTCCTCAACCCAAGTCAAGTAATCCTGAACATGCTAAGTGTGTTGACCGTTGAGCTAGCGAAGGAGCTGGTTTATTGCCATTATGCTTTGTGTTTGAGAAATCTCAGCTCATCGAAACTCTTGCATCCACACACGGGTTCCACTGATAACATTCTGGTGTTTCAATCTTCCCAGATAAAGCATTCCAGACTAACAGAGTCCCCTTCGAAAATTACCTCTTGGACACCTATATCTCTTGCAAAGTGGGCTACGACTTCCATAGCTTTGGCTTCAATTTCCAGTGCAACCAATGGTGGTCCGAATCTTATTTGAACTGCAAGAATAACTGACTAAGCCATGCCATAAGACTCATTCTCCAAACAGGACAGGGGGCATTAATCTTCATACACATAGCTGCAACAATGTTACCCATTTCATCTCGAATCAGTACACCCACCCCTGCTGTCTTTTCCTCTGTGAACACTGCACCATCCACATTGGTTTTATACATCCCAGGTTCGGGTGGAGACCTTCACTTCTTCTGCTGCTGTTGCCATAATATTGCATTCCCTGGCTGAACGGAACTCTAATAACAATGAAGTGCCTCTAGCAATGTCAGATCCCCTCTATTTTAAGCCACCAGCCTCAATTAATTTCTATGCGTCCAAATAGCCCAGTTAGTCATCATAATTAATTCGATCACATGGGCTTCGATCTTATCATCCTGAACCACTCTCCAAAACACATTAGTAAAATCCTCTTCATCAGAAATCATTATGTGGCCAAGATTACAGCTGGTCCATATTTCTCTAGCCATTCTGCAACAACAAAAGACATGACCAGTAGACTCCTGAGCCTTCCCACATCCCTCACAGACCCCATCAGTAGATAAATGATGCTGTAAATGGTTTAGTTTTGTAGGAAGAATGTTCTTGCATGAATGTCACATGAAATTCTTAACTTTCCCAGATACAGAGATACTTCAGCTTTCCAAACTCGCTTCCACAGCTTCATTGTGTTCACCTTGTAAGAGCTCTTGCCTCTGTTAGTGGAATAGTGCATCTATAGCCACTTTATATGCACTATTCATAGTGAATTTTCTGCTGGTGGTAGCAGCCTATATCAACTTGTCCTCTGTCATATACAGGGCATAGGCAGATTCCTAAAATGGTATCATCCTCATGATCCATGAAAGATCTTCTCACCACTTTACTCTTCTATGTTCCATCCTCCCCATTAATTAGATCACAAACCTTAGCATCCATTGGGAGGATTTTTTTTTTTTTCTTTTTTTTTGGGGGGGGGGGTGGGTGGGAAGGTGGGGTGTGTGTGGGGGTGGGGGATTACGTTATATCTGGATGGGAATCCACTTATCATGCCACATGCTAATGCATCGCTCATTATGACCCAAATTAGCATACAGAAAATCACCATTCCGAAAGTACTTTCCTTGGAATACTTTATAGAAAAATGAGTTCAATTTTTTATTTTTTTGGGATTTTCCACCCTTGCTTAGCCAACAAAGCCAAGTTAAAGGCATGTAAATCTCTAAACCCCATCCCTCCTCTCTCCTAAGGAGCACAAAACTTGTCCCAACTATGCCAAGTCATTCTCTTTTCATCTTTTTTTTTTGACCCCGCCAAAAATTTCTTACAAGGTGAGTCAAGTCCTCACATAATGCCTTTGGAAGAAGGAAACAAGTTATTGTGTAAGTGGGTAAAGCCTAGGCAACTAGTTTAATGAGAATTTTCTTTCCTGCCTAAGACAATAACTTATCCATCCAACCAACAAGTTTATTGGAAACTCTCTCCTTTAGTTGTTGAAATGTATTCCTTTTGGATATACTAACAATGAAGGTAAACCCAAATATTTCTCGTGTTGACGTATTAGGATTGTGTTCACAATCTTATTTATACATGTTTGCTTTTGGAAAGGCATAATTGTCTTTGACATTTGGAAGAGCATATGTTAAACCAAACATGCATTTTATGTTTTTCTAAGTTCTCTGATAATATGAGGAAAGGACAATGCTTTGCAGTTAACATTTTGAAAAATTGCTAATATGTCCTAAAATGATGACTTGTAAATTGTAATAGTAACAAGAAAGATGATGACTTACTGAAGTAAAAAATTTCCCTTTGACTAGAATCCTCAGAATCAGCCATAAATCTTCCGAGTCTATGAATCCTCTCTGGCTGTGGTTCCTCATTAGAGTAGCCTTTTCTGCTAGGTCCAGCCCCATCATCCCCATCATTGCTTCGCTTATTTCTGAAAACTTCTGCAGCTGAATTGTAATGATCATGATGGAGATCACCCAGATCCTCATAGAGCATACTGTTGTTGCTGCATTGTGCAATAGTTTGATTGGGATCCTCGATGTCTTGCTTGTATACCAAATGGAACCCAACTTTCTCCACCTCATATTCTGGGGAAGATATTTCAATCTCAAATTGATGAGCTCCATTCGCATCAATTTGACTAAATGTTTCTCCCCAATTGGAGCCAGAATAGTGAGTGGACAAATAGAGCAGCCAAAGGTGAGGTGATTCAACTTTACCATAATTTGTCATAAATCCAGAGTCTAGCATGGTAGGTGACTCAAATTTACCATAATTTATTACAAAATCAGATTTTACTGGAACTGCCCCTCGAAATCCATGTACCTCAAATGCACAATTTCTTTGATTTGACCCGTTGGGTACAAAAACAATGCACAACGCAATTCCCATCAGCTCATCACACCCACAAGACGGCACTTGTAGTTGTATCTTCCATGTATGACCCGTCAACACTTGAAGCATACTTCGAGGGGGACTTTTCAAAATAAACCTTGCAGGGCTAAACCCTTTTGGAATTTCACCTCCAGGAATAATAATCTCTAACATGTTTGGTAGTCTACCACTTTGTCCCTGAAAAATACAAAGCATAATGTTTGTGAGAGAGATAGAGAGACCAAGAGAGAGAACGAGAGAGAGAAAGAGAGAGAGAACGAGAGAGAGAAAGAGAGAGAGAGAGAGAGAGAGAGAGACCTGAAGCATGTTTCTACCACTTTGAATATTGTCAACCAATTTGAAGCAGTTGAGATATGTGAAAAGCAAACGGGAGGGACATGACCTAAAAGGATGATTCTGTAGTTCTGGCAATCTCTCCAGTGAAGTACAATTGTTTGCAATTACAAATTCAATAGTTGATGGAACATTTTCCAATGATTGAAGCCTTTTGCAACCCTCCAAATGGAGTGTTTGAAGGTTAGAGAGTTGAGAGATGCTTTTAGGAAGGGAAACAAAATTATTTCCACATAGATTTAAGCGTGTTAGAGAAGACAAGTTGCCAATATCATTGGGGATTGACGAAAGATCGCAGTCACAAAGATCCAAGTATACTAAAGAATGCAGTCCTGATAAGGAAGGCAATAATAAGCCCACAGCAATATGACTCGTTGGCATGGAATTAAATGAAAATAATGTTTCTTTCAATCCATGGACAAGAAGTTCTTTGAGATTTTTAAGGAGAACAATGGAGGAAGGAACTTCTTTTATAGAAGTTCCACTCAAATCAAGAAGCTCCAAACCAATGGAGGAAGGAACTTCTTTTATAGAAGTTCCACTCAAATCAAGAAGCTCCAAACCTTCTACATTCCCCAGATTCTCTGGCAAGCTGTCAAATTTTGAGCATCCAGAAAGATCAAGAGAATTAAGCAACTTCAAACAACAAATGGTGCTAGGAAGACACACAAGATTTTTACAATTTTTTAGAGACAATAAAGTAAGGCTTGTCAAATGTTCAATTGATAAAGGCAGCTCTTTTATAGCTGTTCCACTCAAATCAAGCTTCTCCAAACCTTCAACATTCCCTAGGTTCTCTGGCAAGTTGTCAAATTTTGAGCATCCAGCAAGATCAAGAGAATTACCCAACTTCAAACTAAAAATGAAGTTAGGAAGACACATAAGATTTTTACATTTATTAAAAGTTAGTAAAGTAAGGCTTGTCAAACGTTCAATTGATGAAGGCAACTCTTCTATAGCTGTTCCACTCAACTTAAGCACCTTTAGACCTCTGACATTCCCTAGGTTCTTTGGCAATTTGTCAATTTTTAAGCACCAAGAAAGATCAAGAGATTCAAGCGATTTCAAACTACAAATGGCGCTAGGAAGACACACAAGATCATCACAATATGCTAGAGATAGTGAAGTCAGGCCAATCAAGCCTTCAACTGATGAAGGTAGTTCTTTAATACCAGTGCCATCCAATTTAAGCTCTTGTAAGCATCCCATGTTTCCAACAAATTCTGGAATTTTCTCGATGTTAAAGCAACCAGAAAGTTCAAGAGTCACGAGTGACTCCATTTCAAACTTTCTTGGAAGACAACTTAGTTTTTGGCAACGTCTTAGATCAAGAAGAATAAGTTTTTTTAGAATCCCAATGGAAGAGTGAAGCTCGCGTAACTTTGTGCAATTTGACAGAACTAATTTCTCAAGATTTGGCACTCCGGTGAAGTCAGGGGTTATGATTAGGTTTAAGGAGCTAGCCAAATCAATGAACTTCAACTTGTCAAAATTCTGATAAAAGAAGAAAAAAAAAAGTTAGAATAATTAGCTTCCTAGTGTTCATTTATTGTGATTTAAAAAGCAAAGTTGTTAACAAACTTACCTTTATCCCTATCCAAAGTTGTTCAATTTTGCTCTGTTGTAAACAAAGTTGAACAAGCTCATCTAGCTGGAAACTTGATGGCAAAGATTTTGAAGGATATGAAATCCAATCAAGAATTCTTAAATCATTAGGAAGATGTGTGGGGACACGGTGAATGCCACAAATTCTAAGAAATTTAAGATTCTCCATCTTCAAAAAGGCCTTAGGGTTCCAACGTGCCTCTTTTTCTTCATTATAAGTACTTAAAATATCCATGGCTTGAATTGCTTCTGTTCCCTAATAATCATGAAGAATTGCATAATACATTATTAGCATAACAATTCAAATTTGAAATTTGTTGAACAAAAAGATAGGGAAAGAGATCAAATTCTCTAATTAAACTCCTACCTTATTTTTTTCTAACACTTTGTCAATGTCCTTATAAACCCATAGTCTACTACGCTTCCCAGGATCATCAAGGCACTCTTGAAAAACTAGGTTCCTACCCATTTCTTCAAGTAAATCATGCATCCACACCATATCGTCATACATAATTTTCAAGAGAGATTTATCAATGAGTTCCTCCAATCCAAGAACAGGGTAAAGGCCAAGAATATCTAGTTTTTCTGCTACATGATCTTTCTTTTGATGATTAAAAAAGCATGCAATATGCAAGAATATTTCCTTTTGTGGCTTTTGCAGTCCATCAAAACTTATTTGAAGTACTTGGAGAATTTCTTCCTCAGGAAATTCTTTGAGTCTCTCTAACGCAATTTTCCATTCAACACTACTTTTTCCAAACAAAAAAGAACCCAAAACCTCAAGAGCTAAAGGAAGGCCACTAGCATACTTCAAAAAATGATTAGACAGCTCTATATAATCATCAAGTACATGCTTTTTTCTAAAAGCTTTTGAACAAAAAAGCTGAAGAGCATTTTCATCATTCAATCCTTTAACTTCATATATTTCATCCACTCCATGTGCCTCCAACACATGCTTATCTCTTGCTGTTATGATAATTCTACTGCCGGGACCAAACCAATCATGCTCCCCAGATAACATTTTTAATTGTTTCGGCTTATCTACATCATCAAGAACAAGAAGAATCTTTTTACGACTTAACCTACTCTTGATCTTGAGAACTCCATCATACTCCTCTTCTATTTTCAAATCCTTATCCTTCAAAATGTCATCAATAATTTTCTGTTGTAGTGGAACACAACCATAATTTTCAAATTTTTTCCTAACATCCTCAATAAAACCACGAGCTTCAAATTCTTTAGAAACCATATGATAAACAACTCTAGCAAGAGTTGTCTTACCCATTCCCCCCATAGCCCAAATTCCTATGAAGCGAACATCATTTGATCCTATAGCCAAACACAACTCCAATTCCACCACTGGAGAGTATATTCCTACTAGGTCTTTGGTAATATATGGGAATGCATCATATTTCAAGTTAAGTGATATGCATCCCACAATTTCTTGGATATCTTGTGATTCAGGCCTGCAATGAAGAAAGTTCAATATACATTGAGTTTGAACCACCTATAGGTAACAAACAAGCAAACAAAAAATACATATGTGCAATTCTGTTGACTGAAAGAAAAAATATGCGATCAGGACAAAATCGAAAGATGTACAATGAAACATGTAAATAGATCTACTTATAAGGTTCCAAATAGAGTTAAGAAGTTATACATTTGAAGTGACTCATCTGAATATTTAAAATAAATAAATATGCCAAGTTGTGTTACCTAGTATCCTTTAAATGCCATCCAGCGAGGTTGCCCACTTGTCTCAGAGCAACTCTCCATTTCTCGACCCTCTCTTTGTTCTCCTTTTTTTCATATTCAACAAAAGCCTGTTCAAAAGTTTTCCTTTGTTTTCGTACATCAGATGGATCGACATAATGAAAAACAGGCAAAACTGTCATTCCCTTCTCTTCCTTGCAAAAAATGATGTGTGCAAGTTCATCCAAGCACCAGGTTGAAGATGCGTAGTCTTTTGAGAGAATGATTACAGCAAATTTGGATTCTTTTATGGCTTCCAACAACTCTGGTCCAATGGCTTTCCCTTTCTTAAGTTCTTCGTCATCTCTAAAAGTGTGAATGCCTTTGTCTTTCAAAGCATTAAATAGATGATCCATAAAATTGTTGCGGGTGTCCACGCCTCTGAAACTGAGGAAGACATCATACTTCCTTTGAGCAGTAGAAGAAGAAGAACTTGGGAAAGAGGACGAGTCAGCTTCCATGCCCGTTAAAGCCAATGGGTATATAGATCTACATGTCCAAAAAAAAAATCAATTAGAAGTTTATAACTGAAGAAAGATTAAAAAATAATAATAATAAATATGATAAAATAAGAAACTATTCGACTCCCAGCCTGAATTGAGTTCGCGGCTTTTGAAAGTATGTCGAATCGGAGAGAGTTGGAATCGAATCTAATGAGAGAAATGGAATACCTTTTGAAAAGCCAAAACTACTTGGGAAGTGGCCTTCTTTCTGAGAAATGTGACTTGGGTAGTGGTGTGGGAAATTTCCTGGAAACTTCTTCGTTTTTCAGGATTCGAGAACGTACAGTAGTCTAGCCGACCCTATGTGACTATGTGAGAGTCATCATAGGAGTCTCTATTTTACACCATAGCTTTTTTTATCAGCTAAAAGTTCTTTTTATTACGCATTGCTTTTTTTAACATTTATATTGCTTTTTGAACAGTAGAGACTAGAGAGTTTATTTATTAGACCAATATAAAAACGTAATTTATAAAACAAATAAAAAAGTTCGAACTCAGGCACAATAATGTTATTTGTATTTTTCGGTACAGGTACAAGTGAGAAATAGTGGAAAAATATATTGTTTAAAAACGAATAACATGCGTTTCAGTATGCTTTACCAATCAGGCCTATTGTCTCAATGCTTATTCACCTCAAAAGAATAAAGCCACTTGAATTCAGCCCTCCAAGCCTTAGTTCTGACCCAATGCTCTCAAGGCAAGTTCTCCAACCTTGTCTCAAACGTCATCGCTTTGCCCAATGTCCTCCTCACTGCCATCACTCCACAACCCAACAATGGTTTCGGGCTCAGCTCCCTTGACTGACTCGCAGTCCCTTCTCCACTCAGTCTTAAAGCGATTCAATATCGAAGAAATGGGCAGTCAGCTCTGCGACAATCGGTTCGATATTGAGGCTTGTTGTGTCACAATGCTACCCTCAAGAAAGAAAGGTGAGTCCTTGGTCTTGCCCAACTTGAAATTAAAGGTTTTGATTGAAGCTATTAGGTTGGTATTGGAAATTGTTTATGATGAGCGGTTTGTAACTTTTTCTTATGGTGGGCACACCGCCATTAGGTACCTTAAGAACTCGGTAGAGAATCCTTGTTGGTGGTTTAGTGCCACATTTGATACAGAAAGGTTTGATGTTGTGTTTGTTTATTGAAGAGAAAATAAACCATCAGTTGTTTAAGAGGTGTTGAGTGTGGTGGGGAATTGAACTGGGTGGTTGTTACTTAGGAAGGGGGTTTCCTCAAGAAAGCGGGTTGTGTTCGATTTTGATTAATATTTACTTTAATGGGTTTGATAAAGAAATTCAAGATAAGCACCTTCGGAAAAATTAGGAGAATCCAAAGTTTAAATCAGAGCAACTTGTTTGGATGTCTGGCCTGTTTTATAAGCCAGTGAAGATGTATGTGGTTAGATATTTGGATGAAATATTAGTGATAACGTCAGGGTCGAAGATGTTGACCATGGACTTTAAGAATTGGGTTTTGATAGAAGGTAGGTTGGATTAAATGGATTTAAGGGTGGATAAAATGATGACGGCAATTCATAGTGCGGTATCTGAGAATATTAGTTTTCTAGGTATGGAACTACATGCGGTTCCACCTTCAGTTTTGCATCCTCCCATGACGGAGAAAGCAATTAGGGCACGGAAGAAGTACCTTAGGCAGAAGGAAGTTAGAGCTTTAGAATTTAAAAATGCTAGAGAGAGGAATAGAAAGATATTGGGGTTGAAGATATTGCAGCATGTTTTTAAGAAGTTGAAGCAAAGTGATGGGTTTAAATTTGACTTTCAAATTGAAAATGAGGTTTGAGAAATCTTGAGAACTTGGACTGATGAAGCGGTCCATGATTTCTTGGATTCCTTGGAAGAGCGTTGGGAATGGCATCGGATGCTTACAGCAGGCGATTTTCTCTCTTTAAGGCACATTAGAGGTCAATTGCCCCAAGAGCTGGTTGATGCTTATGATAAGTTCCAAGAGCAAGTTGACAAGTATTTAAGTCCGGTCCAAGCTAGAAAGGCATTAGAGAAAGAAGAAAAGAGAGTGGAGGAGGAAGAGGAACAGAAATATGCTAAGAGCACAGTTGAGGATTTGATGAGGCTGTGTATGAAAGTTGATGCACCAATAGAACTTGTTAGGAAGGCAGTTAAGATGGCTGGTTTTACAAATAACATGGTCCCTAGGCCGATCAAGTTACTCATTGCTCTTGAAGATACTGATATTATCAAGTGGTAACTGTGGTATGCAGGTGTAGGGAGAAGGTGGCTTGATTTCTTCTGCTGCTGTCACTACTTGAAGATGGTTAAAACTGTAGTAACTTATCACTTGAGGTTCTCTTGCATTTTGACACTAGCAGAGAAGCATGAATCAACCAAACGTGAAGCCATTAAGCATTACACTAAAGATTTGAAGGTCTCTGATTTTAATGGAAATGAAGAAGTGTACTTTCCCACGGAAAGAGAGTTTAAAATGATGGGAGATCAAAATCTTTAGGATCCAAGGCCTGTTGACGGGGCTTTATCTTTGGCTTTGATCAGGTTGGCTTCTCATGAGCTTTCATGTTCCTGTATTGGTCATTTCTGTGACAGAATGGATACTGTTTATTATCAGGTACGGTTACTGCAGAACCATTTGAATGTGAACCCATCTGTTGATGACAAGTGGGTCCCAGGGATGGGTGCAATTCATGAAAGTCTCAATCGGAAATGCCTCCCTCTCTGTTCTCATCACTTAAACGATTTATATATGGGGAATATCACCCTGCAAGACATTTTTTTTTTTTGAGAAACTCACCCTGTGGATGTGGACTGAATGTTGCATGTTTTGCTGCAGTTTTCTACATAATTGGCATTGGTTCTGGTGGCTGCTATTGATCTGAACCTTGTTCAAGAAATTCTTCTGTATTTCTTTTCTGAAATGAGGTCAGGTAGGTGATGTGTAAATTGTTTGCGTTTTTATTGAATTTTTTTTTAGCTACTAATGTCATTGTCATTTGTGGTGATGAATCCTCGTTATAAACCATTATAGAGAAACATATTCAAGTAGTCATTATCCAAGACTTCTCCAGGATTTTGGATGGTTAGTTTGTAACTTCTCCAGGTTTTTGTGAAAGGCATCCTTTATTTTCCCAACCCTGAGCACTTGATATATCCCATTGCTCGGTCTATTATGATGGAACAGGATTACAAAACCATTTTGTCCCTGAAAATTCTGTCCTTGTGCCTTACGTATCCTTTCAATATGATAATCATGTCTTTCCTTAAACTGTTTTTTCGGTGCCTTCTTACCTTCTTCTATGTAAATGTAAGTATCTCATGTTGACATGCTCAATTTATTCTACAACATTGTGACTGTCATGCTCACCACACCAGCTGTTTGATCCTTAATTTGTAGTTTGATTCATACAAACCCTTAGGTCTTCGCAATGGATAAAATATATTAATCATTTCACTCTTTTTATTTTATTTTTTGTAAGCCACACACAGACTAAAAGATTTCCTTTGGCATGTCTGGTGAAAAAGTTAGTGGCTACTAAAAGATTTATATCTATGACATTTTTAAAAAGTCTTTGTTAATTAAATTTTGTTACATTTTGAGTGAATAGCCCTCGTTACAGTTTAGTGCTGATGTTTCTTTGGCTTATTTTTTGTTTGTTCATTGAAACTTCACTGAATGCCTCTAAAGTTACAACTTTGCAGTTTTAAGGATTTTTTGTCCATATTTGATGTTGGGATTTTTTTTAGTTTTTGGTTGGGGTTCAGTTTTCTGAAGTGTTTAGTGCCTCTTACCTTTGATCTTTCTGATTTTATTTAAAATAATGCTAGAAAACTTGTTCTTCCAACTCTTTTCTTGCTTGTGGTAGGTACATGTGAAGAGCTGTTCTCAAGTAATGTAGGGTTAAAAAAAGAGCCAAGCTGCTTGCAAGTAGCTCGATCAAAGTTTGCTTGGCTTGTTTGTTAAGCAAGATGACCTGTGCTTGAACTATGCTCTGACTTTTGGGCTTAACCACCATTATGCTCAGCTGGTGCACTGGCTTGATAGAGGTTCTCCATCATAGATCTGAGGGAATATTCTTCTTCTCAAACTGATATGATGCTTTCATTTTAGGAATCAAGCATAGACAGCACATTCTTCTAAACTTTTCTATTTTTATTTTTTATTATATTATTTTCATTATTTTGTCATCACTCTGTAAGCTTTTCATGTATAAGATGGATTTTTCTCTCTTTGGTTCTCCTTTTGCAAACAAATGATGAAAAGAGTAGCCATTCCTGTAATAAAAAGCCATCACTTATGTGCAATTACCTTACCCTTGATGTAGAGCTCATCAGCTTTTGAAGTTTAAATGCTCAAAACAGCTAGCATTTAGAAGTTTTTGGAGCTTGCAATCAACTTGGAAGAGAGTTGAGTACTGCATGAGCTGAGCTCCAGCTAGAATATTGAGATTGGAATGAAGCTCGAGCCAATATTGAGTTCTATAAATTTTTTGCAAGAGCCGAGTCTGAGTAGTAGGAAGTTGGGCTTAACTCGACGTGTTTTAACTCCTAATTGTATGATGGGTTAGCCAAAGGTGTGCAAGTTCAAATCTTAAGCACAGCCATTTTGTGCGAAATTTTTTTTATGGTGGGTGATGTATGTGTATATGCTTGCATTGACTTGAAAATTAATCTTCATTTTTCTTTGATGATTGGCTTGTATTGTAATTACCTCTTTTGCTTTCAAAGTTTAGTCTATGTTTGGCACTTCAAAAAACGCAATATATATATATATATATATATATTTTTTTCCCCCTATTGTTTATCAAAATTTTCACTATCAGTATTGAACACTTGTTTCCTTTTAACTGGTCTTTGTGGTTGTTCTTTGTAGGAATGGCTATTGTGGGGTTGTGTGAGTCATCTTGGAATTAGAGGTACTGGATTTCAAGGCTTTAAGTAAAAAAGAATATTTCAGAAGGGAAAGTGTTGATCATTGTTGCTTAGCCATTTATAACTCGTCAGTAATTTACATCCGTCAAGGCGGAATCTTGTTACTTAGCCATTTTTGGCTTATGTGACTTTATTCGTCAGTAACTTACATCCGTCAAGGCGGAATCTTGTTACTTAGCCATTTTTGGCTTGTGTGACTTTATTCGTCAGTAACTTACATCCGTCGAGGCGGAATCTTGTTACTTAGCCATTTTTGGCTTGTGTGACTCTATTCGTCAGTAACTTACATCTGTCAAAGCGGAATCTTGTTACTTAGCCATTTTTGGCTTATGTGACTCTATTCGTCAGTAACTTACATCCGTCGAGGCGGAATCTTGTTACTTAGCTATTTTTGGCCTGTGTGACTTTATTGTTAACCAGACCTGCTTGCACGGAGACATTAGCTAAATAATTCATTTATTGACTTAAATAACGAATACATTTATCTGTTACATCTATTGATGGTATTTCTTTAAATGCTCAATGTTCCAGGGCCTTGGTAGTCTCTGCTCGTCTAGGGTCTCCAGGTGATAGCTACCTTGTTTAGAGTAATGAACAACTCGGTAGGGACCTTCCCATGTGGGGTTGAGCTTTCCTTGGGCGGAGTCTCTAGTGGTCGTGGTGACCTTGCGCAGGACGAGATCGCCTATGCTAAGTCGTCTGAGTTTTACCCTCTTGTTGTAATAGTCAGCCATTTTCTGCCGGTATCTCGCCATTCTACTGCAAGCTCTATCTCTCACTTCGTCTAGGCAGTCTAGGTTTACTCGTAGAAGATCGTCATTGTCATCTCTGTTGAATTCTTCTCGTCTAGTGCTGATCACTCCTACCTCGACCGGGATCACTGCTTCGGTACCATAGGTAAGTCTGAAGGGGGTTTCTCCCGTTGGGATTCTTGCTGTGGTTCTGTAAGCCCATAAGACGTTGGACAACTCTTCTGGCCAGGTTCCCTTTGCGTCGTCCAGCTTCGTTTTGATGATCTTGAGCAACGTCCGATTTGTCACCTCCGTTTGTTCGTTCGCCTGTGGATGCCCTGGGGATGAGAACCGGTTCTTGATGCCTAGCCCTGAGCAAAAATCCCTGAAGCCTTGGCTGTCGAACTGTCGTCCATTGTCTGATATGATCGTCCGTGGGATCCCGAACCTGCATATTATATTCTTCCACACGAAGCTCTGGATTCTCGCTTCGGTGATGGTCGCCAATGCCTTTGCTTCAACCCATTTAGTAAAGTAATCAATAGCGACTAGTAGAAATTTTACCTGACCTTTGCCTTGAGGCAGTGGGCCGATGATGTCGATTCCCCATTGCGCAAACGGCCACGGGGACGCAATGGTCGTCAGTTTCTCTACTGGAAGTCGCTGAACACTCCCGAACCTTTGACACTTGTCACATTTCTTGACGAACTCTGTTGTGTCTACTTGCATTGTTGGCCAGAAATAACCTGTTCGAATGATCTTGCCTACCAAGGATCTTGGACCGGTATGATCTCCGCAAATCTCTTCATGGATTTCCTTCAGGATGTACTTTGCTTCTTCTTCGTCAACACACTTCAAGTAAGGCATGAAGAAGCCTCTCTTATATAGGGTGTCGTTGAGGATCGTAAATCTGGCCGCCCTCTTTCTGATCTTTCTGGCTTCGTCTGCATTCTGAGGGAGGTTCCCATCCTGAAGGAAAGATACAATGGGCGTCATCCAGCTATTCGTGCTCTGGATTAAGAAAGTTGGAATTTCTTCAATGCTGGGATTTTTCTGGATTTCCATCATCAGGTCTACATTCGACACTCCTTCTTTCGACTAGGCTATCTTTGAGACTTCGTCTGCTGCCATATTCTGGCTTCTAGGAATCTGGACAAACTCCACTTCTTCAAACTCCTGAGTCAGATGTTTCGTTAGCCTGAGGTATTTCTGCATTCTTTCTTCCTTTGCATCATATTCTCCCTTGATTTGCCCGATCACTAGCTTTGAGTCGTTTTGGACTCGCAGGTTCTTGGCACCAAACTCTTTTCCGAGCCTCAAGCTCATCAGAATTCCTTCGTATTTGGCCTCATTGTTGGTGGCCGGAAATTTTAGCTGAACACCATACTTTAGTATCTCTCCATCGGGGGTGATTATGACGACCCCTACTCCCCCCCTCTTTTGGGCTGACGAACCGTCGGTCTGTATCATCCATGGCTTATCTTTGCTGGTGAGGTTTTCTTCGTCTAGAAGGGTGAACTCGGCAATGAAGTCTGCCAAAGCTTGTACTTTAATGGCTGTCCTGGGATGATACTCAACATCGAATTGGCTAAGTTCAATCGCCCATTGGACCATTCTCCCAGCTGCTTCAAGTTTGTTCATGGACTTCTTGATAGGTTGGTTCGTCATCACCAAGATCGGATTTGCCTGGAAATACTGCCTGAGTTTGCGTGAGGCTACTATCAATGCGAATGTGATTTTTTCGATCTTCAGGTATTTGAACTCAGCTCCTTGGAAGGCTTGGCTGACGTAATAAACTGGAAGCTGTTTCCTGTCTTCTTCCCGGATCAGGGCTGCACTGATGGCTGTAGCTGATACTGCTAAGTACAAATACAAGTTCTCACCTTCTTTGGACGGGCTTAGAAGTGGTGAATTGCTCAGGTAGCGTTTGAGTTCCTGGAAAGCCGCTTCACATTCGTCGGTCCAGGCGAAAGCCTATTTCAGGGTTTTGAAGAAGGGTAGGAACTTGTCCGTCGCTCTAGAGACGAACCTGTTGATGGCCGCAATCCGCCCTGTGAGCTTCTAGACCTCCTTGACGGTCTTGGGTGATGCCATGTTGATTATGGCTTGCACCTTCTCTGGATTTGCCTCTATTCCCCTCTGGGACACCATGAATCCTAGGAATTTTCTTGAGGCTACACCAAAAACACACTTACTAGGATTCAACTTCATTTGATATTGCCTGAGGGTAGCGAATGTTTCCTTGAGGTCGTCGAGATAGGCAAGTTCTTCCTTACTCTTGACGAGCATATCATCCACGTATACCTCCATATTCCAGCCTATCTGCTTATTGAACATTTTGTTCACCAACCTCTGATAAGTAGCACCTGCATTCTTTAGTCCGAAGGGCATTACCTTATAGCAATAGAGCCCTTAGCTGGTGATGAAGGCCGTTTTCTCCTGATCCTCATCAGCCATCTTTATCTGGTTGTATCCTGAGAAAGCGTCCATAAACGTCAGTAGCTTGTGTCCAGCTGTAGAGTCTACAAGTTGGTCTATTCTTGGAAGAGGGAAACTGTCCTTCGGGCAGGCCTTGTTCAGGTCCGTGAAGTCCACGCACATTCTCCACTTCCCATTTGCTTTCTTTACCAGGACGACGTTTGCAAGCCAATCTGGATAGTATACCTCCCTTATGAAGCTTGCAGTCAAGAGTTTGTTTACTTCGTCAGCGATTGCTTGGTCTCTTTCGGGTGCAAAGACTCTTCGTCTCTGCTTGACAGGCTTCCTCTCCGGGTCTACATTCAACCTGTGGTGGATGACTTCTGGAGATATGCCTGGCATGTCGTCGTGGCTCCAGGCAAAGATGTCTGAGTTTTCTCTAAGAAACTGGACGAGCTTTGCCCTCATCTCAGGACTTAGAGTCGTCCCTACCCTGGTTGTTTTAGTTGCTTCTCCATCGGCCAACTCTACTTGTTTCCAGGGCTTCCACCTTTTCTTTTTCCTTCTCTTCAATCATCCATGTATGGTTTTCCTTTGCGGCCAAGACGGCCTAGTAGCATTCTCGAGCTAAAACTTGATCTCCCTTAACTTCGCCAACACCGTTTTCCGTTGGGAATTTTACCTTGAGGCAGTAGGTAGATGTGGACGCCTTCCACTTGTTGAGTGCTGGTCTTCCAATGATTACATTGTAGGATGAGGGGCAATCTACCACCAAGAAGTCCAGCTGACGGGTCAACTGCTTCGGGTAGGTCCCCACAGTTACTGTCAACGTCACTATGCCCTTGGGATATACTCTGTCGCCACTAAAACTGACGAGGGGGGAATCAAATGGACGTATCCTTTTTGGATCCAGTTTCAATTGCTGGAACGCGGGGAAGTAGATGATATCAGCGGAGCTACCATTGTCCACGAGGATCCTTTTGGTGTTGAATCCTTCTATGGTAAGCATAATGACCAAGGGGTCGTTGTGAGGTTGTTTCACTCCCCTAGCATCTCCTTCGTTGAAAGTCATGTCCTGATCAGTTCTTCTGTGCTTCGACATGGGTGTCATGTGGACGCTGTTCACCTGTCGTTGATACGATTTCTTGAGGGACTTGAATGATCCTCCTGTGATGGGCCCCCCTACAATCGTCTGTATTTCCCCGATCACATTCTGAGGAGGTTGGAATTGACGGTCATCGCCCCTGGACGAGGACTCATGCTGGCCCTTGTTTCCGTCCCGGAATTTACTGTACTCCCCTTTCTTCACAAACTTCTGCAACTTCCCTTTCCGTATCAATTCCTCTATTTGCTCTTTGAGGTCCTGACAATCTTCGGTGTAATGGCCATGATCCTTGTGAAATCGGCAGTACTTATTCTTATCGCGGACATTAGGAGACGAGTGCAATGGTCGCAGCCGTTTGAGGTAGCGTTCGTCCTTAATCTGCATTAAAATTTTATCAACAGGCATAACAAGAGGAGTAAATTTTACCGTTCGCAGACTTTTATCATCTTTCCTTCTATTCCCATCATTGGTCCGACGATCTGGCCGCTCACGCTTTTGCCCTCTGCGGTCGTCTTCTTTCCTTCCTTTGTCCCCTGGTCTCTCTACGTCCCTGATAGTTGCTAATGCGTTTTCAGCGTTCATGTATTTCTGCGCTTTAAGGAGCATCTTGGCCATTGTTTTGGGGGGATTCTTCGCGAGTGACGTAACGAGCTCTCTGGATTTCAACCCCGCCTTAAAGGTCGTCAGCTGCACCTTATCGTCAGCCTCGTCTACCTCCAGTGTCTCCCGAGTGAAGCGTTTCACGTACGACCTCAAGGTTTCCTTCTCTCCCTGCATGATGGTGAGCAAGTGGTCCGCGGTCCTCTTTGGACGTTGTCCTCCAATGAAGTGACGTAGGAAGGCGTTGCTCAACTGCTCGAAGTTATCAACGGACGATGTTGGCAACTTTGTGAACCATTCCCTTGCAGCTCCCTTGAGAGTGGTTGGGAAGGAACGACACAATATTTCGTCTGGGGGCTGCTGGAGCCCTAGTGTCGTCTTGAAGGTGTTAAGATGATCCTGAGGGTCCTTTAGCCCATCGAATGGTTCAAGTTGGGGTAACCGAAATTTCGACGGCACTGGACAGTCGAGGACTACTGTGGTGAACGGCGAATCCGTTGCCCTGACCATTCGATCTACACTCCATTCTGTTTTCTCTTTGATGGCATTCCTAAGTTCGTCCATCTCCCTCCTCATCTCCTGGAGCAGGTCTGAGTTCTACTCGGTTGGAGTAGTAGGCCTTCGGTGGTCACTTCTTCTATGGCTATCTCCCTCGTCATCCCGGTTCCCTTTAGACCGATTCTCCTCCTGCTGAAGCCGTAACTTCATTTCCTGGTTTTGTCTAGTCAGTTCTTCCACGGTGGCTGCGAGAGCCTGAACTTGCTGGGCTAGGGCTGCGGAATCTTGATTGGACTCCATCTGAGAGCAATAGTTGATCGGAAACTACTTTTTTGAAATTGAACACGAAAATGTCATCCCCACAAACGGCGCCAAACTGATGGAGCGTAAGCTCGTCAATAAGAGTGGTTAGATGGAACCAGTCTGCAGCCTTCAAAAGTGGTCACCGGTGTGGTGCCTGCCACAACGCCTCCGATGCCAAAGTCAGTGTATGAAACTCTTTGAGAATAGACAAAGTAAATTAACAGACAAAGGAAATCTCTCAGTGTATGTGTGTATGTACCTTGCCCTTAGCAATGTGGGGGCTTTATATATGTTGTTATAGCTTTTAGCCGTTGGGCAGTTATGGTGGTCTTAATGCTTCCCCTTAGTAATGTTTCGCGCCTTATAATGTGGCTTCAATATGCTCCAACGGTTCATACAGCTATTTCCGTAACTGCTCCATGTATTAATTGGCTGTATTGAATGGCTGTCTTACCTTCGTCAATGACGTGGGTATTGGTCTTGTTCGTCCAAGTATGTCTTTGTCTGTACTGTTTAGATCGTTTCAGCGAATGAGTTCGTCAGTCCTGTCAGATTATATTCGTTAAGTATGACCTATTGATTAAATAGATTATAAAACGGGTCATTTGTATTGACTTTTACATAACTTGTTAATTAAACGAGTTAAACGTGTTGGGTCGGGTTGACCTGTTTAATAAACAGGTCGTGTTCGGGTTGAGGATTCCTGACACGTTTAATAAACAGGTCAGGTTCGGGTCAACCCATATAGCCGAATACTGATGACTTGACACGACACGAACCCGACCTGTGAACATGAATTGCCACCCCTACCTCTAATCTTCTACAATTTTCCACATCAGCACAATATTTAAAATAAATAAATAAATAAAAACTTAATAAAACTTTTCTAAACCCAATGCTCTGCCTTTCCCTTTCATGATGCTCTGCCTTCTCTTCCCTACCTTCCTCTACCAGCTCCTCCTCTACTAGCTCCTCCTCGATCAAACCCACGACAAACCAACAGCAAAGCATTGCATCGCATAAAGACCCACAGATTCCTCAATCAAAACCCACCATAATCCCCATACCCACCATACCCATAAACCAACAGCCATCTTCTTCCTCAAAACAAAGGTCGATCTCCTTCCTCAAACCACCTATTTGCCACAAACCACCTGTGATGTTGGTGGCTTGATTATCCTAATCCATGAATGTTTTGGAGTGACACGCAAGACTTGAATTCTATTTCAAGTGCATCTATATTTCCTAATTGTAATAGAATAGGATTCATAGCAATTTTGGTGCAAAGCAATCACTACTAGCCGACTATCTCTATGTATAAATAGGACATAGGTGTTGCGGCAATTAGTGAAGAAAAGAGTGAAAATAGAGTGTATGGGTGTGAGAAAAAGAGGCTCTCCTTTGTTTGGTTCTTTGATATTTGTGGGTTGCAATTTGGAATAGTGAGAGAGGTTTGTTGCTGCTTGGTTCTGCAGTTTGGTGATTTGCTCTCTCTTGGTGCGTTGCAACTTTTGGATTTGATTTGCGGCTCTCTCTTTGGTTTGTGCACAATTTGTATTTGGTATTCGTATTTGGTATTTGTGAACTTTTGGTTCTTTGGTTTTGTATTTGTGAGAGAGAGCTATTTGGGTGTATTTGGGATTTGGGTTTGTGAGAGTGCCTCTACACCAATTTGTATTATCCCAAATTTGTTATAGTGAAATTTGTTCGTCGTCGCCTGTGGATGTAGGCTATTGCCGAACCACGTAATTCTCGGTGTTTTGTGTCTATATTCTTTTGGATTAATTTTCTTCGTTCCTATTGTTAGTTTGAACATCTTTCACAAGCCTAAAATATTTTCACAATCAATTTTGGTAATTTGAGCTTCCGCTATTTTACAACACCACCCACATCCAACTTCTACAACCCAGAAACGG
Organism: Quercus aquifolioides; assembly: GCA_019022515.1. Lineage (NCBI taxonomy): Eukaryota > Viridiplantae > Streptophyta > Magnoliopsida > Fagales > Fagaceae > Quercus > Quercus aquifolioides. The sequence continues at coordinate 27,452,284 of CM032328.1, read as the reverse complement.
CGCCCCATTTGCCATGGGTCTCATCTAGCCTATGACCACAGATTCCTCAATCAAAAGCCACCAATGGAGCTTACAGTCCCATACAAACCAAACCCACTTTTATTTTCTTCAGCTCCACTCACACACAACTCTCAAACTCTCATTCTTCTCGAGCTTCCTAAGAACCCCAAGTCCAAAAATTCCCACCACAGACCCAATTTTCGTGTTCTAGCTTCTGCAAACCCAAATGGGTCTGCTGGGTTTTCATGGCTGAGTCTGACTCGGTCAGTCCAGCGTGGCTCTATTGTAGGGAAAAGAAAAGAAAAATTAAAAAAATGGAAAAGATAGGAGAGCGATACAGAGTGACAGCTAGAAAGAAACTTCCTGGCAATGTATATGTAAATACCATTCCAACTGTATCCCAATAGTCTTAATAAAATATGTGCTATTTATTTATTTATAACTTCTAATCAAACAATAACTCTAACCCCAACGTGACTCTATTTAGTTTTTTGGCAAAAATGCAAAACTGACCCTCTAACTTTCAGTCTTTTTCATTTCAGTCCTCTAACTTTCAGTTTTGTCATTTTAGTCCTCTAACTTTCAATTGTTGTCAATTTGGTATTCCGTTAAATTCCAGTTATGTCCTGCCGTTAATTGAGCCAAAACGACGTCGTTTTGGCATTTTTTTTTATTTTTAAATTTCGAAATTAAAAGAAAATTAAAAAAAAAAACTGATTTAAAAAAAAAAAAACCATTTCAGAACCAACTCATCAGAAAATTCAACACAATCAACGCAACGCAGCTCTAAACTAAATACCATTTCATCAAAAATCAAATCCAAATTAACCAAAACCAAAGAGAGAAAGAGAGAGGATAGAGAATCGAACCTCGAAGTCATTAGAGAGGATAGAGAATCGAACCTCGAAGGAGAGGAGAACGACTTCGAGGTTCGATTCTCTATCCTCACATACGGCACACTGAAGCGAGGTTTTCCGAACCACGGCCTAATGCAATCCCTGATAGACCAGAACGACGCCGTTTTCCTGGGCACCACGTGACCCTACACTCCTACCCACTCGTGTGCAGACCCAACGGTATCCCATACCTGATCAACCTCACCAGGTCGGGTCACCGGGTCAAGGGCGAGCTCTACTCCGTGTCAACCCGCGGACTCGGCTGCTTAAACGAGCTGGAGGGCAGTGCCCTCGGCCACTACGAGCGGCTCCCCATTCAGACTCAGGCTGAGGCCGAGGCCGAGGCCGAGGCAGAGGCGGAGGCGTACTTCGCGCACCGTAGCTTTGGGGAGGAGCTGTGGGAGAAGAATGGGAGAGAGGGGTTGAGTGAGTACACAGAGAGAGAGGCGAGTGGGTTTGTGAGAAGAGAGGATAGGCCTAAGGATCGGAGTTTTGTTGATGAGGTGCGTTTCTTTTTGTCATCTTCTTCCTCTGCTCCAAAATGATGTGTTGGTTCTGAAATGGTTTTTTTCTTTTTCTTTTTTTAATATCAGTTTTTTTTTTAATTTTCTTTTAATTCCGAAATTTATTAATAAAAAAAAGAGCCAAAACGACGTCGTTTTGACTCAATTAACGGCAGAATATAACTGGAGTTTAACGGAGCACCAAATTGACAACAATTAAAAGTTAGAGGACTGAAATGACAAAACTGAAAGTTAAAGGACTGAAATGAAAAAGACTGAAAGTTAGAGGGCCAGTTTTGCATTTTTGCCTAGTTTTTTTTTTTTTTTTTCCTTTCTTGTATCTCCAACAGCAACTCTAACCCCCAATGTGATTCTATTTAGTATTTTTGTTTGTTTGTTTTTTTTTTTTTTTTTTATCTTTTATCTCAAAAAAAAAAAAAAAAAATTGTTTTTACAATTACTTGAATTTGGTGTGGCTTAATTTCTAGACATTTTCACTATTTAACAAAAAAAAAAAACCAACTTACAGAAAAAGAACTGCCGAAATTGTTGGAAATTTAGATGACATTTCATTTTTCATAGGCACATTTTCGGTCAAAAGGCACCTTTTGATATATCGAATATAAAGAGTTATGACATTTCAATAAGAATCTTTTGGTAGGCACCTTTTTATTCAATAAACACATTTTCATTCAATAGGCACATTTTCGGCCAATAGACACTTCTTCGGTTAACAGGCACATTTTCAGCCAATAGACACTTTTTGGCATATATATTACAACCTATCTTTTCACTATGTGGTTATGTAACAAAACTATTAGACACTGTGATTTGAGAATGCAAGTCTAGACTGCTAGGAACCATTCTAGCTACATTAGAATCTAATCTTCATAAAGGGTCACAACAAACGCTAACTCAAAGAAGTATTGATGTTTTTGTAAAGAAAACAAAACATATTATAGCCAAACTCCAATATTTCATATTCCACAGATGTATTGTTCTAAGAATAAAAAGAAAATTATACTGAATACATATTATGAGAGCTTGATGCATCATTTTCCATATTTCACTAAGAAATCTACTTTCCTAGAAACAATCTGTGACGGATGATCTTGATTTCCCGAGGACTAGTCTGGGACAGGACAATTCAAACAACTTTTTGTAGCCTTCCATGAATATTAATCCAAAAGGTTGTGCATCAATCTGAGCCACAAGTAAGCAATTAAAACACAGAACCTGCATGCTTAATCAAGTAAATAAACATAATACAAGCCTTAAAAAAAATTAAATCTTTAGGAGTGGAATACCCCAACAACGTAGACATGAGAATAATAGCTTTCATCAAAGAAAAAGATTCACCTAAACAAACAATAGAGAAAAATGTGATGATTACACTTTCTTCCAGATAAACTCACCAGATGGAAAAATAAAAGAATTTGCACATGAAGCAGTCTCTAACAATTTTTTTTATTATTATTTAGAAAAGGCCTCTAACAATTTAGGTAGCAACAGACCACAATGCAACAAGCTAAATAAGGAATATAGCAACACAAGGAGAACCTGCTACTCATCCTTGGCTTCAAAGCATTTATGATGCAGAGCTCCAACAATCATCTTCAAACCAGGCCAGCAATCAAACCATTGTCTTACATGGACTTAGGCAAACAAGTTTTTAGTAACTAGTACTGTCAATTTGTTAGTTTTTGTTTTCCGTGGAATTTCAAGAAGAATAGATGTTCAACATACTTCTTTGTCCTTTTTTTCCCTTTTCTTTTGGGATCAAGGTTTACAAAAGTACACAATTAGTTTGATAAGTAGCTGAATGACTCAAGGACAAGAAAAGAATACTAGTAAAATTGTTGTGAAGACAAAATTCTAATATGAAGAAGGGCCCAGACTAAGAGTTTATAGACACTACCTACATTGTAGCACTTTTTCATTTTTTCTTTGCATTTTATGAATAAAAGATGAGTAACATTACTTCATAGCCTATTTTCATATAGGATCGAGGTATAAAAGCAGCTGGATGACTCGAGAACAAGAAAAAAAGAAAAGCATACGTAAAGTTTGGCTAAGTTTATTTGCTTAAATGTGAGAAAAAATGTAATTTAAGCAAATAAGTTATATTTTCTTAATAAGTCAACTTATTTGCTTAAAGTTACTTTTTGTGTGAAAGCAAATAAGCTAGCCAAACACACATTGGATCGAATAAACCCATACAAAGCATTTTGCATTACTCATCCCTAGCTAAACATCACAATAAATAAGTAACTAGCAAAGCACAAAGCAAACTTATGGTAGGTTCCCCATCCCTTGCTTCATAAACAGAATTCAACCATCAAATTGTTCATAAAGTTAACTATATCCCAGCAAAAGCTCTCTCTTCGGAGAATTGGCCTATGATGCTGATTAAATCTATCTCACTTTGTTTTGATAGGTAAATACAAATCACGTATCCATTTAGGATTAAACCCACATCTTCATCATGTATCCCTTGTTTAAGGGAGGCAGGAAATTCTATATGGCCCACAAACCAATGACCATGTTGATTGTTAATTTTAACAGACATATAAATCACAATCAGGGAGTGATTTAACATTTTTCTTTTTCTCCTAAGATATTGACTAAGTTGGGGTTCGAGTGATTGCCTAGCATTATTGGTGTCCTTTATGGTACCCAAAATCAAGGATTCAAACCCTACTTATCTCTCCACTATTTACCTAAAAAAAAAAGATAACAATTTTTTTTTTTTAATTATTCATTAGTTAAGAATGGAGAATTTAAATTCTGAATGTCTTAGTTGGAAACACGAGGTACTGGTTGAGCTACAAACTTCTAGGCATAACAACAATGTTCTGAACATATAGAATATGGGTATTCCAAAGCCTGATAATGTTGCTGACTACCTATATCATCCACCTAAATCTTGTGTTCTGCATGTAATTCGTTCCTCAAAAAGTCTCAATTGAGAGCTCATGATCTTAAAGTTCCCAAATCATGAAAAAAAAAAGGGGGGAGGGGGGGAGGTGATGAAAGATTCAATAATAGAGAACTAAGCTTCTGTAAAGATCATAGAGAGAACAAGTGTATATGAAAAATCACAAGGAAGAGAAAGTCTGAGAAAATGAGAGAAAGTGCAAGAAAGTTAAGGAACGAGAGAGAGAGAGAGAGAGAAGAATGTAGAAACTTCTATTCAATTCCAAAGAATTCTTGCATACATTACATTAATGCCCACAGAGTGGTTTATATACAACAAGATTAAGCTAAGCCATTAAGTTAAGCTCCTGATATTTGGGGAGTTAGTTACACTGCACTAGCTGAATTAGTTACGCTGCTCTAACTGAGTTTCGCGCCTAGACTGAATTGCCAATTGACACAGATTAGAGTGATGCGCACCATTTCATTAAAGCACCTGAGAGAGTCAACACATAAGTGAAAATGGTGCATTTGATTACCCAATATTATGTAAAATGAAATGGTGCATTTTCTTCACATATAATCTTCTTCTTCTTCACAGGCCTGGAACTGGAACTATGTAAACATGTTTTGTGTGAGGATCAAGACAAAGATAGCCTTTAGAGTGAGTAGGATATCCAATGAAGATACATTCCCTAGTCCTAGGTTCAAGCTTGTGATCAGTGTAAGGTCTAAGATTGGGATAACAAGCACAACCAAAGACTTTAAATTGAGATAGGTCAGGTGAGGTGGAGTAAAGGGTAGACCAAGGAGATTGCCAATCAAGAACAGAGGTGGGAAGCACATTAATCAAAGAAATAGCAATCTGCACTGCAAAAGTCCGAAAGGAGTATGATAAAGAAGCCTAAGATAAAAGAGTAATGGCAGTCTCTATGATATGCCTGTGTTTCCTCTCTACAACCCCATTTTGTTGAGGTGTATAAGGATAGGATATATGATGAGCAATACCATGGTTGGACAGATAAGCTTCAAACTCATTAGAAGTAAATTCTCCTCCTCCATCAGACCTAAAGGTCTTGATTTTCAAGGAGAATTGATTGGCAACCATAGCATTGAAATGAACAAATTTAGTAAAAGCTTCAGATTTGGATTTAAGCATATAAAGCCAACTAAACCTAGAGTAATGATCAACAAATAAAATGTAACACTTATAACCATTGACAGAAACAACAGGTGCAAGACCCCACAAGTCAGAATGCACAAGTTCAAAGAGAGAAGAAGCTTTAAAATCAGAATGTGGAAATGAAAGATTGTGCATTTTACCAAACAAGCAGTGAGTACAAGTGTAATCCTCAACATTATTATTCTGTACAGATCTGACATTAGGAAATAAGCAATGGAGAGCTTGATCATTAGGATGACCAAGTCTCTTATGCCAAAGAGTCTTATTAAAAACAAATGATCTAGAAGTGGTATTACATGCCTTAGGTGACAAGAAAAGTTGAGAAGCGTGATGAGGATAGATGGGGTAAACACCATCTTCACTCCTACCCTGGTAGAGAATTTTCCCCGTGTCCAGGGCCTGGATTGAAAGAATATTTTTATTAAAATAGCACCAGCAGTTATTGTCATGACATAGTTTTTGAACAGATGCAAGATTAGAGGCAATGGATGGAACTCTAAGTACATTATGAAGCTGAAGACCAGAAGAAGAAGAGGGAATAAGGGCTGTACCTATATGTGTAATAGGTAATGTCTGACCATTACCAACAGTAATATGATCCTAAGTGGTGTATGGCTTTGGGAAGCTAAACTGGTTGAGACTAGCAGTCACATGATCAGTGGCTGCACTGTCAGCAAGCTAAGGTTGATCTTGAGTGAAGCAGGCATTTGAGGCAGTAGTCATTGCTGCAAGCTTTGTAGGTGGATGCTTGCCTTGATAGGCATAATCCATCCTATGATAGCAGTCCACAGCCAAATGACCAAGTTTTCCACAAATTTGACAAATAGGCCTATCTGATTTTGCACCACCAGAACTGGATTGACCTTGTTGGAAATGATTGAATGGACTGAATTGTTGAGATTGACCATTTGATCCTCTACCACCTCTGCCTCCTCTATTATTGAAGTTTCCCCTGCCTCTTCCTCTATTCAGATTTTGATTATAGCCATTGCCATTAGATTTCTGATTAGTCAATGCGGCTAAGGCAAAGATTAAGTCTTTAACATCTAATCCTTCATTGAGAGAGTCTTCTTCTGCATTTAGCATAGTAGAAAGTTCATCAAACCCAAGCTGAGTGCTTCTAGTTCTAATTGCAGATCGGAATGCATTATACTTTTTAGGAAGTCCCTTAATTGCAATGTGGAGTAATTCTTCATCATCAACAATTACTCCAACAGCAAGCAATTTATCCCTAACAACTTTGATTTTCTGAAGATAAACATCAACAGTTTCCTTTCCTCAAATTATGAAGCTCACTCTTAAGATTCATGATGTGAGACCTTGACATTGAGGAAAACCTATTTTCAAGCACCTTCCATACTTCAACAGCAGAAGCACACCCAACAGTGAGTGCTAGTACAGATGGAGACAAAGTTGAACTTATAAAGGTAAGCAAAGCTTTTTCCTTTGATTTCCAGATCAAGAAATCTGGATTCACAATAGTAGTATATGATCCAGACAAATCCTTAAGAAATTTCTCAAGAATTAGTTGAGGTTCTTCAAGCAATTCATACAAAGAATAAGTTTCAAGAACCATGGTAATCTGATGCTTCCAAACTATATAATTGGCATTATCTAACTTCACTGTCATCATATTTGACATATTAGACAGAAGTAAGAGAGGCTGATTTACCAGATTCATTGGTGTACTAGATGACATTGAAGAAGTAGATGAGGACGAAGCCATTGTTGAAGATTGATTCGCAGCAGTAGTTGCGTGCTCTGATACCATGATGAAAGATTCAATAACAAAGAACTAAGCTTTTGTAAAGATCACAGAGAGAACAAGTGTATATGAACAATCACAAGGAAGAGAGAGTCTGAGAAAATGAGAGAAAGTGCAAGAAAGTTAAGGAATGAGAGAGAAAGAGAGAAGAACATAGAAACTTATATTCAATTCCAAAGAATTCTTGCATACATTACATTAATGCCCACAGAGTAGTTTATATACAACAAGATTAAGCTAAGCCATTAAGTTAAGCTCCTGATATTTAGGGAGTTAGTTACACTGCACTAGCTGAATTAGTTACGCTGCTTTAACTGAGTTTTCGCGCCAAGACTGAACTGCCAATTGACGCAGATTAAAGTGATGCGCACCGTTTCATTAAAGCACCTGAAGGCTGAGAGAGTCAACACATAAGTGAAAATGGTGCATTTGATTTACCCAATATTATGTAAAATGAAACGGTGCGTTTTCTTCATAAGCCTGGAACTGGAACTGCATTCAACAGGAGGGATGTTTGTTAACAATTTAACTGTTTCAAATGAAGGGTGTTACAAGTTACAAGTTTGCACATGGGTCCATTACATAGGAAGATGAAAATTCATTTTCAATGTGTTTATACAGTGACTTGAAAGTAGTGGGCCTTTCTTATACATTTCTCTTTGCAACAGAAACACAGAATTTAGTGAACTTGTTTTCAAAATGCAAATAAGCAGATTGTAAGGGGGTTGGGCCTGGATTGGGGTATTGGGCAAGCTCCTGCCGCACTAGGCCCGGGTTGTTTCTGGGTGAGGAGTTGGGACTGGCCCAATTGGAGCACACCTTGGCCCGGCTTGAGCACAATCTTTGCCGCGTCTGCCAAAGTCCATTTAAGAGCTCACAGCAGGCAGAGTTATTGTTAACAAGTTATGGCAGGCAGACATAATATTGAAAACGCAAAGGAAATACAATCACAGAACAACTTAACAAGCCTGACTTTTAAAGAATAATACTTAAGCGAAGAATTAGAACGTGATTATATATTAAAAAAAAAACGAGTCTACCACACTAAGTATTGCCGCAGGATTCCGACCACGGAAGGGAAAACGACTCCCTCAACGCAAGTAACTTCACTTGGTGAAATTAATTGCTTTGAGAGGACAGCCCCAAATGGTATATGCCCAGGTATAGATTTTGTATTGCCTTTTGAGGACAAGGCTATTGAGGGAGAGAGGGAGTTAACCCATTTAGGTGCATGCCTGCCATAAACACTCTGTTTTTCTCTCTTAGTATTCTTTTCTCTCTGTTTTCTTTCTTCCGATTCTTTTCTCTCTGTTTTTTCAATGACTTCCTTTTTTTTCCGCCCCCCTTGTGCACACAGCCACGGGTCCCTTATATAGGACCCGTCGTGGCCGATTTTACTGTTCTAGCCTTCCTATGGCCCTATTCTGCTATCGTAGCCTTTTGCCATCCACTTACCGAGTCAAATGGTTCTGATCCACCATTGACCCGTGGCTTTCAGACAACGAAGGTTCCTTCTCTACTTCGTCCAGTGTGTCCTCTCTCTCTCTCGGTCTCTCATGGCATGCACCCAGCGGTTCTTACCCACCCTTGCCTCTTTTGGGTGGCATGTCATCCCAGCAGGACTATGCCCACCGAAAGAGTCTGGGCAAGAAACGCAAAATGGGTTCCCGCTCCTCTCCCCACCGCCAGACCATGCCCTCACCCATGACGTCACCCTTTCCCATAGTGGCTGGGTATAGGCTGGTGATGCCTGGGTCGTTCGCATGCGTTACCTTATTGATGTTTCATTCGTTTGCCGAGGTCTGAAAATGGGTGCGCATATCCTGCCGTGCGCTTTTTGGCATTTTCTGATGTGGATTGTTTTCCCGGCAGGCCAACGCCCATGTGTTGTCCCTTTCTTTGGAGGGTTGAGCTCTGTAGTGGGCTTCCCTTTAGTTTGGGTGTTTCGCTTCGTGGCTTTGCGCCTCCTGCCATGCCAAGTTGCTATTCCTGCTGCTCATTTTTAATCCTGCCGAGCCCCTTTGGGCCTGCCATGTGCTTTCCATCTCCGTAACCCAGTATACTTACTGGGTTCCTCCTCTTATTTTTTGTGAGATCCAATGTCCCTTTTTCTTGTAGGCATCCCTGGCCCATTTTGGTTTTGTTTCACACATGGATTTTTTGCTAACTCACTTTGGGCTTCCTTGGCCCAATTTTCTCTATAAACTTTATCCTTTGGGCTCATGGGTTCTCCATTTGCCTGTTACTCTCTTTTTTTCTTATTGCAGTGGGCCTGCTGTGGCCCATTCTTTCTTTTCCCTCATCCTTTCCATGGATTTGTTTCTTTTCTCTTTCCGGGCCTATTCAAGCCCATTTGCTTCTTCTGGACCCATCTCATGGACCCTTGAACCATTCATATGCCTTCTTTTCCTTTTTTGCTGTTTCTTTCAGTTCGCCCGCAACTCTGGGCCTTGGGCCTGTTGGGCTTCATAAAAAATGAGCCTCAACACAAATTTCTATTTTTCATTCACAAGGATGAATATAGAGAAAGGAATTTGAACGTGGCTAACCTTAATGCCTTGTGCTCCCAATGTCAAATGTCATGATAAAACACATCATCTTTGTGAGATGAGATACTATTGTCTATTGCTCCCAAAGTACCTAATAACTTTGATCAATAGTGTATTTGTCTGCAGGGAGGAGAGGAAAGGGAATGGGGTGTTTTCTAAAAATTTTAAATAATCTTGTTTTAATGGGAGATAGGGAGGGGGGGGGGGGTTCCATGGAAGGAAACCTTATTTTTTATTTCCCTAATTTGGAGTATTTAAAACTATTAAATTGCTTTTCACATTACACATGAAAAGGAAAATCTATCATTTTTCTTATAAAACAATAAGGTCATGGAAATAATATAATTTTACTTTTCACAATTAGTGATTATATTTTGTTACCAAATAAAATATGGGGGTTTTCTAAAAATAAAATAAAATAAAATGTGGTTTATATTAACAGGTGCTCTTAAAGCAATTGTTAATAAATCATTTTTAAAAAGTTTAAATACCACTTTTTATGAAAAATATAAAAAACTGTCAAAAAAATTATTTGCTTTTTTCTTTCCTGATAAAAAAATTTCTACAAATATATCATAAATCAATGTTCTTAGGATATCCGTTAATTTTTCCCTTAAAATATTTTAGATACGGACTCATTTTACTATAATTTGGCACAAAATTTGGAAACTTATTATAGATCACATGCTTAGAAAACCCATGACAGACGCTAATTTAAGGTGCAATTTTAGTTTATTATGAGAGCAACTCAAATCTAGAGCTTATAATATGAATACAAAAAAATGGAACAAATGATTTGTGAGTGGTGGGTCAATTACATGATTGTACAGCAATGAATACCTCATATTCCAGTAATGTTAAAAGTACTGGTGTAAATTATTATATATGGGGGTTGTTTCTTGTTTGATCAAAGATAAGGCAATGAATTTTCAATCGGTCTCAACATTTAATTTGAAGTGATGATAATTACACACTGTGTAAGTGGCACAAAGCTGAAATCATGTTTTGAAAACACGATTTTAGTTGGAGTATGTACAAGTACAACGGTATGTGACTTAGCATGTGAAACAATAATTAGCATTAGCATTTAGTTATTGCCATTTACTTAGCATCATGCCATCATCTAGTTGAACAAGTTCACAAAATCTATTACCTATATAAAAAGGGCAAGGATCTCTATTTATGTACAGTGTCTTTGGTTTGATCAATTTGGCGAGGCAAAAACTCACCATTTCATGCTAGTTTTGTAATTTGTTTGAGCCAGCCCTTTTTTTCCCTTCTCTTTCTTTCTTCCATTTAGTACACCAATTTGGTTTAATCTCATTTTATGTTTTCTATTGTTTAATACATAAAGTCATGTTTATTACACACACTCTTTCATACAAACTTACACGTTGAAATCATGTCTTCAAGTCACGGTCTTTCAGTGCATTTTGTGCGTGTGTATAAATTTGTGTGAAAGAGTGTGTGTAATAGTATTTATCCTAATATTTATATATGCTAACACAGTGTTGTTATACTAATACAATAAATAAAAGGTACCCTAAATTTTCCAAAAATGCCCCCTCCCCCCTCTATTTAATGTTAAAATTTTAAAATATTGAGTAAATTTTAGGTGATGGCCCCCTTTCATTAAAAAAAAAGTATAAATGCTTTTTAATTTATTGTTATCTCTTTTATTTTTCCTTTTAATATTGACTTTTTTGTCATATATAAGTCATTAATTTTATGAGCATTTAAAGTATAAGTTAATAAAAATAAGTGGATTCCAATTAGCTCAACTGGTAAAGTCTCTGATGGTTGTATAAGAGATCTGGAGTTCAATCCTCGCTTACACCACCAAAAATTGATTGGTGTCTTGGTTTGATGATAAAGAGCTATCATTAGGAGCAGACGCCATAAGTTGAAACTCTCTAAAAAAAAAAGTTAATAAAAAGGGCAAATTGCAAATTACACCTCTGAAGTTTAGGGGTGATTGGATTTTACACCTTGAAATTTCAAAATTTGGATTTTACTCCCTAAAATTTGGTGATATTTGGATTTTACACCCCGATGTTTCATAATTTGAATTTTACTCCCTATATTTTCTGAGTGTTTGGATTTTATTCCCTAAAGTTTTGGGGTGTTTAGATTTCACACTCTAAAGTTTCAGAATTTGGGGGTGTAAAATCCAAACAACCCTTAACTTTAGGGGGTAAAATCTAAGTTTTGAAATATTAGAGTGTAAAATCCAAAAACCCCAAACTTTAGAAGATAAAATCTAAATTCTAAAATTTCAAGGTATAAAATTCAATCACCCCCAAACTTTAGGGGTGTAATTTGCAATTTACCCTAGTAAAAATATATAAGTAAATCTCTTTAGGCTTTATCAAAAGATTTTTGTTGTTTTCTAAAAATAAAGTCATACAATTTATATAGAGAATTAAAACTACTAGAATATAATGATACATTTGATTTGGCCCCCTTAGAAAATTTTCTAACTCCACAACTGCTTGGACATCTATGTTGGCTTGTGTTGTTCGATAAGCTATAAAAAGCTGACTGGGGGAGAGGGGCAGCCAGAATTCTTTTTTCCTACCAATATGTAATTTTCCGGAATTATAAGGTGAATAATTAAAATTTTAAAATACAACAAACGTTATAGCATATTTTTGCGAACATAAATGTATGGGTTGGAACTTGGCATTCAAATTATGGATCTTGCAGGATTTTTGCATTTTTAGTGCAGTAATTAACTAATAACTAAACAAAATTGCGTGATTTTAAATAGATTGGTCTCTTTCTATTTTTTGTCCAATGATAGAGTAAGCATTAACATCAATCCAGTGAAATAATGTTTCAATAAGGTAATAGCTAGTCTTCTAATACAAGCATGCATCAAACTCAATAATTTACGGTTCAAAGTTAACGTGTGAACAATACCTCTCTCTCTCTCTCTCTCTCTCTCTCTCTCTCTCTATATATATATATATATATATATATATCAACAAACTAACTTTGATTATTGTTAATGCTTTCTCATATGAATCTCTCAGATACTATTCATCAGCAAACTAAATTTAATTACTTTCTCCACACAAAAAAAAAAAAAAAAAAAAAAAAAACTAAATTTAATTATTGCTAATGCTTTCTCATCTAAATCTCTCTCTCTCAAACACACACATTCAATTCCCAAAGTTGATGAGGTCGCCACCGCTGCTTCTTTGAGATTGTACTGAGCTCTGACTAGTCCATCTAAGTCACGATCTGGTTCGCAATGGGTGGGGGTAGAACCTTATTCATAATATATATGCCAAAATAGAGGGCATGTTGAAAAGAAAGACGTAAAGGTAGGCTTAACATATTTATATTCATAGTCCGAACAATTCAAAATTAATCAGAAGTCTTAAAAGGTATATTCATAAATTTTCTTTCTTGGAAGAAATTTTTTAATGCTAAGAGTTTTGTAAATCAATAATATTGCTTGTTCTCTTTTTCGAACAAAACCAAGATTTAAATCATTCATTCCTAGTATTATAGCTATTGAATTATAATAAAAAAAATAGCAAAAAAAAAAAAAAAGAAGAAAGAAAGAAATGTTCCAATTTGGAAAACCAAGAATAACAACTAAATAGGGCAAATCAATACAACCAGCGCCAAAAAAAAAAAAAAAAAAAACGGGTGTGTTACCAATTTTCCATAAAAGTAAAAAGTTCACTCAAATTTGATCTTATTAATTGAAGAGTAATGCTACAGACACAAATTATTTTATAACATTTTTACAAATTGCTGATGTGGCAAATTCTTACTAGTTCTAGTATAGTTCCATCAGTTTGTAAAAATGTTGTAAAATTTGCCACATCAGCAATTTGTAAAAATATTGTAAAATAGTTTGTGTCTATAACATTATTCTTAATTAAATAGAAAGCATCCAATATACATAGAAATTTTAATGAGCACCCATTGCCCATGACCCAATAGGTAGTCCAACTACTCACACTTTTTCTCTTTTAATGCTAGGCGAGGAAGGCGTGAATGCTACAATTACTCGGAAAATTACAAAAAAAAAAAAAAAAAAAAAAAAAGGTTTCAATCAATTAAGATTCTGTTTTCAAAATACAGTTATGTTTTACAAAAGCATAAATGGTAAAAATATTGAATAAATCCTTATTTTCCTATAATAAAATAACAAAAAGTCACACACTGCGTAAACCTTATCTACAAAAATAAAAAATCAATAATCATTTATAAAATAATATATATATATATATATATATCTCAATTATTAAATAGCATACATTACAAAGAGTTACACAGAGTAATCATATCCTGTAATTTTTAGAAAAGTTACATATAACCTTATAACGCGTAGTAGAATCAATCACAAAAATTACTAAGAAGATACAGTGAAACTTCTTAACTTACGCTATATAAACAAAGAAAATTGTCACACATAGTACAATTCACCATAAGCTCTTAGCATTGGCTCTCTCTCTGGAACCCTTTTATAGTTTTATCATCCCAAGCTCTATTTGTATTTTCATTAAAAAAACCTTATTTGTTCTTCTTGGACTACGAGTACACAGTAACAAACGGAGGTTTCGAAAGCCTATTAGGTTTCATTGTTATGTCTACTTTGAGGTTTCGAAAGCCTAGCGAGATAGGTCACGGAGGACAAGAAGACTTGTGGTCAGTCTCCAAGACACACAAACGGAGATGGAGGATTGCTTTCACGGCCATATCTTTCACCAGGCTCCTTTTTTCTTTGTCCAAGAAAGTCCTTGACAAGGATGGCTCTCTCTTGCGCACCCTTTCCTACGTTGCCATTGACGTGCAGCGTATCAACGAGGACTCCCCACGTGACGACAAACCCGTTTCTTTGCTTACTGTTGATCCAAAGAAGCTTCGCGATACGGTAAGGGACAAAAACTTTGAGTCTTTGAGTGAGTTTGGAGGGGTTAAAGAACTTGCTTTAAATCTTGAAACTGATGTAAAAAACGGTATCAATGGCTGTGAGGCTGATCTTATTCATAGACAGAGTGTTTTTGGTGCCAACAAATACCAAAAACCACCACCAAAAATGTTTCTAAGATTTGTGTTTGATGCATTTAAAGATACGACTATTTTAATATTATTGGCATGTGCTGTACTCTCTCTTGGCTTTGGTATCAAGCAACATGGTTGGGAAGATGGGTGGTATGATGGTGGGAGTATTATTCTTGCTGTCTTTTTGGTGGTTGCTGTGTCTGCAGTGATTGACTTTAAACAATCAAAGCAATTTCAGAAGCTTTCAACAAAGAGTAGTGATATAAGAGTGGAAGTTGTGAGAGATGGGAGGCGCCAACCTATATCGATATTTGATGTTGTTGTGGGTGATATTGTGCGCTTAAAGATTGGTGATCAAGTTCCCTCTGATGGGTTATTCTTGGAAGGGCATTCTTTGAAGGTGGATGAGTCTAGCATGACTGGTGAAAGTGACCACATCGAGATCAATCAAGGGAATCCCTTTATGTTATCAGGCACAAAGGTCACAGATGGCTATGGTTTCATGCTCGTCACTTCTGTGGGCATGAACACTGCATGGGGTGAGATGATGAGTTCTATAAATCGTGACTTGAATGAGGAGACGCCATTGCAAGCACACCTCAACAAGCTAACTTCTTATATAGGGAAGATTGGTCTGTTGGTGGCTGCACTTGTTCTTCTTGTTATGTTGATTCGATACTTCACAGGGAACACTAGAGATGACAAAGGAAACAAGGAATTCATTGGCAGCAAGACAAAGTTTAATGATGTGATGAATGTAGTAGTGAGTATTGTCTCTGCTGCTGTTACTATCATTGTGGTGGCTATTCCAGAAGGCTTACCTCTGGCTGTTACTCTAACTCTGGCTTATTCAATGAAATGCATGATGGCTGATAATGCTATGGTCAGAAAACTTTCTTCTTGCGAGACAATGGGCTCGGCTACAATAATCTGCACAGACAAAACAGGCACTCTTACACTAAATGAAATGAAAGTTTCAGAGTTTTGGCTTGGAAAGGAAGCAGTGAAAGATGACACTTCCTTGGGTTTGGCAAGTAATATTCTCAAACTGCTACAACAAGCAGTTAGCTTAAACACAATTGGTACAGTTTACAAACCACATTCTACATCAGTTCCTGAAATTTCTGGTAGTCCAACTGAGAAAGCAATTCTTTCTTGGGCTGTGTAATTTGGATACAAGTATTGAAGCAGTAAAGCAGAATTATAACATAATCCAGGTAGAGGCCTTCAATTCAGAGAAAAAGAGAAGTGGGGTTTTGGTGAAGAGGAACAATGAGAAGACCATTCATACTCATTGGAAGGGAGCTGCTGAAATGACACTAGCCATGTGTTCTACTTATTATGATAGAGAAGGCGTGCTGAAAGTAATGGATGAGGAAGAAAGGTTGCAACTTGAGACTATTATTAAGAATATGGCACAAAAAAGCCTGAGATGCATTGCATTTGCCTACAAAGAAGTTGAAGAAGAAAGTGGACAAGTACTTGAGAAGCTTGAAGAAAATGGGTTGACGTTATTAGGGTTACTTGGCTTGAAGGATCCATGTCGGCCAGGAGTCAGTGCAGCTGTGGAGTCTTGTAGGGCTGCTGGAGTGAATATCAAAATGATCACTGGTGACAATGTGCATACAGCAAGGGCTATTGCCCTTGAATGCAAGATTCTCAATCCTTATGAGGATTTGGATGATGAAGCTGTAGTTGAAGGGGTGGAATTTAGAAATTACTCACCTGAAGAGAGAATGGAAAAAGTTGACAAAATCCTTGTAATGGCCAGGTCATCTCCTTTTGACAAGCTTCTTATGGTACAATGCTTGAAGCATAAAGGTCATGTGGTTGCAGTCACAGGTGATGGAACTAATGATGCACCTGCACTAAAGGAAGCAAACATTGGGCTTTCAATGGGGATCCAGGGAACTGAAGTGGCAAAAGAGAGCTCAGATATAGTCATCTTGGATGACAATTTTACCTCTGTGGTGACAGTATTGAGGTGGGGAAGGTGTGTATACACTAATATTCAAAAATTTCTTCAGTTTCAGCTCACAGTGAATGTTGCTGCCCTTGTTATCAACTTTGTTGCAGCTGTTTCTTCTGGTAAGGTCCCTTTGACTGCAATCCAACTATTATGGGTGAATTTGATAATGGATACATTGGGAGCTTTAGCCTTGGCTACTGAGAAACCCACTAATGACCTTATGGCAAAGTCGCTTGTTGGTCGATTGGAGCCACTTATAACCAGAATCATGTGGAGGAATCTCATAGCACAGGCTGTGTATCAAGTAACCATCTTATTGATTTTACAATTTAAGGGAAAATCCATCTTTGGTGTAAAGGAGAGCATTAAGAGCACCCTCATTTTCAATACTTTTGTCCTCTGCCAAGTATTCAACGAATTTAATGCAAGGAAACTGGAGAAGAAGAATATATTCAAAGGGATACTTACGAACAAGCTGTTTATGGCAATTGTTGGGATCACCATAGTTCTTCAGCTGGTGATGGTAGAGTTTCTGAAGAGGTTTGCCAATACTGAAAGACTGGATTGGGGGCAATGGGGTGTTTGCATTGGACTTGCAACTTTGTCATGGCCAATTGGTTGGCTTGTAAAGTGCATCCCAGTTTCAGGCAAGCAGTTGGGAAACCAAAGAGCTTCTATATCCTGAAAGACCAGCCAATATCAGCCCTTAACCTAATGACAGGAATGTTTTAAGTACTTAGCTTTCATTTGTTTCTCAAATCAAGTTTATGTAAATATTCAATTTGATTTCTAGCTGTTTGCCTCATCATGTCATGAATGGAATTTTCTTGAATAGAAGATGAAAGATATTCATTCAATATGTCTATGGAGATTTGCTATTATTTTCAATTTAGAATTCATACTGCTCTCAAGTTGATATATAAAGTAACTGCTTAAGATGCAACCAGTAAACTACCTTGCGGATGAAGATTGACAAAAGTCATTTTCCAAGGTTGCGATATATATCATATAAGTAAATAACTAGTTCTCTTTTTGCACTAACAGAATTCTGTATAAGGTTTCTCAAACTAGGGTACACTTTGAGGCAACCTATTTTCCCATATAAAAGTAATTAATAAACAGCTCCAGTATGTGGCCAACTAGGTAGGTATACAGGAGAGGGGGGAAATAAGGAAAAGATTCCAGAAGAATGTATTCACACAGGTCATTTCTAAGAGTTACAGTTGAAGAAAGAAAGAAATTTTAGCAGTAACAAAGGTCATTGAATCAAAAAAATAAAAATAAAAATGCAAGTGCTCGTGCTCGTGCGCACACACGCACATATATATAAGAGAACATTTGTAATAATATGGACCCAATGCCTTGCATGAAATTATGGGCACTTTAACCTCATGATAGGTTTACTCTTTGACATGTTTTAAGTAAACCTACATAATAAAGAACAAGTACTGGGTTTGCTTATTGAGGCATGGTAAAAGAAATTTTAAGTCAATTTATTGTATTTATGCATTATGTGTATACAAAAGCATTTGCAAAGTTTCATAAGTATAGCATTGCAAGCCAATAGAAAAGAGTCTCCCTAGATTTGGCAAAAGCAAAAGAGCTCCTAAATGGGGGCTTAACTGGATTTAAAATTTTAAATCGGTGCAATAGCCAATAACAAGGGCTATTGCACTGTGGAATAGCACTTAAATGTGAGAGAGAAAAGCTAAAAAGTTAAAAGATTAAAAAAACTTGTGATCGAAGTATTGAGATTAAAAGTGAACTTTTTATATGTATGTTTGTGTAAAAATATACGACTTGAAATTAGATTGTATAAGTTTGTAAATAAGTTCATATGACATCAAAGTATTATTTGTAGTTTATTTGATTATAAAAACGGTGCATTTGTAGGAATAAATCATAAGTTTGTGAAGGAATAAAAAGAATTTAGTCATTGTTTTACTATATATGGAAAAAAAAAATTAATCAAGTAACTCATAAACAACCTTCAACTTGTTCAACAAGAAAATGAATCAAGGTTGAACATGTAATATTGTTTGGTGACAAACTCAAGCTTGACTTGTGTTCAAAATAAAATAAAATTAACAAGTCTGAATTTTTAATTTTGACTTGGCGCAACTTGTTTACAGCCATACTACTGAGCCCACTCTGGCCTCATGGACCCCTGTGGTAGTGTGTGCGTGTCAGTGTGTGTATATGTACTTTTAAATTTTTATTTTGTTATTTTTTTGGTCTATGGCTGAAATTCAAAAATAGGAAAACTAAGACAAAATACACTTGCAATTTTACCCAAGGCATTCATCCAATCATACAACAATCATAACAAAAACTGCCTAATATGAAATAGGACCTCAACACCATCAAAAGTGGTTACTCACCTTGTGTATTCCAATATTTAGTCCTTTTTAACTTTTAATAGATTATTTTATTGACAATAATCAGTCAGACTAAAGATTGAAGCTCCACATAGATGTGACCTATGATATGGCCTAAAGATTCTCTGATTACTTGTCTAGAGATTTGGAAGGGCCTTTTTTTTTTTTAAAGTCTTTTTAACCTTTGAATTATTTTATGGTTATAATAGGAAAGTGGCTTCCTCATCAAAATTCCAGATTCTGGGAAAACCTTCAAACATACTGAATTAGCTTTTGGGAAAGGAACAATGATGCCATACTCTTTTGCTTGGTTGTGTCAGCAATTTCCCTTTATCATGTGTGTTTATTATGTACGTTGTATATGTTTAAAAATAAAATAAATATGTCAACATATGTCAATATATATTTGAAATTATGGGAAAAAAAAATAACATATACATACCATGCAATGCCTATTTCCTACAAAAGCAATGCCAAGCCCGATAAAAATCTGCAATTCAATGGGTTTTTGAACCTCCAAGAACAACAAAAACAACAAGGATAATAATACGGTTTCAAGTGCCAGTACTAAAAAGGAACAGAATTCAAAACCTGGAAATCTACATATGGCTATATCTTATATGACAAATTTAAAGAACCAATCTTCACCTTATTTTACCTTATGCTTTACACAAAGGATCAAATGACAACTATGTGGAGCTTCAAAAGGGAGGCTGAATGAACTCTGTGAGGAAAAAGAGCAGATTCATGATTACCTTGAAGAACATCATGTCTAATATGAATTTAGATGATGAAGCAGAAATGAGCATATTAAATTCAGAAATTGCTTGCCTGAAGAGCAGAGCAAAAAGATTAATTCCTTGCCTTGACTTTTGTACTTGATATTAGAGAAAAGAAAAAGATGACTTCTATTCTTCCTTTTTGGCAAGCTTCTTCAGCAAGCTCAATTTATTTGCTGACTTCTCCGCAGCTTGTCCAACAAGCTTATTTAATGAGATAAGCAAAAGAATGGGCTGGACCCACGTGGTGCAATGCACCCGACAAAATTAAGGATTTAGGCTGCGTTTGGCTTAGAATTAAAAATTAAAATTATTTCATTATTTAGCTTATTTTTTATATTATTTATGGACCTTATTACATTTTTTGATACTATTTATGAGCTCTACTATACTATTTCAACTAACTTTTATTTTTATTTACGGTACTTTCAGCAATAATTTTTCAGTTTCAGCAAAATAAGCGATATCCAAATACACCCTAGAGTGGCTAAGGAGAGTTCATTTATAGCTCTTAGATGACAAACCTACATATGTCTTAAGATTTTGAAGATGTATGTACAGTGTACTATGCCAGCAAAAAAAAAACATTCAAAAGTTGTCCATTTTCATCTCATAGTCAATGTCCAATTTATTTTGATGAAGGCCAACCTAGAGCAGTTGAGAGAGACATTCATAATGGATTTCTTTGTAATCCTCCATTGCCACTCAGCAACCTTCCAAATGTGGCTAGAGTCAGAAGTTATTTTGTATCTAATGTTAATTTTTCAAACATATATCACTGCAAGAAAATTTTCATTTACCCCAAGAGGTAGCATAACGTGTTAGGGACCACCAGTGTTGGTAAAAGAATCAAGTGCATACACTTCTTGGATCTTAGACAAAAAGCGCTAGAGCACACCTAATTGAAGTAAAACACACATTTTTCAAATATTATATGATAAGTTCTGATAAGTTCTAAGGGATCAGTGGGCTGAAAAGTCTTCGGATACTGCTGATCTTGAAGGCCAAGTCCTGAAAACACCAAATTCAATCAGAGAAAGACCGGTGGAGGCCGGTCTAGGGTCCTCCGATGATAAAGTCAGTGATTTGAAGTAGAAAGAAGAGACTCCAGAGACTTCAAATATTTTTTTATCTAGAATTCTAAAAGAGAGAAAAAGTCCCCTTACCTCTGCGTAGAAGGGTCTTTATATAGTGTTAGAAATCAGTTATTTCTCCAATCGTCGTAGAGTTTGGAGGATTCAGAGGGTAACTTCCATAACTGTCATAGGAGTCACCTCATCGGGACCTGTGTTGAGATTCAAACAATATGACTCTTCAACATGGCTCTTGGTTGGAAGTTGTGTTGAAGCACAACTCTTGGTGAACCTCGCTCGTCCCTCTTCAATGAAGGACGAGGTTCACTGCTTGATCGTCCTTAGAAGGACGAGGCTCACTGCTTGCTCGTCCTTAATTGGACTAGCGAATGGAGGATGAGAGTAGGCGGTTAAGGACGAGTATAGCAACCACTCGTTCTCCGTTTTGCACATCGCTATGGACGGCAATATGGACGAGTAATTGACTTAGTGTTTTTCTTGCACCATCATTATATAAATAACCTCTAATAAAAATATTAATAGCAATAATATATAAAAATAAATAAAAAAACCAAAATAGTAATATATTTTCCTATGACCTAATTTTTTTTTTTTTTTTTTTTGAGAATGGAAAAATGGGGGTTAGATTGGTTACTCCAACCCCCGGGCAGGGCGCCAGGTGGCAGAGGGGAGGGTAAGGCCGATCTCGGGGGACCCTCCCGTACCAGCCCGTGTGGGGAGTTACCCCACCAAGGATGCCCACCAACGGACTCCTGCTGGTAGTGGGAATCGAACCTAAGCGTGTTAGGCAGAGCGAACGAACCATACCCAACTGAGCCAAGCCCCCGTTGGCTCCTATGACCTAATTTAGATAGTACAATTGTACAAAGTTTGTAAGTTCAAATTTTACATAAACTAGTTATAGAAAGTTTATATGTAACATTTTATATAATGGTCTTGTGCTTATGAAAACCAACTACGATAGCTACGATTAAAGGAAGCATATGGTTCAATCAAAAAATTCCAAAAGGCAAAGGCCAAAAAGCACAAGAAAAGTAAATTATTCTTCATATCTTTTGATATATAGACTTTTGTGTGTGTGTGTGTAATACAGCACCTTAAGAATAGTATTTTTCTAACAAGTCAATGGTCCATGACTCCGTGTCATTTCCTTTTTTGAGAAATTAATTTAGTGATTCATATATTTTTTTTAGAATAATAATAAATAAATAAATATCATGCCTTCGTGCTTCTTCAAAAAGCATTAGAAAAGTGTGCCTGAGGCATGCTTTATTAAATGACTTTTCTTCGACCAAATGAAGCGCTTAGACCTTGGGGCTTTGAACTTTGAGCTCTTAAGCACACTTTTTTAACAACACTAGGGACTACTCCTCATGAAGCAGCAGTTAATAGTTCGAATTTCTTCTTCCCATTCTCCTTGAGATCATAATGCACTTATCATTAAATTTAAGGGGCCAAGAATTAAATATATTCCTTTAAAAAAGTAGTTTAAATTTGGTTCCCCCAGTTATAAGTCTTGTCAATGGGGTTCCTCCAAACTAATTCTCATGACTACCTACATGTCCATGCAAAGCTGCTTTTTGCCATTGTCATGTTGACAAATCCCATTGACAAGGCTTATATCTGGTGACCATTTCATCAACCCTAAAGTTTAGAGGATGTTTTACCTTCGACATACAAGAAGGTTAAGAATACCACTATTATCAATAGCTTTGACCATCCACAAGTTTTCGTTAGCTTAATTGGAAAAAAAAAAATAAATAAATAAAAGCCAGAAAAACATAACATATATAAAGGAATACTAATTAACATACCTCTGCCAATACTGAGTTGCTGAAGCAAGGCCAATGAAGGGATTGTATTGGTATTGATGCTTTGTCCAAAGAATTTGCTTATTAGGAGCATTGCATTTCCTGCTAGCAGTTATGAATAATTCTTGAGCATAGTTAATTACAGAATAGGATACCAGAATAATGTTCAGTTTTTCTACCACTTCATCCTTCAATTCTATTAATAATTTCATGATGAGTTCTCTGATTTTAGGTTCTGTTGTAAATAGCTAAGACACAAATCTTAGGTTCTTGAATTGAAGTATATGTTTTGATTCTTTTCATGTGTTTCAAAATATGTGGGTGTTCACTATGTGGATATGTAACAAAACTATTAGACATTGTGCTTAAGAGAATGCAAGTCTAGACTGCTAGGAACCATTCTAGCTACATTAAGGTGCGTTTGCGAAGAGCGTTTTGTGCTTCCCACGTCCGGGTTTCTTTTAAAGACCAACGCTTGGTGCACTGTTCATGGGACATTAACAGTGCACCAAGGCATATGAACAGTAAAAATTATGTGAACAGTAAAATTTTTAATATTTTTTTATTATTTTCAGTTTTCAGCAAAATAAGCAGTATCCAAACGCACACTAAAAAAGCAGTGAGAAAGAGGAAAAGCAATGGGAAGCTGCTCTGCTCATTCCTCACCTAAAAGTCTAATAGGCAAAATCAAATTTGGCCTAACTACGTTAAGAGTCCGTTTAGATACCGCTTATTTTGCTGAAAATTGAAAACTAAAAACAAAAAAAAATAATAATAATAATAAAAAAGTTACTGTTCACGCATTTGGCACTGTTTATAAGCCTAAAATCACTGTTCATAAACAATGAACAGTGCCAGACGCGCATCCAGGGGCAAAAAAAAAAAAAAAAACGCAGAAAACGCAATATCCAAACACCACCTTAGAATCCAATCTTCTTAAAGGGTCACAAAAAACGCTAACTCAAAGAAGTAATGATGTTTTTGTAAAGAAAACAAAACATATTATAGCCAAACTCCAATGTTTCATATTCAGCAGATGTATTGTTCTAAGAATAAAAAGAAAATTATACTGAACTACATATCATAAGAGCTCAATGCATCATTTTCCATATTTCATTAAGAAATCTGCTTTCCTAGAAACAATTTGTGACAGATGATCTTGATTTCCTGAGGACTAGCCTGGGACAGGACAATTCAAACAACTTTCTGTAGCCTTCCATGAGTATTAATCTAAAAGGTTGTGCATCAATCTGAGCCACAATTCAAGTAAAAAATCATGTGAAAAGAGCTTAAAGTACTAAAAAGTAATGTAGCTTAGATCATTATAATGATGGTAAGCAGTTAAAACACAGAACCTGCACGCATAATCTAGTAAATATATATAATACAAGCCTTAAAAAAATTAAATCTTTAGGAGTGGAATACCCCAACAACATAGACATAAGAATAATAACATTCGTCGAAGAAAAAGATTCACCTAAACAAACAATAGAGAAAACTGTGACGATTACACTTTCTTCCAAATAAACTCAAGAGATGGAAAAATAAAAGAATTTGCACACGGGGCAGCCTCTAACATTATTATTATTATTATTATTATTATTATTATTATTTTTGAGTAAAAGCCTCTAACAATTTAGGTACCAACAGAATGTAGCAACAAATGGAGAACCAGCTGCCCATCCTTGGCTTCAAAGCATTTATGATGCAGAGATCCAACAATCATCTTCAAACCAGGTCTGCAATCAAACCATTGCCTTACATGGACTCAGGCAAACAAGTTTTTAGTAACTAGTACTGTTTGTTAGTTTTTTTTTCCCCCAGAATTTCAAGAAGAATAGATGTTCAACAATACTTTTTTGTCCATTTTTTCCCTTTTTCTTTTGGGATCAAGGTTTACAAAAGTACACAATTAGTTTGATAAGTAGCTGAATGACTCAACGACAAGAAAAGAATACTAGTAAAATTGTTGTGAAGACAAAATTCTAATATGAAGAAGGGCCCAGACTAAGAGTTTATTGACACTACCAATATTGTAGCACTTTTTTCATTCTTTCTTTGCATTTTATGAATAAAAGATGAGTAACATTACTTCATAGCCTATTTTCATAGAGGATCAAGGTCTAAAAGCTGTAGGATGACTCAAGAACAAGAAAAAAAGAAAAGCATACATAATATTTGGCTAAATTTATTTGCTTAAATGTAAGACAAAATGTGAATTTAAGCAAATAAGTTATCTTTTCTTAATAAGTCAACTTATTTGTTTAAAGTTACTTTTTGTGTGAAAGTAAATAAGCTAGCCAAACACACATTGGATCGAATAAAGGCCCATACAAAGCGTTTTGCATTACTCATTCCTAGCAATACATCACAATAAATAAGTAACCAGCAAAGCACAAAGCAAACTTATGGTAGGTCCCCCATCCCTTGCTTCATAAACATAATTCAACCATCACATTGTTCATAAAATAAACTATATCTCTGCTAAAGCTCTCTCGTCAGAGAATTAGCCTATGACACTGATGAGTTATATATCTCACTTTGTTTTGATAGGTAAATACAAATCACATACCCACATAGGATTAAAGCTACATCTTCACCATATATCCCTTGTTTATGGGAGGCTGGAAATGCTAAGTGGCTCACAAACCAATGACCACGTTGATTATTAATTTCAACAGACATATAAACCACAAATAGCTCAGGGAGAGATTAAACATTTTTTCTTTTTCTCCCAAGATAACGACAAAGTTGGGGTTCAAGTGATAGCCCAGAATTATTGGTGTCCTTTGTGGTGCCCAAAATCAAGGATTTGGAAGTCGGAACCCACCTCCCCCTCCTCCACAAAAAAAATAATAATAAATGAAAAGCTCTCTTTTTTTCTTTTGTTGATTACTCGATACCTAGGGAGAGAGGGAGGGTTTAAATCCTAGATGTTTTTGTTAGAAACACCAGGAGATACTGGTTGAGCTATAAACGTCTTGACATAACAGCGAAGTTCTGAACATACATAATATGGGTATTCCAAAGCTTGCTAATGTTTCTAGTTGCCTATATCATGCACCTTAATCTTGTGATTTTCATATTAATTTGATTCCCAAGAAGTCTCAGTTGAGTGCTCATGATCTTATAGTTTCCAATTCATGAAAAAAAAAAAGGGTTTGTTAACATTTTAACTGTTTCAAATGAAGGGTGTTACAAGTCTGCACATGGGTCCATTATAAAGGAAGATGAAAAGTCATTTTCAATGTGTTATATATAGTGACTTGAAATTAGTGGGTATTTCCTTTAAATTTCTCTTTGCAACAGAAACACAAAATTTAGCCAAATTGTTTTCTAAAGAAATGCGTATAAGCAGATTTGTATTTTTCATTTACAGGGATGAATACAGAGAAAGGAATTTGAACGTGGCTAACCTTAATGCCTTGTGCTCCCAATATAAAATGTCATGATAAAACACTACATTCATGTGAAATGAGATACTAGTGCTCCCACAGTACTCAATAATTTTGCTCAACTGTGTATTTGTACGTAGGGGAAGAGTGGAAAGGGGATTGTGGTATTTAAATGATCTTCTTTTCTTTTTTTTCTTTTTTTTTTCTTTTTTTAAGGAGAAGGGAAAAGATTTTAGAGGACCCTTTTTTAAAAATTAAAATTTAAAAAAAAAAAATCGATAATTACATTTACAGTGAGAGAAGAGAATTTGACCATGAAGGGAAGCCTAATTTTTAATTTCCAAATTTGGAGAGAAAATTATTCCACATATATTAGCTATACTACTATTTAAAAGATTTCTCATATTTGGACTCAAGAGTGGCACTATAGCCAACCCGGGGGTTCAAATGAACCTCCCAAACCGGCCAATTTTTTTAAAAAAATATATATAAAACTAATTTTCTTTTTATCTCCAAAAATAAAAATTTGAACACCCTGACTCTAAGTTTTGTTTAAACCTTGCTGAAATAAGCTTGAATATGATCATTTTTGTGCTATTTTCATAATATTTTTCACAATAAATTTACAATAAAGATTAAATGGCAAGTTGTAACTGGTTTTTATCTAGACCCACAACTTACATCACTTTTTTACATACCTTTAACAACTTGCCACCTAGATTTTGCTGTGAAAGTGTTGTGTTAGTAGCACTACTTTTAAATTTGCTCATTTATTAAAAATAAATAAATAAATAAACATTCTCTCTAGAAAATAAATAAATACACTTCAAAAGCAAAAACTTATATAAATTATTATTTTTTCTTTTTTCTTTTTTTTTTCTTTTTTTTTGAGAATGTATTATTATTTTTTCTTAGTTTTATGTTTACTCCCAATTCCACTTCCAGGTGTTTTACTATTCTTTTTTTTCATATATTTTTATATAATTGATATTAAATATAATAAATTATTATTAATTTGACAAAAATATATGATTAGTTAGTTAATTTATTTATGCATTCAATAGTAGTTGTCTTCCCAATCTTTAAACTATTAATAATTTTTTTAGACATATAGTATATAATATTTAGAATACTATTTTAGATTATTGTATATAATATGAAAGTCGTATATACAACAAAAAAAAAAAATCAATTTATTTTTTACTCCCACAACAAATTTCTAGTTCCAACACTATTGACCCCTTTAGAAAATAATCTGGGAGCTGCCACTATTTGGACTGGACATTTTTTTGTTCCAAAATACCCCCAACAATCCTAGGGTTAAGTAGAGACAAAATTAAAGGATAATCAAGTAAAAATACATGTCTAACTTATACTAAAACATTGCCTACAAAATAGGAACACTCTCTATTCAAGTATTTGAAATGCTCCAACTACCTAAACTCACGTTTTCAAAAAAAGTTTCACTTTTTTTTTTTTTTAATTTTTTTTACCTTTAATAAGTCTTAACTGTTTCACATCAACCAAAAAAAAAAGAGTCTTAAAGCGTAGAAGAGCCTGAGACTAGTCTATTCTACTTGGGATCTTCATTTTTTTTGTTCAAAAATACCCCTACACCCCTATGTTTAAGTAGAGATAAAACTAAAGGACAATCTGGTAAAAATACAACTCTAACTCCTACTAAAATATTGCCTAAAAAATATGGTCACTTTCCTGTTGATTTTCAAATTATGTTATCTATTTATAAATTAGATCCTCAAAATAAAAATTATATATATAAAATAAAAGCACAAGTTTTTATTTTTTATTTTTTGCTAAAGAAAAGCCCCATCACACACACGAAGCGCATGTGATAAGTTTAGTAACTATTAAATTGCTTTTCACATTACACATAAAAGAAAAATCTATGATTGTTTTGTTCCTATTAAACAATAAAATATATTTTGTTACCAAATAAAATATTTCATGCTCTAGGCATTGCTAATTTCTCTGTATGGGTTGAAGAGAATCCTTATTTCATTGAACAAGCTCTTAACCACGATGTACTCGTAACTTTTCATTCTTAATAAAAGTTCTTGCAGTCTTCTCATCAAAAAATATATATATATATACATATTTCATGTTTACTTACTGATTGGTAATAGATAACTAAGGAGAAAGGTTTAGTAAATTGCAAATTTGCCCAAAATCACTGCCCAAAATCAAACCTAGATTGTAAACCCAAAATCATCATCTATAATCAAACCCAAATTGCAAAAAGAAGAAGAAGAAGAAGAAGAAGAAAGAAGAAGGATAAGAAAGAGAGGCACGTTCAGAGAAAAGAAAATAGAGATAAAGAAAAAAGAAGAAGAAAGGGAGTCTGTGTTAAGGAAAAAAAAAAAAAAAAAAAAAAAGGTGAAAAAGTGTTAGGTGGGGTAGGTGTGAAATAAAAAAAAAAAGTGAGGAAAAATATTATTTAAATAAAAGAGTGTATATAATAGATAAACTGATGTGAGTATTTTTGTAAATTGTAAAATAAAAAAAAGTGGATTCTTATGCTAAAATAGACAGAAAACTTTAGACGCACGGATGTGAATGCTCTTATAGTTCACATGCTCAAAGAACCCTTGACACGATCGCTAATTTAAATCTCATATTAGAGCAATTTTAGTTTATTATGAGACTCAACTCTAATCCAAAGCTCAAATTATGAATATAAAAAATGGAACAAAAGATGGATTTTTTTTTCTTCAAAATAACACCAATTTTCAAACAATTTCGTTAGTTAACAATGTTTTCAAACTGTGGGGCCGGGAAATTGTGCAGCCTTGGCCCATTCCAAGCCAGGCCCAAATGGCCCAATCCGAGGAAGGATGACTATCCGAGGCCCCTTTGGGGGAGAGCTCTTCTTTGGATCCACGCCAAGGACCCCCTCGTCCTCGGCCTGCTGAGGATAATTGTAAAAGGGGGGACAAACCCAGAGTAAGATGTCACCTCAACACTTAATACGTTCACCTAACCCTTCTAGCCGCATTAATGGGGATGCAACCCCCGGGCAGGGCTACCTCGATCAGGGTGAACCACTTGAGCATGGATACGACCTCTGATGGGACATGCAGCCAGAGGAGAGGCCAATGACTGATCAACAGAAGGAGGAAGAGAGTAATATATAAGGGACACGAGCAAAGTGTAAAAGGGGGGAGAAAGGAAAAAGAAAAGAGAGAAAGGGGAGAAGTCTGGGAAAGAAGTCTCCTCGGCCAGCAACCCTCAATTGTAAATTGGTCTTAAGTGTTCCTTCAATGAAATAGAAAGTAGTTCCGGACCGGTGAAGGCCGGCCAGTGCCTAAACCTTCGATCCACTCTCTACAAATTCATTGTTCAGGGTTCGTTGGGCCTTCAACCCATATCTTTTGGGCTTGGGCTACAAAAACCGACCCTACACAAACTATTTAGGAAACTAATATCTCGAGTCCTACAAACTCAAGTTTACTGAGTTTTAAATACTCGAGTTCTATATTGAGAGAGGAGCAAAGAGACCTAGCAAGCACAAAGAAAAAAAACCCAGCAAAAACTGAGAGAAGAGCAAAGAAACCCAGCAAGCACAAAGAGAAAAAAACCCAGCAAGAACAGAGAGAAAAGAGCAAAGAGAAACCCAGCAAGCAAAGAAAAAATCCCAACAAGAATGGAGAGAGGATCAAAGAAACACCCAGCAAGAATGGAGAGAGAAGAGCAAAGAAAACCCAACAAGAACAGAGAGAGAAGATCAAAGAAAAACCCAGCAAGCAAAGAAAAAAACCTAGCAATGCACTTGGATACGGAGAGGAAGAACAAAGAAAAACCCAGAACCGCTTGGTCGGAGAGGAAGATCAAGTTTGCTCAAGTACATCGGTCAGATTCTTCTTCTTCTTCGGTCAGATCCTTCTTCTTTCTTCTTCTTCTTCACTCTCTGTTCACTCATTCTTCTTCACTTCTTCACCCTCTGTTCACTCCTTTTTTCACTCTCTGATTTTTACACTCCTTCCTTCAGCTCTATGGAAATTGAGCTCTATGGAAATTGAGTCTTAAGAGACTTGAATTTTCATAGAAATTGAGTCTTTGATACTCGAGTTGCTACAATGAACTCGAGTCTCATAGATTCGAGATGTTAATTTTCGAAATAGTTTGAAAATGATGCTAACAAACGAAATTGTTTGAAAATTGGTGTTTTTTTGAAAAAAAAAATTCAACAAAAGATGGTGGGGTTGTTTCTTGTTTCTAAGTAATGTTAAAAGCACTTGTCTACATTATTATAGATGGTGGGGTTGTTTCTTGTTTGATCAAAAGATGAAACGGCCTTGAATTTTCAATTGGTCTTAGCATTTAGTTAACATCATCATCTAGTTGAATAAGTTCACAAAATACTACTAAAAAGTCCTTGCAAAATTGTCACTTTCTTCGTATTCCTTTTCTTACAACTCTTTAACTCCACCTCTTGCACCAAAGACTCACTCTCATATTCAAATAATAATTAATAATCCACTCTCACTCTCTGTTTCACACACACTCTCACAATTATTTTCATATGGATGTCCAAATGGACCAAATTCCTTCTCTTACTAGCAATTTAGACTTGGGTCTGTTTGGATACCGCTTATTTTGCTGAAACTAAAAACTTATTGTTGAAAGTACTATAGATAAAAGTAAAAGTTACTTGAAATAGTATAGCGAGACCCATAAATAGTACCAAAAAGTGCAGTGGGACCCATGAATAATAGAACAAATAAGCTAAATAGTAAAATAATTTTAATTTTTCTTTGATATCCAAACGCACACTTGTATTGTTTGTTGGGCTATAAAAGCTGGCTGGTGGAGAGGAGGAGGCAGAACTTTTTGGTTTTGTTTTTTTTCCTACTTTCCATGTGTTAAGGTTACGAATTAAAATAGAACAAACATTATAGCATATTTTTGTTAATATAAATGTCTAGCACATTGGCATTCAAATTATGGAACTCGCAGGATTTTTGAATTTTTGGCAATAACTTATTAGTAAACAAAATAGCATGATTTTAAATAGATAGGTCTCTTTTTATTTTTTGTCCAATGACAAAGTAAGGATTAGCATCAACATAGTGAAAATAACGTTTTAAAAAAAAATTATAACTACTAAAATGAGCGTGTATTAGTCTCAATACTTTATTGAGTACTAGTATGTAACCTGTGCTTACATACGAAAATGATGAATTGTAGCGGTGCTATTGATGTTAGCTTGAGTTATAAAACATATAAGATATTAGTTTGACCAGGCCATTTAGAGGTATTAAAATAGTTTTTTCTTGCAATTTTCATTATATTAGTTACGCCAAGTTTTTCATTACTCCGCTATTATGTTTATAATTTTTAAAATCACTATTAGATACTTCAAATACAATATTAATTCACAATCATTGTTCATGAAATTCTACTAAATACAATACAAAATAAAAGAATAAATTGGTCTAATAATATCTTCTAAATTGAATGAGGATAGGTGCATAGGATCGTTTAGCTCAATTACAATTTATTACATTCAAGATCCTGGTATACAAAATATCTAAATAAAAATAGTATAAAAAAATATGCTCATTAGTTCAAAGAGAAAATAACAGCCAAAATCTAAACAATTTAATTTGTATGGAAAGCTAACAAAAGCAAAAATTCAATTTTGAATCAAATTAAATTTTCTCTATGTATTGGTTATATATATGATTATGTTTTTTTTTTTTTTTTTATGGTTTATTTATATTGAACTCTTCGTTTTCTACATTGAATTAACTCACTTGGCACAAAAATTAAAAAACTTACATTTGATGAGACACATAGTGCAAAATTAAACTCTAATTAAGTTCTAATTTTTACACTAAATTAACTAACTTGGCACAAAAATTTAAAAACTTAGATTAGATGAGACACGTGGCACAAAATTAGACTCTAATTGAATTCCAATTTAAAATCTAATTGAATTTTTTCTCAGTTTTGTCTATATATATATATATATATATATAGATTGAGGATATTGTTCATCAACAAACCAAATAAAATTATTTTTAATGCTTTCTCAAATGAGTCTCTCTCTCTCTCTCTCTCTCTAAAACACGTATTCGGTTCCTAGAGTTGATGAGATTGCCACAGTTGCTTCTCTGAGATCATACTAAGCTCTGAATTGTCCATGAAGGTGGCTCAGATCTGGCAGGTACAGAGGCAATTGAAGGTGGCTCAGGTGATAGACCAGCGTAAGCCAAAGACTAACTAAAGCCGGTACAAAAGTCTTACTAACTACGGCCAGCACCTATGTACAAGTTTAAAACGATCGAGAATTGGATAGATACAAGAACTCAAACACTCGATGAACAACCCCATCAACGGATTTAGCAAAAAAAAAAACCATCAATGGCAACCTCCATCTAACAAAGTTACAAAAGTGGTATATAGCGTATCCAATATATATGCGCACCCTCTTAACGGGTTACATTGCAGTGGGTTTCGTACTTATAGGGTCCATTCTTATTGGAGACAAAGAAAAAGACGGTACTTGTATATGTCCGATGCATAATGAGGTTTTTTCCACCGTAACAGGTTATTTAAGGCGTAGTCTCAATATCTGTACTGCAGCATTGAAATTCCTCCATCTATTGCCAACTCAATATCCCAGAATAATAGCCAACATTACTAGAAAAAAATTCGATATTATACACAATCAAAACCCTTATTGCAGCATTGGATATATTATGCAATCAAACACACGAGTTATGGGCATTCTAGAAAAGCAACCAAACATACAAATACAACGTCCTCTTATTACACGAATACAGACACATTACATCGTCTGAGTATTCTCAATTTCTTTCAAACACATACGCTTAAAAGTTAAAACATTATGCAATGAAAACACTACCCCTTCTCAGAAAAGTTGTAGACACTGCAATTTGCAACCAAAAAAAAAAGAGTGCCACTACTCACTATCTTTTGTCCTTTGAGGAATAAAAACAAGCGCATGGCGGGCGTATTAACACATACTAAGGAAAACAGATCTCCTTCAGCTTATCCGCCACCGATTTATCCACAGAATACTGCATTAACAAGAAACCCAAAATGGGTCCTCAAAAGTTCCCACATTTACATAATTTAAAATAAAAATAAAATAAAATAAAGTTTGATATTTTGAATGACAGAGACAGAGTTAAGACCTTGTTGAGGACCCAGATGGAGTGGTTGTAAGCGCGGTGGAAGAGCTCGTCAAGGGCATTGGAATCTTTGGCGTCGACCTCTCTGTAGTTGACGAAGTTTTCACGAGCGTACTTGGCGTAGTAAGGCCTTGTGTCCTTTGGCAACCTCCTCACTAGCCTCAATACCTCACCATAGACTCTCAGCGCTTTCTCCATTTCTGTTGCTCTTCGAAAGATGGAAATCGATCAACAAAAATAATGGGCTTTGGGTTCTTTGGTCGTACTCGGAAACATACAATACAAGGGTATGGAATGCCGGATATTTACTTGTGTTGCAGTCCAGAATGGATTCTGGCTCTGGCCTTAATATTGGGCCCAATGTGTGTTGGAAACTTGATTACACCAACTATGGTCTATGCGTATGCATTCAGCCCGCTTACCTGACGAACCCAATGCCTCAATTCAATTCGACTTTTTGTGGGTTGATGAGGTTTTGAAACTTTAATTGGGTTAGATTTTGGTTGGTAAAATTTTCAACCAAGGAACCCAATCAAACCCATGTTAGTAGTAAATTGCAATGGCAAACTCTTAAAAGTTTGAGGTAATTTTGATTTTATTTTGTCCCTTAAAGTTTTATTTATTTATTTATTTTTTTTTGAGAAGGTTAAAGTTTTAAAACTTGAATCCATAAAACTATGGCAATTTGATATAATTGAAACTTTAAAGGATAAAATCAAAATTAGTCCCACTATTAAGAGTATAAATTACAATTATGCGTGTGTGCTTTATCTTGATTTTGATTTTGATATAATATTAATACATGTGTGTAAACAACTAAACATGTGTATGGGCTTAAAGAGGAGTAATGTTGCAGAAACAACTATTGTCCTTGTCAAGCCTTTTCTCTCAAGATTTCTGCAACACCCCACTACTTTTAGTTTATAATAACTCTCTTACTGCACAAAATGCCTTCCTTTCAAGTGTGAAAGAAGGTAAAAATTGGAACTTTTGTTTGATGATGAATGGTGTTGTCTATAGAGGAGAAATGGAGTAGATAGCATAATTTTTACTCCACTATTTCCCTCCAGTTATTGTTTTGTATATATATTTTTTATCCTCAGGCACGTTTGAATTCAAAGTTAAGCTAATAAAGCATGCCAAAACTCACATTTGGCGGGAATAAAGATCAACACTCGTGCCTCAGTGACAAGGTTCTGATCAGCACCTATGCCTTGGGCACGTTTTGTATCTAACTTTGTATTTTGGCAGGTTAAGGATAATTACAAATTTTAAAGGTATTTTAAAGCTACTAAACAAACGAAACATTATCTTAAAGATCCTATCCTTTAATCTTTGATTTTCCCTCTCATTTTCAAAGAGGGAAAGTCAAAGAATTAAAATCCATGCTTTATGTCTAAATTTTATGATTCTTTTTAAAAATTTTAATTACCTCCTTATCATAAAAAATAAACTAATGGAATTTTGACATAAAATTAGTTCTAAGTAATCCAATTAAGGATCAATTAAATTGAATTGGTTATAATCACATGGTTTAGGCATTAATGTGCTTGGATGCATATTAACCATTGGTTCTTGATGTGGCTTGATCTTTCAACGATCGGGGTCCAATCTAAATATTCTTTATGTCTTTTTGATCATGATGAAGTTAATTTTGTTTTAAAGTGATGTTTATTTCCTTTGAATGGTAAGAACAGAATTTTTACTTTTGGGTTATTTAACACTACGGTTTTACTCCTTTTGTGAGTTCTCGGTTGCAAAATGAAGTGCTTGCAATTATCTAGTAAGGAAGGCTGCCTTTACAGTAGTCAACTCACCATCAGAAAAATCTACTTCCTCCTCATCTATGGACTTGGGATAATTTCTGACTTATCGTTCCTGGGCAGGGTAAGTAGTTCATAAGTTTTCAGGGATTCTCTACCAATTCCACCACCCTGATGGTGTCAACAGCCTTTGGCTCTACTAAAGCAGTTAACTTAATTAGGACAAAACTGCCCAGATAGGGATCTTGATCTCTTCCACACAATCCCAAGTTCTTCTATGGTTTCACTTATATTATAAGTTAAATGACCATACAAATACAATCATATGTCAGATGTGGAAAAATATATAAACTTAATATAACGAAAACAATGCTACAGGAGTAAAGGTTCCAACAAAGTTGATCATACAAGACTTCAATGTGGGACATCCCACAATGTGAAAGGAGTTGAACGTTGGCTTTATGGTGAGCTTGGGTCGGCATACATCTATAACTTATAAGGCCTAGTACTCCACCCCTTCTCCTCATTAAAAAAAAAAAAAAAGGTTCTGAGTTCATCATCTATATTTAGGCACCCAATACCACATAGCATCAGCATGTCAATCACCTTCACAAATTCATTACAAAAATCAGGATGATGAATAGATACAAGTTTAAAAGATATATACATTCATATATAACAAATCAAATTTATAATACAATCCAACAGTGACAAAAAGGAACACAGCAACAACATATCTATATTCAAAATGAAAATATTTATCTCACTAAAACCTCAATCAACTAACTAAATAAGACCTATTAATGGAGTTTCCAATAGAAAATTTTCACAGAACAAGTAACATCCAACCTGTGCTCTACTATTCCACCACAAGCTTGATATCTATGATCACATTCCTAAAATCTAATTTGAGACTTAACTCGATTGATCGGCCATGCAACAATAGGTTACCCATAATTGCCTTAAGATCCGACCCACTGAGCCGAGCATGGCCCTTTGTCCCACCCGACTCAACTTAGAGGTATGAAAAATCTATATTTAGGGCAAAGCATTGTAGTTGAACAAAGACTAGTGGAAGTTATTATTTCATTAGTCTTTTCTTTCTCTAAATGAATTTGCATTATGCATTCCTTTTTTGGATTTTGGAATCTTATAAGCATTTCGTTTTGATATGTTTAGGTACATTATAATTAGAAAAAAAAATCATGAGATTGAAAAATATCCCCAAATGCATGAATTTTGACAACATTGGACGAATAAGACTTTTAAGAGCAAAAGCATGAAGTCCATAAGCAAACAATAAAACTGTAAGGACCAGATTTGAACTTTTAGCCCAAAAGGTATATGGACTTAGGCCCAAAAAGCCCAAAACAATAAATTTGTAGAGAATGAGTTGGAAAACTAGGCTTTAATAAATTAAGCAGCAAGTAAATAGATCTTGATGACGAAGAAAGGAAGATAACAAATTTACACTAAGGAAAAATATCAACGGCAATGTCCGAGGAGACTGGTTCCTATAAATTGCTTTTGAAGCTTGATTATAGTTTGGTTCCTAATTGCTACAGTATTTCTCTTCTTTTTTCCAATCCTCCTTTCCTCAGGGGTTCCCCACATTATATATTCCCCCTTGATTGATCGTGGCCCTCAATTTGTTGATTATCCGGGTTATTACTTGAGTGCTTGTCTCATCGGACACCCTTTCTGACTTTCTGCGAGTTGGGATAGTCTAGGCATCATTGTTCAGGGGTTTTCTACACATAAATGTGGCTAAAAAATTAGCTGCAAAACATTCAATACGGTGACAGCAGTTTTTCCCTAAGTACCTCTAAGCCTCTTGCCCTCTTGCACGTTCATAATACACATCTCTATCAGTGGAACCTCCTGGAAGGTCACTCTGGTCGACAAGGTATACCTTTGATCCGTGCCCTGTTCATCCGAGGAAATACTCCTCCTTGGACTACCTTCCCAGCTATTCTGCTCGCACCTTACTCATGGGATTCTAAGCTTGACGCCCTCATTACTGTTTATCCGTCCTTGAACTAATCAACGTCCTCAGACAAATCCCAAGGCCTAATATACAATTTTGGGCCCTTATCCCTACAAAAACTATTTGAATTTTGAAGTTCTTATTGGGATTATAGATATAACTTTGAACTATGAACTTAAATTTTTTTATGAGATTGTGAAGAAATTTACTTGAAAAATGACATTATTTATTTTTCCAATGCTATAAGATTAATATAGTTTTTTTTTTTTTTTTTTTTTTGAGAAAGAATTAATATAGTATTTTGTTTGTGATTTAAAGTCAAATTAATATATATTGCTAGGATAGATTATAGTATACCTAAGAAATAATATTATAAAATTGGTAGCAATAAAATGTACGGACTACAAGCTAGCTAGTAATTAATAATTATTTAAATGCGACTAAGACTTTGTTAAAATTAAGGTTTTGCGGACAAATGCGTAAATCAACTTCAAGAAAAAGACATTATTTATAGTTGACATAATAGCTCATTAATTTTAAGATTTTCTTTAAGTTGCAATTTCAGGTTGTTGCATGAATACCGTGTTGTTCTTCCCTTGAAAGTCTTATTGAGATTTTAATGTAAACTGCTGAAGTGCAGATTCGTTAGTCGTTGTGAGTGCGTTCAGATGGAGCCAAATATTCGCCTATGTCACTGGAAAAATGGTAAGATAGCTCTCTTAAGGTGGTCACTGGTGTGGTGTCTGCCACAACGTCTCCGATGCCAAAGTAAGTATAAAAAAGTTTTTAGGAAACAACAAAGTATCAGAATAACTAGGAATGCTTTCAGGTGTGTCTATGTACCTTGTACTAGTGCTGTGAAGGCTTTATATATGTTTCCACAGCCCCTAGCCATTGTGGTTGTTAATGTGGCTTTAATGTCTCCCATGGTAACGGCTCATGCTCAGTAATGTGGGCCTTAATGAGGCATCCAACGGTCTGTATAGTTCGTCTTGTAACTGCTCGGGACATTATTGGTTGCATTGAAATGGCTTCGTTATTTTCATCAGTGATATGGACATGTGCTTAGCTCATCTCAGAGGACGGCCTCGTTGGTCTTAATGAGATCGTCTAGGGAGGTTGAGTTCGTCAATCCCATCATAAACGGTTACATTGTAGTTTGATTTTAATGTGAACGGTTACATTGTAGTTGTCTCTCAATGTTGCTAGAGCCTAAGCTTCATCTTTTGAGGAGAAGATGATTGTGATATGGGACATGTAGCGGCGTATGGTTTATAACAGCACTTATCAGTGTTTTCAAAAAGGCTTTTTTTTAATAAATGTTTTCAAAAGTGCTTTTCAAAATATGTCAAGAAATTTTTTTTTTTTTCAAAAAAACGTTTTAAAAAAAGGGGGAATGATTCTTCAATGATACATGTTTTCCAAAAAAAAAAAAAAACTTTTCTCACTTTAAAGAAAATTGTTTTTTTTTAAATAGTTGTTTAAAAAAAAATGTTTTCTTTGTTATTCCTAAGAAAGCCGAAAGAAATATTTTCCAAGATAAATGTTCTTTACCACGTTGGATTTTCCTTAAAAAAAATGTTTTTTTTTTCTCAAAACCTCACAATAAAATCTTTTCTAAGAAAAAAAAAAGGTGCTTTTCCAAGATAATAAAAGTTAACTTGTAACTTTTTGTTTCCATGTCTTTTCTTGGAATAATTGTAGTTTGTGGATTTGTGTTCATGGCTGATTCTCGTGAGTCTTTGAACACCTTATAAGCTTTCTTTGTCCCTAACATTTCTTGGCACTAATGAGTATCTTTTTGTCATTATTTTTTGCATGAATAAAATGAAAAAATGATGGATGACAGCAAGGTGCTACTCTTCCAACTCTTTTCTTATGTTGTGTTTGTTTTATATAGTATTTAATATTCACATGCTAGCTATGTAGTAAATAAATACTCACACATTATTGTATTATATACTTGTATGCTCTCTCACATGGTACTTATATATATATATATATATCTTACATGTTTTGATTGTATTTATTTTGTTGGAGTTAATATTCACATGCTAGCTATACGTAAATATTTACTCACATGTATATATGTATATTGTTTGCAAAAACTTTTAAAAAAAATTCCAAGTATTCTATTTCGTCATAAAAAGTTAATGTTTGAAATAAATTAAAATAAAGTACTATTTTTGAATAGGTGTTGTGGGGTGCCTAACATCTTCCTCACATGTAACCAAACTTCCGAGTCTAAGATCTTTGGTTCAAAGACTTTTGGTTTACCTTAATTAATGAACCTTTAAAATTTGGTTTAATTAATTAGGTAACTTAAAATAAATTAGACATCTAGGTGACCAATCACAACCAATACAAAACCAATAGTTGGTGGCGAATCCTAAAATAAAAAAAAAGGGACTCACATACACACTCCCCACCCTAGAGACACAATCACACAAGAGTCACGTCACCAAGGACCCAATGTGCGACAGAACTCGGTAAAAAAAAAAAATGGGCATCCACAATGGGATCCTGATTTTCTTCAAAGTGTGTATTCATGAAATAATTGGACAAAATTGATAAATGCCTTTTTTGGGCAAACTAAGCAGCGTTTTTCCT
Source organism: Quercus aquifolioides (assembly GCA_019022515.1). Taxonomy (NCBI): domain Eukaryota; kingdom Viridiplantae; phylum Streptophyta; class Magnoliopsida; order Fagales; family Fagaceae; genus Quercus; species Quercus aquifolioides. The sequence goes on along the minus strand of CM032328.1, from coordinate 27,412,483 downwards.
TATTTTTCAAACTAATTAGGGAAATGCCCCTCTTTTGAAACTCGATTTTCTCAAAATCGAGTTATAAAAAAAAATTCTGGAGCCCTATAGCGGCGTTTTTAAGGACCTATAGTGACGTTTTCATGACCTATAGTGACGTTTTGTAACTTGACTTCCATTAAATCGAGTTATGGGCAATTTTTTTAATTTTTTTTACCTATAACTCGATTTCATATAAATCGAGTTACAAAACGCCACTATAGGTCCTGAAAACGTCACTATAGGCTTCTTAAAAACGCCGCTATAGGCCTAAATCGATTTTGAGAAACTCAATTTTCAAAAGAGGGGCATTTCCCTAATTAGTTTGAGAAAGAGGGCAAAACGCTGATTAGTTTGCCCAAAAAGGGCATTTAGCAATTTTGTCCTGAAATAATTATAATGTAGTCAAGAAATCAAGAGCCTTATACTTTGGTTATATTTTCAAGTCTCCTTTATGAAGAAAATCAGGGTTACGTTCGATCCCTCTCACCCACTTGAAGAAAAGCATACAAAGTTTGTATTATTACTCCTCATTAAGCAACACCTAATAATCAACCATAACAATTTCAAGTTTTTTAACCATTAACATAAATCGTTAGATATGGTGGTTGAGAAAGAGGTATGGGTTTTTTCCGCCTAAATATTTTGTAAGATTTCTTATTTTCCTAGCGTAGAGAATTTTAAATTTTTTAGTCAATGCATTCTTTCCAAACGTAATTACTTTCCCAAATTTGAGAAGAAATTTCCAATTTTTAATTCCGAATCAGATGAATTCCTTCACTTACAAATCTAAATCAATCAAATTTAGGGTCCATTCATCATTCAAAGTTGATGGCAGATATTGAAGTATAATTTGTAATGAACTGAAATTCATTCTCACCAACACTCTTATAGTTCAATTAGTTGTGGTTGACACCTCTTAGTCCTTTCAAGACATCCAGAGTTCAAATTTTCAATTTCCTATTATAATTATTGAATTATAAAAAACAAAAAGGAAGAGGCGGGAATCTCACCAATAATAGTTCAATAGCCACCAAAGATCTGCTGCCATGCTACATGCAACCATTGTCAATATTGACAAAACTAAATAACATAAGCTAGACTTCTACTTTTTTTTTTTCTTTTTTTCTTTTTAAGGTGGAAATCATGATATATTAATCATCAAATTGTAATTGGATTACAACAAAGGGGAAAAAAAAACAGTAATGATTGGGCGACTACATCAAATCTAACTAAATTAGCGATGACACAAAAGGGGGAGAACTCCCTTCCAAATATGCATGGATTCGCAGCGTCTAGCATATTGGGCAAGCTCATATGCTACCCTGTTGTAGTCCCTTTTCAGGTGCTGAAAGCAGCTGCTAACAAAAGTGCCTCGAGCAAGCTAGATCCCTCGAATGATGTGGCCAAATTCATTGCCAATAGAGCTATCATTGATGGCCTGGATGACCAAGAGAGCATCAGCTTCTAGTTGATGAAATTTCTGTTGGGAAAACTAAACAATTATTAAATTGTAGTGAACTTGTGATTTATTTTGTTTAGTTGAAAGATAAGGCTGTGAAAATTGGGGCTCAAGACTTTGTGACCCATCACTTATGGCTACTTCTAATTGTTCCCAAATAATAACTAAGCATATAAAGTAACTATTTTTCCTATTATTTTCTGTTTCCAAAAATAATTTTCTATTTTTGAAACTAAAAAACTTGTTTGGCAACTCAAAATGAACAAAAAACAAAAACCGTTCTTAAAGAATAAATTTTATATAGAAAAAGAATAAATTAACCAAGCAACTCATAAACAAACTTCAAGCTTATTTGAAAAAAAAAAAAAAAAAAAAAAAAAACCAAGCTTGAACATGTAATACTAGTGATAAACTCGAGTTCAGTTCATGTTCGAAGTAAAAATAATAAACAAACTTAAAATTTTAATACTTGACTCGATTAGACTCATTTATGCCCACTATGATCATAATCACACAATGTCTCAATAACGACTAAGAATATTTAATATCTATTCTTTCAACTCTAAAATACTCTTTCTATTTCTTAACTGTAAGTTGACGGTTGGAGAATAAATTTACCTTTTGACTAGAGTCTCACACAGTTGCGAGTATTTAGTTCAATTTTTCGTTAAGTTTTTCAGCTGTTTAAAGTTTAAATTGTCTCTTATGAATCCCACCACTTCAAAGTTTTTCCCCCAAATCTTAAACTCACCTTGTTGGCTTTTTCATGCCACTTAAAAAATAAGTCTACATTTTTTTTTTTTTTTTTTTTTACTTTCAAGACTAATTTGTTTCTAAACCACTTTCACTAAATAAGCAAATCGGTAAATTATTAATTTAATTTAATAAATTAAATTATCAATTCATAGACTTATTAAATTAATTATTAATCTTCTTTGACTTTCCTAAAATATTTATATAAAATAAAAATAAAAATGAAAATGGTACCAGCCACAGGAGTGAGTATCTGGGACACACACACATGTAGGCCCTTAAATCATCCAAGGGACAATGCTCAGTTGACAAGTGAGTGTCGAATAAAGGACTAGAATTTTCATCAATAAATAAAGGACCCGATAGACATCAAATCTCGGTACACCACAAAGAATTGAACCAAGCATAAGCATCGCATCAAAGCCACGAGGTAGTAAGTTTTAGCTAGCTCAATTAGTAAAATTTCTGATGGTTTAATAAGAGACTTATAATTCAATTCCCACCTACACCAAAAACTTATTGTAGTCTTGATCTAATGACAAAAAACTATCATCAGAAATAGCCACCATAAATTAGAACTCTCAAAATAAAAAAAAAAACAAAAAAAAAAACAAAAGCCACAAGGGTATAAACACATACTTATTATTTTCCCCCCTAATTTGCAACTCACATTATATACATCACATGTGCAACCTGACCTGTGTAGATATCCATCTTATTTTTTTTCCCCCTTGTATTAATAATTGACGTCCATCTTTACTCTTTCGCAGTATTACAGTTAGAAAGGCCACATTCTAAAATGAGTTTTGTGCTCTCACTTCTTCTCTACCAAAATTTACGTAGGTGGTGTATTCTCTACAGACACTCATTTGTAGCTACATTCGGCCTGCCTTCTGAGTCTACAAATAAATAAAATAACGCAAACAGAATAATTATTGCCAAGCGTTGCATTACCTAGAAAAACATCAGTAATCACAGATAATAGCTCTCACTAAAACATCAAGTACCCTTTCATTACACCAAATACCAAATACTATTCTGAAAGTCCCATGATCAACTAAAACTCTAACTGCAAGATCCCCACAGCATAGTCAACTCCAGAAAAATCCCATACATAGAAAGGGTCTCTCAATAAACTTAACTTGTTATTGTCAGGAAAAAAATAATAAAAACCCCAAACCATTTATATAAATAAATAGAAGAATTCAACTCCACCAAGCAAACAGCTGCTGCACAATAAATGTTGTTCTTTTTCCCTTTTCTTTATAGTTTTGGAAGCTGGCTTACATTTCTCACAAGCTTCAATAAAAAACCCAAACCACAAGAAAACCTGAAATCAACAAAAGCAGGACATTATCAGTTTCATCCAATGTCAATTGGCGAATTTAGAAGGTCAAGGATTATCCTTTGAAGTAAATTCTTACCGCAAGTTTAAAAAGGAACTGCCACCCGTCAAGCCACAATATTGTTTTTAAATTATTTAGTGCAGCATGAGCAGGTGTTTGTCATATATAACTGCATGAACAGAGACAGAGACAGAGACAGAGACAGAGGGAGGTTAAAACAGAGACAAATAATAAGTTAATAACTGCACGTGCAAACGAAAGAGTAGATACAAAGAAATGGTGGGATTCCGAGATATTATGGATCTACAAAGCACCAAAACTAAAACTTGACGAAGGCATACAGGTTCCACAGATTGATTAATGCTTTAATCACATGATAATCAACCCTGTAATATAGGTCTTTCCCTAAGAGTGAATCATATGGGGTGTTTGGCAGACCACAAAACCACACAAGCAAAGCACAAGAAAACTGGTTTTAGTTGTTTTTAGTTTGGTAACTTTTTCATTAAAAAACTGGTTCAAATCGGGACCAGATATGTTCCCATATAAAAAACCAATTTTAACTTTGGTTCTATCAAATATATTCCATCCAAAATCATATTTTTAAAAGGACAAGGTTTAGTTACAAAATTGGTTGTAGCCTAAAGCTACAACTTCCTTTAAAAGCATTAATGTTACAACATATTTTAAAAATCTAACCTTGTATGTTCTTTATGCTCTTAATACAAATGTCAAATTTTGTGCCAATTGGATATTATTTACTATATGATCTATTAGTTTATATTTTATATATAATTTAAAACTACAAAAACTTGCAATTTAAACAATTTATTAATGATATAGCTATTGATCTTTAATTTTTTAGAAATTTCACTAGCATACATAATATAAAAAGAAAATGTAATCCAAGGGAAGATTTGTCAAAATTCACATCCAATAAAAAGGTATTGAGTAAGGTTGTAGCCTTAAGCTACAACTAATTTTGTAGCTAAACTTTGTCCTTTTTAAAATTTGATGTTTTCACATACTAATTCCTATCATAAGCTAATTTTAAATTTGACATTTTCATATGCTGCACATTAACTAAAACTGATTCTGACCAGATTCTAGACAAACTAGAAAAAATTAAACCAGTGAGTTCAATTTGTATAAGAACTAAACCAGTCCTGTAGTTTGCCAAGTACTCGCATAAATTACTAATAGGTTTTCCTATTGAGGGTGAGTATACTGCAAAGATAAATTGAGATGTCACATTTTGTGTTAAATTGCAGAAAGACTGTGTAACAGATTGAAGAGGGGGGGGGGGGGGGGGGGAGAATATCAGAATACCAGGTCAGAAAACATTTAAAATTATTCTTTTATCTCTGTGATCATAAAAGGTAAAATTTGAGAAATACAAAATACATGGAAAGAAATATATTAATCAGAGCAAGATTATTTATCTAAATCTCATGGAACATATTCATAAAAAATAAAACTTTTGAAACCCAAAATACATAAAAGATAAATATATTAATTGGAGCAAGATTAATTACCTAAAATATCATGAAACCTATTGCGGCCCAAAGTGCTCCAGAACAAAAGCTGGAGATCACAAAGGGCCTGGAGGAAGGCCTGCAGCACCAAGCAATCACAACTCAGAATTTTGTGACACCCAGACAACACAAAAGTTTAATTGGGCGGTATTAAACCTTTATCTGCTTATTAGAACAGGATCCATATCTAAGTACTTCACTGTCCAAAGTTCATCTCTGAATATCTGCATGGATAGAAAAAGGCAAATAAACAATCACACAAGGCAGAAGTATACAGCACAAGGAATCAAGTCCTATCTACGACCACCCTATCCAGGGTGGGTAAGTCTGGACAACTTGGCAAGCCTCAAAAAATTTATTCCAAACTCAAAAAAAAGAATTTCAACTTGCCTGCGGGGCTTATTTTGTCGCTGCCCAAATTCATCACTTGCAAGTTCTGCAGGAAAAGTGAAAACATGTTCCTTTTGAGTACAGAATTATAACAAATAATAAAGTGGTGTGTTAAAGAAAGTCGCACAAAAGCACAAGACTACAAATTAAGGATCGTATCTTACCAGGCCTCTGTGAAGGCTTCCATTCATTATTGGGCTTGTTCAAATTATTTTCTTTGCTACAAAGGAACCAAAAAATATGAAGATTAGGACAATGCAATGTTGTTGGAATAACCGCATCAGTTAATAGTAGCATAATCAAACTATCAACTTTCACCATATGACTGTAGGAGGAGAATTTTGTGTTTACAATGACGTGTAATGATCACATGCCAAACAAATAGACAAGACAAAGTCATACTATTGAGCATATCTCCACTAAACGATTTAAGTCATACTATGGAAGATGGTTATATAAGAGTGTCTTGAAGTTGAAGCAAGCATTTTAACAAAAGGACTGAAGTCAAAATAATGCTTCACTAGACACCAAAATAACCAGATTAAGCAAAACAAAGCAAGTCATCAGATCATTGTAAAATATCAAACTCATGGAAAACATTCTACCAACCTTGAGGCACCCACGGAAGATGTCTGTCCTGAAGGGCGAGCATGATAAGCACCGTCAACAAGATATGGTGAACAGTATGTAGCCCCCAAAGCTCCTGCTGCACCTGCCAAAACTGGTAGCCTGAAGAACAAAATGATCATTACTAATCTCTTTCAAAATAAACAAAACAAAAGAGACAACTGGACTGAGGCAGTAGAAAGGAATTAATTTCTCATTCAAACTTTCATCCCCAAAGAATTTTAATAGCAGGCAGTCATGGTCAGAAGAAAAACACGACAAATACAGATGAAAGGAAACTGCACATTTACAACAAAAAGATTACTAACCATGTCATCTCAGAATTTCCCAAACCAAGTTGTGGTTGAGCAACATAACCAGGGAACGCCATGCCAACAGCAGGAACTCCAACACCACCAGGATGCTGGCCTCCAAATTGCATTACTGCAAGTACAACCAGATAAGAACAAGAATAGATAAATAACTAAAACTCACAAAAGTTTGATAGAAGGATGAAAACAAAAATTATACTGGTATTCCATCAAATTTGCAATAAAATAGAGCTAGATAAACAATTCAAGATACCAAAGCTGTTCCCAAAGACCAAATGGGGAAAAAAAAAAGCATAATACATAGATAAAATTAATTTAGTTGCTCGTAGGAAAAACAATTTATTTGTATATTTAATCAACTTAGTGAGAGAGAGAAAAGGGGGGGAGGGGGAGAGAGAGAAGAAGATAACTAGCACTAGTTCATTACTAAGCTGCACAAAAAGTAAACTTCAAAGACTTGTAAGTGTCCTGTAAATAGCAATCCAAAACTGAGCATTCTGTGTATGCAACGTTTCAGATATTTTCCCTTATTTGTAGTTTTCTTCTTAATAATTGAAAGTAAGATCCAAGAAACCTCACCTGGCAAAAAGGCTGGAGTTCCAGGGAAGTTTTGATCTCCATGACCAACTGTCATGTTCCCAGTAGCTCCCATAACCTGAACCCCACCATACATAAAAGATCCCCTTCCAGCACCTTGAGTATTGGCTTTTCCCTTTCCAACCAATGCACTTTTAGATTTATTTGACTCTGAAGGAGATTCGGCTTCTCCAGATTCGTTAGAATTTATTGAAAGAGCTGTTTTTGGTGGGGAGGAAGATTGAGAACCACTACCAGGCCGCTGGCTTGACTGCTGTGCAGGAGGTTGACCTCTACTTTGAGCAGGACCTTTCTGAACAGAATGGAGTTGTGTTGAAGAAGAAACTCTATTGACTTGATTATGAGGTGGGCCCGGTTGATAATTCATTTGTCCTGGGATAGATAAACCCCTTCCCTGAGCCCTGATTGGAGGAGATTGTGTAGTATTGACTAATGAGGATCCAGAAAGTGGCATTTGCATATTAGACAAAGGCTTCCCAGCACCAGTGTTGATGGAATCATCAATGTAAAGCTTGTCCATGCCAACAGATTCAGCTATATTCTTCCCCCGCAGCAATGAATTGGTTTTTTGGACGGAAGAACTGTCATCCATCACAGCTGGGTGAAGACCTCTGTAGGAACTACCTGCTTGAACATCCCTTTTCTGCGTCAGTGCGATGTCTTTATTGGAAGAGCCTGAAGGGTAAAATGGAGGAGAAGCAGAGTTCAAGCTTGAGAACACTTGTCTCCTCTCAGGAACAGGATCAGATTCCACATTTGAGGCGGATGTGAAAGCTCTCCCAGAGTTAGTATGGGAAGTTCTCTCAAGAGGCTTCCCAGATCTGAAACATCAGCAAACAGTACATTTTAAGCCTAACCTGATGAATAGAGGGGAAATTTTTTTACTGAAAGCCATTAAACTCAAAGTTTAAACTCACTGTCTGTTTTCAGTTTGAGGTGCCTGACTTCTGTTTCTATAGGTAGGTTCATAGCGTCTGGGCCCTCTCCCCCTCACACCCTTAGGTACCTGGCTCTGATTATTATTGTTAAATGCTTTAGACCTATTCCCTCTTGGATACCCTCGATCAGTACCTCGACTTTTACCGCGGCCTCGATAATGACCCTTGGAATTTCTCCGACCCTGAAATTATGATAATGTTTATGCATCAGAAAGGTAAATGAGAGAGAGAATGAGAGAGAGAAAGAGAGGGAACAGTTCCTATATAAAAATAAATAAATAAAAAGGAGGGAACAGTTAAAAGTTAAAACAATAATCATCACACAGATTGCACATATCTAAAACCATCACCTCATCATAATGCCTTTCCTGCAAATTCATCTCCTCAAACTTGTCATGCCCCCATTTACGGTCATCTTTCGACTCCCACAGCCTCCTTCCACCATGTGTCCGCCTAAACAAAGCAAAAATTAGGTTAAAAAAGGATTATACAGTGTGCTCAATTTGCTTAGCTGTTTGAGAAAGGTGATTTTTTTAAAAACAGAAATTTTAAAGCATGCATTTTTTGTAAAAGCAGTTTTTGAAGTTACAGTTAAGTTCTTTGCAAAAACTGTTAAAAAGTGTTGTTTTTGTCAACCCGTCAGGGTGAAGTCTAGTGGTTGCAGACTTGGGATGAACTAAAGTCTCAAACATCCTCGGTTTGAACCCCACTAGGAGTTTATCTGGATTACCTGGCACAGTTCTAGCAAGTAGGGTCATGTATCCGTGGTTTAATCCCCAGGGGTGGGTCCAAAGGGCCCTGCCTTGGTGAGGTTTTGCGTCATAAAAAAAAAGTTTTTTTTTTCTATCAACAGATAGTTGGATAACATTGGTATTAAATGAAAAGGTGAAAAAAAATAAAAAGAAGATGAATACTTGAGATTTGACAGTAGGTGTGATAGATGAGCAACTATGAGGGCAGCAGTGATGTGAGAGAACAGATGAGATAAGTGTGAGTAAGGGAGGGTGTTTGTCTGATATTTTGGTCACTAAGCCAAAAATTGAGGGTAATTTAGGTATTGAGAACCCAAAAGAGGCAGAAACTTGATTTGAGGTTTAAAATTGGCATTTTTGAAAAAGCTGCCTGGTATGTGTAGATTCTAAAAGCCGTTTTCAGCGTTTTTTAAAAACACAACTCCATCAAAAAATTTAAGCCAAACAGACACAGTCTTGTGTTTTTGACGAAAACAGGAGTTTGCCCCCAAGAAATAGCAGGGCCAAACAGACACTTCAATACAGAGAAATAATAGATAATAAACCATATGAAATGGAAAGCAACATATAACAAAGAAGAGATCCTTATGAGGAAGTGAAGTTGAAAATTGCATTGAAAATTTTAAATCCAAAATAACAAAAACAAATGTTACAGCAGTAAAATTTTGTAATAAGAAACAAAATATTAGTGCATGAGAACTGTAGCAGCATTAAACAAAGTCATGGCCAAAGCGACAAGGAAACGCCTAGCTCACCCAGAATATACAACTGAATTAAGTTCATGTCCTACAGTCAAGCTATAATTGCGATTGGTGTTGTTTAGCACTACTGAAAAGTGTGGCACCCAAAACCCTCAAACTACTCCTCATTCATGAAATTAATCTACGCATAATTCACCTCACAACAAATCTAGCAGCATTAAACTCCAAAAGATAATGCAAATTATAACTACATTCTAAACAAATTCCACATATTACAAATAACAGGTACCTGTGTCGACCACCAGCATTGTCCCTAAATCGATCATCATGCATATAGAAAGCCCCGGCAGTGGGTACCGCAAAGGGCTCATTCTCCTTCTTCTCCTCCACCTCTTCCTCCTCGTCTTCCTCCCCATCCTGACCCTCCGCTTGCCCCTCTGCCGAATCACCCACTGCCCGCCTTTCCTCACCACGCACTTGGCTTTGATTCACCACAGCAACCGCCGAATTCTCAACCCCAACACGTGCATCTCCTTCACCACCGCCGCCGCCAACTCTTTCCTCATACACCCCCACTTCTTCTTCCTCAACAAGTACTTCATCTTCCTCTTCCACTAATTCCTCTTCCTCTAATAACTCTTCTTCGTCCAATTCTTCTTCGTCGTCGTCATACTCCGCAACCCCGCCCTGACCGTCCGATTCATCGGAATGAATCACAGCCCTCGGATCCACCCTCGTCTTCTCTCTCTCCTCTTCTTCAGCTTCCTCATCATCACTCGCTTCTCTCCTCCGCATCGCCAACGATCGCTTCACGTCCTCTGGATCGCTCTCATACTCCAACTCTTCTTCACCCGCCGAAGCCATCAATTCCCCCCTAAAAAAAAAATCAAAACCCTAAACCCCCAAACTATCTCGAGAACCAAACGCCAATCCAAAGACAACAATTCCGCTCAATCAAGCCCCCAAAACCCAAATTCCCTCCGCCGCCAAACGCCAATTTTAAAAATCCACAATAAAAAACACAGAATAATAAATCAATCTCAGTCAATCCGAACCAGCAAAAAAAGCCCTAAAAACGCAAACTTTCTCGGCAGCCAAACACCAATTGAAGAAAACCTCTGGCAAATCGGAACCCTAGACACCCAAAATCGAGAATAATTAGGGTTTTATATATATAATTGGGATCTCAGGGGTAGCGTTTACGAAACCCTAGAATTTTGAGAGAGAGAGAGAGTTTGGGATTTTTGATTTGTGTCGTCAGCAATTGAATAAGAAAAGACTTTTTTTATAACAATAAGAAAAGACTTGTACAAGGAAAGGTAGAGATTTTAGTAAGGAGGAATTATCTTGTTTGATTGAGGGTATTTTGGGAATTGAATTTTGGGAGTAGAGGGATCTGGGAGTTTGTGATTGGTCAGCTTAGCTATCTTATTTTAGTTAGATTCTAACACGTCACTTGGAGAGAGTAAGAGAGAGAGAGAGAGAAGAGGGCTTAAAGAGTCACATGTGGGGGTCAGTGTAGATGAATCTTTTAAAAGCCTGTACAATTGTCCAATCATTTTACGCCACGTTGGCTTCTAAAAAGGAGAGTCCTAGAACCTAAGCATCACGCATGGCATCATCAGGATTGTCCTCTGTTGGTCCTCCCACCGTAGGAAAGAACAACCTCAAGGTGCGTCGGTAGCACATATCGATCTCAAATTCTTAATTCCACATCCATATTATTGGGCACAAAAGTAAACAACAATAATTCTAATATGTTGAGTGGAGTTGCAAGGTGTCTCGAATTGGGTCACACTTGCGGTTTAAGAGTTGTCTGTTCAAGTCATGCGCTTCGTAAAAATGACTGTGTCACGACAGTACTTAGAGGTGCCATTCTGCGGGTTCAAGTAGATTTGATCAATGATCACACGCGTGAGACTCTTTTTTGTTCATCAAAAATTATTATTAATAATAAGTTTGTGATATTTACTTCCTATTTCAAAGAATAAAGAATTCTAAACCAAATTCATAAAAAAAAGAATTCTAAACCAAATGAAAGTTTAGAGCATTCACATCAGTCCATGTATAATAGGAAAAAAAAATATGTAAAATTTACACAATTTTGCCTAAAAATAACTTATTTCAATCCATGTATAATTATGTAAATTTACAAGTTTGCTACTGTAAGGTCTGTAATCTTAAAAATTTACACTGACGCTATTCATTTCGTATTTAGTTGTTTATTCTTTTTTTACGTATCTTGAAGATGAAAAAAAAAAAAGGATAATTGTTGTTGTGTATAAAGAAAGAGAAACAATTTTTAAAAAATCAAGAAAATTTGATATTTTAATAAAATATGATATAAAATAAATAATCTAATATGAGATGTTTTGGAAAATAAGTATGTTAAATAAAATAATAGATTCTTATACTAAAATAGACAATAATTTTTGGACGAGCTCATTGCATAATCATATAATATTATATGAAAAGTTTTTCTAAATTAAAAATTATTTTTGAGTGTGTGATGTCTAAAGTCAAAGGCACTCTTTGAAAATAAGTACAAAGATGGTGATTTTTCCAAAGAGCAAGACTGAAGTACAATACTTAGATGCTATTCTTTAGATTCTACTCTTAAAATTCTGTCATGTGGTTTTTTTCTCATGGAATAGAAGTGTATTTTTTAATTAAGTAGCCTCATAATAGAATCTCAAAACGAGAACCTAAGGAACAACACTTAAAGTATTGTATATAAGTTTTGTCATTTTCTAAAAGCACATTTTATTTAATCCACGAAATCCTTTTTTTTTTTTTTTCCAAAAGATTATCTATCAATAATTCATCTATTTATCTCTCTCTCTCTCTCTCTCTCTCTCTCTCTCTATATATATATATATATATATAATAAAAGTAAACTTATTTGTTCTTATCAATTTCTTTAGATAAAATAATAATAAGTGTTTTAACAAAACATGCAACAAGCATCTAAGTTTTAGTTGATAGAGACAACAACTTATTTGTTCTTATCAATTTTTTAAATAAAATAATAATAAGTGTTTTAACAAACATGCAACATGCATCTAAGTATAAAAAAAAAAACTTATTTTTTGCTTATCAATTTCTTTAAATAAAGTAAAAATAAGTGTTTGGATAAAATTTAATTACAAAATTGGTTATAACCTTAAATTACAACCTTACTCAATATCTTTTTATTGGTGATGAATTTTGACAAATTCACCATTAGATTACATATTCTTCTTATATCCTCCATGCTTGTAAAATTTCTAGAAAATTAAAGATCAATAGTTATGTCATCAATAAATTGTTTAAATTGCAAGTTTTTATAATTAAAAATTATGCATAAAATATAAAATTATAGATCATATAGTAAATAATATTCGATTGATACAAAATTTGACATGTATATTAAAAGTGTAAAGAACATGCAATTAAATGGTTAGATTTTCAAAATATGTAATAATGTTTATTTTATTGAGTAAAGTTGTAACTAAACTTTGTTCGAAGTATTTTAACAAAGCGTGCAACCTGCATCTAAATTTCAGAAATTTAAATCCTACTCCAACTAAAAATCTATTATCAATATTTCAAAACTTATATATATTTACCAATGGTGTTTTCATAGAATTTCTCTCAGTGGCAGCTCCAAGATTTTTTTTAAGGGGGTCACAATGGCAGAGCTAGGAATTTGTCATTTGTCATGAGGGCCGGGTAAAAAATTAAATGATTAATCTTTTTTTCTATAGATACAACTTCCATATTATATACAATAATCTAAAATAATATTTCTAAATACAATTTCTTTTTCTTTTTTTGAGAAGGAAGAACTCGAAGTTTTTTATTCAGTAATAGGCAAATCTGCCTGATAAGCTGTAAAAATTTGGATAGGAACATCCTCCATCCAAACTGAAAAACCAGTGACATGACGTGCATGTCTAGCTAGGTTATGAGCAACATTATTCCCTACTCTACCAACATGTTGAAAGGAAATACAAGTAAATGAACGTGCCATCAATTGGGCATCCCGAACTAACAGACCATATGAAGCTAAGGAAGGAGAAGGGTCCCTCAAAGCAATCATGACGATCATCGAATCTCCCTCAAGAATTGCTTTGTCGAAGCCTAGCTCAAGGGAGAATTCAAGTGCTCTACATGTTGCCAGAGTTTCCAAGTTTACAACTGAGTGTGGGAGTGGAATGTTTTGGGATAAAGAAGCCATGACCATGCCTAGACTATCTCTAATAACCACTCCAATACCTGCTCTGTCTTCATCCTTGAACACCGCTCCATCAAAATTAATTTTTACCAAATCCGTCTGTGGGGGCTGCCAACGTACCTGAGCTGGTGTTGCTGCACTGGGCTTCCTTGGCTGTGCTGACCGAAACTCCTAAAGGGACTGATATGCTTGCTGAACTATTTGGTCCAAAGGCCAGCCTGGTGGAGAAGTCCTAACTTGATTCCGTCGAAACCAAATATTCCAGATGAGCATTGCGAACAGGTCACTGCTACAGTCCGAATCCAACACGTGGAGGAAGACTTGAGGAAAGGTTTGGAACCTGATGGTGCTCCTAAACGCCCATTGTGGATCATCCTCCCAAACCCGAGTTAGACCCGGACATGACCACAAAGAATGTAACACATCTTCTGAGCTTTGTGAGCAGAGGGAGCACGTTGAGTCTTCAAGAACACAGCGTCTAACCAGGTTGGAGTTTGTTGGAATAGCATTTCGACAAGCTCTCCAAACAAAATTCCTAACCTTACACGGGACTGCCAATTGCCAAATCCTTTTCCACAGTGATTTTGTTTGGACCGAAGCTTGATTCCTTGGAAGGGTTGACATTCGAGCTTCTGTTTTGAGGAAGTAGTACCCGGATTTGGCTGAGTAATCACCGGACTGCACATACGGCCAGAACAGAGCATCTTCACTTGGCTATTGGCTAAGCTGGATTTTCTGGACTTCCGATGCTTCATCTTGGCTGAATAGTCTACACAGGATGAATGAGTCCCACGAGCGAGTGGCTGGGTTTATCAGGCAGCTAACAGTGGCTTCTTGTAACTCAGCTACTAGTGGTCCTTGCAATGATGTGTGAGTAAGAGAAGGTAACCATCTGTCCCCCCGCAGTTTGATGGACTCCCCATCTCCAACCCTCCACTTTGCCCCTCTCCGAATAACTTCCCTCCCCATTAATATACTCCTCCATGCATACGATCCCCCATGACCCTCCTTAGCTTCCATGATAGAACAATTTGGAAAGAATTTTGATTTAAAAACCTTATAGAACAAAGAGTCTTTATTATGTAAGAGTCTCCAAGTTTGTTTTGCTAAGAGGGCTTCATTGAACAAGGATAATTCCTTAAAACCCATGCCACCTTCCGCTTTTGGCTCACACATATCCTCCCATTTTACCCAATGTATCTTCCTTCGCTCACCCCTTTGGCCCCTCCAAAACTTTCGAATCAAACCCTCAATTTCTTGACAAAGACCTAAAGGAAGCTTAAAGCAACACATTGAATAGGTTGGGATTGCTTGCACCACGGCCTTAATCAATATTTCTCTTCCAGCTTGAGACAACAATTTTTCTTCCCATCCTTGCAATTTCCTCCAAATTCTTTCTTTAATGTAGTCAAAGCTAGCTTTTTTATGTTTCCCCACTAATGATGGTAGCCCCAAGTATTTGTCAAATTGCTTAACCTCTTGAATTCCTAATGCTTCTTGAATCTCCAACTTCATAGCTTCATTGGTGGATTTAGAGAAAAAGATGGTTGTTTTCCCCTTATTTATTTGTTGCCCCGATAAGCTTTCATATTGAGCTAGGATCTCCAACACCTTTTGGCATTCACTTCTATTAGACCTGCAAAATAGCAAACTATCATCCGCGAAAAGCAGATGGGTTAGTTTGGGGCTTCTTCTACTTAAGCCAAAACCGTGAATGGCTCCCTCACTTTCCGCCTTAGAAATTAGGCTATGGAGGCCTTCCGTGCATAGTAGGAAGAGGAATGGTGATAATGGATCACCTTGGCGAATCCCCCTTGTAGGTCGAATCAAACCCTTTGGTTCACCATTGACCAACACCGAATAAGATACAGTTCTCACACAAACCATCATGAGGTTTATCCACCTCTCGTTGAACCCCAATTTCCTCATCACCTTCTCTAAAAAAATCCACTCCACCCTATCAAATGCCTTGCTCATATCCAATTTTACTGCCATATAACCTGATTTTGTAGATTTATGAACATTCATACTATGCAATGTCTCAAAAGCTACAAGAATATTATCAGATATCAAACGGTTTTTTGTAAATGCACTTTGTTGCTCGGAGATTATATTTGGTAAGATTTTTTTGAGGCGATTTGCTAGTACCTTAGAAAAAACCTTATAAAGCACATTACAAAGACTAATGGGGCGATAATCAGAGACAGTAATTGGATTTTTGATTTTTGGAATTAAAGTCAGGAAAGTATGATTCAAAGGGTGGGGTAAAGAGGCTGAATTGAGGTAAGATAAAATAGTTTTTGTGACATCCTCACCAACAAGCTCCCAATAATTTTGGTAAAAGAGTGGGGGCATACCATCAGGGCCAGGAGCTTTCGATGGAGCCATTTGCTTCAAAGCAGCCTGCACTTCCCATTCCATGAATTCTTGTGAGAGCTTGGAGTTCATTTCATCACTAACAATACAATGCAGTGGGTCCAAATCCTCAACACCAAACACCGGATTTGATGAATCAAAGAGTTCTTGGTAATACTCTATGAATGAATCGGCAACCTCATCTGGATTTTGAACCCAACGGCCTGAAGAGTTGGTGATTCCATGAATTCTATTGCGCCTGGTTCTCTGAGTTGCTCGGCTATGAAAGAACTTGGAGTTTTTATCACCACCAACCAACCAGAAACTTTTTGCTCTCTGCCTCCACATTTGGTTTTCTTTTATCAACAATCCATTGATGTCTTTTTTAAGTTCCCTAACCCGGAAGTTGCTACCGGATTGCAAAGCCGCCCGTTCTGCCTTTACCAACAGTTTTTTCTTCTCAACTAGCTCCCTACGTACACTCCCAAAATTCTTACGACTCCATTGAGTTAATTCAGCCCCACATTTAGCTATTTTCTTCATCACTTGAATCTCAGGATCACAAGGAAATGGAGCTCTCCAGACTGCCTCCACCGTTCGCCCACACCCTTTATCAGAGAGCCACATTTCTTCAAACCGAAATAGCTTTGAAATAGGGGGTGGGTCAAGACCATAGGGAACAATCAAAATTGGTATATGATCCGATGTGGTACTATGGAGATGAAAGACCCTTGTTCCTGCAAACTTTTGAAGCCAATCATTAGTACAAAAAGCCCTATCAAGCCTCTCCCATATAGATTGACCACTTGCATAGTGTTTGCTCCAAGTGAATTTGGGACCCGAAAATCCAAGATCCAAAAAACTACAAGCATCCACTGCCTTTCGAAATAGCTGCATCTGATTGTGACTTCTTCTATTTCCCCCCAGTTTTTCATCGCTCCTGAGTAGCTCATTAAAATCGCCGGCACACAACCATGGGGTCTGAAATTTCTGATTTAGCCGTCGAAGTAAATTCCATGATTCAGATCTTCTTTGTGTTTTCGGTTCTCCATAAAAACCGGTAAATCTCCACTCCGAGTCAGTGTTTTTATTGATAATTACATCAATGTGATTCTTATCAGAACCCTCAATTGTGACCGCCATAGTATCTCTCCAAAAAAGAACTAAACCTCCACCCCTAGTTTCTCTTGGTACCACAAACATGTTCTCAAATTGTATCTTTTGTTTTACATCTTTTAGCCTTGCCTCATCTGCCCATGTTTCGGCTATAAACACGACGGAGGGATCTTTTGCCCGCACAATATCAGCAAGCTCATTCCCTGTACATGGGTTTCCAAGCCCACGACAGTTCCAAATTAAGCAACTCATTGCGATTGGCGGGGCTGACACACAGCCTCCACCATTGAAAAAGAAGAACTTCCATCATCCTTTGAAACCAACCTGCGCTTACCCGGTAACTCTAGATGATCTGCTCCACCTCTCTTCCCACAGACTAATTTTTCTGCCTTGTTATTCTTCACCACCCTTACACGTGCTTGTATTTTTCTACCCCTTTTGGTACCATTTTTTTTGGGAGTGGCTGTGTTGAATTTTTGTTGGACAGATTGTGCAAGTGCACAGCCAGACCCCTGAATTTGCTCACGTGCCTATGTTGACCCTACTTCACGTGTCCCATTTCTATCCCTTGAATCCTCACATTGACTCTGAGTAATTTCAGCATTGAATGCCTCTTGTGCATTTATTTCCTCCTCCGTATGGTTTCCAAACTTGAAAAGGGCCTCATCAATTTCCTTTATTTGGATTTCAAACAGCTCAGCTAATGAAACTGATTTGGGAAATAAAATCTCTGAGTTAATATTATTCTCTCCAGAAATCTAGTTCGAATATGGGCAAGATTCAATTGAGATTGACTTTCCGTTTGAAATAAGTGCAGCATCTGTTTGTAACGTCTTCTCCAAACCTACGGTTTCAACATTCAATGACTCCCTACATTTATTGCTTCTTTCTTCCACCGAAACCTCCATATCGGACTGAAGATTTTTCGATGACTCCGTCCCTAAATTTTCCCCCACCGGAGCTGGACATGGGCTGACTTCCTTTGACACTCGAAAACTGGACTTTCTGCCTTCATAGAAACCTGGAACGAAAATAACATTTTTTCCCTTAGCCGAGTATGGTGCTACCTTCAGACTGGAATTGAACTGTTGCTGATCAGGGGAGAGGGTGCCTTTGCTTTCAATCCACAAGTCACAATTCTTGTCACTATGAGTTAACCGCCCACACCAGAAACACAAATTTGGCAATCGTTCATACTTGAAACGAATCCAGTATTTTGTTCCATTCTCCATTGTGATTAATCGACCCCTACACAAAGGTAAGGTGACATCTACACTTACACGGACTCTGATAAAGTGGCCACCTTCGTCATCAACCGCGTCAAATGATTTTTGGACTTCCCCTACAGTTTCGCAAAGGTTTTCAGCAACCTTTTTTGTCATATACCTGACTGGGATTTCATGTACTTGCACCCAAAAGAGAGCTTTCGTAAAAGACAAATCTCGTACTGGCACATCCGTATTGTATCTCTAAACCATCACTAAGTGTTTATCGAAACTCCAAGGCTGGCTTTGCAATATCCGGTCAACATCTGTTAAATTATCGAAAACAAAAAGCACCCTATGGTCTTGATGGTTGCGGATTTTGAAACCATTTGTGGACCTCCACAACTGTTTGAAGGTTCTTGCCATCGCTTCCATATTGAGAAAACGTGGAGTTAGGAATAGCGCTGCTATGATGAATTCACCTGTTTGTTGATCCTTGTTCAAGACAAAGCCTGTTTTCTCCCTTTCAGAGAGGGAGAGGTTACTCCATTGTTCTGTCAAATCCTCCATGTCTCGCTAAAGCAAGTGAGAATTGATAGAAAGTATTTCCCTACACCCCACAAAAAAAAAAAAAAAACCAACTAGCTCTCGAGATAAACTTGTTACCTCAAGAGAAACAAAACTCTCCTTCGAATGGAAGGGACAGCAAATTCTACTGCCTAAGTGAAGGAGAGAGAGCTCACTTACTTAGCGACAGAGAAACGACTGAATATGTTTGTTTCTCTAAATACAATTTAGTATACAATACAACTAAATTATACAATAGTCTAAAACCGTTATAAAAGAGGTAAGATAACAACTATTGAATGCATAAACTAATATAATTAAGGCAAAAATCCAAAACTGACCTTCTAACTTTTAGTTTTTGTCATTTCAGTCCTCTAACTTTCAGTTTTATCATTTTAGTCCTTTAAGTTTCAATTTTTATCAATGTAGTATTCTGTTAGGTATCAGTTACTCCTCTCGTTAAGTTTGGCCTTTTTTTTTTTTTAATAATAATTTTCGTAATTAAAAGAAAATAAAAAAAACTGTAAAAAAAAAAAAAAAAAAAATGTAAGGGGAATGACGTCCTTCCCCTGAAATCAAAACCAGAAAACGGAAAAAGTCAATCTTGATCTCTCTCTTAAGATCACTCTTTCTCTCTCTCTCAAATCCACCATTATATATGCATTATGCTTTAAAGCAGACAACCACCAAACCTCAATATTTCAACAAACCAACCCATAACGCATAAACAAACCCCAAAGCAAACACCACACCCTCGCCAATCGACCACCCAGTTAACAGTGAGCATCGGCCATGGGTCACCTCATTAATCAACCACCATCGCCATGATTGAGAGAGATCGAGAAACAAACAAAGAAAGAGATCAAGAGACAAACAGGGAGAGAGAGAAATGAAATTGATCTGAGAGAGAGATTAGAGAGAGAGAGAGAGAGAGAGAGAGAGAGAGATACTGAGTTGATCTGAGAGAGTAGTAGTAAGGATGTTAGCGGTGGCTCTGACTTTGACTTTGGGTCACCGATCTTCCCTTTCACAAGCCAGTATGCTACAGAGAGAGAGAGAGAGAGAGAGAGAGAGAGAGAGCAGAGAACGGGGAGGCTGAGGATGAAGACTAAAGGGGACCTTCCATGTTTTCTTTTTTCTTTTCTTTTTTTACGGCTTTTGTTTTTATTTTCTTTTAATTACAATTTTTTTTTTTTTTTAAAAAAAGGGCCAAACTTAACGGCAGTAGTAACTAAGACCTAACAAAATATTACATTGACAAAAATTGAAACTTAAAGGACTGAAAAAATTAAAAGTTAAAGGACTGCAATGAGAAAAGCTAAAAGTTAGAGGGTCAATTTTGGTTTTTTGCCAATAATTAAATTACTAATCATACATTTTTGTCAAATTAATAATAACTTATTATATTTATATGTAATATCAATTATATATAAAAAAAATATGATAAAGAAGGAGAAGACTAGTAACACACTTAGGAGTAGGACTAGGAGTAAATGTGAAACTAAGAAAAAAAAAATAGTAACTGATATAAGTTTTTGCTTTTGAAGTGGATGACTTCTTAACCATACACATAGACATAGTCACTCTCTTGGAATTGGAGATAATTGGAGATAGAAAGAAAAACTAAGAAAAAAATAGAAGGGAGAAGGTGAGATAGAGAGAATGAGGAAAAAATTACAGATATAGATACAGATTTATTGGTTGTAACAATGATGTAATTTTTTTGTTAATGAAGAAGAAAATTGTAAGGAAAAACAACTTCATTTCGTTGTCAACTGCAAAGTAAGCCAAAATCTTGGAAATAATATTTAGATTTTTTTTTTTTTTTTTTTTTTTTTTTTAATGAAGGAGCAAAATTTTTGGAGCTGACACAATACTTTCAAAAAAATTTCACAACAAAATTTGGGTGACCAATTGTTAAAGGTAGATAAAAAATATTGTTAGTTGTGGGTTTAGATAAAAAGCAGTTACAACTTGCCTCATATTATTGTAAAAGTATTGTGAAATTAAAATTAAGATGATCATATTCAAACTTCAAGCTTATTTCAATTGGATTCAAATAAATTTAGAATTAGGGTGTTCAAATTTTTATCCTAGGAGGTCAAAATGAAAAAATTTAAAAAATTTTATATATAAAAATTTTGTTTGGGCCAAGTCAGGGGGTTCATTTGAACCCCCTGGCCTTAATGTAAAGCCGCCCATGATCTCTCTTGCATGTTGCACCACACTTTTTTTTTTTTTTTTTTTTTTTGAGTTGAGAATTATGCATATATATTTATATTGGAAGAATATACATGTTGCATAGATTCATAGGAGTTGATAAATTTATATGAAACTCTCTCTCTCTCTCTCTAACAATTTTTTTTCCTAATGAACAACTACTCTCATTAATTATTAAATTAATTTTTTATTAATTGTTAGGATATATTTCCTCAAATTAAGGGATAAAATTAACAATAGTTTAATTTATGTAAAACTTTATGTGAGGACCAGATTTGAACTCGTAGTCCACTGCGTGGATGGACTTAAGCCCAAAAAGCCCAAAACAATAAATTTGTAGAGTATGGGTTGGAAAACTGGGTTTTAGTTGATCCAACAAACATTTGGAACAGGTTCAGATGATAAGGAAATGAAAAGAAATAGGGTTGTATTGAAGAAATATAGTCCTCGGCAGAGTCCGAGGTGCACTGTTCTTATATATTGTTCTCAAATTGGGTTACAAGTTTGGTTCTTGAATGCTACAGTGTTTCTTTCTCAAGTTTTCGATCCCCCATTCTATGAAGGATTTTGTTCCTTATATAGTCCATCTCAAAGCATCTTGATCTTACACTTGTTGATCATTTGAGCCACCACTTGAGTGCTTGTCCCATCGGACACTCTCTCTAGTTCGATGTGCCTTGGGGCAGCCAATTTTGTATTGTCCAGCGGTCCTCTCCACATTAATGCAGTCAGGAAATTAGCTGAAGAACATTAAATGCGGTGGTGACAGCTTTCTTCTTTAGATATTTTAGGACTTTTCCCAGTCTAATATCTCTGTAATGTCTATCCATACCGACGAAACTTCATGGGAGGTTCTCGTGCATTAGAAAGCCGTTTCTTCCGACCTCGGCTTATTTGGCCGAGGATACATTTGTCCTCGGCTAATCTTGTTGAACCTTTATGGCCAAAATTAACTCTTTTACTTGTTAAAACGATCTCCTCTGACGGAGATTCTTCCTCCTCGGACTAGACTTTATCCTCGGCTTGGGCCATGGGCCCAATGTACAGATACATAATGAACTTTTGGGCCCTATGTCCCTACACTTTATCATTTAAAGTTTAACAAATTTAAATTCTATTCAAACTAAAAGTTTATTATATATATTTTTAACTTCCTTCCCTAGAAAAAAAATAATAAATAAATAAACTCTAAACTGAAATCCGAAATCCCACACAACACCACATGCTTTTTTCCCCTCAAGTTACATCTTACATTTTATTAATTATTTTATTAATTTTTAGGATATATTTCCTCGAATTAAGGGATAAGATTTAATTATAATTTAATTTAGCTAAAACTTTATTATCTAAGTTTTAGAAATTTAAATCCTATTCTAACTAAAAATCTGTTATCAAAATTTCAAAACTTATATATATTCACCAATGGTCTTTCCATAGAATCCTTCCTATACCTCATGTGTATATGATAGTTTTGATTAAATAAATTCATCTTGCTTATTTTTATTTGTTTCTAAATTTTCAAGTATGGATATTATGTTAAAGGAAGTCTACTATAAAGAAGTAAAGCATGAGACACCCATTTAAGTTTTTGGTTTCTCTTAGATAAGTTTTATTTTATTTTATTTTATTTTAATTTCTTAACTTTTGAACTATTTTGTGTGTTTTAGGTTTTGGTTGTTCTATGTATTTAGTTTGTAAGTATTTTTATTTTTTCAATTGACCATTGCTATGAAAAATTTGGTTTAAAACATGTCTTTCATGTGTTGTAGTACAATCTGATTCCAAGTTACTTTTACTTATTGATTGTTAAGACATTATCAATGTTTATCTATTTTATATTTTAAAATTTTGTATGTACTTTGTGTAAATTTCTTAGAATGTGGAATTCCTCCCATGTAAGCCTATCTATTCTTAACTTCTTTTTCATTTTTTTTAAATATCAGAAATTTGGATTGTTTTTCATGTGTAATATTAATATATGTGTTCTTAAAGGTTAACACAATATAATTAGAGACATTACTCAAGTTGTATAAGTTAGGGTGTTAACCATTTGAATAAAATCAACAGTAAAACAAATAATTTAAATATAAAAATAAGACTTAAAAATAAAATTTCTTTTAGGTGTACAAAAACAATTGATTTTTTAATCTTAAGTTTGGAATTAATTATTTTGGGATAAACTTATTTATCCAAGTATTAGAAAAGATTTAACAGCTTGAGTTCAAATCGCCCTCTTCATTAATAAATAAGGACTTATAAAAAAATAATTAGAAAAGTTTTTATTGATAATTTTAATTAGAGATATTATATATAAGGGAAAATATACAAAATTAAGCGTTTTATATAATTATAACCATTCATTTAGTTAGAAACAATTCTAAAATTGTGTAATAATAACACATTTAGTTATTATTTTTCGAGAAAAATATATAAAGAAAATTCATAATTAAAGCTATGCAATGCACAAGACTTTCACTTGTATATATATAAAACTAAAAATATTTAACTTTTGATTAACTTCATATATCTTTGCTGCATAAGTTTTTCCTTCCAATTTTATACCTCAACACAATTTTTGAGTTAATTTTTTATATTTACTAGTGTGCTTGGTTTTACTCAAAATTATATTAATAATATTATATGAAAAATGTTTCTAAATTAAAAATTATTTCTGAGTGTGTGAAAATAAGTACAAAGATAGTGATTTTTCCAAAAGAACATTTTATTTAATTCACGAAATCCTTATTTTATTTTATTTTTTTTCAAAACGTTATCAATCAATACTTCATCTATATTATATTCTATAATCCATCTATTTATATATAATTTATCTTTTTCTTTTATGGGCAATCTATATATTATATATAATTTATCAGTATCTATATCTATATATCTATTATCTCTAATTATATATAAAACTAAAAATATTTTACTTTTGATTAACTTCTTAAAACTTTGCCACATAAGTTATGCCTTCCAATTTTATACCTTAACACAATTTTTGAGCTAATTTTTTTATATTTACTAGCATGCACAGTTTTATCCAAAATTATAAGTCAATAAATTAAAATTATATTAACTAGTCACTAACCTGTGTGATGCACGAGATAGTTAAATAAAAATTAAAAGTATTTATTTTGCTTAAAGGTCTATGACTTGACTTAAAAAAATGGATAATTACAACTTACCCACCTGTGGTTTGCCTCAAATTTAACTTACCCACCTGTGGTTTCATTTTTGACACTTTACCCACCCGTGGTTCATTCCGTCTATACTCCGTAACCCACCTCTAATTATTCCGTTACTCTAACATGTTTCATCAAAAAATCAAATAAGAAATCAGATCAAACACTCCTCTCCCACACACTCTCTCATGCTTGCTCACCCATTCTAAACCCTTGATTCTACATTGCTACCCACCTGATTTTTAGACCGAGAGATCGACTGGGTTTTGTTTGTGCAATGACATTGAGGAAGGAGACCCACATATTCTAAAAGAAGGGTTGAGCAGTGAAGATACTGGAGCCTACGATAATTTGTAGTGATCTTTCTATCACCTTTTTTGTGTTACCATGTGAAGTATTTGCCAATATGAAGCAAGTTATGTTTTTGCAGAGTCTATTCATGAAGATCATATTGGAGTTTTTAAAAGTAGTTTTTGTATTAATCGTAGGTAAAATGATATGTAATTTTCACATAATATGGAGCACTTGTTACATTGCTTGAGTTATGAACTGCACCCTGAATTTGCTTGTACAATACCCTTCACAAATGACAAACTTATAAATATATGCACTAACCTTGTCCATATGGGACTGTGGCGATCGACGCGTTGCCTGACAGATTTCATAGGCATTTAACAGCTTGTTTGAATTTGGAACTATGATACTAAAAGCAATTTAAAATTGTTTTGTAACCTTTTTTTTTCATTCTAAATTTAGGGACACCTGCTGCAAGGATGAATCGGTGGGCCTCCTTCCTTGGTGTTCTTGCACAAACAAAACCTAGTTGATTTCTCGGTCTAAAAATCAGGTGAGTAGCAATGTAGAACCAAGGGTTTAGAATGGGTGAGCAAGCGTGAGAGAGTGTGTGGGAGAGGAGTGCTTGATCTGATTTCTTATTTGATTTTTTGATGAAACGTGTTAGAGTAACAGAATAATTAGAGGTGGTTTACGAAGCATAGACAAAATAAACCACGGGTGGGTAAAGTGTCAAAAATGAAATTATAGGTGGGTAAGTTAAATTTGAGGCAAACCACAGGTGGGTAAGCTGTAATTACTCCTTAAAAAAATGTATAACTTGAAAATGAATGAAAATAAGTAATTTTTTGTTCAATATAATGGTTTAGAAAAATTCTTTTTCTTTCATATCATTGGTTCCACATAACACATCCCGGCGTAGGCTATTCTATGGTGATGACTTCACACAATACTCAACTGCAATTGAATCTACTATCCACTACCAATCTAATTTATGTTATCTTGGTAGTAGATCTACAAATTGCATTCTTATATCTTCCATCATTTAGAAGGTAACTGAAGTAATGATTGTATGTAATGTATAAATTTTATTCTCTTACAATATAAAATTATTAAAATAATTAAAATAAAATGTAATGTTTTGGAAATTTTTTGAAATAGAATTTTAAATTTTTTAAAACTTAGTTAATAGAGTTTCTATTTTACCTAAAAGTGAACTATCACAATTAATGAGAATTTAGCCTTTTTTTGCAAAGAGAAGATAATTATAGGCCCAATTTTTATTTTATAGTATAGAATGTTACAGTTAGGTCCGTACCATGTGTAATATCCTAATACCTATCTATATGAGTTTTCTTTTCAATGATGCCATAAAGGATGGAGTTTAATAGAAGTCATTTAAGATCCAACGTATTCAATAAATTTTTTTTTTTTTTAAATGTAACTCAAAAGTCTTTTAATTGTAAATTTTTTAATCATAACATAGACTCTATCTAAACTCTAAAGGAAAGCATTCGGAATGATCACATCATTGATACCATATCATGATAGTTGCAAGTAGTAATATTAATATTCATGATTAATAGATGAACAATGAAACTATGAATTAACAATTTAACAATTCAAATACCAAGTTTAAACTACAACAACACATATACAGAAGACTTCAAATATTGGAACATATTTCTTCTGCCATTTTCATTATTCAATAAAAACTAAAGTTTCAAAAATAATTCAAATTCAATTAAAGCCAATACATACATACACATGAATGTAAAGAATTCCAAAAATAAAAACAACAATCTCCAAAAGCCTCTGCCTAATTCAGTCACTATTTATTTATTTTTATTTTTCTTCAGATTGTGCGTTCTTTAGTTCTTTTCCTTTTATGTTTCATCAAACTTTTTCTAATTGACCAAAATATCTCTCATATATGTTAACATTAAACCTGATAAGATCACCTTACATACCTTTTGTTTTGAAGGCGCTTCAAGAACCAAAATCAATGCAAGAGATTGTACAGCAGAGTGGTGTTGGAAGAATAATCCAAAAAAAAAAAAAAAAAAAACTATTTAAAATATAATATAGGAATGAAAATTTGAGTTGAAATTGAACAAATAATCCCAAAAAAAATATTTATAAGATAATATAGGGTTATGGATTCCTAATCAAATTTGGTTAGGGTTATGGATTCCTAATCAAATTTGGTTATATAATATTTTTTTTTAAGGATGAATATGTTGGTAGAGTCCGTTCGATATAAAATTTAAATCCTATTGAAATTAAAAATGATATATATATATATATATATATATATATATATATATTTGTTGAGTCTCATTTGATATAATTATAGAGTTTAAATCCTATTGAAATTATAATTTTTTAATCAACATTAATATAAAAAAAAAAAAAAAAAGAAGAAGAAGAAGAAGAGAAAGAAAACGTGATTGATAGATACAACGAAATATGATAGATTTTTTTTTAATATAAATTTTTTCAATGTAGAAATTATCAAATTAACGGAGATATATTTCATTTTTTGGGATAGATTTATATTAATGGAGTTATTATATAATTTGTTAGGATTATCTAAAAATTCCCTGATTAGGTGATAATTTAGGTCTCCTTTAAGTATAATGGTTGTATGGCACCAAACAACTAAGTTTAATTTTAAGTTTAAATCCTATTGAAATTATAATTTCTAATCAACGTTAATATAAAAAAAAATGAAAAAAAGAGAGAAAGAAAACGTGATTGATAGATATAAGGAAATATGATAGAATTTTTTTTTAAATGTAATTAATGTAAAAATTATCAAATTAATGGAGATATATTCCATTTTTTGGGATAGATTAATATTAATGAAATTATTATATAGTTTGTTAAGATTATCTAAAAATTCTCTGATTAAGTGATAATTTAGGTCTCCTTTAAGTATAGTGGTTGTATGGCACCAAACAACTAAGTTTAATTTTTTTTATAAAAGAAATTTAATAAATTTTCTACAATTTGGTGCTATAAAATCAAAAGAATTAAATCAAATTAAAAAATATAAATAAAAAATGCTGATGTGGAAAATTGTGGAGAGGTTAACCAAAAGTCAAAGAATTCGATTATATATATATATATATATATATATATATATAAATATTGTGGGGGGTGAAGCCCAACCTAATGTATTGGGCCTAAGGCCCTATTTGCGGACTACTGTTTGTCCGAAAAGATGAAAGTACTTGAGAAGAAGCCCATGTAAAAAACATACCTGGAGATGAACGTGGGGCACAGTCCGAGGAGATATTCAGTTGTCCGAAGAGGCCATCATCCTCGGATTCAAGGAGACTTGGCCAAACAGGTGCCTGAGAAGTTCAAGTAATCCTCCTGACGATTCTAATGATAAAGATGAACCTCAGGCTCGCATGGAGATGACAGAAACGGAGAAATATCTAGAAGACAAACTTCAACCACTACATTAAATGCACTGCATCTACTTTTCTGGCCGCATTAATGTGGAGAAGACCCCTGAACAGTACAATCTCACCTACCGCCACTCACACAAGGCTAAAGAAGATACATTATGGGACATGCACTCAAGTTGATGTTTAGATGGTGAACAAGTGGACGATAGAGATGAAGGGGAAGGGTGCTATATAAGGAGGAGAGGCCTCTGATAATGGGGGATCGAAAAAGGAAAGAAAAAAGAAGAAAACATCTTTACTGTAGCTCCAAGAATTGTAACCCTTCACTCAATAAAACTCCTCTTCGGACGTTCACTTTTGTCTTCGTCCAACCATGATTGCATGTTAGTTCATCCGTAAATACCATAATCAACTCGTCTAATTCACGTCCAGCCCAGCTCTTTCACCCACTCTCTACAAATTCATTGTTCAGGGTTCATTGGGCTCATAATCCGAACCTATTGGGCTTGGGCCACAAAAAATGACCCTACAAATATAAATATAAATATATATATATATATATATATATATATATGTATGTATATAAAGTAAATTAAATATCTTCATAATGAATGTGTAAAATGAAAAAACTAAATTAATTTTAAGACGTGTAATACATAAAACATGGTGTGTAGTGTTTAAATTTTAATATATTAATAAATAAAATAAATATTAAATTTTATTTTGAATTACTTTAAACTTTTGGCAATAAAATTAAGGTTGAAGTATAATTTTTAATTTATTGAAACTCAAAAAATAGAGTTTTACTTAGAATAAACTATCGGTAGTTGTATTTAATCAAGGATAAACTATCTTAACATTATCAACTAGAAAATTTATTTTAATAATTAATGAGAGTGTGTAAAAACTTGTCACCGAAAGAAGTTTTGCCACACGGTCCTATTATGTTTTTTAAGACTCAACTTTTATTATACATAGTATATAACAATTTGGGATCTCATATTATAAGGTCATCACACCATAATTTTTTCCTCTATTTGTCTCACAAACATAACCGAATTTTTTTATTTTTTTAAAAACCAATCAGAATGTTTTACTGATAGACCAACACAATATAATGTTTATAGACATTCATGTAGGATATATAGTCTCCTTAATCGAAATTTGGTCATCAGTGTGCAGCCACATACATTTTACGCTAAAGGCAATGCCGCTCGAATGCTGTCGTTGCTAATGCATTAGATTTCCCATCTCCAAAAGCCTATCTACTATCTAGCTCTTCTACGCATCAGTTGTGAGGTGCCCATATATTGATAGCTAGGTCTTCTTCTTTGCAACGTTGTGCTTGTAGAATATGGCCTGGTTCTCCTTCCAGAATGATGACCAAAACTGCTATCTCCTTGGCAAATTGTATACCTTGTATCACTGTTATGGCTAGTAGTTCCTCTACATTTCTTCCCATAACCTCACAGTTTCTTGAATAATAAGATTGCAGTTTATCATGTAAAGTTATGCATGATTGTTCTTTTTAGACTCATATTATGCAATTTAATTTACTATACTAAGGCTACGTTAATTTCAACTGAAAATATTGATCAAGTTGAAAATAATTTCATTTTGACCGGAAAATAATGCCTCAAAGAGTGTAAATTGGTTTATGCGCCCATATGGCGTAAAACAATTTACACCTCAACATAACTCAACCCAACCCACCTTTCTTTCCCTTTCACACAACCATCATTGTCCACTGTCTACATCCAATCGAATCGATGTGTGAGAGGCCAAAAGTTGCCATCTCTAAACCTACTATTGTCCATTATCCTGCTGACTTTCTCTCTCACCGATCTTCTTTCTTGGCCACTGTTGAGCGTTAAACCCGTTGGTCTCATCCCCTTCGCCACCATTGAACCCTTGATCATCCACAATCAAACCTAGATGATCAAACTAGAATCCCAGTCTCTCTCTGATTTTCCACCATGCCTATCTGTAATAAAACTAAAAAATGTTGGCTTCTCACACTGCTATTAAGTTTTCCTTTCACCAATTTGCAACAAAAATTCACAAGTTTCTTTTTTATTCTTTTTGTTTCTTTCATTTATTTTCTTTGTCTGATCTCTCCCTTGCTTACAAACCAATCCCATACTCAATGTCCATTTGCCACGAGTCTTTTTTTTATTATTTAATTTTTATCTTATTTTGTTTATGTACAGTTTTTAAAATTTTACTTTTTCAAGTACAAGTATACTTTACCTCATTAGCAAAAAAATTAGGAAAAAGTTTGACAACAAACTTAGGCTATAACTCTATTCGATATCTTTCTATTTGATATAAATTTTAATAAATCCACCATTGAATTACATTTTGATTTTATATACTCCATGCTTGCAAAATTTCCAAAATATCAAAAATCAATAGCTATGTCATTAATCAAATATTTAACTTTCAAGTTTTTGAAGCCTAACTTATGCATAAAAAATAAGCTTATGGATTAAATAGTAAATAACATTCAATTAGCATGAAATTTGATATGTGTGTTAAAAATGTAAAGAACATGCAATTTGACGGTTAAATATTCAAAATACGTAATCATGTTAATTTCTTTTAGTAGGAATTGTAGTCTGGTAACAACCAAGTTTGTTGCCAAATTTTATTTTAATTTAGTTTTTTTTCCATCTCTTTGTAAACTTAAATGATATTTTAGAAGATTATATATATATATATATATATATATATATATTTTCACATTTGGGAACAACTTTTTTTTGACAAACATTTGGGAACAACTTATTTAGTCTTTTGCTAAAAACTTTTTTGTTGAAAGTATGTTAAAGTATATTTGTACATAAAAAAAATACGAGAAAAAGTGAGATTTTAAAAAGCTGTACATGAAAACTAAAAGCTAAAAATTAAAAATGATATTAAACATGCTCTTAGGGTCTGTTTGGGATCCGCTTATTTTGCTGAAACTGAAAACTTTTTGCTGAAAATACTGTAAATAAATGTAAAAATTAGCTGAAATAGTACAGTGAAACCTATAAATAGTATCAAAAGTGCAGTGGAGTCCATAAACAGTAGCAAAAATAATCTTAATAATAAAATAAGCTGACTTTTTAAGCTAGAGACAAACACACTTAATCTCCCATTACGTTAAAGGGAAATGCTAACGAGTGCCTAATTTATTTAAAGAAATTTTTTATGAGAAATGAAAAAAAAGTAATTAATATTTTGATAGGGTGCGGCCATTTTTTGTGGAGACCATTTTTGGAGATGGGCAGGGTGCGGCCCTTGCTCCCATTCCTCAGAGTCCCACATCGAAGAAATCTCCCTCCCCTTTAGGCCTTATAAGCACGAGCCGAAGAAGTAAGGGTACCACTAGTTCTTTAAAGAACTAGTGGCTTCCTTTTATTGTGGAGACCATTTTTGTAGATGGGCAGGGTGCGGCCCTTGCTCTCATTCCTCAGTCCCACATCGAAGAAATCTCCCTCCCTCTTAGGCTTTATAAGCATGAGCTGAAGAAGTAAGGGTACCACTAGTTCTTTAAGGGCCGCACTCTGCCCATCTCCAAAAATGGTCTCTACAGGTATCAAAACTTTTTTAAAATGGATTATTAACAAGTGTCCTAAGGGCACTCGTTAGCATGATCCTAAGTTAAATAGTGTCTTTTAAATGAAATGGCACATTCTATTCATAAAAATTCCTATCCATGAAATGGACTCTTTCCATTTCAAAGTGAAATGAAATGATCCGGATCATCCTTGGCGTAAAAGTCAAACTGGATGTGTATATTAACGAAGTTAATGAAATATATAAAGCTATAGGTCACAAGCTAAATCTAAACGTGGAATGCTCCTAGAGAATGCTGCAACTCTGCTGTCGGGTTTCAATTCACATCTCTCTCTCTCTCTCTCTCTCTCTCTCTCTGCGAGTGACTCGCCATCATTTACAGAGCATTGGCTTTCGGTGATGACATTATTAACACTTATTAATTGCCTGGCCCTAGGCCCCAAAGGTTGTGTGAGCTTTAAGCAACGTTTGTAGCTCCAGTCTCGAGCACCTAAAAAAGATGTAGAAATGGAGTTTCATTTCACATGAAGAAAAGTATCATAAGTAAATTTGAAATCAATCACAAGGTAATGATTTTTTTAATTTATTATTAGAACAAGGTAATGATATTTTAATTACGGAGCAAGTTGGTCCAATAATCAATTATCCCCCTTTCATATGCTACTTACTAATAAAAAAAGACTGAAAAAGCAAAAGAAAAATCTCAAACTAATTATATATCATAAAATGTGCATGTATTATTTATTCATTTATCTTTTTGCCAAGTACAATGCAAGTTTATAGTATTGATTCACAAAAAAGAAAAAGAAAAAAGTATTATAGTATTGGATAAACACACATTTGTTATTATACAGGTGGGACACCAGTGTTTATTTCCATATCATGACCAACATGTTTCTTCCCCATTTTTCATCAACTTTTATATTTTATTTTTTAAGAACGCGGAGAACCTTTGCATTTGGTTAGGTATAGCGGTTAATCTCGTTCATCCGTCAACATGTCAACACATCAAAAAATGGAATCGACCGTACATGAACAGGATCTCTTCTATAGGATCGTACCTCTCTATCCTTGCTCACTAAAAAAAAAAAAAAATAGAATCATTGTTGTTTGCTGCCTATATATTATAAAAAATCTTAGTAATAATTATGCTTCTAATAATTTTTTTTTTTTTTTATTCAATCATCAAAGAAGTTCAGCTAACTGGAACTCAAATATTATGTCATGATTTTTAATATTCCTTTACAAATGATATTATCTCCAATAGGGCAAAAATTAATAGCTATACAGTACTGGGTGTTTTTGAAAACGTTTCAAACCCTAGGGGTGTTTTTGCCTTTTGCGCTATCTTTATTTTTTCCTCTTTGAAATAAATCTCCACTCTTTTTCCATTACTTTTAATTTTTAAACCAGGTTTATGTTTCATAAATAAATAAAATAAATAAAAACTTTAACCAGGTTTATGTTACAATTTACAAAAAAAAATTTCTTACATGTATTTCTTTTTACAAGTTGCTAAAAATAAGTTACCAATGGGCATAGCTTTAACATAAATTCAAAAATGAAATCACTATTGTTTTCACCATTAATCACAATTTACTACCTCAACAAGTTGCAAATTCTATGTTTATGTAAACCTATTGTTTAAATAAAATGGGGAAAAAATCTATTTTCATATAATATTTTAAATTTTCAGGAATTTAATAATAAGTTTTAGGAAGTAACACCATCTCACTTTCCCGGTTTTCCCCTCCACCCCTAAATTTAGATGCTGCTTGTTTTAGGGAAAAAATGATTTTTCCCCCCTAAATTTAGTTGCCGCTTATTTTAGGGGAAAAACAATTTTCTTATTTTTTGGTATTTGATACGATAGAAATTAAGGGCTCATTTGGTGCGTGTATTTAAATAACAGTTTTCAGTTCTTTTAAAAATATGTGTGGTGAAAAAGTGTGTGAAAATACGTGTAATGTTATTTAAAAACTGAAAACATGTGTTTAAACACATGTGCCAAATGGACCTTAAAACACAACAAAACTCATGGTAAATGAAAATAAGTCCATTTGAGCAAAAACTGTTTTTTGAAGCCATGAAATTTTGTTTTTTAGGCTGATTTTCTAGTTGTTTTGCATTATATTCATGTTATGAATTAAAAGTTTTGTTCAAATAATTATTTGAACTTATACAAAGTGTTAAAAGTCGCAAGCCAACTAAGGGAAAACATTTGTCATCTTATTTTTTGTGTTACAACCAAATATAGAAAAATGAGTTACTTTTCTAGAAATTATTTCTTATAATCGAATCATTTTAAAGAAAATATTTCCACCATTAGTACCGAAAATGTATCACCTTGCTTAACATTCAGGTGATGTTACAATTATTTATGTAGGGACTCAAATTGGATTGGACCCAGAATAAGAATGAGTTTCTAACCTAACAAGCCCAAATAATAAATTTTTAGAGAGTGGGTGAAAGAACTAGTTATATTCGGTAGAAAAGACCATGATCATTACGCAGCAAAGGACGCTTCAAACTAACCAAACGATAAAAACTCTCCTCGGCTAAGTCTCGGGGGATATCTTTCTGAGTTCTATCTTTTTTTTTCTTTTTTCCAAAAGTCCTCTATAATGTCGTCCCCTTTCATGTTATATACCACGTTCCTCACCCCATTTTTACCGTACACGTGTAGGTTCTATTCTGGGAACTCCTTTCTGTCCCATCTAACAACTCCTAGAGTCTTCAACTAGCAGCCATAAGGCTGCTTGATCACTGTTCAGGTATCACCTCCACATTAATGCGGCTAGAGAGTTAGCTGGGAAGCATTTAATGTGGAGGTAGCAGCGTTAGAAGATATTTGTTGCCTCTCTTATCCCATATCCGTTTCTCAGTTACAATACAACCTTGCGGACTATCCAGAGTAACAAGATAGTTGCATCGACCTCGGACTATCATTCCGAGATGAACCTTGTCCTCGGACGCACTTTGGACTTTCATGTACAATCTTCAACCCCTTTTCTTATACTATTCCCACCATGCCCTTATTTAGTCATCCTCGGACTGGGCCACTGGGCCGTAGGCCCAATTCCTACAAACTTACCAATACCTCCTTAGATAGCTGGCCCCACAATAGCCCCTCAAAATCTCGCTTTTTGTCACCTCGGAAAAAGGGAGATTTTGATATCTTGCCCTCACCCCTTTTCCTAGTATCTAGAACGCCTTTCTACCTGCCCAAGGCACGCTTTTGACGTTTCGGCGTCAGGAGCATGCCATCATTAAATTATGACGGCCTCTCTGTCCCCCACGTTCAACAGCAAGATGCAAATCTAACGGTGGAGGGTTTTCAGTATTTATGAGCGGGATTTTTCCCGCTTACAATTTCTGCGCCACTATAAATAGCTTTTCAAATCAACTTTCTTTCCAGTTACAACAATCACATTTCTTAGCGTACATTCATTGAACCTATCACTCTCTTTTACCTCTCCGTGCGTTCATAAATACCACAACCCTGTCCGAGGACTTCCTTTTTAAACCTGTAAGTCTCCTCAAACCTTCTTAGCTCTCATTCCCTTTTTATTAACTTTTCTTCATAACTTTTAGAAAATGGGTAGGTTTAAAAGTCTGGTTGAGTCCGAAGAGAATATAGAGATATTTAGATCTAAGTATAGGATTCCCCCAACAGTGGGTATGAGATATGCTTCCCCAGAAACATGGGTAAACGATAGGAAAATAGGAGAAGTGGTCATCCCTATGATCGCCTTTATAGAGGGAGGGATGACCATTCCTATGGGTAATCTCACTAGAAGTTATCTTAGATTCTTTAGGTTATCTCCCACACAATGTTCCCCAAATATGTTCAGGGTGCTAGGGAGTATAGAAGCCCTAAATGAGAGGATGAACTTAGGCCTGACCCATCACGATGTGAACTGGATGTACAATCTTAATCATCTGAAGGGTCAGGGCTACTATCTTAAGTCTAGGCACCCTGAAGTAAGGTTAATCCAATGTCTCCCTACATCGAATAAGAGCTTAAAAGATGACCTTTTAATCTTTTCTAGGGAGTGGCATGATGGTTTACCCTGTCCGACTAGAGAGGGAAAACCAGGTGGGGTTTTTGGCTATAAGCCTGTACAGTTTGGATTGTATTCTTTAGTTCAAGTTATCTTTATTTCTGACAAAGTTTTCCTCCTGTTTTAATGACTTTGCAGACAAGCACGCTACCAGACCTCAGTTCAGACTAGTCAACAGGGAGAGTTTAGATAAAATCTTGCGATCCGAGGTGTATGTGAACAAATCTGACGGCCAACTGAGAGCAG
Source organism: Quercus aquifolioides (assembly GCA_019022515.1). NCBI lineage: Eukaryota > Viridiplantae > Streptophyta > Magnoliopsida > Fagales > Fagaceae > Quercus > Quercus aquifolioides. Next base: position 27,376,602 of record CM032328.1, on the reverse strand, counting down.
CACACATAATCCTTGGGTATAAACCTATTTCCACAGCATTTCAAGCTCCCAAGTGCGTGATAAGGGCCAAAGATCCTCGGCTTCACTGCATCAGTGTAGCTTTTGAAGGATTTCTTGTTCCCGAGGGCGTTCCGATTCCTGAAAGTACACCTTTTACTCAGCTACTATTTGTGGCCACTCCTTCTGTAGGAGCTTCTTCGTCGCGCTCCATTCCTCAGGAAGGGAAGGAAGAAGAAGAAAGAGAATAAGAAGAAGAAGAAAAAGAAGAAGAAGAAGAAGAACAAACTTCAGAGGGAGTTGTAGAATTGTTGGATTCTGCAGACGAATTTGAAGTATTCAATCAACCCCTATCTCCCGAGGTGATTTTTGAAGAAATGGGCATCCAGAGAAAGGGCCAGAGGAGTTTGATGGACGTGATCGAAGGCCAGCCTGGAAAGGGTGCGCCGGGGAAGTCAACTCAACCCAAACTCCCCCCTCCTCCCAAATCCCCTCTTCCCCCTCCTCAACCATTCCAACCACCTGGGGTCGAACCTAATGATCCTAAGAGGAGGAGAGAGTCGAAAGATAAGGAAGTGATGGAGACTGGGAGATCTCGTCCGACTCGTGAAGACGAGGCTCAACGAGCTGCGAAGCAGCAAAAGGTTAGCCATAGGCCTCAACGAGTCGTAGAAAGGACAACCACTCAGTCCTCGGAACCCGAGGCTTGGCTCCCTGCACCCATGCTCGGTGGTGAGCCCCTGAGGGAAGATGCATCAATTAGGGACTTCAATGGCGGAAATGGGTGCCAAGTCGCCTCGGCCTTAGAGGAAACCCTCCTACTTCCCAAGGATATGACCGAGCTGAGAGGCATAAAGAGGAACGAGGTTTTCCTGAATGCTAAAAGATATTTGGGCATGGTATGATACCCTTCTTGCTTTGTTTCTTTAATTATAAATGTCATACACAACTTTATTTATTGCATCTCTAACTCCTTTTCCTCTAGGCTGTTCAAGCCACTTTCAGGCTGGAGGGGATAACCAATTCTTGCTACCAGCAAATAGACGATGAGAGGAAGAAGCGAGCCACAGCTGTGCAAACACTCACCATTGCTGAACAAAGCAATGTACAGCTGAAGAAAAAGTTAGTCGAGGAAGAACACGCTCGGAAGAGTGCTGACTCAGCTTTGGAGAACACCCAAAGGCAAGCCGAGGACCAGAGGAAACGTCTGTGCGATGCTAATGACTAGTTGGCAACTTCCAAGGAACATATATCAACCCTGAAGAAACAACTGGAGGAAGCCCAGAGGCTCAGAGACTAGGCTGAAAAAGCAAAGGCTGAGGCGGAGAAAGCAAAGGCTGAGGCTGAAAAAGAAAAAGACAAAGCCGAACAGCATGGATACGACGTCGGCGTTGCTGAGACTAAGGATAGCTTCCGGGCTGAGGTGCCCGCCGTATGCCGAGCATACTGTGCCTAGACTTGGGAAGAAGCTCTCAACCGAGTTGGGGTTGAATCTTCTTCCGAGTTGAGAAGGCCAGAAAACGTTTATTTCCCTCTGGCTATACGAGCCTCAAGCCCTTCTTCTCAACAAAAGGAGGCTTCCTCCACAGTTGCTGATTCGGCCAAAGAAGCACAAACTCAGAATCCTCCCTTTCTCAATCAGTAGAAGCAACTTGAAGTGTCTGAAGTTGCAAAAGATATTTCTTCGGACAAAGCAGTAGAGGGGCCTAAGGATGGAACAGCTTCTCAAAGCTTTGAACAGGCTTTTTCTCCTAAAAGCTCTGAGTTTTGCTACCTCTAAAACTTATGAAAAATCATGCACAAAGCACTTTAGTTTGGTGCTAAAAGTAGGGTTTAAGTGACTACTCAATTATGGTTTAAGTAGAAATAAGGAAAAAACTAATTTTCTCAATTTTGCTTGAGCGAGCCTTAAGCCAGACTCTTGGATTTTTATATTTTTTTCTTGAGCTGGTTTCTTTTCTCATTTGAGCGTTTTACCATCCTGCTTGAGTGACTCTTCATCTCGCCGAAGCGAGCTTTCTTAGGATGCACTTCTTCCAACATCTTTGCCATATTTAATTTGTAAGGAATACAAGCATCATAAATTTTGAATTTTTCCAAGCAAAGTCATGGAAGAAGTCAACACTAAAATTTAATTATAACATCATAAATAATTTAAAATCAAAATGGTGATAACTAATATTTGGGTAAGAGTGAGCTTGACATCTAGTTTTCGGTAACTTGTTAAGTGAGACCAAAAAAAAAAAAAAGCAGTTTATTTTTTAAACAATGGTTATATGAAAAAAATAGTTTATTTGGTAAAAGATGACAAAAAGCTAAATGCAAAACTATTATTGCTAAATCTATAATAATAATAATAATAATAATAATAATAATAATAATAATAGAATATATAGAGACTTGAGAAGCCGAACGAGTAAATCTTGAGAATAACTAAAACTAAAAAAGAATGGATAGCACTGACAATAAGAAAGGAAGTCATAGTGGCTATTACAAGTAAGGTAGTCCCTAGCCATTGAGATGCCGATGTCCACTGATTGAAGAGAATAACGTCATCATATTAACAGATAAGAGGACTAATACTTTGAATGCAATAAAAGAGCTTGATTGAGATAGTTAAGTCCATTGTTGGGATACTCGATGAGAACACTCATCCCTCTCTTCCTCTTCCAGGCCGGAGTAGGGGTGGAAGGAAGGCAGAGGCCATTGCAACAACAGAGGCCGCTAAGGAAATGCTATGGATGAAGAGATTTCTCCTAGAGCTAGGTGTAAGGCAAGATGAGTATATGGTATTCTGTGATAGTTCGAGTGCTATGGACTTGAGCAAGAATGCTACTTACCATTCCGGCACAAAGCACATAGATGTGAGTTCCCGTTTCATATATAAACAAAATCTTGCATAATACATGTTTTTTTTTTAACAATTATTATAATGATCAAATTTCATATTTAGCCGAAAAGAAAGAAGGAAAAATGATAAGAATATTATATTAAAGATTGATGATTGTGACTACATATAATCCACTGGTCTTGAAATGGATACAGAATTTTGGGGGATAGAGTTTACTAAATAGTTAATACAATGAGTTATATATTCAAGAACCAAAATCTATTCCACAGCTATTTTTACAATTATCCTATGTAGAAATCTTTGATTGACAACTTTTTAATTTTATATGGATCTATTATTTTTTCTTTGTCATTCAGACTTACTTATGTGATATGTTTGTAATTTTTTTTTTTTTTTTGTCATGATAGATAAATGGTGATCACTAAATACCATCAAAATTTGGAAGGGAAAACTTATCACAAAATTCAACCTTTTTATTTATTTCTTTTATGGGAAACAAAAATCAATTTGATTTCACGTCAAGCACTACTGATTTAATATATATATATATATACACACACTAATAAATTTAGTTTTTTTAGTGGGCTAGAAAATATTATCATTTATTTTACTTTTAAGTTTTTAATAATAATGGGCCCAATTAAAACGAGTATAGGCCCAATACCGTTCAACAGTGATCCAAGTCCAACTCTCACATTTGAATTTCAAAAAATGGTGTTTCTCAAAAAAAGAATTTCAAAAAATGTTACCGTTGAGTTGAGCAATAGTTTTAAATTGGAATCCCTCACATAAGCCAGGCTCTGTTTTAAATCTTAGATTTGGAAATCTCACACACAGAGAGAGAGAGAGAGAGAGAGAGAGAGAGATCAGCAATGGAGTGTTGTCTCCGTTTGCTTCTATTTCTCTCTTTCTCTCTCTTATTATTCTCTGTGCGTCTGTGACTCTATTCTTATATATTCCTCTGTCAAAACTCAAAAGATCGAGACAAAGATGCTTCACTTTGTTTGTTTGATCCGTAGGGTGATGGGGCAAAAGGGTTTTGCTTTTTGCCACGGTCATGGACTCTTGAACTGGTAATTTCCTCTTAATTCAGTGCTTCTTAACAGTTTTGGTTTTAAGGAAAATCTCATTTCTTTCTTGTTAAACTTTAAATTTAAACTTTAAATTACATTTCTTGGCTTTGCCTGCTTATCAGCCCAGAAAAATATGAAAAGTTATTGGGTTTGTGATTTATTAGTTTATTGAATTCACATTTCTATTATCTTTCGCATCTCTCACTCTGCATATTAGTTTGGTACATAAACTCGGCTATGATATTGTCTCCTGGTCCCCTTTTTCTTGGGTTAAAAAATGTCGTTTTTTAGTTATTGATTGGCTTTGTGTGGTTGGAATTAGCTAATTTGTGATTAGAATACGATATGATTGGGAAATTTGGTCGAAATTCACAAAATTGGTTTTCTTTTTGACGTGGGAAATTAGAGGTTTAATTTTGTTTTATTAACTAATGGGTTTTTTTTTAATCTATATAATGTAGTAAGTTTTGTAGTGAAAATGGATTTTTTTAATCTATATAATGTAGAAAGTTTTATAGTGAAAATGGATTTTTTTTATAGTTAATTTGCTTGTCTGTATAGGAATTAATTGAGGTTTGATTGGGGGGTCTTGTTCACTAATTTGGATTCTTTTTTATTGTTTAATTAATTCAGTTGAGTACTTGATTTTGCAAAGAAAAGTAGGGATCGATAAGGATTCTATGATATGAACTTCCTCAAGAAATCTAAGATTGATAGATTTGTTTGGGCTTTATGATCTCAGTAATTATATCATTCGTTAAGATGTAGGTGAGGAACCTTTAATCCCCATTGTTATGGATTTCACAATTGAACTGTTGTTTCAATTCTTTCGCTGATAAAATTGGTTTTTTTTCACCACTAGGGCCTCTTTATATTGATGATTTAGAAAGCTCAACTTGACGATTTTTTTTTTCAAGTCTCTTATTATTCAACCTTGAATTGGCAGAGTCCATAATTGTATGTGATGATAGAGTTTTGTTAATACATTCAATTAGTATATCATGTTTTATAATTTTTCAGGATTTTTTTTTTTCATTTTATTCAATTTGACTTCAGATGTCTGTCCTGTTATAGTGTCTATAAAATGGTAAAGAAACTATGTTTTTTAGGACCTTAGTCAGGTTGGTGCAGCACTCAATCTTTTCCCTTTCTTTTTGGTGGCCCTGATATTAGGAGATCACCATAGTTGATGGTTGTTAAGCTTTTCTCAATTGGTCAGGATTTCTGTAATTTTAATGTCACTCACTTGAATTCTTCTTTGTGGATGGATATTTTTGGTGATGGGCATTTTTGTTTGGTGTAGAATCTTAGGGTTTGCGGTAATCTTCCATTGGTTAAGGGTTTCTGGACCATTTTATCACCTGATATTAGAGTCATTATTGACGTTGCGGGATTTGAGACAATCCTTAGTTAGTTAACTTGTATTAACTTCCAAAGTGAATTTTAGGCTAGGAACATCTGTTTTGCATCATACATGTCTACATAAGGGGCATTGGCCCATTAGTTTTGGTATGCAAGCATGTCATCAATTTTCTGTGCAAGCATGTCTAAACTAGTTCTCTGCTTATTCATTTGAATATGAGGGTAATATTTACTATTAAGTGTTGGGTTTTGTGCACTTCTCTAACTATGCAGGTAGCCTATAAACTGATGGTTATGCATGAAGAATGTTTGGAAGGGAAATTTCATTCTATTGAAAGACTAAGGGAAGCCAATCAGCAGAAAGCTGCTGTTCATCATGTCAGACAGGTGATTATAAGTAGAAATCTTGGCTTGAATCATTTTTATGCTCCTTAGGCAGAATAATTTTTCTTATAAGGCGTCATACTTCTGTTTTTCTCTTTAATTTCTAGTTGATTCATGTTATTAAACCTGTGAGATAGTAAATAATTTTTAAATGAACCTAAATGTATCAAAAACAGGTGCATCAGTTGATATGATGTAGGTAGTTTCTTGTATTAGTTATAACCAAATTATGACTGTGTCCTTTGGGTCAAAAGGTAGTTTCACATTTCTATTGTAAATATATATATATATATACATATACATTCTGGTTTGGAGGCGGCTGATGCATATTAGTTGTATATTTTAGAAAAATAGAACTACTATTGTTTAGCAGATGTGATTTTTTATTTGGTTATCCCGATGAAAGTGGGACTAATGATGGAAACTGGGAATTATGAAAATTTGTTAGCAGCATTTTAAGAAACCATCGATATGTCAATATATATATATATAATGCTTTAATAATATATTTGTCTTTTTTTTTAATGGTCTTTTGTGTTGTAAAGGAATTGTAGATGATCACGATTTGTTACTATTTCTGAATTCATTCCGGGAGGCTGCTAAATGGATATTCATCTAATGGATGCACATGAATTTTTTAATTTATTCATATTGATGCTTAGGATGAATAACAAAGTTTTCACTCTCTCTCAAGAAAAATACTTAAGAGTAAATAGAATGATTCTCTTTGTATTATTGAAGAGTGAAAGATGATAATATTACAAGAATGAGCTCTGTTCTATATATACAAGCAGAGCATCAAAAGAAAATATCTAAGCTAACAAGAAAATATCTAATTAGTTCCAATCTTTTCGGTAACAAACTCACACGTGCTTCAGTTAGTTAGACTTGTGTCAAGGTTGAAGATCAGTTGGTTGCTGCACGTGTGGAAGATGTAGTTGTTGGTGTTAGTTGAATGACATCGTTTTCCTTGCTTCTTAAAACTCCCCCTCAAGATAGTTAGTTGTTGAAAGAGCTTTGGAGACTTTAGCAACACTATCTTGATCTTTAGTGATATCATCATGATCTTTCTAATTGCTCATTGAAGGACTGTAAATATTCAACATTCTTAGCTTGTTGAGTAACCTTGTAAAAATGGGAAATTCTAAAGCTACTAAACAAATCAGCAAGTTGATGACCACTGGAAATATGAAAAGTTTTGGATCTTTCCTTCTTGAATTTTCTCCCAAATCAGATGACAATCTATTTCAATGAGTTTACTATGCTCATGGAATACTGGATTTTCTGCTATGTGAATTGCAGCTTGGTTATCACAGTGCTGGTTTGGAATGATTCACATTTAAATCTTTCAACAATTGAAGCAACCAAACTAATTCACAAGTAGTTGTAGCAATGAAACGATACTCTGCCTCTGCAGAACTTCTAGAAACTGTTCCTTGCTTTTTAGATCTCCTAAATACACACAATATCCAGTCAAGGACCTCCTTGTGTCAAGGCATCCAGCTCAATCTGCATTACAGTATGCCTTAAGATGCAATTTAGAGGTACTAGATAAGAAAAGGCCTTGACATACATTGTTACTATAAAATGTCATCTACATAAAGAGAAGCTTGAAACCAAGACCAAGAATAGCAGCTGAAAGTTTGGCAAACCATTGCCTTGAAGCCTGCTTAAGACCATATAATGACTTAAGAAGTTTACACACCAAAGGACCTTGATTATGGGCTGAGATGGACTCCCCCTTGCTGTGAAAACTAGGTGGCAGTAACATGTAAACATCCTCATGTAAATCCCCATGTAAAAAGGCATTGTTGACATCCATTTGTAGGATAGGCCAACCTTTCACAGCAGCTATACTCATGACTAGGGAAAAATTCAGTGTAATCCAATCCCCCTTGTTGTGTGAAACCTTTTGCAACCAATTTGGCCTTGTACCTCTCTATAAAACCATATATACCCATTTACAACCAATAGGAGACTTGCCAGGAGGTAATGGCCTCATGGTAAAAGGCAGGTTCAGGGCTGAGACAAAGGCTAAAGTATAATGGAGAAAGGTTTGAATAAGTGAGATGGGAATCAATATCATAAGGTTGACCAGCTGAGGGCTTAATAACATATTGGCATTTGTAATCTTTAAGATAAGGAGGTTTATGGGGTTCTAGAGGAATGTCTGGGAGCTAGGGGAGGAGGGACATGTAATTCAGGTATAGGGATAGATTGCTCAACAGAACTATCAGGTTCTAGTGGATAGGAATCTGTAGAAGGGTCAGAAGGTGTATGAGCAGAATTTGCAAGTGGAGAGTCTAACACAACAGGTGGATATGAAATGGGAATATCAACAAGGAGAGGAGAAGAAAATATGGAATTATCATTAGAAATCAATGGAATAGATGCAGTAGAACTAGACTGATCAAGATTGATTTTAGGAAACACAAAAGCATCATAAGTGGAAATATGAGATAGAGATGTATCAACATGGAAAGGAAAAATAGCTTCATGAAAAATGACATCTCTTGAGAGAAAAATGGTTTGAGTGTTAAGGTCCAATAACTTGTAACCTTTAACACCAAATGGATATCCTAGAAATAGACATTTTCTAGCCCTTGAATCAAACTTATGTCTATTATAGCTAAGCAGGCACCGTTAAGTGTGAGTAAGATGGTGATTTCTGATATAGCATTTCCAAAGGTGTAGAATGATTAGTAGGAGAGATAGGCAACCTATTAATCAAGTATGTAGCTGTGAGAACACAATCACTCCAAAACCTAAGAGGCAATGAAGCTTGGAATTTTAAGGCTCAAGCAACATTGAGAATGGGTTGATGTTTTCTTTACACAATTGAGTTTTGTTAAGGCGTTTGTTTTAAGAAAAACTTAGTTGATCACAGAGCATTGAGGGGAGCAAAAGAAAGGTACACCCCCATGGAAAAGTTGGCATTCACACTGATCATAGCTGACCGCAACCTAATGCCATACTTTCAAGCTCACATAATAGTGGTCCTAACAGACAAACCCTTGCAAAAGACCATAAATAATCCTGAAATTGTTAGACGATTGGTCTTATGGGCCATCGAGTTAAGTGAATTTGACGTGCAGACAAACCCATTCGAGAACAGCCATTAAAGCCCAGGCCTTGGCTGACTTCATTGCTGAGTTCACGACAAAGGAGGACGAAGACCGACGGCTTGTCCAACCGATACACTAGAGGAATTGGAGTTGTCCTACAATCTCAAGAAGGGGATGTAATAGAATGTGCTATGCGCCTCCAGTTCCCGACGATCAACAATGAGGTATTGTTGAGTGGTTATTCATAGTGATTCTCAAGTGATTGTTAGACATGTTAGCAATGACTATGAGGCCAAGGGCAAGCATATGAATAAATGTCTAAGTCTGGTGAAGTGTCATGTAGGTACAAACTTAGAGGCCAAGTTTGTACATATCCTAAGAGAAGAGAATATAGACGCTAATCGATTAGCCATAGCGGCATCCTCCCTCAGGGAGCATGACTCTCAACGAACAGGTATTATCCTTCATACAATATTCTCTTGCTACTAATGAAGTGGACGAGCATATGATCCCTACAAGAACTAATTGGATGGGAAGCTCCCAGACCATAACGCTACTGAAGGTCCAAGCATCACATTTCTTGCTGATAAGAGATGTTTTATACAAAAGAGGCTTCTCGCTTTCGTATCTAAGGTGTTTGGTACCTGACAAAGCAAACTACATCATGAGTAAGGATGTGCATGAGTCAGGTTGGGTCGGGTTGAGAGGATTTTTCGACCCAACCCACCATGGTGGGTTAAAAAACCCCAACCCAACCATGGGTTGGACAGTTTTTTTTTTTACTACTATTGTTATTAAATTGATTAGGGAAAAAAAAAAAATCCCACTTGTCACCTGAGTTGATAAATAAAATATACATGAACTAGTATCCTAACTCAGTTATAAACAAATAGGAGTGGAAGTGGGAGGTGGCATAGAGAGAAATAAGATTGTTAGAGTTTGCGAGGTAATTGAGTTTTATATAAGAAGAGCCGAATAGGGGGAAAAAATTAAATAAAAAAAAATTATTAATTATAAAATATATTTGTAAATATATATAATTTAAATTTTAAATATATAGTGGGTCAGGTCAAATTAGGTGGGTTGATTGTTATGACCCGAACCCAACCCGACCCACTATTAAAAAAAATTTCATAACCCAAACCCAACCCACCAATCCCTAAAAACCAACCTAATCCGACGGGTTGGGTTGGGTCAATTTTGGTGGGTTGATGGGTTAGCTGTACACCCCTAATCTTGAGGAAGGTTCATGAAGGTGTATGTAAAAACCACTCGGGGGCACGATCTTTTAGCCCACAAGCTTATGCGAGCAAGGTAGTACTGGCCTTCCATGTAGAAGGACTGAGCAATGTCATTAGGTAGCCATCAGAATAGCGAACTCCAATGACAGTCTCATGGCTAGGGGTGTGTTCGGTTCGGTTTCAGTCAGTTTGTAGGGGTATGGCCAACCGAAACCGAATATTTCGGTTTGTGAAATTCTCAACCGAAACCGACCGAAATGGCTGGAAAACCATCGATTTCGGTTTCAGTCGGTTTCGATCGGTTTTTGGTTTTCCAAAGAGAGGGTTACTGAGATTTTCAAAACCACTCTTTCAAACGATAAAGCAAAAACCAAAGCATATAAAATCACACTCAAAATCGATAAAAACCACAAGCTCAAAACTTTTCACACAGATAATTTACTTGCAAACAAAGAAAAAAAATTAACAAACCCAGAAAATATTAACAAACCCAGAAAAAAATAACAAACCCAAAAAATCCCTTTGCTTTCCCACGTTTTCTCACCACCCAAACACCAAGCACCAAGCAAAGTAGCAAACACAAAACCAAAAAAAAAAAAAAAAAAAAAAGAGAACGGCGAAGCAACGTACTGGCGAAGAAAGCAAACAAACCCAGAAAATAACAGCGAAGCAGTGTACCGGTGGGTTTTTTCGGTTTCCTTATTATTTATTTTCTAAGAATGCAAACAAAGAAAAAAAATTAACAAACCCAGAAAATATTAACAAACCCAGACGGCAGAAACCCAGAAAATATTAACAAACCCAAAAAAAATTAACAAACCCAGAAAATCCCTTTGCTTTCCCACGTTTTCTCACCACCCAAACACCAAGTACCAAGCAAAGTAGCAAACACAAAACCAAAAAAAAAAAAAGAGAGAGAACGACGAAGAGAAACGGAGAAAGAGAATGACTGGAAAGGGAAAGGGGAGAAGAAGGGAAAGGGGAGAAGAGAACGGCTGCTGTTGAAGACTTGAAATGAGAGACAAGTGCTGAAAATAGGGTTATAAAGCAAACCCCAAAACGACGTAGTTTTGGTAATAAAGAGAAGAAAAATAAAAAGGCTATTACCAAGGGTCGAACCTGGGATGACTGGAAAACAAGCACGTGTCCTTGCCGCTAGGATACCAGAAACTTTGTTAAAATAATTTGTACAAATTACTATTTAATATATTTTGGTTCGGTTCGGTCGGTTCGGTGTATTAGAATTTGCCACCGAAAATCGAACCGAAATTTTCGGTTTTTTATATAATAAAACCGAAACCGAACTGAAATTTTTGAAGCGGTTTTTTCGGTTCGTCGGTTTTTTGCACACCCCTACTCATGGCCCTTCACGTAATGGGGACTTGACATAATGGGACCCTTTCTTACAGCAGCACAGTAACTCAAATTCCTCGTGGTAGGCATTTGACTACTTCACTAAATGGGTGGAAGCTGAATCATTGGCCACCATCATCGAGAAGAATGTTTGAAACTTTGTCTGGAAGAGCATTGTCTGCCGCTTAGGGACTTTAAGGGTCTTCATCTCTGACAACAGAAAACAATTCGACAACGACGCATTTAGAGACTTCTACCAACAATTGAGAATAAAGAACCACTACTTGTCACCTGCCCACCCACAAGCCAACGACCAAGTTAAGGTAACAAAGGGGATATGGCCGGACGAAACAACAGCTCGGATCCCTATAGGTGAAACACCTTTGCATTTGGAAGTGGGGCTTGCCAGCTTCAGAGTAAGTCATCATGAAGAAGGGAAGAACGACGAAGGCCTATGCCTACTGGGACCTCATGGCTAATCACTACAACACTCGCATCAAGCCCAACACTTCAATAGTGGAGACTTAGTTCTAAGAAAGGTGACGACCGCCACAAAGGACCCTATAGGTTGGTTGATTGTTATACATTTGAAGAAATATTACCAGTAGTGCACCTCCTACAACTATGTTTTAGTTTTTCTTTAAGTAACAACAGCACGTTCGTTTAACACCCAATCTACTATTCAGTGTACTTTTTCTTTATTCAATAAAAGCATCGTTCTTCATCCACCATTGCATGAAGGCAAAAAACTTAAGAACCTATGGGGTGGACTGATGACCATGGTAACCAACGGGTACCTGGTCACCTACTCAAATCCTCCTACCTACGGGATGGACGAATGGTTATAGAAACCGACAGGTTCCTGACCCAAACGTAAGTCCTACCTACAGGGCCGATGACTAAGGTAACCGATATATTCCTGGTTAACTACTCAAATCCTCCTACTTGAAGGATGGACAGATGGTCACAAAAACTAATGGGTTCCTAACCCAAACTTAAGTCCTGACGAAATGGACTAATAGTCACGCCGAGTTCCTGATCCACACTTCCCACCTACAAGATGGACTCTTAACCAAGGTAACCGACAAGTGCTTGATCACTTCTTAGGTCCTCCTACCTAAATCCGATGGGTGACAAATAACTAAAAGCTAAACTAGTTGTCAACATTAGCACAGGTAACATGCGACATATCAATCGTTGGGTACAACAAACATGGCAGGGGCACCCATAAAAATAAAAATTGTCGTAAACTTACAGAAAAATTAGTTACAGCTCAAGTATTGGGTTCGTTGGCCACCACCTTGTCATCGGCATCCTTCTTCGTATCGAGGTCCAATATGCCATCAGGGATAGGCTCTCTAGCACCAGGTGTCGTCGGTAGAGGCTCCTCATTGAATTACACCCCGATCTCATCATAATACTCAACTGACATCTGGAACTCTAAGACGGCATCAACCCTTGCATTTTCCACTTGCTCATGTAGCGAAGTCAGCTAAGACCTTATCCTCGAGTTCTCCTTCATCAGCTCCTCGACTTGTCAGGATTGCTTAACCTCTAGGCCGACAACCTTTGGCTTTGTTGGTGGTGAGCTCTTTGCTCCTTATTCAACAGTCTGGACGCAAGCTTGTCATATTACTCAGCTGATGTCTAGAACTTCAAGACAGCATGTGGCACTCCTTCAAACGAGTGACCCGAGACTCCTAAGAAAAAACAAGCTAAAAAGTACCACCAACCTTTGTTAGATCATGAAGACCTGAGTCACCAAGATTGTTGGTTTCATGCTTAGAACACTCGACGAGGTCAATATCCCCGATGAAAGAATGGGCCCTTGCTACTGCAAACTCTCGGTCCTTCACGAAAAGAGGAGTAGGAAGGTTGGAGTCCAAAGGTTATGCAGTTATGGGCCCCTTTCCTTTGCCATCGACGGCTCCCTATTAGAAGAATGTGTTGGCTCGTCAGTCAAGGACTCATATCCAGGCTGGGAAATTAGGTCTTCGTCCAACTCCACACAGACAAATGACCCATAATTACTTGTCGCTTCATTATCACTCAACATCCAACTCCACATAGGGTGACACGTGTCCCCCTCATTAAATGCAAAGACGTTTATACCCTTGGAATTGCACAAATCACAAGGAAGGCATAGATCCCGAGATTAAATGCAAGGAACATAATTACTTGTCATATTCTGTAGCTCATCGGGTATGCACGACAAACACAAAATAGGGGGTCGCTGATAAGCAATATTTTCAACTCCTAAAATTTCAACTAAAATCTTGGAGTCTTCGGCCTATGAAGTTTCTTTGGCCTCTAAGGGGCCTTTGGTCACCAAAGAAGTATGTCGCCTTGTTTGCCTAGTCAAGCTCCGTTTTGGAATGTCAGGCTCATACATTGATGAGCATCTCCATACCGACAACTCATTATAACTCATTATACTTAGTTCCATGTTGAATATGTGTTCTCCACTCTTGCATCATTGTATGGAAAGAACTTGCGCACCACGCCCGAAGATCTTTCATTCATGGGATCTTGGTCAGCTTTATATTGCTATCATACTTCTAGAGTTATTGGAGTCAGGGGCCATGCAAAGATCCTAACGATTTTGTGCATCATTCTCTTCCCTTGGGATTGGTACGAACTTGGCCTTTAAGTTCTGACCTACATGACGCCTCACAGTTGCCATTGACCTGCCCGATGATCACTCACTATGAATAACCACAAAGGAAGCTCTTGTAGTTTTGGCTAAGTTGATGCTTGTCAGTCGTCACGTCAAATAAGTACAAATTAAAATGATTTTTCGTAAATCTTTAGAGTAGAGGGTATTTGGTAGATAAAATTATGAAAGCTATATATGACATCTCACAAGATTATTTTAGTCTAAATAAGCTCAAAATTCCATATCAATTTGTTAGTGCAGGGCTGCCTTTCAACATGCCTTGCAAAAACATAATGTAAGAGTCAATCCTAATTAAAATCTAGTTTATTTTTTTTTTTTAGGACAAAGTTTAGTTACAACAAATTGTTCTAATCAACTGACATGTGTAAAAAATGGCACGTGCATTGCACATGATTACTTAAGTAAACTTAACCCCATTAATCAACATATCCCAAATTCTCCCTATTTCTTCATATAAGTAGATTATTTTTGGAACACGAATTTGGGTTAGAACTCAAGTTCCAAAAACAGCCTATTTAACTAATTAACTTCGTCCGTGTGCTACTTTCCTAATTTTTTTTTTCTAAAAAAATGCTATTTGGAAAATTTTGCCTAATTACAAAGTTCACTGCACAAAACAAAACTTTCAAAAACCTCACCATCATTTGGTTAAACAACCTTGTAAAGTTGTGATTTCCAACTAGCTTATGTTGGCTATAATTCTGTGCCAAATTTGATTGTAATTTCTTCAATCATTTCCTTGTGGATTTAGTTGTAAGGGATGTGGTGAATCAACCCGCAAAAAGGCCACGTGTGAATTGTAAGGAGTGTTTTGTGTTTTTCAGAGAGAAAATCCTAGCAAATACACTTAAGAGTTAGAGATTGTAATACCCACAATCATCTACACATTTCCTTGTGGTTTTCCTCACTTACCACACCAGATCTAAGTGTTAAGTGGGGTTTTGGTGCTATTGGGAAGCATTGGATCATTTAGTGGCGGATGCAATCGGGCTGAATTGTGGGATTCAAAAAGCTAGAGAAGTCCGTTGTTAGCAGGAGCTTGGAGGACTCAAGTACAAGAGGTAGACTAGGCTTGGAGGGTCTTTTGTTATTTGTGTATTCCAACTTTATTTGTGCTAAAACACAATAGCTTGTTCAAACCTCAAATTAAATGGCTCCTTCCAATACTTCCTAATAACACTCTGAATGGGTGTGGTAAGTATTTGTGCTAACAACCTCTCATGGAGACTTGAGCCCTCCAAGCTCCTTCTACCAACGGACTTCTCGGAGTCTTGTCTTCTCTAACTTTTCGGATCCCGCAATTCAGTCCAATTGCATCCGCCACTAAATGACTCATTCCAACAGCACCAAAATCTCACTTAACACTTTGGAATGGGTGTGGTAAGTGTGGTAGGAGTTGAGGAAAACTACAAGGAAATGTGTTGATTGTGGGTATGACAATCTCTAACTCTCTGAAAAGCACTTCTCACTATTCGTGGGTAATGAGGGTATTTATAGTATGGGTAAAGAATTTGGTAAAGCAACTTAACTTTTTGCCAAACAAAATGTTTCGCAGGGACTTCGTGAGATGGCCCTTCTCTCAAAACACTCACAAATGATTGAAGCCAACACAAGCTAGTTGGAAATCACAACTTTATAGATCGATTTCGACTTGGAGGGTTGCGGAG
Organism: Quercus aquifolioides; assembly: GCA_019022515.1. Classification (NCBI taxonomy): domain Eukaryota; kingdom Viridiplantae; phylum Streptophyta; class Magnoliopsida; order Fagales; family Fagaceae; genus Quercus; species Quercus aquifolioides. Next base: position 27,360,932 of record CM032328.1, on the reverse strand, counting down.
AGGTTTTTCACTAAGTTCTTTGGTTTTCTCTTTGACGTGTATTGGCAATTGTGGATGGATATGGCTTAGAGTAGTGTTATCAGTTCATTGCGCACATTTACTCTTGTTCCGCACTTTGATTAAGCAATCTGGCCATAATTTTTAATTGGGGGTCTGAATAAGGATGCTAAATGTGAAGTTGAAGAGCTGAAGGAAGAGTTGTTGGATTTGGACGAGATCAAGGATTTGGACGAGATCAAGATTCTTCAAACCTATAAGCTCGGACTGCCCTCCCACAAGTCAAGCAAATCACTAGCTCTTAAAACCATAAATGAGAGAACCGGCGATTCCTCCGATGAAGATGATGTTGAAAAGGAGGTGGCGTTTCTAGCAAGGAACTTCCGGAAATTTCTTAAGATGAAGAATAATGGGAAGTCGTTTAGCAAAAGGAGATTCTCATCATCCAAAAATGATAAAAGAGAATTCAAGAAGGATGGGAAAGAATCATCATCAATACAGTAATGGAAACTATTCAGCTTTCATGGCGATTACTGCAGTTGATTCTAGAAATGAATTAAGCGAGTTGGTTGATGATTTTGGTGTACATTCCGAAGGCGAAGAAGTTGAAGTTTCGGATGATGAGGATGTGTACCTCAACGAAGGTGAAAAGAATCTTCAAGAAGTGTATGATGCGTTGCTTGAAGATTGTGGAAAATATGCCAAGGTTGCAAAGAGTGCTGTTAAATGTGAAGTTGAAGAGCTGAAGGAAGAGTTGTTGAGTGCCTACTCTAAAATCAAGCCGTAATTTTTAATTGGGGGTCTAAATAAGCTCTTGTGTTTTAGCACAAATTCGAGTTTTCAAACCTTAACCATTTCTATCAATTCAGACAACAAGTTCATGGCTTGATAAAATTTTCTAGACCAATCAGAGTATGAACAACAATACAGTAATTCTAGATAGTGGGGTTTGAGACTTAATTCTAGAGTATGAACAAGAATGTGGGAGTTGATGAGAAATCAGCTTGAAACCTCAACAAAACTTGGGTTTGGGGTGACCGTTGGGAGCTGGGTTTTTGGGTTACAACTTTCAAAGAAGTCCGTAAGAGAGAGAGTAGATATAAGTTTTTTATTTTTTTAATAGGTGGTGTAGTTAACTAGGATTAGTTGGGTTAAGTTTACTTAAGTAATCATGTGCACGTGCCATTTTTTACACATGTCAGTTTGTAGCCTAAGGCTTACAACAAGTTTTGTAACTAAACTTTGTCCCTTTTTTTATTGGTAAGTTACGGATCCAATGGATGTTGAACCCACAACCCTACCCTTCAGCCTTCACCTAGCACTAGTAGTAGTAAAATTGGGGTTTCTCTATATGAAATTCATTCACTTTAATTCCAATTTCGATTGCAAGAATAATACATAGAGATAAGATTACTCACTAGAACTTCGACTTGAAAAGTTTCATTCGATAAATCTTTGGATGCTCATTGCTCATCGGTACTGATGAAACTATAACCAACCAAACCAATGTCAATTCAAAACCCCACCATAAACTCATCATCATAAAACATAATACCTAAGAGTGTTTCCATATTCAAGACCAAAACACATAACACAAACCATCACTCAATTGAGCCAAATACAAATTTGGGCAAGCAAATAATTGACTTAAGAGATCAGAACCAAACCCATGAAGCAAGCTAAATGGTAGCCGGGAAAGAAAAGCAAAGAAAAGACAAATTTAGGTCCATACTCTATCCTAGGTTTTTCCATTACAAGACAGAAAACCCACTTATAACTATATCTTCTAGCCCCACTTGGTTGCTTCCGTGGTTTGCTTCTCTCCCTCTTTCTTTTCAACTTATTACCTCAATTATCAAAATCCCATTTGAGTCTTCTCTCATTTTATTCAGTATTTGCAAAGTTTATTAGAACCTCATTTGAAAATTTTGTACTTTTTTTTGTCTTTCTTGGTGTCATTGTGTGTAGGAACAAGTTGAAGAGACTTATATAATGGTGAAACCTGATGCTGTGCAACGTGGACTCGTAAGCTTTACTTTGATTTGTTTGCAATTCTTAACGAACCTATGTCAAATTTGGTTGCTGAGATAGAATAGGTAAAATTCTAAGGCTGTTTGTGACTTGAGAAGACAAAAACCTCTAATTGCTTGTTTAGGTGAAGGGAAATTTATATTTTCCTGAGAATCATTTGGCTTTCTGAGCTTAAGTTTTATTGGATAAAAGTTGCAACATAATGAATGGTACAGAAGACAATGAGCTTTAGCTGAATTCAAAAACAGCAACATGAAAATAGTAAATGGGTAGAGAAAAAGCAAAAAAAAAAAAAGAAGTCACTAGCATAAATCATTTAGACCTATCGTAATTAAGATAAATCAAGTATCTTCATCTTGTTCCATGGCATCACCTCACATCCCTGTGCAGAATGCTGCTTTTGAGTCGAAACCAAATTTAAAGCATTTCTTATAGCTTCAGCATGTGCAGCATAACCAACACTTGCAACAGAATCCAGTATAGCGGATGGTGTATCTACATGAATCAACCGTTATAATTATATCATTAGCATTATAATGTTCAACAGAATCCGGTATTAGCCTCATTTTCAACAAGATTAGCTTCATCCCATCTTACACATCCCCTAGCCATAACAAAATTGATATAAGCGTACATAATTTGTTCTCATTAATAAAAAAATACAAAAGTGAAATCTAACACTAAAACTTTTACATTGTGCTCAAAGCCCAACTTTGTGTTGATATACTCAACCAATAGAAGATCTAATTTACTTTCTTCAGAGTACCCATATTTTGAAGGCAAATGCTGTTAAAAATTAACACTGCCTCTCTCTAGAAATTTCTAGAGTTTCTCACTCAATCTCTCTCTCCATAATTCTCTAGTGCTTCCCCGCATAGTTTAATCTCGGCCACAAATTTTTAACTTGTCTAGTGCTTCCCCCGCATGTATAAATATGTAGAAGTGGTGCTCAGTTTTTGTGTGTCATAAGCACCAAGTTAGAGTAATGTGAAGCAAGTAAAGTCTTCATAGTGTTATTAGTGTCAGGTGTGTGCAAGTTTATTTGGTGAGTGAGTGCATTAAATGAAAGCTAGTGTGTGAAGTGAAAGAAAGTGCTGTGTGTGTGCTTGTGCACTAGTGTCAGTGTATGTGAGTCAATTTGGTGTTTAGTTCAACAATTTGGTATCACAGCTTCCTCTAACTCAACAAATGCATCCAATAATAATGTCTCTCTCTTTATTGTATCGTGTGTGTGTACAGAATGTGCAATGATGCTAATCCATTTCTACCCTTTTAATAAATGACAAATTCTAATGCTTCCTCCTCCATATCTGAAAAGTTCATCCTAAGCATCAATATGAGTAAAGTAAAAAAATTCATGTGCATCCATTAGATGAATATTCATTTAGTAACAAATCGTGATTATCTAAAATACTATCATAATTGATGCATAATTGTGATCATCTAAAATTCTTTTACAACACAAAAGACCATTAAAATAAAAAAGACAAATATATTATCAAAGCATTATATATATTGACATGTTGATGGTTTCTTAAAATGCTGCTAACAAATTTTCATATTTCTTAGTCTCCATTAGTCCCACTTTCGTCGGTATAACCAAATAAAAAATCACATCTGCTAAACAATAGTAGTTCTATTTTTCTAAAATATACAACTAATAAGCATCAGCCCCCGCCAAACCAGAATGTGTATATATATATATATTTAAAATAGAAATGTGAAACTACCTTTTGACCCAAAGGATACAGTCATAATTTGGTTATAACTATTACAAGAAACTACCTACATCATATCAACTGATGCACCTGTTTTGATACATTTAGGTTCATTAAAAATACTTACTATCTCACAGGTTTAACAGCATGAATCAACTATAATCTAAGGGAAAAACAGAAGTATGACACCTTATAAGAATTATTCTGCCTAAGGAGCATAAATGATTCAGGCCAAGATTTCTACTTATAATCACCTGTCTGACATGATGAAGAGAAGCTTTCTGCTGATTGGCTTCCTTTAGTCTTTCAATAGATTGAACTTTCCCTTCCAAACATTCTTCATGCACATCAGTTTATAGGCTACCTGCATAGTTAGAGAAAGTGCACAAAACCCAACACTTAAATAGTAAATATTACCCTCATATTCAAATGAATAAGCAGAGAACTAGTTTAGACGTGCTTGCACAGAAAATTGATGACATGCTTGCATACCAAAACCAATGGGCCAATGCCCCTAATGTAGACATGTTTGACGCAAAGCAGATGTTCCTAGCCTAAAATTCACTTTGGAAGGTAATAATACAAGTTAACTAACTAAGGATTGTCTCAAATCCTGCAGCGTCAATAATGACTCTAATATCAGGTGATTAGAAACCCTTAACCAATGGAAGATTACCGCAAACCCTAAGATTCTACACCAAACAAAAATGCCCATCACCAAAAATATCCATCTGCAAAGAAGAATTCAAGTGAGTGACATTAAAATTACAGAAATCCTGACCAATTGAGAAAAGCTTAACAACCATCAACTATGGTGATCTCCTAAATATCAGGGCCACCAAAAAAAAAAAAAGGGGAAAAGATTGAGTGCTGCACCAACCTGACTAAGGTCCTAAAAAAATAGTTTCTTTACCATTTTATAGACACTATAACAAGACAGACATCTGAAGTCAAATTGAATAACATGAAAAAAAAAATACTGAAAAATTATAAAACACGATATACTAATTGAATGTACTAACAAAACTCTATCATCACATAAAATTATGGACTGACATTCAAGGTTGATTAATAAGAGACTTGAAAAAAAAAATCGTCAAGTAGTGCTTCTAAATCATCAATATAAAGAGGCCCTGGTGGGGAAAAAAAAAAACCAATTTTATCAGTGAAAGAATTGAAACAACAGTTCAATTGTGAAATCCATAACAATGGGGATTAAAGGTTCCTCACCTACATCTTAAACGAATGATAAAATTACTGAGATCATAAAGCCCAAACAAATACCAAACCCCCCATCAATCTTAGATTTCTTGAGGAAGTTCATATCATAGAATCCTTATCGATCACTACTTTTCTTTGCAAAATCAAGTACTCAACTGAATTGAACAAGACCCAATCAAACCTCAATTTATTCCTATACAGACAAGCAAATTAACTATAAAAAAAAATCCATTTTCACTACAAAACTTTCTACATTATATAGATTAAAAAAAACCCATTAGTTAATAAAACAAAATTAAACCTATAATTTCCCATGTTAAAAAGAAAACCAATTTTGTTAATTTCGACCAAATTTCCCAATCATATCGTATTCTAATCACAAATTAGCTAATTCCAACCACACAAAGCCAATCAATAACTAAAAAACGACATTTTTTAACCCAAGAAAAAGGGGACCAGGAGACAACATCATAGCCGAGTTTATGTACCAAACTAATATGCAGAGTGAGAGATGCGAAAGATAATAGAAATGTGAATTCAATAAACTAATAAATCAAAAACCCAATAACTTTGCATATTTTTCTGGGCTGATAAGCAGGCAAAGCCAAGAAATGTAATTTAAAGTTTAACAAATAAAAAAATTGTTTAAATTTAAAGTTTAACAAGAAAAATATGAGATTTTCCTTAAAACCAAAACTGTTTTCAGTAAGGATATTACCTGCAAGAATCCATGACCCTTTTGCCCCATCACCCTACGGATCAAACAAACAAAGGGAAGCATCTTTCTTTCGATCTTTTGAGTTTTGACAAAGGAATACATAAGAATAGATTCACAGACGCACAGAGAATAATAAGAGAGAGAAAGAGAGACATAGAATCTCTCTCTCTCTCTCTCTCTCTCTCTCTCTCTCTCAAAGCAGGGCAGGGGCGTGGCCTTGGATTTTTGACTGTTCAACGGTAAAAAATTTTGAAATTCAAATAGGAGAGTTGGACTTATATCACTGCTCACGGAATGGGCCTATGCTCGTTTTAATTGTGCCCATTATTATTAAAAATTTAAAACTAAAACAAATGATAACATTTTCTAGCCCACTAAAAAAACCTAAATTTATTAGTATATATATTAAAAAAATCATTAGTGTTTGATGTGAAATCAAAGTTGATTTTTGTTTCCCACGAAACAAATAAATAAAAAAGTTGAATTTTGTGATAAGTTTTCCCTTCCAAATTTTGATGATATTTAGTGATCACCATTTATCTATCGTGACTAAAAGAAAAAATTCATAAACATAATTTTACAAACATATCACCTAAGTAAGTCTTCCACTAGCTAATGCATATTATCTTTTTACAAACATATATATTTTTTCATTAAGGAAATAATTGAATACCTGAGTAAGTCTTGCACTAGCTAATGCATATTATCTTTTTACAAACATATATATTTTTTCTTTAAGGAAATAATTGAATACCGATAAGAAGATAGAAAAGATAAGAATGAAGGTTATCTCTCATTTCTCAATAGAAAAACCCAATTAGAAAGAAAGATAAAAACAAAGTCATTGACATTATAAAAGCTTGCCCATTTAGCAAGATCATGGGTTAAATAGTTTGTTTGCCTTTTTACAATACAAAAATTGACACAATAGTTTGTAAATTACTATTTTAAGCATTTTTTAAAATTTATTTAAGTTTTAAAATTTGATATTTCAGTTTATTGTTTTTTTACTCTTTTTTATTCTTTTTTTTTTTAATTTTTTATAACTAGTTTATTGGTTTTATACAAATAAATTTGGTAATAACTGGCCTCACTCATTTTTATATACTTAATTATGTGAGAAATCCACAATTCAAAACTAAATAAATATCGTGAGAAACCTTTAGATTTCTTTTGCTAGACCCTTTAGCATTAATATTATTATTTTGCAAGAATCTTCCACCTATGGAAAACACATAAAACGGTTCAAGTTAAATATGGTGTAGCTTTAAGTAATATTACTTGTATTTCTTATTTGTGTTTCTTGTATCTTATTAAACCTTGTATTTTAACAAGTTGGATGGATGTTATTTTGAAATAGCTTGGAATAACATCTCCTAGACTTTTAGGATACATAGTCCTTGAGTTTCTTGTATCTTATTAATTGTCTTTATTTTTCAATTTAAAGCTTACTCTTGCTTGTGTATAATATAAGATGCTTTAGTTTTCATATGACAGAATCAACTTCTACATTAATTAATGCTTTCCTGGTTTTTGCACCTAAGAATCTATTTGGTGGAATAATACATTGACTATTGTATGGATTGTGAACAGGGACCACAATATGTCTGCATGAACTTTTGGACATTTGTCTGCACAATCTGCAGTAGAGTACAGTATGCTGACATATCTCATCAAATATGTTGCCTCCTATTCTATTTCAAGCTCATATAAAATTTTTGATAATTGGGGCTATCTACATTTTCATCTTGTATTTTTTTTTTCCTGGATATTTATATGCTGTCTAATTTCTGTGTTTAAAACAATTCTAGCCGGGAATTCACACATCGAGTGAAATCAATATCAATGGCCAACTTTAGTGCAGAAGAAGTTAGTGCTCTTCAAGGAGGCGGAAATGAGGTGTACTTTGACATTCATTTACAACTAATGCACTGGTTATTCTTTTTCTTTTTGTTTGTTAGCCCCTTCATGTATATACTTGTGGCAGATCACTAAACCAGCAAAAAGATATATCCAGCTCGCCTATGGTGCATCCTGTTTGAGATATATGGGAACATTTTCCAACTCTAAGGAGAGAGACATTCTAGAGCAAATAGTGATGGAGCTGCTGATGATTCTGCTCAGAAACAGGTTGAGTTTTCTTCTGCTTATGCTTTGGACTTGTGTTTTATGTTCAATCAGTGCTTCGCCTGGCCCCCATTTTTGTTTTATTGTTTGCTATGCAACTGGCTTTTTAACATTTCTGAGGTAGACAGCATTTTTGCAGCTTATTTTCTTTCTTTTAGTTGAGTATTCTGCTAACACGTTATCTTGGTTGTTGAGAGTGTCATGATCTAAATTTGATCCATACATGAATCCATTTCCATCGTTTAGCACTAATTCCATTTTCCTTATTACATCTTTGATAGTATGTCCTTCCTCATTACTTCTGCCCATCTCATTTTCAGCTTCCCTTTGGACTATTTTCACTCAACTTGCCTCAAAGTCTTGAGGATCCATAACCAACCTCAATATTTTGGGACTAAGGCTTTGTTGTTCTTGTACTTGCATCAAATTACTCTTTTGAGCCACAAGGTTTAAGACATCAGGAATGTGTGTTGTACAGTTTTAAACTGTAAATTGGGATGGTGTAGTGCAGCTTTATGCTAAAAATTCTGAACTGGTACTTTATCAAGGACATACTTTTCCCATATTGCGTCAAACTTTCTACCTGATCACAAGGCACCTATCAAAATCCAAACCTAGTTGATGGAGTGAAACTGCTTTAGCAAAGTAGCACTCCTAAATGCTGTTGCTTTGCTGTCCATGTTTTTGAGTTGACTTTACCTTATTATTTTTGGAAATGACTTTGCTCATAATGATATCATACTGTAAATAAAACTTATGACTATTGTTTAGCCATCTCATTCTTTGTCATTATCATAACATACTCTAGATGAAAATATATGCATGGTTCTTAACCTAATGAGGATTCTGGTTGCAGAGAAATGCATCTTCTATTAGCATAGGATCCATATATGGGAATGCCATGGAAATTAAAAGGGAAATTCAAGAGGCAGGATAGATTTCGATGCAGTTACTAAACCTTCCCAGAAAAAACTAGTAATATCATCTTCAGCTGGTCAATCTGCGATAATGTCCTCTGAAAATAATTTGGTAGCTTTTGACAGTTTTAACTAGGAGAAGATATCCCAGGCTGCTTCAGACAGTAAAACAATGGGGGCTCCAAATTGTCAGTTCCTGCAGCTGCGCCTTTAAGAAACATGTCAATGTTTCCTATTACAGGAAATTTGCACACTGAACACATAGATAACATTCCAGCATTAACAATTGGTGGTGCTTCTGCCACTGCATCAATTTTGCCCTGTGGCAACTGTTAACGTGTATATTATATTGTGGGTTTTAGGCCCAGTTAGGTATATTTACTTGTAAAGCACACATATGCCTCCTATATAAAGGTACTTATGTATATTCTTTCATAATGAAATACAATACAATTACATTCAGTATTTCTAACATGGTATCAGAGCCACTGCTCTAATTTTCTTGTGTCTTGCAGTCTTGTCTTTGTTGGTATTTTCCACTGCCTCGACTTCTTCGGTCAGTAAACCTTTTCCGTGCCCTCTTCTGACTGCTCCACCGCCGTCAAAGGTGCCCAAGGTTGAATCTTCACCATCAGAAGCTCGATCACCGCCACCAAGATCACTGCCTCCGTCGGATCTTCCACATCGGACCTCCGATTAAGACATAAGACATCACCCTGTATATTTTCAACCGGTCAACACAAATCAGCCGGAAAATTCATCATCTGATCCTCCATGCGCCGCCACGCGCCGTTCACAGAATTGGAAGTTTCTTCCACGCGCCACACGCGCCTCCGTATTGCTCCGATTAACTCACCGCCGCCGTCATTGGTATCGTCTTTCTCCGATCTACATCATCGGAAAAGAACCGGCCTTATCGGACTTTGAACGCGCTTTCACGCGCCACCAAAAGCTTCAGCGAAGACTGACCACGCACCGTTGGGTCACCTGCTGACGTCATCTCTGACGTCATCATTGCCACATCAGCATCAACGTAAGCCCTAGCTGACGTCATCAGCTTACGTCATCTTGCTGATGTCATCACAGGCGTTGACTTTAACCGTTGATCGTTGACTTGCTCAGAGTTGACTTTTGCAGTCCAAGTCCTCCTTACCCAGTTTTTCGCGTAGATTTCATTTTTGCAGTCCATTTTTGCATATTTTGCTTCTAAATGAAGAATAAGGGCAGGACTTCTGCTTATTGCAACAATCATCGCTGCCAATCCATCAAATGTTTTTGCAAATTTTGCAAACGTTTTGGCCACAATATTGAGACTCGCTATCATCGCAACAAATCAGCTGTTTCAATTTCTGCTGCCACTATTGCTAACACTGAAAGTGTCCAACCAATGGCTCCTGTCTCTACACAGTCTAAGTCTTCGGGATCCACTTTCTCCATTTTCAGAGATGACCTTATACATATCATCGCCAATGTCATTCGTATGGTTGGTAATGCATCTTATTCCTCTTATCTCTCAGCTTTATCTGGTATGTCTCCTACCTCTTGGCTTATGGATTCTGCTTGTTGCAATCACATGACACCTCACTTGTCCTTATTTTTTGACCTTAAACCTGCACCGCACCCTCTTAATATTCGCACAGCAAATGGTTCCACAATGTCTGGTCATAATATAGGTTCAGTTTCAACTTCCAACCTCTCGGTTCCTAGAGTTTTTAATGTTCCTGACCTTTCTTATAATTTATTTTCTGTGGGACAATTAGCTGAGTTGGGTTATCGCATTACCTTTGATTACTCTAGGTGCATTGTGCAGGATCCTAGGACGGGATAGGAGCTTGGGACCGGTCCCAGAGTTGGGCATATGTTTCCCGTGGACAACCTTCGTCTTCCACTTGTTGCTCCTGTTTCTATTGCTGCAGCTGCTGCAGTTTCTTCCACTCCTTCCCTTGCACTTTGGCTCGACTTGGTCACGCATCTTCCTCTCGGGTACAACAATTGGCTTCTAGAGGTTTGTTAGGTTCAGTGTCTACAGAAAATTTTGATTGCGTTTCATGTCAATTAGGAAAACAACCAGCTTTGCCTTTCAATACTAGTGAATCAATATCCACTGATATCTTTGACCTTATTCATTCTGATGTTTGGGGGCCGTCCTCTGTCTCTAGTATTGGTGGGTCTAGATATTTTGTTGTCTTTGTTGATGATTACTCTCGCTATAACTGGATTTTTAATATGAAACATTGTTCTGAATTATTGGAAGTATATTCTAATTTTGCAAAAATGGTTGAAACTCAGTTTTCCAGACGCATCAAAATTTTTCGATCTGATAATGCTCTTGAATATACTCAATATGCTTTCCAAGCTATTTTGCATTCCTATGGCACTGTTCATCAACTAACTTGTCCAGGTACCTCTCAGCAAAATGGTAGAGCCGAACGAAAACTTCGTCATATTCTTGACACTGTTCGTGCTCTCCCTCTCTCTGCCAAAATTCCTGCTCCTTTTTAGGGTGAAGCTGCTCTTCATGCTGTTCATATTATTAATCGCATTCCAAGTCTTGTTATCCAAAATCAAACTCCATATGAACGCCTTTTTGGGTCACCTCCAGACTATCACCACCTTCGCTCCTTCGGTTCTGCTTGTTTCGTTCTTCTACAACCACATGAACATAACAAACTTGAGCCTCGGTCAAGGCTTTATTGTTTTCTTGGCTATGGCGAAACTCAAAAGGGGTATAGGTGTTATAATCCTGTCTCTCATCGTTTTCGTATCTCCCGCAATGTTGTCTTTTGGGAACATCGCCTTTTTGTCGAGCTCTCTCATTTCAGTGCTTCTCTGTCTTCCTCCTCTGTATTAGATCTTTTTCCAGATGAGGCACATATTCCTTCTATAGTTGCTCCCGATCCTCCTATAGTTGCTCCTGATTCTGTTGCTATAGACTTCTCTGTCCAACCACCAGATATCACTGATCCCTTTCCTAGTTCACCCTTTAATGAACAGGTGGAAGATGAACAGGTTGAAGACGAGCTACCCAACCCCAATCCTGAGCTTGGGTCTCCTGCTCCTGCTCCGCCTGAAGATCTTGCACAAGACATTCCACCTCGTCACTCAACTCGGGTAAGATCTATTCCTACACATTTACTTGACTATTATTGTTACACTACCCTTGCTACACTACACGAGCCTCACACCTATCGTGAGGCTTCCACTGACCCTTTATGGCAGATTGCAATGAAAGAGGAACTTGATGCATTATCTAAAAACCATACTTGGGATTTGGTGACACTTCCTCCTGGGAAATCTGTGGTGGGTTGTAAGTGGATCTACAAGATTAAGACTTGCTCTGATGGGTCCATTGAGCGCTACAAAGCTCGTCTTGTTGCAAAAGGTTTTACACAAGAGTATGAGATTGATTATGAAGAGACCTTTGCTCCGGTTACTCGTATCTCATCTGTTCGTGCCCTCTTAGCTGTTGCTGCTTCCAGTAAATGAGACCTTTTTCAGATGGATGTCAAAAATGCATTCCTTAATGGGGATTTAAGTGAAGAAGTGTATATGCAACCTCCTCCTGGTCTCTCTGTTGACTCAAACAAGGTTTGTCACCTTCGACGTGCACTTTATAGCCTTAAACAAGCTCCACGAGCTTGGTTTGCTAAATTCAACTCTACCATCTCTCACTTGGGTTACATGGCCAGTCATTATGATTCTGCCTTATTTCTTTGTCGCACTGACAAATGCACTATTTTACTTCTCCTATATGTGGATGATATGATCATAACTGGTGATGGCCTCAGTGGCATTCAAGAACTCAAGGCTTTTCTCAGTCAGTAGTTTAAGATGAAAGATCTTGGACATCTCAGCTACTTCTTGGGTCTTGAAATCACTCATTCTACAGATGGACTTTATATTACTCAAGCCAAGTATGCCTCAGAACTCTTGTCTCGAGCTGGACTCACTGATAGCAAGACTGTTGACACTCCAGTTGAGCTTAATGCGCATCTGACTCCCTCAGGAGGGAAACCATTGTCTAATCCTTCTCTTTACAGACGCTTGGTTGGTAGCTTAGTTTATCTCACTGTCACTCGTCCATACATTTCCTATGCTGTTCACCAGGTGAGTCAGTATCTGTCTGCACCAAGATCGACTCATTATGCTGCTATTCTGCGCATTCTTCGATACCTAAAGGGCACTCTCTTCCATGGTCTTTTCTATTCTGCCCAGTCTCCTCTTATTCTCCGTGCATTTTCTGATGCTGATTGGGCAGGAGATCCCACTGATCGCAGGTCCACCACTGGTTATTGCTTTCTTCTTGGGTCTTCTCTGATTTCTTGGCGAAGTAAGAAACAAACTCATGTGGCCCGCTCCAGTACTGAAGCAGAATATCGTGCCCTTGCTGATACCACATCTGAGCTCATTTGGCTACAATGGCTTCTCAAAGACTTAGGTGTGTCTACATCCTCTACTACTCCTCTTTATTGTGACAATCAGAATGCTATTCATATTGCTCACAATGATGTCTTCCATGAACGGACTAAACACATCGAGATCGATTGTCATTTTATCCGTTTTTATCTTGTCCATGGTGCTCTCAAGTTGATCTCAGTCTCCTATAAAGATCAACTTGCAGATATCTTCACCAAGTCACATCCTAAGGGACGCCTTCGTACTTTGGTTGACAACCTCAAGCTGGTCTCACATCCACCTTGAGTTTGAGGGGGGCTGTTAACGTGTATATTATATTGTGGGCTTTAGGCCCAATTAGGTATATTTACTTGTATAGCACACATATGCCTCCTATATAAAGGCACCTATGTATATTCTTTCATAATGAAATACAATACAATTACATTCAGTATTTCTAACAGCAAGAATGCTCCTGCTCCTGCAGTTGCATCTTCAGGTACATCATCATTATTACCTATCAGCGATGGTGATTCCTGTAAGGTAAGACCATAAGAGTTGTAAGGTTCTTGACAGATGTTCTCTATTACATTTTGATTTTGTTTTTTCAGGTGATTAGATTTTATCCTTTTGCTTTCTGCATGCTTTCCATAGTCCTGGAGTACTCTGCTTGGATCCAATGGCCAAGAGTCAGGAGTACTCTGACTTTGCAGCCATCTCAAGTTTTCTCAAAGAAGTCTCCTGATACTGGTTCTGCTGGTGTCTTTCAGAGAAAGTGTATAGTGAAAGAACAGAACTTTAGAGGTGATACTCTCAGACTTTCCTTTTAATGATTTCTCATTTTTCCTTCCATGCAATATTTGGTCTATTTAGGGCAGTGCAATTTGAGCTTCATTTTTTTTGGTACATGCACTTTTGTAATAAAAAGAAAAAGAAAGAAAGAAAAAAGAACTGATAATGTGAGAGCTAAGAGTGGAGCCTAAATGTGCTTTTTGTTATTGTTGTTATAACATGATAGCAATTTGAATGGCCTGCAGGACCCTTTTACTGCTACTTATTCATCGAGTCATGTTCCAATCCTTGGGAGGTATGCATTTCAACCCCACAACATCAGGCATGGCATGCGATGTTCTTCTGTAATGGCAATAAATAGCATCCAAAGTACATGCTTCACACTTATACTCTGCATCTCTTTTCTATTTCTTTTTTATTACTTAAATCTTTAGCCTGTAACCAGCCTTATGTTATCATATTAGGGAAGTGTATATGTTTTTTAAATTATGTACGATGTATCCATGAAGCTCTGGATTCTTGTTCTATAACTGTTTGGTGATAAACCAAAGGGTTAATCATTACTTCACATCCAATAGTGCACACTCTTTCACATTGTTAAATTATCGATTCTCCCCAAAGCTTAATCTATTAGGAAATGGTAAATTTTGTCACTTAACCATAATTCTAACACACATCATGTGTAAAATATGGACATCAATATCTACATTTTACTTATGGTGTAAAAGAGTTTTTTCATAGTTGTAATCACATTTCTGTTAATTTGCAGATGGCACGGGGAGGAAAAAATTCTCATAATCTGAAATTTCTGTGTCAGGTACCTGCAACAGGTTCTTCCCAAGGAGCAGTATTAAACATGTCTGCTTCAAGAATGGTGCCAAGTTTATTGCACACTTCCAGGTTTCCAGCCTTAACTCCTCTTCTCCTCAATAAATGCCACCACAGTCAACAACTTATGCAACATAAATTTCTCCCCGGCCACATCCTAACTCTTTGGGAATGCCTACGGGTAATTTTCAATATCTTTATCTTGCATCCATTTTATTTCCTTTCCACAGGGGCTGGTTTGGTACTTTTATTTTGCTGATGCATGATTTCATATTCGTCAGGTGCATCCAGAGTTCAATAAGTATCAAGTGATCTGCCCCTTTTGGGGTAGTATCTTGTTTGTCTTATCTAATTTAATGCAGAACCATTTGTTGGGATAAATTTCACTGGTATTGGCCTATGTGCATTGTTAAGGGATATTTGAATGCCAATGCAATGTAATAATTCCTTAATCTTTAACCTAGCAATTCAAAGAATAAAATCATCCCTGAGAAATAATCACCTAAAATTGTTGAAAATTGAAAATTGAAGCAACTTTGTTACTCACACAAATAGATTCCTATACAACTTATAATAATCAATTCAAATGCCTTAAGTGAAGACATTAAGTAATTCCCTGTTGATTTAGCTTTGAGAAAGTAATGAATAGAGAAATTAAAATGGAATGTGGTGCTGGAGTATACGCCAGTTTGAATATGCTTAATAAGTTTTTTGAAGTTTAGACATTTATCAACTATTGCTTAAGAAGAGGATAATCTACCATTCATGATTACCTAACAGTTTCAATCAATCACCTGAAACCTCCTTTTGGAGATAGTATATAGAAAATTTAATTCATATGGCTGGCTATTGTTGCAGACATCAAGGAGTTGGGGGTTTTTGGTAGTGATGAGCTGTTTCTGACAGCATAAACACAAATCAGAGTCTGGGTGGAGGATTCGCTATCTAGGCAACCTTGCGTTCTTTTTCTTCCCTTGGAAGAAACTATTTTCAATAAATATGAGAAACAGGGCTAATCATATGATAATCTTTTCAGGCAGCATGTTCTAACTGTGCCTGAAATATCTGAAGAAATAAACATGATTTTCTTGCTTTGTTTGAAGATGAGTACTGCAAAGTTGCTTTAGATAACAGAACCTTAGGAGCTGTGTTTATAACTTCTGGGCAGAAGCTTCAAATGTACACTTGGCCATGTAAATTTGGTACTAAGAAAAAGGAAGAAGAGGGATTGGATTGATTGCTTGGAGATTCCACATTTATATATTGGCATTTAGTTGTAATCTTGTTACCACAGTTTTGGAGCTATATATAACTCTATAAATGTATAGAGTTATATGCTACCTTGTGCCAGAGCTAGTCACCTTAACTTTCCCTAGAATGGTAGGTCATTCCTTTTAGTTATAGGTTTTGCCAGCCTATAATCACACATATTAAGAATGTAAATGATTTGGCCTGAGATGATTGTTCATCGAATTTATGTCTGCTTTGAGCAAATGATGGCAATAGAAAGTTGGCATTCAGAACTGAGTACAAGAATACACAAATATGAACATAGGCCAGGATTCATATTGAAATATTTCTTTAATATCATATGCGTCTTACTGCTTTCTTATTTCAGTAACATGAAAGGTGTACTAATGGACTGGAGCAGCTCATCACATAGCTTTGCAATTTTATCCTGATCTCCAACATAAAGCAAATATGTAAAATATTG
Organism: Quercus aquifolioides; assembly: GCA_019022515.1. NCBI lineage: Eukaryota > Viridiplantae > Streptophyta > Magnoliopsida > Fagales > Fagaceae > Quercus > Quercus aquifolioides. The sequence goes on along the minus strand of CM032328.1, from coordinate 27,344,474 downwards.
AATTCATTTTTGGGAGAAGAATAATTAAAGTGAAGGAAATTTTACTTGAACTTATTACTTTTTGTTAATTTCTTTTTAAAAAGAGGATTTTAGGGGGAAAAAAAAGAATGAAACCCAATTTGATGGATTTCTAACTTGAAATAAAGTGTTGGATGCATGGGGACCTGTTGAATTGTATGTTGAAAAGGTTGTGCATAGGGTTTTTTTTGTTAGTCCCAGAGCCCACATTTGTACACAAAGTTTGAGCAGCTGTTAGTACAATTGCAGAGATTATCTGGGTTGACTAAAAGAGTATTTACTTTAACATTTTCAATGGCAATCATTAGAGATAGATCTTAGATGTGAACTCTTGCCTTTCAGCTTCAGCCACTGCAAGCAAGATCAACACCAATGCCATAATTACCACAAGTATCCTAATACCGAGTTCCCCCCATAGCTGCAATGTTTCTATCCTCCCAAGTTGAGACAAACCTCTATTTGTATGTCATTAATTGAAGGCTTATCTCTAAAAGACACATCTCATTGGATTCTAAATCTAATTTCAGTTATGAAGTTGAGGATTTGGGAATTTGACTTAACCTTCAGTTAATATGTATCAAGGTATTTTCTCTCCTGTTCAGGAGAAAGTTACACATAAACAAAGTTAGAAATGAATGGTTGATATTTAAACATTTCACAAAATTCAATTATTTGGTGCTTTACCAAAAAACCAAAGGCCAAATTTATATTTTCAATGCATACCCTTAGGCTGTCGATTTGCCTTTCAAGTTTCAATCATGTCACAAAATTTTTACCACATTTTATGATGTTTGGTGTAACGGAAATCTTGGTTAATAGAATCCAAATTAAAATCAAACAAGAAAATAATAAGGCCATTCCCTTGTGCTCTCACCTCACAGTGCAATTAGTTATTACTAGTGCGGTAGTACCCTTTCCCTCTTATGAATATATATATATATATATATGTTGAAACTTTTTTTTTTTTTTTTTTTTGAGAAAGAAGACCATTTATTCAAACAAAACTCAACATAAACTTCTGTCAATCAATACAAAATTGGAAGCATCACTGTGGATGTCTTCAACCCACATCCGTGGGACATGGGACTGCCTGGCTAATTTAGCTAATTTATCAGCTACATTGTTCCCATTCCATTTTACATGTGAGAATGTAACAGCTTGGAAAGTAGATGCCAGGTGCCGAGAGTCTTCAATCAGATGGCCAAAGGAGGCCAAACAGTCTTCATCTGACTTGAGGTAGTTTATAATGGTTTCAGAGTCACCTTCAAATATCACGGCCAGAAGATTGAAATCCTTTGCAAACAGATTTGCCCTTCTACATGCTAGAGCCTCAACGTGTTCAACAGATGGGGGTAATGCAATGCGTTCTGACATAGCACCAATGACTTTTCCTTCATGGTCTCTGATGACTACCCCTATACCTGCAGCTCCTAACTCTTGAAATATGGCACCATCAAAATTAACTTTACACCAGGAATTAGGAGGTGGGCACCAGTGGACTGGCGTTGAAGGTTGATGTGAGACTATTTGGGCCTGATGAAACTCATTAAGGCGCTCTAATGCATTAGCATGGATCTGTGTTCTTGGCAGCGAGGGTGAGCCAGTCTGGGTCGCATTCCTTTTGTACCAAATACTCCAAGCAATGACTGCAAATCTCTCAGCCAAATGATGGTTGTGCTTGTTAAGGATTCCCATAAATAGGTCCTGAAAAGACACGAAACGTTCAGCTATGTGAGGTTTACATAAATCTTCCTGCCATCAAATTTCCTTAACCAAATAGCACTCCCAAAGAGCATGTATAACATCTTCAGGATGATCATGGCAGAGCTCACAATTGGCATTGGTGACAAGTTTCCTGCGACAGAGATTCTTCTTTGTTGGTAGTGATTTAGAACAAGCTCTCCAAAGGAAATGCTTAATCTTATTTGGAATATTAAGCATCCAAATGGTGGACCAGAATTTCTTGTGGACCGATGAGCTCGATGGGCCAGGTTGATTATTGTTTGTTGACTTTGCTAGGAGTCTATAAGCTGATTTCGTGGAATATCTGCCATTTTTTGTCTCTTTCCATATTCTGATATCAACGGACTGGCGAGAGCTTAAAGGGATGCTAAGAATCTCCCTAGCCTCAAATGGTAGGAATTCTCCTCTGACCCTATCTTCATCCCAGCTTGCCCCATTTTCGGACATTAAAGCACATACCTTGGCGTTCATTGGAAAGGACTTTTGAGGAGAAATGACTTTGCTGGAATACAAACCGGGCAGCCACTTATCTCCTCTGATCAGAACGTTACTTCCATCTCCAATTTGCCATGAAGAACCCAAGTCAATAACATGGCGTGCCTTAAGTATGCTCTGCCACACATAGGACCCCGTGGTTTTGACCCCCTCATCCATTATTGAGCAAGACGGGAAAAACCTGGCTTTAAACACCTTGTAGAATACAGAATTAGTATTGTGAATCAACCTCCATACCTACTTCCCAAGTAGTGCAAGGTTAAAATTTTCGATCTCACGAAACCCCAAGCCGCCTTGACATTTAGGAAGGCAAAGCTTATTCCAGGCCATCCAATCGGTTTTGCGTTGGTCCCCACTATATCCCCACCAAAACTTCCGTATGAGCGACTCGATATCTTTGCACAAACTCTTTGGTAACTTAAAGCAGTTCATAGTGAAGGTGGGCATGGCTTGTAAGACTGCTTTGATCAAAACCTCTCTACTTGCCTGTGAGAGTAGTTTTTCCTTCCATCCCTGGATTTTTTGCCAAACCCTTTCCCGGATATAGCTGAAGCTATGTTTCTTGCCCCTTCCCACGAAGGACGGTAGTCCTAAATATTTTTCTATCTGGTGCGAATTAGTCACCCCCAATTTGTGTTTTATGGAATTTCGGACTTGCTGCCCTGTGTTGGTACTAAAGAAGAGTTGAGTTTTCTCACGATTGATCCGCTGCCCTGAAGCCCTTTCATACTCCTCCAGCAATTCCAAAATAGCTGAGCATTCATGATTGTTTGCTCTACACAACAACAGACTGTCGTCTGCGAAGAACAAGTGGGTCACCTTGGGTCCCTCTCGACATAAGGAGACACCGGTGATTGCTCCATTATTCTCAGCTTGCTGTATGAGAGAATGAAGTCCTTCTGCGACAAAAGGAAAAGATAAGGTGACAACGGGTCCCCTTGACGGAGACCTCGCCGAGGATGGATTAGGCCATGGGGAACCCCATTAATCAAAATTGAAAAAGAGACGGTACTGATACAAGATGTAATTAAATCAATCCATCTCCTATCAAAACCTAATTTCTCCATCAATTTATCCAAAAATTTCCACTCAACCCGATCATAAGCCTTACTCGTGTCGAGTTTTAAAGCCATATACCCTGTTTTACCTGTCCTTTTGTGCTTCAGATGGTGTAAGGTTTCAAAGGCTATCAATATGTTATCTGTGATGAGGCGGTTGGATAGGAATGCGCTTTGGGATTCAGATACTAATTTTGGGAGACATTTCTTTAGGCGATTGGCTATGGTTTTTGATATGAGTTTATAGATGACGTTACAGAGGCTTATAGGTCGGAAGTCTTTGGCTGTTTCAGGGGATTTGGTTTTGGGGATCAAGCTGATAAAGATATGGTTTATATTTGGTGGGATTGTTCCAGAGTTTAGGACAGACAAGGTAGCTGAGAGCACATCAGGACCAACAGTATTCCAATAATGTTTAAAGAATATAGGGGGCATACCATCTGGGCCTGGTGCTGAAATGGACTTCATTTGTTTCAAGGCTACCTCCACCTCTTTTGCGGTGAACACCTTAGTCAGCTCTGAGTTCATCTGTGGTGTGACTTTTCTATCAATCCCCTGAAGGATGGTGTCAAAATTGGAGGGAGCTACCGAGGTGAATATTTCACTGAAATAAGAGACCATCATCTGCCCAATCTGTTGTTCATCTTCAGTGACCCGACCATCTTCACATCTCAGCTTGGATATAAAATTTTTCCGATTTCTTTGGCTTGCCCGGCTATGAAAATAGCTGGTATTGAGGTCCCCTGCCTTAAGCCAATCCACCTTTGACCTTTGATGCCACATACAATCCTCTTTGACCATTAAATCATAAACTTCCCTTTTTAAGATCCTCACTTGCTCATGGTTTTGTCCTGCCATTGATAAAGCTTCTGCCTGAGCGAGCAATTTTCTTTTCTTCTCCAAGAGACTTCGAATATGCCCAAAAGTAAGTTTGTTCCAGGTTTTTAGTTTGGTGCCACATACTTCTACCTTGGATACAAGCTTATTCATGGGGTTGCCAGTGAAATAGTCCTCCCATGCGTTCTTTATTACTCCTTCACAACTGTCATCTTTCATCCACATCACCTCAAATCGGAATGGCCTGCCTCGCTTATAAAACCGCACATTTTCATCATCAGAGCAAATCCACAATGGGCAATGATCAGATAGAGAGCCCGAAATATGATGAACTCGGACCGAAGGGAACTTTTGCATCCACGAAGACGTTGCCATTCCCCTGTCCAATCTGATCCAAGTAACTACCCCATCAAATTGATTGTTGCACCATGTAAACGGTGAACCCACATAACCCAAATCTTTGAACCCACAAAAATCTAGCACTCCTCTGAACTCCAACATTTGTTGCTTAGGCCGTGGCGCCCCACCCATTTTTTCCCTTGCCTTCACAATCTCATTGAAGTCACCTATACAACACCAAGGTATATTCATCTGTAAACAAAGATGCTTCAGTAGCGCCCAAGAGTGTTCTCGGTTGGCGGTTACTGGATTTCCGTAGAAACCGATAAGTCGCCAGGCGTCATCCACTCCTGTTCAACTACTGCATCTATATGTGATGGGGATGAACTTTGCACCTTCAAATTGAATCCCTCTTTCCAATACAAAGCTAAACCCCCACCAGTGTTATTTCTAGGAACAATAAACAGATTTTTCAAATTAAGCTTGCGACAAAGATTTTTGAGAAACTTATCTTTTGCTCTGGTCTCCATCAGGAAAACAAACCATGGGGAGTGCTTCTGCACCATCTCGGTGAGCTCCAAGACTGCACGTGGCCTCCCCAAGCCACGGCAGTTCCAGCTGAGGCCGTTCATGGCGTCCGGCGTGGCTGAGCATCAGCCACCGCCGCTGGGATTGAACAGAGAACATCATCTTGAGATGAGTTTGGGCGTTTGCTAGGTCGTGGGTCTGCATTCTGGATAGGTTCCCTTCTGAACTCACTTCCACGAACCTCTGCCTCTTTATTTGGATTTTTAATTGCACGTGGTAATCTAACCCAGGTGCCTTGTTCTTTGGGTTTGGGTCCATTGCCTTTACCTTTCTTTTCCTTTTGTGGACTTTCCCTTGAATCCGGTAGTAAGATAGGCCCAATAGGCTGAGTTGTTCCTTCTGACTTGACTACTTGGGCCGAGCCCATAAGCGAGACAGGATCCCGCGCCAAAGGATTTTCAAAACGGGCATCCACCGTTACAGGAATGGAAACTGAATCTTCAGTTACATAATTAACTCCTAACTCCTCGTCAATTTTCTGTAACGTTTCCTCAAAATCCGTTCTCATTGAATTTCTTTGGGCACTTTCCTTATGTGTTAGAATCGAAATCGGAGCTGTGTTTTTCGGCGCCACCGTTCCCTGAGTTTTCATCCCTTTCTTGTTTTCGCCATCTTTTCTGGTTTGATGGAAGGCGTCTGTGCGTGTTTTAGGACTAGCCTGGCTTTGACTACTACCCTGGACAAAAATCGAAGATCGCCTCACTGAAAACTCAGTCTCTACACGCATCCAATCTCTGTATTGTTGATCCTCCTTCCGTAGAGATCCTTTGCTCCCAAGCCATCTATCACAATCGCGATTGTCATGAGGTACCAACCCACACCAATAGCAAAAGTTAGGTAGGCGTTCGTATTTCAAGGCAGCCCAGCCAATAACTTTACCCTCCAACCAAATATTTCAGACCCTGCTCAGAGGTTTTTGGTACGTACAAGACTTGACCTTTACCTATTTTGATAATTAATGAGTATTGGATAAAGACTAAAAAGAAATTAGGATTGATCGAGGAATCCTTGACCTCTACAGATTACTCTGCATAAATAATTCTTATCTGATGATTTTTATTCAAATAAACCACTGCTCCTTTTATACAAGATAAGCCCTGCATTTTAGGAACAAACTATCCTAATAAAACTCAAACACTAGCTCCACTAGCCGTTACCCCCCAAACACTTGATAAACAAATTCCCTTATCCTACTAAAATGCAAATACAAATGCAATTGATCCTAATATTATGCAACAACTTATTCTGATCCTAAAATTAAGCAAACATCCAAATATTCTGCAGCAAGCAAAACGTTAAAATCTGTAACAGAAACTCCACTTCTTTTGCACGTAACAGTTTTGTAATATCCACCCGTACTCGCACCCTGAGATAGCTTCCTCTGTTCCCATCCTCTTCACTTTCAGTTGTATTGAGAAGAGACCCTACTGAACTTCCAATCGAATCCCTGACTTCAGAAGTCATGCAATGCACCGGTAGATTATGTATTTGAATCCAAAACGATACAAAGCGGAATGGGATGGCTGAGATAGGAATATTGTCTACCACCCTCTCCATAATCACCAAGTGTTTGTCGTAGGTCCAAGGTTCATGTTCCAGCACCCTTTCTAGATCATATTCATTGTCAAATTCAAAGAAAAACCTGTTGTTGCCCATGTCTTGAATTCGAAACTCTTTCTGAGTTCTCCAGAGCGGTTTGAAAGTGCGGGCTACCAATTCAATGTTCACCGTTCTCCTTGTTAGAAACTTCGCTGCCAGAATTATGCGCGTGGAGAGCGTTTCTTTTGAGCACGCAATCCCCGTTTCCTCTTCTTCATCCAATTTGAGGTTGCGCCAGAGTCCCTCTAGAATATCCATTCTCGTATCAGAAAGGGTTGAGAAGAAAGATCCCTACAAAGTGGTCCACCACTTGAGGGGACGAATAACCTGTACCAAGACAAGGACTGAAAAGCTCCACTACTTTAGGGTTTCACAAAGGAAAACCGAGAAAAGTAGAGAGCGACCTAGCTAAGCCATACAAACATGTATTCATATATATGTTGAAACTGATTAGTGTTTTTGAAGTACCCTTCATATTGGTGCTTTCAAGTTTCAAGTTTCACCCAATAAATTATAATTAGAGGACTTCTAAAGATTTATTCATTTAGATCAAGTCTTTAAGTAGGAAAAAAATTTAGTTACAAAATTAGTTGTAGCATTAGATTACAACCTTACTCAATATATATATATATTTTTTATTGGAGGTGAGTTTTGATAAATACACTATTAGATTACATTTTCTTTTTATATTTTTCATACTTGCAAAATTTCTAAAAAATTAAAAATTAATAGCTATATCATCAATAAATTGTTTAAATCAAAGTTTTTATAGTTTAAAATTATGCATAGAATATAAGTTTATAGATAATATAGTATAAAATCCGATTGACTCAGAATTTGACATGTGTACTAAAAGCGTAAAGAACATACAATTCAACGATTAGATTTTCAAAATATTTAGTAATGTTTATTGAATAATGTTAGAGATACAAACTATTGATATGGTAAGTGATTGTTAGTAAATGAAAAAGTAATATTAATAGTAGGCCTAGTTGAAAACTAATAAGAGGTTGATCATATCAAAATTTTGTAAAAATGTTGTAAAATAGTTTGTTTATGTAGCATTACTCATGTTTATTTTATTATGTAAGGTTGTAACCTTAGGCTATAATTAGTTTTGTAACTAAACTTTGTCACTTAATTAGTCAATTTGCTTACACACTTTCCTAACTTTAATGCTCTGTTTGTTTCAATAAAAAATATTGTGTAAAGATAGTTTTTTGGATTTTCCAATACTTGGTAGCATCAGGAAAAATGAGTCAAATGAAAATTATCTTTAGTCAATATTAAAAGTATTACTTATTTTTAGAGATTGTTTTCCAAAAATATTTTGTGGAAGTTAGAAAACAACTTTATCTCACATCAAGTTAAATAAGGGAAGTTAAGAGATTATTTTTCATCTCATTTAAGATTACTAATAAATGTAGGAAAATGAGATAGTTTTATAGAAAATAGTTTTAGAAAATGATTCACTTTTTAGAAAACATTATCGTCTAAACAAATAGAGCATAAAACAATTACAAATGACATTATAGAATTCTTAAAAACCCATAACCTTAGGCCTTAGCCAAGACGTATGTTCAACCAAAAACTTGTTTAACTCAACAGGAAACATATTTAATCTTAATTCAATTTTCTTATACAACTCTTCCTTCGCATCAATACCTTTTGAGATTTTAAATAAACAAAAAAGTATCCCACTAAAAAAAAAAAAAAAAGAATTCCAAAAAATGGCATTTTATGTTGCTCAAATATGCTGATAATCGATTTTCCTAGGAATTGATATTTTAGATAACGTTATATTTAGAAAAATATAAATTTTAATTGTCTTAAATAATTTTTTTACGAACTCATTAGTAACTAAAAAAATTCAAAATTTAATCATTATAGATATTTTTGAAATTTAATTATTAAGAAAGTAATATTAATTGTGCAAACCAATTAAGAGAAAGTAATATTTGTTTCCATTATTTTACTCTCACTTTTTAATTTTATTCGCTCATCCATTAGAAACAACTATGGAAAGTTATTTAAAAAATTCACTTGTTGTTACTAACCAAAAATCTTCTTCCTGAACCTATAAATAATGGTTTCAATTTTAGTATTCATATAATAGAAGTTCCAAGGTTCTCAAAAAAAAAAAAAAAAAAAAAAAAAAAAGAAAAAAAAAAAAAAAAAAAAAAAAAAAAAAGAAGATACATGGGAGGGGGCAGTGACAATGAAAGGAAATTGTGTGAGAAGATTGATGATTATAATGGTTTTGATTAAACTTCTTCATGTTGAACTGCAAGCTGATATATATCTCTAATAATATTTGATATATCCATGGAAGACAATTGTTCTTTTGTAATGTAAGATAAGATGCCAACTAGAATCTTTAGACAATATCTAGTTGGTAAGATACTGGGCTAACAAGTCTTAGGATTTGGGTTCGAGCATTAAACAGCTAGTTGTGTGTTATTGCTTTTTGTATCCCATCTCCATTCCAAATAGTCGACCTAAAAAATAAGTGAGTTTTCCGCACAGACTAAGAATATGAGGTCCTGCTCAGGAGCGGGTAGGATATTACTATAGTCACGTTGAGGTAGAAAACCCACACTAATCACCCCCATCTACCCATTTTTATTTACCAAAAAAAAAAAAAAAACATTATCACTTTTAAAAAAAATAATAATAATATCATGATGGATAAAGGGTGACCACTAAATATCATCAAAATTTAGAAATCAAAACCTACCAAAAAAATCAACTTATTTATTTACTTTTTATGGGAAACAAAAGAGAACATTTTTTTTTTTTTTTTTTTTATATAAGCAAACTAAACTTTTATTTCACTTCATACACTACCGATTTTTTTAATTTATATACTAATAAATTTAGTATACATATTTTTTTAGTGGGCTAGAAAATACTATTGTTTAATTTAGTTTTAAAATTTAATAGTAATGGGCCCAATTAAATGAGCTTAGGCCCATACCTTTCAGCAGTGATCCAAGTCCAACTACAAAATTCTTTTGAATTTCGAAAAATGTTACCGTTGTGTTGAGGCCACGCCCCTACCCTGCTTTCTCCGTATAGATATAAATTGTAATCCCTCACATAAACCCACACTCTGTTTTAGATTTTGAAAATCAGAGAGAGAGAGAGAGAGAGAGAGCGCCATCTCCGTTTGCTTCAGAGGTATTCTTCTTTCTCATCAATTCCTTTGCTGCTTCCATTTCTCTTTCTTTCTCTCTCTTATTATTCTCTGTATGTCTGTGACTCTATTCTTATGTATTCCTTTGTCAAAACTCAAAAGATCACTTTGTTCGTTTGATGGGGCAGGCCAAACTGGTTTTCTTTTTGCCACTGTCATGGGTTTTTGCACAGGTAATTTCCTCTTAATTCATAATTTGGGCTTTGATTTTCATGAATGAAAAGTTTCTATGATATTTCGAGCAACTGTTAGATTAATAATTGACAACATAGATTTTTATTTTGAAAAATTGAAACAATAGCATGTCAATAGATTATAATCCCCTTTTGAGATTTTATCAAATTAGTTTTCTGTAAACAAAATTTTCAAGAATAAACCAAACTCAGTTAACAATATTGCTAAGGATCTTGTCAAATTCCTAATTTGTCTCTGTAATCATGATGGTTCTATTGTAATTTGATACTGTAGTGACCCAAAAAGGGGGGGTCTTGCATTCCATGGAATCCCACGTCGCCTAGGGAAGCATATGAGAATGTGTTTATAAGGAATGACCTCTCTTTAATGTGTAGTGGCATTTTCCCTCACTGCTGTGTGCTTTGGGGAAGAACAAAACCGTGAGGGGTATGGGTTCCAAAATGGACAATATCTACACAATTGGGGCGGGGTTGTTACAGATGATATCAGAGTTAGGTTGGTAACCTTGTGTGGGCATAGAGACACTACCCACAAAGTGGGCCCTAACGAGGACGTTAGGGTTTTAAGTAGGGGAGATTGTGATACCCCAATTTGATTGATTGTGTGATGTGTGTGGGTGTGTGATGAGTCCCACATCGGGTAATTACTGGGTTGAACTGAGCTTTATTAACAACTACAAGGAGTTTTAATTGTGACTAATCCTTTTGAGGTATAGCGCAGATGTGGCTAGCACTTTTCCTTGGGTCATTATACTACCCTTACATGATTCACACCTAAATACAGAGTTACTAACTGCTAAAATACAAACAAATTTGGTACGGAATAAAGCCAACAAAATGGTTGATTAAATTCAACCTTACAATCTCCCCCTTTGGCTATTCCGTGACAAAACCCTACAACAAACTCTAGACTTAACGCGCGTGAGTTGGGAACAGTTGAACAAAACTTACTCACACCTAACTATAGATTCTGTGAAACTCTTAAACCATAAGAGCAAGTATCTCCTGAAATGCAACAACACAATAATATCATTGTATGCAGAAAACTTGCAATGCATATGGAGCAAGCATAATGCGATCAAGCAAAAATGGACTTAAGCAATAAAGCAATAAACCAAGGCTTGACCAAACAAGCAATCACTATATAATAGTGACCACAATGCTCATTCACACATGGAATGAATATCCGGACATGCAAGCTAATAAGCTCATTTGCAAAGTATTATTTGCATGTCCAACACTCAACCTGTAACGTCCCAGTCAACTTAAAAAAAAAATCAAAGACCAGATTTTTCATTTTGGGTTCCCACGTGCCAAGCCTACCTAACCCCACTACCCACTACCCACTCCCTCTTATCTCTGCTTTGGCCGGCTCACTCTCTGCTTCTCTTCCTTTTCATTTTTTCTTTTGTTTTCTCTCATACACTTCTCTCTACACTCATCCTCTCCACCGGCACTTCCACACCACCACTACTACCATTTCCACCATCATTTTCCGGCAAGATCACCGGAAAATTTTTGTGAACCCATAAACATCTTCACATCCTTTTTTTGAGGTAAAAATTTCTCATCTTTTTTTGTGGGTTTTGCATTTTTGCTTGAGGTTATTTTTTATCTAAGCTTTAATAATGATACCCATATGATTTATGAGCAATAGAAGTGATATTTATGTGTTTTTATGTATGAGTTTTGTATTGGTGGAATTAATTGATGAGTGGGTATAAATTTTGTGCTATTGATGACTACTTAAGGTTTATGTATGATGGAAAAATTTAGGGGTTTAAGTTATAACATGTGATGGCTGGTAAATCTAATTTTTCCATAGCTATTGTGTTTATTTGGAGTTAGTGGAAGTTCTAAATTTCTTATCTTAGAGGATATATTGATTTTGCTTTCATGGGTCTCTTAATGATGTAGTGTAAATTTTATAGAAGCTGGTCATAATGTTGGAGATGATATTAAATGGGTTAACTCTATAAATTGGAGTTTATACCTTGTGAATCAATTTGTTGAGAAACTAGGGAAGTGGAATATATTATTATTGATGAGGTTAAATACTAGGCTTGCCTAATTAAGTGATTATTTGGCAAATTCCTAAATTGTGGCTAGATGCAATTTCAAGTTCTATACTTATTGTGATAGGTTTACTTGATATTGTTAGGTTCTAGCTAATCTCCTTGGAGCTTGGAGAATTAGGATTTTGCGGTTGCGAGGTAAGTAACTTTTTAATGGGATTTTGAAAAATAACCATGTTATATAAATGTTTTTGGGTTAGACACACTTTTGGAAACTACCTACGTAAATTATACTTTTCTAAACACTATTGTGTCGTAACTTTAATATATATACATATATATGGTTATATATATGAAAATGCATCATATTTGGTATTGCATTTGGGGAAATGTATGAATTTATGATATGGATAAATGAGCATCTTTTATTTAATCTTGATAAGAAAATCTTGAATTCTATGGTGTATTGGAATATTTAAGATGCTTATCTTGTTTTAGTACTTGAGAAATTGATAGAAAATCTTGTTGACAAGAATGAAGTTGAAAACCTTACAAACATTGTAGAAGTTAGATTATTTAAGGTTTTCTGAAACTACCTGGATATAAATTATGTGTTTCAAAGTAATGTAACCTGTGAGTTTATGTTGTTTTAAAACCATGCCATGTGTGATTTCCCGGTGATCACCCGATTTGGTTTCCGTAGTCTTTGTGACAACGGAGTCAAATCAAGGTCAATGCCCTTTTGCTTTGGATGACGCGTTCTTCCCTGCTGTCCATGGGGGGAAGAGGTTCCTTGATTGTGTGTGGGTGAGGCTGCTGTCCATGGAGCCAAGAGACCACATGCAAGAGAGGTCCTATTTGACGCGCTCTCTCTGCTGCCCATGGGGGGAGAGAAAAACCTTGAGGGTATGGGTGAGGCTGCTGTCCATGGGGCCAAGAGTCTGCATACCAGAGAGGACAATATCATGCCAGTTGTGAATGGGTGGATCCCCTGACCGGTTTATATGGTAGTATGGTAGATTTGTGATAATTTATCTTATGTTAGATATTATGGCTTTGGAAATTACATTATTGATGCTCATAGATTATAGTATATGGTTTCAAGATATTTACTTTGAGGAACTTGTATTTCCTTATTAAATCATTCTTGTCATATTATTATTATTGAAGATGAAACTTGCATTTCCCCCACCCCCATTAATTATGCTACTTACTGGGCTCTGTCTCCTCCCAATTATTTTATAACCTTTTCAGAGTAGGCAACAGTCTTTTGAGACAGCTTTTTGGTGGCTAATAGTAGTTAGACTAACTACTGATGGAGGCTGAACTTTTGTAATGGGTATAGTAGAGGGTGTAAATCTTAGCATAGGCTTGACTCATTCTTTTGTATATTAAAGTGGTTGTGATGTTATTTCCACTGATGGGACAAGCTGTGATATGTAATTGATTATTCAGACCTCTATTCTTTTGTGGCCATTGGTCCTTGTAATTACTGCTTAGAGCTCTGACTTACTTTGAGAGTATATTCAATGAAATTATTATGAAAATTCTTAATGTTGGTTTTTGATATGATTTATGTGGATTGGATTGTCAAAAAAAGGAAAATCTACAGGTTCTTTGAGATGTCTTTTTCATGCCTTGGACCCTTTGTGGTTTGGGGTGTGACAGTTATGGTATCAGAGCTTAGGTTATGATTCTGTAGACTTTGAAAATAGGAATTAATTTTAGATCTAAGTCAGAGCATTAGGGGTTTGATGAATTCTTTATTTTATTCCTTTGTTTCAGCTTCCACCTGCTATTCCTTTTTCCTTATCAATCTTTTCTATGTTAACCTTCTATGTTGCCTTGTGATTTACTTGCTTGTTTCTTGGGTATAGGTATAAGTACTTTGGTACACTATGCCTCCTAAAAAGAAAGCACGTAAAGTAAGGCATGTGGATGAGGTTACAGCTCCAGAGCATGGCCATAGGCAACGCCAAGAGCGTGAGAGACCTGTCACTCCTGATGGTGGTGAGATTGATGAGGTGGCAGTGGCAGACAGGATTTATGCTAGGATTGCTAGGGCAGTCCAGGGTGGTGAATGTAGAAGGGAGGATTTCCTTTTTGGGGAGTTTCGTAAGCAAAATCCTCCAACTTTTGATGGGGGACCTGATCCTATGGCAGCAGAGAATTGGCTGCTAAAGATGGAAAAATTACTAAGAGCCCTTGAATGTACGGATGCTCAGAAGGTGTTGTATGCTACTTATGCTCTTCAGGGTTTTGCTGATAGATGGTGGTCAAGCACTGAGAAATTATTGGAGACGGAGTTGGGAAGGGACACTCCCATTACTTGGGAGAAGTTTAAGGAAGTTTTCAATAGGACATACTTCCCCGATGTAGTGAGGGACCGTAAGGCAAGGGAATTTTCTGATTTGGTCCAGGGGGCTATGGCAGTGGATGAGTATGTTGCTAAATTTGTTGAGCTCTCTCGCTTTGCTCCTTACTTGATTCCGGATGAGTCCAAGAAAGTGAAAAAGTTCCGAGAAGGCCTTAATGATAGGATTCGCCCTTTCATTATAGCCTCTGGAGTGGATACTTTTACTGAGGCTGTGAAGCGAGCAATGAGTCTTAAAGAAGACTCTAAGTACAACCCCAGTTCCAAGGAGAGTGAAAAGAAGCAAGGGCCCTTTAATTCTCAACATGGTAAGGGTCAAGGACATAAGAAAGGATTCTTTAAAAGCTCGGGTAATAGAGGACAATCCTTTAGGCATAGCAAGAATGCCTATCCTCAGTCTGGTGACAAGAAGTCTTGCTCTCGTTGTGGTAAACTTCATGATGGACAAAATTGTGATAGGGTCAAGATTTGTTTTGCTTGTAAGCAACCTGGACACTTTGCTAGAGATTGCCCAAGTTCTAAGGGCTCGGGTTCCTCTTCCTCATCTCAGGTTGCAAAGGGTAATGACAATGGGAAGAAGGTGCAAGGTAGAGTGTATGCCTTGACTACTCAGGATGCTCAGGCCACGGATACAGTGGTGGCAGGTATACTTCCTTTGTTCTCTGCACATGCTAAAGTTCTTTTTGATCCTGGTTCTACGCATTCTTTTATTTCTTGTGCATTTGCTAAAAATCATGACAAGAGCCCTGAACTACTTGATTTTGAGTTATCGGTTTCTACCCCTGTTGGTGATACTTTAATGACTAATCTTGTGCTTAAGTCTTGTATTATTTGTATTGAGGGTAGAGAATTATTGGCTGATTTGGTGTTGTTAGATATGCATGATTTTAATGTCATTTTGGGCATGGATTGGTTGGCTTCTTACCATGCTAGTGTGCATTGTTTTGAGAAAGAGGTGGTGTTTAGGCCTCCTGGTGAATCAGAATTTCTATTTAAGGCTTCATGTTTGCCTTTTATGCCTCCTGTGATATCATGCATTCAAGCAAACCGCCTGCTTAGAAAGGGATGCCAAGGATTCCTTGCTAGTGTAGTGGATTTACAAAGTGGAGAATTGGAGATAGGAGACATTTCCATTGTGAGGGAATTTTCGGATGTCTTTCCTGATGATCTACCTGGGTTGCCCTCGGATCGTGAGATTGAGTTCTCTATTGATCTCCTTCCAGGAACTGCACCTATTTCTAAGGCACCATATAGAATGGCACCCACAGAGTTGAAGGAACTTAAGGAACAATTGGTAGGATTACTGGACAAGGGGTTTATTCGCCCTAGTGCTTCGCCTTGGGGAGCTCCAGTTTTATTTGTCAAGAAGAAGGATGGGTCTATGAGGTTATGTATTGATTACCGTGAGCTTAATAGAGTCACCATAAAGAATAAATACCCTTTGCCTCGTATTGATGACCTATTTGATCAGTTGCAAGGAGCACAAGTCTTTTCTAAGATTGATCTTCGTTCTGGTTACCACCAGTTGAAGATTAAGGGTGAGGATATACCAAAGACGGCCTTTCGGACTAGATATGGTCATTATGAATTTTTGGTGATGCCGTTTGGATTAACTAATGCCCCTGTTGCTTTTATGGATTTGATGAATAGGGTATTCCATGAGTACTTGGATCGATTTGTCATTTTGTTCATTGATGATATTTTAATTTATTCTAAGAGTCAAGAAGAGCATGAAGAACACTTGAGGATTGCTTTACAGATTCTAAGAGAAAGGAAGTTGTATGCTAAGCTGAAGAAGTGTGAATTTTGGTTGAATCAAGTAGTGTTCTTGGGTCATGTAATATCTAAGGATGGAATTACAATGGATCCTAATAAGATAGAAGCGGTGGTTAATTGGGATAGGCCTTATGTGAGTGAGGTCAAAAGTTTCTTGGGCCTTGCTGGTTACTACAGAAGATTTGTAGAGGGATTTTCCCGCATTGCGGCTCCTTTGACACAACTTACTAGGAAGAATGTTAAATTCGAGTGGAAGGAAGAATGTGAGAAAAGTTTCCAAGAGCTAAAGCAGAGATTGGTCACAGCTCCAGTGTTAACTATGCCTTCAGGTATAGGGGGTTTTGTCATTTATAGTGATGCTTCTCTTAAGGGACTTGGTTGTGTGTTGATGCAGAATGGGAAGGTTGTGGCTTATGCCTCTCGTCAGTTAAAAAATTATGAGAAAAGTTACCCCATTCATGACTTGGAGTTGGCTGCAGTTGTTTTTGCTTTGAAAATTTGGAGACATTATTTGTATGGTGAAAAATGCGAGATTTTCACTGATCATAAAAGTTTAAAGTATTTCTTTACCCAAAAGGAGTTAAATATGAGGCAACGGAGATGGTTGGAATTGGTTAAGGATTATGATTGCTCTATTAACTATCATCCTGGTAAGGCTAATGTTGTAGCTGATGCTCTTAGTAGAAAGCCTTCAAGTTTTTTAGCTGCTTTGCTAACCACTTAAGAGGAAATTATTCGAGATCTTGAAAGGATGGAGATTGAGGTTGTTATGGGCCATCTGAGGCCTACCTAGCTAGTTTGAGTGTTCAATCAACTTTGGTGGAAAGAATTAAATTGTCACAGGCCGATGACCCATATTTAAGAAAATCATGGATGAGGTGCATATTGGAAAGACATCTGAATTATCTATCTCTGAGGATGGTGCTTTGAGATTTGGGAGTAGACTTTGTGTGCCAAATGATCCATTGATTAAAAGGGAGATTCTAGAGGAGGCTCACTATTCTCCATATACAATACATCCAGGTAGTACAAAGATGTACCATGATCTTCGTGAAAACTTTTGGTGGAATAATATGAAAAGGGAGATTGCCCACTTTGTAGAGCAATGTTTGACTTGTCAGCAGGTTAAGGTGTCGCACCAACGACCCTCGGGTTTGTTGCAACCACTTCTTATTCCCCAATGGAAGTGGGAGAAAATCACTATGGATTTTGTTTCGGGATTGCCGAGATCCTCTAAGGGTCATGATGCTATTTGGGTGATTGTGGATAGAATGACAAAAACAGCTCATTTTCTCCCTATTCGAATGAACTACTCCCTTGATCGGTTAGCTCAGCTCTATGTTGATGAGATTGTGAGACTTCATGGGGTACCTGCTTCTATTGTTTCAGATAGAGATCCAAGGTTTACTTCACGTTTTTGGGGTGGTGTGCAAAAAGCCTTGGGTACTAGATTGGATTTTAGCACAGCTTGCCACCCTCAGACAGATGGACAATCCGAAAGGACTATTCAAACTCTAGAAGATATGTTGAGAGCATGTGTTTTGGATTTTAAAGGGAGTTGGGCTGATCACTTACCTATGGTAGAGTTTGCTTACAATAATAGTTATCATTCAAGTATTAAAGCAGCACCATATGAGGCTTTGTATGGGAGAAAGTGTAGATCCCCAATTTGTTGGGATGAGGTGGGAGAACGAAAAATCTTGGGGCCATAGATTATTCAGAGGACTTGTGAAAAGGTAAATATGATTCGTAATCGACTACGAGCAGCCCAAAGTAGACAAAAGAGTTTTTATGACATTAGAAGGAAGGCTTTAGAACTTGAACTTGAAGATAAAGTTTTCCTACGGGTTGCAC
This sequence comes from Quercus aquifolioides, assembly GCA_019022515.1. Lineage (NCBI taxonomy): Eukaryota > Viridiplantae > Streptophyta > Magnoliopsida > Fagales > Fagaceae > Quercus > Quercus aquifolioides. Next base: position 27,326,388 of record CM032328.1, on the reverse strand, counting down.
CTATGAAAGGGGTTATGAGATTTGGCAAAAAGGGTAAGTTAAGCCCTAGGTTTGTAGGGCCTTTTGAGATCTTGGAGAGAGTGGGCGAAGTTGCATATAGAATTGCCCTACCACTGGCCTTGTCAGGAGTTCATAATGTTTTCCATGAGTCTATGCTAAGGAAATACATTCCTGATCCTTCACATGTTTTGAGTTATGAGCCTCTTCGGATTAGAGATGACTTGTCATATGAAGAAGTTTCGGTAGAGATTTTGGACCGTAAGGAGCAAGTGTTACGCAATAGAACAATACCTTGGGTAAAGGTGCTTTGGAAGAATCATTCGGTGAAAGAGGCATCTTGGGAGCGTGAGGATGATATGTTATTGAGATACCCAAGCCTTTTTCAAGATCAAGGTACGTAAAATTTTGAGGATGAAATTTTTATAAGGGGGGGAAGATTGTGACGTCCCAGTCAGACAGATTTAAAAAAAAAAAAAAAAAAATCAAAGACCAGATTTTTCATTTTGGGTTCCCACGTGCCAAGCCTACCTAACCCCACTACCCACTACCCACTCCCTCTTATCTCTGCTTTGGCCGGCTCACTCTCTGCTTCTCTTCCTTTTCATTTTTTTTTTGTTTTCTCTCATACACTTCTTTCTACACTCATCCTCTCCACCGGCACTTCCACACCACCACTACTACCATTTTCACCATCATTTTCCGGCAAGATCACCGGAATAATTTTTGTGAACCCATAAACATCTCCACATCTCTTTTTTGAGGTAAAAATTTCTCATCTTTTTTTGTGGGTTTTGCATTTTGCTTGAGGTTATTTTTTATCTAAGCATTAATGATGATGCCCATATGATTTATGAGCAATAGAAGTGATATTTATGTGTTTTTATGTATGAGTTTTGTATTGGTGGAATTAATTGATGAGTGGGTATAAATTTTGTGCTATTGATGACTACTTAAGGTTTATGTATGATGGAAAAATTTAGGGATTTAAGTTATAACATATGATGGTTGGTAAATCTAATTTTTCCATAGCTATTGTGTTTATTTGGAGTTAGTGGAAGTTCTAAATTTCTTATCTTAGAGGATATATTGATTTTGCTTTCATGGGTCTCTTAATGATGTAGTGTAAATTTTATAGAAGCTGGTCATAATGTTGGAGATGATATTAAATGGGTTAACTCTATAAATTGGAGTTTATACCTTATGAATCAATTTGTTGAGAAACGAGGGAAGTGGAATATATTATTATTGATGAGGTTAAATACTAGGCTTGCCTAATTAAGTGATTATTTGGCAAATTCCTAAATTGTGGCTAGATGCAATTTCAAGTTCTATACTTATTGTGATAGGTTTACTTGATATTGTTAGGTTCTAGCTAATCTCCTTGGAGCTTGGAGAATTAGGATTTTGCGGTTGCGAGGTAAGTAGCTTTTTAATGGGATTTTGAAAAATAACCATGTTATATAAATGTTTTTGGGTTAGACACACTTTTGGAAACTACCTATGTAAATTATACTTTTCTAAACACTATTGTGTCGTAACTTTAATATATATACATATATATGATTATATATATGAAAATGCATCATATTTGGTATTGCATTTGGGGAAATGCATGAATTTGTGATATGGATAAATGAGCATCTTTTATTTAATCTTGATAAGAAAATCTTGAATTCTATGGTGTATTGGAATATTTAAGATGCTTATCTTGTCTTAGTACTTGGGAAATTGATAGAAAATCTTGTTGACAAGAATGAAGTTGAAAACCTTACAAACTTTGTAGAAGTTAGATTATTTAAGGTTTTCTGAAACTACCTAGATATAAACTATGTGTTTCAAAGTAATGTAACCTGTGAGTTTATGTTGTTTTAAAACCATGCCATGTGTGATTTCCCGGTGATCACCCGATTTGGTTTCCGTAGTCTTTGTGACAACGGAGTCAAATCAAGGTCAGTGCCCTTTTGCTTTGGATGACGCGTTCTTCCCTGCTGTCCATGGGGGGAAGAGGTTCCTTGATTGTGTGTGGGTGAGGCTGCTGTCCATGGGGCCAAGAGACCACATGCAAGAGAGGTCCTATTTGACGCGCTCTCTCTGCTGCCCATGGGGGGAGAGAAAAACCTTGAGGGTATGGGTGAGGCTGCTGTCCATGGGGCCAAGAGTCTGCATACCAGAGAGGACAATATCATGCTAGTTGTGAATGGGTGGATCCCCTGACCGGTTTATATGGTAGTATGGTAGATTTGTGATAACTTATCTTATGTTAGATATTATGGCTTTGGAAATTACATTGTTGATGCTCACAGATTATAGTATATGGTTTCAAGATATTTACATTTGAGGAACTTGTATTTCATTATTAAATCATTCTTGTCATATTATTATTATTGAAGATGAAACTTGCATTTCCCCCACCCCCATTAATTATGCTACTTACTGGGCTCTGTCTCATCCCAATTATTTTATAACCTTTTCAGAGTAGGCAACAGTCTTTTGAGACAGCTTTTTGGTGGCTAATAGTAGTTAGACTAACTACTGATGGAGGCTGAACTTTTGTAATGGGTATAGTAGAGGGTGTAAATCTTAGCATAGGCTTGACTCATTCTTTTGTATATTAAAGTGGTTGTGATGTTATTTCCACTGATGGGACAAGCTGTGATATGTAATTGATTATTCAGACCTCTATTCTTTTGTGGCCATTGGTCCTTGTAATTACTGCTTAGAGCTCTGACTTACTTTGAGAGTATATCCAATGAAATTATTATGAAAATTCTTAATGTTGGTTTTTGATATGATTTATGTGGATTGGATTGTCAAAAAAAAAAAAAAAAATCTACAGGTTCTTTGAGGTGTCTTTTTCATGCCTTGGACCCTTTGTGGTTTGGGGTGTGACACAACCAATGCAATAACAGTAGGTAATTGCATTAAGGATAAAAATCCAACAAATGGCACAAGAGTGAAGTACTAAAGAAAATGCATGACATTTAATAGCAAGTACATAAGCTACAGAGCATGGGTACAAAAACCTAAAAGCTTACAAAAGCAAATGGTTACAAAAGTACCATACAAACACTAATCTGAAAAACATCACATGAACATTGAAATAGACTAATTTGAAGCAAAATATAAGGCATAATCAAAATAAAAGGCATAAGCCTGCTTGTTGAAATCTCCCCCTTTGATTAAACTCTTTCTCCCCCTATCATTGTACTCAGTATCTTTTTCCCATTTTTGTCATGGAATAGCTAGTCTTCATCTTCTTCTAGCTTTCTTTGAATCTGATCCAATTGAGTTTGGAGAGAAGTGAACTTTATGTCACACCGAATGTTGTGGTGGTGTAGGATAGATGTGAGTCCGGACATTTTGGTGCTCAACTCATGGACAGATGCCATAATATTGTCTAGCTTCTCGTCGAAGGAGGATGAGCTAGAGCACGAACCACTGTAAAACGCTGAAGTTTTAGTTTTGATTCCCTTCTTACTATGACCAATGCTCGCGTTGAACGTACGCATGTTGATTGGACTTGGTTTTGTGCAGGGAGATTCATCTTCAGATGGATGGATCCCTTTGAGCTTCAAAATCCTAGAAATGAGACAACGGAATGGAATGCATATCCGTGACTCAGTTCGTTGAACCATTTTACGCAGAACATGAAAGATGTGTGCACAAATGTCAATCTCTACATCAAAGATCAGATCATGAAGAAACAAAGCATGACCAAGGTTCATATACCCGGTGCTGGATATGGGGTACAGTTGATGTGAAGAATCTCTGCTAGATATGCGGGAGAGACAGAGAAACTTTTTCTCCTAACCCAGTACTTAAGTTCATCACCTTCAACAATTGCATTTGCATAAAATTCTTTGACCAAATTCTCATAAGCATTATCAAGGTCAGAGAGAAGGTAATTCCAATCTTTGTTAGCAAACCATTTAGGAATGTCGGTGTCAAACAGAGAAGGTTGATCAACAACCTTTTCAATTAACGGTGTAGCATTTCTGAAATAATTCTCATGAGTCTGAAAGGCAGCAGAGGATTTGAACTTGTTTGGATCGAATACACCTGATGGTGAACGGGTCCTTTTTGTTCGAGGTGAGAGATCATCAACATCAATGATAGGCTCCTTACCTTTGCTGTTGCCCCCTTTCATAGCTGCTTTCTTGAATGGAGACATATCCACTCTACATCACGGTTTATCAAAAACAAGAGAAACAAAAAAAAACACCAAACATTATTAGCATTGGGTTAGGACCAAAACATGAATAATGAAGAAAACCCTAAACATTTGGGATTTAGGGCCCAATCATGACAGTGAGTGTATGGGTATCACCAATAACACTATGTTCTCTCAAAATAGAGTAAATTAGTACAAAACCACCAAAAATCTCAAATCAATTTCATCAGAAAATCAGATACCCATATTCAAATAAGAGATATACAAATATCAGCAGAGAGAAAATAAACACAATTAAAGAAATATATGCAGATGGGTGAGAAATAATGTGTAAGAAACAAAACCCATACCTGTTCTTAAAGAATGATGAAATGTTTACAAGGAGAATGAGGGTTTTGTGTGTGAACACGGTGGTTTTGAAATAGAGAAGGTTTGAATAACCACGGGGTGCGAGGGCAAAATGAAAAGTTTTTGAAACCAGTCTTGAAAAAGACTCTCATTGTGCAGAAAACACGATTTTCGCGACTAAATCAAGTCGCGTGCAAGTCGTCAGGGCCAGCCGCCAGAACATTTCAATCCAAAAATTTGAAAAATTTCCTAAGTGTTTTTCTCGACTGGAAGGTTTACCTGCGAGAGAATCGCGAGGTGAGCCGCGAAAATCTCTGTGTAACCCTCGCGATTGGACCTTCCACCCGTGAACAAGTCGCCACACTGAGCTGCGAGAAACATAAAAACCCAAATTTTGAAAAATATTCTAAGTATTTTTCGTGACTGGGACATTGACCCGCCAGTGAGCCACGAAAAATCTCGGAGTGGGCTTATGACTGGGGCATGCGGTTGGATCAACCCGCGACTGAGTCGCCAAAACAGGGCAACACTGTTTTTGAAATATTGACAATTTTTGTAAAAACAAAATACTTTCCAAAAGCAAACAAAAACTCAAAAATCTTTTTGTGTTTAATCAACAAAGATTGAGCATATGAAAACACATTTAATCAAGTACAATCACACAAATGAATATGGCATTCATTGAACATAGACATGTGTGATGTGTGTGGGTATCAACAATGAGATAGTTCTTAGTCTAATGTGAAACTTCAATGATCAATTCAAACAAGGCATGCACAACTAGCACTAGATAATGTGATCCATATCAATTATAGAAATATGCATATATGACCTCCCACAAAACTTGATAACATAACTTTGAAGCTTTTCATTTGGCTCTAAATACATCATATCATTTGATCTTTTTGAATACATACATCTCATTGTGAGATCGATGCATGAAATTTTTGATATTTCAATTGGTGAGCTAGCCTTTGGCTTCTTGGGCATCATACATTTTATTTTTGATCGCTTTACCTTTTTCCTAGTCAAATACTAGTATGTGCGACAGGCTTTTGCAGCTCAATATTTCTTTTCATTTGGAGATTTACATTTGGTGAGCTCTTTAAGCAAAACAATAAAATAAAGAGTGGGAAGATATATAGGCATAAGTCTATGCATGTCTCAAGATCAACAAAACCATTCACTAATCATTCATGACAAGGTTGAAGATCTATTTACAACAGTCACATAGATTTCAAAATTTCTCTCACAATGATATGAGTGCATATGAAACAAGCTAAGCTTGTAGATGCACAAAGCCATTAGTACAAAGGTACAAGGCAAAACATGCTTTGAGACAAAACTCAACAAAGTCAATCAAACTTTTTGGATTTTCTACTTTTTATGTATTTTTGGATTTTTGACGCAAAAGTAAGAATAAGATTGATAAAAAACAACACCAAAAACAAAAATTTCATATGAAGGAATGCTAAAAACAAACAAAATGTAGAACATAATTCAAAAAGCCCACATGAAAGATAGAGTTTAGGGAATGATTCTGACACCAAAGGTCTTACACAAGGATTCAAACCTTGGGCCATCAAGAGGTTTAGTGAATATGTCTGCATTTTGATTTTCTATATTGATGAATTCCAGACACACTATCTTGTCCTCTATGAAGTCTCGAATGAAGTGATACCGGATCTCGATATGCTTTGATTTGGAGTGTTGAACTGGATTCTTTGACAGATTTATGGCACTAGTGTTATCACAGAACACACACATGGTGTCTTGAGAAATTTCATAGTCATGTAGTAGTTTTCTCATCCATAGCAATTGTGCACAACAACTTTCTACTGCGATGTATTTAGCTTCAGCCGTTGAAAGGGAGACTGAATTTTGCTTTTTGCTCATCCATGAGACTAAGTTATTCCCAAGATAGAAGCAACCACCAAAAGTGCTTTTCCTATCATCAATGCACCTTGCCCAGTTAGCATCTGAATATCCCGCCAAACACTCATTCGAATCTTTTGAGTACCAAATCCCATAGTCAGATGTGCCATTGACATAGTGAATGATTCGCTTTACTACTGTCAAGTGGGACTCTTTAGGAGCAGCTTGGAGCCGTGCATATACCCGACACTGAATGCAATATCTGGCCTACTTGCTGTGAGATAAAGAAGACTGTCAATCATGCTTCGATAAAGTGTTGGATCTATGTCAACACCGGCTACATCTATGCTTAGTTTTGCTCAGGAACTCATGAGAGTAGAGGTGTGTTTCTTAGAATCCAGGCCAAATCTTTTGACAAGATTTTTGACATATTTCTCTTGAGAGATGAATATTCCATCTTTCCGTTGTTTCACTTGAAATCCATAATGCATGCTATGGACAAGAGAATTCGAATGGACTCTAGTCTTGCTACCGGAGCAAACGATTCATTGAAATCTATGCCTTTCACTTGAGTATACCCCTGAGCCACCAATCTAGACTTGTTTCAGACAATTTCACCATGTTCATTAGTTTTGTTCTTAAAAATCCACTTGGTGCCGATCACATGTGTATCATTAAGCCTTGGAACCAACTCCCATACATCATTTCTAACAAATTGATGTAGCTCCTAGTGCATAGACTCTATCCAATTCTCATCTTTCAAAGCTTCTACTACCTTTTTGGGTTCAAATTGAGCAAGATAACAGTTGTATGTCACATGGTTAGCACTATACCTTGGTCCTTTTCTCAAACGAAGTCCCTCGTTTACATCACTAATGATATTACTTGATGGGTGATTGAGAGTTACTCTTGATGAAGGTTTCTTGGAAGTTAAGGGTTCCTCATCACAAGAAATTGGGGGTTGAACTTCCGGAGGTGTGAGTGGACTTGAGACTTCTTGTGTTAATCTAGTCTCTCTTCTTAATATAGGGAGTGTAAACTCCTTTCTCGATGATTCTTTCTCAGCATCATCACTTAGGGACATATCATCATCATTCTAATTCTTCTTAAGATTTAAACCCTTTCCATCATCATCAATTTCCTTTTCTAATATGGTGTCGTCTATGACCACATTGATTGACTCCATCACCGTCTTAGTGCGCTTGTTGTACACTCTATAAGCTCGGCTATTTGTGGAGTATCCTAGGAATATCCCTTCATCACTCTTAGCATCAAATTTTCCCGGATTTTCCCTGTCATTTAGAATGTAACACTTGCTCCCAAATATTCTGAAATACTTCACCTTGGGTTTCTTTTCTCTCCATATTTCATATGACGTCTTCTTTGTCCCTGCTCGGAAGTAGATTCTATTACCAATGTGACATGATGTATTCACAGCTTCAGCCCAAAATTTTTGTGGAATGTTTTTGTTGAGTAGCATGACTCTTGCCATCTCTTGGATCACCCGGTTCTTTCTTTCAACCACCCCATTCTGTTGTGGAATCTTTGGAGATGAAAATTCCTTCTTGATGCCATGCTCATTGCAAAAGGCTTCAAACTTAGCATTCTCAAATTCCTTCCCATGATCACTTCTGATTTTGACTATGGGATACCCCTTTTTCATTCTGTAGCTTTTTGCATAGCCTTTCCATTTTATCACATGCTTCCGACTTCTCTCTAAGAAATTCCACCCAAGAGTACCTTGAGAAATCATCAACTACTACCATAATATAACGCTTTCTGCCCATGCTTTCAGTTCTTGTAGGACCCATTAGATCCACATGAAGTAACTCCAAAGGTCGTGAAGTAGCAACTACATTCACTTTAGGATGAGTTGATTTTGTTTGTTTTCCCATCTGACATGGACCACAAACGCTTTTCTCAAATTTTCCAAACTTTGGTAAACCAACCACTGCTTCTAGCTTTGAGACTTTAGTCACTTGCTTGTAATTAGCATGCCTAAGTCGTTGATGCCACAGCTCCAAGAGATCCACTCGAGCACTTTGACATGCTATGCCTGGTTTGGGAATGATACCATACCAATTATTGGTGGTCCTAAGTCCCTTCAACACTTGAACACCCTCGTCATTTAGAATCAGACAACCTTTCTTTGAAAATTGGACTAAGAAGTCTTCATCACATATTTGAGTGATGCTCAGCAAGTTTACTTTTAATCCTTTGATATACAACACATCAGTCAACAATGGCAATCCCAAAATCTCAATAGTTCCATTTCCTAGAACTTGTGAATGACTATCATCTCCAAAGGTCATATAACCATCTTCCTTCTCTTTAAGAGACTTGAACAAAGATTTATCTCCTGTCATATGCCTTGAACAACCACTATCAAGATACCACAAACATGAATTAAATACTTTCAATGCGGTATGAACAAAAAGACAAGCATGTGATAGACATTCTTGAGCATCAAAGCAAGATTCATCCTTATTTTCTTCATTTATAGAGAAATGTAACTTTCTTTTCAAACCATCAAGTTTATCACACAAATGTCTATTCCTTTTCTTATATTTTTCAACCAAGGAAATCGACTCACACAAGCTATTATGAACATCATGATTTCAACGAACTAATGATTTCAACATGCGTATGAAAACTTTAGCATGTTTCTTCGACTTGAATAGCTCTACAATTTCATTATTAGACAAACCTCCAAAAATGCTCATAGAGTCAATATCACAAACACCTTTACTCCTTTTCAAATTGGCCTATGTCATAGCTCTTTCCATAGCAAGCCAAGGGGTCTAGGATCACACTCAGGTAATGAAACCATAGTGAGTGTACTTGCTCTGATACCAATTGAATGTTCAAAATGTGTATAAAACACCCTTGAATGTTTAGACCCCAAATTACAAATTATCAGTTCAAGCTTATTATCAAACAATAAATGTGCGGAACATGAACATAAGCTAAACCAGAATTGATAAACAATCTAAACCATAAATAATCACAAACACAGTAGTAATTAAATGGTAAAGATGAAGGGAAGAGAAATGCAGACACAAGGACAACACTCGATGTGTTATCGAAGAGGAAACCAAAGCCCTCGGCATAAAACCTCTTTGCCGCCCTCTAAGTAATCAATAATCCACTAAAAAATGTAGTTGGGATACATGAACAACAATAGACCCTCCAAGTCTAATCTACCCAGTGTACCTAAGTCCTCCAAGCTTCTTACTCCAACGAGGTTGCGCCGAACATTTTTCTTTTCTAGCTTACCGGATTCCACTATAGCCTATAGCATCAACCAATATGAATTGGTCCCTTCCTAACTGCTTCCCAAAACACCAAATAAACTTTCTCATAGATATGGGTATGGTGAGAAAAGGATTTGGCTAAGAACCTCTCAATGGTGTAACAATGGAGAGGGTGAGAGTACAGGAATTTGAAGACTAGAGGAATTTGAAGAGTCGAGGAATTTGAAGAGTCTCTTAGGTGAAGATTGTGGATGAATCAATCTTGTTTTTCTCTAGGATTTCTCTCTCAAAATTCTCTCTAGAAGCTCTCTACATTTCGAAATTCTCTCTAGAAGCTCTCTACATTTCGTGGGTAAGAGTAGAGGAATTTGAAGACTAGAGGAATTTGAAAAGTCGAGGAATTTGAAGAGTCTCTTAGGTGAAGATTGTGGATGAATCAATCTTGTTTTTCTCTAGGGTCTATATATAGTGGTGTGTGTTTGGAATGCGAAGAGTTAGTTTTTCCCAAACAGGGTGGTCTGACAACTTGGCCTCGTGACTGGACTGAGTTGCGAGTTCAAGCCACGAGTTAACGGCCTGGCCAGCCTGGGACTTTTGTCCTATGGTGCAACAGCTGGCGTGACTCTTCAGCTTCCCTGCATGCTTCACACGTGTACTGTAGTTGGCGGCTTGTCAATCGCGAGTCACCCGCAAGTCTTTGCATCCTTGCACAATCTTGAGCATTTCTTCACACTCTCTCTCACACACTACCCTTACGTGATTCCCACCTAAATACAGGGTTACTAATTGCTAAAATACAAGCAAATTTCGCACGGAATAAAACCAACAAAATGGTTGATTAAATTCAACCTTACAAAGTGTTTTCCTTTGGTGTCTTAAATGTCATTTATTGGGAATTCATTTTTGAAACTTACTTTTTTGGCAAAGATATACATCCTAGGTGAATTATGTTGAGTTACAGAGCTTTGAGCTTTTTATTTTTATTTTTTCGTGTTCATACTCGTTCAACCTTCATGGTTAGCCCTTGCATGAGTTTGCATGTTATCTTCTTCTCTATATTGAGCTTGTATCATTTTCTCCATGATCTATTGCATCTGCTACTACCGATAGAGGAGGGAATTAACTTTTTGTTCCAACTGCTTCATTGGCTGATCTATAACCTGATCTGATACGAATTCTTGAGGACGCAATTTCGTTATTAATTGGTTGCTTTGACTAATCCAAAATAATTTATTTGAATATATAAAAGTAGACCCAAAATAATTTATTTGACACAATTTTGTTACTATTTACTAGGTCCTATGACTCCTATATATGGATAGTGATAGCAGTGTATATACCATATTGCAGTCAACTAATCTGTTCTCTAGGCTGCAGAGAAATTACAATTAACGTAATATTCAAATAATAATGAGATATTGAAATCTGTCTGTTAGTTTATTGATTTTTCTTCGCAGTCCATATCAAATCCAAAGTTTTCAAAATGTGGCTGCCATTTTCTTCTATACAGTAATTAACTGATTGTGGTATTTCATTTACATCATTCAGATTCAGAAACAAGGACTTGACTATATTGACAGTATAGTTTCTACTTGTTAATTTCAAACCATTTAACATTTTTTTTATCTGATAGGAAAAAAAGAAACACTCCTGCTTATTTGTCAATCTATATATGATGTCATACACTTTGCCCATATAAAGAGCCACTAATTCTCTCCATAAGAACCAATCCTAAGCTCCCCCTATACTACTGGCATCTGCTACTCCTCCTTGCTACTAGCTAAAGATGTGGTTAGTTTGGCTCTCCGTTGCTAGCTTACTTATAGTGATTGCCACACATTGGCTTTATAGGTGGAGGAACCCTAAATGCAATGGAAAATTACCTCCTAGTTCTATGGGCTTTCCACTTATTGGGGAAACCCTTGGTCTTTTTGCGTCAAGCAAGTCCATAGACACCCCACCTTTTATCAAGAATAGGATGAAGAAGTAAGCCCAGAATGAATGTTCAAATAGTGTGTAAAACACCTTGAACGTTTAGACCCCCAAATTAAAAATTACCAATTCAAGTTTATTATCTAACAATGTATGCGCGGAATATGAAAATAAGCTAAAATAGAATTGATAAAACAATCTAAACCAAATAAAATCACAACCATAACAGAAATTAAATGGCAAAGATTAACAAAAGAGAGATGCAAAAACAAAGACAACACAATGATGTGTTATCGAAGAGAAAACTAAAATCCTCGGCGTAAAACCTCTCTGCCACCCTCCAAGAAGTCAATAATCCACTAGAGAATGAAGTTGGGATATATGAACAGTAGAAGACCCTCTAAGCCTAATCTACCTAGTGTACCTAAGCCCTCCAAGTTTCTAGCTCCAACGAGGTTACGTCGAACCTTTATCTTCTCTAACTTATCGGATCCCGCTATAGCCCATAGCATCAACCAATATCAATTTGTCCCTTCCTAATTGCTTCCCAAGCACCAAATAACCTTCTCATAGATATGGGTATAGTGAGAAAAAGATTTGGCTAAATGTACCTCTCAAGGATGTAACAATGGAGATGGTGAGAGTAGAGGAATTTGGAGAATCAAAGGAAGAAGATTGTGGATGATTCACTCTTATTTTTCTCTAGGGTTTCTCGCTCAAAATTCTCTTTGAAAGCTCTCTACAATATATGGGTATAAGGGGTATTTATACTGGTGTTTGTTTGGAATGCGAAGTGTCAATTTTTCCCAAACAAAGTGGTCTAGCGACTTGGCCTCGCGACTTGACTAAGTCACAAGTCTGAGTTGCGAGCTAACTGCCTGGCTAGACTGGAAGTTTTGTCTTGTAGTGCTTTAGTTGGCGTGACTCTTCAGCTCCTCTGCATGCTTCACACGTGTGCCTCCTTTGGCGACTTGCTAGCTGCGAGCCAATCGTGAGATCCAATCGCGAGGCCCTGCTGAGTGCACACCTTAAGTTTTTCTTCATAATCTCTCACACACTACCTTTACATGATTCCCACCTAAACACAGAGTTTTTAAATGCTGAATTACAAGCAAATTGGTAAGGAATAAAGCCAACAAAATGGTTGATTAAATTCAACCTTACAATCTCCCCCTTTGGCTATTCCATGACAAAACCCTAAAACAAACTCTAGACTTAACATGTGAGTTGGGAGCAGTTGAACAAAACTCACTCACACCTAACTCTACAATCTGTGTAGCTCATGAACCATAAGAACAAGTATCTCCTGAAAAACAACAACAAAATAGGATCATTGTATGCAGAAAACTTGTAATGCATATGGAGCAAGCACAATGCAATCAGGCAAAAAGAAATGAAACAATAAAGCATGACTTGACCAAAAACGAACAGTCACTATAAATAGTGACCACAATGAACATTCACACAAGGAATGAACATCCGGACATGCAAGCTAATAAGCTCAATTGCAAAGTATCATTTGCATGTCCAACACTCAACCGATACAAAAACCTAAAGTAATTGCATCAAGGATATAAAATCTAACAAGGGCACAAGAGTGATGTACTTAAAGAAAATGCATAACATTTAACAACAAGTACTAGGCTACAAAGCATGGGTACAAAAACAACATACTGAAAATAAACAACCAAAGTCTTAAAAGCTTTAAACAATAGCACAATGTAAAAACCAAGAGTTATAAAACTATAAAAAAATAAGCTAAAAACAAGACAAGTCAAAAGTTAAGTATGTGTGTATGTATCAGTATTCTTCTTCTAACCTTACACAACTCCCCCTTTCAATATGCACACTTCCCATTCTTGTGTTGCTCTCCCCCTTACCGTATGCTATCTCTCCCCCTTTTTGGCACGAATAGATAAATGCTATCCTTTAGCTTTTGTTGAATAGCATCTAACTGTGTCTCAATGGCAGTGAGACGCATTTGAACTTGATTGTTGGTGGAGTAGAGAACTCTTTCAAATCCGAAAATACGCTGGTACAGACCCTCAAACAAAGTGTTCAAACTGTCAAATTGAGTGCTAGGATGTGTAGGCTGAGTGCTAGTCGTTTGTAACTCAAGAGTGTGAGGAGATGCAGACTTGGTATGCACATGCGTAGTGTGAGTGGTTGAGCCATGATCGGAAAAGGTAGCATGATGGAAAGATTCACTCTTAGGTGCTTTCGAGGAGTGACTATTACTTGCTTGAAGAGATACCATGGATATTGGTCGATGACGTGGCAATATTTTTCCATTTGTTGGTGGACAAACACCTTTAAGGACCATGATCTTCATGAGGAGACTATAGAAAGGAAGAAATGTTCGTGCTGCCGATTGAGTTGCTGTTTTCCCAATGGTCTGAAAAATATGGGCACAAATGTCAATCGGAACTCTGGTGATGAGATCACATAGAAATTGCGCTCTCCCAAGGTTGATGAATGCAGTGTTCGAGAGTGGATACAGGTTGAAGAACACGATGGAACATCAATCACAGGCTCTTTTCCTCGAGAGGAACAGCGAGACATTTGCAAAAGAACATACACACAGTAGAGAACCAAGTACAAAACCACAAGACACAAACATAAACTTGATTAGATCTAAGTTAGTCCATGAAATAAACACACATTGTCATTGAGAAAGACATATCACTCAATCATGGTAAATGAACCAAATATGTAGTATTTAATCATGTATTTAAGCATGAGCAACACTGGTACGTGTTGTGTGCAAATGTGATGAGTGTGGAGACACAGCAAAGCATAATGTAATCTATGAAAACCACAGAAGCATAAGTAACTGAATTTGAGACAGTTTACTATGAGCATGATTTGCACAACATAGTACAATCATGATAAACAACTCAAAAATGAGAATCAACCATGAGAGCATGTGAAATAAGTATCATATTGTCATAATCAACAAAACCCATTCAATTAAACTCACAAAAATAAACCCAAACCATATTCGAACATCATAGTCTTCAAATCTCAACTAAAAACTCAAAAACACAAGAAATCAAAGGTTATAGACATGAAATACTTTGAAAATAAATGGAAACCCATACCTTTTCTTGAAGTTTGAAGAAGAGATGATGATGAAAATGGTGGATTTTTGAGTGAAACGTGATGAGTATGTGAGAGAGAAGAACGGACAAGACAATGAACAGTAAAAAATGTTCGAGGGAAAACTGTCCTTAAAGCGCAAAACATGCATTTTTTGCGACTGAACTGAGTCGCAAACAAGTCGCCAGACAAGTTGCCAAACACCTTAGAGAAATTTTTTTTAAAGAATTTGTCCAAGTGTTTTTCGCAACTGGAAGGTTCACTTGCGAGTAAGCCACGAAGGGAGCTGAGAAAATTTCTATATAACCTTGTGACTGGAGCTTCCACTCGCGAACAAGTTGCCAAACCGAGACACGAGAACTGAAAAAAAAAAAAACCAGAATTTTGGAAAATTTTCTAAGTCTTTTTCGCGATTGGGACATTGACCTGCTAATGAGTCGCGAAAATCTTCTGTGTAAGCTCATGACTAGGGGCATGCAACTGGATTGACCAGCGACCAAGTCGCCAGTAAAAGGCAACACAGTTTTTGAAATTTTTGATAATTTGCAAAAAAAAAAAAGACTTTCCAAAAACAATTAAAACACTTAAAAATCTTTTTGTGTTTGATCAACAAAAATTGAGTATCTGAAACACATTTAATCAAGTACAATCACACAAATGAATATGTCATTCATTGAACATAGACATGTGTGATGTGTGTGGGTATCAAAGATGAGATAGTCCTTAATCCAATGTAAAGCTTCATTGATCAATTCAACCAAGGCATACACAATTAGCACTAGAAAAAATGACCTATCTCAATTATAGAAATGTGCATATATGACCTTCCACAAAACTTGATAACATAACTTTGAAGCTTTTCATTTGGCTCCATATACATCATATCATTTGATCTTTTTGAATCATTACATCTCATTTTGAGATTGATACCTGAAATTTTGATATTTCAATTTGATGAGTAAGCCTTTGGCTTTTTGGGCATTATACAATTTTCACAAAAGTCGCTTTCCCTTTTTCTTAGTCAAATACTAGTATGTGCGAAGGCTTTTGCAGCTCATTATCCCTTTTCATTTTGAGATTTACATTTGTTGAGCTCAAAAAAAATAAAAGAGTGGGAAGATATATAGGCACAAGTCTATGCAAGTTTCAAGATCAACAAAACCATTGACTAATCATTCATGACAAGTTTGAAGATCTATTTACAACAGTCACATAGATGTCAAGATTTTTCCCACAATGATATGAGTGCATACAGAACAAGCTACGCTCTTAAATGCACAAAGCCATTAGCACAAAGGTACAAGGCAAAACATGCTTGTGACAAAACACAATAATGTCAATCAAACTTGTTAGGTTCTAAAGATTTAGGATTTTATGTATTTAGAACTCTAATGTGTAATGTTGGCAAACCATGATCAAAACAATGTGCTTAGTCTTGTTTAGGCTTGCTCAAAGTTGATAAAATATTGTAAAGTTGGAATCGAGTGACTGTAGATGCATTGGGGCATTTCGGTCTGGCTCGATCTATCAAATCACGGACCAGATGCGTTTTCTGCAGTTTTTCCAACTCAGCCCTAACTCATTAAACGTTTTGGGTTTTCTGTTTTTACCCTAGGTATATAAAGAAAAACCCTAGCCACGTTTTTAGAGTTGCTCCAGTTGTATTGTTGCTCATACATTGTTGTTTTGTGTAAATCGCTTGTGAGATCTAGAGGAGCTTTCCTTTACACAAAGCTTAGGGTTTTCGAGATAGAGATTACTTCAACATCTTGATGATCAACTCGGTTGCTACCATTGAAGCTTAAAGAATAACAAGCGTGGGTGCTTGTAGCTGATTGGAGAATCCAAGAAAGAAGGAGTCCGTGGATTCGGAGCTTGCACGTGGTCGTGTCAGTAAGTTCTACTGGTGGGTAGCATTAGGAAGTCGAGCGGGGAGCTTGTAGTCCTTTTGTATGAACTTCGATTCTTTCATAGTGGATTCAGGTTTGCCTTGGGGATCGGTGGGTCAAATCCTCCCCAGGTTTTTACCGTGTGGTTTCCTGGGTGATCATATCATTGTGTCTTTTATTATTCCGCTGCTTTATTCTTTTGATATGATTATTTGATTGTTTTAACCTAGAATTGCATAATTTGACTAAGTAACAACTTGGCTAATTAATCTAGGCTAACCAATCTTGTTGTTTTTAAGGGGTCTAAATTTCCATCAAGTGGTATCAGAGCGAGTAGCTCTTCTGTTTTAGATCTTTTGATCTAAGAGCTGATCCTTGACCCCTGTTATCATGGATAATTTAAAGTGTCTTTCTGCTCATGTTTGTGATGCTTTGAATAAAAAGGACGCTATTGTTTCTGTTGACTTTTTTGATGCATTTGAAACTCTTCGTAAGGAATTATCTAAATCTTTAAAAATTTCTAAGAAATTCAAGGAAGAGTTAAAATTGGCTAATCTTGAAAAAGAGGATTTGATTGTGAGATTAGATGAGTCTAATAAAAAGAAAGAATTTTTGAGAAATCAAATTTCCTCTCAAGATGAGAAGATGAAAAGCTTGGAACAAGAGTTTGTTGAGTCTCAAGCTAAACTTGAAAATTTGACTAGTGCCAAGCCTGCTGTTGATAACAGAAGTGTTTCTGTTTCTCTTAAGCCTAAAACTGAGAAAGTTTATATCCCTTCTTTTAAGAGGAATAATAAAGAAAAGGCTTATTTTGCTAGGTTAGACAAAGGTAAAAGTTCTGATGTAGACGCTGAAGTTTCTACACCTAAGTCTAAACCTACTGTTAGAGAGCATAATAAATCTGTTTTTGTGCCTACTTGTCACCTTTGTGGTGTTGTTGGTCATATTAGACCAAACTGTTCTTTGTTGAGGCAAAAACCAAAATCTGAGACTAGATTTGCTGTTAGGAATACTAATGTTCCTAAATTTGTTCCTGTTTGCCACTTTTGTGGTGTTCGTGGTCACATTCGTCCTAATTGTCATAAGTTGAAATTTAAGCATTCTGTATGTCAATCTAGGATATGTGATGATATTTCTCCTGCCATAAGTCCAAATAAATTGTTTCATATGCTTTTGAAAAATTTGAGCTTGTTGGCTTGTGAAAGGAGTTTGCAGGATTTTAGTCTCTCTCAGAAGATTGGTGTAATCCCTCAAATACACTCTGCTTCTCATGGATTTTCACCTACAAAGCTAAAGACTCGTGCTGGATGGGTGAGAAAAGATCCTCCAAGGTGAGTGTTGCTAACCTGTCCTTGATTTAATTCTTTCAATTAATTGTGGACATGTTTTGTTTTAGTTTTTGGTTGTTTTATTTTCTTTGGTTGTTTTATTTTTAAAAAAAAATCCAAAAACATTGAAAATTTTCAAAAAGACAAATATTTTATTTTATGTCTTGTTTTATTTGTTTTGAGGATTACATGAATTATGATATCTCTCTCTTGAATTAGAACATGCTTGACATTGTGGAGAAACTTGAATAGTTTGTGCTAAGCTATTTTTTATTTCTAAGCTATTTTTGATTTTGTGTGAGTATGTACTAGTTTGTACATGTACTCAAGGGTTAATTAAGAAATTTATATTTCTTGTTTGTGTACCCTCTATAGCTTAGTTATGCACTGTCATGCATTTCATTTGCATTGTTAATTTAGCATAATATGTGTTTTTTTTGTTTTTGGTCATAAAGTTTTTTTAAACCAAAAAGATTTTTGTGTTTTGTATTACATATCATGGATTTGAAATCAAGGTTGGCCACCTTATATTTACAAAACAAGTTTATGTACCTTGTTTAGCTTTGATGAGCTTATTTATTGCACTTTACTAGTTGAGCTTTGTAGTGCATGTTGTGTGGGAAAGATGTTTGTGGTTATTAATCACTTTGTCTTGATCTTGAAGTCACATGTTATTTGACTGTCGGACTTGATCCTTTTGAGAAAGGTATAAATAACCATCTCACCACTGTTCACTAGCCAATCATGAACACCTTAGTGCATATCTTAAGATTTTGTGCTTGAGAAAGTGTAGCACATGCACAAAAAGAACATAAGGTGAAGCCTCGGTTTAAATGCTTAATGCTTAAAATTGGTGTGTACTATTAGGCTTGATGCCAAATCACATAAATTAAAATTGGTGTGTATATTATGAGGCAAAATTCAAGAAACTTACATGATTGCAAGCTTATGTTCTAGGAGATGTGGGAGTTATATGATGTAACTCTTTAGGTGATAGTCTCTTTTAAATTCTATGTGATGAATTTTGTAGACTTTGTGATTGATTGCTATTCACATATCACCTCACATGTATCTCAAGCTTTTGCTAGTTGCACACACTACACAAGTTACTCTTTGCTAAACTTGGTACATTATATTGTGTGTGATTTTGTTGTGGCCATCCAAGATTAAAAGTTCCTTGATTTTACTGCAAAATGTGTATAATGTTTGCGCTTTGAGGACAAATTGATTGAAAATCTTGATTTTGGAAGATCTGGGTTAAATTCAAGTGTTTTTGAAAAAGCATTCCATCTCATCCTCATGCATTTTGTTTCAATAGTTTAATGCTTTGAGGAGTTATTTTCAAAATATGGTTTGTGTTTTTCAAAACTGTGTTTTTTTTTCTAAAATTTTTTTTGAGCCTCTGCCCATTTCGATCGATCCATTCTGATTTTCGATCAATCGAAAAAGTGCTCTAATTTGTTTCAAAATGACTATTTGATTCGATCGATCGAATGTGTTTTTCGATCAATTGAATGTCGCGAATCAGGTGTTAAAACATTGTTCTTTGACTGATTCCAAAAACTTTTTCAAAAGTTTTTTTTCAAACTTTCTTTCTCTCTCCGACGAGGCAAGGCTCCACAGTCAAATTTTTGTCGTTTTCCTCCGACATTTTTGCAAAATTTCTCTTTCCTCAAGCCGGTAAGTCTGTTTTGTCCTTCCTTTTTGAGTTTATTTACATATTTCATGCATTTTTCATGCATTTTTGCTCAAAATTTCGGAACTTTTTCTTTTTGAGATTTGTGTTGATTCAAACCTAATTTTGTGAAATTGATCAATGGGTTTTTGTGGGGACGTGCTATAAACATGATCTTGATAGTTTAATTTGATCAATTTAGGGTTTTGTGAAAAATTTCAAATTCTAGGGTTTCTAATTGATCCGAATTGGGGATTTTGTTCAATTAAGGTTTAATTGATGAAATTGGCTTGTTGTATTGATGAAATTGGTTATTCTAATCTGTTTTCAACCTCGTGTAATGATCAATTCATCAATTTGATGCAAAATTTTCAAGTGGTTTTTCAAATTTTTTTAGGGTTTTTGTTAGAAACTCTATGTTCGAGCCAATTTTATGTAATTGAACTTAATTTGAACTGTGTTTATTGCATTAGTTCATGCATCACAACATTGTTATTGTTCGTGCATCATATAGATTTTTGTTCTATATTTTTTATTGTGCTAACTTGCAGTCTGCCCTTGGTTTTGTTTTCTTATGTTCTTTTGGTTTTCACTTTGTTTCTCTGTCCTTTCCTTAGCACTATGCCTAGGAAGACTAGAGCCCGTAGGAATGTTTCCTCACCTTCTCCACCCCCTCCCTCCTTTGACCGTGAGAAGTTTCCGAGTGAGAAAAACCAAGAGATTTATGAGAAGCTAAACATTAGGAGAAAGATTTGGGCTGAGCATTCTGTTCTCTTAGATGAACTTGATCCTGCCATTAGGGCAAACTTTGAGCGTAGGGGCTGGTTACCCTTGGTGGATATTTCTGATCCTCCTCCACCTTCTGCCTTGATTAGAGAGTTCTTTTCGAACATCTCTATCCGCATCTATGATTCCAACACTTTAGTAAAAAGTTGGATATGAGGCGTAGAGTACACCATTACTCCCAAGGTAGTGGCTGATGCTCTAGGGGTACCTTTGGTCCAGAATCCTGTCTATCCTTATGATGAGTCTCCCGAGTTAAGTGATGTCTTGTCTTACATCACTGGGACTTCTATCCAGTGGGGTTCTGATCCTCGGATCACCTCTGCTGAGCTTTCTGGGTTGCACTATCTTTTCTTTAGGATAGCTTGTCATTCTATCTGGCCCATATCTCATGTTCACACCATTCCTCTCGAGAGGTGTGTATTTTTGTACGCTCTGGTTACTGATGCTCCTATTAGTTTTCCCCATCTTTTTCTTCGTTCTTTGAACGATGTTTATAGGAGTTCATCTTCTGCTCATGCTCTTGTACATCCTATTTTCATTCATAGGATTTTACTTTATCTTGATCTTGGTGGCTTCCCTTCCTCTGAGCCTGTACATGTTATGGCTCCTATAGGTGCGTCTTTTCTTAGACAAAGGGCTGCTCATCTTCGAGTTGGCTCTAAACACCCTAGGTCTGAGCCTTCTGGGTCCGCACCTCCTCCCTCTTCTTCTACAGGTCCTGCTGGTGAGGCTGTTCCTGATCCTGATGCTGCTGTTGCTGATGTTCCTCCACCTCCTTCGGCCGACTTTGATATCCGTCGTACCTTGGAGATTGTCATGACCGTTCAGGCGGCTCATGGTCAGATTTTGGTGGACTTGCTGGATGAGATTCGTGCTCTGCGAGCCAACTTTGCATATCTTTATTCACCCTCACCACCTCCCTTTGATGATGACTTATGATTGCCCTTTGGCATTCCGTCACAAAAAGGGGGAGTAGAGTTTTGACTTGTAGAGGGGTTTTTGTAGTTAGGGGGAGATCTTTTTTGTTTTTGAGGAGCTTGTGGAGTTTTATAGATTGTATCTGGTGCTTCACTTTTTATATCATTTTTGAGGATATTCATGTTAGGGGGAGTAACATTGATTGATATATTGATATACATGATTTATTTTTTATTCTTGTTGCTTTGTGATTCACTGCTTATTGATTTATATTCATGAGTTGTTCATTGATATATGTCTTTATTTTGTGTTGTGTGAATCTTACAAGAATGTTATACCTGTTTATATACTATTTTCTGTCACACATGCGTTTATGCGTTTGTTGAGTATTTCAGGAATATACAGGTTGATTCAATTGAGCTGCCGTCTACACTTGCAACTGATGGATAGTAGTTAGGATTGAATTTTAGTCTTTATGAGCATTATTTTGTAAAGGGCTGTTTAATTGTAAACTTTGAGCTTTTAGTTTGTGTTTTGTCACGGATTGCCAAAGGGGGAGTTTGTTAGGTTCTAAAGATTTAGGATTTTATGTATTTAGAACTCTAATGTGTAATGTTGGCAAACCATGATCAAAACAATGTGCTTAGTCTTGTTTAGGCTTGCTCAAAGTTGATAAAATATTGTAAAGTTGGAATCGAGTGACTGTAGATGCATTGGGGCATTTCAGTCTGGCTCGATCGATCGAAAGAAAGGCTCGATTGATCGAATCACGGACCAGATGCGTTTTCTGCAATTTTTCCAACTCAGCCCTAACTCATTAAATGTTTTGGGTTTTCTGTTTTTACCCTAGGTATATAAAGAAAAACCCTAGCCACGTTTTTAGAGTTGCTCCAATTGTATTGTTGCTCATACATTGCTATTTTGTGTAAATCTCTTGTGAGATCTAGAGGAGCTTTCCTTTACACAAAGCTTAGGGTTTTCGAGATAGAGATTACTTCAACATCTTGAAGATCAACTCGGTTGCTACCATTGAAGCTTAAAGAATAACAAGCGTGGGTGCTTGTAGCTGATTGGAGAATCCAAGAAAGGAGTCCGTGGATTCGGAGCTTGCACGTGGTCGTGTCAGTAAGTTCTACTGGCGGGTAGCATTAGGAAGTCGAGCGGGGAGCTTGTAGTCCTTTTGTATGAACTTCGATTCTTTCATAGTGGATTCAGGTTTGCCTTGAGGATCGGTGGGTCAAATCCTCCCCAGGTTTTTACCGTGTGGTTTCCTAGGTGATCATATCATTGTGTCTTTCATTATTCCGCTGCTTTATTCTTTTGATATGATTATTTGATTGCTTTAACCTAGAATTGCGTAATTTGACTAAGTGACAACTTGGCTAATTAATCTAGGCTAACCAATCTGGTTGTTTTTAAGGGGTCTAAATTTCCATCAAACTTTTTAGATTTTCTACTTTTTATGTGTTTTTGGATTTTTGACATAAAAGAAAGAAAAGATTGAAAAAAAAAAAAAAAACAGCAATGTAAAAACATTCAAAGCAAAAGCAAACAAACAAACAATTTTCAACACATGCTGGAGAAATAACACAAGTCACACAAACTATCAAAGTCACAAAGCATAGGAAGTATTAATGCATGGACATGTTATAATGCTTATGCATGAGTACCCCTATTCACCTATACGACACTTGTGTTTGGGGTGAGATCCCTAGAGGATTGGGTACCATTTTTCTGACTTTCAAACGTTCTGGTAAAGCTTGTCAAATAGGTGGAGAAAGTGTCAATCATCTTCATTACATCCCTCATTCTGGGATCACCTTTTTGACCTTTTTATTGCTTAGCAGTCCAATTCCCTTTGCCATGTCTTGGTCCTTTCAATGTTTGAGTACTTGAATTCTTCAATGCTTGAAGCTTATGATAGTTTGGTCTGGTGTGACCTTGAATTCCATAGTGATGGTAGAAGTGTTGTGTTCTCAGACCTCTTTGTGACATTAGGAGTGATTTCCCTTTACCCTTAGGTTTGACCACTAGTTGCTTAAGAGGCTTAGTCATAAACCGTTGGTCAGTCACATTTCCCTTCTTTTCCGGCCTAACTTTTTCAGCATTTGTGGTAGCTACCATCGGTTCTTTAGCTTTCATAAACTTCATTTCCTTGGATATATTAGCACCCGAACTACTCTCTCCAGTGTATCCCAATCCGCTTCTATCGAAGAATGGTTTTTGATGAGCAAGCATTTCATCAAGCTTCTTGTAGGAGACTTACTCTACTTTAGCATTAGCTTGAACCACCTCAAGCTCAAGAAATTTTATCTTTGAGTAGGCTTCGGTCAGCTCTTCATTCAGCGTCTCCATTTCACATTTGGTCTCCTTGTATTGCACTAGAAGACTTCTATAATCTTCCTTTACCTTTTCTATCTTTTTAATGGTTGTGTTAGCCACTTTCGCATATTCACCGGTCTTCTCAAGGAGGGCATTGTAGGTCTCTTGCAGTTCCACTGTTCCTTCATCTTCCTTATCATCAGATTCCTCAACTATCCCTATTGACTCCAATTCAGAGTGCTCACCAAGCTCTTCCACTAGCGCACCTAAATCATCTGAAGATTCCACAGGAGCAATGGTAATGAATGCAGAGAAGTTTCCCTCTCCATCACAGCTTTCATCTGAATCTAAATTTGAGGAGTCGATGTCACTAAGAGTGGTGGCATACACTTTGCCCTTCGCTTTTAAGTAATTAGGACACTCTTTCTTAAGATGTCCATTGCACTCGAAACACGTGATTCCCTAAGAGGATTGAGAGTCCTTCCCATCTTTCCTCTTGAAATCCTTTTTCTCCTTTCCAAAATTTGGGACTTTTCCCTTCTCAGCAAACTTTCCATTTTTCTTGAACTTCAAGAACTTTTGGAAATTCTTCACATGATATGCCACATCTTTATCGACAACATCGTCATCCAATGAGTTGTGACCTTCTACCCTCTCATTGATCGTCTTAAAAGCAAGGGATTTGCTCTTCCTTTGTGATGGCAATGACAGCTCATAAGTTTGAAGTGAGCCAATTAGTTCTTGAACTTTGATACCATCAAGGTCCTTACTAAAATGAAGTCCAGCATAGATGAAGACTCAAAGAAATCAGAAAAGGATGTGCAGATAAGTTTTACTTATCTCGATCGATCGAGATGCACATCTCAACTGATCGAGATTCGGGCTAGATTTCAAATCTTAAGTAGATATAAATACAAACCCTAGAGCATATTTCTACCAATTAAAAAAGGAGGGGGGTGTTCTTTACACAGATCTGGAGATTTTCCATACCCTTTTGGAGCTACAACTGGAAACCTTGTGCAAACAATAGATCCAGTCATAAAGCAAAACTGCTGCATTCAGTCAACCACAGTTGCTGATCTAAACCTTTGAGTGGAGATCTCAAAGTCACAAACTGATGAGTTTGTGTTGATGATCTAAACCTTTGAGTGGAGTCTCAAAGTCACAGACTAGAGTGCTTGTGTGCAATGGTTTCACAGTAGAAAAGCTCGTGAATTTGGAGTTATGTGTGGTCACATTAGTAAATACTACATGAGGTAGCAATAGATTTGAGGTTAAGTCTATTATATAAACTTCGATTCTATTAATGAATTTTGCCTTAAGGATTGTTTAGGTTAAATCCTCTCCAGATTTTTTACTTTAAAACCACAGTTTCAAAATTTTTTTTGGGTCATCATTCTTGGTGTTCATGTGATCTATGCTTGTTTGATGTCTAATAGATTCAAATCTATTGCATAATTAATCTAATTAATTATTTGGCTAAGATTTGATAAACTTTAAGACAACTGGGGTCTAAAACCCTAACAATTGGTATCAGAGTAGGTACACTCTTGTTAGGTTCTAAGGAATTAGGAACTAATGTATTAGAACTTCATTTTGTAATGTTGGCAAACCATGATCAAAGTGTTTTAGTCTTGTTTAGACTTGCTCAAAGTATATGTTTTTTTTATGTAAAGTTGGAATCGAGTTGCTGTAGGATTTACTGTGTAAATCTGCCTGGCTCGATCGATCGAGAATTAGACTCGACCGCTCGAAAGTCGTGCGATTGTTTTTTCTGCAGAATTTCTAACTTAGCCCAAGCCTGTTTGACATGCAAGGTTTTATGTTTTGTCTTAAGTATAAAAGGGAAAACCCTAGCCACGTTTTAGGAGGTTCTTTATGTTGTGTGTGTGAATCTTTTATGAGATCTAGAGGTGTTTGCCTTCACACATACTTAGGATTTCCAAGATTCAAGACTATGTCAAGAACTTGATGATCGATTCAGTTGCTGATTCAAGAGCTTAAAGATACACAAGCGGGGGTGCTTGTACTTGCTAGGAATCCAAGAAAGAAGTAGTCTGTGGACTCAGAGCTGTCATGTGGTCAAGGTAGTAAGTTTCCTACTTGAGATAGCAATAGGATGTTAGTGGTCTATGTTGCTATTGTGTAAACTTCAATTCTTTCATAGTGGATTCAGTTTACCTTGAGGATAGCTAGGTTAAATTCTCTCCAGGTTTTTTATTGGTTTGGTTTTCCTAGGTCATCATATCTTTGTGTTCTTTATTTTCCGCACTTTACATTGATATGATATATTTGTGTTAACCTAGATCTGATAATTTGACTAAGTAATCACTTGGCTAATTAACTAGGTTAATCTGATTGTGTTTTAAGGGGTCTAAAAAATGTACAAGTGGTATCAGAGCAGGTAGCTCTCTTGTTGTAGATCTTTTGATCTAAGAGCTAATCCTTGACCCCAGTTGTCATGGAACACGGACACTTTCTTGTTATTCCACCTCACTTTGATGGGAATAATTATGCTTATTGAAAAGTAATGATGAAAGCATTCCTAAAATCAATTGATGAGAGAGTTTGGAACTCTGTTGAATACAGATGGGAGAAGCCCACTACTCCTGTGAGTGAGTGGCAAACTTTTTAGAAAGAAGCAGCCGCTTTCAATAACAAAGCTATGAATGCTATCTTAAATGCTGTTTCTATGGAGGAATTTAAGAGAATATCTAATGTTGAGGTTGCTCATACTGCTTGGAATATCATCCAAACTGTGCATGAAGACACAAAGACAGTTAAAATAAATAAGTTGTAACAATTAACAACTAGATTTGAAAGCATTAGGATGTCTGATGATGAATCTTTTAATGAATTCTATGCTAAGCTTAATGATATTGTTAATTTTGCATATAATTTAGGTGAGATCTATGATCAACCTAAAATTGTTAGGAAGATTCTTAGATTTTTGACTGAAGATTTTAGACCCAAAGTGATTGCCATCACTGTAAGCAAGGATGTGAACTCCAAAGGATGCTATGAGTGTTGATTTAGGCTTAAAGAAAATTGCATCTCTTGAACTTGAAAAGAAAATTTTGCTTATGAAATTGTTTGATGCTAATGAATTGTTGAATAATGTGAAGGCTGAGAACATGCTTTTGCTTGATAAAGTTAAGAATTTGGAACTTGGATTATCTGTTGCTAGAGAACAATCTAATAGGTCTGCAAGCTCCAAACTTGATCACATGCTAAGTGTTCAAAAGTCTCCCTCTGACAAAACTGGGCTAGGTTTTGTAGAAAGCATCCCTGTGCTTGAACCCCATTCCACAAACTTTGTTCCTCCTTCTGAACCCCTGTGAGTAAGGTTGTTAAACCCTCTGTGAGTAAGGCTGCTAAATCTGTAGAAGTTACACCTGCTAGGAAGATTAGGGTTGATCTTCAAGAGTCTAAACCTAAGGCTCCTAATCCTCCTAAGGGCAAGTTGCAAGTTAAACCTATATGGGTTTGTCATTTTTGTGGAAAGTCTGGGTACATTCGTCCAAACTGTTTCAAGTTGCAAGCTGCTAAGTGAGCAAATAAGCCAAAAGTACCTGTGCCTCAAGCACAAGATCCTATGGTACTTATTGGTGAATTAGTAAAGGCTCTAAACCTTTATCCCAATCCTAGAGTTGCTCAGAATTCTAATGTGAAGAATAACTCCAATGCTCGAGGTGCATCTAAAAAGTTTTGGATGCAAAAGGCACGACCTAATTGAGTCTTTCTGACATGGTCCATGTGCTTCATTGCTCTACTCCTTGTGACCATTGTTCTTTGCTGTTTTGTTTTCTTTGTTTTTCTAGGATTTGCATTACATAACATTCATGCATTTCATTCTAGGATTTTTTTTTTAAATAAAAAAAAATATAAAAAAAAGGAAGCAAAATGGTTTTGTATTATTTTTCTTGAATTTGAAATCAAGATTGACCAATTTTTTTTTACATAACATGTTTTATGTACCTTGTTTAGTTTTGATGAGCTTATTTATTGCACTTTACTATTTTGAGCTTTGTAGTGCATGTTGTGTGGGAAGATGTTTATAGTTTTTTATCACATGTCCTTGATTGTCGGACTTAAACTTTTTGAGAAAGGCATAAATAACCATCTCACCACTGTTTACTAGCCAATCATGAACACCTTAGTGCATATCGTAAGATTTTGTGCTCAAGAAAGTGTAGTACATGCACAAAAAGAACATAAGGTGTAGCCTCGGTTTAAATGCTAAAATTGGTGTGTACATTATTGGGCTATAATAACTTTAAATCAAATAAAATTGGTGTGTACATTATCCCGGCTATTACAAATAAGTTTCTAATCAAATAAAATTGGTGTGTATATTATGAGGCAAATCAAGAAACTTACATGATTGCAAGCTTTTATTCTAGGAGATGTGGGAGTTATATGATGTAACTCTTTAGGTGATAGTCTCTTTCGAATTTATGTGATGAATTTTGTAAAGATTGTGGTTGATTACTGTTCACATATCACCTCACATGTATCTCAAGTTTTTGCTAGTTGCACACACTACACAAGTTACTCTTTGCTAAACTTTGTACATGTTATTGTGTGTGATTGTGGTTTGGCCAACCAAGTTTGAAAATTCCTTGAGTTTTATGCAAAATATATTTGATGCTTGAGAATTTAAGGAGAATTAATTGAAAATATTAATTTTGGGAAAACTGGGTTCAAAACAAGTGTTTTTTGAAAAACATTTCATCTCATACTCATGCATTTTATTCATAAAATTCAATGCTTTGAGGAGTTTTTGCAGAAAATTACTATGTTTTTTCAAAAATTGTGTTTTCCAGATTTTTGATCAATCGAACCTATTTTTCGACCGATCAAAAATGCGATTAAAATTTTGGTCAACTTCTATCTGTTTCGATCGGTGCTTGATTGATGTTGGATTAATCGAAGTATTTCCGACCGATTGAACCTAATTTTCGATCGATCGAAATTCGTATAGAGAGTTTTTTTAAAACCTTTGTTTTTCACGTGTACAAACACTTTTCAAACTTTTCAAAACTTTTTCTCTCTCTATCCAATCAGTCAAGGCTACCAATCAAGATTTTTGTCGTTTTCCTCCGATATTTTTGCAAGGTTTTTCTCTCCCAAGGCCGGTAAGACCATATTACCCTTCCTTTTTCATTTATTTTCAAATTTCATGCATTTTTGTCATGCATATTTGGGAAATTTCGAACCTAAGGATTTTTGGGATTTTTGATAATTTAAGCCTTTTCTTTGGAAATTTATCAATGGGTTTTTGTTGTGGGACACTTTAAAAGTGATCTTTGTGAATTAATTTGATCAATTTGATGATTTGTGAGAAATTGGAAATTCTAGTACTTGAAACTACCCAAATTAGGGATTTAGTTCAATTATTTTTAATTTGATAAAATTGGCTTATTGAATTGATTCATATGATCATTATATTGTGTTCTCTATCTTGATTAATGATCAATTGGTCAATTTTTTTAAAAATTGCACAAGTGGTTTTTCAAATTTTGGGGTTTTTGATATAAACTCTATGCTCAAGCCAATTTTGTGATTTTAAAGTTAAATTGAACTTATTCTCACTGCATTAGAGCATGCATCATTTGCTAATACTGTTCATGCATCATATAGAATTGCTATTTCTATATCTTTTTGTGCTAACTTGTAGTCTGCCCTTGGTTTTTCTGTTTTTTTTTCTCTATCTCTTTTGTGTCAGTCCTTTTGATCCTTAGCATCATGCCTAGGAAGACTAGAGCTAATAGGTCCGCCCCCTCACCCTCTGCTCCTAACTTTGAGAGTGGTAGATTTTTGAGTGAGAAACATCAAGAAACCTTTGAGAAGCTTAATCTTAAGAGGAACTTTTAGGCTGAGAGAAAGGTTCTGTTAGGTGAACTTGACCTTGAGATTAGGCATAACTTTGAGTGTCGGGGCTGGTTACCTCTGTTGGATGTTGATCATCCTCCTCTGGCCATCTTGATCAGAGAGTTCTGCTCGAACCTCTCGGTCCACGCCTATGATTCCAACACTCTTGTGAGGAGTTGGATATGGGGTGATGAGTACACCATTACTCCTTCAGTAGTGGCTGATGCTCTTAGGGTGCCACTTGTCTAGCATCCTGTCTACCCTTATGATGAGTCTCCTCCCCTGAATGACATCATGTCTTACATCACTGGGTCTTCTATCTAGTGGGGTTCTGATCCTCGGATCACTACTACTAAGCTCACCGAGATTCACTATCTTTTCTTTAGGATTGCTTGTTATTCTTTGTGGACTATCTCTCATCTGCACACCATTCCTTTGGAGCGTTGTGCGTTTTTGTATGCTCTTGTTACTAATGCTCTTATGAGCTTTCCTCATCTTTTTATTCATTCCTTGATTGAGGTTCATAGGAGTAGTTGTACTGTTCATGCTCTTTTCTTCCCCGTTTTTATTCATCGGATTCTTTTACATCTAGGATTAGATGCGTTTCCTGCTTCTGAGCCTGTTCGTATTATTACTCTCATCAGTGCCACCTTTCTTAGGTAGAGGGCTGCTCAGTTGAGAGCAAGCTCTAAACGCCCTAGGGTTGAGCCTTCCGGTGTCGCACCTCCGCCTCCCTCTTCTACAGGTGATACAACGATTGAGGAGTATATTGATCCTTCTGCTGCTGCTACTGCTACTATTCCTCCACCTTTTACCTCGGATGATTCCGACATTCAACGTATGTTGGAGATTGTCATGACCGTTCAGGCAGCGCATGGTCAGCTTTTGGTGGGCATGCTTAATGAGCTTCGTGCCTTGCGAGCAGATTTGGAGCACTTGAGACGGTCACCTCCGCCACCTCCTTTTGATGATGGATTCTGATTGCCCTTTGGCATTCCATCACAAAAAAGGGGAGTACATTTGTAGATGTGTTTTTTGTAGTTAGGGAGAGTTTTTTTTTTTTTGGTTGTGTTTTGTTTTGGAGCTGTAGAGCTTTTAGATTGTATCTAGGTGCTTCATTATGTATTTACATTTTTTGGCTCATGATGTATTTTGTTTGGGTTGTCCATGATAGGGGGAGATACATTGATTATATATGTTTCTTGTTTCACATTGCATATTGATTTATATTTATGAGATTATTCATGATATATGTCTTTATTTTGTGTTATGTGAAATCAAAAAGTTATTTTGTTTTACTTGTATTTTCCACACATGCGTTTATACGTTTGTTGAGTGTTTCAAGAAATATACGGTTGATTCAGTCATACTGCTATCTACACTTGCAACTGATAGATAGTGGTTAGGTTGGATTTGTTGTGTTGGGCAATGTTTTTGTAATGGGCTGTTTTTCTGTAAACTTTGAGCATTTTGTTTAGTATGTGTTTTGTCACGGATTGCCAAAGGAGGAGTTTGCTAGGTTCTAAGGAATTAGGAACTAATGTATTAGAACTTCATTTTATAATGTTAGCAAACCATAATCAAAACGTTTTAGTCTTGTTTAGACTTGCTCAAAGTGTATTTATATGTAAAGTTGGAATCAAGTGTTCTGCAGGATTTACTATGTAAATCTGCCTGGCTCGATCGATCAAAAATTAGGCTCGATTGATTGAAAGTTGTGCAGATTGTTTTTCTGCAAAATTTCCAACTCAGCCCAAACCTGTTTAATGTATAGAGTTTTATGTTTTGTCTTAAGTATAAAAGGGAACACCCTAGCCACATTTTAGAAGGTTCTTTATGCTGTGTGTGTGAATCTTTTGTGAGATCCAAACGTGTTTGCCTTCACACATACTTAGGGTTTCCAAGATTCAAGACTATGTCAAGAACTTGGTGATTGATTCAGTTGCTGATTCAAGAGCTTAAAGATATACAAGCGAGAATGCTTGTACTTGCTGGGAATCCAAGAAAAAAGTAGTCTGTGGACTCGGAGCTATCACGTGGTCGTGGTAGTAAGTTTCCTACTCGAGGTAGTAATAGGATGTTAGTGGTCTAAGTCGCTATTGTGTAAACTTCAATTCTTTCATAGTGGATTCAGTTTACCTTAAGGATAGCTAGGTTAAATCCTCCCCAGGTTTTTTACCGGTTTGGTTTTCCTTGGTCATCATATCTTTGTATTCTTTATTTTCCGCACTTTACATTGATCTGTTATATTTGTGTTAACCTAGATCTGATAATTTGACTAAGTAATCACTTGGCTAATTAACTAGGTTAATCTGATTGTGTTTTAAGGGGTCTAAAAAATGTACAACTCCGATAGGACTATTTGTTTGGAGTGTGATCCTTGAACCTTGCTGTCATGAAAATTGCCAATTGTCTTGATGTGCATGAACTTATTGATTCAAGTAATTTTGATGATCTTCAAGAGGCATATAATAAGCTTTTTAAAGAGTTTATAAAATATGCCAAAAAATCTATAAGATTATGTTAGGACATATGTGAATCATGTTAGGAACATATGTCAATATAGAATTGGTTAATCCTTTGACAAAATGCACTTTACTTGTAATTGGGTAGATCTAGGATGTGTTTAATGCTTCAAGGAACAAGATTCAAAGTTCAAGTGTTAAAGCCATGCAAGTTTGTCCAAGAATCAAGTGAAGAAGTGTTGGATTTTAAAGCTCGACAGCTAGTATCTATCGATTTTTAAAAAGTTGTTCTAGCCCGATGCTCATCAGATTCTCAATAGATAAGCTATCTGTCGAGATTTATGAAAAACAGATTTTCAGCTCTAATTTTCGTCCAATCCATGAGTATGTGTTTAGGCCTTCTTTTCTCACAGCTCTAAACATATATCAGGATTATTTTAAGGGTCGTCAAAGTTAGCATAGTTGCACGAGTGTGAAGCAAAGTTTTGTTCATGCAAATTGTGATCGGAGACAGAATTTGCCCTAGTTTAACTTTCTCTTGAAGAAGCTATTGCGTTTGTACGCCGTTGGGTTTTGTGACCAAGGAGCTTCGTGATCTTCATCATGTGATAAATTGAAGAACTTTGCAGCCAACATCTTTTTCAAGTTGGCGATTAAGTCGTATACTAGGATCCGCACATCTATTGGTTAGTCACGTACTGGGAGCCGTGCGTTGAAAATGAGAAATTGTCACTATAGAACAAGTCCAATTGGGTATTGGGGTAAGGGTTCAACTGTAAGTTGGTATAACGTACTGGAATTCCTTTACTTATAACCACTTGTTTTGATAATAGTGGATTCTCGGGAGTGGTGACCTTAAAATCACCTGGTGGGGTTTTGTCTCGGTGGTTTTCCCCATTCGTAAACAAATCGCCCGTGTTATTTAATTTTCACTGCATTTAGTTATTTGGTGATTTGTTTGTGCTACCACGCGCTTTGCATGTTATTTAACTTAATTAATTCACTTGGCTAAATTAATTGGTTAATTTATCACAAGGGGTCAATACATTCTTGGCCTATCAAGTGGTATCAGAGCAGGCACACTCTGATTAGGTTTTAATCTTTACTGTATGATCCATTGACCCCTGTTTGTCATGGATGGAGGACAATCATTGATTACACCTCCTTTATTTAATGACCCTAACTATGCATACTGGAAATTACGCATGAGAGCTTTCTTGCAGTCTTTAGATGAGAAGGTGTGACAAGCTGTGGAGATAGGCTGGACCAAGCCAAAGGAAGCACCGGCTGATTGGGATGATGCCAAGATCAAGGCGGCTAACTTCAATAGCAAGGTATTGAATGCTTTATTCAATTTAGTCACGAATGAAGAGTTCAAGAAGATATTTTCCATTGAAACTGCGAAGGAAGCATGGACCATCCTCCAGACAACCTATGAAGGAACTAAGGCTGTCAAGGATTCAAAGCTTCAGAGGCTCACCACAAGCTTTGAAGAGATCAAGATGGAGGAGGATGAGTAATTTGAAAATCAACAAAACAGTGGCCCTATTTTTTAGGCAACGTTTTAGTGAGAGTTAGAGTTGTATTTTTACTGAATTGTCCTTTAGTTTTGTCTCTACTTAAACAAAAAGGTGTAGGGGCGTTTTTAAAAAAAAAATAAATAAATATCTCAAATAGGGGAAGCCCCTTAAATAATAGTGTGCATATATATATATATATATATTAGAGAAAAAGCTAAGTTGTCAAAGAATTGAATGTTAAAAATCTTGTTAGGACATATGTGAATCTTGTTAGAACTTATGTTATGTAAATTGGCTAATCCTTTGATAAAATGCACTTTATATGTAATTGGGTTGATCTAGGATGGGTTTAGTACTTCAAGGAACAAGAGTTCAAGTCTAGTATTGAAGCCATGCAAATCTATCCAAGAATCAAGTGAAGAAGTGTTGTTCATTATAGCTCGATAGATAGATATCTATCAAGGTTTAATGCTTATGCTTGATAGCTGCTCGATAGAAACAGCATCTATCGAGAATTACGAAATTTAGATTTCCAAATATGTTTTCACACATATCCAAGTGTATTTGTGTAGGGTTTCTTTTCTCGCAACCCTAGATATATATAAGGATTATTTTAAAGGCTGTCATACAAGGAATCAGAGCATCCCTTCATGCTTTGTGTGACCGGAGACAAAAGTTGACCTAGTTCATCATATTTTTTGCAGAAAATACTGCATCTTCACGCCAAGGGTTTTGTAACTAAGGAACTTCTTAATCTTCATTGTTTGAATGAACTGGAGAACTTTGCAGCTAACATCTTTCTTAAGTTGGTGTATTAGTCTCGCACTTGGATTCGCGCAAAGGAGTATGTCATGTACTGGGATCCGTGCATCGATTGGTTTGTCAAGTACTAGGAGCCGTGCATTGAAAGGAGAGATTGTCACTACATTACAAATCCAATTGGGTATTGGGGTAAGGGTTCAACTGCAGGTTGGTATAAGGTACTGAGATTCCTTTACTTGTAACTGCTTGTTTTGATAATAGTGGATTCTTGGGAGTGGTGACCTTAAATTCACCCGGTGGGGTTTTACCTCAGTGGTTTTCCCCATTCGTAAACAAATCACCTGTGTCAAACTTATTTTCTGCTGCATTTACTTTAGTTGGCAATTTGTTTGTGCTACCACGCTTATTGTATGTAATTGAATATAATTAATTAACTTGGCTAATTAATTAATTAATTTACCAAAGGGGTCAATACATTCTTGGCCTATCAAGTGGTATCAGAGTGGGCACAGTCTGATTAGGGTTAATCTTTGCTGTGTGATCCATTGACCCCTGTTGTCATGGCTGCAAATAGCATGAAAAGATATTTTTATTTCAAATACATCTTGCTTTTCTAATCTTTATTTGATTGAGTGTTTCAAAAATTGCAAGTCAAAAAGTTATTTGAAATCTATCTTGAGGATTATTGAAAAAGGTCTTAGTATAACAACGAAGTGACTAAACTGTCTCAGAATGATAACGTGTAGAGGAATTCTTCTGAGAAAGGTGAAAGTTAAAGGCTTTGTTCATAAATGGCATATGAGAGAAAACACCATTCCTACTGATTTGTCATGTAAGCATGAGGTGTGCTTTATGATGAAGTCTGCATTCAAGGTAATGGACACATGTTTATGGTACCTTGACAATGGATGCTCACGACACATGATTGGAGGTCACTCTCTCTTTAAGGCTTTCGAGTCTAAGAAATGTGGAAATGTCACAAATAAAAGGGAAGGGAACTATCTCTCTACCTGGACTGCTAGACATTTCAAATGTGTTATATGTAAAAGGTCTGAGGGTGAACTTGTTGAGTATAAGTCAGATATGTGATTAAGACTTTAAGGTGCTATTCTCAAAAGGGAAATGCCTTGTGTTGAATGAGTCTAGGAAGAAACTCATAAGCAGTGTTCGCACTCTGGATAACTGCTATGGATTAGTACCTAATGCTGATATTGTGTGCAACAACATTCGTTTGCCAAATGAAGACCTATGACACCAAAGGATGGAACTTGGTTGCTTCAAACATCTGTCAATTGTATCTAAGCATGAATTAGTTTTAGGGATACCAAAGCTCAGCAGAGTGAAAAATGTTGTGTATGGACCATGTCAGCTTAGGAAATAGACAAAAGCAAAACATCCAGGCACTCAGATATCAGCTACATCTAAACCTTTAGAGCTACTACATCTGAATCTCATGGGTCTAACTGGAACCGAGTTTGTTGGAGGAAAGAGATACATCATGGTTGTGGTAAATGATTTCACCAGGTATACTTAGGTCATTCTTCTAAGATCCAAGTCAGATGCCCCTGAGCATATTAAAGCCTTGTGTACAAGATTGCAAAATGAGAAGAACTTAAAGATTGATCAAATTTGAAGTGATCATGGTAAAGAATTCGAGAACTCATATATGGAATCCTTTAGCACTAAATCAGGTATATCTCAAGAATTCTCTACTCCTATTACTCCTCAGCAAAATGGTGTAGTAGAAAGAAAGAACAGAGTCATTCAAGAGATAGCTAGAGTCATGTTACACAATAGGGATGTGGCTAGAAATTTATTGGGAGAAGCCATCAACACCACATGTCATATGGTTAACAGGGTGTATTTTAGACCCAGTACCAAGAAAACTCCCTATGAGTTGTGGAAGGAAAGAAAGCCAAATGTGAAGTATTTCAGAATCTTTGAAAGTACTTGCTTTATCCTTAAGGATAGTGAGAATGTGGGAAAATTTGACTCCCGAAGCGATGAAGGAATATTTTTTGGATACTCCTCCACTAGCAAAGCTTATCGGGTGTACAACAAAAGAACCAAGAAGGTGATGGAAACAGTCAATGTTGCTATTGATGAAGCTTGAGGAGATACCTAAGGAAATTTTTCCTCCTGAGCCTAAGGTTGTTCAAGAAATAGTTGATCAAGAGCCCGTATCTTTAAGTACTCCAAGTGTTGTAGAAGTCTCAACAAACATTCCTACCTCACCTGATTCTGAATCTAATAAAGAGAAAGGACCTTTCTCAAGGATTAAGTTGAATCACCCTCCTGAAATTATTGTGGGAAATATGAATGAACATACACTAAGAAAGCGTATAGTTGATAAATGTGTTGCTAACTTTGTGTTTTATTCTTGCTATTTGTCGCGGGTTAAGCCCACCAAGGTTGAGGAAGCTCTCTAGGACGAAAGCTGGGTTAAGGCTATGCATGTTGAACTACTTCAGTTTCAAAGGAATGATGTTTGGACCCTAGTACCAAGACCAGAAGGAGAGCACATCATTGCCACAAAGTGGATATTCTGCAATAAAACTAATGAGGGGGGAAATGTGATCCACAACAAGGCCCGTCTTGTGGCTCAAGGATACTCCCAAATGGAAGGAGTAGATTATGATGAGACATTTGCTCCTGTATCTCGTATAGAATTCATTAGGGTTCTTCTAGCCCTAGCGTGTCACTTGAAGTTCAAGCTTTTCCAAATGGATGTAAAGACTGCATTCTTGAACAAGTTCCTTAAAGAAGATGTCTATGTGGCTCAGCCTAAAGGATTTATTGATCCACACTTTCCGGATCATGTGTTGTACCTCAAAAAGGCACTCTACGGATTAAAGCAAGCACCTAGAGCTTGGTATGACTAGCTTACACAATATTTGGTCTCACATGGTTTCACAAGAGGACAAGCTGATCAAACACTCTTTATCAAAAGGGAAGATGGCGAGTTGATCGTTGTTCAAGTCTATGTCGATGATATCATCTTCCGGTCTACAAAGGATTAACTTGCTCATAATTTCTCCAAACTCATGCAAGCTGAGTTTTATGCTATGTTTTTATTAACATGTTTTTGTCTGTTTAGTTGTTTTCAGTTTTTTCTTTATTTTAGTTTTCATAAAAATTAAAAAAAAAAAAAAAAAAAAAAAAAAAAAACAAACAAACAAACAAAAACAGTGTGTTTTGTGTACATTGGTACTTGTGTACTTTTGATGGCCATTGAAACAAAGTTTTCTAAATTTTGTATCTTTTGTAGCTTAGATGAGCATCTTAATGCACAACTAAGCAAGTGAGCTTTGTGATTCATTTTTGTGATGAGTACGATTAAGTAATTTCTTATACTTAACACTCATATCACTCTTTTTGACGGGAAGGACTAAAAAATCTTAAGAGAAAGGCATAAATAACCATCTCACTACTAAAGCTCGCCAGTCATGAATAACATTTGTATGCTTTGGCATAACAAAATTGTGATGTTTTGGCTTAACATAATTGGGTATTTCTTTTCTCTCTCTTATATGCCCATGCATGATATGCTCATTCACACTGATGATCAGAAAGCTGATTTGTTCACTAAGCCTCTTGATAGCAAATGGTTTGAATCCCTACACTAAAACATTGGCGTGATCTCCATGGAATGATCTTTTCTTCTTCTCCTCCTTTCTTATGCATTTGCATTCTAGTTTTATGCTATGTTTTGTTTAACATGTTTTTGTTTGTTTAGTTGTTTTCAGTTTTTGATTTATTTTAGTTTTCATAAAAATAAAAATAAAAATTGAAAAATCAGGAAAAAAAAAAAAAAACAAACAAAACAAAAAACAAAAATGGTGTGTGATTTGTATACACTAGTACTTGTGTACTTTGGATGATCATTGAAATAAAGTTTTTTAAATTTTGTTTTTTTTGTAGCTTAATGCGCAACTAAGCAAGTGAGCTTTGTGGCTCGTGTTTATGATGAGTACGATTAAGTAATCTCTTATACTTAACATTCATATCACTCTTTTTGATGGGAATGACTAAAAAATCCTAAGAGAAAGGCATAAATAACCATCTCACCATTAAAGCCCACTAGTCATGAATAACATCTGTATGCTTCGGTATAGCAAAATTGTGATGTTTTCGCTTAACATAATTAGGTATTTCTTTTCTTTCTCTTATATGCCCATGCATGATATGCTCAAAAATATATATATATATATATATATATATATATGTGTGTGTGTGTGTGTGTGTGTGTGTGTGTGTTTGCAAAGAAAAATCAAAATAAAAAAGAATCAAAATGCTTTAAATATGGTTGCAAGCATGTTTCTAAGAGATGTGAGAGTTATAAGATATACCTCAAAGGTAATAGTCCCCATCTAGCAGTTATGATTGTATGTGAGTTAAATTGATTTTCTCATATCTCAAATTATCAAAACATGAGAAACTTATGCACTCTTGCGATGAAAACTTGCGATGTTTTCACACACAACACGCAAATTCTTTGCTACTTTTGATGCATGTGCAGGTACAATATGATTTGGCCATTGATGTGCATGAAATATATACAATAAAGTACTCATATATCTACATATTTAGCTTTACTTTTATGTTATTTTGTGACTGATTATATAATATCTTTATGTTGTAGGTAACAAGGGCTTTACATGCAAAGTGGGGCTAGGCCAATTGAATCAAGCCACTTACATCTAGCCAGGCATGAATTCAAGAGAAGACCAACCCAATTAAATTTAAGTCCAATTGGAGCAAGGAATTAAAGGAAATTTGTACCAAATCCAAGTCCAACTCGGATTAGGATTCCTGCCTGCACATTACTTAGTATTTTCATCATAACTTTTGGCTCAAATGTCCAATCGAAATGATTCAAGTTGGGTTGGAAAGTTAACTTAAAGGACTACAACTTTGTAGTTTACCAAAAGCCCGAATTCTAACGTTAAATGGGCCAAAATAGTCGGTTAAATAAAGCCTCAAAATCTGGGATTTTCTCCAAACGGGAATTCAACTTGTAATAGGATTCCTTGACCTATTTAAAGGCTATTTAGGGCAAAATTCAGGGGGGCTGAGGCTAGTGCTAGGGCTGGAGGCTGAACATAGAGAGTGCGGCTACTTCTTTGGTTTTCTTCCATGACAGTTAGTTTTATTTTATTTGTCTAGTTTAATGTTTAGTATTTTATTTTTGTGTTTTATTTCAATTACCATGAGTAGCTAAATTTATAATCAGGGTTGAGGATGAAACCTTGTTAAGGATTATCAGTAATATTTATGTGATTTGATTTTTCCCACAATAATTGTTCTTTAATACTTTAAATTGTTCTTACTTCATATCAATTGACTAAGATGGCATTCTAGATATGAGTTCAATCATGTTTTTCTCATGATTTAGGATTTGTCTTAATTAATTGAATGCTTGGTTTATTAATTCTTGATTATAAAATTGGATATCGTTTGTGATTTGTCTGTCAATGGATACAATTTATGATTTGATTTTTAGAATTGAATATATCTTGTGATTTGTTTGGCTACGAATACAATTGATGATTTGATTTTATACTGAAGAAGCGAAGAAGAACATGCTTTTGATTTTTAAAATAAGGATTTTAATTAGAATATTTTCCATGATAGCAAGATTGATTTCTAGATTATCATGTAGTGGTTGGAAAAAATTAATGATCATAAA
The DNA here is from genome assembly GCA_019022515.1 of Quercus aquifolioides. Classification (NCBI taxonomy): domain Eukaryota; kingdom Viridiplantae; phylum Streptophyta; class Magnoliopsida; order Fagales; family Fagaceae; genus Quercus; species Quercus aquifolioides. Next base: position 27,286,481 of record CM032328.1, on the reverse strand, counting down.
TATATGCTGATATGACTTACAAGGCGGATTTCAAAGCCTTAATTACTTTCTCTCGATTGTTTACATCTTTTTATTACTTTATATCTTTTTCTTAGTTTAACTATTTGCTTAATTTTATTATTTGCTTAGTTTATTTAATCTCAGAAAACCAATTTTTATTAAACTAGATTAGGATTAATTTGGTTAAGGTTTAATTAATTTTCCTACGTTCATTCAAGTCCCTGTGTGTTCAACCTCATTCTTGTCAAACTATACTTCGGTACGGTTCATACACTTGCGAGTACTTTAAAATTTCACAATAGTCATCACAAGGGATACATGTGTTAATGTATGCTCACTAAACTATCTTGACCTATTTTTGAAATATAAAATCGGTAAGACTTGTTGTGTGTGTGTGTGTTTTGGATCTATGAATGATTTGTATTTTTCTTGCTGAGAGATGTTTTTGAAAGCTTAACATGTTGATTGGATCTTTGGTTGAGTAGCTTGCTTGCTTGCATTCATCTCTATGTGTTTTTCCTATCTTTGTAAAACTACTTTTTATCAAGCTCGACAGCTTCTCGACAGATCCTTAATAGCTTCTTATCTATCGAGCCTCTTGGACTTCTTTTTTGGATAGATCTTATCGAATATTCGATCCATCGAGCTATTTGGAATTTGTCTCGATAGCTTTTCAACAGTTTCTCGATCCATCGAGAAAGTTTCTATCTGGCCAATAGCTTCTCGACAACTTTTTGATCCATCGAGGTGATTTTGTCGTCGACAGATTCTCGATAGCACCTCGATAGATTCATATCTGTCGAGATTTACTACTCGACAGATCCTTGATCCATCGAGCTTTGTTTTGTTTAAATACCTGAAGTGCAAAATTAGATCTCACTTTTTCATATCTCTCTCGACAGTTTTTCTTTTCTCTCCAATTAAACACCCTATTCTCACTCAAAACCTCCTACCCACATGATTTTCAGCCTAATCTTGTCTGAAATCACTTGGTATGTTTCTCTAATCTCTCTTTTCTCATGCATTTCACGCATTTGGACCTAGGTTTTAGGTTTTCTTGAAATTTTTTGGGGTTTTTGAAAATATTTGAGTTTTCTATGAAATTTTTGGGTTGGGTGTTGCTTATTTGATGCTATATGGTCATGCATTGCATTCCATTTGCATTTCCACAATGTTTCACGCATTTAGATGTGTGCTTGAATGTTGAAAATTGTGTGCTGTTAGGTTTGGATTGGGTTGAACCCATGATGTAATTTCTTTTAGCACGTCACATGTTCATGCATTTTTCATGCATACGTACCCTTTCTTTTCTATCAATCTGTTTTAGGTTGTGACTGTGTTTCTATTTCTTTTTCTTCTCCCTCTCTCTTTCTTCGAATAGACTGTGCATGGCACCTAAGCGCAAATCCACTCCGTCTCAGAACCCTCTTCATTCCGGGACATCTTCTTCTGATTCTACTCCTTCTCATGTTTGGTTCCATGATGAGAAGGCCCATGAGGACTTCTTGGAGAACTTTTCTAAACGTGGCATTTATCCAGAGCGCCACGTGATTCTATCGAATTTTTCCAATATTGCTCTACCCACTGTCATTCACAGTCGGGAATGGGAATCTCTCTATGAGATACCCTTGAGTTGTCCTATCATGATCATACAGGAGATTTACTCCAATATTCACAGTATTGATACCTCTATACCTCAGTTTGTTTCATATATTAGAGGTACACGTATTGTAGTAACTCCGGAGCTTGTTTTCGAGATACTACATGTTCCGCAAGTAGTGCATCTTGACTATCCCACTCATCAGCATCTGAGGACTGTGTCCAAAGACGAGCTCAAATCTCACTTTTGTGAGAGACCTTCCATATGGGGTGAACATCAAAACACTCCATGCTCAAACTTTGCAAAAGGTCCGTGATTCCTAAACATGGTGATGACATTTGTTCTATATTCGCTATCTCACTATAACTCCATTACAAAGCCTCATGCTCAGTTTTTGCTATCCCTCCTTGAGGACCTCTTTATAGACTTTCCTTTTCACTTCATTCTTTCTCTCATCGATGTCTATAGAGATATGGCAACTCGTGATAAGCTCATTTTTCCTTCGGCTATCACACAGATTCTTCGCCATTTTTCTATCCCTCTTCCTGATTCTTCCTTCTATCCTATCATGAGAGCCATTAACGCAGCGTCTGTTCTATGAAGTGAGGCCCAGCTTCGACTAAAGCAGCCACAGACTGAGATGAGTCCTCCTCTAGCCCCTTCCGTTCCATCCACCTCTGCTCCTTCTTCTTCAATAGGTGGTGTGACTCTTGAGGCCATTATAGCGCAGCTTGAGTGCATGGATGCTCGCCTTGACACTCTCAGTGATGAGTTGTGTCAGGTGAACACCCGTGTTGGCCATATCGCTTGACGGTAGGCTCAGATGGGTGGCTTCGTTGCTTCTCCCTCTCCTTTATTCGAGACTTCGACGGATGAGGATGCTGATGATGGTACTGGTGATGATGATGAGGATAAGGATGCTAGCTCTTCCGGTGATGATAAGACGACCTCTCAGTGATGACTTACCCTTTGTCATTCGTGAAAAAAAATGGGAGTAATTTTGGAATGAAAGTAGTCATGTATTTAGGAGAAGAGTTAGTATAGGATTTTTTTTTTTTTTTGTTAGGGGGAGTGTTGTTTTTTTTTTTAGGGATGTAGTGAGGATTTTATGTACTTTTCTCTTCTTTTTCTTTAGTTACATTATCCTTTTGTACACAGGTCTTGTGACCTTTCAATTACATACATTGTACTTTTATTGATATATATATATATGATGTATGTTTCCTTTTCACCTATCTCTTCATGTGTTGTTTCTTTTCTCTCTTTATACACATGTTTCTTAATGTATGCAATCTTTTATTTCTATTTCACACTAAGATGCCTTAATCAGTTTTGTTTAAAGTGTTTCAGAAAGATAGGTTGTCAAAATCTACCATCCCATGAACTCTCTTTTTGCAAAGTTTTTCAAGAGTTTGTGTTAAGACTAGATTATATTGTATTCAACAAGTGATTATGAGTTTAGTGATTTATGACTTCTCTCATACTTCATTTGTTTGTTGTGGTTTTGTCACAGATTGCCAAAGGGGGAAATTGTTAGGACATATGTGGATCTTGTTAGAACATATGTTATGTAAATTGGCTAATCCTTTGACAAAAAACATGTTACTTGTAATTAGGTAAATCTAGGACAGATTTAGTACTTCAAGGAACAAGAGTTCAAGTATAGTATTGAAGCCATGCAAATCTGTCCAAAAATCAAGTGAAGAAGTGCTATTCATTATAGCTCGACAGATAACTCGATAGATAGATATCTATCAAGGTTTAATGCTTATACTCGATAGTTGCTTGATAGAAATAGTATCTATCGAGAATTACGAAATTTAGATTTTCAGATCTATTTTCACGCATATCCAAGTGTTTTTGTGTAGGGTTTCTTTTCTCACAATCCTAGACATATATAAGGATTATTTTAAAGGTCGTCACACAAGGAATCAGAGCATCCCTTCATGCATTGTGTGACGAGAGACAAAAGTTGACCTAGTTCATCATATTCTTTGAAGAAATTACCACGACTTTGCTCCAAGGGTTTTGTAACAAGGAACTTCTTGATCTTCATCATTTGGATGAACTGAAGAACTTTTTAGCCAACATCTTTCTTAAGTTGGTGTGTTAGTCACATACTTAGATTCATGCAAAGGAGTAAGTCACGTACTAGGACCGTGCATTGATTGGTTAGTCACGTATTGGGAGCCGTGCTTGAAATGAGAGATTGCCACTACATTACAAGTCCAATTGGGTATTGGGGTAAGGGTTCAACTGTAGGTTGGTATAAGGTACTAGGATTCTTTTACTTGTAACCGCTTGTTTTGATAATAGTGGATTCTCGAGAGTGGTGACCTTAAATTCACCCGGTGAGGTTTTCCCTTGGTGGTTTTCCCCATTCATAAACAAATAACCTGTGTCAAACTTATTTTCCTTTGCATTTACTTTAGTTGGTGATTTGTTTGTGCTACCACGCTTATTGCATGTAATTGAATCTAATTAATTAACTTGGCTAATTAATTTATTAATTTACCAAAGTGGTCAATACATTCTTGGCCTATCAAATCTAATGCAGTATCAAATATTATTTGTTCATTTATTTTCTCAAGAGTTATATACATATTGAAACAAGACTGCAAGATTCCAAAAGAATATATGAATTTTTTTTAGAAACAAAAGAACAATGCTTAAATGTGAAGTTTTGGTACAGAGGAGTAGAAGAGAGAATAGAAGAGAGAAGATGGGGATGATTGGATAGAGGGGGAATAGAAGAGAGAAGATACGGATAATTAATTATATTTGTTTTTCTTATTTAAATTTAGTGAGGGGGAGGGGTTTGAGAATTAGAAGGGATTTGAAAGGGTAAGATGTCCCTCCAAGTTGCAACAATGGAGTTAGGAGATTTGAATCACTAAGCTACAAGATTTTTGGTTGAACTTCTCATTTAAAAAGAAAAAATTTAATTCCCCCAGATTCTAGAAATTTGAAGGGGAAGGGGAGGAGAGAGGTTCACACACACACACACACACACACACACACACACACACATATATATATATATATATATATATATATTAAGGGTGTCAATGGTCAACCCAACCTGCGAACACGACATGAACCCAACATGGGTTTTTGTGGGTTAGGGTTGGGCCTTAGCGGGTTTGGGTCATAAGCAGCTCAATCTGGTAGCGACATGATAAGAAACGTATCATAAGCAGGTGAACTCGCATAGCCTGCAATAAACACATTTGACACACTAATTTATTTTTGTCAACCCAAAATAACCTATTTAACACAACTTGTTTAACTCGTATAATAAATAAATATTCATTTTATTTTAGATTTCTCAAATACCTTTTATATGCAACCTATATTATAAATTTAAAAAGAAATTTGAGTAATTACAAAAACTTACAAGGGATATAATTAGAAATTGAAACTTTACAAACCCTAGACCTCTAAACCCTACAAACCCTAAATCTCTAAACATTCTTATTGGTTGGCACTAGAGATTGGTTGTATGGAGAGAAAGGTAATCTTATTTGTTTCATTAGTTATTTTTACTTTTACATTAATATTATTTAGTTCTTGTAAAACTATTAAGGCATGATCATGTTTTGTAACTACTAATACTTATATATATTTTTGGCATAGAACTTGCACAAATGAAATTGGATGAGCTTGTGGGAGATGTTATGAATTTGGACATCAACAAAGAATCTATGGATGATAATCGTAGTCATAGTTAGGATTAGTCTATTGTTTGCTACAACTCTTTCAATATTGATACTTAGCATTTGGCAAGTTCTGAGGATATTATATTTTTGTTGAACTATGTTATTTTATTTTTATTGAACTATGTTATTTTGATTTTGGGTTGAAGTGTATGCAGTTCTTTAAGAGTGTAAAGACATTATTTTTAGATGGATGTTATATTTTTGTTGAACTATATTATTTTGAATGTGGGTTGATGACTTGAAGTGTATGCACTACTTTTGGGATGTAAAAAAAAAAGTGTATTTCTAAATGAATGTTATATTTAATATTATGCAAATTGAAATGAGTTGTGTTACATTCGTGTCGAACCAACATGACATGTTTATTAAGCATGTCAAGTGGGTTGGATTAGGTCAACCCATCTTCTTAACAAGTCAGGTTAGGGTTGAAGGATTAAGACATAATTATTAAATGGGTTGGGTTTGGGTTGAGCCATTTAGTCAAATAGCCCTACCTCGACATGACACGAACCCAACATGTTGACCCGAATTAACACCCCTAATTAATATATATATATATATATATATATATATATATTTAAAAAGATCAATTTTTCACTTATAAAATCAATTTATATCTTTAAAAAAAATAAATTGAACAAAAGATGGGTATGATGGTCAAATTTTATGATATTTTATCATTTAATCTCCTTCCAATTTTAATTTTCAAAATATCCAAATAAATGGTAGCCATTTCCTTAGTTAATTTTTAATACATTCAAAAAAGGGAATGAGTAAAAATAGTGAAATTGGGTGATTCAACGTCACAAGATGTAATGATGTATCAGTGGCTTAAAATTTCAAGTAGCATTGAGATAAAGCTTTACCATACAGCGAGTTTATGGTAATTGGTAAGTTGTACCACAATTTATTGTTCGGATTTGTACTATTTGAATTGGGAGTCTAACTCCTTTTGTACTTTGAAACTACCCTACAATGTTTTATTGGAGAAAATTGGCATTGCAGGAAAGGATAGACCAACTATGAATTGGCCAACTAGACTAAAAATAGCTATAGGCTCTGCAAAAGGATTGGCATATCTGAACGAGGACTGTGAGTTTTCTTTATTTACCACATCGCAAACCTTAAGAATATTTTCTTTTCTTAGACTCTCCTTTTTATGCTAAATGTATCTTCAGGTCAGCCCAAGATCATACACCGTGGCATCTAGGCAGCTAATATTCTTCTTGATGATAACTTTGAAGCAAAGGTTGGGTTTTCATATGATTCTTGGTTTGAGTTTCAAAGATATCTATGTTTGATTGAGATAGTGAAATTTTAAAACCAAATTTGTTGTGTATGTAGTTAATAATAATGAGGCTTTAAAAAAAATAAAAGAAACAATCGCATAGGAATTCAAAGATGTATGTGGTTTGATTTATATGCTTACATTCACGAGTGGTGTTAAATAGAATGTTTTATTTATAAGAAAATAAAGAGAATAAATAATGGTTCACTCTGGCAAAACTTAAAACTCCAAATACACCAAAAGAACTCTCTCTTACCGTAACTAACACAACACAAGAAATCATAATTTTTTATACAAATTAAGTATGCAAAGACCAAAGTTTCCTTTTGACAAAGGTATGACCTTGGGGGCACTCACCTCCCCCTTAATTTTTTTTTTATATATATAAATATTAGTATATATAGGTACTATGCATTTTGCCCCACTTAACAATATTATTGATTGTTTTAAGAGTAATGCTATAGTCACAAATTTTTCTACAATATTTTTACAAACTACTATGGTAGTAACTTTTTATTGGTACGCATTTGGGCCTACCACTTACATTACTTTTTTACTTACCAATAATTAACCACTCACCACATCAACAATTTGTAAAAAAGGTTGGTACTTAGTATTTTACTCCTTTTAAAAGCCATAAAAAATTATAGATCTAAAATTTAAAACAAAATATACAAGCCTCAAAAAATTAGCCCAGAAACAAAAATTTTCAATATTAAAGTTAAAAACAACTAAGTTCATTCAACTAATTTTACCAATAACAAACAATACGACCCTTCAACAATTTGTAAATATAAAAATTTGTCAATACCCAGCAGCAGCACACATAAAAAAACACACAAAAATAAATAATGATAAAAAACCTTTAGCGGTTAAGCAGCGGAGTTGAAGGCTCTATTTGTGATGTCGGCCATAAAATGTCTTTTATATGTTTTGGAATACTAGTGCACAAAATCCCAAGTTGAGCCAAGTCATCTTAGGCTGAAATAGAAAATTACTGTTCAGTTTTTCAGAAACTCGATAGATTGAGAGGTGTCGAGTTGGGTATTGAGATTCATTTACTCTTGATAGATCACATATATTGAAACCTATAGTGTCAACTTTTTATGAGTGGTTTCTTGAGCAATTTTGTGTGGCCATAGACCATGCCTCTATTTTAGAGCACACAACTGTTAATTGTAACGTCACCTTACACTTGATGGCATAAGTAGAATTTCAGATAGTGAAAAGACATGACTTATTAGATATTTTCTCTGATCCAAATTACTAGCATTTAATGTTAAGGGATTTTAGGGAAGGCCTTTGCTCAGGCAGGCCTTGAAACATGGCAACTTAGACGAAATTGTTGATCCGAGGTTGCATAATAATTATATCTCTACTGAAATGGCTCGAATGGTTGCTTGTGCTGCTGCTTGCATCGGTCATTTGGCCCATTCTAGGCCAAGAATGAGCCAGGTAATTCTGTCAATTTTATTATTGAAATAACTGGTTCTCTTTGTCTAATCTATCAAATCCAAAATTACAGATAAACCTCCTTTGCCCTTTCTGTGTTTGTGAATTGTAAAGCCTACTGTCTTGTTTATTACAAATTTTTATGTCTGTGATTGTTTGGTAAAATATACGGAATCTAGGTTTGGTTTCAATATAGTACAAAGTTTTAGCAGGCTATTAACCTTTTAAGATTCAAAATCCCCAATTTATTTATGGAATTTAAATTTTCCAATTTGATTATTCAAAAGATAAAATCTAAGAGCTAGAGATATAAACTTTTTTACAAAAAATTTTACAAACCGTTGATGTGGTGAGTGATTATTGGTAAATGAAAAAATAATGTTAATAGAGGGTCTAGATGAAAACTAATAAAAAGTTGGACACATCAATAGTTTGTAAAAATGTTGTAAGCTAGTTTGTAATTGTAGCATTACTCAAAATCCAATGTCTTGCTCATGAGCTGCATTGTAAATTGTTAGCCATGTAAAATGGGGTGCAAACACAGTGGCTCACACTCTATCTCGATATGCTAGGAAGATTCTTGGTGCGATTTTTTGGATGGAGGATTCACCTCCGCCAGCTTGAAAGCTTTGTTCTATGATTCTTTATCATTTCAATGAATGAAAGTATATTCCAGTTTTTAAAAAAATATATATATATAAAGCTAAAATGATTTTGAAACTGTTAGAAATTAAGACTATTCTTTGTGATTGCATATACCCCTCCAATCTTTTTTATGCTAGTATATAACCCTACTACCATTCTTGGTGGTAAGCAGATAGTTCAAGCTTTGGAAGATAATCTTGCTCTGGATGATCTAAATGAGGAAATCTCACTTGATACAACTAAGCATTTGGCTCCACCGGGGAACATAGATTACAGTAACCGCCAATATAAGGAGGATCTGAAGAAATTCAGAAAGATGGCACTAGAAAGCTCCGAGCAAGGCTCTAGTGAATGCAGCGGATCTAGCAGTGAGTCAGCTGCTTTGCACCAATCTGTCTCAAGTAGTGAATCTTGTAGCATTTTCATATCAAATAATTAAAATGAATAATTATTAATAACTTAAAAGTATAGATGTGGGAGTTAAATTAACTCAGTTAATATAAAAAATAATGAGTTAGTCATATGTGTAATTCCACATTAATGAAGAGAGAGAGACTCATTTATTATTTATAAGTGTGATGATTAATAGGTTGAAATGTATTGAAGTAAATATTAGGTCAGATACATATACAAGTGAGGATAAATTATGATACATATACAATGGAGGATGTCAATTTTTGGACACACATAAAGGAATAAAAATCTATGATATGATACAAGAGCTGATTTTTTGTCGTCATTAATGTCTTTTTTTTTTCTTCTTTTTTTTTTTTGTTGGCTAAGAAAACATGAGACTATACATCAAGAGATGAAACGTTCAGCTGAATCCAAACACTTACAAAGAGCCTCTTACCTTGGTATAAAATGGACTGAATAGAGTCCTGTTAACGGGTGTTGTATAGCACCCGTTAAGAAAGAATAAAATAATAAATAAACTACATGTGGAGCCACATTTACTGAAGAAAGAGAAACATTTTTGAAAAGTTAAATTTGCTACATATTAGACAAAAATACCCTTCATCATCTTTTAATTCTGTCTCTAGCGTTTGAAGCCTTTTCTTTCTTCTTCTCGTCTCACCTCCTTCTTCTTAGTCTCTTTAACGTTTCAATCCCAGGAAAAAGAAAAAGAAAAAAAAGGTCCACCAACACCACCGCAACCACTACCACTAGATCCCTCTCACTCCCTCTCTGCTATCTCGGATTCTCTCTCGTATCAACCAAGGCCAAAACCTTGAGCTCCACCACCGTTTCTGTTAGCTGTGGTCATGGCGCCACCACCACCACCTCTATAGCCGTTGCCCTCCTCTTTCTCTCTCCGCCTTTGGTTCTACTTTTCCTTCTCTCATTTTTGGTTTTATCTAGGGTGCTATGGTGACTGGGTTAAATTTGGATCGTGAAAAGCTTGACAATTTGGCTTGGGTTTGAAATTTGGGCATTTGGGTGGTTTTGTAGATCTGAAAAAAAGAAAAAACTCAAAAGTACAAACTGAGAAATGTTAGTGAAGGAAAGGATGATGAAAGAACTTGAAAGGGCATTTTGGTCATGTTGTAAAATGCCTAATTTTTTATGCTTTACTGACACTTTAAGCCATGCTTTTTTCTATCTTAACGAGTGTTGAGCAGCACCCATTAACAAAATCCTTTTGTTTAATATAGTAGTGTCATAGTTTTAAAGCTGTGGCTTTTGTTGTAGTACTAGTAGTATTAATTAGTTTTTTTTTTTTTTTTTTTTTTTTTTTTTTTTTTTTTTATTGTAGTTTCTTTATAAGGTTTAGTTAACAAGTGCGTTTAAAGTATCTACTAATAAATCTTTTAATGATTTTTTTAAACTACTTTTATGAAATACAAAAAATTTTCTAAAAATTAGTTGTTTTTTATTCATTTCCAACAATATTTTCCAAAAGTGTTTCCTAAAGGAATGTCCCACAGCATACATGAACAAAATCCTTCTTTTTATTATTGGTTTCTTTTTGTAATGTATAGCAATTCATTTTCTATTTAATTGAGAGGTCCCAAGAACACAAATTAAGAATTAATAAATGTTCATCTATGAGTTGGTAATACAAAAATTTTTTATAAAGGAACATCTTCTTGTTAATGATTAATTAGCTTAATGTTTATAAATTTATTGCGGTTATGTGTTATTTTAGATAGGGTTTTACTAATTAGGGCATATGTTAGGAAACCATTTAAAGAAACTTTTTATGGAAAAATGGAAAAAAGTGATTAACTTTTTTGACAGTTTTTTCAAATCCCCGTAAGCAGTTTTCAAAAATGAATAGTTAATATATACCCTTGGATATTGGGTAATTATTAAGTACTCCCGGAATACCATAAATGCATACTCCTCCTTCTCACATAACTATAAGTTCCACTAATTAAATTTATAGTGGGACCCACAATTCACGTGAAAAGAGAAAATATACTTTTATGGTACTTCTGAAATATTCAATAATTTTCTTTAGATATTTGAGTAAAATTTGACTTAATTTTTTTTAAATGTAAAAATTATTTTTAGTTGTAGTATTAAATGCAGGTAAATTCATTGCAGTTATGTATTTATATATATATATATATATATAGATGTGACAATTTAACTTTATTTATAAAAAAAAATGCTAATGAATGCCTTAGATGACCTTCAACCATTGTGTATTCTTTGACAAAAGCCATTTTCTATCCATATCACAGGAACAGAACAAAAATTGACTTCTGATTTACATATTTTCTTTATCTCATTAAAAAAATAGAAAATTTTATTCTCTTATTACGTTGTGGCAAGGGTGTTGAACGTTTGCGACAAAACTTTTCTTGGTCTAGATTCTACCACTTCAGGGCTTTTCCAATCAACCACCAGTACGTGTTCTCAAATGGCAACCGGCATGAAAAGAACTTCTTGTAACCATTCAAAAATATAAGAAATACACTTAAAAATAGTAAGCGTGTAAGACCACCACAACAGAGGGCTCTTGCCGGCGCTTGTATCTTAATGTATGAATAAAAATATTTTCTTAAAGTGGGACCTCTGGATGAAAATTTTCCATTCCATTTTAATGATAAAGCAGTCCTACGACAACAACCAAGACGAGAGGAAGGATCTCAGGTATTTTTTGTCAATAATGTTAGGCGGCAGTGTAGGTGAAGTTACCAATAATGTGTATGTGATATTCAGATTAGGGATAGAATGAATCTAAAAATTTCATTTGACTATTGAATAAGATATTCATAATGTTAAAGAATATCTATGTCATTAAGCAAAAAAGAAAAAGAAAAAGGATGAATCATTTTTTTAGCAAAATGTTAAAGAATATATATATCTGTCACTTCCACGAGGAATATGAGGAATAGCCCACCTTTTTAAGATTTGGTTCTTAAATCATTCTTTATCTCATTCCCTCCAAAAGCACACAAAAAAACATGCCCATTCCAATAAGATATAGAGTAAGTAACAATAAGATCATACCTTTTGAGTTTTGTGTTCACATATACTTTTTGGCCTACGTACGTGCAAGGGAGTGGAGCCACCTGTTAAAAATCATGGAGTCAAATTACTCAAAATATTACATATGATACAAAAAAGAAAAATATGACAACATGTACACAGTCAAAGAAGATAAAAAAAAGAAAAAAGAAAAAAAAACACGATATTAAAAGCAAATAAAACAAAAAGGTGGGTTTCAGCTAACTCAGCTGGTAAAGTCTCTGATGGTTGAATAAGAGATCTGGGGTTCAATCCCCGCCTACACCAAAAACTGATTGGTGTCTTGGTCTGATGATAAAGAATTATCATTAGAAGCGGACGCCATAGGTTGAAATTCTCTCTAAAAAAAAAAAAATAATAAAACAAAAAGGGATGAAATATAGTTTCTGCCTAGATTGGCTTACGCCATAACAATAGTTCATACGCATTCTTCTATTGGTGTATGCATCTGGGTTTCAGACCAGATTCTCGAATAAGACAACATGTACAAAGTCATGATGTTCACATTATAGAATAAGAAAAATGAACCCCTAGTCAAGACGGCCTTACTACTATATGTGTAAGGTTAAATTTAATCAACCATTCTATTGGCTTTATTTCGTGCCAAATTTGCTTGTATTTCAGCATTTAGAAACCTTGTATTTATGTGGGAATCATGTAAGGGTAGTGTGTGAGAGAGTGTGAAAAAATGCTTAAGACTGTGTAGTGAAGCAGGAACTCGCGACTAGATCTCGTGGGTGGCTCGCGACTGGCAAGCTACCAGAAGATGCACATGAGTGAAGCATGTAGAGAAGTTGAACCGTCATGCCAGCTGTAGCCCTACAGGACAAAAAGTCCAGACTGGCCATTCAGTTAGCTCGTGGTTTGAACTCCTGACTCAATCAAGTCGCGAAGCCAAGTCGCCAACCAGCTTTATTTTGGAAAAACTGACTCTTTGCATTCCTTTCTCACCGCAGTATAAATACCCCTCATACCCACGAAATGTAGAGAGCTTCCAGAGAGAATTTTGAGAGAAAAACCCTAGAGAAAAACAAGATTGACTCATCCACAATCTTTACATAGAGACTCTTTAAATTCCTCTACTCTCATCCTCTCCATTGTTACATCCTTGAGAGGTTCTTGGCCAAATCCTTTTCTCGCCATACCCATATTTGTGAGAAGGCTTTTTGGTGCTTTGGGAAGCAGTTAGGAAGGGACCAATGGTTATTGGTTGATGCTATGGGCTATAGCGGAATTCGGTAAGCTAAAGAAGACAAAGGTTCGGTTTAACCTCATTGGAGCAGAGCAAGAAGCTTGGAGGGCTTAGGTACACTGGGTAGATTAGGCTTGGAGGGTTTTCTGCTGTTCATGTATCCCAACTTCATTTTTTAGTGGATTATTGACCGCTTGGAAGGCGGCGAAAAGGTTTTATGCCGAGGGCTTCGGTTTCCTCTTCGATAACACATCGTTGTGTTGTCCTTATGTTTGCATCTCTCTTATCTTAATCTTTGCCATTTAATTTCTGATGTGGGTGTGATTTTATTTGGTTTAAATTGTCTATCAATTTTGTTATTGGCTTATGTTCATTTTTCGCACATATATTGTTTGATATTAAGCTTGAATTAATATTATTGTATTTGGGGGTCTAAACGTTCATAGTGTTTTATACACTATTTGAACTTTCAATAAGTTAATAAAGTTGACTAATCTCTTTTGTGTAATATGGAATTAATAGTCTCTGTTTTGGCAAAAATGGTGACTTTTGTTGTTGTATTAACATTATTAGTTGGTTTTAAGAGTTTTTCTATAGTTTTTTTTTTTTTTTTTTTTTTTTTTTTTGGAGTCCCATTAATGGTTATGTTTAGGGCATTTGTTAATAAATTATTTATAAATTTTTTTATACCAATTTTATAGAAATACAAAAAGTTGTAAAAAAAATCATTTGCTTTTTTCATTTCCCATAAAAAGTTTCTAAAAGTATTTTCTAAAGGACAAAGTTTAGTAACAAAATTGATTATAGCCTAAGGTTACAAAATTACTCAATAAAATAAATATTACCGCATATTTTGAAAATCTAACCGTCGAATTGCATTTTCTTTACACTCTTAATACACGAAACAAAGTTTGTGCTAATTGGATATTATTTACGATATAATCTATAATCTTATATTTTACACATAATTTTAAATTACAAAAACTTGCAATTTAAATTGTGGGGGGTGAAAGTCCAACCTTACGTATTGGGCCTAGGACCCTATTTGAAGATTACTGTATGTCCGAAGAGAGGAAAACGTTTAGGAAGGAATCCAAGTGGAAGAAATATACCTGGAGACGAATGTGGGGTGTAATCCGAAGAGATCATCAATGGTCCGAAAAGTCCATTTTCCTCGGATACAAAGAGTTTTGGTCAAACAGATGTCTGGGAGGTTCAAGTAATTTTCCTAACAATTCTGATGATAAGGATAGACTTTAGGCACGCATGGAGATGATAGGAACGGAGAAATATCCAGAAAACAAACTTCAACCACCACATTAAATGCACTGCAGCTACTTTTCTGGCTGCATTAATGTGGAGAAGTTCCCTGAACAGTATAATCTCAGCTACTACCACTCACAAAGAGCTAAAGAAGGTACCTGATGGGACATGTACTCAAGTGGATGCCTAGATGAAGAACAAGTGGATGATGAAGATGATGAGAGAGGGTGCTATATAAAGAGGAGAGGCCTCTGGTAATAAACGGATCTGAAGAAAGAAAGAGAGAAGTAGAAAATAATTTTACTGTAGCTCTAAGAATTGTAATCATCTTTCATTATAACACCTCTTCGGACGTTCATTTGTTCAGCTTTTCAAGCATGAGTTTATGTCAATTCATTCCTAAATACCATAGTTAATTACTGTTTAATTCACAATCGGCCCAGCTCTTCCACCCACTCTCTACAAATTCATTGTTCTGAGTTTGTTGGGCTCATAATCCTAATCTTTTGGGCTTGGACTACAAAAACTGACCCTACATAAATAATTTATTCATGACATAGTTATTGATCTTTAATTTTCTAGAAATTTTGTAATCTAATGGTGGATTTTTCAAAATTCATTTCCAATAAAAAATTATTAAGTAAGATTGTAGCGTAAAGCTACAACCAATTTTATAGCTAAACTTTGTCCTTTCCAAAATGTATTTCCCAAGGCTTCTGTTAAGAAAATCATTATTTTTATTATTGATTTCTTTTTTTCTTGTATAACAATGAGTTTTTTTATTTAATGAGGGTTCTAATGGCACAAATTAAGAATTAATAAATATTCAATTATGAGGTATAATACACATTTTTCAAAAAAGAACATACACTTGTTAATGATTAATTGGTCTATTGTTTATAAATTTATTGTGGTTATATGTGCTTTTTAAGAGATATATATATATATATATATATGTGTGTGTGTGTGTGTACAATTTGAATTTATTTGAAAAATATATAGAAAGATTATTTAATGTAGCATTAAATGCATGCAAATTCATTGTAGTTATGTCTATTCTTTTAGATAGATGTGTACAGTTTAACTTTATTTAAAAATAAATAAATAAATAATGCAACATTATATGAACTTCAACCATTGTGTATTCTTTGACAAAAGTCATTTTATATCCACTAGTTTTGAGAGACACGTGCAAGGCATGAGTTGCCCTTGAGTGAGAAAATTAAGAAAGTGTTTTTTTTTAGAAGAAATATAATGGTTCAAGAAGCCCAAAGTTTTCCCCAAGGTTCCCTTAATTAAGATAGAACTTTTATTTGAAGAAGTATGAAACAATGTACTTAAATTTGGAGTAACTATTTTATATATAGATATCTATTTGGCATGATAGTTTCTTAGAACCTATTTCCTAAAGGCAATATACACTCACTAAAAACTTCTAACAATGATAATAAATATCATCGTCTTCCAACAATAAGCAATTGAGTTTTTCTAAAACATTGACAATATATAAATTTTCACAATGAATTATGAAATATTCAGATATGCTAGAATTGAAGGTCTTCATAAAAAAACCTACAATTATCCAAAATGAAGATTTTGTTGCTCAACAAGGAATGAAACTACCCCAAACATAAAGAGGCTCAATATTTATTTATTTTGGTGCAAAGCTATGTATTTTTTTTTTTTTTTTACTTTAAACCTTGCGTAAATAATACTAAATAATAAAAAAAACAAAAACAAAAACAAAAACAAAAGGCCAACCCAACAAATCTATGCATGAAACAATGAATTTTGGGTCCCCAAATCTGACTAAACCAAAAAAGAAGTCTAGTAACACAACAAAATATCACAACATTTTTACAATACCTTTATTTTTAACTGTGGTGGATCCCATCTAATATTTTATTATTTTATTTTATTTTGACATATAAGGAATTTACACCTTAGTAGTTATGAAAATATTAATTATTTAGACCCCTAGAATTCAAATTGTTTAACCTAATTGGTTCTTTACTTTGATCTATAAAGAACCAACACCTGTGTCAAAACATTTTCATATATAATATCTTTATTTTCATTAGTCCCAGCCTCATATATATATATATATATATATATATATATTAACATATAAGGAACCGACACCTCAGATTTTGAAAATATAGTGACAATTTGTTGTATTAATATAACAACTCTTAAAACCATAATATGTATATAAATATTAAAATAAAAAAACAAATAAAAACAAAAACATGTAGCTCAAACCAAACTGGCGTACTAATAAAAATAAAATAAAATAAATTCCCAGCTCACCAAATTGAAGAAGCTAGTGCTGCGTTTTTCTATTGACCAAACTAAAGCCACCATAAAAGGTATTAAAAATGGTTCGTTTTTAGTAGAAAGTGTCCAAAACTTGACTACACTAAATCAATATTCCCTAGCCTCTTGGCTCCTTTTATATAGTTACTAGTAAAGGTTGCACGTGCAAGGCACGTGCTATCCCTTGAGTGAGAAAATTTAAAATATAATTTTTTTTTGAAATAATATTAAACCAATTATTTAAATTAAGAATAGTTATTTAACATATAACTATATATTTAGTATGATAATTTCCTAGGAAAAGGTATTTGGTATCAAATGATAATATGTCAGCGGTATCAAAATCCAATAAATGTGGGGCTTGTCAACAAAAAATAACTAACCCACTAGCAGTTGAAAGACATGTGTTAGTGAGTAGTTATTTTTGCACACATGTCTCTCGCTTATTAGATTTTGATACGGATGACATAGTATCATTTGATACAAAATACTTTTTCATTTCTTAGAACTTATTTACTAAAGACAGTATCTACTCACAAATATATGTATATATATATATTCTATTAAGAATGGTAACAAATGTCGTCATTTTCCAACAATTAACAACTAAGTTTTGATAAAATATTGTCACAATATTTAAATTTTCACAATAAATGATGACATATGTTACAATTAAAACTTTTCATCAAATTAAATAACTACAACCATTTGCAATGAATATTTTGTTATTCGTACTTCTTTCTTTATCATTTTATTTTATGAGTCTAACTAAGAAAGAAAACAAATAAAAAAAAGAACAAAAGACATATGTATTGAAGTTTCTATTAGATAAAATTATAAATTTAGGAGATTTAAACCACTAATAAATTAGTGTTCTCTAGGTAACAAATAGAATACCATACATCACCATTTTTACTTTCTAAATATGACTAATACATAAAACTCAAAATACATGAAGAAAACTTTTTGAGACATTAAAATTTGATGAGGCATTTTAGATGTTGCACAATAAAATATTCTAGGAATCACAAGATTTTGTTAGGGTTTAACTAAGAGAGTAACAGTATGAACCATATACCCGTCTACAAAATATAAAGGAGGAAATTATTCAACTTTAAAGTTGGGGGATGAAACTACACCAAATATAAAGGGGGAAAGTAATTTTTTCCATAATTCTTTTTTGTTGGTAAAACTATGTGTTTTTTACTTTAAACAATGTGTTAAATAAAAAAATTAAAAAAAAAAAAGTCAACCCAAGAAAACTATCCACAAAACTATGAATTTTGGCTCAACAAATTGGCTAAAAAAGAAAAGTTAGGAACACAATAAATGTCACAATATTTTCTCAATACCATTATTTTAGCTAAGGTGGGCCCTGGTATGATATTTTATAATTTCATTTTAGAGTTACGCTACATCCACGACATTTTCACAACAAATTATAGGTAGTAAATTGTTATTTGTTTTTAATTGGGACAATCACTTTAAACCATGCAAAAAAAAAAAAAACACACACACACACACCGACAAAAGAAAATTGTGTATGAAACAATGAATTTTTGCTCACCAAATTTTACTAATCCAAAAAAGAAGTCTAAGAACACAACAAAATGTCACAATATTTTAACAATATCTTTATTTTTAGCCGTAGTAAGTTTTGGTTTGATATATTATTATTTATTTTTAAAAATGCTATCTCCATAATATTTTCATAACAAATTCTAGTTGGCAAGTTATTACTGATTTTAAAATGGACCCACGACTGATATTACTTTTTTATCCATCAATAGTAGCTTAGCTATGATTTGTTATGAAATTAATGTGAAAATGTTGTGGACTTAACATTTGTTTTTTATTTGATCTATAAGAAACTGAGATCTCAATAATTGTGAAAATTTTGTGATAACAAGTGGTACAACATTTTCACAAAACATTTATTTTCAATTGTGGTTGGTCACAATCTCATATTTTATTATTTTATTTCGAACTATAAAAATTCACACCTCAATAATTGTGAAAATATTGTAAAATTTGTTGTATCAGTATAACAATATATATGAAAGCTCATATAAATATTAAAAACAAAAAGAAAAAAAAGAAGAAGAAAAGAAGCCAATGAAGTGATGAACTGTACATATTGAACAAACCAAAAGGTATTGTTGTTTTTACCCATTCACCCAACAAGTGTTATAACATTTTCACAAAACATTTATTTTCAATTATGGTTGGTCACAGTCTCATATTTTATTAGTTTATTTCGACCTATAAGAAATTGGCACCTCAATAATTGTGAAATTTGTTGTGTCAGTATAAAAATATATATGTCAACTTTATATAAATATTTTTTTTTTAAAAAGCACAAACCGATGACTGAAGAAAATAAAAAAAGAAAAAGAAAAGAAAAAGCACTATAGTTACTGTACTTTTTTAGACCCCTTAACACAAGTTGTTTAACCTAGTTATTTAGCCAAGTGATTACTTAGATAAATTATTCAATTCTAGGTTAACATAATAAAATCATATCATGTAAATAATGCGGAAATATAAAGAACACAACGATATGATAACTCAGGAAAACCAAACCGGTAAAAATCCTGGAAAGGATTTAACCTAGCTATCCTCAAGGTAAAACAGATCCACTATAAAAGAATTGAAGTTTGTACAATAGAACTTAGACCACTAACATCCTATTATTACCTCGAGTAGAAAACTTACTACCACGACCATGTGACAGCTTCAAGTCCACGGACTACTTTTTTTCTTGATCTACTACAACCACAAGTTCTCCTACTTGTGACTTTCTTTAAGTTCTTTAAGCAGCAACTGAAGTGATCACTAAGTTCTTGAGATGAATCTTGATCTTGATAACCCTAAGTGTGTATGAAGGTAAACACTTCTAGATCTCACAAATGATTCAACACATAGCACGTCAAAAGACTTCTAAAACGTAGCTAGGGTTTTTCCTTTTATACTTGGAGTAAAACATAAAACCCTACACGTCAAACCGAGCTTGGACTAAATTGGAAATTCTGTAGAAAAATAAATCTTTACGTGGTTCGATCGATCGAGTCTAATTTTCGATCGATTGAGCCTTGTAAATTTAGTCTAATAAATTCTGTAATCACTTGATTCCAATTTTACAAATAAACACACTTTGAGCAACCTAAACCTAGACTCTATGTTTTGATCATAGTTTGCCAACATAATACAAATTGAAGTTCTAATACATTAGTTCCTAAAGTCTTAGAACCTAATAGTTACTTACATACTGTAGCTGCAATGTCAATTGAACAAACCAAAGAAGCACTATTTGCGCATTTTTTTTAATATATAGATATAAAATAGAAATAGAAATTGATATCACAGGGGCAAAAAAAAAATTGACTTCTGAATTCTAATTCACATATGTTCTTTATCTCATAAAAATATCGAATTTTTTTTATACTCTTATGACCTCGTGGAAAGACTGTTGAATTAAAGTTTATAATAATACGTTTCTTGGTTTAGAAGCCTGAGGGGATTACTTATCTTATCTCCAATGTATCATAAAACACATACTATATCAATTAATCATTCTTGTAAGGTTGAATTTAATCAATCATCTTGTTGACTTTATTCCGTGCCAAATTTGCTTGTATTTTAGCAATTAGCAACCCTGTATTTAGGTGTGATTCATGTAAGTGTAGTGTGTGAGAGAGTGTGAAGAAATGTTCAACGTTGTGTAAAGAAGCAGGGACTCATGACTGGAACTCGCGGCTGGCTCGCCACTAGCAAGCTGCCAGAAGGTCACGTGTCAAGCATGCGGGAAGCTGAAGCTTTATGCCAGCTATTGCACTATAGGACAAAAAATCTAGACTAGCAATGCAGTTACCTCACGGCTAGAAGTTGCGACTCAGTCCAGTCGCGAGGCCAAGCCGCCAGCCAGCTCTGTTTTAGAAAAACTGACTCTTCGTATTCCAAACACACACCACTATATATAGACCCTTATACCCACAAAATGTAGAGAGCTTCCAGAGAGAATTTTGAGAGAGAAACCCTAGAGAAAAACAAGATTGATTCATCCACAATCTTCATCTAAGAGACTCTTCAAATTTCTCTACTCTGACCCTTTCCATTGATAAATCCTTGAGAAGTTCTTAGCCAAATCCTTTTCTCACCATACCCATATCTGTGAGAAGGTTTATTTGGTGCTTTGGGAAGTAATTATGGAGAGACCAATTCATATTGGTTGATGCTATGGGCTATAGCGGAATCCGGTAAGCTAGAAAAGAAAAAGGTTTAGCGCAACCTCGTTGGAGTAGGAATTTTGGAGGGCTTAGGTACACTGGGTAGATTAAGCTTGGAGGGTCTATTGCTGTTCATGTATCCCAACTACATTTTCTAGTGGATTATTGACCGCTTGGAGGGCGGCGGAGGGTTTTACGCCGAGGGCTTCGGTTTCCTCTTCGATAACACATCGAGTGTTGTCCTTGTGTTTGAATCTCTCTTCCCTTTATCTTTGCCATTTATTTTTTGTTATGGATGTGATTATATTTGGCTTAGATTGTTTATCAATTCTGTGTTTAGCTTATATTCATGTTCCGCACATTAATTGTTTGATAATAAGCTTGAATTGATAATTTGTAATTTGGGGTCTAAACGTTCAAGGGTGTTTTATACACATTTTGAACATTCAATTGGTATCAGAGCGGGTATACTTGTTTTGGTTTAAATACCTAAGTGTGATCCCTGACCCCTTGCGGTTATTTGCCATGGATTGTGCTTTGTATGCCTCTTTGTATGATTTGGCTAATGATAAATGTAACATGCCTTGTGTTTGTGAAAATGCCTCTATGAGTGATAATTTTCATGATTGTGATGCTATGTTACATGAATCTTTGGATGTTGTTGATATTCCTAACATCAAACCCTTGATGAAAAATGCTAAGAAGTTTCAAAAGAATTTGAGCAAGTTAGTTTGTGAAAAGGATGATTTGATTTCTAAGCTAAAAGAATCCAACAAATTGGTTAAAAATATAAGAAACTTGCTGAAATTTCTCTTTAAAAGCTGAAAGAGTTTGAATGTTTGAATATGGACTTGGATGCTAAACTTGTTTTGTCTAACAAACTTGTTGATGAGCTAAAATGTGAAAATGAATCTCTTAAGATGCATGCCAAGTGTTTGATTGCTGAACCTATTCCTAAAAAGGATGATAATATATGTTACAATCATGTTGTGGTACCCGATTTTGTGTCTAATGTGTGTTCTACCTCTAAGGACAAATCGATGTACATTCCTCGACATAAAAGAAACTAAAAGGTGGAGAGAAAGGCTATTAAGTCAAAGCCTCCGTTTAGGTCTCAATTTAAGGTTTTGGATGGATCTAAATTTGTTCCAACTTGCCACCATTGTGGTGTGATTGGTCATATAAGACCTCAATGTTATAAGTTGAAGAGAGAACAAACTCATGTTGATAGATCCCTTCCCAAAAAGCCTAGTGGACCTAAACACATTGTTTGTCACCATTGTGGTGTCTTTGGTCATCTAAGACCTCATCGGTCTAAGTTTCATGCTCTTAAAAGAATAAAAAAAAGAAAAAAGAAAAAAGAAACTTGAGCTTCTTGGAAGTTGTGCTAAAAAGGATAAACCGGATTTGAGTGAAAATAACATGTTGTTAAAGAAAGTGTTTAATGCTTTTAACTCCTTGACTATGTGCATCTTCAGTTCTCATTCTTCCAACACTCGTCTCTCTTCATATGACACACTCATTCCAAACAATCATTCTGTTTGGATGAGGAAGGGTTCCTATGGTTGAGCTTTTACTCTTTTGGTCCTTGATCTAATATTTGTAGGACCCTTCATGCATTAGATGCGTCGTTGTCATGCATTTGTGCATCTTGCATCTCTTTATTTGCATTGTGTTTTTTTTTTTTTTTTTTTTTTTTTATCTTACTTTTATGTCTTTGTTTTGTGTGAGTAAAAATCCAAAACCACATAAAAAGTGAAAAATTCAAAAAGCTTGATCGTATATGTTTGAGCACATATCACATGTAAGTTTTGCCTTGTACCTTCGTACAAATGGCTTTTTGCATTTACAAGCTTAACTTATTCTTTATGCACTTATATTTTTGTGGGAAAAATCTTGACATCTTTGTGTGATTATTATAAATCGATCTTCAAGCTTGTCATAAATAATTAGTCAATAGTCATGTCGGTTTTGATACATGCATAAACTTGTGCCTATATATTTCCCACTCTTTTATATTTTTGCTTAAAGAGCTCAACAAATGTAAATCTCAAAATGAAAAGAGATAATGAGCTGCAAAAGCCGTCGCACATACTAGTATTTAACTAGGAAAAAGGGAAAGCGACTTTTATGAAAATGTATGGTGCCCAAAAAGCCAAAGGCTTGTTCATCAAATTAAAATATCAAAAATTTCAGGCATCAATCTCAAAATGAGATGTATTGATTCAAAATGATCAAATGTTATGAATTGTAAAGAAGCCAAATGAAAAGATTCAAAGATATGTAATTATTTTCTTGTGGGAGGTCATATATGTTCATTTTTATAATTGAGATAGACCACTTGTCTTAGTACTAGTTGTGTATGACTTGATTGAATTGATCATTGAAGTTTCACTCTAAACTAAGGACTATTCCACATTTGATACACACACACAACACACATGCCTAATGTTCAATGAATGTCTTATTCATTTGTTCGATTGTACTTGTTTAAATGTGATGTGTGTGTGCTCAACCATATATGGATCAATCCAAAAGGATGTTGGATCATTTTATATGTTTTTGGAAGTGATTTTTATCACTTTTTATGTTCATGTTTAGTGCTTACTTTGTTTAAACATGTTCTGTGTTGAAAAACAAGTGTTAGAATTTTTAGCTACTCATTCTGGCTACTTGCGCGAGTAGTGAGCAACTTGCTAGTTTTGGCTACTCGTTTTGGCAACTTGCCCAGCCGCGAGCCCAGTCTCGAGTTCAAGCAAAATGGTTTTGCGACTCACTCGCGACTCAGCTCGTGACTTGCCAGTCGCGAAACGCCTAGAATCAGTTTTTTAAAGAGCTTTTTCGTGGGAAACTTGGTTTAAACCTCTCCCATCATCTCTAAAACCCCTCTTTCAATATTTTTACATCAAAACCCAACCAATTTGAATGGTTTTTCATTCCATGAACATCTCTAAGGTAATTTTAAACTCTTTTCATTGATATGGATCCTTGGATGCGCTTGGTTGGGATATTCATTATAGGGGCTGGGAAAACTTAATTTTTGTCAAAATTTTGTATGAGATTGGTTTCTTTTGATAATTTGCTTTGGATGTTGGCCCATTGTGGCAAAAAGAACATGTATTAAGGATGGATTTCATGATGTTCATGCATTGTTTCACATTGTTGTTCATAGTGTGCATGCTAGGTGTTTGATAAAATGCCTCTTAAGCATTTTCTCACTTGTTTGGACTCCGATGAGTGCTAAACTTTGGGGTTTCTCATGTTTCCTCATTAGGAACATGTTTGGTTCATTGATTGTGTATTTAACACACCTTACCCCACATGTGCATTTTACATGCATTGGTTATGCATTGCATATTGCCACCTCTTGCACACACCTCTGCTACCCTTGTTATGCTTTGGTCTATACCTTGTTTCTTCATCCTAGCATGTCATGTTTACCTTAATTTTTGTAGCATTTTACTTTGTCTTAGGTTTGAGCTTTATTTTCTCATTCATCATTGCACCCCTCATGCATCATTATCATTATTCATACCTTCATCTCTTGCCCTCGTTTCTTCTTGACCCTTTGTCTATTCCTGACAAAAAAGGGGAGAGTATACTCTAGAGAGTATACCAGAAAGTTTTTGTCATTTCTATATGACCCTTGTGCACATTCTTAGGGGGAGAAATTCTATTTCTCGTTCACATTTGTAGGGGGAGAGATTTTCCATGGGGGAGAGATATTCCATAAGGGAGATGCATATACCAAGGGGGAGAAGACATTGTGTTAATAATTAAACTTTGTCTTGGTGTTTGGTGTATGGTCAAGTTGCTCACATGTTTACTTGATCGCAATTTACTTGTTACACTATACTTGTCCTTTTATTACTTACTTTACCTTGAGGGTCTAATGTGTTTTGTGCAAGTGTTTCAGGTTACAAGTATATATGTTCCAAGTGCATCACTGCTTCTCATCATTTTGAAGGGGAGAAACTTTAAGCACTTTTATTTTATATTGTGCATTTTCTTTAGTACATCATTTGTATGGTACATTTGTAACCGTTTGCTTTTATAAGCTTTTAGGTTTTTGTATCCTTGCTTGTGGCTTAAGTACTTGTTGCTAAATGTTATGCATTTTCTTTAGTAGTTCACTCTTATGCCCTTGTAGGATCTTATTCCTAGATGCTTATATGTTTTGTGCATTGGTTGAGTGTTGAACATGCAAATGATACTTTGTAAATAAGCTTATTAGCTTGCATGTTCGGATGTTCATTCCTTGTGTGAATAAGCATTGTGATCACTTTTGTTTAGTGATTGCTTGTTTTGGTCAAGCCATGGTCTATTGCTTTATTCCATTTTGCTTGATCGCATTATGCTTGCTTCATATGCATCACAAGTTTTCTGCATACAGTGATCAAATTGTGTTGTTGTATTTCAAAAGATACTTGTTCGTATGATTCAAGAGCTTCACAGAATCTAGAGTTAGGTGTGAGTGAGTTTTGTTCAACTATTCCCAACTCATACGTTAAGTCTAGAGTCTGTTGTAGGGTTTTATCACGGAATAGCCAAATGGGGAGATTGTAAGGTTAAATTTAATCAACCATCTTGTTGGCTTTATTCCATGCCAAATTTGTTTGTATTTTAGCAATTAGTAACCCTGTATTTAGGTGGGATTCATGTAAGGATAGTGTGTAAGAGAGTGTGAAGAAATGTTCAACATTGTGCAAAGAAGCAGGGACTCGCGACTGGAACTTGCGGGTGGCTCGCGACTGGCAAGCCGAAACTGAAGCGTTATACTAGCTGTTGCACTATAGGACAAAAAATCCAGAGTGGCAATGCAGTTACCTCGCGGCGGGAACTCGTGACTCAGTCCAGTTAAGGGGCCAAGCCGCCAGCCAACTCTGTTTTGGAAAAACTGACTCTTCGTATTCTAAACACACATCACTATATATAGACCTTTATACCTACGAAATGTAGAGAGCTTCTAGAGAGAATTTTGAGAGAGAAACCCTAGAGAAAAACAAGATTGATTCATCCACAATCTTCATCTAAGAAACTCTTTAAATTCCTCTACTCTCACCCTCTCTATTGATAAATCCTTGATAGGTTCTTAGCTAAATCATTTTCTCACCATACCCATATCTATGAGAAGGTTTATTTGGTGCTTTGGGAAGCAGTTATGAAGGGACCAATTCATATTAGTTGATGCTATGGGCTATAGCGGAATCCGGTAAGCTAGAAAAGAAAAAGGTTCAGTGCAACCTCGTTGGAGCAAGAAGCTTGGAGGGCTTAAATACACTGGGTAGATTAGGCTTAGAGGGTCAATTGCTATTCATGTATCCCAACTACATTTTCTAGTGGATTATTGACTGCTTGAAGGGCGATGGAAAGGTTTTACGCCGAGGGCTTCAGTTTCCTCTTCGATAACACATCGAATGTTGTCCTTGTGTTTGCATCTCTCTTCCCTTTATCTTTGCCATTTATTTTCTGTTGTGGATGTGATTATATTTGGCTTAGATTGTTTATCAATTCTGTGTTTAGCTTATGTTCATGTTCCACACATTAATTGTTTGATAATAAGCTTGAATTGATAATTTGTAATTTAGGATCTAAATGTTCAAGGGTGTTTTATACACATTTTGAACATTCAATTCTCTAGACAAAGGAGCATTCAAAGAGTTTTACCTACCACTTCAGGGCTTTTCCAATCAACCACCAGGCACTAGTGTTCTCAAACGGCAACTCGTAAGACGGAGTCAAGATTTTTTTTTAAAGGTACATGAAAAATAAAATTAGTATTTATTCCTATTAACAAAATATGAACAAAATTTAATACATTTTTACTCAATCATTTCCATTTGTAATCTATCATAATGGAATTTGATTTTTGATGGGGAAGGACAAGTATAGCTTATCCTTGAGTGGTCGTCCATAGAATTTAGGATACCATGACAATTGGACCTACTTCTACTCGCCCATTGTATTATTCATGGGTTGCCTTGAGGGAAGCTCGTCTAGACTAAGGAAGGTCATCCAGATATGGACGACCCTTCAATACTTGGAATATTTCTAAATACAAGATTTATCTACAAGTGCTTATGAATCGGACCACGTGTAACCATTTTAGTACGTGAGTGAGATCCTGATTCATCGCTATAACTTCCTGCCAAGCACTTAACTTCCCATAACAGTTATAGAAGATAAGAGTAAATATTATAACTTCTATAGCGGTTGTAAGAGTTAAGTGTAAACCTTCTGACCTCCACAAATATGGGGGAAGTTACAAGACAAGTAACCACTTCAAGAGCACACTATGTAAACACTCATTCACGACAAGTAAAGGTAAGTTTTGAGACAATTCCCAAAAAGTTGGAACTCTAGAATTTAAGAGAGAAACTAACTTAAGCATCGGAGGGTTCTTGGTCGGTTAGCCCTGGTCTCCTTTGATTGTTTGTTTTCATTTTCAGGCATTCCAGATCAATGAAGCCCGAAGCATTTAGCCTATTGATTTTCTATGCATCATCAGTTGGTGCCATCTGTGGGGAAGATCATTTTTGTGTTTTGCAGTTTCTTTCTCCGACAAAAGGCTGCATAGTTCAGATAAGATCAAGGGCCACTAGCCCAGGCCACCAGGAGAATAGGGATGCCTCTAGTAATCCCCACTGTGATCGACAGTTAGCGCCTGTCACGCAACCTCTTTCCAACCAACAAATACAATCCATGGCAGCAGCCATGGCAGAATTAACCCGTTAGAATCAAGAGTTGGCTAGGGAGGTTAGTTTAAGGAGGCAACACCATGATAGATACACATAAGGAAAGCCCAAAGTCAAGAAGATAGAGGAAATGCTGAGCCCGAAAACCAGTCAAGGGGTACCACTTCACGAAGGGTGCCACAATTGGAGAGGGAGATGGATCAGATGAGGAAGGTCACAGACGAGATAAGGGAGAACATGAGAAGGGTGAATCCCATAGATGATTTAGTTCATCAAACAGACTCCCCTTTCACAGCTTCCATCAACAGTCAACCCTTGCCTTCTAAGTTCAAGATGCCTTCCTTGGACTCATATGATGGAACGTGTGACCCTTTTGATTATATTGCTACTTTCAAGACTACAATGCACCTTCAAGGGGTTCCAGACGAGATTATGTGTAAGGCCTTCCCTACTATCCTCAAAAGGCCAGCACGGGTATGGTTTAGCAAGATACCTCTGAATACTATGAGTTCTTTCGAAGAATTGAGTAAACTGTTTGCCAAAAATTTTATCGGAGGACAGAGGCATAAACGTTCCTTGTCCAGCCTGTTAACCATAGAGTAAGGGAAAAATGAAAGCTTGCGGTCCTTCATTACACGTTTCAACAAGGAAGCCCTGACAGTGGACGAGATGGACGACAAGTTGTTGTTAGCGGCCTTCCATAATGGAGTAAACTCCGATTTATTCATCCATAACCTTTATAAACAAGAGCCTCAAACCATGGCCGAACTCGTCCACTCAGCCCAAAACTTCATGAATGCAAAGGATGCAATTATAGCGAAGAAAACGAAGAGAGCTGAACGAATGGAAGCAGATCTCCTGCGCTATCTTGAGCAGGGTTTTCGTCCAAAGAATGCACAAATGGGAGAGAAGAAAGATCGAGATAACAAGAAGGCAAGCTCTTTGGCACGGAGTTAGTAATATACGCCCTTGAACATGCTGCTTGAACAAGTTCTCATGCAGATCAAGGATGATCCTTCCTTGAAGTGGCCGGAAAAAATGAAGGGAGATCTTAACAAACGCAATAGGAACAAGTATTTCCACTTTCACAAAGACCATGGGCATGACACGAACGAGTGTTTTGATTTGAAGCAGTAGATAGAAAATCTCATCAAGCAAGAAAAATTGAGAAATTTCCTTGGACAAGATCACAAAGACAAGAAGTTGAAGGCAAAGCTAGAAGAGCCGTCAAGACCCCCACTTGGAGAAATAAGAGTCATCATAAAAAGGACCTCGACAGGACATTCTTCCAAGTCAAGGAAGACGTACCTATAGGTAGTGCAAAACATCCAACTTTCAGGATGAGGACCACGGACAAGCAAGCCATTACATTCACAGACGAAGATGCTGAAAGGGTTCACCACCCACATGACGACACGATCGTCATCACTGTGCTTATTGCTGATTATACGACCAGAAGGGTATTGGTAGACAATGGAAACTCAGCGGACATCTTATATTACCCTACTTTCCAACAAATAAGGCTTGGACGAGATCAACTTCGTCCAGTGAATTCACCATTGGTAGGATTTTGAGGGATGAAAGTGCAGCCTGTGGGTATCATTACATTTCCTATGGTGGCGGGAGCATATCCACAACAGATAACCAAAGAAGTAAACTTTCTTGTCGTGGACTATTCGTCGTCATACAACACCATCATTGGAAGACCAACTTTAAATAGTTGGAAGGCAGTAACATCTACCTATCACCTATCAGTCAAATTCCCTACGGAGTACGGGATAGGACAAGTGCAAGGAGATCAGTTAGCAGCAAGAGAGTGTTATTTGGCCATGTTGGCTATGGACAAATAGGTTCAGACAATGAGCATTGAGGAGAGGAGAGTTATGGCAGAGCCCACCGAAGTGCTGGAAGACATTCCTTTGGGCGAGAATAACCCTGAGAAGTATACAAGGGTTGGAGCAGGTATGGAAAGGAAGACAAAGCAAGACCTTGTCCAGTTCCTAAAGAAGAGCATTGATGTATTTGCATGGAGTCATGACGACATGCCAGGTATCGACCCTAGTGTCATCACACTCTAAGCCCGTCCGTCAAAAGAAAAGAGTCTTTGCTCCTGAACGAGATAATGCAATCAAGGAAGAAGTCTAAAAGTATACCACAGTGAAATTTATCCAGGAAGTTTATTACCCGGACTGATTGGCTAATGTGGTGATGGTCAGGAAGGCTAATGGCAAGTGGAGAATATGCGTGGACTTCACCGATTTAAACAAGGCTTGCCCCAAGGATAGCTATCCATTGCCATATATTGACTAGCTAGTGGACTCAACTGTGGGTCATAAATTGCTAAGTTTCATAGATGCTTTCTCAGGTTACAATCAAATAAGGATGGATGAGGTGGATCAAGAGAAAATATCGTTCATTATCAGCCAAGGTTTGTTTTGCTACAAGGTGATGCCCTTCTGTTTGAAGAATGCGAGGTCAACTTATCAGAGGCTGGTTAACCATATGTTTCATCCATAGATCGAGCAGAATGTAGAAGTCTATGTGGATGATATGTTGGTAAAAATTTTGGATAGAGAAAAGCATCTAGATGACCTTCAGGAAACCTTTAACATGCTTAGACAGTACAACATGAAGTTAAATCCAAGCAAGTGTGCTTTCGGAGTCTTGTCTAGTAAGTTTCTCGGGTTCATGGTTTCTCATAAAGGAATTGAGGTGAACCTTGATAAAATCCATGTAAGACTAAATATGGAGCTACTAAAGAACATTAAGGAAGTCCAGTCCCTCACCGAACGAGTTGCTACCCTTAACAGGTTCGTCTCTAAAGCTACTAACAAGTGCTTGCCCTTTTTTAAGGTTCTTAAGAAGGCACTTGAATGGACAGACGAGTGTCAAAAGGCCTTTCAAGACCTTAAGGCCTACCTCATAACAACTCCTTTGTTGAGCCCATCTATACCAGGTGAGGAATTATACTTGTATTTAATGGTGTCCCTACATACAGTAGGTTTAGCGTTGATTAAAGAAGAAGGGAAGATTCAAAAGCCGATTTATTACACAAGCCGAGTACTAAAAGGGGCAGAAGGACAATACCCATGATAGAAAAGCTGGCCTTTGCTTTGGTCACAGCTTCTAGAAAGTTAAGGCATTACTTTCAGGCTCATGTCATCAATGTCTTGACAGATCATCCACCAAAGAAGGCAATGAACAAGTTGGAAGCCGCAGGACGGCTAATCCAATGGGCCATAGAACTCAGTGAGTTTGATGTTAGGTACCAACCAAGAAATGCAATAAAGGCACAAGTATTGGTGAACTTCATTGCAGAGTTCAATCCCAATCAAGGTGAGCTAGACGAGGTAGAGGAAGTACAGAGGTGAGTCGTCAATGTGGATGGCTCGTCCACGTCATATGCAAAAGGAATTGGAGTTATACTCAAATCCCAGAAGAAGACAAGTTGAAATACGTAGCCCGTCTACAATACCAAACCACCAACAATGAAGCTGAATATGAAGCTCTTCTTAAAGGATTAGAGTTTGATAAGTCCTTAGGGGCGAAGCCAGTAATTGTTCAAGGGGATTCTTAGTTGATTATCAATCAAGTGAATGGAATGTGTGAATGTAAGGTTGAATTTATTCAATCATGTGTTAGCTTTATTCCGTGTCAAATTTATTTGTATTTTAGTAATTAGATACCCTGTATTTAGGTGGGAATTATGTAAGGGTAGTGTGTGAGAGAGTGTGAAGAAAACTCAAGAAGTGTGCAATCCAAGGGAGTCTCACGACTGGATCTCATGACTGGCTCACTACTGGTAAGTTGCCAGAATGGCACACTTGAGAAGCATGCAGGGGGAGCTGAAGGGTCACGACAGCTGGAGCACTACAAGACAAATCTTCTAGTCTGGCCAGGCAGTTAGCTCGTGACTCAAACTCGCGACTCGTTTCAGTCGCAAGCCTGAGTCGCTAGAATGTCCTGTTTGGTTGAAACTGACTTTTCGCATTCCTCATACACCCTACTATAAATACCTTTATACCCATGAAATGTAGAGATCTTCTAGATAGAAACTCTAGAGAAAAACAAGATTGACTCATCCACAATATTTATCCTTTGATTCTCCAAATTCCTTTACTCTCACCCTCTCCATTGACATATCGTTGAGAGGTACATTTAGCCAAATCCTTATCTCACCACACCCATATAGTGAGGAGGCATTTTGGTGCTTAGGAAGTAATTCAGAAGGAACCAATTCATTTTGGTTGATGTAATGGGCTATTGCGAGATCTAGTTAGCTAGAGAAGACAAGGTTCAGCGTAAACCTGTTGAAGCAAGAAGCTTGGAGGGCTTAGGTGCACTGGGTAGATTAGGCTTGGAGGGTCTTCTGATGTTCATGTATCCCAACTTTATTCTCTAGTGGATTATTGACCGCTTGGAGGGCGGCGGAGAGGTTTTTCATCGAGTACTTCGGTTTCCTCTTCGATAACACATCGTCATGTTATCTTTGTGTTTGCATCTTTCTTCCCTTTCTCATTACCTTTTAATTACTGTTGTGTTGGTTGTTAATTATGGTTTAGAGTGTGTTACCAATTTGGTTATAGCTTATATTTCATTTTCTGCACATATATTGTTTGAGTATAAGCTTGTGTTGTTAACTTTATATTTGGGGGTCTAAACGTGCATTGGTGTTTTACACACTAATTGAACTTTCAGTGAAGCTAAAGAAGATCGGATGAAGAAGTATCTAAACAAGGTAAGGCAGCTTGTCAAGAAATTCAAAGAAGCCAGTTTTGTTCAACTCCCGAGGGAGGAAAACATGAAAGCAGATGCTTTGGCGAAAGCAGCTTCGGTAGGGGAAGCCATGGACGAGTGTGATAAAGTCCAACATATGCCGAGCATAGATCTTCTAGAGGTACAACAAATTGGAGGAGAAGAAAATTGGATGACTCTAATAGTCATCTATCTCAAGGATGGAAGCCTTCCAAAGGACAAGGACGAGGCCAGGAAGTTGAGGATCAGAGCTGCCAAGTATGTCCTCATAGACGAGGTGTTGTATAAATGAGATTTCTCTCCGCCCTACTTAAGGTGTTTAGCCCCGGATGAGTCGAACTATGTACTAAGAGAGGTTCATGAAGAAGCATGCGAAAACCACTCAGAAGCAAGAGCACTAGTCCATAAGGTCGTCCGTGGAGGTTACTATTGGCCAACTATTCAAGCAGATGCTAAGGCTTATGTCAAGGTGTGTGACTAGTGCCAACGCTTCAGCAATGTCCCTAGACAACCGTCGAAATATCTCACCCCGATGATGGCCCCATGGCCCTTTGCGCAATGGGGATTGAATATCTTAGGTCTCTTTCCACTTGGAACCAAGCAGATAAAGTTTTTGGTAGTAGGGATCGATGACTTCACTAAATGGGTGGAAGCTGAACCCTTAGCGAAAATCACACAATAGAATGTCAAGAACTTTGTTTGGAAAAACATTGTATACAAGTTTGGGATACCCAGGGTACTAATATCTGACAATGGATGACAATTTGATAACATATCTTTCAAGGATTTCTGTTAGCAACTTGGAATCAAAAATCATTATTCTTCACCCTCCTACCCACAAGCAAACGGACAAGCAAAAGTAGCGAACCAAGCCTTGTTGAAAATCATCAAGACTCGGCTCGAGGGGGTAAAGGGAATATGGCTAAACGAGTTACCAGGTGTTCTATGGGCTTACAAGACGACTGTGAGGACCCCCATAAGGGAAACCCCTTTCGAATTAGAATATGGAAGCGAAGTAATCATACCTGCAGAAGTGCACATGGCCAATCACAAGGTAATGAAATATCAGCACAAGAAGAATGAAGAACAACTACGTCTTAACCTTGATCTCATTGACGAGGCAAGGATGGATGCAGAGCAAAGGACAGCAAGATAGAAAAATCTTATGGCTAGGCATTACGATGCAATGGTGAAACCCAGTCATTTCAACATTGGGGACCTCGTCCTAAAAAATGTCTCTTTGGCAACCAAAAACCCAACCCATGGGAAATTAGGACCTAATTGGGAAGGACTCTACAGGGTCATTAATTGCAAAAGGCAGGGATCATACTACCTAGAAGCCCTAGATGGATGGAAGCTGGAGCACCCTTGGAACGTTAAGCATTTGAGGAAATACTACCAATGAAAGTTCCGCCCAGAAGAGCAGCATCATAGACGAAGTTGAAGTGTTTTCCTCATGTTTACTTATGTTTATTACTACTGCTGTATGTTTTGAATATTTTAATTCCCTAAAAAGTGCATTAGACTCTTTATGCGCTATCTAAAGATAAGTTTATAATGGACGAAGTTATGTACTTTGTCTATCTGTTTGTGTATTTTTAATTCTCTAAGGCATTAGCTTCTGAGCATAAGCCATACTTGTGGACGGTGTTTATGCTATATATATGGAGTTTGAATTTCCAATACATATGATGCATGAATCTAGTTTCCATAATTTCATCCACAAGAAAGCTAAAGGCTCAAGATGAATAATCTCTGGACGCAGGGATGTAACGTCTATAAGCTTTCCTTGAAATAAGGATAAAGTAAAATAAGCTTGAGGTATATTCTTCTGACCAATGGACGAATAAAACCTGAGGAGTATTCATCCAAGAAATGGATGAAAAAATGCGTGCATGCAAGAACATTCAAAATCCATGGATAAATATCTAGCTATAACAATCCAATATCTAGACGAGCAAATGCTGGAAATGTTCAACCTATGGACGAGGAGCGAGAAACAACTACTAAATCTCCAGACGAGTAAAGCTGGTAAAACAATGTCATTCGTAAGACGAGTTATACTTGTAAAGTTTATAGAATGGTAAGAATATTGAACATGAGAAATTTACATTAACATGGATGAGCTAAATGCCTTCATGAGTGGGCGGACCATACTCAAACCATTACAACCTTGGATAATATAAATAAATAAATAAAAAGAGACGTCTATGCAATAACATGTTCAATAGAAGATGAAAATATAAAACATTCATTCATAAAGGTTTAAGAAAGGGTAGACGACCACCATCCGAAAACCCTTATAAAA
The DNA here is from genome assembly GCA_019022515.1 of Quercus aquifolioides. Classification (NCBI taxonomy): domain Eukaryota; kingdom Viridiplantae; phylum Streptophyta; class Magnoliopsida; order Fagales; family Fagaceae; genus Quercus; species Quercus aquifolioides. Next base: position 27,251,542 of record CM032328.1, on the reverse strand, counting down.
TACAGGCTACAAGGCAATTGTTTGAAAGCTCGTCCTAAAAGATTATAGACGAGATGAATGTACTTGAATAAATCTAAATGGTCCAAAACAACGGACCTCATAAAAAAAGAAAGATAAAATTACAAAGATGATATTTCAAACGTCCTTTACTGAGGGTTATCTCCAGAAGTGGGATCGTCCTGAGTAGGATGGGTAGTGGCATCGTCTTCAATATTGACATCTTCAGAGCTTGTTTGGAGAAGGGAGCTCACAGCACCAACATTGAGTTTGATGGAATTGAAGTCAACTTTTGGGATCTTCGAAGCCAGCAGCATAATTTTTCTCTAAAAGATCAGTATACTGTTTGGAAGTTTTGAACTCCATAACAGCGTCTTCTTTGGCTTCTTAAGAAGGGTGCTCAGCTCGTCATTTTTCTTTTGAAGATGATCAAGACGAGAGTCCTTTTCGATGACGTCAGCCTTGAGCTCTTTGACGAGGTTTTGCATTCCTTTGGCCTCGTCTGTAGCCTTGGCTGCCACCTCAGCCCAACCCTTGTAGTCATCCTTCACCTCCTAAATGCTCGTCTCAAGTTAGATCCTCGTCTTGTCCAACTCCGTGGCCTGCCTGGACGCTGCGATGAACTTTGACATTACCTATAAGAAATAAGTGATAAAAATAATGGTTAGACGAGAAAAGTGTGAAGTGACAAAGATGAGGCAAAAATGAAATTGCGTACCTTGAAAAGATCATGAACACCAGAATGTTCAAAGTCTTTCAAAGACATGTCATAGCATGCAGCTATGTCCTCATCAAACACAGCCTTCTCAAAGCGTTCCCAAGCCAAATCCTCATTTTCAATAAGATTCATAGGGATCCTTTGAGAAGGCTGGGACAAGGCAGGCGCAATGGTCTTGGACGGAGTGATCTCAACGGGGATAGACGAGCCTACATCAAAAATTTGAACGGACAGTTGAGATGTAGGGGGACTAGGCTTGACAACTCCTGGTTTGAACGACCCATGCTTTGCCTTCTTTCCTCGACGACTAGGAAGGTTTTCCAAGTCAAGTGTCTTGGATAAGGTTTTCCTTTTGTCCCCAGCAAAAGGACAAAGCTGGGATTGAGTTTTAGGCTTGTTTGCCTCGTCCACAACCTCTTTTCCCTTATTTTCTTCATAGTTGCCATCCCTAAAAAAAAAAGATGATTAAAGTTAACCAAAGAGTATAACATGATTAAAGTTAAACTAACATACTGCTAAACCTAACTTAACAAGTAATTCCTTGGCAAAGGCATTAAGGGGTAACCTAAGTCCCCCTAAAAGGTAAGCCTCATAGCCATCTATCCTAAAATGAGGGTTGCAGCACCACTCCCCACGAACGGTTAACTTAGGGTTAAGGTCATCTGGAATACCAAGTCCTAAGTGAGGTTAGTCTCTATTCACTTGTTTTGGAAGGGATACCTATAGCACAACTATAAACTGTTTCTACCTCGCCTAAAGGACTAGATGGAGGGACACTCGCCGAGGTGCCAGCTCGAGACCCATAAGTTGCCCTCGTCCTAAGTTGTTCCTGAAGAACTTCTAAAGGGACTTTAGGAACACCAGACCATGTACTTCTCGTCCGTGGTGTTCTCCCCACTACTGCTGTTGCTAGTGCTACTATTAGAGCCACTATAGCTTGTTGAATTATGATACTCGTCTATAGCCTTATCTATACTATTACTAGACAAAGAGACGACAATTTTAGACATCTTGAAGAAAACTTAAAGGAAAGCCTAAAGAAAAGAATGAAGAAAATACTTGGCTCTAGACGAAAGAGGACTATAGACGCAGAAGAACTTCTAGACGAGGCTATAGACGACAAATGTTAAGGAGGAAAATTTTTGAAATGAGAAGGGTAGCAGAGGAATTCTACTATTTATAGGCAACGAGGTTTGGCATCCGAAACGACTTGACCAACCAGGATAGACCACATGGCATCTATCTTGAAAGACAAAACGCCATGATTGAAATACGCCAGATTGGACCACGTGTCAAAAAAAAAGGAGAGGACATTCTTATGACAGACAACACAAGGACAAAGGGGCAGCTGATGGGGAAAGACAAGTATAGCTTGTCCTTGAGTGGTCATCCATAGAATGTCGGATACCACAACAATTGGGCCTGCTTCTACTCGCCCATTGTATTATTCATGGGTTGCCTTAAGGGAAGCTCGTCTAGACTAAGGAAGGTCGTCCATATATGGATGACCCTTCAATACTTGGAATATTTCTAAATACAAGATTTATCTACAAGAGCTTATGAATCGGACCACATGTAACCATTTTAGTACGTGAGTGAGATCCTGATTCATCGCTATAACTTCCTACCAAGCACTTAACTTCCCATGACAGTTATAGAAGATAAGAGTAAATATTATAACTTCTATAGTAGTTGTAAGAGTTGAGCGTAAACCTTCTAACCTCCGCAAATATGAGGGAAGTTACAAGACAAGTAACCGCTTCAAGAGCACACTATATAAATACTCATTCATGACAAGTAAAGGTAAGTTTTGAGACAATTCCCAAAAAGTTGGTGTACACACAATTTTCGTAAAAGATAAATCACACGATCACGAAATAGTGTAACAAATAATCAACTTGTATTTGATTTGTATATATGTGAGTACAATTCTCTGTATGACTCTTTACAATGAAAGAATACAATAAAACTCCTCTGATTCGATCTCCAAGTAACTTTACGATTCGAAGGGCTATGAACCTTGATCTTGAATCGTACTTTGATGTCTCCAAGTTGGACGTGTGATTGGATGTACTTGAGTTTTGATTTGAAGTTGAGAGCCGTTGGCTTGATCTTGAACTTAATTGAAGGAAAATCTCTACTTTGATTTGAAGGAGTAGAAATGAGCCTTGATTTTGAGGGAGCAAGGGTGCTCTTTTGGACTTAGAGATGACTCTCTATTTTGGCAGAGTGTCAGTAGGGTTTTTCTCTCTAACTTTCTCCTCTTTTCTCATATGAGAAGCCTCTATTTATAGGCAACTCAATAGTATTTAATTTGGAATTTTCTCTCAGCATTTATTGAGAGTTGAATTATGAATTTAATTTGGTATTTCATTTAATAAGAACTTTCCATATAGGTCTTTTCTTCTGGCACTGCCATATGGTTTTCTTCATTTGATGTTGCCACATGGCTTGATTTCATTCGCTGATCGTCCACGTCATCAATTGGAGATTAATTTGATCACAAATATTTTATCATGAACAATCGGACAGTTGTTAATACATCATAAAATTTTGATGTCTACAGTTGGAACTCTAAAATTTAAGAGAAAACTAACTTAAGCATCGGAGGGTTCTTGGCCGGTTAGCCTCAGTCTCATTTGATTGTTTGTTTTCCTTTTTAGGCCTTCCAGATCATTGAAGCCCGAAGCATTCAGCCTTCTGATTTTCTATGCATCATCAATTTTGTTTAGTACTAATTATTGTAACAATTTCCTTTCAATGTACAAGATCAAAGAATCAATTCTAAATTCATCTTTGATTTTGTTGCAAAACCTAATTTTAACAATCTTCATAATTGAAAATTCTTGTTATGATTGCATTAAAAACTGGAAGAATAAATAGAAGCAATTGATATAGCATGAAACATGAGAGTTGAAAGTCATAATTATTATCATTCAAGTATATCCAATATTCCTCTTATTAATAAATCAATTAGTATTGTCATGTATTAAAAAAATATATATATAAAAAATATTTAAAAAAAACCCAAACACATAAGCGAAAAAGAAAAAGCACTCAAATAATTTTCTTTTTTTTTTTTTTTTTTGGTGGAACTAAATAGCATAACATCACTCCAAATGCAAAGTATTAAACAATTAATTTCAATGCTAAACATCAAACAAACAAATTGAATCCCAAAAAAAATATACTTCAAGTGATTTATATTTCAGATTTCTTTGGCCAACTTTCAATTTGAAAAGGCTACTTTTACTTATGATACACACAAATAATTTTTTGTATTTCAAATTTTTTTGTGGGGGGGGGGGGGGGGGGGGGGGAGCATGCCCTTTACTTTATTTAAACACGTGTTTAAAACACAATGAGAAATGATATATCCGCAATATTTTTACAACACTTTTGTAACAAATTATAGGTGACAGATTGTTATTGGCTATTATTAGTTGGTAAAAGTAATATCAATACTGGATTCAAATTATAACCAGTAACAACATATTATCGAGGATTTGTTGTGAAAGTGTGTTTTCATTGTCAACATTTGAATTTATATAAGACAAACTTCCAAATAAAAAAAGATAATTACTAGTAACTTCTTATAAACTATCATTAAAACTAATCCTAATCCAAACAAATCTTAAGCCAAACATCTTTTTTTGAATAAGTAAAACATGAGTTTAACATATTTATCCAATAATAACAAAATAAATCAGTCATATAATCCTCCTTTTGCCACAAAGTGTTTTCCTTTGGTGTCTTAAATGTCATTTGCTGGGAATTCATTCTTGAAACTTATTTTTTTGGCAAAGATATACATCCTAGGTGAATTATGTAGAGTTACAGAGCTTTGAGCTTTTTATTTTTATTTTTTCGTGTTCATACTCGTCCAACCTTCATGCTTAGCCCTTGCATGAGTTTGCATGTTCTCTTCTTCTCTATATTGATCTATTGCATCTGCGACTAACGATAGATGAGGGAATTAACTTTTTGTTCCAACTGCTTCATTGGCTGATCTATAACCTGATCTGATACGAATTCTTGAGGACGCAATTTTGTTATTAATTGGTTGATTTGACTAATCCAAAATAATTTATTTGAATATATAAAAGTAGACCCAAAATAATTTATTTGACGCAATTTTGTTACTACTTACTAGGTCCTATGACTCCTATATGTGGATAGTGATAGCAGTGTATATACAATATTGCAGTCAACTAATCTGTTCTCTAGGCTGCAGAGAAATTACAATTAACGTAATATTCAAATAATAATGAGATATTGAAATCTGTCTATTAGTCTATTGACTTTTCTTAGTAGTCCATATCAAATCCAAAGTTTTCAAAATGTGGCTGCCATTTTCTTCTATACAGTAATTAACTGATTGTGCTATTTCATTTACATCATTCAAATTCAGAAACAAGGACTTAACTATATTGAGAGTATAGTTTCTACTTGTTAATTTCAAACCATTTAACATTATTTTTATCTGATAGGAAAAAAAGAAACACTCCTGCCTATTTGTCAATCTATATATGATGTCATACACTTTGCCTATATAAAGAGCCACTAATTCTCTCCATAAGAACCAATCCTAAGCTCCCCCTATACTACTGGCATCTGCTACTACTCCTTGCTACTAGCTAAAGATGTGGTCAGTTTGGCTCTCCGTTGCTAGCTTACTTATAGTGATTGCCACACATTGGCTTTATAGGTGGAGGAACCCTAAATGCAATGGAAAATTACCTCCTGGCTCTATGGGCTTTCCACTTATTGGGGAGACCCTTGGTCTTCTTGCGTCAAGCAAGTCCATAGACACCCCACCTTTTATCAATAATAGGATGAAGAAGTAAGCCCACAATAACCCACATGCAATGTTTTTTGCATCTCATCTAATTAGTTTTTCACATTTCTGTTGCAAATTTTCTATTCTTGATATGGGTCATTATATTACACAATCACATGCATTTTTTTTTGGTTTGCTTTTTGGTTATATTTATTCCATCTATATAAATATGACATCTTGTAACCAACTTATTTTTCTTTTCTTTTTTTGGGGCGGTCATTTTAGATATGGTCCAATATTTCGAACAAGCTTGGCAGGACGGCCAGTTGTAGTATCATCTGATCCAGAATTCAATTATTATGTTTTTCAACAAGAAGGAAAATTGGTTGAAAGATGGTATATGGACTCCTTTGCAAAAATTCTCCACCAAGAATTAATGCAGCAAAGAATTAATGCTCATAAAAATGTTCATAAGTACCTTCGGAATGCAATCTTAGGTCATTTTGGTCCTGAGGCCCTCAAGGACAAGATGCTGCCACAGTTAGAGGATGCAATAAATAAAAGGTTACATGGTTGGTCAAAACTAACCAGTTTGGAAGTGAAAAGCAGCACATCAGCGGTAAGCTTTTAATAACTAATTTCTATCATGATAATGCCTCAGTATTTTTTTTATACATGTTTATAATTGATCCCAGTAATTATTTTAGATGGAACTTATATTTTAAACTTCCAAGACACAACCTTTTCAAGAGGTACAAAATAAATGAGAAAAAGGAGATAAAATTGTATATATGGACCTATGGTCTATATATAAATAATCTTAAAATTTTAGTTATTTTTTCATGAAACAATGGTAAATATTAAAATATTTGAAAATAGATTATAATGATCATTATGGGTTCCGTACTCTCAAAAAACTTGATTCCACATACATTAAAATGGCGTCTCACCCATTTTTAATTGCTAAAATGCTAATGAAGCTTGGAAACATTGTTTAAGGATCATTAGATCTTCCTTTCTTAGCATTTTGAGTAATTAAAGTTGAAGTAGCTACTACAAAATACACATTTTTTTTTTCTTTAACTACTTATTTGTTGATTATTTGCAGATGATCTTTGATTTTACAGCAAAGCAATTGTTCAGTTTTCAGGCAGACAAATCAAAGGAAGATATTTGTGAATCTTTTACTAACTTCTTGCAGGGACTTATGTCATTCCCGATTAATTTCCCCGGTACTGCTTATCATAGGTGTCTACAGGCAATTTCCTTAAACTTGATCCTTATAAATTTCAAAATCTAAAACGTTCTTCTCATATTATATGTGAATATAATCTAATATATTTATTCAATTGTCATACAGAACCAGAAGAGAGCAATAAGCATCATAACTAGCGAACTAGAAGAGAGAAAGAGTAATCCAGAAATTCGCAAAGGAGATTTTCTTGATCAGATTCTGGCTGACATGAAAACAGAGACGTTCTTGACAGATAAATTCGTCATTTACATGATGTTTGGGCTTCTCCTCGCCAGCTTTGAGACCATATCGTCAACTCTTACTTTAGCCATTATGTTAATTAATAAAAACCCAAAAGTGATACAAGAATTAACGGTTAGTGACACAAAGAAGTTCCAAAATTTTACATAACATAGATTTAAAAGAAGCTTTTTGGGTGTTTAAATGTTAATATCACTTTAAAAAAATATATATGTTATTCCTAGGAGGAGCATGAAGTAATTCTTAAGAACAGAGAAGATGTCAATTCTGGGCTTACATGGAAAGAATACAAATCCATGACTTTTACTCATAATGTGAGTAGATAGATACTCCCCCTTTATTCTCAGGCGCACAATCTTTCTTTTTAATTTTTAACAAAGAACTTCAAGCAATTGCCAACAATTCTTACAATCCAATGAATTGGAACATATAGGTTATCAATGAATCGCTTAGACTTGCTAGTGTTGCTCCAGGGATTTTGAGAAGAACCCTCCAAGACATTCAAGTAAATGGTAAGTTCAAAATCAAATTGGTTGACTTGTCAACATATTTTGTCCTTTTTCTTTCCTTTTTTTGGGGGTGTTGGGATAGCCAAAACAATAAAGAGCGAATCATTTAATACAAAAACTATTTGTTTCACGTGACTTTTTGAGTTTATGTTATATTATTTTGTTATTAGACTCGGTTAATAGTTGTTCTTAGAATATTTACTAATAATCGATTTTAAAAAAGTTTTAATACCAATTTTATGAAAAATATAAAAAACTGTAAAAAGAATCCATTGATTTTTTCTTTTCTTTTTCCATAAAAAGATTCTAAAAATATTTCTTGAACTAATGTTCTTAAAGCATCTGTTAACTTTTTCCCATATTAAATAACTAGTTTTTATTGTTGCAAAGTAACAAGTTTGTTGTACTTCAAATGTGCTTAATAATTACTCTTGGAATGGGAGCTAGTATCATTGTAATTAGTTGTTGTCTTAATTATAATGCAAGTCAAAGAATATGAGACATGCAAGTTCATTATGAAATAAGTTGAGAATAATAGGAGGCACGTTGACTGTAGGGTATACTATTCCAAAAGGTTGGGTGCTTATGGTAGTTCCAGCCGCCCTTCAACTGAACCCAAGCACTTATGAGGATCCTCTTGCCTTCAATCCATGGAGATGGCAGGTGGGTTGGTTTTTGTTTTGTTTTTTTACCAAGTTAATTTTAGACTTATGATTAAGTGATTAAATTCACCATTTCCTAACAGCTTAAGCTTTTGGAACAATTGGTAATTTAACATGGTATCAGAGCAGGTGATCCTGAGTTCGATTCCTGGTTTTACTCTACCTTCCATTTAAAATGTTAAATTCTCACTTATTAGGCCCCCACTTATAAAGGGAAAGTTTAGGCCCACAAGTGAAGGGGAGTGTTAGAGTTAAAATCTTGATATATACTCATCATGGACTAATTAGTTGTGGTGAGAATCCTTAATCTTTGTTCCTGTATTTGACTAATCTTTCATTTCATTATGGGATTAAAGAACATCTCAGCAAATGTGTCAGCAAAGAATTTCATACCATTTGGGGCAGGCATGACATCATGTGCAGGAGCCGAGTTCAGCAAAGTTCTAATGGGTGTTTTCTTTCATATTTTGGTCACCAAATACAGGTACTTTATTTCTTATTCTTACATGCATTTATGCAGCACTTAGACAAGTTGAACAAAAACTGATTTTTATTTTGTTAATTTATTGTATTTGAATTATGGCTGATTTAGGATGACTACAATCAAAGAAGGAGAGGTGATTCGATCCCCTGCTTTAGGATTTGGAGATGGTTTTCATATTCAGTTTTCAGCAAAGCATGGATGATTTATAGAGCTTAACACCGGATCTCGACATTTACTATAGAATAATAAAAAAGATCCCTAGTCAAAAAAATCATCGTTTCCATGTAGTATTAAATGTTAATAAAGTTGACTATGTTGGTCACACTTTGTCTTTAGCTATGAATATAAACGTTTAAGTCACTGCTGCATGGCTGTAGCTACGTTATATTACAACCAAGTGGTTTTGTTTTGTTTAGGTTTTTTTTTTTTTTTTTTCTTCTTTTGTGTGGAACCAAATGGTTGTGTTCTCTGGTTTTTTATTATTGCTTTATGAAATAATGAAAGTTATTGTGACTTTCACTTGCATTAAATAAAAAGAATTGCTTTTAGTATTTTTAATTAAGCTCTCGAACTCTGTATGTTTACACGAATGAATGTGTGCCTGACCGTATATTTCAGTAAATGAAATTATTATTATTATTATTTTTCTATTTTCACCTACTAAATCCTCTCACAATGTGAAGGTGGTAGTCTTTGGTCAGAAAAATACAATTTCTGCAGTTTTAAATAAGAAAATACTGCAGTCATACGTGTGATACACAAGTAATGCTATACCAGGAAAAAAAAAAAAAAAAACAGTGTTATACCCTTCCCAGACCAACAAAATAAATGCTCCATGGAACGTTGAATATGATGATTTTTTTTTTTTTTTGATAAATTCAATAGTTACAAATGAGAAAAAGAAAATTTGAATCTTGAATGTCTTTGTTGAAAACAATAAAAAGCGGTTTAGCTACAATGCTCTTTAGCATTCGTTATGATCATTAATTGTATGCTTTTTGTGAGTTTCCATCCAAATAAAATAGTAATTTCTTTCTATGAGTTGTAGCAAAACTTCACCTCAAACTTTTTCGCCAAGGCTTTGTAAAATGGAGGAAATTTAGTGACAATCACTTATATATTCATTTATATTGTCAATACATAAGTGATTTTAATTGCTCTCTTAAAAAAAAATAAAAAATTGTTACGAGTTATTAAGCTTTCCCATATTTGAAATAAGACTACATTAATCTATGGAGGCCTTTAGTAATTAGGGATGCAAGATGTTACAAAGTAGTAATAAGTTATAAATAAATTAGTGATTCCTATTAGTCTATTACCATAAAATGTTGTAGCACGCAAGGAGAAGAAAGATAGTTTACTGTATCTATGCTAGAAACATGGTCGTCATTCAAACATTCAAAACAATGTCATTCAAATATTTTATCTGTAACTTTCACATATGATCATATTTTTAGCTTAGGCATGTCATATGCGAAAGTTACAAATAAAATATTTCAGAAAAAAAAAATTAGAATTAAGAAAGAATAATGTCTCTAATGTATCTGTTCAAGAACTATTCTTGTCACTTATGGATCAATAGCGGAATAATGAGTTATATATTCTGGCTAGAATCACTTCTATTATATATTTTTTCACAACTATCTTACGTTATAGACTATAACTTTCGTTGCAATAAAGTTGTGGTAAAATTGTGTTATAAAATATTGTGATTTTAGATTTTCTTGTCCAAAAATAGAAATATTATATCCCACTTTTTGAGTTACACTTGATGTTTCACCAATTATGACATGTCATATATTTAATTCTTTTATAAAACTTTAGTTATTTTATAAGATAAGTGAATATAATATGTAATGGTTGAAAAATTGTAATTTGTGGAATATAAAAAGTGAAATACAAATGGTAAGACATAAAATTTGTATTCTTGGATTGAGATTGTATAGTGCAATAACTTTAAGAGAAGTGCTACGTTCACAATATTTTCACAACAAATTAAATGTAGTAAGAAGTTATTGGTTCTAATTTAAATACATTATTAAAATTATTTTTTTGCGCACCAATAACAACTAATAACAACTTTCCACTTAAAATTTGTCATGAAAGTATTGTGAACACTTTTCTCTAACTTTAATGTCACCATTCAATAACCATTGCCCCCTCCTTGCCGGTTTTTGTCTGGTCATAAAATCCTTAAAATCTAGTCTTCTACCAACAGCAGTTGTTGGTCTTCGCCAAAGTCAGATTGTGCTTAGACTATGAGGTATATGGGTTTCAACTTTGGAGACAGCCTTTGACAAAGGTGGTGAAAAAATAACATGAGAAATTGTTCGTGTGAGGCACAACACGATGCTTTAATTTGTTGGTATTTCCAGAATTTCGCATCGTTAGGACATATGTGAATCATGTTAAGAACATGTCATTTAAAATCACCTAGTGGGGATTTTGCCTTGGAAGTTTTCCCTATTCGAAAACAAATCACTGTGTCAACTTTATTTTTCACTGCATATTAACATAGTTGGTCATTTGTTTGTGCTACCACGCGTATTGCATGTTAATTGAATTAATTAATTAACTTGGCTAATTAATTGGCTAATTCATCATAAAGGACCAATACATTTTTGGCCTATCAAGTGGTATCAAAGCAGGCACACTCTGATTAGGGTTAATCTTTGCTGTGTGATCCATTGACCCCTGTTGTCATGGATAAAAGACAATCGTTGATTATACCTCCTTTATTTAATGGCACTAACTATGCATACTGAAAAGTACGCAGAGACCTTTCTTGCAGTCATTAGATGAAAAAGTGTGGTAAGCTATGGAGATAGGCTGGACCAAGCCAAAGGAAGCGTTGGCCGATTGGGATGATGCAAAGATCAAGGCAGTTAACTTCAACAGCAAGGCATTGAATGCTTTTTTCAGTGTGGCCATGAATAAGAAGTTTAAGAAGATATCCTCTACCAAAACTGCCAAGGAAACATGGACCATCCTCCAGACAACCTTTGAAGGAACCAAGGCTGTCAATGATTCAAAGCTTCAGAGGCTTACTACAAGCTTTGAAGAGATCAAGATGGAGGATGATGAGTCATTCGACGAGTTCTATGTCAAGCTCAAGGATATAGTGAACTCATCCTTTAATCTTGGGGAAACTATTCCCGAACCCAAGATTGTTAGAAATGTGCTCAGATCTCTACCCGAGAGATTTCATGCCAAGATCACCGCAATTGAGGAATCAAAGAACATTGACAAAATTCCTTTGACAAAGCTGGTTGGCAATCTACAGACCTATGAGTTGGGGTTGACAAGGATTGAGAAATCGAGTAAAGGAAAGAGCATGGCACTGAAGGCCAAGAGCAGTGACACAGATGAGTCTTTAGATGATGAAGATTCTAAAATGAAATTGTATATTACAAGGCAGTTCAAAAAGTTTATGAAGAATGTCAATCTAAAGGATTTGACAAAGACCGCAAGCAATCCAGTTCGTCTCAGTTCAAGAGCCAAGACAAAGGGAAGAAGGATGCTAGGGATGACGGTCAATACACTATTCCCTCAGGACCAAAGTAATTTGGGTGTCAAGGTGTCAGACATACAAAACAAGAGTGCCCAACTTATCTCAAGACCATTGGGAAAAGTAAGGCCCTTGCTGCTACCTTGAGTGACAACGAGCCTGAGGATGATTCGAATAATGAGAATGATGGAATCCTTAATGCCTTCACTACCACTTTTCGATCTTTTTGCAAAAGGATGCGTCCAAATTCAAACCCTAATTGTCCATGCCTATTTTTTAGAGCCCTCTAACCTCTATAAATAGAGACTGAACTTCATAATTCAGTACTTTTTTTCTATGCTCTAAGAGGCATACGTTTTGAGACTCTCAAATTGCTGATGCTTGCTGATCCTCTCTGAGATTTGCAGATTAAATCAGGGTTTTTAGGTTTCAACGATAACTGAATAAGTTTCTTTGAACCTTGAAACATCCTCTCAAGAACAAGGAATGCTCATATAAGAGGTTGTTTTCAATGACCTTATTCTCTTTTATGTTTCATGTTTATAATGATGCATGTTTTCCTTTATCCATGACATGAGTTGTTAATCATTGTCTTGTTAAAGCATGATCTTGATTTTGTTTATGTAATTGTTATGATCTCTTTCTTAATTCCAATTATCTGCATATAACCAATTTTTTTTCTTGAAATTAAAAATAGATCTACATCTTTCTTAGATGTAGATCTGAATTTTTCTTAATAAAAAACGGATCTGCATCTTTCTTAGATGTAGATCTGAATTTTTCTTAATCAAAAAGGGATCTGCATCTTTCTTAGAATTTTTCTTAAAACAAAAACAGATCTACATCTTTCTTAAATGTAGATCTGAATTTTTCTTAATCAAAAAACGGATCTGCATCTTCATTAGATGCTGATCTAAATTTTTCTTAATAAAAAACTGATTTGTATCCTTCATAGATACAAATCTGATTTTTTTAATGCAGATTTTGAAGTAAAGAAAGTGATTAAAAATGATTGTGTTTGCTTTTGTCTATTTAATTCATGATTGCATAAATTCATATTATGAGTGAAACTCTCTTCTTAAAAGAAAAATCCTTTTCATTTTTTTAACATATAAGAAAAATAGATCTAATTTTTCTGCTATTAAAAATCTTTTTTTTTTTTTTTTTTTTTTTACAAAACAAATCTGATCTTTTATAAATCAAAAAACCATTTTTTTTTACAAACCAAAACAGATCTGAATTTTTTTTAAACAAAATAAGAGACTTCATTCATAAATAAATTTATGTGATTTAATTTTTCAATCACATGTTCAACATATCATTCATGACATGCATAAAAAGGTACATTGGTCAAAAGAGTCTAGAAGACCAGACTTTGTTTGAGCGGAATGGGTGCCTAACACCTTCCTATTCCGTAACCTAACCTCCGGATTTAGGTCTTTGGCTAAGTAGATCTAGCCTTGTCTTTGTTTATTTTTGGTAGATTGTAACTAGGACCCAAAGCTATGTAATTTTCAAGTTTATCAAATATGTAATATTTATTCAATCAATGAAGAGAACAATTCAATCATGTATTTATTTTTTTCTTATTTTTTGTATAAAAAAAATAAGTGGCGACTCCATACCACTTACCCAAAAAGAGAGGTGCCCTAAAAGGTACCCGGCCCGAATCTCTTTGAATGTTCAAAATGTGTATAAAACACCCTTGAACGTTTAGACCCAAAATTACAAATTATCAATTCAAACTTATTATCAAACAATAAATGTGTAGAACATGAACATAAGCTAATCTAGAATTGATAAACAATCTAAACCATAAATAATCACAAACACAGCAGTAATTAAATGGTAAATATGAAGGGAAGAAAGATGCAAACATAAGGACAACACTCGATGTGTTATCAAAGAGGAAACCGAAGCCCTCGGCGTAAACCTCTCCGCCGCCCTCCAAGTGGTCAATACTCCACTAGAAAATGTAGTTGGGATACATGAACAGTAATAGACCCTCCAAGCCTAATCTACCCGGTATACCTAAGCCCTCCAAGCTTCCTGCTCCAGTGAGGTTGTGCCAAACCTTTTTCTTTTCTAGCTTACTGGATTCCGCTATAACCCATAGCATCAACCAATATGAATTGGTCCCTTCTTAACTACTTCCCAAAGCACCAAATAACCTTCTCATAGATGTGGGTAAGGTGAGAAAAGGATTTGGATAAGAACCTCTCAAGGATGTATCAATGAAGAGGGTGAGAGAAAAGGAATTCGAAGAGTCTCTTAGGTGAAGATTATGGATGAATCAATCTTGTTTTTCTCTAGGGTTTCTCTCTCAAAATTCTCTCTAGAAGCTCTCTATATTTCATGAGTATAAGGGTCTATATATAATGCTGTGTGTTTGGAATGCGAAGAGTCAGTTTTTCCAAAACAGAGCTGGCTAGCGGCTTGGCCTCGTGACTTGATTGAGTCGCGAGTTCAAGCCACAAGGTAACTGCATTGCCAGTCTAGATATTTTGTCCTGTAGTGCAACAGCTGGCATAACGCTTCAGCTTCTCGCATGCTTGACACGTGACCATCTTCTGGCGGCTTGCCAGTAGTGAGCCACCCGCGAGTTCCAGTCGTGAGTCCCTGCTTCTTTGCACAATGTTGAACATTTCTTCACACTTTCTCACACACTACCCTTACATGAATTCCACCTAAATAGAGGGTTACTTATTGCTAAAATACAAGCAAATTTGGCACGGAATAAAGCCAACGAAATGGTTGATTAAATTCAACCTTACAATCTCCCCCTTTGGCTATTCCGTGACAAAACCCTACAATAGACTCTAGACTTAACGCGTGAGTTGAGAACCGTTGAAAAAAACTCACTCACACTTAACTTTAGAATCTGATAAGCTCTTGAATCATACGAACAAGTATCTCCTGAAATACAACAACACAATTTGATCACTGTATGCAAAAAACTTGTAATGTATATGAAGCAAGCATAATGCGATCAAGCAAAATGGAATAAAGCAATAGACCATGGCTTGACCAAAACAGGCAATCACTATACAAAAGTGATCACAATGCTCATTCACACAAGGAATGAACATCCAGACATGCAAACTAATAAGCTTATTTGCAAAGTATCATTTGCATGTCCAACACTCAACCAATGCACAAAACATATATGCATCCAGGAATAAGATCCTACAAGGGCACAAGAGTGAAGTACTAAAGAAAATGCATGACATTTAACAACAAGTACTTAAGCCACAAAGCAAGGGTACAAAAACCTAAAAGCTTATAAAAGCAACCGGTTACAAATGTATGATACAAAAACAAACTAACTAAATAACATCACATAAACATTGAAACAGACTTAATATGAAGCAAAGTATAAGACATAAGCAAAATATAAAGCTTATAAAGCTCCCCCTTTGATTAAGCTCTTTCTCCCCCTATCATTGTACTCAGTCTTCCCTTTTTTTTCATGGAATAGCTAGTCCTCATCTTCTTCTAGCTTTCTTTGAATCTGATCCAATGGAGTTTGGAGAGAAGTGAACTTCATGTCACACCGAATGTTGTGATGGTGCAGGATAGATGTGAGTCCGGATATTTTGGTGCTCAACTCATGGATAGATGCCATAATGTTGTCTAGCTTCTCGTCGAAGGAGGATGAGCTAGAGCGCGAACCACTATGAGACGCTGAAGTTTCAGTTTTGATTCCCTTCTTACTATGACCAATGCTCGCGTTGAACGTACGCATGTTGATTGGACTCAGTTTTGTGTAGGGAGATTCATCTTCAGATGGATGGATCCCTTTGAGCTTCAAAATCCTAGGGATGAGACAACAGAACGGAATGCATATCCGTGACTCAGTTCGTTGAACCGTTTTGTGTAAAACATGAAAGATATGTGCATAAATGTCAATCTCTACATCATAGATCTGATCATGAAGAAACAAAGCACGATCGAGGTTCATATACCCGGTGCTGGATAAGGGGTACAAGTTGTGAAACATGATGATTGTAAGCACTCTTAATTTCGGAGGAAGAGAGGAAAGACTAACTGAGTTCCCATTTGGTGAGAATTCCAAGTCGTTGCCAAGGGCATCCCGAAGTAAGTCCTCATCTAGACATAGATCATCATAAACCGGTGAGTTTCCAAGCATCGGCCGGTTGATGTGAAGAATCTTTGCCAGGTATGCGGGAGAGACAGAGAAACTTTTTCACCTAACCCAGCACTTAAGTTCATCACCTTCAACAATTGCATTTGCATAAAATTCTTTGACCAAATTCTCATAAGCATCATCAAGGTCAGAGAGAAGGTAATTCCAATCTTTGTCAGCAAACCATTTAGGAATGTCGAAGTCAAACAAAGAAGGTTGATCAACAACCCTTTCAATCAACGTTGTAGCATCTCTGAAATAATTCTCATGAGTCTAAAAGGCAGCATAGGATCTGAACTTGTTTGGATCGAATGCACCTAATGGTGAACGGGTCCTCTTTGTTCAAGGTGAGGGATCATCAACATCAATGACAGGCTCTTTACCTTTGATGTTGCTCTCTTGAATGGAGACATATCCACTCTGCATCATGGATTATCAAAAACAAGAGAAACCTAAAAAAAAAATACCAAACATTATTAGCATTGGGTTAGGATCAAAACATGAATAATGAAGAAAACCCTAAACATTTGGGATTTAGGGCCCAATCATGACAATGAGTGTGTGGTTGTCACCAATAACACTATGTTCTCCCAAAATGGAGTAAATCAATACAAAACCACCAAAAATCTCGAATCAATTTCAACACACAAACAGAAACCCATGTTCAAAAAGGAGATATACAAATATCAGTAGAAAGAAAATAAACACAATCAAATAAATATATGCAGATGGGTGAGAAATAATGTGTGAGAAACAAAACCCATACCTGTTCTTGAAGAATGATGAGATGTATGTAAGGAGAATGAGGGTTTTGTGTGTAAACACAGTGGCTTTGAAATAAAGAAGGTTTGAACAACCACGGGTGCGAGGGAAAAATGAAAAGTTTTTGAAATCAGTCTTGAAAAAGACTCTCATTATGCAAAACACGCGATTTTCGCGACTGAATCAAGTCGCGTGCAAGTCACCAGGGACAGCCGCCAGAACACTTCAGTCAAAAATTTGAAAAATTTCCCAAGTGTTTTTCACGACTAGAAGGTCTACTCACGAAAGAGTCGCGAGGTGAGCCGCGAAAATCTCTGTGTAACCCTCGCGACTGGACCTTCCACCCGCGAACAAGTCGCCACACTGAGCCGCGAGAAACATAAAAACCCAAATTTTGAAAAATATTCTAAGTATTTTTCGCGATTAGGAAATTGACTCGCCAGTGAGCCGCAAAAAATCTCGGAGTAGGCTCGCTACTAGGGCATGCGGCTGGATCAACCCACGATTGAGTCGCCAAAATAGGGCAACACTGTTTTTGAAATTTTGACATTTTAGTAAAAACAAAAACTTTCCAAAAACAACTAAAAACACTAAAAAAATCTTTTTGTGTTTGATCAACAAAGATTGAGCATGTGAAAACACATTTAATCAAGTACAATCACACAAATGAATATGACATTCATTGAACATAGACTTGTGTGATGTGTGTGGATATCAAAAATGAGATAGTCCTTAGTCCAATGTAAAGCTTCAATGATCAATTCAATCAAGGCATACTCAACTAGTACTAGATAAAGTGACTCATCTCAATTATAGAAGTATGCATATATGACCTCCCACATAAACTTGATTACAATTCTTTGAAGCTTTTCATTTGGCTCCATATACATCATATCATTTGAACTTTTTGAGTCAATACATCTCATTGTGAGATCGATGCCTGAAATTTTTGATATTTCAATTGATGAGTTAGCCTTTGGCTTTTTGGGCATCATACATTTTAATTTTGTCGCTTTCCCTTTTTCCTAGTCAAATACTAGTATGTGCGATAGGCTTTTGCAGCTCAATATCTCTTTTCATTTGGAGATTTACATTTTATGAGCTCTATTAAGCAAAACAAAAAATAAAGAGTAGGAAGATATATAGGCATAAGTCTATGCATGTCTCAAGATCAACAAAATCATTCACCAATCATTCATGACAAGGTTGAAGATCTATTTACAACAGTCACATAGATTTCAAAATTTCTCCCTCAATGATATGAGTGCATAGGAAACAAGCTAAGCTCATAGATGCACAAAGCCATTAGTACAAAGGTACAAGGCAAAACATGCTTTGAGACAAAACTCAACAAAGTCGATCAAACTTTATGGATTTTCTACTTTTTATGTGTTTTTGGATTTTTGACACAAAAGCAGTAAAAGGATGATCAAAGACAACAATGTAAAACATTTGAAACAAAGGAAGACAACTATACAAAGCAAAATAAATGCAAACATGACCACTCTCATGGAAGATAGAGTTCAAGGAATGATACCAACACCAATGGTCTTACGCAAGGATTCAAACCTCGGGCCATCAAAAGGTTTAGTGAATATGTCTGCCTTTTGATTGTCAGTATTAATAAACTCTAGAGACACTATCTTGTCCACTACCAAGTCCCGAATGAAGTGATACTGGATCTCGATATGCTTTGATTTGGAGTGCTGAACTGGATTCTTTGACAGATTTATGGCACTAGTGTTATCACAGAATACACACATAGTGTCTTAAGAAATTCCACAGTTATGTAGTAGCTTTCTCATCCATAGTAATTGTGCACAACAACTTCCTGCTACGATGTATTTAGCTTCAACCGTTGAAAGAGAGACTGAATTCTGCTTTTTGCTCATCCATGAAACCAAGTTATTCCCAAGATAGAAACAACCACTAGAAGTGCTTTTCCTATCATCAATGCACCCTGCCCAGTCAACATCTGAATATCCCGCCAAGCACTCATTCGAATCTTTTGAATACCAAATCCCATAGTCAGATGTGCTGTTGACATAGCAAATGATTCGCTTTACTGCTGTCAAGTGGGATTCTTTAGGAGCAGCTTGGAACCGTGCACATACCCCAACACTGAATGCAATATCTGGCCTACTTGCTGTGAGATAGAGAAGACTGCCAATCATGCTTTGATAAAGTGTTGGATCCACGTCAACACTGGCTGCATCTATGCTCAGTTTTGCTGAGGAACTCATGGGAGTAGGGGTGTGTTTCTTAGAATCTAGGCCAAATCTTTTGACAAGATTTTTGGCATATTTCTCTTGAGAGATGAATATTCCATCTTTCCGTTGTTTCACTTGAAGCCCTAGGAAGTAGTTCAACTCTCCCACCATGCTCATTTCAAATTCCCTTTTCATTTCTTCCGAAAACTCATGAGCTAGTTGATCAATTGTGTATCCAAAAACAATATCATCCACGTACACTTGAGCGACAAGGAGGGATTTCTCATCTCTTTTAACAAACAATGTTCGATCTACTTGGCCTCTTTTGAACCCACGATCCAATAAGTAAGTGGTGAGGCGATCATACCATGCTCTTGGTACTTGCTTCAACCTATACAAAGCTTTCTTCAATCTTAGCACATGATCTAGAAAGTGAGAATCTTGAAACCCCTTTGGTTTCTCAACAAAGACTTCTTCATTTAGAAAACCATTCAAGAAGGCACTCTTCACCTCCATTTGGTACAACTTGAAATCCATAATGCATGCTATGGACAAGAGAATTCGAATGGACTCTAGTCTTGCTACCGGAGCAAACAATTCATCGAAATCTATGCCTTCCACTTGAGTATACCCCTAAGCCACCAATCTAGACTTGTTTCGGACAACTTCACCATCTTCATCCATTTTGTTCTTAAAAATCCACTTGGTGCCGATCATATGTGTATCTTTAGGCCTTGGAACCAACTTCCATACATCATTTCTAACAAATTGATGTAGCTCCTGGTGCATAGACACTATCCAATTCTCATCTTTCAGAGCTTCTTCTACCTTTTTGGGTTCAAATTGAGCAAAATAACAGTTGTATGTCACATGGTTAGCACTATACCTTCGTCCTTTTCTCAAATGAAGTCCCTCGTTTACATCACCAATGATATTACTTGATGGGTGATTGAGAGTTACTCTTGATAAAGGTTTCTTCGATCTAGTCTCTCTTCTTAATATAGGGGGTGTAGACTCCTTACCCGGTGATTCTTTCTCAGCATCATCACTTAAGGACATATCATCATCATCCTCATTCTTCTTAAGATTTAACCCCTTTCCATCATCATCAATTTCCTTTTCTGATATGGTGTCGTCTATGACCGCATTGATTGACTCCATCACCGTCTTAGTGCGCTTGTTGTACACTCTATAAGCTCGGCTATTTGTAGAGTATCCTAGGAATATCCCTTCGTCACTCTTAGCATCAAATTTTCTCGAATTTTCCCTGTCATTTAGAATGTAACACTTGCTTCCAAATATTTTGAAATACTTCACCTTGGGTTTCTTCTCTCCCCATATTTCATATGACGTCTTCTTTGTCCCTGCTCAGAAATAGATTCTATTACTAATGTGACATGATGTATTCACAGCTTCAACCCAGAATTTTTGTGGAATGTTTTTGTTGAGTAGCATAACTCTTGCCATCTCTTGGATCACCTGGTTCTTTCTTTCAACCACCCCATTCTGTTGTGGAGTCTTTGGAGCTGAAAATTCCTTTTTGATGCCATGCTCCTCACAAAACTCTTCAAATTTAGCATTCTCAAATTCCTTCCTATGATCACTTCTGATTTTGACTATGGGAACTCCTTTTTCATTCTGCAGTCTCTTGCATAGCCTTTCCATTTTATCGCATGCTTCCGACTTCTCTCTAAGGAATTCCACCCAAGAGTACCTTGAGAAATCATCAACTACCACCATAATGTGCCTCTTTTCTCCTAGACTTTCAGTTCTTGTAGGCCCCATTAGATCAACGTGAAGAAGCTCTAAACACCGTGAAGTAGCAATCACATTTACCTTGGGATGACTTGCCTTTGTTTGCTTTCCCATTTGGCATGCTCCACATATAGTCTTCTCCACCTTTCCAAACTTTGGAAGTCCCTCAATTGCTTCAAGTTTAGATAATTTAGCTACTTGTTTGAAATTTGCATGCCCAAATCTGTGATGCCAAAGTTCCAGCATATCAACACGAGCACTTCTACACGAAATAGGTGCCGTAGGAACTACTCCATAGCAATTATCGGTAGTCCTATTTCCCTCCAAGACTTGAATCCCTTTTTCATTAATGATTATGCACCCCTTCTTTGAGAATTGGACAAGAAAATCCTCATCACATATTTGAGTGATGCTTAATAGATTCGCCTTCAATCATTTGATGTATAACACATCTTTCAATAGAGGTAATCCCGGTATTTCAACAGTCCCTTTGCCAAGAACTTGAGCATGACTCCCATCACCAAATGTCACATAGTCACAGGCTTTCTCTTTAAGAGTCTTAAACAGTGATATATCTCCTGTCATATGACGAGAACATTCGCTGTCAAGATACCATAAGCATGAGTTAAATACCTTCAATGAGGTGTGCACAAATAGACAAGCATGAGACAAGCATTATTGACCATTAAACAGAAATTTATCTTCATTTTCCATGCTTCTGCCAGATTGAATTTTCTTTTTCAGATTATCAACCTTTTCACACAATATTCTATTTCTTCTTTTGTACTTCTTAATCAAAGAGTTAGACTCACATAGACTATTGTGTAAGATGTGGTTCTTATTTTCAAAGTATTTCAGCATGTGAACGAACATCCTAGCATTTTTCTTTGATTTTAATAACTCTAAGAGTTCATTGTTAGGACACCCTTCAAACATACTCATAGAGTCATTATCACAAACATTTAAACCACAATTCAGCATGACCTTTTTCATAGCTGCATCCATATCCAAGGGGTCTAGGATCGCACTCAGGTAATCAAACCACAAAGAGTGCACCTGCTCTGATACCAATTGAATGTTCAAAATGTGTATAAAACACCCTTGAACGTTTAGACCCCAAATTACAAATTATCAATTCAAGCTTATTATCAAACAATAAATGTGTGGAACATGAATATAAGTAATCCAGAATTGATAAACAATCTAAACCATAAATAATCACAAATACAGCAGTAATTAAATGGTAAAGATGAAGGGAAGAGAGATGTAAACACAAGGACAACACTCAATATGTTATCGAAGAGGAAACCGAAGCCCTCGGTGTAAAACCTCTCCGCCGCCCTCCAAGTGGTCAATAATCCACTAGAAAATGTAGTTGGGATACATGAACAGTAATAGACCCTCCAAGCCTAATCTACCCAGTGTACCTAAACTCTCCAAGCTTCCTGCTCCAACGAGGTTGCGTCGAACCTTTTTCTTTTCTAGCTTACCGGATTCCGCTATAGCCCATAGCATCAACCAATATGAATTGGTCCCTTCTTAACTGCTTCCCAAAGTACCAAATAACCTTCTCACAGATGTGGGTATGGTGAGAAAAGGATTTAGGTAAGAACTTCTCAAGAATGTATCAAAGAAAAGGGTGAGAGTAGAGGAATTTGAGGAGTCTCTTAGGTGAAGATTGTGGATGAATCAATCTTATTTTTCTCTAGGGTTTCTCTCTCAAAATTCTCTTTGGAAGCTCTCTACATTTTGTGGGTATAAGGGTCTATATATAGTGGTGTGTGTTTGAAATGCGAAGAGTCAGTTTTTCCAAAACAAAGCTGGATGGCGGCTTGGCCTCACGACTTGACTGAGTCGTGAGTTCAAGCCGCGAGGTAACTGCATTGCCAGTCTGAATATTTTGTCCTGTAGTGCAACAGCTGGCATAACGCTTCAGCTTCCCGCATGCTTGACACATGACCATCTTCTAGTGGCTTGCCAGTCGCGAGCCACCCTCGAGTTCCAGTCACAAGTCCCTGCTTCTTTGCATAATGTTGAACATTTCTTCACACTTTCTCACACACTACCCTTACATGAATCCCACCTAAATACAGGGTTACTAATTGCTAAAATACAAGCAAATTTGGCACAGAATAAAGCCAACAAGATGGTTAATTAAATTCAACCTTACACTCTTTTTTGAGGGAAGTTTCTTTTGAGGTCTCTCACAGTAACACTTCTCTAAATGATATTAAACATGTTTTTCTTTGGCTAGGGACAAGTTACATGTCCGTCTATTATATATATAGAAAGAAATAAAAAGTTTCGGAATCACCTTATTTGGATTACTAAGCTACAAACTTTCAAAAAAAAAAATTTGTTGTTGTTCTAAACACTTACTATCTACTGCTTCTTACTCTTAACAAAATATTTTATTTTTAACTCTATTTTCTAGGAAAAGAAAGTGTTATAGAGAGCTTATATCCTATGAGTAGTGTAGGCTCATAAGGATAATCGGCAAGGTGACTGGACTGTTATATCATAGGACAACGTGCAAAAATTATTTGTCTAACTACTGCAGATAAATCGCAGACAACACGATTTGTCTCAAGATAGTAACTTAGTGCATGTCTCATCTCTGTCACCTCTTTTGGTATATCATTTTTGTGTAAATTTCAAGGAAAAGCCAGAGAATATCTCTCCTTTATTTCTAACACTTGTCACCTAAGATTTATTATAAAAGTTTCGTGGATAAAACATTTCTCTAACTTTAATGTCAGCCATTCAATAACCACTGCCCCGCCTTGCCGGTTTTTGTCTGGTCGTAAAATCCTTAAATCACGCTTCTACCAACCTACCAACAGCAGTTGTTTATAAATAAAAAAACAGCAATTGTTGGTCTTTGCCAAAGTCAGATTGTGCCTATACTATGACGTATATGGGTTTCAACTTTGGAGACAACCTTTGACAAAGTCAATGAAAAAATAACATGGGGGATTGTTCGGACATTCTGGCATTTTACTCCCTTTTATTTTTTTAATTGGCAAAATGCCCCTGTTTTGAAACTATATAGGTGCGTGCTCCTGTTTCGATACTCGATGATCCTAAAATCGAGTTACTTAAAGTACTCGATTGGTTTAAAATCGAGTTATGCCCGATCAAACTTTAAAAAAAAAAAAAAAAAATTCATGAAACTCGAGTAAATGGAAATCGAGTTCCAAAACGCCACTATAGGGCTTAAAAACGTCACTATAGGGATTAAAAACGCCGCTATAGGGCCACTAAACCTGGTACTCACACTTATAAAAAAAAAATTTCTAGAAAACCGCCACTATAGGGATTAAAAAACGCCGCTATAGGACCACTGAAACCTGGTATTTACACTTATAACAAAAAAATTTCCAGAAAAACGCCACTATAGGGATAAAAAACGCCGCTATAGGGCCACTAAAACTTGGTATAAAAAAATTTTCCAGAAAAACGCCACTATAGGGATTAAAAAATGCCGCTATAGGGCCACTGAAACTTGGTATAAAATTTTTTTCCAGAAAAACGCCACTATAGGGCTTAAAAACGTCACTATAGGGCTTAAAAACGCCGCTATAGGTCTCCCTGAATATGGGGCGATCACACTTGTAAATTTTTTTTGCATGGAACTCGATTTCCCGAAGCTCAAGTTCCATGCAAATTTTTATTTTTTTTATTTTTTAAGTTTGATCGGGCATAACTCGATTTTCTACGAATCGAGTATTTCATTGAAACTCGATTTTGGGGTAATCGAGTATTGAAACAAGGGCATATCCCTATATAGTTTCGAAATAGGGGCAAATTGCTAAATAAAAAAAAAATTAGGGGCAAAAGGCTAGAATGTCCGGGATTGTTCATGTGAAGCACAACGCGATGCTTTGTTGGAATTCCCGGAATTCCGCACCATTTGCAAGATGGGCATGACAGAAAATGATTATAAAGTGATAATTAAGATAATTTTATGGATTTATTGTGTATACTTTAACAGGTTGATGGGGCTCATGCATTAGATTGTTTTCGTACTTGGGATGTCATATAAGTCTTATTTTGTAAACGAAAAGAGGATATATTTGCTAGAATATTAATATTTATTGAAGAAATTAATCCTTCAATCTTTGACCAAGTAAAATTGAATCATATATATTGAATAAATGAAAGAATAGTGAAAAGAATTGAATTTAACTAAAAACAGGCTAGTATTTTTTGGCCAATTATAATTTGTTCAATCAAAACCTACTACCATTATTTTTAGGCCAATTATAGTTGCATAAAATTAAGTGCGTAAATCATCAGTTCGTGGTTTCCTTCCAACCCCTGTATATTTTGCATAAAATTTAACAAGTACGTAGAAGAATATTAGAACCACCAGCAGCAGCCATGATAAGGAAGCAATTGCAGCCTCTATTGATGCTAAAACCTCCATTTGCTTGTTGAGGAGTTCAAGCCACAGCTATGCCACACCACAAAGTGACACTTTTTGGTGTCCCACAGCTACGTGGTCTTTGGAAAAAATTAGATAGGATAATTATGTTTTCAAAAGTGACACTTGCAAGCCTAATATTAGGTGCAATTTTTGCTTAATTAATGGTCCCCTTGATATTAACAGAAAATCTACAAAGTTTTTTTTCTTTTTTTTTTTTGCTAAATAGAAAATCTACAAAGTTACAAACACTCCAGTGGTCCTTAGTTAGCTCCTTCCCATGTCTTTTTGTAGCTTAAACCACAATTGCATATAATGTACATTCTGAGAATGGTCGGTCCTAGATACCGATTCTTTTGTATCCTTCCTCTGCTAGTTCTTTCTTTTGGTAATAAATTTTTTTCTGTTTCAATGTTGGAAAATATATATATATATATATATATATATATATATTCCAAGTCGTCTCAAGTAAACTTTTAAAGAATACAAGACTGTCAAGCTCAAGAGTTCAATTTTTCTCGCCAACAATCTAAAAGGGTGCATTTTGTTGTGTCAGTAGAACGACAAAGTAAACCCGATCAATACGCCACAACTCAAAAAGAAAGATGGTTCTTTGACTATATGATGCCCAATTAAACTTGTGAGTGCCACACAATTTTTCTTTCAAAATAGTCTAGAGACACACCCTTGAGACTCATAGATTAGCTTTCACATTATGAGAGAACAATATGATCCCCAATTAAATTTGTGGGCGGCGCCACACAATTTTTCTGCAACCTTAAGTTCAAATACAGATTTTATGTCACTCTTTTAACTCCAACTCTACTACATTCTTTCTTTCATACTCATAGATCAGTTTTCATATTCATAGAGAATAATCTGATCCACAATTAAACTCGAGGGCACCACACATATTTTCTTCACCTTTGACAAAAGTCAAAATATAGATAATATATCACCCTAATTCCAACTCCAACTCTACTCATTCTTTCTTTCTTTCAAACATATAAGTTAGCTTTCACATTTAGAGAGAATAACCTGATACCCATTTAAACTCGAGCTTGCCACACAATTTATTTTCTTCACCCATGACGATAGTCAAAACATGTGTTATATGTAACTCCAAGACTACTTCATTAATTCTTACATACTCGTAGGTTCGCTTTCACACTCAGAGAGAACGAAAGATTCTACACTCAATTACCCGTGGCAGATGGGGGTAGCGCAGTTTCACCACACCACAACTCATAGTATAGTAGTATAGAAATAGTTTGGATTAATATATACAAAAGAACAAATTAGTATCAACATATTTATTAAAAAGTATTATATATATATATATTATTTAAGTATTTATTAAATGAAATCAAATATTACACATTTAAGCTAGGGCAAGACATGTATGACAAACAAAACTTGTCCTCGCTAACCTCTACGATGCATGCAAAAGTTTGACAACAAATTATATGTTTGTATGTTTAATTAATCAATGCATATTAATAAATACAAAGTTAAATTAGAGATTTCGTAGAAAAGAATGGAGATAATTTAGTAAGAATCTGCTTAGTGAAGATCAAACCTAATTTAATGATGTCAATTATTGGTTTGCTTTGATAAAATTTATGGTAAATTCTAAATAATATGTAGTTTATATATATAAGGTTCAAGTTACACCTAGTGTAACATTAACTTTAAGGAATGTTACACCACTCAATAGTTTTTGTAAATTATTGCCAATTTGACAATCAAAAGAATCAAAACCTAAATTGATTTTGAAACTGACATCATCCTTTGTGATGGTTAAAAACAGATAGTTCGAGCTTTGGAAGGAAATATTTCTCTGGATCGGATGATCTATACAAGGGAACCAAACCTAGGTATAGTGGGAATGAGGACTCGAAGAAATTCAAAAAAAAAAATTGATACAGGAAAACCACGAGGAAGGCACTAATGACCTAGTTCCTAGTTCCTACTTAGGGCAATACTCAGGACAGGGCCATGCAAATCAAAAGCTTTTTCTTAAGGAGCTAGTATCTCATGCGCAAGGCTCATGAGAGATTTTTTCCTTTCTTGAGGAGCTGGTATCTCATGCGCCAGGCGCATCAAAATTGTCAAATCCACAAAAACTTTTACATAATTAAGTGATTTTTACAATGACCAAAGACTATCCATTCAGTTTTAATTTGGTCAATTTTTAGAGTTGTATTTTAATGTAAGTACATATTCATGGTAGTTAGCAGAATACTATACGTGTCCACGTTCTCTTCTTTTTGTTTTTCTATCTAAATAAAATATTCTTTATCATTGAATTTCTATATTATGAAAAAGAATTACTGCATGCAGAGTTGAAGCTAGATGAAATTCTTATGTGTATTTGATGTTACGGAAGTTACAAGAAAATAGCAGCAGTGGCTTGAGGAATTTTGTTTAGGGGGTCATTAAGAAACTCAAATTAAAAAAAAAATTAATAAAAATAAAACTTGAATATATTGAGTTATCAATAATAAAAAAAAAAATACATGAATTTTTACAATTTTCTTCTACAAGTTTTCAAAATTTTAAATTGTTACATAATAGTTCATTACAAGTATTTATTGCCAATGTAGACAGCTATGACCATTTTATTTTGTTAAGTTTGTCTTATATTTTTTTTCCAATTATTAATTATTATCTATTTGTCATTGCTTTTATAAATATATTTTAAACTAAATAACTAAACTCAACTCGTTGCCTCTATATTAATTATTGATGCTCACAACCATACTTATTCACACATAAAATAATACATTATGTGTCTACTTAACCAATCAAATGTTTGAATAATCATTGACTTTACAATTTTTTTTCTTGAATTTTTCTAACTTTATGACAAAAAAGTTATTATAACATGATAACAATACACACTCATGTAACAAACCCCCTCTATTTCCTAATTATTAAAGTATACAAAGTTATAATTTACAACTATTTTGTGTTCGCTTAATTCTGTGCCAAATTTGATTGTAATTTCTTCAATCATATTTTCCTGTATTTATGTGGGTTTTTAATTGTAAGGGATGAGTGTGAGAGAGTATGAAGGCTCAAGCTTAAAAGGATGAACAAGTGGATTTTGTGAGTGCCTCGCGAGAAACTTACCTGCAAAAGAGCCACATGTAGATGTTAGGACATATGTGGTTCACTTGTTAAGAACATATGTCAATATATTTTATGTAGTTGGCTAATCTTTTGACAAAACGCATTTTACTTGTATTTGGGTAGATCTAAGTTGTGTTTAATACTTCAAAGAACATGTTGTTCAAGTCTAGTATTAAAGCCATGAAGATTGGACCAAGAAACAAGTGAAGAAAAGGTGTTCATTAAAGCTGGACAGATAGCTCGATAGCTGCTCGACACCTTCTCGACAGCTGGCTATCTATCGAGATTTTTAAGGTGTTTTCTTATCGCAATCTCGACACCTCCTGGACACCTGGTGGATCGATCGAGAAAGTTTTTGTCTGCTCGACACCTTCTCGACACCTTCTTGATAGCTGTATCTATCGATGTTTAAATCTCGACACCTGCTATCTGTCGAGGTTACGGGAATTCAAATTTCTGTTTTTGGGCCAGGCTTTTGTATTTGTGTAGGGTTTCTTTTCTCACAACCCTAGACCTATATAAGGCTTATTTTAGAGGCCGTCACATAAGAGAATACAAGGAGAACATATGCAAAAGGTGACCGATGCCTTATTCTCTCTGAAAGAAGCTACTGCGTCTTTGCGCCTTAAGGTTTTGTAACCAAGTGCTTCTTGATCTTCATTGTTGATGAAGTGAAGAACTTTGCAGCCAACATTCTTCTTCCTTAAGTTGGTGAGTGAGTCATGTACTAGGATTCGTGCAAAGGAGTTAGTCACGTATTGGGATCCGTGCATCATCAAAGGGTGGCATTCATATATTGAAGAGTTCAGAGGTTCTGAAGCGGTAGAAGGTTTCTACTATGAGTTCATTTACGGGGATTGTAGAGTCTAGGGACAAAGGTTTTGTACTAGATCTGAAACTTCTCTTTACTATAGTGGATTGCTTTTCGGGAAGATTTCCCCCTAGGTTTTTTACTGTGAAACTGGTTGGTTTTATTGGTTTTCCTGAGTCATCATATCTTGTCTTATTTATTATTTCCGCTGCATGATTTTGACATGATATTGATATTTGTTTGTTTTAACAAGTTTTATTCGTAATAAATCTAATTAACAACTTGGGTTTAAAACTTGTTAATTCTATCAACCGGGGTCTAAATTTCCCAACAAGTGGTATTAGAGCGGGTACACTCTTATTGGATTAATTTCTTGAGTGTGATCCTTAACCCCCGTTGTCATGGAAACTTTTAATTGCTTTGATGTGCATGATCTTGTGTTGAATGATGATGATGATATTCATGATGCCTATTGCAAGCTTTATAATCTTTGTATGAAATCTCTTGAATATTCTGCAAAATTAAAAGCTAAATTTAAAAAGGTCAAGCTTGAAAAAGATGATTTGATTGCAAAATTGGATGAAGCCAATAATTTGAATGAAAATTTTAAAAATCAAATTTCATCTCAGGTGGACAAAATTAAAAGTTTGGAAGAGCAACTTGTTGAATCTAAAACTGAAGTTGAAAAATTAACTAGTGCCAAACTTGTTGTTGAGCCTAACTCAAAAGAAAAGGATCTTTATATTCCTCCATTTAAAAGGAATAATCAAGAGTTGAAGGCTAATATTGCTAGGATAGACAAAGGTAAACAATCTGATGTTAATGCTGAAGTTTCTAAACCTATGTCTAAAACTCCTCCTAGGTTGAATGATAAATCTGAATTTGTCCCCATTTGTCATCATTGTCATGTTGTTGGTCATATTAGGCCAAATTGTCCTAAGTTGAGGTCTCTGTCAACCTCTAAGGTTAAACCTCCTTCTTAGAAGCCGAGTAGTCCTAAAACTGCTCATGTTTGTCACCATTGTGGTGTTTCTGGACACATTCGTCCTAATTGCTTTAAGTTGTATCCTCAAAAGCAATTGTCTAAACGGTCACAGGTTTCCTCTCAAGGACCTATACCTTTGTTTGGAGAGTTATTAAAAGCCTTGAGCTTTGTAACTCAATTTCAGGAGAATCTTAATTCTTCTATGTCCTTTAGTAGACATACTAGGACACGTGCCTTTTCATCTTCACGGCCAAAGACTCGTGCTGTATGGGTGAAAAAGGAGCCTAAGACTTAATTGTCTTTTCTGTTTGTCCTCTACTTTAATTCTTTCTATCTAAAGTAGGACTTTCTTTGCTTGATTTCTTATCTGTTTTTGGAATCATGCTTTCATGCATCTGCATATTTCTATCATGTTTTCATGCATATGCATTTTTCTTTCATGCATTCATGTTGTTTGTCTGTTTTTGTTTGGTTGTTTAGTTTTTGTTTTGTTTTGTTTTCAAAATAAAAATAAAAAGGAAAAATCAGAAAAATACAAAAACAGTGTATGTGATAAGATTGTAATTAGGAGAGTTAGTTGTTGTGTTAGTTGCTGGTTAGTTACTGTGGGTGTCCTTGGCGGCTGTGCTGATGTCATGAGAGTTAGTTAGCTTAGCTGGAGTTAGTTAAGAAGGTGAACTATATAAAAGAGAGGAAACAGAAGATTGTAAGGAGTTTTTGGATACCTAATAAGAATTCTATTCCCATCTCTATGTTCTCTCTAATTCTCATCTATCTCTACTATCTCTCTATTTCCATTCTCTAATATTCCATCCCTTTTCTCTGTTAATGGTTCAATCCATTTTCTTCATTAGTTACTAAGATCTTATCAAATTGGTATCAGAGCTCTTCCTGCTACTATGGCAGAAACACGATCCTCTTCTTTCCTTAACGAAAAAGTCAATGCTTTGTCATCGGCGATCGAGCAACATGATCAAGAATTTCGTATAGTTCATCAGAAATTGGACGCAGTCACAAGTTTGTTGCAGACTCTATCAGAGACTGTGCAAGGAATGACAGAAGCTGGGAATGGTTGGCAACAGAGGCCTGTATCACCTCCTCCAAGAAACTCATCTCCAATGGTGGCCAATCAACAACAAGATTCTGCGATGATTCCTAAAGCTGTGAGGCTGGAATTTCCGAGGTTTAAGGGAGAGAATCCATCAGGTTGGGTGTACAAGGCCAACCAATTTTTCCATTTGTATAATACCCCAATCAACCAAAAGATATTATTAGCATCATATCATATGGAGGATGAGGCCCTGATTTGGTTTCAAGATGCAGAGGAAGCTGGTCTCTTCACTAGTTGGGAGGCTTTTGTTAGAGCATTGTACGTAAGGTTTGGGTCTTCTTCCTATGATGATCCTATGGAAACTCTAACCAAATTGAAACAAGTGGGATCTGTATCTGCGTACAAAGGACAGTTTGAAGCTTTGTCCAATCGAATTAAGGAACTATCTGAGAAGCACAGACTCAGCTGTTTCTTGAGTGGATTGAGGGATGAAATTAGATTACCAATTAGGATGTTGAATCCTCAGAATTTAAATGCAGCCTTTGGCCTTGCCAAAATACAAGAAGAATATCTTCTTGCGTGTAAGAAGAATGTCAGGCCATGGGGTGAAGTGTCTAAGCCTTCAATTTTGGGACCCCCACCAATCAAGAATGATTTGAAGACTACTAAACTACCTGTGCAGAGGCTCACTGCTATGCAGATTGAAGACCGGAAGAAGAAGGGATTATGTTTCTATTGTGAGGATAAATGGCATGTGGGACATCAATGCAAGACACCAAAGATTTTCCTTATGGAAGGGTTTCAACAGAACAACCTGGGAAGTGAGCAAGAGGTTCTTGAAGAAGAAAGACCAGTGGTGTATGATGCTCCCACAGAATTGCAGCACCAGACAGCAGGGTGTGCAGAAATCACTCTCTATGCATTACTTGGAAGTCCTTCTCCAGGTACAATGAGAGTATGGGGGAGAATTAACCATCAGGATGTGCTTATCTTGATTGACAGTGGTAGTACTCATAATTTCTTGGATGTGTCTTCTTGGTCATCCTTGAAGTTGCCATTGTCAACTCAAGAAAGTTTCACAGTAAAGGTAGCTAATGGGGAAGTACTTAGAACACAAGGTGCTTGCCAGGAGGTTAATCTCAGAATCCAAGGTCAGGAATTGCAGGTTGATTTGAATGTTTTATCCTTGGGTGACTGTGATGTGGTTCTTGGTACTCAATGGTTATGTACTCTTGGACCAATTAAATGGGATTTCAAGAAATT
Organism: Quercus aquifolioides; assembly: GCA_019022515.1. NCBI lineage: Eukaryota > Viridiplantae > Streptophyta > Magnoliopsida > Fagales > Fagaceae > Quercus > Quercus aquifolioides. The sequence goes on along the minus strand of CM032328.1, from coordinate 27,218,844 downwards.
GATCATGGAGTTTAGTCTTGGGGGTAGGGAAATGTTGTTTACAGGTTTACAACCATCTGGTCTCACTCTTTAAGAAGCTGACCAATTCTTTAAACCAGTCATCAAGAAAGGACTACTGCTGCAAATCATATCCTGCCCTATTGCTTCAACACCAGTGCAGCAACATGTGTCCATTACTCAGTTGCTACACGATTTCAGCAAGGTCTTTGAAGTACCCACTGCATTACCACCTCTCCGAGGACATGAGCAACAGATAGTCTTGAAGGAGGGCACTGACCCTGTTTGTGAGAGACCCTACAGGTACCCCTTCTATCAGAAAACTGAAATTGAAAAAATTGTTACTGAATTACTAGATGCTGGCTATATCAGAATTAGTCAGAGTCCCTTTTCTTCACCTGTGTTGTTGGTAAGAAAGGCTGATGGGAGTTGGAGAATGTGTATTGATTATAGGTCTTTGAATAAGGCTACAGTTAAGGATAAGTTTCCTATTCCGGTTGTAGATGAGCTGCTGGATGAATTGAATGGTGCTATGATCTTTTCTAAGCTAGACCTTAGGTCTGGTTACCATCAAATTAGAATGAAGGAGGGGGATATTCATAAGACTGCCTTTAGAACTCATGAAGGCCATTATGAATTCCTAGTTATGCCATTTGGCTTAACTAATGCACCATCCACCTTTCAATCATTGATGAATAAGGTGTTTAAGCCTTACCTGAGGAAGTTTGTATTAGTATTTTTTGATGATATATTGGTGTATAGTGGGTCTGTTGAGCAGCATGTTTCTCATCTGAAGTTGGTTTTGACTGTGTTGCTTGATAACCATTTGTTTGCTAAGCAAAGCAAGTGTGTGTTTGGCTGTGAAGAGGTGGAGTATTTGGGGCACTTAATATCAGGTCAAGGGGTTCGGACTGACCCTAAGAAGACTGATGCCATGCAAAATTGGCCCATTCCTACATCAGTAAAGGCTTTGAGGGGCTTCTTGGGTTTGACTGGGTATTATAGGAAGTTCATTAAGAATTATGGCCTCATTGCAGCCCCCTTAACTGCATTACTTAAGAAAGATGCCTTCCAATGGTCTTCTCAAGCTGATTTGGCCTTTACTGCTCTTAAGGTGGCTGTAACTACTCCCTCGGTTCTGGCATTACCTGACTTTTCTAAGCCCTTTGTGATTGAGTGTGATGCTTCAGGGCAAGGGCTGGGTGCTGTTTTAATGCAGGATAATAGACCTTTGGCTTATCATAGTGAAGTTCTAAAGGGTAGGAGTCTTCACTTGTCTACTTATGAAAAGGAGTTCTTAGCTCTAGTGAAGGCAGTTAGGAAGTGGAGGCCCTATTTGGTTAGGAAACCTTTCATCATCAAGACTGATCACCAAAGTCTTAAGTATTTACTTGAGCAGAGAATTGGCACCCCAACTCAACAAAAGTGGATTACTAAGTTGTTGGGGTATTCATTTTTGGTAGAATATAAGCAAGGGAGTGAAAATAGAGCTGCTGATGCACTTTCAAGGAGATTGGAGGACTCTAATGCTGCCTCTCTCTTCATGATTTCTTTCCCTTGCTCTTCTTGGTTGGACATTCTTAAGGATAGCTATAATACTGATCTTGAGTACCAGCAATTGTTTAAGGCTTTGGCTGTTGAAGATTCTGCCCCTGCTGGTTTTACTCTTCTTAATGGTCTTGTGTTTTATAAAGGTCGCATCTTCCTCAGCCATAGTTCTCCATTGAAGCCTCTGGTGTTGCAGCATGTTCACAATTCTCCTTGTGGTGGTCACTCTGGTTTTTTGAAGACATTGCATAGGGTGAGGCAAGATTTCTTTTGGAAAGGTATGGTTAAAGATGTCAAGATCCATGTCCAATGTTGTGAGGTTTGCCAAAGAGTGAAGGTGAGCACTTCTAAGCCAGCTGGTTTGTTACAGCCACTTCCGGTTCCTGACAGACCCTGGTTGGATATCAGTATGGATTTTATTGAGGGGTTACCTAAGTCTCATGGTTATGAAGTGATCTTTGTGGTAGTTGACAGATTGACTAAATTTGTCCATTTCCTACCTCTCTCTCATCCTTACACAGCTGCGAAGGTGGCTGCAGTCTTTATGAAAGATGTGTTTAAACTCCATGGAATGCCTAAGACTATTGTAAGTGACAGGGGTTCTGTTTTCACAGCTCATTTTTGGCAAGAATTATTCAAATTGCAGGGTACTGAGTTGGCTATGTCTTCAGCTTACCATTCCCAATCGAATGGTCAAACTGAAGTGGTGAATAGGAGCCTAGAGCAATACTTAAGGGCCTTTGTTGGTGACAAACCCAGTGCTTGGGCTGATTGGCTTCACTTGGCTGAATATTGGTTTAACACCAATTTCCACACTTCAACCAAGCTGACCCCATTTGAAGCTCTGTATGGCATCCCTCCTCCCAGTTTGTTGGATTATATTCCTGGTGCTACCCAAGTGGCTGCTGTGGATCAGTTACTGCAGAACAGGCAGGAGCTCATCTCTTTGCTTAAACAGAATCTATTCTCTGCTCAAGCTAGGATGAAATCTCAGGCTGATTTGCATAGAACTGATACAAGTTTTAATGTTGGTGATTGGGTTTATTTGAAGCTCCAGCCATATAGGCAGCACTCATTGAGGTTGAAAGGTTTTAATAAGCTTTCTCCTTGGTTCTATGGACCATTCCAGGTTCTGCAGAAAGTTGGGCAGGTGGCATATAGACTTGCATTGCCTACTGATTGTTCTATCCACCCAGTGTTTCATGTCTCATGCTTGAAACTTAAGTTGGGATCAAATGTGGTTCCAATCCCAACACTCCCTCCTGTTACTTCTGCTAGTGTGCTTGATCCTGAACCGCTTGCCATCCTTCAAAGCAGGACTAAACAGCTCAAGTTTAGAACTATCACTGAGGTCTTGGTTCAGTGGCATGGTCATTCTCCAGAGGATGCTACCTGGGAGTCACTATACAACTTGCAGCTACAATTTCCTCACCTCGTGGGCAAGGTTTTGTGATCTTTGGGCCTGGTGGACCTTGGGGGCAAGGTCTTTTTAAGGGGAAGGGATTGATAAGATTGTAATTAGGAGAGTTAGTTGTTGTGTTAGTTGCTGGTTAGTTACTGTGGGTGTCCTTGGCGGCTGTGCTGATGTCATGAGAGTTAGTTAGCTTAGTTGGAGTTAGTTAAGAAGGTGAACTATATAAAAGAGAGGAAACAAAATATTGTAAGGAGTTTTTGGATACATAATAAGAATTCTATTCCCATCTCTATGTTCTCTCTAATTCTCATCTATCTCTACTATCTCTCTATTTCCATTCTCTAATATTCTATCCCTTTTCTCTGTTAATGGTTCAATCCATTTTCTTCATTAGTTACTAAGATCTTATCAGTATGTTTTGTGTACATTGGTACCTGTGTACCTTGGATGGCCATTGAAACAAAGTTTTCTAAACTTTGTATCTTTTGTAGCTTAGATGAGCATTCCTATGCACAACTAAGCAAGTGAGCTTTGTGGCTCTTGTTTGTGATGAGTAAGATTAAGTTATCTCTTAAACTTAACACTCATATCACTCTTTTTGACGGGTAGGACTAGAAAATCCTAAGAGAAAGGCATAAATAACCATCTCACCACTGTTGCCCGCCAATCATAATATGACACATGTATACTTCGGTATAGCAAAAGTGCAGTGTCATAGACACATGTATGCTTCGGCATAGCAAAAGTGTAGTGTCAAAGACATCTGTATGCTTCGGCATAGCAAAAGTGCAATGTCTACACTTAACATGTTGGGTATTTCTTTTCTCTCTTTTTATGCCCATGCATGATATGCTTAACAGAAAATATGCAAAGAAAATAAAAAGCAAAAAGATTAAAATGCTTTAAATATGATTGCAAGCGTGTTTTCTAGAAGATGTGGGAGTTATAGGATGTACTTCAAAGGTGATAGTCCCCATCAAACAGTTATGATTGTGTGTGAGTTAAAGTTATTTTCTCATATCTCAAATCGTCATAACATGTATACACTTATGCAATCTTGCGATGTTTTTCACACACAACACGCAATATTCTTTGCTACTTTTGATACATGTGCAGGTACAATGTGATTTGGCCATCACACAGGTTTTACATGTGCTAATGTATGTTCACTAAACTGTCTTGACTTGTTTTTGAAATATAAAATTTATTAGACTTGTTTAGTGTGTGTGTGTGTTTTGGGATCTATGTGCTTAACATTTTTGTTGAGAGATTTGTCTTTCACATGTTTTGCATCTTTCTTTTATCTTGTTATCCATAGCATCTTGTTTCATTACATTCATGCATTTATATGGATTCTTTGTACCCCCCCCCCCCCCCCTTGATCATCTTTGATCATCTTTATGTTTCTTGGGTGAAGCTTTATAGCTTCTTGTACCCTTTTTCAATCATGACAAAAAAGGGGAGAAATTGTGGAGACTTTGTGGTTTCTACATGTTAGGGGGAGAAATACATTCCTTTGTAAGGGAGAGATGTGTTTCATCTTGTTAGGGGGAGTGCTTACTTCCTTGTTCTTGTACCTTGGGTCTTGTGACCATATTTACATACATTGTGCTTATCTTTGTTATATGATATGCTGATGTATGTCTTCTTCACCTACCTTTACATGTGTTGTCTCTTTTCTATCTTTATACACATGTTTCTTTACTTGTATGCAATCTATTATTTCTATTTCACACAAGATGCCTTGATGAGTTTTGTTTAAAGTGTTTCAAAAATACAGGTTGTCAAAGTCTACTTGCCATAAACTCTCTTCTTGCAAAGTTTTTCAAGAATTTGTGTTAGGATAGATTTTATTGTATTCAACAAGTGAATATGAGTTGAGTGGGTTATGACTTCTCTCATATCTCATTTGTTTGTTGTAGTTTTGTCACGGATTGCCAAAGGGGGAGATTGTTAGGACATATGTGGTTCACTTGTTAAGAACATATGTCAATATATTTTATGTAGCTGGCTAATCCTTTGACAAAACGCACTTTACTTGTATTTGGGTAGATCTAAGTTGTGTTTAATACTTCAAAGGACATGTTGTTCAAGTCTAGTATTAAAGCCATGAAGATTGGACCAAGAAACAAGTGAAGAAAAGGTGTTCATTAAAGCTGGACAGATAGCTCAACACCTACGGACAGATAGCTCGATAGCTTCTTGATACCTTCTCGACAGCTGGCTATCTATCGAGATTTTTAAGGTGTTTTCTTATTGCAATCTCGACACCTCCTGGACACCTGGTGGATCGATCGAGAAAGTTTCTGTCTCCTCGACACCTTCTCGATAGCTGTATCTATCGAGGTTTAAATCTCGACACCTGCTCGACACCTGCTCGACACCTTCTCGACACCTACTATTTGTCGAGGTTATGGGAATTCAGATTTCTATTTTTGGGCCAGGCTTTTGTATTTGTGTATGGTTTCTTTTCTCACAACCCTAGACCTATATAAGGCTTATTTTAGAGGCCATCACATAAGAGAATACAAGAAGAACATATGCAAAAGGTGACCGATGCCTTATTCTCTCTGAAAGAAGCTACTACGTCTTTGCACCTTAGGGTTTTGTAACCAAGTGCTTCTTGATCTTCATTGTTGATGAAGTAGAGAACTTTGCAGCCAACATTCTTCTTCCTTAAGTTGGTGAGTGAGTCACGTACTAGGATTCGTGCAAAGGAGTTAGTCACGTATTAGGATCCGTGCATCATCAAATGGTGGCGTTCATATATTGAAGAGTTCAGAGGTTCTGAAGCGGTAGAAGGTTTCTGCTGTTAGTTCATCTACGGGGATTGTAGAGTCTAGGACAAAGGTTTTGTACTAGATCTGAAACTTCTCTTTATTATAGTGGATTGCTTTTCGGGAAGGTTTCCCCCCAGGTTTTTTACTGTGAAACTGGTTGATTTCATTGGTTTTCCTGGGTCATCATATCTTGTCTTATTTATTATTTCCGCTGCATGATTTTGACATGATATTGATATTTGTTTGTTTTAACAAGTTTTATTCGTAATAAATCTAATTAACAACTTGGGTTTAAAATTTGTTAATTCTATCAACCGAGGTCTAAATTTCCCAACAGTAGAGCACATGACTAGAAGATAAAGAGTTATGCCGGCCTAGAGGTTTCCGCGAGTGTCTTGCGAGAAAGGCCATCCCGCGAAATACTCGCGAAACTTTCCGCTTGGCAAAAAGCTGTGTTTTGCTTTACCAAGTCTTTACCCACACTATATATACCCTTATTACCCATAAATTGGAAGAGTGCTTTTTAGAGAGAAAACCCTAGCAAATACACTTGAGATTTAGAGATTGTTATACCCACAATCATCTACATATTTATTTGTGGTTTTCCTCAACTCCTACCTTTCTATCTCCATATCCTTGAGAGGTTGATAGCCCAAATACTTACCACACCCATTCTGAGTGTCAAGTGATATTTTGGTGCTATTGGGAAGTATTGGAAGGAGCCATTCATTGGCGGATGCAATCAGGCTAAATTGCAAGATCCAGAAAGTTAGAGAAGACAAGGTTCCGAGAAGCCAGTTAGTAGCAAAAGCTTAGAGGGCTCAAGTACATTGGATAGACTAGGCTTGGAGGGTCTTTTGTTATTCATGTACTCCAACTTTATTCTCTAGTGGATTGATTTCGACTTAGAGGATCGCGGAGAGGGATTTCGACTTGGAGGATCGTGGAAAGGTTTTTCGCCGAGTTCTTCAATTTTCTCTTCGATAACACGTCTTGTTGTTATCTTGTGTTTGCATATCTCTTCCTCGCCCTTTAAAATTTTCTTTTATTGTTGATAATGGATGAATATGGCTTAGGGTAGAGTTATCGGTTGTTTACGCTCATTTACTCTTATTCCGCACTTAGCTTAAGTTAAAGTAAAAGTAATCTAGTCGTAATTTTTATTTGGGAGTCTAAACAAGCTTTTGTGTTTTTACACAAATCTGAGCTTTCACAAACAATGAGCTTTAACGTATCCGTGCTGTAATACTCGGAGTAAGTAATACTTTTTTTTTTTTTTTTTTTTTTGATAAAACGAATTATGTAATACTTTGATTTCACATGATTGGTATAGGAATTTCTTTTCTTATATTACATCATATATGTCAAGGCAAAGTAACATTTATTATTCATTTTTTCTAGAATTAGTCTATTTGTATATATTTTGTGATTTCCAGAAATTATTATTACAGGTAATTAATATATATATATATATATATATATATAATCTCTAATTTATTTAATAAGAAAAAATTGATATAAAATTTAAATTAATTCAAATTGACTCAAGTGAAATTTCAAACAATCAAAGCTCAACATTTTTTTTTTTTTTTTTTTTTGCCTACAAATTAAGCAGCCCTGATTATACGCCATGACCCAATTTCATCCGTAAATTTTATGTCAATGACTTAGTCTAACTCCAACTCAATTCCAAACTTTGATGAAAGTTTTATGTCAGTGACTTAGTCTAACTCCAACTCAATTCCAAACTTGATGAAAATTATATGTCAGTGACTTATTCTAACGCCAACTCATTCCAATCTTTCTTTCATTCTCATCAGCTTCCACTTTAGAAAGGGAGAGATTCAAAATTGTCAAATATTGCAAGTATACATCAACAAATAGAATTCAAAAAAATATTCTATCAACATAAAGAGAATTTACATCAATTTACACAAAAAGTTTTATCTATTTTAGTATAAAAACCTACTTTTTCTATCTTACCTAACCACTTTTCAAAAGAGTCATATCAAATTATTTATTCTAAATTTTATTTCATTAAAATATCAATTTTTATTTTATTTTTTTAATTATTTCTTTCTTGTACCAGAACTACCATTTACTCTCTTCCTTTATCCATGAGAAATGTAAAGAAATTAAAAAAAAAAAATTGAAATACACAACAGCAATTCTTATGTATATTTGCACAAGTACTATAGCAAAAATTCATTTTGTCCAATAAATGCATAAGCAAATGCTCTAAGATCCCATTTTTAAGAAGTTTTGTTGATATACAAAGGTAGCATGTGCAATTCTTTGACACGTATGAGTGCTTAGTTATCAAGTCGTTAACCTAACACTTATAATGGTTAATAGTCAAATTCCTAACAAAGAATAATGATAAGATCAATATAAAAATGGAATCAAATATGAAGGGAAAAATTAAAATTTTTGAAACATAAATGACCAGAATGAAAACAACCCTATACTTTGAAGATTAAAAAAAAAAAAAAAGTACTTTAATATATATAATTGTGGGGGAGAAGTCCCGCCGCAAGCTATTTGTCCGCTTTGGGGAGCCAAGCCCGCACGGCTTTGTTTTCGGGCGACGTGGGCAAGCAAGCATTGCACTTGGACTTAGTCCCACATCGGCAAGAAATGCGCCCCACTCATGGTTTATAAGCCCTTGGAGCAACCATGAGTGTACCACTACCAAAGGGTAGTGGTACACTCATGGTTGCTCCAAGGGCTTATAAACCATGAGTGGGGCGCATTTCTTGCCGATGTGGGACTAAGTCCAAGTGCAATGCTTGCTTGCCCACGTCGCCCGAAAACAAAGCCGTGCGGGCTTGGCTCCCCAAAGCGGACAAATAGCTTGCGGCGGGACTTCTCCCCCACAAATTATATAAAAATATCCTATTAATTTAGCTGTATTGTATTTAAATTATCTAGAAAAATAATGAAGCATATACTTTTGAGCCTAATTACATCTAGCAAAATAATAAAGCATTCAAAATATTGAAAGGAAATTTAAGTTCATGTATGCTTGCATGAGATACGCACCTGTCCACATTGCTGCAATAACAATGGAAGCCTCATCTTTGGGATAAAGAATCAATGTAATGTTAATAAAAGCTGCCTAAAAGAGTTAAAGATTTAATAAAGGTTTTTTTTTTTTTTTTTTTTGAGAAAGAAGATTTAATAAAGATTAAACAAAAAATTATCATGTGTAAATAATTATCTCACTAAAATAAGGGGTAAGATTTCTTCCTAGAATTAAATTAAATTGATAATTCCAAATTAAATTTTAAATTGATAATTCTTTTAAAAAAAAAAAAAACATAATGAGCAATTGATAAGTCCAAATTTGATATAATCTTGATAATATTTTTAAATTAAAATTGATAATTCAAGAATACACGTGTAGAACATCTTGATAATTTGATGGAACATAAAAATCAAATTTGAAAATTGTTAAAATTAATCTATTAGTTCTAATCATATTTAATCATTAACTCTAAGACCCTAAGCATATAAATTAGATCAAAGCTAAGAAAATCAATTTAAACAAAAGGCAACCAATACACAAAACCTAATCAATTTAATAAAAACAAAATACAAAAACAAAGAAGGAGCCTTTAGAAACTTAACAAAGTTTTCGAATGTTTTAAATTCATTAATAAAAAATCACATGAAGACAAAGAACCAATAGTAATACCAAAGAAAATAAACAAAATGATAATAATAATAATAATAATAATAATAATAATATGCACACCTGCGTTGTCATAGGATTTAGGCATTCACATATTGGAGTAAGCTTCACTCCGAAAAGGATATATAAGGTTATATATATTGGTAGAGTTCCATTTGATATAGAATCTATTTCAATCTTATTGAAATTAAGGTATCTAATCAATGTGTTTGTTCTTATCCCATAAAAAGTGGAATTAAAAAGGTCATATGAAAAAAACAAAAGAAAAAAAAAATTGATATCAACATATCGTAAAATATTGGGGAAAAAAAGAATGTGAATGGGTTACTAAGAAATATAAGATAGATTTTTATTTTTTATTTTTAAAGGATGTATAAATTGGTAGAGTCCCATTTGTTATAAAAATTAAATCCTATGAAGCAATAAGGAAATATAGGATATAATTTCTTTTTTAAATGATGAATATGTTGGTAAAGTCCATTTGATATAAAATTTAAATCCTATTGAAATTAAAAATGATATATATTTGTTGAGTCTCATTTTTTGGGATAGATTTATATTAATGGAGTTATTATACAATTTGTTAGGATTATCTAAAAATTCGCTAATTAGGTGATAATTTAGGTCTCCTTTAAGTATAGTAGTTGTATGGCCACCAAACAACTAATTTTTTTTTTTTTTTTTTAAGAAATTTTATACAATTTGGTGTAACCACAACTTCTAAGCTCAACTTTTATTATATAGTATATGATATCGTCAAAGTTAAAAGAGAAAATTTAAAAATTCTTAATTTTGCCCCATGTGTTCATCTTTTGTGTGTGTGTGTGTGTAAAGTGAGTTATTGGGTTCTACATACAAAGAGATTATCCATAACTTTGTTCCACAATCCCTAGAGACCTCGAAATTCCCTCTCTCTCTCTCATACTTGGTGATCTCTAAAGGGAATTTTTTTTATCTTCCTCATGCTTATCTACAAAGGTTGTCCATCTTCCCATAAAACAAAAACACCTAATATTTCTCTCTCTTCTCTCTTTCAAATGCAAGAGGTCTCTAAAACACTAAATTTCTACTCCATTTTAAATCACAACGCATTACTATTGCTAATAGAATAAAAAATAGTCATTCAAATCTAAAACATGTCTCAATTTTTTTATTTTTTTTAAAGATGCAGGCTAAACTACTACCATTCAAGCACTTCCATCTTTCTTTTTCTTTTCTTTTCAGAGTTTTTGCATATGCATGGTAGTGTGGTTGGCCTCTCTTAACAAAGATATATGTTTTGTTCATTCAAGTATTGCTGATTCATTCTAAAAAAAAAAAAAAAAAAGAGGTATTGCTGATTGTATTCTGTTGAGGTGGCACTCTTATTCTTTGTTTTTAATGTCGTGGCATTTTTTATTAATTGAGCTGGCAATAGTCGATGACCAGCCTGGCCATACGTGCATTATATGTGTATTTCAAATGTGCACCTAGCAAAGCCCTTAAAAATATATATATGTAGAGATCCTTTTCTCCCCAATTGGAATGTAGAGATTCATTTACAAACACATTGTGTGCAAGAAGATATATAATTAGATAATTTTCTTCTTTTTAAAAATAAATTCCATGCAAATAATTGAATCAAAGAAGTGCTTGATTTTGGCGCCTTAAAAATTGAATTTTGGATGTAATTTATGAACTATTCCTATTTTAAGATTCTCTTTGACAATTTTGTATGGCAGTTTAGAAGGTACCGATGTATTGGAAGAGTCTATGAAGAATTGCTATTAAAACTTTGAGAAAAACATTGTTAAGAGTTGTTTCTTACCAATATTTGAGTAGAATATATATTATGTATTGAGAATAAAAGAAAAGTAGAGACTACTGGCCTTCTTGTTGAGTGGTAAATCTTTCCTTTTTTTTTAGGTTCAATTCGGTGTTATTCAATCCATGGAAGGGAGGGCTACCCCTATCATGTGTAGCCTATACTAAAACATATTTAAAGAAAGAGTTGCATGCCAATAAATCAAAACCTACCAAGTCCACCCGTGCTAATTGTGCAATTGTTTACAACGAAAAGCTTGAAATGCTTACCATTCTATAATTTGTTAGGATTTAGGTTGGAAAAATATTCTTGACAATGAAATTTGCATTGAGGATGTGATTCTGTGAACCCAAAAAAAAAAAAAAATTATAGTTTGGAGCTAAATAGAGAATTTCTATCTGAAGAAGCCCTCTCAACCAGAGATTTCACTCATTTGCTGGACCATTTTAAGCAAGAATCCCCCTTGAGCGAGCTTGTCAAATAGCATTTTTTAAATAATCAAAGCATATTGAGGAAGCGTGATTTTTCTTATGCAGAGCATCTTAATCTGTGTGCCCTACATTTATTTCACACTTGCTAAGTGAATTTGTATGCGTGGGAAGACTTGAGACTTCACGCTATCGTCTGGGAAGAGCAAAGAAGAATTAAGACTCTGGCAAATCATTTTTTATGCTTTAGAGAGTAGAGAGAGCTTTCTATGTTGAACGCATTGTTGCTACCATATTTTCATGACTTCCAATCTTTTGCTTTCAATTTTTTACAAGTTATACCCGTTGAACTCTACTCTACTACCCTCAATCCTCCTTCCCTCCCCCTAATTCAGACGGACCATAAATGTTCTTAGCTAACAAAAAAGAAACTGTGCAAGGACATATATAACCTAATCCTTAAATAATCAATACATACATACATACATACATACATATATATATATATATATGGACCAATTAATTACCATTTATTTAATCCAGGAAAAAAAACTTATTAAAAACCAAAATAACTTCAAATTGAGTTCAGAAAACTGCGTCTAAAAATACAATTTTGCAGTTGTCCATTCATTTTTCAAAATTGGTTTAGAACTGAACTCATTCACTTTTTTCGAACTATTGAATTTCAACTATTGTGCCAAATTACCCAGCTTGAGGTAAAGTCCCGGCTATGACAATGCTTATATTAAAATATTTTCCAACCGATAACATGTTTTCAAGGTTTTGAAAAGTTTTTATTACATGTATAATTATACTCCTAGATTTTTTTAATTAGTTAATTTTCCTTGATTTTCCATTGACAAAACACTCCCTTGAAAGACCTTTCTAAAATTGTAAAGAGATGAACATAAGGAATTTATAGATCAAACAGTTCCCAATAATAACAACAAATCCCAAAAAGGGCTGTCTGAGACAGATTATCTGACTATGCTGCCTAGATAAAATACCATATCAGATTAGTCGCTATCTCTGACCAATTAGCAAAACCAATTGTCAAATGGATACTTCTCCCTCTTATCGAACCTATATCAGAGAAGGCTACAGGAATCAAGAGATAAAATATATAAATTCATCAGCCTTCACAGAGATTCCTAAAGTTTTCATGTAAGTTAATAAATAAACTTTATACAACTTAAATTTCATATACGAGGGAGAGAGAGAGAGGGAACAGCATGCACAAGACAGAAAAGACTCTTCACTATTAATAAAATTAAAAATAATACAAATATCACCTTTCGATAAAAGAATAAGATTTACAGCTCTATACAACTAACAGCATTGTCTTTCTGATCCAAAGACTCTTCACTATTTATAGAAGCAATCAATACAAATGTGACCTTTCCATCAAAAAGAGATTACTTGTCTATACAGCAACAGTATAGTCTTCCCAATCCAAACACGGGTTACAGGTATCAAAATTGCATTACTAAGTCAGCTTTCGCCATAGATATCCCTTGGAAGCTGATAAGCACTTCACTTTTGGGAAAACAAATCCTGCCTTAGGGGGGTTTCCATCAACAAAAGAATTCTCGTAAATCTCTTTGCACTCTTGTACTACCTGTTTGAAAAAATAACAGAAATATCAAGCCTACAGAGGACAGAACTCTCAAGTATTTTCCCCGAAGCAACATTGGGAAACAAAAGAAAAGCAAAGAAATTTTAAACTCTGCAACACAGAGACAATTAAAGCTCCAAGTCACTGTAGGTCAAAATTTCTACAATAGAACTTTGGGTAACTGTACTTCCTAAATTAATGGAGGATGTAAAATGCCCCAAGGTTATACGTTCAACATAAGATATATAGATGGAATACATTCTATTGTGGTTTATACCCATATAACTTAGTAAACTTGGTCCTTGTAACATTTATAAAGCAGTACACATCTCATGAGGCAGTGATTTGCACCATTACTTAGGATCGTCCTGTAAAGTACTATGAAGTAATTTTGGTCTCCATCAGACATCATAATACACCGTAAGGAAACTCATTTCTCATATTTTAGCATCCAACACTACATCTATGATTAAAAGCTGAGAAAAAGAACTAAAACATTGCATACCTCCTTTGCATCCTTCCTTGGTATGCCTTCCCGTAGTCCAACAAGTTTCTCAACAACCTCAGGCTGCAAGAGCAAAATATCAATAATTATTAATGAAGAATCTGTAATCTTCAGGTACTTTAGAAGAGGTCAAGATTTCTATGCCTTATCTTCTGTGGCAGGAAATTAGCATGAACTTAAAAGAGAATAATGAAACACTGACCCAATTGACGGATAAACCATGATTTATAATAATAAAGTAAACCAGAAGATAATTCTAGGAGCACCGTATTGTTTATTAACAATAAGTAGGGGAGAAAGTGGATGAGATGGTCACTAAATATATAATTTATTTATATTTAGATTACTAAATTATTCTAATAACCTCAAAAGATTAATTGGTTTACTTAAAAGGAGCATTTTGAAATTTCCAGTAACAAAATTGTGATGGAAAACTCAGATTTCTTCATTAATAAAAGAGATTACCGGGCAGTCAGGTTGATGTTCAAGAATATTTGTGTAAATGAGCGTGAAGGTATCCAGGCTCTCTGCTGAAGCAAGTTCTCTTAAATCACTCATTATCCTGACTCTGTTTTCGACTTTCTGCAACCCAAGTGAGGAAAATTAGAATAAAGAAGCATTGGAAGAAATTAAAAGATAAATTTAACCAAGAATTAAAATAAATAAATAAAATTCTCTGTGATAGGAATTCACTTCAAAAGATAAGGAGAATTTTCGAAAAACCACCCAAACACTTCCAAAACATATTCAGTACTTACAGAAACAGTCAAATATTCCCTAAAAAAGTCCATAAGAACTTCTTCATCCAGCCTCATCCGTTCTATAGTTTCTTCCTTGATATAGTTTCTCTATAGTCACAAGCATCATTAGGTTCATCATGTTGTAAAATAAAAATAACTATATAAATTACAGGGGAGTACAAACAAAAGCACAGTCTTTTCAATGTGAAATAAAAACCTGTATTAAAAGATGATCAACGTAAACAATCACTGTTTCCTCCAGGCAAGCTTCAACGAATCTCCGAAATGATCTTTCTTCAATGTACCTTAAATACCCAATATAACATTCGAAAATAAATATCTGATTTTTATGAGACACACAGCAGTACCATAATCATCATAATACGGTTATACCAAACCAAAGTATAAAAACCTTAATCTGTATTCTGCAACAACATATTTTGTTAAAAATAAGCCAGTGTTCCAAAAATTGATGATACTCAAACAATTTTAAAGCAAATTAATAAGTGATTTTTGGGTTAATTTAAACAAATCGGATAGAAGGAAGACTCAGGCACAAGCATTTTACACGTAGAGTTGGATCAAATCAAACTCTACTATCTTGGGACAAAATCTGATGGAGAGACTAGGCCCCAATATTTTGATGCCTCAATTACATTCAATCAATATAGAAAGACTAGAGTTGGATTAAATCAAACTAAAGTAGGGTTTTCATGGGTAACACAAACCTTCAGAAATAGAAGGCATATACTATCACTACTATCTTGGGAAGATAAGAAACTACAGAATATCTTAAGATCAATGCGGTACAACACATATTTATAACATGAAGTAACTTTTAAACTGGTTTTGTGTGATATTTGGGATCAGCCATTCATTACTCCTGCTGTCAATCAGAGAATTTGGTGGAGACAAACTCAACCTAAATATTATACTCAAGCAAGAACTAGGAGAACTATATCATCCAACATTTCATCCCCTTTTCATTGGTTATCGTACTAAATTTTCTATTTCGTTTAAAAATAAAAAATAAAACCAAGTTAACTCCAAGCTTTCTTCTTTTTTATTGAAGACAAAAGAAGGCATGTAGGAAATCCAATCAAATATGTTGTTTAATCTGTATGTTGGTCCCCAACCACCTCAAATGGTTGGCAGTCCCATCTCCATATAAAGTGATGCTCTAGAATAAAACTATTTAGAAGAAACAATTAATTTACAATGCCATCCCAATGCACACAAAACTTATCAAGGATAATTGATGGCCATAAGATAGAAGAACGGAACAAACTAAAGGCTGTAATCCTGTCTATGTCAAACACAACTTTTAATTCAAAACAATAAAAGTACGCAAATGTATGTTGAACCAACAAAAGCCTGCAGTACTGAAACCTAGATAAATATTTGTAAGTCAGAGAAGAAGAACACTCACATTTTCACATCTGTAAAATAATCACCAAATGTAGCAACCAGGTACTCCGTAACTTGTCCTTCACACCACTCTGGAACATGCAAAAGGTGAAAACCCAACTCAGATACTAAAACAGTCGTTTAAAGAGAGTAAGAAAATCAATGAAGTCATTTCCAACTAAAACAGTTTCATCATTAATAGATGCATAAATTGCATCAGAAAATCAATGATTGCATGATTTGAAATCACTAATTAATTAACATTGAAGCAATATGTATCAAGTTGTTCCATGGGATATATTGGGCACGTACTCAAAATTGTCAAGTTATTGAAACATAACAGACATAAATTTCTTAAGACTTTTAATTTACTGGGACGCTTCCAAATCTTCTGCATGAATATTATGAAAAGCCCGAATCACCTTTTTTCCCCCTACATGCATCCACTGATGGTCTGGTTGTCTCTTGTACATAATGACATCCATCATGAAATCTTTACTTCAGTGATAGCTTAGCTTATGTTCTAGAGACACTGCCTTCTGCCTACCTAATCTATTTTTCCCCTAGACAAACTGAACTTGACCCAATGACAACTTATTCTAATTCCATGGGGATGTGCATGTCAGGCCGACTGCAATCAAGACATAGTGACATTCTAATGTCTGAAAAATCTTAATTGTTGATTGCAACTATATATATATATATATATATACACATATATATATTATTAGATAAGATTGGAAAGAAAAAATACTGACATTTACAAATTAAAATTCTAATTTTTGGTAGCTTCGTGTTTGCAAAAAAGCTTAAGGCTCTAAAAGAAGACATTGTGCAATGGAATCATCGAGAGTTTGGTAATGTAGTGCGTCAAAAGAAGCAATTACTGGAGGAGTTGAAAACTTTAGACGCTAAGGAAGGGGATTTTGGTCTCTCCGATGGGGAGAAATGTCATTGGGCAGAGTTGAGGTCCCAGGTGGAGCATCTTCTCTCCTTGGAAGAAATTTCCTGAAGATAAAAATCTAAGATGTTATGTATCAAGGAAGGGGATAATAACACTTAGTTTTTCCACAAAATGGCTAACTCTCATAGAAGGTTTAATCATCTAAGGACCTTGGAGGTGGATGGGGTGGTTTTTGAGGAGGTTTCTGAGGTAGCTAATCAAGTTGTACAATTTTATAAAAATTTGTACAAGGAGACTGAGGGGTGGAGGCCTTTCATGGAGGGTTTGGAATTTGATCGTATTGGGTATATGGAGAGGGTTTGGCTTGAAAGGAAGTTTGAGAGAGAGGAGATGCTTCAAGTTGTAAGTGACTTGGACGGGGACAAAGCCCCAAGTCCGGATGGGTTCACTATGGCTTTCTATCATCACTGTTGGAGGGTAGTGGAGAAAGACATCTTAGCGGTCTTTGAGGAGTTTTTCCAACATTGTAAGTTCGAAAAATCCCTTAATGCTACCTTCATTGCATTAATTCCTAAAAAGAATGATGCCTCTAATATTAGAGATTTCCGTCCTATTAGCTTGGTGGGGAGTGTGTATAAAATCTTGGCTAAGGTCTTAGCAAATCGTTTGAGAGTAGTTTTAGATCAGTTGATCTCTGAGAATCAGAATAGCTTTGTGGATGGGAGACAAATCTTTGACTCAGTTCTTATTGCGAATGAGTGTGTGGATAGCCAAAGGAAGAGTAGGGTTCCTGGAGTCATTTGTAAGCTTGATATGGAGAAAGCCTACGATCATGTGAATTGGGAGGCTTTGCTGTATTTGTTGAATAGGACAGGTTTTGGAGTGAAGTAGTGTAAGTGGATCCATACTTGCATATCCACAATTCAGTTCTCTGTTTTGATTAATGGGTCTTCAACTGATTTCTTTGGTAGTTCAAGGGGTTTAAGACAAGGAGATCCGCTATCTCCTTTGCTGTTTTTGATCATGATGGAGGTGTTTAGTAGGATGTTGAGAAGATTGAAGAGAGCTGGTTTGATCTGTGGTTTTAATCTTGAGGGTAGAAGAGATGGTGGGGAACGTGTTTCACATTTTTTGTTTGCAGATGATACTATCCTATTTTGTGATGCAGATGTGGAGCAAATTCTTCATATTCGGTTGTTGTTACTTAGTTTTCAGGCAATAACAGGTTTGAAAGTCAATGTGCATAACGGTGAAATGGTTCCAATAGGGGAGGTTGTTGATGTGCATGCCTTGGCTGAAATTTTGGGCTGCAGAGTTGGTACTTTGCCTAGGTCGTATCTTGGCATGCCGTTGGGGGCTTTACATAATTTTCCTTCAATTTGGAATCCAATCTTGGAAAAAATTGAGCGGAAATTAGCTGGGTGGAAGAAGTTGTACTTGTCTAAAGGGGTCATTTGATGTTACTCAAGAGTACGTTTTCTAGTCTTCCGACTTACTTTCTTTCGTTATTCACAATTCCTACTCATGTGGCTAATAAAATTGAAAAGTTGCAAAGGGATTTTCTATGGGGTGATAGCAAGATTCATTTGGTAGGATGGGATAAAGTTTGTGCGCCTATAGCCAATGGTGGCTTGGGGATAAGGAAACTAACTACCTTTAATAAGGCCTTATTGGGAAAATGGTTGTGGCGGTTTGGGAAGGAAGAGAACCGGTTATAGAGGAGGGTTAGCTTCAAAATATGGGAAAGATTGGGGGGGGGGGGGGGGGGATGGACCTCAAAGCTCGAGAGGGGAGTTCATGGGTGTGGTTTGTGGAGAGGTATTCATATGGGATGGAAGGATTTCAACAAAAATTGTCAGTTTGTTGTTGGGTTGGGGAATAGAGTGAGGTTTTGGCAAGATAGGTGGTATGGGGATCAACCCTTTCAATTGGCTTTTCCAAGGCTGTATGGTATTGCCATTGATAAGGAGGTTTCTGTTGAAACTTCTTTGCTAAGGCAGGGGGTGGAGGAGAGCAGAATTTGGGATGTTCATTTTGCTAGAGATTTTAATGATTGGGAGATGGATGAAGGGCTGCATTTTCTTCGTATATTGGGAGCCAATACTCCTCCTATGGATGTTGGAGACCGGATGAGATGGAAATTGAAGCCTAATGGGATTTTTGACATCCAGTTGTTTTATAACAAATTAAGGGATTCTTCCTCAACTGTCTTTCCTTGGAAAGCTATTTGGAGATTAAAGGCCCCTAAGCGAGTTTCTTTTTTTTTTTGGTGTGTAGCTTGGAATAAGATCCTAACGGGAGATAACTGAGATTAAGGAGATTGGTTTTTGTGGATTGGTGCATTATGTGTCGTCATTGTGGAGAGACGGTTGACTACTTACTTCTTCATTGTGAGATGGCTTATCAGTTATAGAGCTTTGTCTTTATAACTTTTGACTTGTCTTGGGTTATACCTAAATCGATTCCAGACTTGCTCTTTGGCTGGTGGAATCGGCTGGGGAAGCATTCGTCTCAGATTTGGAACTTAGTTCCATTGTGCATTCTATGGTGTATTTGGAAGGAACGAAATCGGAGGACTTTTGAGGATTTGGATAGCTCCAGTGATTAGATGCTTGCTTCTTTTAGTGAAACTCTTTTTGATTGGTCTCAGGCGTGGGGACTCACGTCTAGTGATTCCCTCCCTTCTTTTCTTTGCTCCCTTTCTCTTTTGTAATTTTTATGTTGTTTGGTTTTCTTTCATGTTTTTCTCTATTTTCCTATTCTTGTATTTTCTAGGTTTGCTCTATGTTCTTCATGCATAGAGTAGCCTTTCGTATATATTTCATTCTTACTTATCAAAAAAAAAAAAAAAATTCCCTTTTTTTGTTTATTCTCTATTAGGCTATTAGCCTCTATAAATTAAGAGTATAAATAAGCAAAGTTTGACAAACATGCAAAAATAGCATAGTTCTACCATTTAGGTATCAAATTCCAATCACTTATTATGAGATGTTTTAATGATCTGTACCCCAAAAAAAAAAAAGAAGAAGCCAGGTCATGTGAACTGTAGCAACTCATTGCTTTTCTGGTCCTACCAGTGTTTTAAATGGTTCAGACTAAATTCAATTCAGAATAAATAAAAAAAATTGGAGGTTAAATATGGGAGGTATAAAGAGAAAACACAAAAGTAAAAGACTAAAGATCTAAAATTTAAAGAATTTAAAATTCCATGAAAGACGAAGAACAAGATCTCTCAATTGTCCTCATTGAATCGAAAAACCACCTCAGATGTATTGAGTTAAAATATTGGTCATATCTAGTCCCATCAAAGGTCCTAACCTTGCTCTCCCTCCAAATACTTTACATAAGGCATAGAGGTGTAGAAATCCAAAATGATGCTACTCTGATACATACTAACATTCCAATTACCCAACTAATAACAACTCTACAAATCCCAAACAAAGAGAATATTTATGACCATAGAACAAAGTGGTTCACTGTGTCCCCTCATTTTACACAGCACTAGTCAGTTATAATCTTGCTATTCTTCCTGAGATTATTGACTATCAATATTTTACCATGTGTTGCTGTCCAAACTAAAAGAGCCACCTTTTGCAGGCTTTTGCCTTCCAAATGGAGTTCTAGGGACAATTAACCTGCCCCTCTTCTTTTTCATTTTCCTTTTTTTTTTCTGTTTTTTTTTTTCTTTTCTTTTCTTTTTTTTTTTGGTTGAACTAGTAATCTCCACTTCATGGGGCATGGCCCCAGCTGATTGTGTTAACACTTGACAGTAGTATTCTATCTGATTCATCCCCGCTCCAATTAACTCAGCCACGTAAAGCAAATCAAAGAGATGTTGAACAGATTCAAGAATGCAGTCCAATAATGCCCATGAATATGCTGGATTCCAATGTGAATCATCATTAGAACAACGCATATGACATGCTATGGTTACATCTCAATTGTCTGTCTATTGTAATTTCTAACAATCCCAGAAATAAGAGTATCTAAGATCTTCTCTGCACCATAAATCATAAGTTGGTAAAAACAGAATTATTGCCATCCCTAAAATTAAACCAGATAAAAAGTGGAACTCTCCCTAAACCAATCTAATATTTTTTAAATTTCAGTCAATGTGTTCCCTTAACTTATTTTCTTCATTTTTTTAATTTTTTTTATTTGTTTTAGTGCATCCCTAACCTCAACAGTTTAACACTTACAACAATCCTCCCCATATTTTTCCCTTAATGCCCAAACCTCTTGAAGAAAATTGAGAGCAAGTCATCTCCTGATTCACAGAATGATACATCACCTTATCCCTTTATCTGTTCAACCAAAAAAAAAAAAAAAATGAAGCCATTTTTGAGATTCTCCAACATAAAGTGGGTAAGTAAACTAACCTAATTGAGGTCTCTTCCTGACTAGAAAGAAGCCATTTTTGAGATTCTCCAACATAAAGTGGGTAAGTAAACTAACCCAATTGAGGTCTCTTCCTAACTAGCTCATGATACCCAAGTGTCTAATCGCCTCTACAGGGGCACATTTCTTAACAAGCACATCAATATACGACCTCCTTTATTCCACCTTTTAAGATGTAGCTTCAGCCCCTTAAGCTTCCCACCTAAAACAGTAATGGAATCCTTTTGAAACTAAAAACCAAACCATTGTTGCACGCTGTCCAAAAGTCTTTCTGAATTTAGTCACATGGTTTGGAACCTAAAAGGCCTTTCCCTTGATGCATACCACCCACCACCCTTCCCCCCCACCCAAAAAAAAAAAAAAATCCAAAATAATTGGAGAGTAGTCTACCATGAACATACCCCAGCCAATTGCTCCCAAAACCCTCATCTAGCCCTATCATCATTAGGACAATGAACACATGGAAAATATCAAACAAAGCTGATCTCCATTGTATAATAGACAAGTAATGGTAAAAACTACTTGACCTTTCTAATAAAGCTTAATAGTAAGTCCAGCACTCCTGGATCTTCAGATATGGTTAAATAGGAACCACAAAAGGTAAAAATAATTTACCTTTCTGATAAAGGTTTACAAGTAACTCCTGCACTCCTGGATCTTCAAATATTACACTAACTGTTTGCTGGACAGCTTCCTATCATCAACGCAGAATTTAAATATTAGTTCTGAAGATCTATTTCAAACACATTAAGCCATCAGGATATACAATGTATGCTAGTATATTATGAACAGCACATATAACACTTTATGGAGCATGAAAAAATACACAATTTTGTAAAATATTAACTACAAAACAATTATGGTTGCATTTCAAATCTAGTCTGGTGGCTAAGTACAAGGCCATGGCACATGTCATGTGAGCTTATGTGATTAAGTACCTTATCACAGAATTAGGTTTGATGTGCAATTGCCTATAGCTATGGATCTTTACCTCGGGAATATCTTTTCGGTTATTCCTATTCAGCTCAAGCCCACGGGGCAGCTTTGGTTCAACACCCCCCCCCCCCCCCACAACACACACACACACACACACACATAGGTGCATTGTCATCTTGTTTGAGAAAAGAGTGGAAAGTGAAGTAATTCCCAACCATATGTGATGACATATATTGTAAGGGATAACGTAAATTTTAAGCTTTATGATGAAGTACAATTCACATGGAAGTCTAATGATAAAGCATTTAAATATATCATGCAGTAATAGAATTACAAAGATATACCATGTAGGGCATGATCCATGCGAAATTAGAAGGAAAATACACCAAAAAATATATAATAAAAACCTTCAAATGTGATCATACCTTTGCAAACTCTAGGAAACCCTTGCAGGTGTCTTCAAAATTAACCTATATAGGAAAAAGGAAAAAGGCTTTGCATTTATTTTACAATAACATTTAAAAATTACATCAATACAAAAAGATAAGGAAGGCCAAACAAGAAAGCCGAGGGGGGGGGGGGGGGGGGGGGGGGGGGGGGGGAGTTGAAGATCTTTATTCAGGAGCTCAAGTCAACTACAAAAATAAAAGGAAGAAATAAATAAATACACTAGCTATCATTCTTTTTTGATAGGAAACACTAGCTACTGTAAAATAGACTAGTTGTCATTCCTTATCAAATTGATTATGTAGATGGACTTTAAATGTTAGATAACAGATTATTGGTGTACCTTTTGTTATGCCCCAATGTTAGGACTGTTCCCTTTGTTGCACTTTTTTAATAAAAATTCTTACATATTAAAAAAAATTGTTAATTTTTTTGTTGGCAAGGAATGTATATTCGTCGTCCAGTAGCAAAAACCATCTTTTATACTGGTATCGCAGTAGCACTTTGGTTGGGTATCGGAGCAATATTACCGATTGATAAACCCTTAACTTTAGTATTTTTTAAATTAATTCAATTATGAAATAAAATATCACGACAGGCGTATCTAGGGAACAGTTGCTGCAAAGTGAATTCTCCCTAGATGCATCTATGCAATTAAATTTTGGATCTATTCTGAGTACATGGATTGTGCTAAAGATTCAAAACCCTTTTTTTCCTTAATTTTTTTATAAGAAATAGAAATGGTCCAATTTAGAGCATCACCCCACTCTGCCTTATGTGAACAATTTGGACAGAGAAACAACTGTACTTTCAATGGCACTAATTATCTAATTCTGAGCATAAATCCATATAAATTTGTGAGAGTGGTCGAATGTAATTGGCGATGTCTCTTCTCTATCTTTTGTAGGTTTTCTTGATGATATTCAATTCTAATTCTTTAAAACCCTTAGTAGAACATCTACACTTAGGCTGCTCATCTTTCTAATCAAACTTCCACACTACCTATATTAAGAAAGCATGTACATTTTTTTTTTTTTATTATTATTGGTAATCTGCAAATGCACCTAGTGGATTTTCAACCCACGACCTCACCCTCCATCTCATAATTATAAGAGAAGGACGGGCCAATTGAGCTATAATTCATTGCTCATACATACATACATACATACATACATATAAATAAATGTGTGCATGTGTGTGCGTGTGGATGGGTTTGAAGTAATGACTATTGGTTTTGTGTAGTTTGAACTTAAATTATGGGACTAGAATGAAGGTACTCTTGGGTTGAAAAATAGTTTCCAAAAAAATCGAAAGGGATGGGACAAGTTTAAGTTTAAGGATGAGACTTTTTAAATGGGACAAATATGGGACTGTACTCCCAAATTTGTGTTGGATTGGGATGGATCTACAGCGTATAATTGTCATTTATAATGTATGTAACAAGAAGCCAATTTTATTTAAGTGTAAGGAGCAATTCTGAAATCTTTTTGTTTTTGGATGTGGGATGTGCTATTGATCCATCGGGTCTTATTTTGGGTTTCTTTACTTTAGTGGGGTTTATCTGTGAGTTTAGTTATTTAGTTTGGACTTAATTATCAAACCCCAAGGAGCCAAAGTCATATTAGGGTTAAATATCAGTCATATATGACTCATTGAGAGTTGATAACTAAGCCCAACTAACTAAACTCACAAAGAAAACCAAATCAAATAATTATACAGGAAGCGCCTTATTGGGGAAGTAAAATATCACCTGGTTAATTGGAAGACTGTTTGTTATCCAATACAGTCAGGTGGTTTGGGTAATACAAGTCTTATCCACTTCAATACTTCCTTATTAGGGAAGTTGTTATGGAGTGTGGAAACAGATTCACTTTGGATGGTAGTTATAGCTACAAAGTATGGTTGTTCTGGGGGTGGTTGGAGTTCTAACATGTCCAATGAGCCACATGGTGTTTCCTTGTGGAAGCACATAAGAGGCAATTGGGGGGAGATGCTCTCAATATGTTCAGATTGAGGTCAGTGGGGCTCTCAGATTTATTTCTGGGATGATATGTGGTGCGGTGAGGTACCTCTTAAAGAGGCTTTTCCGTTATCATACCGCATTGTAAGGAAGAAGGATGCCTTGGTAGCAGAACATTTGTGTGTACAGATGGGGCTCTTCATTGGGATGTTATTTTACTAGATCTATCCCAGATTGGGAATTAGAGAATTTACAACATTTCTTTGCTCTTCTACATTCTGTTAATATTGGTAGGAGTGGGGAAGATGGAATGGTGTAGTTGTCTACCTGGAATGGTTATTTCGAAGTTAAGTCATATTATATAGTTCTAACAGATGGAGGGAGTCCCTCGTTCCCTAGGGAAAGCATTTGGAAGGTGAAAGCTTCTTCTAAGGTAGCTTTTTTCACTTGGGTAGCTGCTAGGTAAGGATTCTTACATCGGATAAATTAGAGCAAGAGTAATATATATGTTGTAAATTGGTGGTGGATGTGTAAGTGTACATTGCAATCAGTGTATCACTTACTCCGTTGTTCCTATGCACGCAGTCTATGGACACTTGTGTTTAGCATGTTTGGTGTTTCGTGGGTTATGCCTAAGCAAGTGGTGGAATTACTAGCTTGTTGGAATGGGGGGCGTGGGGTGAAATCGAGCAGCCATTATTTGGGGGGCTATTCCATTGTGTATCATGTGGACTATTTGGAGAGCACGGAACATTCAAACTCTCAAGGGAGAGGAACATTCCTTCATTGACTTGAAATAGCTCTTTTTGCTCTCCGTAAAATTGGATGACTACTGTGAGTGGTCTTTCTATTCCTCCCCCTTTGGATTTTCTAGATTTAAGTACTTTTGCATAGTGTTTTGTTTTCCTTAGTACACTGCCTGTGTACCAGGGGAACAGAATTGCATACCTTATTTTCTGTTTTTAATCAAATGCCTTATTTACCTATAAAAATAAAAATCAATTCAGGAAGTGCAAATAACCTGCCCCCTACAATTCTCTTTGACTTCTACAATCAAACCTTTCCTTAACCAACTTGAATTCCGACGATCACTCTCCTTATCAGACAATTCGTTTTGAATTTGAATTCGAATTAAACCTCAGAGGCAATCTAATTTTATTTCCTTCAAGGATTTTCACCTCAAATTTATTCTCCCCATTAATACGCCGATCCCTCCCCTCCACACCACCCACGGCCAACAGAACAGAATTTCTAGTTTGATTATCAAAAACCACCACCTGCATGCAAGGTTTATCTCTCGGAGATTCAGTCTATCTCTCCACTATTCGAGTCCCCTCCTTATCTTTGATAATAAACTGCTGTGCTTGCTTCATATCCCTTATCTGCACAGGACCTTTCAGCATTTCTACAAATGTCCGAGAAGAGTGAGCCACAGAATAAGGCTTATGCCTATGAGGCCTGAACTTCGGCCCACCCATCGCATATTGGGAAAGATTCAACAATCTATGTAATTCAATACCAAAAGCCCTCCAACCTTGTTGTGCCCTTCCCGCCACGATAAAAATAGATCTCCTAAGCCCACCGACTTTGAGTTTTGTCACTAATAAGTATGGACCGAACTAATTGGAACCCCGTTGCACTGTATATACCATATCTCTTTCTCTAAACATGAAAAAGTGCTTGGGATTAACCCCAATCAGTGTGTTCTATACTGTGCATTAGCCATTGTGCAGCATGTTTACCCATAAAAACTGATTTCATGAAGTATTTTCCCCGTCCAAAAATCTTAAGATAGAACAAGTTTCCCCCTTCCTCAACCACCAACTGAAAAAATTTTAATTCAATAAAAAAAAACTGCGAAAACCACCCATGTCGATCTGAAGATACAAGAAAAAACACAGTTTCTGACTAATTTGAGGTAGCCGGGCCTCCAATACTCAATCCCTAAATAAATTTAGAGTTATAAGAGATCTGAAACTATCAAACCTGGGAGAATACACTCGGCATGCATTTAAAGCCAAGTGTTTAAAGATGACACTTCTACTCTGAATTTAGAAGTACAATCCACTTTTTAGAAATATTGATGGCTAAAGACATGTCACGGCTGGAAAATATGATTTGAACTATAGTCTTCTTATATAAGAATGCTATTATACTTTTTTGATAAGTAAGAAAAGTTTAATTAAAAACCCAAGAAAAGGAGTCTCCCAAAGTGGAAGTACACAAATGGGGACAAAACAATCAAATCCTCTAATTACACAAATCCAACTAGAGAAAAATAGAAGTTAAGGGAAAACAGCCCAAAGTGAACATCCAATTAAACAGAGTTCTTAAAAAAAACATTTTAAAATCCGGTATGTTTCTTTAAAAATCATTAAAACTTTTGAGTGTTACTCTCAGACCTCTCCCACCAAACGCACCACATAACACAATGTGGAACAGCTTTCCAAGTAATACCATTTTTATGATTTCCAAAATGCCCTTGCCAAGCAGCAAGAAGGTCAGCAACGGATTTAGGCATTACCCAAAACACTCCGAACAGCCCAAACACCATAGACCACAATTCCAAGGCAATCAGGCAGTGAAGAAAGAAATGATCCACCGTTTTTCATTTCCCTTACACATATAACACCATTCCAACACCCCAATGCCTTTCTTACGCAAATTTTCAATGGTCAGAATTTTTCCTAAGGCTGCTATCCAAGAGAAGAAAGCTACTTTGGATGGAATCTTTGCCTTCCAAGTGCTCTTCCATGGGAAAGACAAGTCACTGGGAGAGATCAGATCATACTATTATACTGCTATGAGACAAGTGTGATTGATTAATAACATTTCTCTTAAAAATTTTCTAATGGTCTTGTGCTGACTCTATCCAACCCTACGTACTGACTTCAAAGTTTGATCTCTCTTACTCAATTCTGATTCAAGTCTAAGTACTGACTCCTAAGTAACCTATCTTTTAATTTTTTTTTTGTTCTTCAATTAGTTTGTTAAATCCACTTTATTTTTGTCCTAGTTTTGTCTGTGTCAATTTTTTGTTTTTTTTATGAGGTGGGACCTCACCAAGGTAGGATCCTACCATAACCGTGTATCAAGTTATCTGGGGGAACTTTTAGTGGGGATCTTGTGTCAAATAATCAACACCAATAAAGGCCCAAGGGCCAATAGTACAACCCATGTCCACAAATCAAAAAATTACGGAATTACCCTCAACACAAAAATACATAAATAAAATTAAAAAGAAATTCGCTTCTCTCTTCCTGCCTGTGTTATTGTTTGAGGGGGGGTTGAGGGAGATTTTTTTTTTTTTTTTGATAAGTAAGAATGATGTATATTCAAAAAACTGTTTTACGCAAAGAAGCACAAAGCATATCAAAGATTCCAAAAAACAGAGAAATGCAAAAACGGATAAAAGAAACTAATTACAAAAAAAAAAAGAGTTAAGGAACAAAGGGAGAGATTCACTAGATGCGAGTCCTCAAGCCCTAGACAAGTCAAAAAGGGAACCAGTAAAGGAAGCAAGCAACTGTTCATCAAATCTATCCAAGTCCTCAAAAGTCCGCCGGTTACACTCCTTTCAAATTCACCACATCAAACACAACAGAACTAAATTCCAAATGTTAGATGAGTGCTTCCCCAACCAATTCCACCAGCCAAAAAGGAAGTCTGCAACCGATCTTGAGAGAACCCACAAAATCCCAAAAGTTATAAAGACAAAACTCCACAAACGATGTGGCATCAAATGATCTACTGTCTCCCCACAACAACACATCATTCAACAAATTCAGAACTCCTACTCCGCAAATTATCACCCATGGGAATCCTATCCCAGTCAACTGTCCAAACAAAAAAAGAGACACACCTAGGTGCCTTGACCTTCCAAACACCTTTGCAAGGAAAAACAACAGAAAAGGAACCAAATAACTTATGATAAAACGAGCGGATATTAAAATCCTCATTGTTCGTCAACTTCCATCTCATACGATCCCCTTCATCCACAGAAGATAAATTGGCAGCCAAGAACCGAAGGAAATCATCCAACATCTCCATCTCCCAATCATTAGGAACCCAAATAAAACGAACATCCCAACTTCTCCTACCCCCCACTCCTTGCCTTATCAACAAAGAATCAACAGAGGCAACTCTGTTAGTAGCAAGATTGTATAAGACTAGATAAGCCAGATCCCCACTCCACCGATCTGTCCAAAATTTCACTCTATTCCCCACCCCAACCTAAAACTAAATGTGTTTGCTAAAAGCATCCCACCCCATCCGGATACTTCTCCACAAACCACACTCATGAACACCCCTTCCCAACTTGGAAGTCCACACCCCCCCCCCCCCCAAATTCTTCCCCAAATTTAGAAGTTACAACCCTCCTCCAAAGCCAAGTCTCCTCAATCCCGAAATGCCAAAGCCATTTTCCTAATAATGCTTTATTAAAGGTGGTCAATTTCCTAATTCCTAAGCCATCATTGGCAATAGGCATAAACACCTTATCCCATCCTAACAAATGAGTCTTAGAATCACCCCATAAGAAATTCCTCTGCAACTTCTCAATTTTGTTAGCAACATGAGTAGGGATGGTGAAAAGAGTTAAAAAAATAAGTAGGAAGGCTAGATAATGTACTCTTAAGTAAAGTCAGTCTACCACCTTTCGACAAATACAACTTCTTCCACACAGCTAGGTTCAGTTCAATTCTTTCCAATATGGGATTCCAAATAGAGGGGGACTTATGAGACGCCACCAATGGCATACCAAGATAAGTCACTGGCAAAGACCCAACCCTGCAACCCAAAATCTCTGCCAAAACATTCACATTATTCACCTCCCCTATAGGAACCATTACACTCTTAGACACATTGACCTCAAGTTTGTCACAGCCTAAGAACAAAGTAATAACAAACGAAGATGTACGAGTTGCTCCATATTTGCATCACAAAATAGAATAGTATCATCCGCAAACAACATATGCGAAACACATTCCCCTCCACCCCTCCTACCATCAGCCCTAAAGCAACAAAGTAAACCTGCCCTGTCCATTCTCTTTAACATCCTACTAAATACCTCCATCATAACCAAAAATAACATAGGAGACAACGTATCCTCTTGTCTCATACCCCTTGAGCTGCCAAAAAAATTTGTTGGAGACCCATTAACCAACACAGAAAACTGAAGTATAGAGATACAGGTACGAATCCATCTACACCATTTCTCCCCAAAGCTCATTCTCTTCAGCAAATATAAAAGAGCCTCCCAATTCACATGGTCATAAACTTTCTCAATATCTAGCTTACAAATCACCCCCTAGAATCTTACTTTTCACCCAACTATCAACACATTTATTGGCAATAAGAACTCAATCAAGGATTTGTCTACCTCCCACAAAGCTATTCTGAGAGTCTAATATCAACTGATCTAACATCACTCTCAAACGATTTGCCAAAACCTTAGCCAAAATTTCATAAATACTTCCCACCAAGCTGATAGGTCTGAAATCTCAAATATTAAAGGCATCATTCTTCTTAGGGATTAAGGCAATAAAAGTAGCATTGAGATATTTTTCAAACTTACAGTGCTGATAGAACTCTTTAAAAACCGCTAAGACATCTCTCTCCACAACTCTCCAGCAATGATGGAAAAAAGCCATAGAGAAGCCATCCAAACCTGGAGCTTTATCCCCTTCCAGTTCTCGAATAGCTGATAGAATCTCCTCCTTCTCAAACCTCTTTCCCAGCCAGTCCCTTTCCAACCTCCCAATTTCATCAAACTTCAAGCCTTCCACAAAAGGCCTCCACTCTTCTGTCTCTCGATACAAAGTCTTGTAAAATTGAACAACTTGAGCAGCCACTTCTACTCCCTCCTTATAAATCACCCCATCTACTTCCAAAAAACTCAAATGGTTCTACCTCTTACGGGAATTAGCCACCTTATGGAAGAACTTAGTATTATTATCACCCTCCTTGATACATAACAACCTCGATTTCTTTCTCCATGAGATCTCCTCCAAAGAAAGAAGGTGATCTACTTGAGACCTCACTGCATTTCTCTTATGGATTTCTGCCTCATCAAGTCCAATATCCCCTTCCTTAACATCTAATAAATCTAAAGCTCCTAGTAATTCTACATTGCCAAACTCTCTACAGTTCCATCGAATTATGTCTTCCTTCAAAGCCTTCAACTTTTTAGCAAACACATAACTAGGTGTACTAGAGAATGAATGACAATTCCACCAAGAATAAACTCTATCAACAAACTCATCCGTCTTCAACCACATGTTCTCAAACCAAAAGGTACTCTTCCCCCTCGCCATTCCCCCTGCCTCCAAAAGAATAGGAAAATGGTCTAAAATAGGTCACGATAAAATCCGCTGGATCACATCTGGAAAATGTTCCTCCCAATCATGTGAAATCAGAGCTCTATCTATCCTAGACATGGAAGGCTGGTTAGTGCCACTAGACCAAGTATATCTCCCTCCCTCCCTCCAAAGGCAAATCAATCGAGTTTAGATCCTCAATAAACTCTGAGAATTTTTCCATAGCTGAAATAAGACGAGAACCACCCTTCCGTTCACTTGGAAAACGAACAATGTTAAAATCCAAAATACAACACCAAGGAACATTCCAGTATTGCTGAATACCAACCAATTCATCCCATATATGTCCCCTCATACTGTTATCATTTGGGTCATAAACCCCTGAGCATGCCCAAATAAAACCATCCTCCACACCTTGTCACTAAACCGACACTGAATAAGAACCCACCAAAAAATCCTACTTATCTAAAACCCTCCTATCGCACATAATCAATACTCCACCAATCGTCTGATTAGCATCTAAAGACACCCAATCCACATACGGACAACTCCATAGACTGCTAACTATCTATCTATCCATGCTAGCAAGCTTAGTTTCTTGAAGGCACACTTCCATTCACGTAACAAGTTTTTCATTGCCAGACGTTTTTAGGAGTCATTCAACACCCTGACATTCCAAGAAATCATTTTCAGCTTCATAATGACCATTATTTCCCTACTACCACTGCAATACAACCAACACTCTATCGCCCATCATAGTTAACCCAGGAAATTAAATTCCTTAGCTCTCTTCTCCCTCTACCTGTAGGAGTAACTACTTTTCGATTAGTGATAGCTTTTCTTCGTAACAGGTTGTTCTCCTCCATCTCCCTTTCTAGCCTTTGAAGGTGAGCAATACACAACCTCTCATGGCAACTAACAAGAAGCCCAACCAATTTTCCAAAACCTAGAATTTTGTGCTTCACCCAATTTGAGACATCTAGCTTACTACCAAGTCCCAGTACCTCAAAACCATTGTGCACTTCCTCCAACAAGGCCAGCTCCAGAGGAGCGATAGTAATCAGGGGGTTGCAATCTGAAAAACACTCCTCACCCAAACCCAGTTTTGAACAAGTCACTTCCTCCCCCATCAAATTACACATCCCTGGTAGGCCATAATCTATCATCGTTGGTATCAACACTAAAGTGGGCCGATCGATCTCAAGAGCTGCATTTGGGTTGATGAACCTATCTTCCTTCCCCTGAATAATACTCATACAACTCCCACTTCCAACTTCTTCACCACTATAGTCTGTGACACCAAGATCCATAAACCCAGTTTTCGATAAAAACTAAAGAATATCAACCAAGAAAAGACCGATTGATGCTTGCAAAATTTCCTTGCTGGTTGTACCTATGACCATTGCAAGCCCATCGGAGCTACACCCGTCGGAGATGTCACGGCGGACCTCCGTTGGAATCTCCACCAATCGGCCCATCACTGCTGCCTGAGAAGAAGACTCATCGACGACCTAAGAAACATCCTCTATTGCTGAGAATTGGACCAGATGGCTCGGGCTTAGCTCCCCATCGGAGATGCCATAGCTGACCACCATCGGGGTCTCCACTAGTTCACTGGTTGACCCATCACCGTTGAAGGCTTGTGGGTGACTTGAGACTCATCCTTTAATGCTGAAGGGAGAAGGCTTGGGTTTGCCTTAGATGAGCTCTCACCCACTTCAAAAATGCTTAGGCCCGAGAAACAAGATGCGACCAAATTACAAAAGCCCACAAAGGGCTGATTCTTCATGTGGTTCATGCCGAGGCCCACATTGGGCTTACTATCTAAGTTTATTATCACCCGTGGAGCCCATTTAAAAATTTTGGTCCACCTATATTATAATCCCACATAACCCTCCTCTTTCCTTCCTCATCCACCTCCACAATCAATCCTTTCCCTGTCCAGCTTGCATTCCTATAATCATGCCTTCCACCAAAATCAGAAACTTTTGAATTTGAATTGAATGTCAACAGAAATCTCTTTCTATTTCCTCCCATAATTGTCTCTCCTAAATTAAAATCCACATTAATGCTCCGAGGTCTCTTAACACCACCACCTACGATAGTCAGACCAAGATTGGCCATTGGTTTTCCGCTTAACAACAGCTTTGCAGGTTCTGGATTCAGAACCACCATCCTCTTCTCCCCTAACTGAGCCTTCCCTTTTTCGTTGGTAGCCAACTGCTCTGGGTTTTTCCTGTCCCTTGCGAGCATGTGATGGCCTTTCACTGCATCAACAAAGGTTCTAGAACTACGAACCTCAAAGTTTTTAAGAGGCTAAGCAACGAATTTTGAATGGCCTGAACCATCCACAGTATATTGGTTAGGTTCTAACATCTTTCTTAAGTCAAGCCCAAAAACCCTCCAACCATTTTTTGCATTGCCTTTAGGGATAATGACAGACCTCCTAAACCCACCGACTTTGAGTTCAGTCAATAATAAGAAGTGACCAAAAGAGTTGGAGCTCCGTTGGAGAGTGTATGCGATATCCCTGTCCCTGAATGTAAAAAACTGCTTGGACCTCACCCCAACAGCAATGTGCTCGATACTCTTCATCAGCCATTGTGTCGCACTCTTACCCATAAAAATTGATTTCATAAAATATTTGCCCCGTTCAATAATCTGTAGAGAAAAATAACGTCCCCCTTCCTCTATCACCAACTGAAATCATTTGGATTCAATAAAAAAACTGCAAGAACCTCCCATACTTGCTCGGAAAAAAGAAAAACAAAATATCTGGCTAATCTAAGGTAGCCAGGCCTCCTCTGTTGTTGAGATGTCACGATCTTTTCTCCAAAATGTTTATGAGACTAAAATGTTTAAGAAATCTTTGATTGCTGACTTCATCGCCTTGATGCCAAAGAGATGGAAGCTAGGAATATTTAAGGGAGTGTTTGGTAGAATAGTTTGAGTAATATTATTTGTAGTTTTTTGAAATACGTATGGGTGAAAATGTGTATAATATTGTTTAAAATGTAAAAATGTGAGTTTGAGATGATAAAACAAACAGGCCCTAAAAATCTATGCCCGGTTAGCTTGTTAAGAAGAGGTGCCAACAGTTCGTCAGAAAAGACTCACTAAGCTGAAATAGTGTCAGTAATACTAAACTTTATGCCTGGTTACTCCTGGGTTTGTTCTAATGAGGCTTTACACAACTAATCCCTCATGAATCAGAAAACAACTAAAACAAAAACACTTTCATTTAAAAATAAAAACACAAAAACAAAAGGGAAAAGTAAAAAAGAAAATAGAGGAGCTTATGACATGTAACCAAATTGCAAAGGAAATTGGTAAGCAGCTTTAACCCAATTTTGCAAAGCCTAATTCCCAACCTTGTAATCGGTTGGGCAAAAGACACAATAAACACACATACATGAAAAAAAAAATACAAAACAAATGAACCCAGGGAAAAAACAACTACAAGCGCTCAAGTTCAATCTTTTTGGGTGAAACAATTTGAGCAACAGGAGAACAGTCTTCCTTTGTTTCTTATTGATAGTAACAGTAAGGGAGGAGGGATGTCCATTTTTCAGTCTGTTATCTTAATTTATTTAAAAAGAAATGGAAATTTAAAAAATAAAAAAAGATGAAAATTTGGTTTTCCTTTGCTTGGAACATATTATCGACACAATAATGATGGACAATGTTTATCCAGGATTACCGACAGACAAGCCTACCTAAATTAATGAATAAAGTACAACACTGATTAATCAATTTCGATGAGACTGGTCAGTATTTGGTTAGAAATTATAGCAAAAGAAGACCAGAGACCTCCATTCCAGTAAACCCATTTTTTA
The DNA here is from genome assembly GCA_019022515.1 of Quercus aquifolioides. Taxonomy (NCBI): domain Eukaryota; kingdom Viridiplantae; phylum Streptophyta; class Magnoliopsida; order Fagales; family Fagaceae; genus Quercus; species Quercus aquifolioides. Next base: position 27,184,114 of record CM032328.1, on the reverse strand, counting down.
GAAAGAAGAAGAAGAAGAAGAAGAAGAAAGGCAGCAAAATCATAAGTTCACACGTTCATGTCCGTCTGGAACCAGCATATTTAGCTTTTTGCTAGACACTTTTTACTGAAAGTACTGTAGATAAAAGGTTAAAACTAAATAAATAAGTAGGTGATTCACGTAGGACCCACAAATAGTAGGAAAAATAAGCAATAAGGTGGCTTATAAGTGCATCCAAAATGGGCACGAATTCATGACATGATTACTTAAAAGGGAAATATGTAATATGAACAAAATTTCAGTAAATAAATTTCAGGACTAAAGCTAGAAGGAACCAATTGATATACAATATGTAGCAGGGTCAAGAACCTAAGAGAGAGAGAGAGATGAATAATAAAAGATAACGAGAAAACAGATGGTTTTTCTATGACCTTTTTTCAATCTTGCTAGAGCTTTTTGTAAATGGATATTATGGCTATCCTTCATAATTTCCATAATTCCATGCGCAAGCTGCGTTTGAAAAAAGTCTTAATGCTACTTTCCTTGCCCTCATTCCCAACAAAACTGATGTTGTGGAAGTGAAGGATTTTTGTCCCATTAGTTTGGTGGGAGGGATGCATAAGATTATTTCTAAGGTCTTAGCTAATTGTTTGTGAAGGGTGGCACATGGTCTTATTTCAGATTCTCAAAACACCTTTGTTAAAGGTAGACAAATTTTGGATTTTGTTTTAATTGCTTCTGAATGTATTGACAATGGGTTGAAGACAGGGGTGCCAGAGGTGTTATGCAAGCTGGATGTTGAGAAAGCTTACAATCATGTAAGTTGAAATTTTCTTATGCATTTTGCTGCTACAGTGTGGTTTCTCAGAAAAAATGGAGAAGGTGGATTATGTGTAGTATTTCATCTATCAAATTCTCTGTTTTGATTAATAGTAGGCCATCTAATTTTTTTTTGAAGCACTAAGGGTGATGTCAAGGGGATCCATTATTGCCCCCTCTTTTTTATACTATCATGGAGGCCTTGAGTCGTATGTTGGATGTGGTTGCCATTTTAGGTCAGTTTTCGCACTTCTCAGTAGGCAATTCAACTAGTACGTTGTTGTCGATGTCTCATCTCTTGTTTGCAGATGATACCCTTATTTTTTGTGATGCTAATTCCAATCATATAGCCATTCTGTGTGGGATTCTCACCAGATTTGAAGCGGTGTCAAGTTTAAAAATTAATTTAGGAAAGTCATAATTGGTTCCAATTGGTGATGTGCCTAATATGGAGGAATTAGTGGAGATGTTGGGTTGTAGGCAGTCTTCACTTTCTTTGAAATATTTAGATCTTCCGTTGGGTGCTACTTATAAAGAGAAGACAATTTGGAATCCTATTTTGGAGAAGATGGAGCAGCGTCTAGATGGATGGAAGAGGTTGTATTTATCTAAGGAGGGGTAAGGTAATTCTTATTAAGAGTCCTCTTTCTAGCTTGCCTACTTATTTTCTCTCTCTCCTTCCTATTCCAGCAAAGGTGGCTACTCACATGGAGAAATTACAGAGAAACTTTCTTTGGAGTGGTATTGATGCTCCTAAGGTATCTCTGGTGAAATGGTCTTAGGTTTGTGAGTCGGTGCAAAATGGGGGTTTGACATTAGGCGTTTGAGAAGATTTAATTCTACATTGCTAGGAAAATGGTTGTGGAGATATGATACGGAGAGAGACCCCTTAGGAGGAGGGTCATTGAGGTGAAATATGGGGACGATTAGGGTGGTTGGTGTACAAAACCGGTGGCAGGGACTTATGGTAGTAGTGTGTGGAAAAACATTACAAGTGGTTGGTTATCTTTTTCTAAATATCTTCAATATGATGTGGGTGATGGTACTAGTGTGAAGTTTTGGAAGGATGGATGGTGTGGGGATTATTTTCTTAAAGAAGCTTTTCCTGAGTTGTATAGTAATAGTTGGGCGAGGGGGTCTTCTATGTCGGAGGTCATGTGTTTTTTTTATGGGAGGCCTCATTGGGACATCCAGTTTTGTCATCCAGTGCAGGATTGGGAGTTCAAAGCATTGGTTTTGTTTTTAGATATGCTTTATTCCACAGATGTACGAGGCTATGGTGCTAACAAAGTTTGTTGGAAGTTAGCAATGAGAAGAGGATTTAAGGTTCGAGGTTTTTATCACTCTTTATTCCCTTCTTCTCTCAATTCTTTTCCTTGGAAAATGGTGTGGCAATCAAAGGGTCGACCTAGAGTAGCACTCTTTTCTTGGACTACCACTTTAGGTAAGATTTTAACTACAGATAATCTTCAGAATAGGCATATTGTAGTGCTAAATTGGTGTTATATGTGCAAAAAGTGTGGAGAATTGGTGGATCATTTTCTTCTTCATTTTCCTATAGCATATGAGTTGTGGTCTATGGTATTTTTTTTGTTTGGTATCCATTGGGTTATGCCGTATAAAGTTGCTGAGTTGTTAGCTTCATGGCAGGGAAAGTTAGGTAGATATAGAAATATAGATTTCTGGAGGTTTATGCCGCATTGATTGTTTTGGTGATTATGGCATATTATAGTACTAGATTGGTGTTATATGTGCAAAAGTTGTGGGGAATCAGGGATCATTTTCTTCTTCATTGTCCTATAGCATATGAGCTATGGTCTATGGTATTTTGTTTGTTTGGTATCCATTGGGTTATGCCGTATAAAGTTGTTGAGTTGTTAGCTTCAAGGTAGGGAAAGTTCAGTAGACAGAAATATAGATTTCTGGAGGTTTGTGCCGCATTATTTGTATTGGTGCTTATGGCGGGAACGGAATGCTAGATGCTTTGAGGATTGTGAACGGTCTATCCTTGACTTAAAGTCCTTTTCTTCAATGCACTCCTTGAATGGAGTTTGTTCTTGCCATCATGTTCTTGTTTGTCCCTCCCTATTCTAGTTGATCATTGTAATCTGGGTTCTTACGTTATTTATCCAAAACAAAAAATGAAAAAAGAACTCAGATTGATAATAATATAACCTGTTCAGCAAAGTTTTGTGGAAGAGCTTCCATGGTGCTATTACTTAGCTCCATTGCAAGATCATAGCAGCGCAGATTGTTGTTAACCTGTACACAATGACAACAGGAGATTTTTGCTAAAATGTACAAAATGTCAATAGAGAAACATATAATAAGATATTTCAATGCAAGCGCCAAAGATTGTCCCTGGCTAAATGATCAAATAACTCACAAACCATTGCACACAAAGGCTCCAGACCAATTTCAGAAGCAGGTTCTTCAAGTCTCTGCCTCTCAGCTGCTTGAAAATCAATCATCACCTGAAGCAAGACAAACCACGAGGTCCAAACATGCAGGGAAAATTTATTAAAAAAAAATTTAAAAATTAAAAAAAAAAAAAAAAAAAATCAAAGCCTCTTAGTTATTTAATTATACTTTTAGCAATATTACTGATCAATTAACCCACCACACATAGTAAAGAACTACATAAGATTGTAAGAAAGATATTATCATCAAGAGAAACCAAAGAAAAATCATATGTTAATATCTCCATCAAGTGAAGCCATCAGACACATTCATATATGAAAAAATTAACTTTTTTTTTAATATGAAATTTTATTGATGAAAAATTGTACAAGTAAATAGGGAACAAGAAATCTATATTGGCTGTATACGGTATACCAAAGAGTTCATCTACAAAGATCATGAATACAATGAATCTATGAAATCATACGAATTGGAAGGCCTGTGATCTAGGGCATGATGATGTGGCATGGCCAAATAATCTACATGGGTATGATGAGTCAGGCTACTATTCCACATGGGATGATGACATGGCTGAGAAATGAACATGGCAATGGACGCTCTTTAAGACCATATGACTAAGGTCCCATTTTGTAAGCTTAACTCAAAACAGTTTTCAAGTATTCAAATCCTGAAAACCATGGGTCCCACTATTAAAAACTATGTTTGGAAAGAGAACCTTAAATAGAGTTTTTAGAATACAATTTTCAATTTAAAGTGTTTAAATCATGTATTTTGAAAACACCTAGAGGGGTGTTTTCTGTTTTGAGGAACAGTTTTTAAAGTTACTATTCATTAAAATTATAATTTTTCTTACACATTACTATCTCTCTCCCTGTTCATGACTCTCTCACTCTCGCTCCCCCCCCCCCCCCCTTCTCTCAAAACCAGTACCACTCTCTCACTTTTCTCTATCTCACCACTGCTTGGCCGCTAACGATTCACGGCTACCATTAGCTGGGAGTTTATTGGCCAATATTCAAGCCATTAGTTCCTATGCAAAAGTTTGAGTACAATGATATTAATAGCAAAATGCATTTATGAAAATGAACAGAGAAAAATCAGAGGACATACTTACAAATATGAAAACAATAACAATAATTAAAGTTTGCTTCCTTCTCCTTACTCTGAGGCAAGAACCTTAACTCTAAGTGGTTTCAAAGTAGATTCAACAACTTTGACAGCTTCCTAGGCACATCCCAAGAAGGTTTGAAAAATCAAGCAACAGAATTTTTATTGGCTGTTGAGGCTGAATTAAAACAGAGGGCTGCTTTGAACAAGAAAGCATGTGGTTTGGGGGTGAAAGGTTTAAGAGAGTTGAAGGGATTGTTCAGTACTATTAATTATGGCTCTACCTCTGCTAGGCGTAGTGGTAATAGTAGGGATCGGGCTCTTTTTGTTTCTCAATGAATTTAAAGTTAATTTCCTGGAATGTCAAAGGGTTGAATGAAGTTGAAAAGAGGCTTCAGATTCGTAATTTGTTGCGTACCTGGAGGGCTGATATTGTGTGTTTGCAGGAGACCAAACTTGAGTGGATTACTAGAGGAATTGTTCGAAGTATATGGAGTTGTCCATATATAGATTGGTTGTACCTAGGTTCTGAAGCTGCTTCTGGAGGTATTTTATTGATGTAGGATAAACGGGTTGTGGAAAAGGTGAAGGAAGCAATGGGGCATTTTTAAGTTTTCGTGCAAATTTAAAAATATTGGTGACCAATTTGAGTGGGCTTTTACAGGTGTATATGGGCCAAATTTGAACAAAAGGCATAGGAAAATGTGGGAGGAACTAACCGGGCTGATCAGTTGGTGAGATTTGCCATGGTGTCTAGGAGGTGACTTTAATATAATTCGCTTCCCATCAAAGAGACTAAGGGCTGCAAGTTATAATTGGGCTATGTATGGTTTTTCTGACTTTATCTCTCTTCATGAGCTGATGGATATACCTATGGAAGGGGGCCTTTACACTTGGTCCAATTCATCCTCAGCTTCTCGACTAGATTAGTTTCTTTTCTCTCCACTCTTGGCAGATCACATCACACAGTTTTCCCAAAAAAGGATGTCTAGAGTACTTTCAAATCACTTTCCAATTTTGTCGGAAGGTGGGAGTCAGCGGAGAGGTAGAACTCCTTCTCGTTTTGAAAATATGTGATTGAGGGTGGAAAATTTTGTTGACAAAGTGAAGGCTTGGTGGGCATCCTTGCTCCAAGGAACTCCTAGTTTCATACTAGCTAAGAAGTTGGCAGCCTAGAAATTGGATCTAAAAAAGTGGAATGAAACGGAGTTTAGCAATGTCACATATAAGAAACAGCAACTTTGGAGCAAGTTGAATGTTTTGGATGCTAAAGAGGAGACTCATAGATTAACAACTGAGGAAAAGTTAGAACAAGTTAATTTTCGTATGGATATTGAAAAATTGACTCTTTTAGAAGAGATTAGTTGGAGGCAAAAGTCTAGGGTGTTACACTTGAAGTAAGGGGACGCCAATACCAGATTCTTTCATAGAATGACTAATTCTAATAGAAGAAATAACGGTATTTAAAGTCTTATGGTTAATGGCAGCTTGTCTTCCGATCAGGGTATGATTGCAAATTGTATTACTCAATTTTTCATGAATTTATACTCTATGCAGCAAGTTGATAGACCATTTACAGATGTGTTGGTTTTTCCAATGATATTCTTCAATAATGCGGATTGGTTAGAGAGACCTTTTGAGGAGGCAGAAATTTTTGATATCATACAAAATTTTAATGGTGATAAAGCTCCAAGACCAGATAGTTTCCCAATGGCTTTTATCCAAGCTTGTTCGGGGATTCTCAAACTTGATCTTATGGTTGTATTTCATCATTTTTTTGTTAAAGGTCAGTTTGAGAAAAGTTTAAATGCAACTTTCATTACTCTCATCCCTAAAAAAAATGCAGCAAGTGAGATTTGGGGTTTTACACAATGTATTTCCATTTCGAATTTCTTCTTTCTATTCGTATCTCTTCCTGAGGTACTTGTATTCATTTTAAGGTCTAAGTGTTCACCATCGTGAACATCATGTACTTTTTATGAAATAAATCTTTGATTACCTATCCAAAAAAAAAAAAAAAAGGATTTTCACCCCATTAGTCTTGTTAGGGAGGGGGGGTAAATAAAATTATTGCTCAAGTCTTGGCCACCCAACTTCACACGATTATGGAAGATAATTTCAGCATCTCAGAATGCTTTTGTGAGGAACAGACAGATCCTCGACCCTGCTCTTATTGAATATGAATGATTTGACATGAGATTGAAGGCTGCTGTGATGGGGCTGCTTTGCAAACTAGATGTTGAGAAGGCATTTGATCATGTAAATTGGGATTTTCTTTTGCAGTTACTAGAACGGAGTGGGTTTTCTACTAAGTGAAGGTAGTGAATTTTCTTCTGTCTATCTACATTTCATTTCTCTATTCTGATTAATAGCTCTCCTTGTGGATTTTTGAGAGCTCCAGAGGGTTGAGACAAGGCGATCCATTGTCTCCTTTGTTGTTTGTTTTGGTTATGGAAACCCTTGGAAGAATGTTGAATAAAACTGTCCATGAAGGACGCATGTTAGGCTTTAGCGTGGGTAACTTAGAGGGAAGACCCTTAGTGGTGTGTCATCTCCTTTTTGCAGATGACACTCTAATGTTTTGTGATGCTGACCTAGATCAGATTTTGACTCTTCGTATAATTCTTATTTGGTTTGAGGCGGTTTCTGGTTTAAAGATAAATCTGGACAAGTCAGAATTGGTTCCCGTTGGAGTGGTGCATAATATAGACTTACTGTTGAATGTCCTTGGCTGCAAGTAGGGTACTCTAATGAAATATTTGGGTCTTCCTTTGAGTGCTAAATTCAAGGATAAGACTATATGGAACCCGATTTTGGAGAAAATGGAAAGGAGATTAGCAGAATGGAAATACTTGTACTTATCCAAGGGAGGTAAAGTCACTTTAATCAAAAGCACTCTATCTAATTTACCCACTTATTTTCTATCTTTATTTCCTATACTTGCTATTGTGGCTAACCGAATGGAGAATTTTCAACGGAATTTCTTATGGGGTGGCATTGGTGCTGAACCTAAATTTCATTTGGTTAAATGGGCTATTGTTTGTTCTCCCATTTCTTCAGGTGACTTGGGGATAAGGAAGATAAGACTTTTTAATGAAGCTTTGCTTGGAAAGTGGTTATGGAGATTTGGGATTGAGAAGGATGCCCTTTGGTGGCAAGTGGTAGAGGTGTAATATGGATGTGTATGGGAGGACTGGTGTACCAAATCTATTAATGGTCCATATGGTGTTGGTTTATGGAAAAATATCAATCGGGGATGGCCTTCTTTTTCACGCCATATTCTGTATAATATTAGTGATGGATCTAGGGTAAAGTTTTGGCAAGACCGTTGGTGTGAAGAGACATCTCTTGCAGTCAGCTATCCTGACTTGTTTAGATTTTGCAGGAATAAGAAGGCTAGTGTGGCTAAGCTTATGAAGTCCACCAATAGCATCCTCTTTTGGGATGTAAGCTTCTTTAGGGGTGTGCATACTCGGGAATTAGTAGCTTTGTCAAGTTTCATGGAAACCATATACGATTCTTCAATAAGGGGATTTGGGGAGGATAAGATGTATTGGAAACTGCGTAAAGATAAGGGGTTCATGGTTAATGATTATTATAAAATTTTAGTGGGCTCTACTAGCTACTGTTTTCCTCGGAAAAGTATTTGGAAACATAAGATTCCTTCTCGAGTAGCTTTCTTTGTTTGGACTGCTGCTTTAGGGATATGCATGACGATTGATAATTTACAAAAAAGGAAGGTTTGGATATTTGATTGGTGCTACATGTGCAAGAGTAATGGTGAATTAGTTGACCATCTCTTTCTTCATTGTTCCGTTGCTATGGATTTGTAGTCTATGGTCTTGGGTTTATTTGGAGTAAGCTAGGTAATGCCGCAATCTGTTTTGGGGCTCCTAGCGTGTTGGCAAGGTAGGTTTGGTCATCATCGAAATGGTTATATATGGTCAATTGCTCCTCATTGCTTAATGTGGTGTCTTTGGAGAGAGAGAAATAGTAGATGTTTTAAAAATATTGAGAGATCCATTCCAGACCTCAAGTTATTTTTCTTTAGAACTTTTACCTATCAAAAAAAATATATATTTTTCTTTAGAACTTTATTGGATTGGTTGTTTGCGTTGCAAACCAATCATTCCCTGATTTTATTGATTTCCTTGATTCTTGTGATTTTTGTACTTGATTTATTGACCCCTTGTACACTTCCTATGTACTAGGGTGTCCCTTTTTGATATCAATAAAACTTATTACTTATCAAAAAAAGAAAAATTTGTTGTGGGTTGTGATAATTTTTTATTAGATGAAGATCAGTTTTGAGTGAAAAACTCATGCCAAACACACATTTGAGCATTTTGGTAACTTCAATACAGTTTTTTAACCCAATTTGGAAAACTTTGTTCAAATTGTTTTGAAAACAAGAACACCAAATACTATTACCAAACGACAAACCCTAATTGTTTCTACACATGCAGATTATAATTACAAGTTTTAAGCATGTGATTAACTGTTTAACACGTGCTAGCTATAGCTTGTTATGACTTTAACAAGTGATTAATTATTTTTGCCCATGTGCTAGCTATAGTCTGTTAACGGGTTGTTATTAGGGATGATGTCCACGTGAGGTCAGCATAACCAATTCCTTGGTGCATAAATAACAAGGTTGGACATTGTAAACTCAACCGTCTGTGATTGAATAAAATTTCCTCTAGAATCAGAATTTAGATTTGAGAATTCTCTCATTTTATGCCAACACTTTCTGTTTCTTTGAAATTCCTAAAATTTTTTTTTTTTTTTTTGGCATCATTCTACTGCCATCCACTAACATCAAATAGAAGAGAGAGCCATTGGAAGGTATGCTCCCATCCAATGTCTTTAAATAGAAGAGAAATCCAAGACAATGAGATTTTACTCTTTTCATAGATAGCTCTTGCCCCTCTAAGTCCTCCTAATCTTTCCCTAATTTGCCACTTCAAACAAGATGGACCTATATTCCAACTCTAATTCCGCAGGTTTTGAAAAAAGTAGCTTTTCTTTTTTTGATAATTAATGAAACTTTATTGAATTAAATAAAGAGTCACCCAAGTATACAGTCAAACACTCAAATTTCAAAAATCTATCAAATCACAAACCGAAAATAAAGAGTGACTTCCTACAGCTGACATCCATTCTAGAGAAAAACAATTTCAGATCCGGTAAATTCCTCTCTAAATCTTCAAAACTCCAATTCCTCTTCCGCCAACTACACCACATAAAACAATGAGGGACAGCCTTCCAAATAACACCATTACAATGACGCCCAAACTTTCATTGCCAACAAGCTATTAGATTTAGATCCACTACAGTTCTTGGCATCATCCAATGGATACCAAACAAGACAAAAACCAGACCACAACTCAGTAGCATTAGGACAATGAAGTTTTGAAAACAGTAACTTAGCATGTAATTTCAGCTGAAGTTAAAATCTGATTTTGTTGGAAAGTTTTAGGTTCGATATGTAGTAGGCAACGAATCTGATTTTGTTGGAAATCAAGTTAGAAAAGAACAGGACACAAGAATGCTGAAAGTAGTAACGAGAGATAAGATTAGATAGGAAGGTAGAGGAAGGAGAGGGAGGACAATTCCAAGCAATAACTCAACAAGCTCAACTTTCAATTCATTTCATCCCCTCAACAAAGAATACAGAGCTGACACTTTTATAGCCAAGATTACTTCCTGAGGAAGTATTCACCCTCCTTTTTTTTAATAGGAAACAATCTTTATTAATGTGAGTGTATGTCCAAACATGTTATCACTGCTGCATGGTCCTGGATGTGAAAAGCATAAACATGCAGAAAGTTGAAGGAAAAAAATTTTCCATGCACACTTTATATTACGAATTTATGTGAACCTATTCTAAAATTCTTTTTTACTTTATGAGTCGTAATTTAATTTTTGAGAAATTAATACATATCAAATATGTTCATGAAAAATTGTCTCAATCACCTGAATAATTGCCAAGGCAATTCTGTATAGCATGACATCAGTGCTATTTTCCCGAACAATCTGCACCTGCTCTCCTAGAATTCTAAATAAATCAACTGCAGCTGGTGTGTACAGCTTTCCATCCTCAGTTTTCTTTGGTGGCTGTACCTTATCAGCCTCCAAGATATTCAAGTACCATTTCTAGAAAACAAAACCAGTAAAAAGCAATAGTTACATGGGAGAAGTAGAGAGGTAATTTGCGTAATATCATAAACTATCAAATATGATTTGCAATAGGTTGATTTTTTTTTTTATGATAAGTTGCAATAGACTGATAAGGCAGACAAATAATTACCCTTGTTGTAGCTTGCATTCTCTCTACATATGAGTTCATGAGGGGATCCATGGCACCACTCTCAGAACAAACTTGAGCCAAAGAGTCATCAACACCAAGCCCTATCAGGTTATCTTGATATTCAACTACCCAACCAGTTACCTAGTTGTAGGCAATAAGAAAGAGAAACAGAAAGTAGGAAAAAGAAATTCAAATGGAAATATGAAACACATTATACCTAAAATATTCAGAAATAAAATATACTTCAAAGCCTTCAATAAGAAAAATACTTAAGCCACTTTTCCACCCCCAAGTACTTTAATTAAAGTTGCTTCTAAGAAAAGTGCCATGTCTGATGTAATTACTAGGCAGTAGGGCGGTTCTCCAGTAATGTAATTACCCAGTTGTAGTGCACAATGAATGACCTCTGGAGACCAATAATTACATCAGTCAGCAGCATCAGCAACAGCAGGGTGGAGTAACCAACAGTTTTTATGAATTTAGATGCTCATTCATCACTTGATAAACAAAGAAATTGCTAACAAAATCCACCTCTATTAGCCTAATTATTTTACTATGATGATATCTTCACAATGGCAACAAAAATTAAATTTATCCAAACTAGATTCCGTCAAAATTCAAAGTGCAAGTCTAACTACAATGACACATCTTAGTCCCAGTTAACTGGCAAATAGCCAAGTTGTTCCATGTGCCATAGCACATGGTCTGTTTACTTCTGAAAAGGCTATTTGAAAAATAAGATGCCTGTTTGAAATTCATAAGGATTTGAGCAAAATACCTTCAAAATCTCTATATTTGTTAATTCATTCGCCCTGTCACCGAGCAATCTAAGCATCTGAATAAACCTCTCAGTATACAGATTTACCATGAGTTGGAATATTTCGTATCTGCCAGCATGGAAGACTGAATCAGTACAAATAAAACATTTACATGGAACATAAAACATAATTCCTGAGTTTAATTCAAGTACAGGCATATGTGATGACACACTCATCCATGTGGCTCAGACACACACACACCGCACAAAATATAGAATGATAATACTAGCTGCATTAACCCTTCCAATAAACTAGAACCTTGCTCACAAAAGTGATGACTGGGCTTCGAACATTGGCACACACATACAGCACCAAAATAAGCCATATAATTACCAAAAGCCTAAGTAGCCCAAATATAAATTAGCAAACTGTTTCAATACTTCAGCAACTAAGCCTTAATCCCAAAATTTTGGGGTCAACTATGGATTAACAACAAACTAGTTAGGTTTGGCCACATTATTTTCTACCATTTTATTCTATTTGAAGTCATATACTCTGTTATCTCCTTAATTGACATGTGCTTTTTTACAACATTTTTTTTTAGAATCGGTTTTTTTCGATTTCTACTAATACAATTTTAGATCTTCCTCTACCTGCCTTTGTTCTCTCGACTTGAATCAACTCACTTGTTCTCACCAGTGCATTAATCGGTCTACCGTAACAAACTATTTCATAGACAATCAATCTTTTCTCTTAAATTATTACATTGCAACCCACTAGAATTTGCGCTCAGTTGTATTGGATTGTATGTAAGGTATATGGCTGTCAAGACACTTTTTCTTTTTATGAAAGCAAAATGATAAGATGGAACAAGCTGTAGAACCACTCATTCCCATATTCCTCCAGAAATTTTCAGACTGCTGCCTTTTAAGTGTTCAAGGCGACAAACTGTAGTGCTTAACTGAAGGAGAATTATAGAAAACAATCTGACTTGGGTCTCCATTGGTAAAATCTTGTAAATTGAAGTTTGATTAGACTTGGATATTGGATCAGCAAAAAGAGGGATTTAGACTCAAATTAACCCAAAAATGCTTTCTTAAGCCTTCCTAGTAGAGCAGAATTACATTTGGAGGGCTGAGTCATCCACTGCCAGGTTAACAAACAGGACAGCCAATTGTTTGGCATCCAACTACTACCCACACCAACAAACAAAACCTTTAGTAGAAAGTAACAATAAGCCTAAGGATACTATGTAAAATCAAGCAAATTTAGGTAAAAAGACTGAGACATCCAACAGTACCTCATAAGGGAATAATTAAGGGGTAAAAAGAGGATATAGCAAAAATATAATCTTAAGGACAAACCTCAAATTAAAGAGAAAGAAACAAAACGGTAAGAAGAAGAAGAAGAAGAAGAAAAGAAAAAAAAGAGGCAGATTCGACACAGTGCAAACCTTGGAGGGAAACAAGGGGCAACATAGTCATAAATATCTCCAAGCTCTTCTCCAATCTGAATGTTGTAAAAGAAACAACCAACATTATCAATGAAACAAAAATCTAAATCAGGTTTTTTACAAGCTCCTTATGGTAAATGAATAATGTATAATTATTCATAATGCCACCTAGCATGAAATGAGCAAAGTCCTGTGTTGTATGCTACCTAATGGCTAATTTGTTATTCATTGTGTACTGTTCATTTGAAGAAGAATTCACAAGCTCATGTTTTTTATGCATAAAATCTTATCAACTTATCGATGTTAAGGAGATCACTCTATATTGGGCAAGGTGGCAAAGAAAGAAAGGACAGAAAGGAATATTCAAAATTCCAATAGACTGCGGGATATTGAAAACAAACTTGAGTATGAGTTGTCTTCCAACGTGCAGAGAAACAATGTAGGACATAATCTGAAAACCTAAAATAAAGAATAATGTTTTGAGGATATATAGCTATACTATTCACATGGTAATATAGCAGCCTACTTTATCTTTAGGTTTAGGTTATTTAAGGATATTTGCTTCTGATTTATTTTTATTACATACAACTTGTATTAGTCCAAATCAAGGGACACAATCATTTATTTTAAGGGATGAAAAGTTTTGCGTTCTTATCAATAAGAGATTATGATATCTTTGTAAGATAACTTATTTTATTACTGATAACTTATTTTATTACTAACTTAAAACCTTACATACATACATATAATGTATATATGCGTGTCATGTGTCCACTCAATAGTACACATAGTAGTACTTTGGTTTGTTAAAGGGGAAAAAACAATATAAAATATATACACACACACACAAAAAAATGCTATTCGTCAGCCTCCACTAAGAAGTAGAGCACAAAAACATAAAAATTGAAAACTTAAGTTGTACTTACTGTTCGAGCTTCTTCCAACGCTGCTTTAAGGTCCTCAAAAACAAGCTGATGTACAAATTACTGTTAGAATAAGAGATATTTAACACTCAATGGTTATACAACAGAGTAACCATTAAAAGAATACCTGTGTCAGAAGTTTGTTAAATCTTCCTTCAACAGTCTTCCTTATTTGCTCATAGCATTTATCCTTATAGCCTTTCCCCTGAACATTCAATTGCTGCTGTGATAGATTTTTTGAAGAAGTTGTTACATTGGTCGACTTCCTGTAGGAAATAAGAAAAAGTAACAAAACTATGGTGCATTATGTAACCTTAAAAAATAAGGTTGTGATATACAGTTTAAGAAAGCTTCTGAGAAAGATTATACACATTATGAATATAAGGAACCATGACTTGAAATTATAACCAACTTCAAGGTGAAAGAAAGTAACAAAAATTGAAAATTAATTCAAAATATTTACTTGGCAGTTCTACGAGGATTTGTAACTGAAGCCATTGCACCAACTCCCTCGGCCTCAGCTGCTTCCTCAGCAACTTGTTGATCAAGGATTTCTTGCATTTCAACAACCCTATAAGGGATAGAAACAGTAGAGAAATATAATTATACAATACAAGACTAGCACAAGAAAATGAACCAAAATGGCCTCCTAAGTAAAAATTCCCTCTGTCCCCCAAGTTCTTAGTCCTTTATTCCACTTTCTTATGTCCCAAAATGTAGTCCTCTTTGAAAAATCAACAAATAAATTTCCTAACTTACCTTTTTATTTAATTTAAAAAGCCAATATCCTTCTTTCACTAGTATTTAAATTAATGAGGTTATTTTAGTAAATTTGTACCTTTCATTTAAAAAAGAAAGTGCACATTAAACGATTTTTTTTTTATAAGTAATAAAAATATATTAAAAATAAGAAGGGTGTCACCTGAGTATACAGGAAGTATACATAAGGGACAAAAACCAAGAAGAGAGGGAATCAACAAAATATGCAACAGAACTTGTCACTTGTGCCTATGGTTCAAAACCAGTCAGATCTCAATAAGTTTGATTTTAGCTCTATAACAGTAAAGCCTATTGTTGAATGTTTGGTTATTCCTCTCTCCATATAGTCCATATTAGACTTAAGGGGGTTTTTTGGTGGTACAGAATATACAGGGAATTTGTAGGGTTTTTGGAGTTTTATTTTTTTCCTTTTTCATATTTTTTTGTCGTTTTGGGATTATCCTAATATGCATGGGTACAAGTACAGGTACAAGGATAAAACAGAAAAACCTAGGGTTTGATGCGTCGGGAATACGTGTAATAATTAATAATTAATAATTACTTATTAAATTTTTTTTATTTTTTAGCATTTATTATTCATATATTGTTAAGCATATATCAATTTAAGAACAATAGTTTTCAATAAAATTATTTTTACCTATAAGAAAAAATCAAGAGCAATAATAGATAATAAAGTAAATCCATGGCCGTAAAATAATGTTTAGAATATAAACCATAAAATAATGTTTAGAATACAAACCAAGATCCAAAAGAGTAAATAAAAGATAACTAGATAAGTGTTCAACATTGAAACCAATATAGAAAAAATATAAATAAAAAATCTTACAAGCTAGGGCTATCTCTCACTATCAGGGGCTGGGTTTCAACAATATCCAAACCGTATCACAGGCATATCTTGAACGTGTTGGCAATTTTTTTTAAAATAAAAATAAATGACTAGGACTACGTATCTTAGATGTATCAAAGTATGATACATATGGGATACCGGTACGTGAGCCAAAACGGAGTATACATGCATCCTAGGCGTTATCCTCTCAAAAGGATTGATAAATTTTAAATTGGTCAATAACTTTGAATTATTTTTCTATAAATTTTTAATTACCAACCAAAACAAAATGAACATCATTCTCTGAAGGGGATTGATACAGAAAATTTCAATTGGTATGTAACTTTGTTTTATTATTTCTATTTTTTTAATAAAATCATCAATTATCTATTAATTAAATAACACACATCATTTGTTTGAACAAAACATTGGTAATATCAAATTTACCCCCACGAAACTAGTTTGGGAAGAATGAGAGGAAGAAAGACACAAAGCAAGTTAAAACAAAATTCAAAAATAATATATAAGAAGACAAAGACTAAGGATGTTCATCACAGAAATACCTTAAAGCACGAACCAAAGTTTGTGGGCTGCAAAAAAGAACAGATGTAAAACAATTAAATGACCATCAGAAGAATCATAAAACAGATTACATAAATAACCTAAGCAATAATGACTTTGAAGCATGTGCACCAAAAAAGAATGGAAAATAAATCCATAACAAAATGAGACACTTCCAAGTCCAGCAAGAGAAGAGCGGGGGGGGGGGGGGGTCTTTTTTGGAAAATAAATCCATAACAAAATGAGACACTTCCAAGTCCAGCAAGAGAAGAGCGGGGGGGGGGGGGGGGGGGGGGGGGGGGGGGGGGGGGGGTTGGGGGGGGGTGGGGGGAATGCAATTATTAGAAGGCAGGCAGGCCTATTTCGCTTGGACCACTACTCAGAGAAAAGATTTTGGTCATACTGGTGCAACATATCTAACAAAGATGATGAAACAGTTAAAATTCACAAACCTATAGGATATTTAACATGTGACATAACCATCAACCCTTCTTTATGAAGGAGATGCCATTTGATCAAAAGAACATTAACGAGCTTTATAATCCATCCCAATTTAAATGTTTAGTTTTTACTTTTTTTCTTCTTTAGGTGGGGCAATGATGGAAGAGAGAGAGAGAAAGATAGAGATGACTCAGCAGCTAACATATTTATCATACTGATTTCTAAGCACATTTTTACTTTGTGGCATTTGCAAGTAAGATAAATTAGAAGGCAAGTAAATGCCAATAAGCATTTCCAAAAAGTGAATCAAAGCCAAATCTCAGGCCAGTTCAAACCACCAAACACAAAATATTATATCAAATCGCAAGTAATACACACTCTATAAAGCTTAAATAAGTACAAAATCTTTCTAAGAAAGAACCTCATTAAAGTTGGGTGCAAGAGATAAAATGAATTTCATATGGAAAAAGTGCAATCACAAATTTAAAGTTTTTCTAGAGTAGAACAAAAAAAATGCACCTTTCTTTAGAAAGTTTATAGAAGTTGGAAATATGACCCCATAATGTCTTCTCAAATGTCTCCCAAGTCTGATCTACATCTTCAAAATATTCTCTGGTTCATGGTCCATATGAGTGAGAAAGAGAGAGAGAGAGAGAAGTCACTAAAGCTTCAAAGTAGCATTAATCAAAAAATCATGGAAATAGTATTTTTACAGTGAAACATTTAATATAAAAGGCATCATTGTCATAATCATCATCATCCTTAAAAGCCAATTTCTACTTTCCACACATATGTTGTTCTTGCAGCCAAAAAAATCTCGATTCACCTTTTCAAAGTAATTAAATGCTGAATGCATCAAGGGCAGATAATTCAAGCATTAACTTAAAATAAAATCATCAATGCTACTTTGAACCAAGAATTAGAAAACACCAATCGTCAGCAACGCCAAATTAAGCTAGCCACTCAATTGCCTCTATAATGTCAAGCTCATTGATAAAATCATAAGAATTTTGTGGCTTGGATATAGAGACATAGCAATTGCCACAAGAATTTTCCCAACTCTTATAAATTGGCTATAGTATTAGGATTGAAAAACACCAAAAGATTTGCTGAAAAACTGGCAAGAACTGACAGCTTAGAATTAGCTTAACATTTTCTTTCTTTGCTCTTTTTTAACCCCTGATCTGCTAACTAGCATCCAGCTCTTTTATACTTTTTTGATGTATAATTGTTACTAGCTTTGGGCTCACTACAAGAACTATAAATGCAACAAGGGAAGAAGCTAGAGAGTATTCTTTAGTCAGAAAATTTGTAAAAGTAGTTAATTCTTAATACTAAAGCATATTTCCTTTTGTTTTTCATTTAATGTCATTGATCCAGTAAGTATAATTTACTTTTTGTCTGCTGATGTCGAATGATGATTGCTGGAGCAGTTTCTTTCTTATTCTTCTACAAGTTAAAACAACTTTGGCTTGACATATAATCCCGTATAATTGTATTTATCAATATTAACATGTGAAGGAAATACAAATGAATATAAATCACCAAGGTTTAAAACTTCTGATTTTATGTTACTGTTTTCTTATTAGAATCACCCCAAACCTTAGTATGGATTGTGAGCTTATAGAAATGTATCCTTGTAGTTGGGTGAATATGACAAATAAAGAGAAGTTGAGGGAAGGGCAGGAGGATGCATAGAGGAACCTCTTTCAAAAGGAATGAAAAAAACGGGGGGCCTTCTAATCTAACGGGATGCCATGGCTCCCCTTGGCCCCCTGCTAGCACCACTGAAGAATGTGACAAAAAACTTTACAAGACAATACAGACCTTAGTCTGCCAACCTCTTCCTTGTGAGATCCTGCAGCTGCTAATGCAAACCTCCGCTTCCCATCAAGAGCTGTTAACCTCTAAGACAAATTTAAGGACAAAAATCCAAAGACCCAACTATGAGTACACTATAATATGTGAATTTAGTTCCAAGTAATAATATGTATGTAGGGAAGAGAACTATTACCTCATAAGTGTTAACAAGTTCTTTATCATCACTCAAAGAATCCCTTGCTTCAGCTGCTTCAACAGAAATGGACATCATGCCCTCGACATCCTATCAAAAGATCAAGAAGTGAGCTAACAGCAACCACACAGAAAAGTAGAAGAAACAACAAACCATTAGATTCTAAAGCTTTATGCCTCTAGATTTAAAACTTAAAATAGGCATGCTTCACAAAAAATCAACATGAATAGCCAATGACCTTCTGGTCCACTGGATCGCGGTTTCTCATTTTCTTTTAGTCAAGATACAAATTTTCAGGCAATTCCAACCCCACTTGATTGCTGATTAGTTGGATGTAAGTTGTAACACTGGTGTAACTGCATTCTCACTGCAACAGCTTTCACAAGATAGAGGGCATTTTTTTTATATGTAAATAGGAAGACAAGGCTGGTGGAGTTCGAACCCCAGTGCAGAAGCACAACAAGAGTTACTGGAACCACTAGTTTTTCTCAAGCCCCAAGATAGAGGGGAAAAATTGAAAATGGAACAATACAACTCTGTTTCCAGGTGTCCAAATCGTGGATAAAATAACACATGCACACACACACACACACACACACACACACTAGTCATGATAAAAAACTTATTCAACTCAGGAGCATTTTTCAACTCAGCCAAACACACCCACCTTCAAGGTTGTATTTAAGTTGTTCCTTGCATTGCTAAGGAGCTTTATTTGATCATGGTTTTCAATTAATGTTTGGCATTCTTGACAAAGCCTGATGCAGAAGGCAGTCATATTAACCACAAAATCAGATACGCAAATATTGCAATCGAATTTTACAGATAAGATACCAAATTAAACCCCTTATAATGTTAGAAAAACCCCCTCAGTATATCTCATCAACAACGTACTTTTCAATAGAAACAAAGTTTTCACGGAGTTGGTCTATCGTCTTCTCAGATAAGGACAGAGAGTCCAGCCCAGCTTGTGCCTGTTCAACCTACAGAGTCAAAGAAGTACCATGTAAGCACAATGAAATATGAGACTTGTTGAGCTCCCTCAACTCAGTAAATGTCTCATAATAGAAGGTAAGAGAAAAAAAAATGGTTGAAAATAATTATGACAGTAGTTTTCCCCATGAAAAGGATTGGAATTTGTGTATAAACCTGCTCGGCAACCATTGTACTAAGTTGTGCATCATTTGCCTGACAATAAAAATAATAGCAACATTCAGAGTTGACAATCTAAAGGTTTATCAAGAAATTCATTGAAATAAAAGCCAATATAATGCCTTTTTTCTAACAGCAATTATAAATTAACCAACTTTTCAAAGCCTCGCTTTTTCATAATTTATTAGCCGGTACTTCAGCAAGTAATTTGCAAACACTACTCACCAAAAAAAAACGTTACATACACACCCAATAAGTTTTGAGCCCATAACCTTACCTTCCACCAATTCTTGCAGGACAAGAAAGTGTCATTCGAGTCAAAGCACACTAGCAAGTAGCAACATTACCCACCAAACTAATAGGCCTAAAATCCTTAACATCTAAAGCAACTACCATCTTCAGAATAAGTCTAATTAAAGAAGCATTCAAACTTTCCCCATACGGGCCACATCTCCATGCTCACAAAAAGTAACAAACATTCTCATTAAATCCTACTTTACTAGAAACTAGCACTACCGAATGAGGGGAACAAGAAACCATTTTAAAGCTACTTCTTCATTCACATTAAAACTCTTTACCCTCTTGATTGTTGCTTGATCAAAGATTTTTTTTTTTTTCTTGATGTCGTGGAACCTCACTAAGTGTTAGGAGCTTTACTTGTTGCTGATGATGGCATGAGGAATGTGAGTGCTTGGGCAGCATTAGGCTAGTCACTTGGCTTCATGCTTCCTCAACGCACTCATGGCTCCTCATGCCAGATTAGTAATGCTCCTAAGGGCTCTTTAAGGGGGACATGCCCAATCTCCCTACTCAAGTTGGATCGATGAGCAGAATGAAAGGGCGGCATGAGGAGGCACCTTGCTCCACATGATGCCCCAAGTCGTGACAGAGGAGGGCCATGGTGGGCAGAGTTGGTTTTGATGATGGGCAGATACAGGTGGTGCTGACCCTACTTGGTGGTGCATGGCATTGGCGGCCTAGTTGCTGGTTGCTTGTGTATGGGCTTGGTGGCTTGAGTGCAAGGCAGGGCTGGGCTGCCATGATGATTAGATACTATGTGCAAAGCATTGGGCTGGTGGGTGCTGGCTGATGCATGGACAGATGCTAATAGGCTGATGGCAGTTACTTGGTGTGCTGCATATGTACATGTTGCATGGGCTGTATTGCTGATGGGGGAAGACTTGAGCATGGGCCAAGCCTCTCAAAACATGGGAAACATGCTGTATGGGCTGCTGTGTGATGGGCAGAAGCCCCATGATCTGCTGAGACATGGGTTGTGAATGTGCTGATGTGCAGGAGCAGTTATTGGGCAATTACCAAGCAGTTTCTAACTTTCCTGATGATCAGACCTGCTGTGTAGGGGCTGAAAACGTGGAGAGCAGACCAAAACAGCATCAGTTGAAGGTGTCCTAAGTCATACCACAAGTGGCAGAATGTCCAAGACCCAGGCAGTAACTGCCGTAGCAGTTATTTATGTGTATATGACCCTAAGGCTGTTGGGGGTGTCAACAGCAGAGTGTATTTTGCCTTAGAGAAAATTCTGTGTATTTCTCTAGCTTGTAAAAAGGTTTCCCTTGTACTTGAGATTGAGTAATAAAGGCTGGGGGTGGGTTCCCTATAAACATAGTGTGTGGTGTGTATGAGTCCCTATATAATCTGTTCTAAGTGTTCCTGCAGTGTGTGTGGTGTTGGCTATGACTAAGTCAGGGACTTAGGGCCATCACAGGCAGAAAATTGAAAATTGAGTGAAAATTTTGACCCTGTGACACAAAGGCAGGGCCCTTTGAACCCACCCCTAGGGGATTAAACCCCGAATTCATGACCACACTAGCCAGAACCTTGTATCCAGTAATCCAGGGGAACCACTGAACTGCACCCGGACCAATAATTTGATCAAAGATATATATCATCAACAGATAAAAAAAAGAAGTCCCAATGAAAATGGATTTCTCTTCTCCTATGAGAGAATTTGCTAACCAACGCAAAGAACACTACATATCAATCAAATACAGGACTCATCAAATCACTAGAGAATTTACTCTTACCTATTCAATTCATCATGCCAAATCAGATTTTCAACGCTTTTCAAAAAAAAAAAAAAAACTAGGAAACCCTAGAATTAGCCAAAATTTGATGAATCAAAAGTAGAAATTAGGCAAAAATTTTGAAATTTTTTTAAGAATGGAAATAGTACCTGTTGGCGAGTAATGTAATCGGCCTTTATGGATGCGATGGACTGAAGAAGCTCCGGCAGCGGCAGAAGCTTCGCGACCTCGCGCACCGCCGATTCCTTCGCTTCCACTCCCAGGTCCTCCACCATCATTTTTCTTTCTATACCAACACAGTAACTGTAACACGGTTCACGAGCAGGTTGGAAATGAAGGATTTCTATATCTACCTATATTTTAAAAGTTCAGTTTTAATAAAATTTATAGTAAAAATGAAAAAATATAAATTAATATATTAAATACATCATAAAACTTCTTTTCTTTTCTTTTTTTGGAATTTCAATATGGTTTTTTTTTTTTTTTTTTGCATAACTTTTGGTCTTAATATTTTGTGACAATTCGCATTTTGGTCTCAAAATTGATTTTGTTTCTATTTGTTGTCCTTATTTTTAAAAAATTGTTTCTATTTTAGTCTCTACTGTCATTCAAGTAACGGAACCCTATTACATGGTGGACGGAGTGTCCTAGTCTAACATGGCACTGATGTGGCACAACATTAAAATATTATTAAAAAAAATTATTTGACATTTTTCAATGCCACATCAGCATTTTAATTTTTTTTAATTTCTAATAAAAAAATTCAAATTAAACTGAAAAAATTCAAAAACAAAAAAAAAAAAAAAAAAACTTTACCGTTTTAAAGATTAAGAAAAAAAAAATTAGAGCAACTTTTTCAATTTTTCTTGAAATTTTTTAAGAAACAAACACTAAATTAACACTATTCACGCTCTATGTTGGCCTTTTTGTGTTTGTGTTTGTATCTATTTCATTTTCTTCTTTCTTTTAAGAAAAACCAAAAAAGTAAAATCAAAACAAAAATAAATTAATAAATATTGCAAACGACATCAGCCAGAGATGCGTATTTATAGTGCTAAAAAACCCAAATTAGTTTGTGTGTTTGCATGGCATTTGTCTCTCGATCTGAGACAACTTGCTCTCAGATTGGGGTTGGTTGAAAAATATCCCAAACCATGGCTGAGAAAAAGAAGAGGGAAGAAGATCGGCCCAGAAGAATTAGAAGAGGAGATCGACTTGAGAAAAAAGAAGAAGAAGAGGCGGAGGAGATCAGCAACATGGGCACGGCATGCAATCTCCGAATTTTGCTTGTTTGTGTTTGTATCGTTCTTTTGCTTCTTTCTTTGTTCAATCTTCAACTTTTTTTCTCTCTCTAAACCCAAATCCCTCTTCCTCTCTCTTGTTTGATCAACAATGGTGGTAGTGGGTTTGGTGACTTTGTGGGCGTGGGTTTGTTGACTAATCGGTGGGTTTGACTGTGAGAGCGTGAAGTTTAATTTTTCTGGTTTCATGTTGTTGATTTTTCTGGGTTCATGGGTTTGATTATTTGCTAAGAAAATCAATAAAAGAAAAGAAAATATTGATTATTTTAATTTTCTGGGCAAGTTTTCATCTTCTTTTCCGAAGAACATGAAGAATAGTTTTGGGTTCACCTGCACTGTTTTGGGTTTGCATTTGTTCTGGATTTGCTCTTGATTCTGGGTTTTATTTCTTGTTTTTCTGAATTTGATGGAGATTAGATTTGGTTGCTGGATTTGGATTTGGGTTTGCTAGAGATTGGATTGGTTGCTAGGTTTATTTCTTGAATTTGGGAAGAACAAGTTGTTATGTTCTTACGGAAAAAAATAATGGAAGTAAAAAAAAAAAAATAATATTATTATTAGATTTAAGGCCAAAATAATAATAATAATAATAACATGAAAGTAAAAAAATTAAAATGCTGACGAGGCATTGAAAAATGCTAAATAATTTTTTTAATAATATTTTAATGCTATGTCATCGCCACGTCAGTACCATGTCAGCAACCAGGCACTCCGTCTACCACGTAATAGAGTTCTATTACTTGGCTAACGCAATGATTAAAATAGAAACAATTTTTTAAAAATAGGGACGACAATAGGAACAAAATCAATTTTGAGACCAAAATACGAATTGGCCCAAAATGTTGAGCCCAAAAGTGCATTTACGCATTTTTTTTTTTTTTTTGAAACTTTGAAATAGAGTTTTCACTTAGAGTGCACACGTAATATAATGTGAGAAATAAATGGAATAAATCATGCCATATATTATTATATAATAAAAATTATGCTTTAATTACACCAAATTTCAATTTTTTATCCAAAAAAATTACAATTTTTTAAATATAAGAAAAAATAGATAATTCCTATAAAATAAAAATAAAAAGAACAAAGAGATAATTTGTCCTTCAAAGTATCAACTATTACTTTATTGCTTCTTCAGAAGAAAACAAAAAAAACAAAAAAAAAAAAACAAAAACAAAAACTATTGCTTTATTGCTTCTTCATCGCTAATACTTGTTTAGGCCATGTTTGGTTTGATGAATTTATCACTTATCACTCAAATTTTTTATGGTCCTACACCTACTAAGGTTGTTTGGTTTGGTTTTTTTTCTTAATTTCCATAACTCATTACACAAATAACTAAGTTAGAATTGTGGATAATAAGAACAACTTTTTAGAAATTTTAGGGGTTAAATATGATTTAGTAATATATTATAACTATCTCAAAAAAAAATTTCAAAATTCACTTACATCCGTCTATACAAAGTTATATAAAAATATATGGTTGTTATAATAAAAAATCTAAATTTACACTAACATTATTCATTTTGTATTAGTTTTCTATTATTTCTTCACGCATTCCAAAATAAAGAAATAGAGTAAATAATGATGTTGTGTATAAAGAAAAATAAACAATTAAGAAAAATTAATATTTTAATGAAATATATTATAAAATAGATAATCTGATGTTGGGTGTTTGAAAAAAAAATATGTAAAATAGAAAAGGAAGATTTTTATGCTAAAATAGATAAGAATTTTTGCAATACCTATGCTCCTAGATTTCTCTTTACTCCCAAACTCTCTATTTCCATACCCTCTATGTAAACTTAAATTAATTTTAAAAACCTAATTTAATTACAATTTAAAATTCTATGTTAAATGCAACTCTTCCTTCTATTATAGTGAAACCCTTCTTCTTTTGATTTTTTTTTTTTTTTACCATTCTTTTCATGGGATGGCAACATCCATGATCATTAGAAATGTTAATTTCACTATAATTTAAATTTTATATCAAATGGAACTCTTCCCATATAAATATCCTCTTCTATTTTTAGAGAATATGTGAATACCTAAATTCCAAGACAACACAGGTATGCATTTTTTTTTTCTTCTTTTTGTTTTGCTTCGTTTTTTAAAAAGAAACTTTAATTCATTCAGTAGAAGACAATGAAATACAACAAAGGGAAAGAACAAGAAAAAACCAAATGTTACAATGATTAAGGGGGCCTTGGTAGAGCAGGTGTTGAAGCTCTGAGGGTGTGACAGCTTCTAGACTTGTGTGGTTCCAGATAATCTTGCAAATTGGGTTTTTTTTTTTTTTTTTTACAAGATAGAAATTCTACTCTAATTTAATCTAAATGTATATGTATGTGAAGCTCTCTCCTAGAGACTTAAACCCCAACTCTTGCCCCTCACACCCCACAAGTACTTATACTTGTGGAGTGACCATCAACTTCTTCTTCTTTCATACCAACTTCTTCATAGTTTTAAAATTCTCTATATAAAGGTAGGTATTATATGGTTTCTATTTTGGGGGTATTGTATCATTTTTACACCTACTCTTGCTATCAACCATGTTGTTATGTCTTTTTCGTTTTTACTTTTCTTTTTCTTTTTCCTTTAAATTGATTAGGTTTTGTGCTTAGGTTACATTTTGTTTAAGTAATTTTTCTTAACTTTGGTCTAATTTGTATGCTTATGGTTTAAGGATTAATAATTTATATGCTTACTCAACTAAATTTCATTGTTACATTGCTTCCGAAAGTAAACCAGAAGCATTCAAAAACAATAGGAATGAGCAATACTCATATTGCTTTCTTAGTTCTTAATCGATTGTAGGCAGCTCTTCATTCGTTACAACAACTCAATCATTTGTCATGCCCATGCTCTAGTTGCTACCCTTAGCCTCTTCAAGGCCATAATAAAGTTATGGGTGGAGTTAGGTTCGATTCCACTGTGGAAAATAAATTTATTTTTCATAGCCAACTTGTGCGCTAACAACAACCAAAAAACAAGAAGGAAAATACATATATGCATAGAGGGACGGAGTCAGGAATTTTGGTTTGGGGGAGTTACATTTTATATAAACTTTAATGTGAATACACAAATTGTCTACTTGCCACCAACATGTACAAAACATTTTACCATTATTTAATTATAATTTTTTAAATCTTTTATTTTTGGAGTGTTATCAAACTCAAACCCAACATTAAATATCCTCTATTTTTTTCGTTCAACATTTTAGTCTAAATCAAGCATTGACAAATAATTGGAAACTTAACAACAATAGCAATAACAACAAAAGACTTGGTCCCAAATTGAAAAGGAAATAAAAATTATATATTTATGTCCAAGAGAAATTTTCTTTTTAAGTATTGTCACTTATATATCCTCACCATAGTTTTTTTCATTTAACATTTTGTGACTAAATCAAGTATTGGCCAAAAATTCAAAAATTAACAACAACGAAAGACTTAGTGCCAAATAAAATAAAATAAAATAACTCTACCAAGAAATTTGTTTTATTAAAAACTTACTATTTGAACTCAACAACCAAAACTTACCAATTAATAGAGGAAAAAACTAAAAAAAAAAGTATTTTTTTTTTTTGTTATAATGAGGATAGTTTTTTGTTCTTAACAATTATTTTTTAGAACCCAACATTTAATTAGTTATTCAATACTTTTTTGTAGGAGTCAACTCTTATTTTTTGGAGGGGCCAACTATCAATTTTAAGGTCTAGTATCTAAAAAAGTTGCAAAATGCATATACCTTATAAAGTATTTTAAAATTTTAGGGGGGCCAATTTGGTAACAGTCAATTTGATCTCTATTATTTTCAACTTATGGTCAATTTGATCCCTATCGTTAATTCATTAACGAAAAATGCCTACGTGGCAAACGGTTTGCACACGTGGCGCACACATGGCTAATAAAACAATAAAAAAATGTTTAATTACTTTTAAAAAGCCATGTCAACAATTTTGAAAAATAACAAAATCCACATAAAAAGAAAAAAAAATGAAGGGTGTGATGGTGCAAGAAAAACACCAAGTCAATTACTCGTCCATATTGCCGTCCATAGCAATGTACAAAACGGAGAACGAATGGTTGGTACACTCGTCCTTCCTTAACCGTCCTCTTTCATCCTCCATTCACTCGTCCAATGAAGGACGAGCAAGCAGTGAACCTCGTCCTTCCTTAATGATGGACGAGCGAGGTTCACCAAGAGTTACACTTCAACACACTTCCAACCAAGAGTCATGTTGAAGAGTCATATTGTTTGAATCTCAACACAGGTCCCGATGAGGTGACTCCTATGACAGTTATGGAAGTTACCCTCTGAATCCTTCAAACTCTACGACGATAGGAGAAATAACTGATTTCTAACACTATATAAAGACCCTTCTACGCAGAGGTAAGGGGACCTTTTCTCTCTTTTGGAATTCTAGATAAAAAAAATTAGTGAAGTCTTTGAAGTCTCTTTTTTCTACTTCAAACCACTGACTTTACCATCGGAGGACCCTAGACCGGCCTTCACCGGTCTTTCTCTGATTGAATTTGATTTTTCAGGACTTAGCCTTCAAGATCAACAGCATCCGAAGACTTTTCAGCCCACTGATCCCTTAGATCTTATCAGTTGGCGCCGTCTGTGAGAAGGAATTGTTTCACGCTTGAACTTCATTTGTTGAGTTCCGTGTTTTTTTTCTCTGACAAAGGGCTGAAATGGTTCGGACCAGATCAAGGGCTACCAGTCCGGGCCCTCAAGAGAGTAGAGATGCTTCCAGCAATTCTCATCGCGCCCAACAATCTGCACCAGCCATGCAACCCCCTTCTAGCCAACACGTCCAAGCAATGGCTGCCGCTATGGCAGAGTTGACTCGCCATAATCAAGAATTGAAGAGAGAGATTACCCTTAAAAGGCAACAACATGAGGCCTATGGAGAAGACCTTGGGCAGAGTCAAGGGGATGGAAGACGTGCAGACCGGAGAGCCAATCAAGGGGTACCATTCCTGGAAGGGTACCACATTTGGAAAAGGAAATGGATCAGATGAGGAAAGTTATGGATGAGATGAGGGAGAACATGAGGAGAACTAATCCTGTAGAAGACCTGGTTCACAGAACTGACTCTCCCTTCACAGCCTCTATCAATGGCTATCCCTTGCCTCCGAAATTCAAAATGCCTTCATTGGATTCGTATGATGGAACGCGAGACCCTTTTGACCATATCGCCACTTTCAAGACTACCATGCACCTTCAGGGGGTTCCTGATGAGATAATGTGTAGAGCCTTCCCCACTACCCTCAAAGGGCCCGCGCGAGTATGGTTTAGCAAAATACCCCCTAACACAGTGACGTCCTTCGAGGAGTTAAGCAAGTTGTTGTTAATAATTTTATCGGAGGACAGAGGCACAAACGTTCTTCGTCTAGCTTGCTGACCATAGAGCAAGGAGAGAATGAAAGTTTACGATCTTTCATCACGCATTTCAACAGGGACGCCTTGGCAGTGGACGAGGTGGATGATAAGCTCCTTCTGGCAGCATTCCATAATAGGGTGCACTCTGATTTGTTTATCCACAAGTTATATGAACAGGCGCCTCAGACCATGGCTGAACTAGTCCATTCAGCCCAGAACTTTATGAATGCGGAGGATGCCATCATAGCCAAGAAGAGGAAGAGAGTTGAGAGAGTGGAAGCCAACCCAATGCGTCAGTCGGAACAAGGTCCTCGTCCTAAGAAGGGTCGAACAGAAGATAGGAAAGACCGAGAGAAGAAGGCAGGCCCTTCAGCGCGGAATCAACAATACACCCCTTTGAATGTGCCACTTGAGCAAGTCCTTATGCAAATCAAGGACGAGCCTTCCTTGAAGTGGCCGGAGAAAATGAAGGGAGATCCCAACAAGCGCAATTGGAATAAGTATTGTCGCTTTCATAGAGACCATGGGCATGACACGGACGAATGCTTTGATTTGAAGCAGCAGATTGAGAATCTTATCAGGCAAGGGAAGCTGAAAAATTTCCTTGGACGGGACCATAAGGACGAGAAATTGAAAGGGAGAGTAGAAGAGTCATCACGACCACCACTGGGCGAGATAAAAGTTATCATTGGAGGAAGTATTGCAGGACGGTCATCCAAGTCGAAGAAAGCATACTTGAAGGAAGTGCAGAGCGTCCAACTTTCAGGACGATCGCCAAGGGCGAAGTCCACGGACGAACAACCGATTACTTTCACGGACGAGGAAGCTGAGAGAATCCATCATCCTCATGATGACGCTATTGTCATCGCCCTACTCATTGCTGATTACACAACTAGAAGAGTGCTAATAGACAACGGAAGTTCAGCGGACATTCTATATTACCCAGCCTTTCAGCAGATGAGGATCGGACGAGACCAGCTCCGTCTAGTGCACTCGCTTCTAGTAGGCTTTGGAGGAATGAAGGTACAGCCTGTAGGTACTGTTACATTACCAGTGGTGGTAGGAACATATCCACGACAGTTGACTGCCAATGTGAATTTCCTAGTAGTAGACTGCTCGTCATCTTACAATGCAATAATTGGAAGGCCGACCCTAAACAGGTGGAAGGCAGTTACATCTACCTACCACCTGTCAGTCAAGTTCCCGACGGAACATGGAATAGGCCAAGTACAGGGAGACCAATTAGCAGCAAGGGAGTGTTATTTAGCCATGCTAGCTACGGACGAGCAAATTCAAGCAATGAATATTGAAGAAAAGAAAGTTGTAGCAGAACCCATAGAAGCATTGGAAGATATTCCCTTAGATGAAAATAACCCTGAAAGGTGTGCCAGGGTTGGAGCAGATCTGGAAGCGAAGATTAAGAAGGACCTCATTTGTTTTTTAAAAAGAAACAGAGATGTGTTTGCCTGGAGTCACGAAGACATGCCGGGTATAGATCCTAATGTCATTACCCACCGTCTGAGTGTATGCCCTTCCTCCAAGCCAGTGCGACAAAAGAAGAGGGTGTTCGCCCCTGAGAGAGATAATGCTGTTAAGGAGGAAGTTCAGAAGTTAATTGTGGCGAAGTTCATTCGAGAGGTATACTATCCTGACTGGTTAGCCAATGTGGTCATGGTCAAGAAGGCGAACGGCAAATGGAGAATGTGTGTTGATTTCACTGACTTAAACAAGGCTTGTCCCAAGGACAGTTACCCGTTGTCGCGCATTGATCAGTTGGTAGATTCTATTACAGGCCACAAGTTGCTCAGTTTCCTAGATGCTTTCTCAAGTTATAATCAGATTAGGATGGATGAAGCAGACCAAGAGAAGACATCCTTTATCACCAGTCAGGGACTATTTTGTTATGAAGTGATGCCTTTCGGTTTGAAAAATGCTGGAGCAACATACCAACGACTGGTCAATCACATGTTTCGTCCACAGGTCGGGCGGAATATGGAAGTCTACATAGATGATATGTTGGTGAAAACTCAAGATGAGGAGAAGCATTTGGACGACTTGCAAGAAACATTTGACACACTGAGGCAGTATCATATGAAGTTGAACCCTAACAAATGTGCTTTTGGAGTATCATCAGGGAAATTCCTAGGATTTATGGTCTCCTACAGAGGAATCGAAGCAAACCCTGATAAAATTCAAGCAATATTGGATATGAAGCCTCCGAGCAATGTTAAAGAAGTCCAGTCCCTCACCGGACGAGTTGCCGCCCTCAACAGGTTTGTTTCTAAAGCTACTGACAAATGTTTGCCATTTTTTAAGGTTCTTAAAAAAGCATTTGAATGAACCGACGAGTGTCAGAAAACTTTTGAAGATTTGAAGATATATCTCACCAAAGCCCCATTGTTAAGCCCGTACGTGCAAGGAGAAGAATTGTACTTATATTTGGCAGTCACCTCACACGCAGTGAGTTCAGCACTAGTGAGGGAAGAGGGCAAGGTACAAAGACCTGTATATTATACCAGCAAAGCATTGAGGGGAGCAGAGGGACGATACCCGTTAATGGAGAAATTGGCTTTTGCATTGATAACAGCCTCCAGAAAACTAAGACATTATTTTCAAGCTCATGTCATTAACGTCATGACAGATCACCCACTCAAGAAGGCAATGAACAAATTAGAGGCTGCAGGACGTTTGATCCAATGGGCCGTCGAGCTCAGTGAGTTTGACATAAAGTACCAACCAAGGCATGCCATAAAAGCTCAAGCTCTGGCAGATTTCATTGCTGAGTTTACCTTAAGTTGTGATGATGAAGGTGAAGTGGAAAAAAGCAAGTGGGTCGTCCATGTGGATGGCTCGTCTACACTGTACGCAGGAGGAATAGGTGTGGTTTTGCAATCTCCAGAGGGGGACAAACTAAAACACAAAGTTCGTTTGCAGTACCAGACAACTAATAATGAAGTCGAGTATGAAGCTCTTCTCAAAGGGCTGGAATTGGCCAAATCTGTAGAAGCGAAGTCACTCCTCATCTTGGGGGATTCTCAGTTAATCATAGGCTAAGTGAATGGAATGTTTGAGGCTAAAGAATAACGAATGAGGAAGTATCTACACAAAGTGATGCGTCTTATAAAGAAGTTTGAAGAAGTTAGCTTCGTTCAAATCCCAAGGGAGGAGAACATGGAAGCTGATGCCTTGGCGAAAGAAGCCTCAGCGAGTGAAGCCGTAGACAAATTTGATGAAATTCAGTACATGCCAAGTATAGACGTCCCAGAAGTACAACAGGTGGAAAATAGAGCAAATTGGATGACTCCAATTGTGTCGTACTTAAAAGACGGACGACTTCCAAAAGAAAAAGACGAAGCTAGAAAGTTGAGGGCAAGGGCGGCCAGGTACGTTCTTATGGACGAGATTCTCTACAAAAGAGGTTTTTCCCAGCCTTATCTCAGGTGTTTGGCCCCAGACGAAGCGAACTACATATTAAGAGAAATTCATGAAGGAGCATGTGGCAATCACTCAGGAGCCAGGTCGCTCGTCCACAAAGTCGTCCGTGCAGGATACTATTGGCCAAACATGCAAGCTGACGTTAAGGCCTACGTCAAGGTCTGTGATCAATGCCAAAGGTTTAGCAACGTCCCCAGGCAACCATCAGAGTACTTGACTCCAATGACGGCCCCGTGGCCTTTTGCACAATGGGGACTAGACATTCTGGGTCCATTTCCACTGGGTATAAGGCAAATGAAATTCCTAGTGGTTGGAATTGATTGTTTTACCAAGTGGGTAGAAGCAGAACCCTTGGCCAACATCACACAGCAAAATGTCAAGAACTTCGTGTGGAAGAACATTGTATGCAGATTTGGAGTACCCAGGGTGCTAGTATCGGACAACGGACGACAATTTGACAACGCAATTTTCAAAGACTTTTTGCATACACTTTGGAATTCAAAATCACTACTCCTCACCAGCCCACCCACAAGCTAATGGCCAGGCAGAAGTTGCAAACCGATCCTTGTTAAAAATAATCAAGACTCGGCTTGAGGGGGCAAAGGGAGTATGGCCAGATGAGCTACCAGGTGTTCTGTGGGCATATAGAACGAAAGTGAGAACTCCTACAGGAGAAACTCCTTTCAAGCTAGCATATGGAACTGAAGCAGTTATACCCGCGGAAGTGCACATGGCCAATCATAGGGTGACAACCTACCAGGACGAAGCTAATGAGGAACAACTCCGTTTGAACCTTGATTTAATAGACGAGGTAAGAACGGATGCTGAACAAAGGATGGCAAGGTATAAAAACCTTATGGCTAGGCGGTATGACGCAATAGTAAAGCCAAGACGATTCAACATAGGGGACCTCGTCCTAAAAAGGGTTTCCTTAGCAACAAAGAACCCAGCCCATGGGAAGTTGGGACCAAATTGGGAAGGCCCCTACAGAGTCGTCAACTGCAAAAGACAAAGATTCTATTACTTGGAAGCCCTTGATGGGAGGAAGTTGGAGCATCCTTGGAATGTGGAGCACTTGAGGAAGTACTATCAGTAGAATGCCAGCCTGGAGCTCAGGGAATAAAAACTTTATTATTATATGTTGTGTGGTTTTATTATTATGTTAAATATATGGACAACGTTATAGTTTGTGTTGTTTAAATAAAGGCATTGGCCACTAAGGTGTATGCCTCGTCTATGAACAATACTTATGTTATGAATGATATTTGTGGAATGTACATAAAGTTGTGTAATTCACTGACTCCCATACTACGTTTGTTCAAATTCACCCTTGAAAAGGTTGAAAAGCATAAGATGAGACGATTCTCTGAACAAGGAGATATAACGTCAAACTTTCCTAAGGGAAAAACATCAAGGCATGCTCGTCCAAATCAGAGGATGAAGCAAAGCTAGTGCTTAAAGCTAATTGCGATAAAGCCCAAAGTATATTCGTCCATACCATGGACGAAATAAAACATAATACATCTGACTCATGGACAAAAAAGTGCATAGACGAGTGCATGTTAAGCCATGTACGACGAAATGCATGGCTGTATTTCAATCTTGTTAAGGCCTTTATTAAAACAATCCAGTCCATGGACGAGTAAAATGTAAGGCCTTGACTTCATTAAGCATAAAGATCAGCCAAGTCCATGGACGAGTAATGCTAATCTTTATCATTTCTCAACAGGTCCTTGGACGAGTAATGATGATTATTACCATTTTCACATAGACGAATTATATTTGAAATTCCAATGAAAATGGTAAACGAATGGACGAAGTTAAAAAAAAAAAAAGAGGAAAGAGAAGAAAGGAGAAAAAATAAAACTCGTCCATACATACACAAGGAAAATGACATTCATTAAGCCAAGGGTGGATATCCTACGTCCAAAAAACCCTTGCTAAATAAACTGAAATGGTTGTTTAAAACCTCGTCCTAAAACCTTGGACGAAGTAAATGTATTGAAATTACATAAAAAGGTCACAAAACGGACCAAATAAAAGTACATTGAAAAATCTTAAGTAGAGGGAGTGAGATTGGAGGCGTCCTGAGGAGGCAAGGTTGTGGCATCGTCTTCAACATTGACGTCGTCGGAGCCAGTCTGAAGGAGAGAACTAGTGGCAGCAGCATTCAGATTAAGCACAATGGAGCTGAAATCTACGTTAGGGAATTTCTCCGTAGCATCCATTCTGAAATCTTCAAACCCAGCTGCGTAATTAGTATCCAAAACATCAGTGTATTGTTTGGACACTTTAAACTCAGCCACTGCATCTTCCTTCGCTTTGGAGAGGGGAGTGTCATATTCATCATTCTTTTTCTGCAGGACCTCAAGACGAGCGTCCTTCTCTGCAGCACTGGTTTTCAACTCCTCAACCAAAGTCGTTAACTTTTTCACCTCGTCCGTAGTTTTGGCAGCCACCTCAGCCCATTGCTTAGCCTCGACCTTTAACTCCTGGATCCTCGACTCTAGCAGGATCCTCGTCTTGTCCAACCCCGTGGCCTGTCTGGACGCCGCTATAAACTTTGACATGCCCTACAAAAAAGAAACACACCAACAAATAAAAAAAAAAAAGAGACGAAAAAGGAAAGTGAAAATCCTTGGTCAAGACGAGGTATGAGTGTTACCTTGAAAAGGTCATGAACACCAGAGTGTTCAAAATCCTTAAGGGACATATCATAGCAAACGTTTATATCTTCGTCAGTCACAGCCTTCTTGAAACGTTCCCAGGCCAGGTCCTCATTTTCAATGATATTTGAAGGGACTGCTCGAGAAGGCTGAGACGGGGTTGACACAATCTTGGACGGAGTGGTCTGGGATGGAGTGGTCTCAGCTGGAATGGACGAGTTTACGTCAACTATATGTACAGGCTGCTGGGACGAGGGAAGGGTAGGCTTGACTACCTGAGACGAGCCAGACTTGGCCTTTTTGCCTCTTCGACTGGGGAGATTTCCCAAATCCAAACTCTTTGACAATGTCTTCCTCTTCTCCCCAGTCGCAGGACGAGCTTGAGTTTCAGTCTCAAGACGATCCCCCTCAGCAGCCACCTCTTTTCCCTTATTCCCTTTCATTGTTGCCATTCCTAAAAAAAAAAAAAAGAAAAAAAAGAAAAAAAAGAAAAGAAGAGTAAAGTAAAAATACTTTAGTTAAAACAAAGTAAGCAATGTGCAAGGACGCTTGGAACTTGAGACTTACTTCTTCTTACTGTGACTTCGTGTGCAATTGCTTCGTCAGATGGGTTAGGGCCCAATCTCCACTTGGCAAGTCGTCTAAGCGAGACCAAGGAATGGAAGTCCCTATCCGCGTGTAGACGAGCCCTATGGACGTGGTCACGGTGAAATTTGCTCAAAGACGGTCGTTTAACAGCTGAAATGAAACAAGTATAAATTTTTAATTAATTAATCGTTAATGTTAAAAGAAGAAAAGGGAAAGTCAAAAGAAAAAGGGGAACAACTTACCTTCAGGATGAAGGTTTCCTAGGTCCCCGGTATAACGACCAAACGTGTCCTGGCCAACGTCCAAAGGACTCCCAGCCCAGAAGCCGGAGACGAAGAAAAATTCCGTCTTCCATTTTCTATCAGACGAGGCCAGGGACTTGATTAATCTACAATCTCTACCCCTGGCTGTGAATTGATGAAAGCCAGGGGATTGATGTATCTCTGAAGGTTTGTAACAATAAAGGAACTCGTCCACAGTAAGAGGACGGTCCTTTCCAAATACTTCACCCCACAAAATTTGCATTGAGATGATTAATCTCCATGCATTTGGGTTGAATTGGCATATTCCTAAACCTAACTTAATCAACAACTCCCTAGTAAAGGCGTTTAAAGGAAATCTTAAACCCCCTAAAAGATAAGCCTCATAGACGCCTATCCCAAAGTGAGGGTTGCAACACCATTCTCCTTGGACGGGCAACCTAGGGTTAAACTCGTCTGGAATTTGGTACCACTCCTTAAGATTTTTTAGCCTTTGCTCGTTCGTCCTAGAAGGGATATCCACTGCACAACTATAAACAGTGACCTCCTCCTCGTCCAAAGGACCAGAAGGAGGGGCAGTGGACGAGGTACCAGCTTGAGACCCTGAGGCCTTCCTAAGCTGTTCCTGTACAACCTCTATAGGAAGTCCAGGGACGCCAAAGACATACTCCTCGTCCTTGGTATTCCCCCCACTACTATCACTACTGCTACTAGAACTGTTGTAGCTGCTCTCATCATTGTACTCATCTATGACCTTATCTACACTATCGCTAAACGAGGAAAGTACAACATCAGCCATCTTAACAGAAAAACTAAGGACGAGAAGAAGAGGAATACCTGGATCTAGGACGAATGAAAGCTATGGACGCGAGAAGCTTCTAGACGAAGATCTAGGACGAGGAAGGACAAGGAAAGAAATTTCAGAAATGAAGAGGGTAACAGAGGTATTCCACTATTTATAGGGAATAAACCTCAGCATCTGAAGTGACACGACCAATCAGACGCTGACACGTGGTCTTCGTCTCGAAAAAATGAATCGACGAAATGAACCATCAATTAGATTGTGACACGTGGCATCTTTGATCGTTAGAAAAGCTCGTCCATCCAGAGGAGTAAATTACTATATTTCCTTGGACAACACATGGACAAGGGGGCAACTGATGGTGCAAGAAAAACACCAAGTCAATTACTCGTCCATATTGCCGTCCATAGCAATGTACAAAACGGAGAATGAATGGTTGGTACACTCGTCCTTCCTTAACCGTCCTCTTTCATCCTCCATTCACTCGTCCAATGAAGGACGAGCAAGCAGTGAACCTCGTCCTTCCTTAATGATGGACGTGCGAGGTTCACCAAGAGTTACACTTCAACACACTTCCAACCAAGAGTCATGTTGAAGAGTCATATTGTTTGAATCTCAACACAGGTCCCGATGAGGTGACTCCTATGACAGTTATGGAAGTTACCCTCTGAATCCTCCAAACTCTATGACGATAGGAGAAATAACTGATTTCTAACACTATATAAAGACCCTTCTATGCAGAGGTAAGGGGACCTTTTCTCTCTTTTGGAATTCTAGATAAAAAAATTAGTGAAGTCTTTGAAGTCTCTTTTTTCTACTTCAAACCACTGACTTTACCATCGGAGGACCCTAGACCGGCCTCCACCGGTCTTTCTCTGATTGAATTTGATTTTTCAGGACTTAGCCTTCAAGATCAACAGCATCCGAAGACTTTTCAGCCCACTGATCCCTTAGATCTTATCAGGGTGAATTAAAAAATTTCTCCAGTTTTCGTTGCATTTTCTTAGCAACCAAACACAACCCATAAACACAAAAATCAAATCTAGCAATCACCCATCACACACTATCACTCCAAATCAAAATCGGTCCCACATTGAACCCAACAACCACAACTCCACTGCCACAAATTAAACCAAAATCCAGCAAGTGGAACTGGAAAATTACATATGCATAAGTGGAACTAATGATCCCTCAACGCCTTGAATCAACCAAACAAAGCGTATACCTACTATTGCCACTTGGATTCTTTTTTGTCTTTTCTTTCTTATCTTTTCCTTTCTTAGTTTTTTCACATTCCGTAACATGGTGTCCATATTTCCTACACTTAATACAAGCAATATGAATATTTATAGAATCTTTCAAATTTAGTAAATAGTCTTTTTTTATCTTTTAGGTGATTGGGTAGATTATCTATCATTTTCATTATTCACTATAAGAAAAACAAGCAGTTGTGGCGGGCCTATTGCGGTGGGTGCAAAAACAGTCGCTATAGGTCGCCTATTGCGGCGCGTTTTGGGCCTGCCGCTGTACATGAGATCTATTGCGGCGGGCCAATAGCACGCCGCAATAGTTATAGTTTCTGCGGCGTGCTACAGCGGCGGGCCAATGACTCGCCGTAATAGACCAGGTTTCAACGGCCCCAAGCTTAGATATTGCGGCGGGTTTTAGCAATAGGCCCTTACGTTTCCCACTTTCCCCCAGTGCGCTGGTCCTAAATTTTCCCTCTAATTTTTTTTCGCCCTTTCCATTTTTAGCGCCATTTCATTAGTCTCTCTCTCCCCCCCCCCCCCCCCCCCCCCCCCCCCACACACACACACACACACACTCTCTCTCTCTCAGACACTTCAAAGATCTCTTCCCTATCTCATCTCTACCGCTACCCACAAACCTACAGCCACAGCCACCACCACCACCACCACCACCCAACCCCCAACCACCAAATCACAAACAAAAACAAACCATTGTAAACCCACAGTCACCACTAGCCAACCCAACAAACCCACAGTCACCACCAGCCACCATAACCCACCCACCTGCCACCACCGTAAACCCCAACCCAAAATAAACCCACCACTAACCAATAAACTAAAAAAGAATAAAAAATCCCTTGCCACCACTACAAAACAACCACCATCTCACCAAACCTCCGTCGACGAAATCGTGTACCGCTCTCGAAATCGTGTAGCCGTAGCTCCGGAGGTCACGGTCTTCTTCTTCACACCCACTCTCACCGTAAGTTTTTTTTTTTTTTTTTTAACTAGCTCATCGGTACCATCCGTTTACAAAGTCTTTTTAAGCAGTCAAACTCAGGTGCTTCTTATGTGATGCCGTTTACTGCCTCCGAAAAAACCCAAGGGGTTTTCGAATCGTAGAGCATCAGCCACCTGACGCTCAGAGCTCAGAATCCTCCACCTTTACCTTCGATAATGGCGACTCAGATGACGTAAAAGCGAAAGGTCGGCCCTTCTTTTTTTAACTCTTCCTTTGTGTTGAAAACATTATCTGGGTTTGTTTTGAACGTCCAAAACATTGATGGGTTTTGGTTATTTTGGCCTAATTTGTGATTGTGTTTGTGTAATTCTTGTTCTAATGCTTGATTTGATTGGTTTTGCCATCTGGGTATTTCGTTTTTTTGGTCCTTGGTATATAAAGATTGAAACTTTCTATAATGGGGCTTTGAATTTTGTTATTGGTGTTGAGTGTGAGAGATGGGGTTTTGTATTTATCAGTGCTTTTTACAGATTATGGGATTCATTGGTAAAAGTCATAGATTTTGTTTTGAATTCTAAAATAGTTTTCATTGTTGGTTTTTGTATTTGGTCTCTATTTTTTATTATGAGCATCAATTTAAGTGGTATTGTTTAGTTTGTAGCAATTGTTATTGTACTCTTGTATCCAAACAAAACAGAAAAGGAACTATTTTGGACTATGTGTGTGTTATTTTCCCTTTTTTTTCCTTATTGTCATTATGGTTGAAGCATCCGATATGGACTTAGTTCAAAATATTTGAAATGCAACCAGTGATGTATGTTATGTACCTCCACCAAGCTGACAATTGTTATGTAACTGGAGATCTGTACATAAAAATTTACTGTGGTTGTTTTTTGATGTATTGGTACAGATTGATTGCTGGAGACCTTAAAAGAGAATTAGTCATTCATTACATCATTCTTTTGACAATATAGGCTATCATCATGCCCCTGTAGGAAACTCAAAGTTGCTGCCAATCTTGTGAAGTCCAAGGCCAAGCACATCAAAACCAAGGCTTCTGACTTCTCCCCATCTCCTCTCAAACCCACCACAAAGGTATTTCTATTTCTGTTTGTTTCTTGAGAAATTTTTTATTTTTTATTTTAATGGTTAGCAAAAAACCCTGAAATTAATAAACCCTTTTGAGAGAGGAAAAAAAAAAGAAAAAGGAAAATTAGTTTTAATAGAGAACAATTATTTTGGGTTTTTTTTTTTCTATGGTTTTATTTATTTATATTTTTCAATCTGAACAAGTTTGAGATTATTAACCTGAAATTAATAAACCCATTTGAGAGACAAAATTTAGGAATTAATTTTTATTAGGGAATGATTATTTGATCAATGAATACATTGTTTATTTGTTGGCATTCAAACTCATCATTCTTGTGTGTTCTTGTCCTCTGTCTGAAAACAGGACAGACAAACATGCTCTATAGATTCTGTAAATTTTGTTCCTCTTCAATCTTCATTCAAGTTCTTATCTTTATTTGTTTTTTGGTTTGTGAAAACGTTGGCTGTTTGTTTGTATTTTCTGAAAGCATTTTGCTTTTTGGGTGTTTTTGTTTTGTGCTTTTTCAGGAAGCAACCTAGTTCGAGTCGACAGAGCGGGAACCGGGTGAGTTTGGCAGCCCCCATCAAGAGAGTCAGTTGGAACCGGTCACTTTCCACCAGGTTGTGATTGGTTTTAAGTTGAACTAGCAATGATTTTGCTCATTTTTGTTATGTGGGTGTTTGAATTTTTTCTTTGTTTCTTTCTTTTGGTATTGTATGTATTGGGATACTTTTGATTGGCTTGTCTTTTGAGTTTGATTGATGGGTAATTAGTGTAGTAAGTGTAAGGGTGTTGTTTAGTCAGACCTTTTTTTTGGTGTGGGAGTCCATTGCAGTTGGTAGATTGGTTGATTCAATTGAAGAATTACTTTTTTAAAGGAAAAAAATTTTAATTGGTCTGGGTTTTGGATTATCACTGATTTTGCCATCTTGTTATGTATTGGGAGTTTGCATGTCTAATCTTGTTTTGAGCTAGGTTGATGGGTGATTAGTGTATTAAGTGTAAGGGGCTTGTTTTGGTGACACCCTTTTGGTGTGTGAGTCCGTTGCACTTTTTGGATGATACCCAAATAGGCTTCAGTTTGAGGCTAAAGTAAATTAGACTAGTTCACTTGGAAGTAAATTAGACTAGGAATTCTCTAACAATAAATTTATTTGAGCCTAGATCCTTGAAGATTTAATTCTAGGCAATGAAGGATAATTGTTCTTTTAACTGTTTGGTTACAGTCTTATAAAATAAATTGAAACTTAAATTGATTATTGTACTCTCTACAGCCACAAGATGTTATAATCTAAAGTAAACCTGCCTCTCCTTCCCTCTCTCTTTCTCCCATACTATTCTTATCTTATGACAGATATCACATGAATGAAATCCAAGCACTACCAGGTTAGTTGTTTGAGTGAAGCTTGGAATTTAGCATATAACAAGACCCAATTATGCAGGGGGATTCACTCATAACAGTTCCCTTCTTTATTCCCTTCTGTCGTTGACTCTGTAAATAAATTTGTTCTTTTGTATTCTCTAGACTCCTCTGCCTCTCCTCAATGCCCTCATCATTATTATTATTTTGGCTAACACCATATTTCCATTATATTTTCTCAAAAAGAAGAAATAAAATAATTTCCATTTACTTGAAGAAACTAACTACTTATATCTGATTAAATTATAGAGGCATCTTTAATTAAATTTTGCGTGATGGAGCTTTCTATTGCTTTTTCAAGTTGTTAGGCTTTGTGCAAAATCAAGGGAAGCTGTGAACTGTGAAGCACTGACGCGGCTCCAGTGGAGCCGCACCCGAGTCGGACTCGGCCGGATGCGGCGACGCGGCAGGGACGCCGCTGACCGCGAGTCCGTGCCGCGTCGGGCCGCGTCCGGCCACGTGGCATCGCCGACTTGCGCCGACGCGGCGTGAATTGGGCCGACTCGGGTCGTATTGGCCGATTCGGCCGAAACCCGAAATTTCCTATTCAATCCGAAATTTCCGGTTCAAGCCGAAATTAAAAAAAAAAAAAAAAACTGTGCGAAACGCACCGTTTTGAACTTAACCTACAAATCCCTCAGACTCTCATGCACACTCACTTGTCCAAAACACTCCCTCTCACTCTGTCCCTCATCTCTCTTTCTCTGTGCTCTCCACGGCTCCGCCTCCGGCCTCTCCCTCTCTGCCGTGTTCTCTCCTTCAGGTATGCTCTCTCTTCTCTTTAGTCTTTGCTTCCCTTTTAGTCTTTGTTTTCTACTATTTCTCTCTTCTCTGTGCTGTGTTTGCTGTGTTTGTGTGCTTGTTTTTCGGTTCTTGTGGGAGTTAAAGGCTTTTGTAGTTGCAGGTTGTAATTTTAATTGTAGATTGGTGATAATGTTTGGCTGCTTTGTACTGGTATTGTTGCAATGAATGGGATTTGTGTGTATTGTGGGTTGTATTTAATTTATGAACATCTTGTTTTAGTTATTATTTACTATTGCTCTTAAATTTGGTATATGTTTATATAATGTGAAAAAGTATGTTTAGCAATATATTAAAAATATAAATAAAAATATTTTTAATAATTTTTTAATCGCCGAGTCCCGCCGCACCCGCACCCACCTTTTTCAAAAATTGCCGAGTCCCGCACCCGTACCCGCACCCGCACCTGAGTCCCGAAACGCACCCGTGCTTCCTAGGCTGTGAATTCTCCGGTTGAGCATCTGACCCTTCACTATCAGGTGTGTGTGGGCATCATTATTGTATTCTGTCTGATACTCTTCTATCATGATGCCAAATAATATTAAGAACTTGAGGAAAATCTGGATGGTGGAGCTGGTCTAGGTTTCAGGGTTTGCCAAATAATATTTAAAAATGCTTTATTAAGCAAATAGGCCTATTCACTTTTGTTTTCTATTTGATCATGATAGTTTCAGAATATGTCAGTGAGAGCAGCAATCTAGAAACTATTGAATTGTACCTCATGGAAAATTTTAATTTACTAAAGTGAAAATATGGAAAATTAAGTGGCCTCTCTAAAGCCTTTGTTAAGTTCAGCAAATTATCCACTG
Source organism: Quercus aquifolioides (assembly GCA_019022515.1). Classification (NCBI taxonomy): domain Eukaryota; kingdom Viridiplantae; phylum Streptophyta; class Magnoliopsida; order Fagales; family Fagaceae; genus Quercus; species Quercus aquifolioides. The sequence goes on along the minus strand of CM032328.1, from coordinate 27,141,748 downwards.
AGAATTACTGCTAATTTGTATGTTCCTAATTGCCAAAGTGGATTTTCAAAAACCAAAAGTGGAGCATGGATATGATGTATACACAGTTTCTGCATAAATTAGCATAAGACCTAAGAATGAGGAATCAACATTCTTATCATAGAAATAACCAACTAAATACAACCAGCTCTTGCATAGAAAGAATTCAATACAGACCATCCTCAATACAACCAGCTATCAAAGAAACAAGAAGTTTAGAGTCAAGAAAGGTATTGAAATTTTTTCATAATTAACCTCCACAAGGTGATTGCAAATGATTACCCAAAAAAAAATTGATTAAACCAGTAGAGTTACCTGCCAAAAAAAAAAAAAAAAAAAACTACAATCGCAATTGCAACAATATAAGTACTTAAATGTAGTGCTTCAAAAAACGCAGGAAATTTGTGAAATGTTAAATCATATAATCAAACACAGCAAAATCTCCTAGATATAAACAAGCACAATGTCATCATGATAAATGACATCTAAAGCATATTCTTAATAGTATTCCATCACTTGAAGTCTGTCCTTCACTTGATACTAAGTTATAGGTAAATAACTTGCAGAGATCAGGAAAGAATTTAAACTGTACCAGTGACTGCATGTGCTCTTATGTGAATTTTTCAACAATTACAAACAATAGTTACCATAAAAAAAAAAAAAAAATACAAACAATAGTTCAGGTTTTCAGTAATCCTAGGAATCATACAATATTTTGATTCTTCTTATAGATACACTGTGGTTGCTTAGTCCAAACACTAGTAGGAGTCATCTGAGGTGAAGTAGTTTACTAATACAAGAGTGAAAAAGCAGAAAAAAAGAAACTTGTAAGGCATAGTTGTAAAGAAGAAATGCAATCAAAGAATATATTTTATGATATATTATGTGGTGACAAAGGCAAGTGTTTCTGCACTTTATTCTTCTACATTTAAATGTTTAGTGTTACTATTGTTATTATTATATAGTTATTGTTATTGTTATCCAAAACCAACAGTAGCTTGTTTTTAAAGTATAAGTGAATTTGAGTGCATGATTGTTTGATGGTCCATCCAATTCCCACATCGGATAGGTGATTTTGTTATTGCTCATAATTCATCCTATTTTCCTTGCACCTTTCCATATTTGAGAAGTGCCCTGATATTCTTTGCATAGTTTTGAAGTTTCCACTTCTGACAATGTGGCAAGCATTGATCTACTAAACTATAAAGTTGGTCTTTAAAAGGTGGTTCCCTGGAATTGGTAAAAGTAATAAAAGATAGGGTTCATTATGCCTTGAAGCCATTTTGAACACCCTACATTAATTTGCATTGCATGCCTTTATGTGCATATGAGAGAGAGAGTTTGACCTTAACGTTTTATATATTACTTTGACCATGTTTGTATAGACTATAAAATATAATGCTCCTTTTTCCATCAAAGCAGTAGATTATGCAGGGGGATTCACTCATAACAGTTCCCTATATATATTCTTTGATTGCAGGACCTTAACAGTAGATTATTGGATTAGGTGACCCATCTTCAGCTCCACCATCCAGATTTTTGGAGCAGAGAGTGTGGGGAACCAACAAATTATTACGTCAAAGCAGTAGTTTTCTCATGCTTTACAACTTTTGAGAATGGTTTGCCACATTACCTATATATATATATATACTAGTCTCAAACCCGTGCGATGCACGGGAAAGCTATTGATAACTTCCCTAATATGAAAAAAAATATCAATATCATGGTATAATTTATATACCAAACCAATAAAATCTATCACTTGCAAAGTAATAAAATCTATCACATGTACTGAGATATTGTGATAGCCAAGAGCTTGAGATTTGATAATAGTTACAATTTAAGAGGAAAAAAAAAATACTAATACCAATAATGATAAGTCCAAATCCAATATAATTTGATATTTTTTTTCTATCACTAATAATTTGTTATACCTAAAATTTATGCTAAAGATGACATTAATAATTATTCTCAATACCTAAAAATCATATGTAATAGGAACAATATATATAAAAAATAAAGAAATTGTTAACAAACTTGGAGTAATTAAATTTGTAGTTGTTTATCTAAAAATAAGAGTAGGACTTGCAAAATAAGTATTTTTAAGTTATTAATATATAAAGGAAATAATGTAGGCAATCCAATATGAGTCAACCTATTTTATAATTTTAAAAAAATCTAAACAATTGAAGAGACGTGAAGGTGGGAAAGTAGTTGGTAAAAAAAAGTTTTAAATTCCTTGTGCATTTCAATTTGTGAACCTATTTTCACTTTCCTCTCTTTTTTTCTTCTATTTTTTTTTTCCTTCTCCACGGTTTTTAAATTCTCTCATCTCTATTATTATTATTTTTTTAAATTTTCCAGTGCCTTATCTTTTGTTTTCCCAATCCTACATGGCTACATCAATACAGCTTCTCCCTTCTCCCTTTTCCTCACTCTCTCTTCTTAGTTTCACTCACAAAAATAATAAAAATGTTATGTAGTTTTTACAAAAATAAATAAATAAATAAATCTTGCACTCCTTTCTTCTTTTTTTTTTGGTCAAAAGATTTCGCAGAAGTATTCATCTTATTGTTATTTTCAAACCCGAACCGCTCAATAAACTGTAAAAAGGAAGGATTAAGATTATTGAAATTAGACCGAGGTCAAATCAAAGTTGAACCATGATGACATCATAATTAATTGAAAATATATATAAATATATTAAATTAGTACAAATAGAAAAATTAATTAAAATAGTCCAATTAAATATAGAGAGATATATTTCTTTATATAATATTGGTCAAAATCCATATAATTTTTAAGATATTTGAACTAATATGTCAATATCAAACCTAAATCTGTACCTAATAATAATAATAATAACAATAACAACTACATTTTTTTAGAATATTATAATTATAATGTGAACCTAAAAATAATGAAAAAGAAAAGAAAAAGAAGAAGAACACGTTGACAAAAAAAGAATAAGAGAGAGAACATGATAGATGAATGTGATTGCAGATCTTCAGTGGGTTTCTTATATATTTCTTAGATTGAATGGAAAAACCATAGCATTTGTCTCAATATACATAGTGGGGACTAGTCATAAGCTTAGTCTTACCTGGTCAATATTCTAATTCCACGTTGGAACTACTTGTTCTTTAATATTACAATAGTCATTAGTAAAACTACCATCTTGCTAAAGTTTTAGTTAATCTCAAACTGTGTAGTTAAGTTCATTTTAGTTGGTTTTATCATAGAGTCCATAATAGTTCTTGGATCTTTTTAGCAAGTTAGGCATGGTATAGTGAAAAATAGGTATTGACTTCTCAAATAAAAGTGAAGAGTAAGTTATGAAATTTATCGATATTGTTTTCATTTTCTTTAAAAAATGATTATATTTTGGGATATTCAATATGGAATAAATGCTATAAGATGGATGGAGTATACTTTTTGTAATATATATATATATATATATATAGATAAATTTGTTTTGTTGAGGATCAGAACTTTCAATCCATCAACATCTGTTACACAAGCATTAGAAAAGGAAGGGAGAATTGTCTTATTTCTTATTATAATTTTTTTCTTATTTCTTTCTCCTAATGTGTACAGGAGAATTGTCTAGCAGTGATGAGAAAAAATATAAAGCACTGAAGCGGGCAACTGAAATGGAGATTTCTCAAAGTGCTGATATCATCTGTTGCACATGTGTTGGTGCTGGAGATCCTTGATTGGCAAATTTTATTTCTACTAGCTACTAGGTTCGAAAAAACGTAGGCTTGCTACTAGCTACTACTGAGTTTTATTTCTACTTGCTGCCATGCCCAGTGAAGGACGACTTTAGAAGTTTTGATTGTCCCACCTTGCAAGTTAGAGGTTTTGTCCTGTGTTTTCATATTTTTATTTTAACTTTAATATCATTGTTTTCATGTCTACTTTGATGTTTTTGAATTGTTATAGGCGTTGATAATAGAAAAAATACAATGATTAGCATTGGTAGACACATATTAGTATGTGTCTACCAATGTAAAGCATTAATCAATTTGTTTTTAAAGAGTTGCCTTTAAAGAGATTGATATCTCATTTTCTTGGGTCCCTTTTCTTTTGGACATCGTTAGATAAGGGCAGGCCATCGAATATGTGTGATTTCATAGATTCATTGTACCTTTGATCTAGTGGGGAACTTATGGGTTAGCTGATATACTCCATTTTTTTCCTGGGTATATTTCTTCTTTATTTATTAATTCTGTTGATACTTGGGACCCAATTTAGAAGTGAAAAAGGAATAGTATTTGTTATCTTGAAAATGATAATCTTTGAACCTGTTATGTACTGATATTTGTGCCTAAGTTTTTTTTTAATCTACATGGGGAATAACATATTTATTCAATAAAGAACATAGTATTTAAACACTAAACCTTATCTCAAACCCAAAAGTAATAAATCTGTACGATAGGGGTAAAATAAACATTATTTAAAAAAAAAAAAAAAAAAAAAAAAACCTTGCGTTCCTCAATCTTCAAACTGTATGGACTATGGAAGGCTTTTTAATGAATTTGTTTTTGTCAATCCAATTCTCTCTTTTTGGGCATTAGTGCATACATATTATTAATTCGAACCTTTTTAAGTTGCAATCTTTTTGAAAAATAAAGTCTCTCTTGTAGTGTAGTTGTACAATAGCAATATAACAAAGACTTTGAAGTGCAATATTTTTTATCTTTTGTTAAGTTTGGCCATTCAGTCTGGTGATAGGCATTGATATAATTATTGGTAGATACATATTGGTAGACACATATCAATTCGATCAGAGGTTTTTTTTTTTTTAATTGGGCCTTCTTAATTGGTAATGTCAAGAACTCTAATACTTCACACACTTGTGCATGTTACGCTAATTAGGTTATGAGTTACCCAACCAATCCTCTCTTTTTCTTGCTTTCATGTCAACATTAAAGCACAAAGCAAGTTAGAGGAGTGTTTTGACGTATATGCATATATATTCACAACCTTACATGCATACATATATACATATTTATATGTATTTATGTCACACGAAGGAGGTAGCCCTCCCTCACTTCTGGGTTGATCCCTAGACCTCCGTTTTCTTAGGGGAAAAGATACCAGCTCTGCCATGTACACTACAAGGTAACCAATTTTTGCAAAAATAATTTTTTTTTTCACTTTTCTACTAACTAGTTGGTAACCTATGAAATGCAAAAAGGAAAGCTTAACTTTATATGATTTTTCTCTCTTACTTTTTTTGTCTAGATGTGAAATTTGATAATTGTGGTAGTTATTAATAAGCATTTATTATGATTGAGTTTGTATATGGAACTCATATATTTACCTTTTAAAAAAATATGACATGCCAAGATTTTAATTAATAGAGGGTTTAAATATAAAATATAATTTATGGGGTTTTAATGCTCTTGTTTGTCAAGTCTGAGAATTAACTTAAATTTATATATATTCTTTTCTTGTTGGTAGATTGCAAAAAGAAGAGGCACTATAAGTTCATGTGATCAAAGCAAGTGAAGTTGGTGAAAGACTTAAGGTATTCTCTCTCTCTCTCTCTTTGTTTGTGGTGGGTTGTTGAATTGGGCAAGCAGGTGGCTTGCATGGAGTAATAAGGTGGTTTTAGCTGATATTGGAAGTGTTGACTGTGTTGTGTAATATTGGATGATTGTTGATGAGTTGTTTTTATTTGATTAATTCAATTTAAGAGCTTTTCTCTATCTTGTTCACACGTGGAAAGCTAAAATGGAATTGCATATTTAAAGAGATGTCCATTCCTAAAGAATATTGCTAGTAATGATGTTATAGTTATCAAATGTATTGATAACTTCCCTATGCATTTAAATTCATTGTTTGATTAGAAACATAGCTAAAAGTGAATGATTAAAGATGATTTGTTTCTTAAATTAAAGTGAAATTGTGTAAATGAAATGTATGTTAACTCTTGGTTTGTGTTTTCATGAAATCACATTATAGGTATTTCTTGCAAATCACTTTATAGTAATGGATAAGAATTGAATGAAAATTACCAATAGAAGGTCGCAAGAATATTTAGATGGAGTTCAACAGTTTCTGAATTTTGCATCTAACCATGCATACCCAGATGGAACAATTTCATGTCCGTGTAAAAAATGCGTGCATATGGATTCGTGGCCTATAGATGTTGTTCAAGCTCACTTAGTGTCAAAAGGGATTTGTAGGGGTTATAAACCTTGGGTTTTTAATGGGGAATTATCGTCTGCGAAGACTTTTACTGAAATTCCTAGTAATCATGTCCAAGAAAATCCAATAGAGTATGCCGATCTTCGTGACATGTTGCATGACATGTTCCCCATATAAGATATGACATTTGGGCCAATGGAAGAAGTCCCTAGTGTGCAACAACTCACAAAAGGTCCTGCAAAAGGTCCTAATGAAGATGCACTTAAGTTTATGAAATTGCTTGAAGATGCTAATCAACCTTGTTATGAAGGTTGTAAGTATTTTAGCAAATTGTTAGTCATTGTGCATTTGTACCACATGAAGTGTCTTAATGGTTGGACCAACAAATCATTTACCATGTTGTTGGAATTTTTGCTTGATTTTCTTCCTTCAAATGCTAAGTTGCCAAAAGATTATTATGAGGCGAAGAAGATTATTAAAGATCTGGGCTTGAGTTATGAGAAGATTCATGCTTGTCCTAAAGATTGTGTTTTATATTGGAAGGAGAATGCCAACCTTGAAGCTTGTCCAAATTGTAACATTTCAAGATGGGAAAGTAATGAGTCTAAAGGTCAACAAAGTACTAATGCTTCCTCCAAGAAAAGAAAAAGGAAAGCTGCAAAGATTCTACGATGGTTCCCTTAAAGCCAAGATTGCAACGACTATTTATGTCACCTGAAACAGCCAATCATATGAAGTGGCATGCCAATGGTCGTGTGAATGACGGGTTAATGAGACATCTTGCTGATTCTGAAGCTTGGAAGTCATTTGACTCTAAGTACATAGAGTTCTCATTCGAGCCTCGTAATGTGAGGCTTGGATTAGCAGCTGATGGATTCAACCCGTATGGAAATATGAGTACTACTCATAGTACATGACCTGTCATTTTGATCCCATACAATCTCCCTCCATGGATGTGCATGAAAAGATCTTATTTTATGCTATCATTATTGATTCTCGGTCCAACCTCACCTGGGAATGATATTGATGTTTTCTTACAACCTCTAGTAGAAGAATTGAAGGAGTTATGGGATGTTGGAGTAGAAACGTTTGATGTGTCTTCCAAAAAATCATTCCAAATGCATGCTGCATTATTGTGGACCATAAATGATTTTCCTGCATATGCTGATATCTCGGGTTGGAGTACCAAAGGTTCTCTTGCATGTCCCTCTTGTAACTATGATAATCAATCTCGTTGGTTAAGATATGGAAGGAAATTTAGTTACATTGGACACAGGCGATTCTTGGATAGTGATCATAGATTCCGTAAGCAAAAAAATTCATTTGATGGGAATGTTGATATGAGACCAGCTCCCATTACAGTACCCGGAGGGGAAATCATGTTACAAACGGATGCTGTAGCCGATCATGTGTTTGGAAAGGAAAAAGTTAATTTGACCAGTAAAAGAAAAAGGGGAGGAAGCCTTAACTGTGTGGAAGAAGAGAAGTATATTTTTCACCTTACTTTATTGGGAGTACCATGTGTTGCGTCACAATCTTGACGTGATGCATATTGAGAAGAATGTAGTTGATAATATAATTGGCACACTGTTGAACTTGGGTGGTAAGACAAAGGATAACTTGAAGGCACGCCAAGACTTAAAGGATATGGGTATAAGAAGTGAACTTCACTTGAAAAAGGTTGGGAATGATCAGACATGTATGCCACATGCCTGCTACTATATGAATGCTAGTGAAAAGGATGGTTTTCTGCAAGTTTTGAAAGATGTAAAAGTGTCAGATGGATATTCTTCAAACATCTCACGTTGCGTTAAACTCAAAGAACGCAAGATTAGTGGGATGAAGAGCCATGATAATCACATCTTAATGCAGCAGCTTTTTCCAATAGCAATACGTGGATCTTTGCCCCCTGAAGTGAGTAGGAATTTAATTGACTTATCTTGTTTCTTTAGGGAGATATGTTCCAAAGTACTAAATGTGGACGAACTTGGGGCTCTTGAGAAGAGAATTGCAGTGACATTGTGTGAGTTGGAAAAAATATTCCCTCCCTCTTTCTTTACAGTGATGGTACATGTAGTCATGTATTTGGCTAGCGAATCCAAAGTTGCTGGTCCAGTTCATTATCGTTGGATGTATCCCATAGAGAGGTAACACATAGGAACTTGGTCTATTTGTTTTTTGTTTTTTTTTGTTTTTTTTAACTTACCAATTACCTGTTGTTGATCTTGGGTTTTCCAATAGGTACTTGTCAAGGCTTAAGTCTTACGTGCATAATAAAACTTATCCAGAAGGCTCCATTGCAGAAGGGTATATAGCAGAGGAATGCTTAACATTCTGTTCACGTTATTTTAAATCTGTTGAAACTGCATTTAATCGGCCTATAAGGAATGTTGAGGAATCCATGGGTGCGGTAGTGAGCACTACACTAGATTCAAATTCATGGATCCAAGCACATCGTTATGTGCTATTCAATTGTGAAGAAATCACTCCATTTCGCGAGTAAGTGATATGTCATTGCGTATCCTTTAACGACATTCCAATGCAATACTCTAGCTTAATACTAACAAGTTTGTGTGCACAGTGAACATATAGCGGAGATCAAGGCTGGTTTCCCTTCTCATGTGACTGATGATATTATTCAAAAGCAGCACACAGAGAAATTCTGCAACTGGTTTAGGGAATATGTAAGTAAAGCATATATATATAGCACTATTTTCGGTTGTAACACTTTAGATAGCATACTTATAATAAAAGTCTTTCTCTATAATAGGTGATGTCAATGGATGTCTCTAAGAAAAAGGAAATCTCTGATAAAGTTAGATGGCTTGCTCGATATCCAGATAATGAAGCAAAACGGTTCAAGCGTTATGTTATAAATGGTTTGAAGTTTCGCACCAAAGATTTTGAGGCAACTAGAAAAACTCAAAATAGAGGAGTTTGTGTTGTTACTAAAGGTGGTGCTACTTATTATGGTGTACTAATCGATATTATTGAGTTGAACTACTCTGACAAGTATCGATATGTATTATTTAAATGTCAATGGGCTGATGTTATTAGTGGGAGAGGATGCAAAAAAGATGAGTTTGGATTTTCTCTTGTCTATTTTTCAAGATTGATACACAAAAGTGATCAATTGATTGATGAACCTTATGTATTAGCATCTCAAGCTTCGCAAGTGTTTTATGTGGAGGATGTGAGACATAAAGATTGGCTGGTAGTGGTCAGAACAAAACCTAGGGAGGTGTTTGATGTTGGAATTCAAGCTTTAGATGATAATGATGACGATGATGAAGTGGATACATATATGGAAAATGTCCCTTATAATGTAACTACTGATGATGCATGTGATGATGTAAATGACAACCATGCTTGGGTTCGAGTTGATGAAGAAGGAACCATTTATGATACACCGTTGATTAGTGAGGATGAATTGCTTGAACAAGACTTTATCAATGATGAAGAGCTTAGTGATGATGTTTATGAGTCTAATGACGATGAGTCCAATGATGATGAGTCTAGTGATGATGACTAGGTTGTGCCCCTTCTTGTACATTCTTTAACGAAATTCATTATTGCTTAATAGGGAAAAAAAGAAAAGAAAAGAAAAGGTCTTTTTAACACTTAACTGAGTTGTTTTGTAACAATTTACATTGAACTTCATAGAATGGATGAATGTTAAAGTGACAAATACTAACTTTTTATTAAGTATATATTATTTTTGCTATTATGATGAACTTTATAGTAATTTTATTACATGTTTTTTAATTAGGGCTTGAAATTATTATTATTGTTTTTTTAAATTCCAAAACCTGTTATCTTGACTTAAGCCTACAACATTGTACTTGTTAAATTCTAATGTTGAATTGTATGATTATATAATAATTTGGGTTGTTTTAGTGTTGAAAGTAGTTGAAGTTGTTGTATTTGCAATTGCTTGTACCATTACTTGTACAATTACTTGTCATTGTGCTTATATACTTGTTTATTTTAGACTTTGACAGTTGAAATGGCAAGGCGAAAGGCAAATCTGCGCACACGTCCCAAGAGTGTAACATTGGAAAGAGCTTCTTCACAAGATGCGGATGAAGGGGGGGACGAAGAAATGCATGAAGCTTCTACACAAGCTTCTACACAAGGTATGAGCTTTTTACTCAAAAGTTTACCATTCATACAGAAGGTATGGGTAGATTTACTCAAGGTATGACACTTCGATGTTGATTATGCGGTTTGTCTTATTGTTCATTTCTTTATTGCATTGCCTTCTGAGTTTAGGTAAATTGTAGTTGTTTATGAACTTTGAAGCAATATTTTCATTTACCTGTTTCTTTGCCGGCTTGAATCAATGTTAAGACTAAACCACAAATATTTGAAGGTTATTTATTTATAATATTCCAACCATGCTAAGAAGTGGACGAAATTGATAATTTTGATGATGTTGTGGAAATTGATAATTTTGATAAATAGATATGATCATGAATCATAAGTGGACGAAAAAAAAGGTGTTTTTTTTTCCATACACTGTACATGTATTCAATAGACATGGGTCTGTGGTTTTGGTCGGGCGTTGATCAAGGCTGTGACAAAGACTTCATTAGTATTGAAACCCAATGCAGGCCTTGATAAAATAAATCAAGACTGGGCTTTTAAGGGCCTTATAAATTGTCCTTATTTTGGTTTTTATCTTCTCAAATTCCTTGCTTATGTCTAATGTTTATGCATGTCCCAAAATGATATTATGGGCTGGTGGGGCAGTCCATGTCTATGTCCATGTCCATGTGGATCACTATTTTATTAACATTGCTCTCTACGAACCTAAATGGACATGGTGGGGCAGTCTATGTCCCAAAATTTATTTGTTTGTTTCTTGAAGTATATTAGTTTGTTAGCATGTTTCTAATATTTTATATTCGTTAGCAAATAATGACCACTTGTTTAATATAATATTTAGATTCATCTTTAGCTTTGCATGTTTTGTTGTTTGACATTGGATATTTTCTCCTTTTAGGATCAGATATGCAACCAGCTATACGTGTCACTCGCGGGCCAAACAAGTACTTGGAAATTTGGGATCTTCCCGATGACCAAGAAATTGAGTTGCCACTAAATAGTATGCATCAACCGGTTGATGAGGGGGCGAGGACTTTCACTGGTTTCTTGGGTACGATTGCACGGAAACCCCACATGTGCCCGATTAAATACCTTGATTGGAAGGCCATGCCAAAAGAACTTAAAGAAGAGTGTTGGCGTACTGTAAAGGTATTAAAGAAGTTATAATACTTGTAATTATGACATTTTGTACTAGGTTTTACATAAGTATTTTAGCATGAAAACATCTGTAATTTGATAACTCAACTATTTGATTGTAGCGAAAATACCAAGTCCCTAATAATCCTAAGGCATATGAGGGTCTGAAGAAATTTACCTTACAAAAAATTGGGAAGGCTTGGAGAGATCATAAGTGTAGGCTGAAGGCTAAGTATTATATACCGCATTCAAGAAACAAAGCACGGGTGAAGAGCAACGGACCCAGGAAATGCATACCAGAAGATTGGAATGTACTTGTTGATCATTGGTATTCTGATGATGCAGTGGTATGTTTGTTTTCTCTCTTTTCCATCATGGATCATACTAAAAGCAGAATAATTATTGAGAAATTGAGAGAATACATATTGGATTGCTTTCAGATAGGATTATCTAGAACCTTTATGTGGGCTTTTTGTGAAACTGGTATATATGAGATCGAAGTTGTGTTTCATATTTCATATTTGTTTAATTTGGTAGAAGTCTTGGAGTAAAGCGCCTAGTTTTCATTTATCAAAAGTATTCATCATTAAATCAGTACTGTTATATCAATCATTAAGCTTTTAGTCCAAATGGAAGGTATAGACATGCTATGCTCCTGTAAATGAAATAGCATGGGAAACTTGGGTCTCTTCTCTCCATGATAAGTGATGCTCAGCCAAAACTTATTACCTTTAGCATGCAGTTCCTCTCATTCTTTTATACCAAATGATATTTTTGAGCATTCTGGTTTTAGTTAAAAGTGGCTTTAGATACTTAAAGCATACTGTATATAAACATGTAATTTTGTTGAATGTAGACAGAGTCAGATAAGAATAAGGACCGTCGTTCTAAACAGGATGACATACATATTGGTGGTTCGTGTGGCTATGCTATGCACGCTGCAAAAAAGGTAATAAGTATTATGACTATTTTTTAAATGATTTTGACTTCTCCTAAGTTTATGTGGAACCAATATTCATCACTACATAAATATGCTGTTCATAATGTAGGCAAAAACGGATGGACATCCTGTAGAGCGTGCAGTATTATTTCAAATTCTACATACTCGTAAAGATGGATCTGCAGTTAATCCTGTAATGAAAGAAAAAATGGTAAGTAATTTCTGCATTGTAGTTGAGGGTAAACAAAATAGGAATTCAGGAAACAATATTATAGTTTTTCCCTACAAAGTTGTCTCAAAGATGAGCTTTGTTCAAATAATTCAAGCCTTAGGTCTTGCAAAATATTGTATAACCAACATGTCTTTTTTGACAAAAACCAAGCATAAGATGAAATCTCATGTGGTTGTTTGAACACTTGTGTAACTATTTTGAATCAATGATAATTGTTATGAATAATTCTTTTAATTTTTAAATTGATATATTTCAATTTGATGTTAGCCAATACGCATTTCTTTTTATTGTGGGGTCATTTGATTGTTGGATTAAATAGCAAACTCCATTTTATTGTGGAAATGTTATTCTTACTGACTTGAGACTTTTATGTTTAGTTCATTTGTTATATTATAGCATACCTAGTGGATGTATATGACTTCCTTTTTTTTTTTTTTTTTGGAGAGGTTCATGTGGTGAGTTGCTTGTAGAATGTCAATTTTCTCTTTAGGGTTATTGGTTGTTGTGGCAAAGTAGCACCAACAATTTTGGCATTGGTGCCTTTGGTTGTGGTGAGGGGGACACTAGCTTTGTGTGCATAATTTTTGCATCGTTCTGGGTTTTATTGGTGCTTGCTTGTCCTATTCTATATATATATATATGTATATATATGTTGTGGAGTCATTTTAACTATATGATTTCTAACTTTTTTTTTGTTTTGTTCAAACTCAAATATCAGGAAAAAATGAAGGAATTGTTGGTTGACCCTAAGAATCAATTGCAGTCATCTGACACAAGTGGTAGTATTGCATGGTCAACAGATGATGTGTTTGCCAAAGTGATGGGTAAGGAGCGCAAAGGTCGCATTCGTGGGGTAGGATTTGGTCCAACCCCAAGTGGTCAAAGTAGCAAGACTGCTCTCATGGACAGTGAAATACAATCAAGTCAAGCAAGGGACAACGAAGTTGCACAATTGAAGGCTTCCTTGGCTACTATGGAGGAAAAACTAGTAGGTTTTGATGAAATGAAGGAAAAAGTTAGTCAATTCGAAGAAATGGAGCAAAGAATGACTCGCATGTTTCAACAAATGCAACAATTTTCTACACAATGCAATCAGGTATGATAAATGACTTGAGTGTCAATTTATATGGAGTAGGAAAGGAATGTTAAATGTATGGTTGCTAATTAATATTTACTTGTGGTAATTAGCTGGAAAGATAATTACATATTTAGTAATTGCATTAGCTGGAAAGATATTTATTGATTTTAGTATTTACTTGTGAATTGTGACGGTATGAATTTATTGATCTGTAACATTGATAAAGGGTGAAGGAAAAAGATTTCTAGAAGCACCATGTTATTAATAGATGTTTATGGAATTATGTGGTGACACCTTTGCATCCTTTGAATTCTATATCAAGGGACCTCCCAACACCAATCATTTTGATTTGATCCCATCAGTTGTCTTGTTGTGCCTCTGCTTTGTAATTTCAAATTTTCAAAACTAGGAAGCTGCAAAGAGAGGTGGTCCTCCCATAAAAGATCAAGACAAACTATAATGGTCAACCTAAAAGATCAAGAAACATGTCTTCATTTAACTTGTTCCCCCTTTTTTACCTTGGTAATATTTTCTTGTCATTTTTTTTTTCATTTATACGCACTTATTAAGTAATCATACTTTGTATGTAGGATGCTCCTCTGATCGAACAATCTCCAGCTCTCTCCAAATCATCAGCCGCATCTCATCAACCAAGAAGCTTATAAGTTTTATCTTAGAGTTCTTCGACTTTTTTGTGTACAAAGAACTATGGAAGAACAACCGCATTTTTTGCAAGTGTTAAAGGATATTTTTAAATACTTTGGAACTTTGATTATAGTATTAGATTAATTTCAGCGGTTGTTTTTTTCAAGTGACCACATATATTTTTTGTTAATTTTAAGATGGTGGTTATAGACAATGTTATGTATTTGATAATATATTTTTATGTTAATATTACGTTAGTTTCAAGACATTTGTGGTGTTGTTAATTATTAGTTACATTTGTGGTATTGTGTTAGTAGAGCTAAAACTATTACAGGTTCTTTGTAACAGGTTTGTGAATCATTTATTTATTAGCAAACAATGGTTTTAAAACCCACTGGGAAAAAAAAAAAAAAAAAACCTATAGTGGCGGTCAAAAAGCGCCGCTAAAGGTGCACATTTAATGTTTTAAATGAATACCTATAGCGGCGTTTCTACCCGCCGCTAAAAATACAATTAGTCTACTTTGATTGATTGTCTATAGCGGCGCTGTTTGCCCGCCGCTAAAGGCAGGCACCAATAGCGGCGGCGGCGGGTATGAAACTGCCGCTAAAAGTCAATGCCACGAATTTTGAACACGTATGGCGGCGGTTTTATGCCCGTCGCAATAAACCTTTACCCGCCGCTAAAAGGTACATCTATAGCGGCGCTTTTCGCGACCGCCGCAATATACCTATAGCGGCACTGGAACACCGACGGGAAGGCCCGCCGCAATAGCACCCGCTGCTATAGGTCGAAAGTACCTTTAGCAGCGCTTTTTTGGGCTTTAGCGGCGATTCTGACCCGCCGCAGTAGCCCGTTTTTCTTGTAGTGATTATGTCTTTTTGTTTTCTTTTTCTTTTATTGACTTTAAGTGGGTTGGTTGATTTTATTTCTTTCTTTTTCTTTACTTGGTCTATCTCTCTCTGCTTAACGTCAAACATTTCTATTAATTCATTTATTATATCTTTTTCAAATTCTAATTTACTGATTTGTTTTATAATTTTATTATGTCTATCACATTATTTCTTAGTATGTCCATATTATTTACATTTATGACAAATAGTATTTCTAGTGTGTCTGTCAATTTTCTCATTGTCTGATAACTCAGTAGTATTTAAAACTGTTATGTCTCTTTTTCAGTCTATATCTATAGGTGAATTTAAAATTTCTATCTTTTTAGCTAATTCTGCTAAACTATCATTTTGGGTATATATCATAGTTCTTTCAATTGATTTTAGTCTTTCATCAATTTCTTCCTTTAAACTATTACTCTTCTTGGAACTATTGTCTTTCTCTTCTTTGTTGACTACTTTTTCTAGACTATCATTATTATCTCTCTTTCTCTTTCTTCATTATGTCTATTTCTTTTTCTATGTATTTTTCTATTTCTAACTCTTCACGTAGAGTTTCTATATTGGCTAGCTTTAGGGTGTTATTCTCTTGTCTTTCAATTTCTTTTACTATGTCCCTTCTTATCATTACTTTTCTTTGTCTTCATCAATTATATCTACTTTGTCTTCATCAATTATATTTAGCTTCTTCTTTTGTATTATAGCACTAGGATTCTTTTGTATTGTTTCTATTATGTCATCTTTCCTATTATTATTTTCTTGTCTTTCTATAGAACTTCTTACTTTCACTACGTGACTATAGTCTTTTCTTTCATCAAAGTCTTCTTGTTGTCTTTGTATGTTATAACTATAGGTCTTTCAGTTGTTTTTAATTCTCTATCATCTTTTCTACTATTTATATGCCAATTATCTGTCATGGTCTTTGTTAGAAATAACACTAGTTGTGCTACTTTGTTTAGTGATGGGGGTGGCTGGCCAGTATTCCACAGCTTCTCTCTTTGTATTGTCACACCCGACAGTTCAGCTATCCTCTGCCCCATGAAGTGCTTGAGACACTGCACCGTGTCCAGCTTTCCTATAGACTTTACTCATAGAGACAACGTTTACTTCTGTAAGCTTGGTTGTGCCATGTCCTTGTGTACCAATATCAGCACCATATTATTTCCAAGTATAATTCTCTCTCTCTCTGATATATCACTTTTTCATATTGTTTTACTTTTCTTTTTTTTGGCTTTGTTTCTTATTGTAGAGGAAGGACAAGTGGACGCTTGTGTGGATTCACGCTCAGATACATGCCCCAAAGCTAAACCACACAATTTATGAAGGAATTAAGGTTTGGTTTATGTTGTTATATTGCAAATGACACTAGCTAGTACTGTTCTTTATGTTCTAATAGCCTTGTTTAAAGAATCACACGGTAGGTTGTCTCACAAATTTTAATCTAGAATCTAGATGTAATCCTTGTTACAATCGGTCCAAAATGACAAAAAAAAAATTTTATTGAATAATAATAATAATAATAATAAAAAACATTATTATCATGTGATTTGACTGAATTTATTATCTAATTTAAGGTAAATACTATCTCTTTTAATTCTATCACAGTATAATGTGAATAACAAAATATAAATTATTTTTAAAAAAAATGTAGAATTATTACTCAATGTGACATGAGTTCCAAAACCAATATTAGAAAGTTCTAAACCCATACCTTTTATATGTTATATATATTCGAAAATTTGCTTCTACATTAGTATTTATGATGATATTGTTCCCTTTTAAATAAATTTGATGCTAATAATTGGATGAAGGGAGTGGTTGGTTTAAGAGACTTAAAATTATAAATTGTATATAATGTATGAAGTATGAACTGTTCCTCTTTTGAGAATCTTCTGGCATGTTTGTACTTTGTAGGCAAGCTAACACGTATTGATGAAGTGAAGGACTCTATGGAGACTTGTAGATAAAGCTACGAGAGGATCTATTAGTTGCTTCCTTTAATATTTGCTTGTAATAATACATCTCATGTTCTGAAAATAGAATAAAAGTTCAATACCACCGACCTTATAGTTGAGTGGTAAATCAGGCGGCTCTAGGTACAGTTCAGGGGATTCAAACGAACCCCCTGCGCCGGGCCAAAAAAAAAAAAAAATTTATATATAATTTTTTAATTTTTTTTTATTTGACACTCCTAAAATAAATTTTGAACTCAAATTTATTTTTAAGCCTAGCTGAAATGAATTTGAATATGATCATCTTGACAATATTTTGATCGTTTTAAACACAAAAAAAAAAACCCCAATAACAAACCAATTTGATCTAAAATATGGGAGGAAAAATATTAAGCCTAACAACAAAAGTATAAATTTGCTCATCTTAAATCTAAAAAAAAAATAAAAATCATTTATATAGATCTTAACAAATTTGAAATAAACTAATACATAACGTTTATTGTATTTAGATCTCACTTGGAGTTCACTTAACAACAATAATTCATATGTTGATTGTATTTAAAAACAATAGAGGATTTCCAAGCTTTAATCTTAGCAATAATAATTAGTATCTTCATCATATTGATAAACAATATGCAATGAACTTATAGTTTATCTTATATGAGAAACGCTATGTTCATAATACACTCATAATAAAGCCTAAGTGGTTGATTGTTACTAGCTGTTATTGATGAGAAAAAAAGTAATTTCAGTAGTGAATTTAAATTAGAACTAATAATAACCTATAAGCTAAAATTTGTTGGAAAAGTGTTGTGAAAATGTTGTAGATGTAGCACTTCTCATCTTGTATTCTCTTACTAGTTCGCACTATGAAAAATTTTGTAATAAGGAAATCACGTAGACTGCAAGATTCACTTTTTTTTTTTTTTAATTTAGTAGCCAAAATGCATCTTCTTACTGATCCTCCTAAAAATATATCCTGGAGCTGCCACCTAAATCTATTCATAAAAAAAAAAAAAGTTGAGCGGTAAATCTTTCCATTTATATGGTACAATTCAGGGTTATTGAATCCATGGAAGGGAGGGCTACCCCTTTCATGTGTAGCCTATTTTAAAATGTATATTCTTAATAAAACAGAGCTTTTCTTAGTTTCAACATAAATGAGAAGGTTAGCCAATACCTGCCTAGCCCACCCTTGAAAATGTGTTTTATTTACAATGATAGAATTGTTGGGATTATTATACATGAATAAGTAATCCCAACGATAATAATAGGTAACGTAGAGAGAAAATCCAATTAAATTTCAAATTAGAATTCAATTAGAGTTTAATTTTGCGCTATGTGCCTTATCTAATCTAAATTTTAGAATTTTGTGCCAAGTCAGTTAATTTAGTGTAAAAATTGAATTTCAATTATAGTTTAATTTTGCATCACGTGTCTAATCTAATCTAAATTTTTAAATTTTTGTGCCAAATTAGTTAATTTAGTGTAGAAAATGAGGAGTGCAATATAATTAACCATAGAAAACATAATCATATAACTAAAAAAAATTCAAATTTATAAGTCATCTATATATATATTAATAGGTAAAGTTTAGATAAAATTGAATTAGAATTTGAAATTATAATCTAATTTTGCGTCATGTGTCTAAATTTATGTGGGAATTACACCATAATTATCCAGTTAAGCTTGTGCCATGTGTCTACTTAAGTTTTTAATTTTTGTGTCAAGTGAGTTAATGTGCCAAAAATACTAAGAATCTAATATTAATGAACTATAAATTTTTTTAAAAAAAAAAAAAAAAAAAAAACAATCACATATACTCAATAAAAATCACCACAAGTTTCTCAAAAAATAAATAAAATAAAAATCATCACATAACAAAAATCACCACATGATAAGTTGAACATAGTTGTTTCTCTGCTGCTAGAAAGCTAGTGCTCAGGCTCTAACTAGTATTGCACTGTAGAATTGGTTGTCCCTTCGTCTGAAGGTGTTGTCAGTCTCCTTGGAATAACAAGTGTATTCCTCGGCTTGTGGGGTTTTTGTTCAAGGGTTTTTGGAAACAGATAGCAGAGATGGACGACCTAGCACAGTCATGGAGAAGACTTACTCTAACTGATAGAGAAGGGCTAGGCTGTTGTCTCACTGCTGAGGAAAGAGTAAAAAACTTCTCTATAGTAGCAAAATTTTTCACCAAAAGGGCTATTAACGTTGACGTCATAGCTAGAACTTTTACGCCACTATGGAGAGCTCGGAATGGTTTTAAGATTCAGATCATTGGAGATCATAAGATTCTTTTTTCTTTGGGAAGAAGAAGGTTGTCGACAGAATCATGAGTAGCGAACCTTGGAGTTTTGACAAACACTTGGTTGTTATGCATCGCTATGAGAATGACGGACCTCTTCAAGACATCAAGTTTGATAGGACAGTTTTTTGGGTGCAAGTCCATGGAGTTCCAATGAGTTATATGACCATTGAGGCAGCAAAAAAAATCTATAGTGCTGTGGGGGAGGTGATTAGACCTTCGGAACCTAGAGTTCATGATGGTGGCAGTTTCATGCGTATCCAAGTTTCCATAGACTTAACTCTTCCTTTATGCAGGGGTCACCTAGTCTCTCTGAACAAGGAAAAACAAGTGTGGGTTTCTTTCAAGTATGAAAGATTGCCAAACATATGCTACTGGTGTGGTCGTCTTACTCACGACGATAAGGACTGTGATCTTTGGATTGAGAGTGAAGGAACATTGCAGATTGAGCAGAGGGAGTTCAGGTCATATCTAAAGCTGCTCCATTTAGTATGTAGAGAAAGAATGTGATCAATGTGCCTGGATATTACACCACGAGGAAGAAGGTAAGCACCGATACAAGCACGGATTACCAACCCATGGTAGAAGAGCACACAGCCCAGTCGCAACCCTCCGATGACTCTGCCGTGCCGGTGCAGAAGCCAAACGATGAGAACCGTTTCAAGATTTGTGATAATCAGTCATTAATGCGTAACGCACATATTGGCTTAACTCCCACTAAAGTCGTGGCTCTGAAACAGTCAATTCCGTGATAAATGAGGTTTTTAAGAGTCCAACGCTTGATGAAGTGGCGTCAAACGAAGTTGATCTGGACAGGTGTGAGGGGTCGGGTAAAATAAACAAAGTGCCACGTGACAACTTAAGTGAACCGGGCCCGATACATGTTAATGAGTCACATGCCTATCACGCTTCCATTAGGGTTTTGAAACATGATGGACAAAAGCGTATTCTGCCCACCTGGACACGTAGAAATAGGCCACCCAATGATAGTGCTGCTGCAAGAGGTGAATGCATCTCAGGGAAAAAAAGGGAGATAAAGGGTTCAGAGGATCATTCCGAGTTGCCACCAAAACGTCTTCAGGCTTCTCAGGATGAGGAAAGTGTATCTTTTGTATTGGTGGAGGCTGATCATTAGCCCTGCCAGAATCAATGAGTTGCCTAGCATGGAACTGTCATGGGCTTGGGAACCTACGTATAGTAAGAGAGCTCGGGGAGATAGTACGGGCAAAATATCCCTCTATAGTGTTCTTGGCCGAGACACTGAAAGAAGAAGCAAGGCTGGAATTTGTGCAAGGAAGTTTAGGGTTTGATCATAGATGGGTGGTTCCGAGAGTGGGTAGAAGTGGTGGTTTGGTTCTTTATTGGAAATCTTCAATGAATCAGACGGTGGTGGGATCATGCAAGAACTATATTGATGCTTTTATTGATAAAGGTGCAGAGAGTAAGTGGAGGTTGACGGGTTTCTATGGTGAGCTATAGACAACTAGAAGGATTGATGCATGGAATAAACTCAGGTATCTTAATTCCCATCCTGATTGTCCATGGCTGTGCTTTGGTGATTTTAATGAAATTGTTAGACAAGATGAAAAGGTGGGGGGGTGTAATAAGGTCTCATAATCAAATGCAGTTTTTTAGAGATGTTATAGATGAATGCGGCTTTATGGATTTGGGATTTGTGGGTCCAAAGTTCAAATGGGCTAGGCATTTCAAAGATGGCAGCTCTATTTGGGAAAGATTGGATAGAGATTTGGCCACGAATAATTGGTTCCTAAGGTTTTCGAGATCAAGGGTCCATCATTTGCATTGTGATTCTTCAGATCACCGGCCCATCCATGTTGTGTTTTCGACAATGTTATGAATACTGTTTTGGAACCCATTTCGGTTTATTGGAATGGAATATTTCAGTACCGGTCAATTTTGGGTACAATTTCGAAAACCGTTTCGGAATTACTGCTAAAATATATATTTATATATTATTATTACTATTATATAAAATAATGAATTTAATATAGTTTTCTATTAAAAAATTTGGGATTACTATTTTAAAAAAACATTTATTTATGGTTTTTTTTTTAAAAATAAAAATAAAACTCACATTTTGGGTAATTGTACACAAGTGAGCTTCCAAGAAGCTTCCTATTGACTACTTTTTCAATTTTTCCCAAGTCCCAACCCACCCACGTGACTAGTGACAACACTATAACCTGCTCAAATGCTACTTCTTTCATTATTGCTAGTTTTTCTTCATCATTTCACCTTCTGACCTATTTTCTCCTCTTCTCATCTTCTTCTTCTCCCTTTTTGTTTCACAAGTCACACCATTTTTGCTTCATCTTGCTCTTCAATTTTATTTTCAACTTCTTTATCACGGTTGAGAGGGTCAGATAGTGAGAGATGATAAAGAGACAAGGTGCTACAAGTGCAAAAATGAGATACTGATGAGAGAATGAGAAGGATTTTTGGTGATCTAGCGAAAAAGATGCCGATCAAGTTCAGAAATTCATACTGGCCGGAAAATGAATTTCGGCCAAAATTGGTTGGAATTAACCAGAACGCTCGGAACGGGCTGAAATGGGGCGAAATTTAATCCGAGGTGGAATGGAGGGTATTACCATTCCGTTTTACACACCGGTACGATATATTCTGGCCATTCCAGCCGGAACGGAACGGAATCCATAACAATGGTTTTCGGGTTTGGATCCTCCTTTAAGGAAGAAACCATTTTGATTCGACGAAATGTGGCTTTCTAATCCTAGTTGTGAAGACATTGTCCAATCCGCATGGCATAGCATTGGTGGGTCTGATTCAGAGAGGGATGTTTTAAATAAAGTGAAGAAGTGTGGTAGGGATTTGAGCTGGTGGAATAGGAATGTTTTTGGTAATGTCCGAATGGAGTTGGAGAAATTAAAAAAATTGCTCATCATGGCAGAAAGTGCGGCTATACTTAGTGGTAATAATGTTCAGGTAAGGCAATTGAAGGTAGAAATTGAGGTGTTGCTTGATAGGGAAGCTACCATGTGGGCTCAACGATCAAGGTTGCTATGGGCTAGGGAGGGGGATAGAAATACTAAATACTTTCATAGTTGTGTGACAAAGAGGTATCGGAAAAATTTGATAAAGGGTATTAGAGATGAAGATAGTGTTTGGAGAGTCCAACAGGAGGAGATAGGTTCAGTTCTAGTTAATTATTATAAGTCCCTCTTTGCTTCTTCGGATCAGATTGTGACTCCAAGTGTATTGGCATGTGTGCCAACATTGATTACTGATGAGGTGAATGCGACATTGTGTTGCAAATTTGAAGAGAGTGAGGTGACCATGGCATTGCATCAAATGGCGCCACTTAAAGCACCTGGACCAGATGGAATGCCTCCCCTTTTTTACCAGCATTTTTGGGGCACTGTAAACCATGATGTCATTTCTTCCATTTTGATGTGGTTGAATTCAGGTACCTTACCTCCACCCTTAAATCATACCTTTATAACTCTTATCCTAGATGTCAATTCTCCTGAGTATGTACATCAATTTCGCCCAATTAGCCTTTATAATGTGTTGTATAAATTTTTTTCCAAAGTTTTAGCCAACCGTTTAAAAAAAATGCTTCCTTCCATCATTACAAAACACTAATCTGCTTTTACTAAAAATAGATTAATTTCTGATAATAATCTTGTGGCTACACATGAGTTTATGTAATCAAATTAGATATGAGTAAAGCCTATAACCGGGTAGATTGGTTTTTCCTTGAAGAGATTATGAGGAAGATGGGTTTTAATGAAAGATGGATCCATCTTATAATGGTGTGTGTAAGAACAGTAACTTACTCAGTTTTGGTGAATGGTGAACCGTGTGGTATGATCCACCCCACAAGAGGAATACGACAAGGAGACCCTCTATCTCCTTTCCTATTCCTGCATTGTACTGAGGGGTTAAATGGGATAATTAAGCATGCTGAGAGGAGTGGTGATATCTATGGTTTCTCTCTATGCAGGAGGGGTTCAAAACTAACACATTTGCTTTTTGCAGATGATAGTCTTCTTTTTTGCAGGGCAACCATGGAGGAGTGTAAAAAGGTTTTGGAAATTTTGAGTAGATATGAAGAAGCCTCAGGTCAAAAAGTGAACAAGAGTAAAACAACAATTTACTTTAGCAAAGCAACAAATGTCGAAGTCAAGAATGATATCAAGGAGGCTTGGGGTGTGCCTGAGATAATGCATTAGGAAAGGTACTTGGGCATTCCATCCTTTGTTGGAAAAGGAAAGAAGGCTAGTTTCAATTACATCAAAGAAAGGGTGTGGCGAAAACTCCAAGGGTGGGAAGGAAAGTTACTTTCTCAAGCGGGTAGAGAAGTGTTGATAAAGTCAGTTATCCAAGCAATTCTAACTTACACAATGGGGTGCTTCAAAATTCCCATAGGCTTATGTAATGAGATTGAGGGCCTAATCAAGAAATTTTGGTGGGGTCAAAGAGGAGACCGAAGGAGGATTCATTGGGTCAAATGGGAGGAAATGACAAGATCAAAAACAGTAGGTGGAATGGGTTTTTGAGATCTAGCTTTATATAATGATTCTCTTCTAGCAAAGCAAGCATGGTGTTTATTGCACAATACTGATCCACTATTCTACAAAGTCTTCAAAGCCAGATTTTCCCAAATACTACTATAATGGAGGCCACAGATTCAAGGATGGGTTCCTATGCTTGGAGGAGTATCCTTCATGGTAGGGAAGTCATAAAGCAAGGAGCCAGGTGGTGGGTTGGCAACGGGTAGAAAATCAAGATTTGGTAGCACCATTGGCTGCCAACGAAACATCCACCTTACTTACCTGAATGTCCAATTCAAGATTTCGAGGATTCAACGGTGGATACACTAATTGACCCACAAAGCAGACAGTGGATAGTTGAGTTGGTTGAGGGTTTATTCACACAAGAGGATGTAGAGTTGATTAAAAAAATTCCTTTAGGCCGTGCTACATCCAAGGACACTCTGTTTTGGCCCCATTCAAGCAACGATGTTTATAGTTGTAAGACAGGTTATAGGTTTCTTAAGGAGGAGGTTGAATTGGTTGAAGGTGCTCAAGTACAACAAAGTAGGAACAAGCACGTCTGGAGAAGCATTTGGTCACTGCAAGTGCCATCGAAGGTGAAGTCCATGCTATGGCGGGCCTGTCGTGAAGCATTGCCAACCAAACAATCCTTAGTCCGTCGCACAATAATTGAGGATCCGTTGTGTGAACGATGCCATACCTCGCCAGAAATCTCTCTACATGCATTATGGTTGTGTCCTGAACTTGAATCGGTGTGGGCCAATCCGGAGTTGTGGAGCTTTCGAAGTTCAGTTCTCTTCCTGGACTACAAAGAACTCTTGTCGTGGTTGATCTTGCATGACAAAGATGTAGAGTTATTTGCAGTAACGGCATGGTCGGTCTGGAACCAGTAGAACCGAGTCAGACTTAATCAACCAGCTAATAGCCTTCATTAGGTTGCTTAAATCTCCAGGATGTGGTTACTGGATTTTCAAGGAAGGCAAGTACCTCATGCTTCCCAGGTACAACAACAACCTCGACGGTCCAAGTGTAGTTGGAAGCCTCCGAGGAATGAATTCTTGAAAATAAACTACGACGGTGCGGTCTTTCTTTAGCCGATCAACCTCCTCACAATTCCCAGATTTGGCCGAGACATCTTCAACCCTCCAAAGCCGATACTTGAGCTGCTTAATACTACTCTTCACATGCCCAAAGTGTTCCCGACTCCATACTTTCAGACCCTGTTTACATTTTTTCAATTTCAATGCCGTGGCATACATAGGAGTTCCACTAGGAGAACAATCCCAAGCTCGGGTGATAGCATCTTTACACCTTGGATTTGAAACCCACATAGCTTCAAATCTAAAAGGTTTACGACGCCACTTATGACGCTCCCCACCTGCATCCAAAGACAAAAGAATGGGACGGTGATCTGATGCGAAACAATTTAAATGCCTTACCCTACCGGTGGGAAATTTAGTCAACCAATCATAATTTGCAACACCCCTATCCAATCTCTCCCAAATCATTTCACCCCTTCGTCTCCCTTTCCAAGTGAAATCCAAACCCGAATATCCCAAATCAAAAAAACTACATAAGTTTAAAACCTCTCGAAAGTTTTCCATTAAATTATGAGCTCTTGGTGCCCCTCCTTTCTTATCTTGCATTTCAAGCAATTCATTGAAATCTCCAAAGCAACACCACGGAAGCTTAGGTTTTGAATTCAACATAAGAAGCATGTTCCACCCTTCACTCCTACGACTTGCCTCAGGTTCACCATAGAATCCAGTTAATCGCCAAGCATCTTCCGAATTACCATGAATAATGGAATCAATATGGTAACATGAAAAACTATCCACCCACACCTCAATCCCCTTTTTCCAAAGAAGAGCCAAACCTCCTCCTCTACCATTTGTTGGAACTGTAAAACAACCTACGCACTGAATCCTATCCCGGACCCACAACATGTACTCCTTAGATGACCATGTTTCTGACAAAAACACAATCATGGGATCTTGAGCTTGTACAATATCAACAAGCTCTTGAACTGCACGATGGTTCCCAAGCTCTCGGCAGTTCCATGCTAAGAGTTTCATGGCTGTCAGCGGGGCTGAGCATCAGCCTCTACCGTTGAATTATTAGAAAAAACTACCCACTTCTTACACCTTTCAATTGCTTCCTCTAAAACATCATCCTCATCCTGCCTTGGCCTTTTAGACAAAACCACCTCCAAAGGTGCATGGACCTTCGAAGCTTTCCTAGGAACTCGGTTAAACTTAGGCCGAGTTGAATTTAGTGAGGTAGCCTTCTTTTGTGTGAACAAGTTCTTCAAATAAAGAGCTGGTCCTACCAACCTAGAGCCCACCCTATCCTGAGCAATCTCTAAATCACCCTTCACATTATCAAACCGAGACAAATCACCATCTATCTCATCCAGCTGGGCCTGAAAAGAGGGCGAAGCAACATTCAGCTCTGTTAAACAGCCCAGACCCGAGACCAAATTCCCATCTGCCCGAGGTTCCTGCATTACCATCGTAACTCCTTCATCATCCCTGTCACACGAAACTTGCTGTCCAACCTCATTTGTCGTCCTCAGAGCACTATTGCCTCCAACCGAGTCCCATTCTCCATATTTTCCTGTTGGTGAATTTGGTGCAAACTCCCCTTGAACTTCATCCTCATAACCTGCAACCCGAACAACTGTTCGCTTAGCCAAATTTGGAGTATTAGCTCGCAACCATGGTCTAAATTGTTGATGCTTTTCCGGCACGACTCCCTTTCTATTCTGCCAAAGTGAGCACTCCCGATCCTGATGAGTCAGGCGGCCACACCAGTAGCACAGATTGGGCAAGCGCTCATATTTGAAACTGACCCAACTCACATCGCCATTACTGAACTCAACCTTCCTTCCCCTGCTTAGGGGTTTTGTGATATCAATAGACACCCGGACTTGCAAAAAATTACCACCTTCAAAATCCTCAGCTTCACTGGACCCCAGAATCACCTCCCCTGCCGCTGAAACAATATCGGAAGACGTTTGCATGTTCATACTACCTAACGGAAAGTCATGGACTTGAACCCAAAACCTAACGCTGTCAAAAACCAAACCCTTCACCTCTGCCGGCCTCAAAACTCTCTTCAGCGCCACCAAGTTTTTATCAAAAGACCATGGCTCACCTGCAATAATTCTCACAATATCAGTTTCCTCCTTGAAAACAAATAGGACACAATGGTTTCCCATATCCCTAACCTCAAAACACTTCTTAGTGTGCCAAAGCAACTTGAAAGTTCTTGCAATCGCCTCCATACTAAGCACTCGTCCAGTGAAAAGCCTTGCCGCCAATAAATATGGCCCTTCCACGCTACTCTCACTCATCCTATACTGGTTTCCCTCAGATTCAGACAAAGAGAAAGTTTCCCACATAGCCGAAAGCTTCTCCATCACCTCCTCACTGTATTGTTAACCACGTTCCTCTACTAAGAAAACTAAAAAAAACAACAGAAGCCTAACTCAGAGAGTAGGCACACCTTCCACAGTCGCGTAGAGTTACACACGTTCCTTAGGGTAGAGAAACTCTAGAATATTAAGTTTTTTAACTATTAGCCTATTATGGCTTGAATTTTTAGGTTCACTAGTTGTGGATATGAGTGTTGCGCGTAATAATTATTTTATAGTGATTTTATTATTATTTTTTTACAATTTAAACTAATTTATTTTTTAGTAATGTATTTCGTAATCATATTTTTATTTATTATAGTAACTGTGGGGCCAGAAAGAGTCAGGCAGCCCTGGCCCACTTCGAACCAGGCCCGAAGGCCCAAGCCGAGGAGGTTTCTTAGGTCCGAGGATGAAAGCAAGAAGCCCAGGTGCCCAAGAAACAACGCCGAGGACGATTATGTCCTCGGACATCCGAGACCACAAAGTGGACAAGCAGCACACCACTAAGGGGAGTCTTCCTGAGCATCCGAAGAGAAAAGAACCAGTACAACGTGTCAGCAACGGAAGCATGGTGGAGGAGCAAGTCCAGGATGAACTGTCACATCCACATTAAATGCCCTCACCTAACGTCCTGGCCGCATTAATGAGGAAAGGACTCCAGAACAGTGCTGTCTTGGTTGCCGCAACCCACAGGAAGAATGAGAAGGGGGCTGATGGGACAGACACTCAAGTAGTGGCTTGGTTGCTCAACAAATGTAGGGCTAGGATCGATTGGGGGAGGGGTATATAATGTAAGGAACCCCTCCTGAAAGGGGGACGAAAAACCTGAATTAAGAAGTACTGTAGCGACTTGTATTCTCTCAAACCTTGTAATCAATCTTCAAAGAAATAATAAGAACTCCAAACTTTGAAAGGCAAGTCCGAGGAGCATTATTGTGCATCCCAATTCACGTTTAGGTTGTTAAACCCACATGCAACCATGCATGGTCGTTGCATTCTTCACTAGGGCCTAGTTCTTGAACCCATTCTCTATAAATTCATTGCAGGGCAAGCTGGGCTTGGGTTCACTCTCTCAACCCGTGGAAGTGCTCAAACCCGGTCCCTACAATTGGCGCCGTCTGTGGGGAGAACTCGTGTATTAGTAAGGACAACAGCCAAGCATGGTAGGATCAGGCCCTCACCAAGGAAATCCCCATCGACCTGAACCGGCTAAATCCTAGCACTAGGGTAACTATGGCGACCCCAGGCGCGGTCAAAACGAGGAGAACGGACGATTTTGAGAGAGAAGCGTGCATACCTCAACAACTAGCGGAAGCCACACCCACCGGGACGGGCACGTGCCCCAAAGGCGCGACAATGGCCACGCCATGCGATCGGAAGAGGCCCATAGCCACGCATCCCAGAGACAGGATGATAAGGTGGCCATGCAGCGCGAGATAGATGATCTGAAGAGAAAGCTGCGCCGTGCGCGGCGAAGACGGTCTGAACCCAGCCCTGACCTGCCCTTTGACGACGAAAGCGATGACGAATACAGGCAAATGTCAAGAACGCCCCCGAGCGAGACTTTCTCTCATGAGGAGGAGCGCTACCAGAGGCGTAGGCGTGACAGCCCAACTCCTAGGGGCTTAGGGAGTGACGCCATGAGCAAGGCACTGGATCGGCTCTCCAAGTCGCCCTTCACGCGTCGTATTGAGGAGGCAATGCTCCCTCGGCGGTTCTAGCAGCCAACCTTCACTGTTTACAACGGCAAAATGGACCCCGTGGAGCATGTGAGCTAGTTCAACCAGAGAATGGCTGTCCACTCTAAGAACGAGGCGCTGATGTGCAAAGTCTTCCCATCCAGCTTGGGACCCGTGGCAATGAGGTGGTTCAACGGCCTAAGGACGAATTCCATAGACTTGTACAGACAGCTGACCCGGGCTTTCGGTTCCCATTTTGTCACGAATAGCAAACCTTCTCGGCCCATGAGCGCATTACTATCCCTATCCATGCGTGATGGGGAGACTCTCAAGGCTTACTCGGACAAGTATTGAGAGGTTTACAATGAGCTGGACGGCAAGTACGACGATGTCGCCATCAATACATTCAAGAACGGACTACCAATGGGGCACGGCCTGAGGAAGTCCTTAACTGGTAAGCCCGCCACCAGCGTGTGGAGGAAGATCTACTACAGGACAAGGGGAAGGAGAAGGTTATCCCTCAGGAGATGAGGGATTTCAGGTCGGACCGGTACAATAACGCCCGTCCGAGGAGGGATTTCGCGGGACAATCTGGGGCGACCAATGCCCAGACTGTCAGCGCCGTGTTCAGAGAACCCGTACATAGGGTGCTGGAAAAGATAAAGAACGAACCATACTTCAGGTGGTCGAATAAGATGGCTGGGGAACCTGAGAGGCGCAATCAGAATCGATACTGCCAATACCACTAGGACCACAGACATACCACGGAGGACTGTAAGAACCTCTGGAACTACCTGGACCAGCTAGTCCGGGAGGGAAAGCTGAAGCACCTCCTGTACCATCCCAATAATCATCAGGGCCAAACGTACCAGGAGCCACGGAGGGACACCGCCATGGGGCAGCCTGCTGGCACGATTAACGTAATCCTGGCGGCACCAGGAAGAACGAGCACGCGCCCTTCGCGAGTGTTGTCTGTAGCCCAACTGCCTGCCGAGGAGTCCTAGACAGAGCCGAAGAGGGCTATGAGGAGTTTCCGCCCACCCTTGAGCTTCTCAGAGGACGACAAGATTGGGACCACCCAGCCCCACGATGACGCTCTGGTGGTCACCCTCAGAATTGGGGGCTACGACGTGAGGAGAGTAATGGTGGATGGTGGCAGTGCGGCCGAGGTCATGTACCCAGGCCTCTACAAGGGGTTGGGGCTAAATCCGGAGGACTTGACGCCTTATAGCTCCCCCCTAATGAGCTTCGATGGGAAGCTCATCATCCCAAAGGGCATGATCAAGCTGCCCATACAGACTGGCCTAGAAGTGGTGGAGGTGAACTTTGTGGTGGTGGACACGTACTCCCCCTACACAGCTATCGTAGGAAGGCCCTGGCTCCACACCTTGGGAGGCGTTGCCTCCTCCTTGCACCAGAAGGTGAAATTCCCATCAGAGGACCAGGTTCTAGAGATTCGCGGTTGCCAGCCCACGGCGAGGCAGTGCACGGTGGCTGCCATATCATATCGGCTCGACGCACAGCCCTCGGCCACTACTGAGGAAGGTTTATAGCAATCAAAGACCTCGGTAGCGCCTCCTGGTACAGCTGCCGAGGAAGCCAAATGTGAGGACTTGGAGAAAGTGGTAATTGACGACGATCCAGAGAAGTTCTTTCGGGTCGGGGCTCGGCTGCCTCCCACCGAGCAGGAGGAGCTGGTTGAGTTCCTCAGAAGCAATATCGACGTGTTTGCTTGGGACCCCTGCGATGCCCCAGGGATTGACCCATCCTTCATCTGTCACCATCTCAACGTCAGTCCATCCATAGTGCCCAAGAAACAGCCACCTCGACGCCCATCGAGGGAGCACGCTGATGCCATCAGGGAAGAGGTGAATAAACTTAAGCGTGCCGGGGCTATCAAAGAGGTTTTTTACCCCGAATGGCTAGCCAACACTGTGGCGGTCAAGAAGAAGAGCGGAAAGTGGAGGGTCTGCGTGGACTTCACCGACCTAAATAAGGCGTGTCCAAAAGACCCGTTCCCCATGCCTCGGATCGACCAGCTGGTTGATGCTACCACGAGCCATCCTCGGATGAGCTTCCTAGACGCCTTTCAAGGCTATCATCAGATACCACTGGCCCTGGAAGATCAGGAGAAGACAGCCTTTGTGACGCCCATCGGGAACTACCACTACAAAGTAATGCCGTTCGGTCTGAAGAACGTAGGGTCCACCTATCAAAGGATGATGACGAGAATGTTTGAGCCAATGCTGGGCAAGAGTATCGAGGTCTATGTTGATGATATGGTGGTGAAGAGCAAACGGGTGTCCGAACACTTGGGGGACCTCGGCCGCACATTTGACGTCCTGAGAGAGCACAAGCTGCACCTAAATGCCTCAAAATGCTCGTTTGGCGTAGGCTCTGGCAAGTTTCTGGGATACATGATCACCCATAGGGGGATCGAGGTCGACCCTGACCAAATCAAGGCTATTCATAATCTAAAGCCTCCGCAGAACCCCAAAGAGGTCCAAAAGCTTACTGGGATGATTGCGGCTCTGAATCGATTCATTTCCAGGTCGGCTGACAGGTGCAGGCCCTTCTATCTCCTGATCAACAAGTGGAAAGGATTTGAGTGGTCCGAGGATTGTGTCGTAGCTTTCCAGCAGCTCAAGGAGTATCTATCCCGGCCGCCTATCATGTCCAATCCCGATGCCGATGAGGTCCTATACGCATACCTTGCTGTAGCGCCCCACGCAGTGAGCCTAGTACTTATATGGGATGACAATGGCGTTCAAAAGCCAGTCTATTATATCAGCAAGTCGCTGCATGAAGCGGAGGTCAAGTACCTACCTTTGGAGAAATCCATACTGGCTGTGGTCCACGCCACGAGAAAGCTCCCCCATTACTTCCAAGCTCACACAGTGGTTGTCCTAACCCGACTGCCCTTGAAGTCTGTACTCCGGACTGCTGATTACACAGGAAGAATCGCGAAGTGGAACAAAATTCTGGGGGCCTTCGACGTCAAATACATGCCTCGGACCTCCATTAAGGGCCAGGTTCTGGCGGATTTGACTGCCGAGTTCGCTGAACCAGCTGTAGAAGTGACAGCCGAGGAGAGGAGCTTTGATGAGAAATCAGTTGGGGCAATCTCCATCCCGGGGTCACCATGTTGGAAGGTATATGTTGATGGCGCGGCAAACCAGAGGGGGTCCGGAGTGGGGCTAGTCTTAGTATCCCCTGAAGATCATGTCATAGAGAAGTCCCTGAGGCTCGGATTCTCGGCCACAAACAACGAGGCCGAGTATGAAGCATTACTGCAAGGTATGGTCATGGTACAGAAAATGGGTGGAAAGTCGGTGGAAATGTTCTCGAACTTGAGATTGGTGGTAGGGCAGGTGAAGGGAGAGATGGAGGCCAAAGATTCGAGAATGCAAGAATACCTGAGCCAGGTCAAGCGCTTGCAGTCGGAGTTCGGCCCTTTCAGCTTGTCTCATATCCCCAGGAGTGGGAACAGCCATGTCGATTCATCAGCCACACTCGCAACTTCCTCGGCAGGGGGTCTACCCTGGATCATACTTGTGGAGCATCTGAAGAGGGCGAGTGAAGTGGCAAAGGAAGCGATCCTCGTCCATCAGGTTGAGATGGGTCCTAGCTGAATGGACCCCATAGTAAGATTCCTTAAAGATGATGTCCTGCCTGAGGAGAGATCAAAGGCAGAAAAAATACGAAGGAAAGCTCCTCGGTTCTGGTTATCCGAGGATCACAAACTATACAGGCGCTCCTACTCTGGGCCATACCTGCTGTGCGTCCACCCTGAAGCAGTAGAATTACTGCTCGAAGAGCTGCACGAGGGAATCTGTGGGAGCCACACAAGAGGGAGATCCCTGTCTCACCGAGCTGTCACACAAGGATACTAGTGGCCGGGAATGCAGCAGGAGGCCCTGGAGTATGTCAAGAAGTGTGACCAATGCCAAAGGTTCGCCCCAAATATTCACCAGCCAGGAGGGGTCCTCAATCCCTTGTCCAGTCCCTGGCCGTTCGCCCAATGGGGCTTGGACATTGTAGGACCTTTCCCCAAAGCGCTAGGGAATAAGAAGTATCTGTTGGTGGCCACGGACTACTTCACCAAATGGGTCGAGGCCGAGCCACTGGCCAACATCAGGGACGTGGACGCAAAGAAATTCCTTTGGAGGAACATTGTCACACGATTCGGGGTCCCTTATACCCTCATCTCGGATAATGGGCTCTAGTTCGATAGCAAGGCCTTCAGGAGGTACTGTTGTGAACTTGGGATCACAAACAGATACTCAACGCCCGCCTACCCTCAGGGAAACGGACAGGCCGAGGCTGTCAACAAGGTCATTGTCAATGGGCTTAAGAAGAGACTGGATGACGCCAAGGGGAGATGGGTAGAGGAGCTGCCCCACGTCCTCTGGGTGTACCGGACTACGCCCTGGCGGTCAACGGGGGAAACACCTTTTGCCATGACTTATGGCGCCGAGGCGGTGATCCCCCTGGAAACAAACTTCCCGACGCTAAGGACGAGCTCTTTCACTCCAGGCAGCAATAATGAACTTCTGGGGAGGAGCCTGGACCTGGTAGACGAGCGAAGGGAACGAGCAATGATCCAGCTGGCCTGTTACCAACAAAAGCTCAAGCAGGGATATGACGCCAACGTAAAACTCAGACCACTAGCACCGGGGGACTTGGTGCTGAGAAAAGTCGTAGGGGCTGCCAAGAACCCTTCTTGGGGAAAGCTGGGACCCAACTGGGAGGGGCCCTACCGAATTACCTCAGTAGCAGGGATAGGTGCATATTATTTAGAAGATTTAGACGAAAAACCTGTACCTCGTCCGTGGAATGTAAATAACCTGAAAAGGTATTATTATTAATAAAGAAGTCTTTTTGGATTCAGATTCTTAGTCTATCACGATTGTGTATCTCGCGTTTTGACGACCAGCCTAAGTGTTAGACAAAACCGAGGCATTGCATGGTCCTCGGACTCAAGCCTATGGGGAAACTAACTACTTCAGAAGACTAAGTGTTAGACAGAACCAAGGCCTTGCATGGTCCTCGGACTCAAGCCTATGGGGAAACTAACTACTTCAGAAGACTAAGTGTTAGACAGAACCAAGGCCTTGCATGGTCCTCGGACTCAAGCCTATGGGGAAACTAACTACTTCAAAAGACTAAGTGTTAGACAGAACCAAGGCTTTGCATGGTCCTCGGACTCAAGCCTATGGGGAAACTAACTACTTCAGAAGACTAAGTGTTAGACAGAACCAAGACTAAGTGTTAGACAGAACCAAGGCATTGCATGGTCCTCGGACTCAAGCCTATGGGGAAACTAACTACTTCAAAAGACTAAATGTTAGACAAAACCAAGGCATTGCATGGTCCTCGGACTCAAGCCTATGGGGAAACTAACTACTTCAAAAGACTAAGTGTTAGACAGAACCAAGGCCTTGCATGGTCCTCGGACTCAAGCCTATGGGGAAACTAACTACTTTAGAAGACTAAGTGTTAGACAGAACCAAGGCATTGCATGGTCCTCGAACTCAAGCCTATGGGGAAACTAACTACTTCAAAAGACTAAGTGTTAGACAGAACCAAGGCCTTGCATGGTCCTCGGACTCAAGCCTATGGGGAAACTAACTACTTCAAAAGACTAAGTGTTAGACAGAACCAAGGCCTTGCATGGTCCTCGGACTCAAGCCTATGGGGAAACTAACTACTTCAAAAGATCCTAAGTGTCTACTTCAAAAAGATTCTACCTAGTCCTTATGACATAAAAGGTCCGCCCAAGCATACCGCCCTCACGTTATAATAATTACTGCTGCGATTAGCCGAGATACAATTAAAGATAAGACTATACAAGTAAAAAGAGAGAATTGATAACGCACAGATGAATAAATAACCAAAGCGAATAAGAAGAAATAAAACTCGCGCTATATTAAGTCCAAAGAAGTTACATGGCAAGAGTCACATTACAATGTTCAAAGCAAAAAAAAAAGAAAAAGACAAGAACAAAATAAATAGCAAAACAAAAGCAAGGGCAAGGCAGACGCATCCTTGCAATGTCCAAAATGAGGTGAAACAGAAGCGCCAAGGAGCCTACTCCTTCCACTTAATTGCCCGCCCCAGTGGGTGGCTGGTCCATGGCAGCCTCAGGATCCTCTAAGCTCTGACTGAGCGGAATGGCCTGCAGAGGTACGGCAGGAATAGCTACCTCTTCAGCAGAAGAAACCTGGGCATCGGAAGAGGGCTTTGCAACCTCTCGGAGCGCTTCCTCATGAGGGCCTTCACTCGATTCAGCCAGCCCAGCCACTGAGGCTCCCTCACCCAGAGTGGCACCATCTCCCTCAGCAGCCACCTCAGCCTCAGAGCTATCTGGAGCAGCCTGGCGGATGGCAGGGGGGTAGTACACACTTTTCGCCTTCCACAGGTCGGACGAGGCCTCCACCCCAGCTTGTTTGAGGGCCTCACCCCAAACTTGGGAACAATAATGCCTACAAACCTCAGGGACTTGGGATTTGTAGGTAGCTTCCGTCTCGGCTACCCCCGCGGCGTAAGCAGCCTCCTCGGCTTCCTCCTTAGAGGCTAAGGCCTCCTCCCTACCATAGTCTGCCTCAGCCTTGGCCCTCACAGCTTCCTCTTTGGCCCATTCAACCACTTTCTTGGCCTCCTCAGCAGCAGCCATCTTCTTCGTCAGATTAGCAATCAGCTCCTTTGCGATCTTCAGCTGCTCCTCTGCCTCACCCAGACGCCTCGTCTGATCCTCGGCCTGCTTCTGGAAACCAGCGAGGCCTGACACTGCGTTGTCCCGAGCCCTGGTCATTGCCTTCAACTCCTCCCTGGCCGCGGCGAGGTCGAGGGTTCGGGTGGCCTCCAAGTGCTTCTCGCGCTCTGCATCCATGGCCTTTCCTTGGTCGTGGGCCGCCTCCTCCAGCCTATAGGTGGCCTGGACGGCCTGCCAAACAAAACGGGTACATAATGAGCCGAGCTCAGAAAAAGGGAAGAAAAACTGAAGCCATAAAAAATCACAAGTGTTGAAGGTCTTACCATTCCCAAATATCGCTTGAGGCTGAGGAAGACCTCCCTACTCCTCATAGTCCCCAGCTCCGCCATGTCTGCAGGAAGTAGGAGGCTCCTCTCCAATGCGTCGGCCACATACGCACCTTCGCCCTCCCTAAAATCCCTGAGGGAAGAGTCATCCCTCAGAGGTCCCCCATGGAGCATTGGGGCGGGAAGCCAGGCCTGGACCTCGGGCAGGGCATCGACCTGTTTATCTTGGCCTCGGGAGCCTATCTTCAGCTGCTTCGAGGGCCGCCGAGTGTCGTTCCCCTCCTGCGTGGACTCGGACTTGTCCTCAATAGGCCTTTTGCCCTTATCCTTTTTCTGCTTAGGATCAGCGGGCTCATGCCTGGACGACGGACTCGTCTGAGGTGGAGGGGGAGGAAGCCTAGATTGGGTAGAGGCCGACCTGGTCTGGGCAGGATGAGTCTTAAGAGGAGGAGGAGGAAGCTTTGGCTTAGACTTCCCCGGTTGGCCTTCGATCAGGTCCAGTAGACTGGATTGGGATTTCTTCTTGTAACCCATCTCAAGCCGAGGAGAGGATTCTGATGTTAAGAAGTCCGCTTCGGTCAGGCGAGGGTCACCCAAGTCTCCAGGAGGATCCTCGGACTGGTTGACTTGACCAAAAATATCAAACTCTTCCTCGGCGGGGCCAAAATCAGCTACTTCCTCTTCCCTCTCTAGATCTTCTTCTGGGGCCTCTGCGGATCTGTGGGAGGAAGAGGGGCCTGCTAAGGTAACGCCTTCTGAAGTGGAGGGCTCCTCGGGGAACTGGAACCCATCCTCGGTCACAGTGATTTTCCGCAGCCGAGGATCTTTTGCTCTGATCACGTGCTTTGGAGTCGCGAACGATTTTTGGACAGGTGTGTACCCCAAGATTTTGTGAGCGGCTCTAACTTGATGGTCAGCTTCGTTCTCGAAAACCGCCGCCCTGAGCACTTTCTGCAAATCCTCCCTGTTGATCAGGCTGAAGTGACGTGCGTGGGCGTGCGGATCTGCAAAAAGACGACACATTCATGTTAGTAACCAAACAGAGCAGATCGCACCAACAATAAAAAAAAAAAGAGAATTTGAACCCCCTCCTACTCCCACTGCCCCACCTGGTGTCCCCTCCGTCGTCGGGCAGTGAAGGCCATCGTATCACTCTCCGGACACGATGAGAAAATCCTTGTTCAGCCCCTTGCTGGACTCAGGGAGGCACTGGATAAGCCGGACCCTATCGTCCCTTGTCTTCATGTAGTACGACTTGTTCTTTAGGTGCTGAAGGTTGTAACACCAATTCACGTCGTGATGGGTCAACCTTAGCCCCATCTTCTTGTTCAGAGCGTCCACACAACCCAGAATTCTGAAGATGTTGGTGGCGCACTAGGTGGGGGCTAACCGGAAGTATGTAAGGTAGCCCCTCGTCACCGGCCCCATGGGGATTCTCATGCCACCTTCGAGGAAGGCGATGATGGGAATCACCACCTCGCCCTCCTGCCTCCGAAGG
This sequence comes from Quercus aquifolioides, assembly GCA_019022515.1. NCBI lineage: Eukaryota > Viridiplantae > Streptophyta > Magnoliopsida > Fagales > Fagaceae > Quercus > Quercus aquifolioides. Next base: position 27,104,108 of record CM032328.1, on the reverse strand, counting down.
AGCCACTCTCCTTCCTCACAATACCTCAAGCCCACGTTGGCAGGTATCTTATAGTCGGCGATGAATTATTCCATCGCCTCCTCGGTATAGACATACTTTTTAAGTCTACCCATCCCAAGTGACGCCTAAGAGAACTAAAGAAAGAGCAAATGAAAGAGAAGGAGGAGTAGAGAGGAAGAAAGCTCAGAGAGGGATAGAGCAACTTACAGAAATGAGGAGAAGCTCCTCGGACAGGCTTTTTATGCTGGAGATGTAGGTGGAAACTTTGCTGGACTCAGGATATATGCGTAAGAGCTCTGGATTGTGAGTGAAAAAGGGGAAAAGCAGTTCGAATGGGTATTTATACCCCAGATCGAGGAGCCGTGCAGGTTCTCCCGCCCATAAATGCTAGGCGAATCCCCACCGTTAGATTGTCATCCTCCCGTTGAACGTGGGGAGCATAGAGCCGCCGGAATTTAATGAAGGACACGTTACGCGCACCGAAGCGTCAGTAACGCGCCTTGGGCAGATGAAAAGGCTCCAACACTGACGAGGGACAAGACTCGATTGGACACGGAGTAGGCCCGAGGATGTCAAAATCCTCCTCTCCGCCCGAGGATGCGGACAGCAAGATTTTGAAGGGCTATTGTGGGGACAGAAAGAGTCAGGTAGCCCCGGCCCACTTCGAACTAGGCCCGAAGGCCGAAGCCGAGGAGGTTTCTTAGGTCCGAGGATGAAAGCAAGAAGCCCAGGTGCCCAAGAAACAACGCCGAGGACGATTATGTCATCGGACATCCGAGACCACAAAGTGGACAAGCAGCACACCACTAAGGGGAGTCTTCCTGAGCATTCGAAGAGAAAAGAACCAGTACAACGTGTCAGCAACGGAAGCATGGTGGAGGAGCAAGTCCAGGATGAACTGTCACCTCCACATTAAATGCCCTCACCTAACGTCCTGGCCGCATTAATGAGGAAAGGACTCCAGAACAGTGCTGTCTTGGTTGCCGTAACCTACAGGAAGAATGAGAAGGCGGTTGATGGGACAGACACTCAAGTAGTGGCCTGGTTGCTCAACAAATGTAGGGCTGAGATCGATTGGGGGAGGGGTATATAATGTAAGGAACCCCTCCTGAAAGGGGGACGAAAAACCTGAATTAAGAAGTACTGTAGTGACTTGTATTCTCTCAAACCTTGTAATCAATCTTCAAAGAAATAATAAGAACTCCAAGCTCTGAAAGGCAAGTCCGAGGAGCATTATTGTGCATCCCAATTCACGTTTAGGTTGTTAAACCCACATGCAACCATGCATGGTCGTTACATTCCTCACTAGGGCCTAGTTCTTGAACCCATTCTCTATAAATTCATTGCAGGGCAAGCTGGGCTTGGGTTCACTCTCTCAACCCGTGGAAGTGCTCAAACTCGGTCCCTACAGTAACAATCATAAATGTAATATATGAATATTCATAAATCATAAATATAAATTTTATCGTATCAAAATGAAAACAATACAATTTTTCTCAAAAATTCAAAAGGCAAGTTGACTAAAATTTTTATTTTTTAATAAAAGTTATTTATAACATTTTGTGAATCGTTAAAAAGAATATAAAATTTGGAAATTATTCTTTTAGTTTTAAACAAACTTTCTCAAACCTTATTTTTTTTGCCTACAATCCAAAACACTGAAAAATGTAAATAAGAAAATTTATAAAACTTAACAATGATTAATTGGACCAATTAGGAAAACAATTTGTTGTAATTTCATCCACCCAAAACATATTATCAAATAAACAATTATTATCAAAATCTAAGAATTAAATTTCTATATATGCATTGTTATAAATTATAAAATAATAATAATAATTAAAATAAAATTGCAAAAGCTAAAATTTGTCACCCATCGATTATTTTCGTTTGGTTAACCTTTGCTTTTCTTTAAATAAATGACATTATAGTATACTTCTAATACAACTATTAAGAGTTCTTTATCCACCATAAAGGATTAAAGAATAAACAAAAATTAGTAAAGTCTCATAGTTTAACATCTAAATTGAGCACTATAAAAAATCATGCTATATAATAGAAGAAATATCAATTTACAATAAATAGCAAATTATTCAAATCAAACTATGTAATAGAATAATATTATATTTTTATATGCTATATTTAATTCTTTATAACACAATAGGATAACATTTAACAATAAAAGAGAACAAAAAATAAAACAATTTAAAAACCAAAACTAAATCGCATTAACCCAAAGTAGAGTTTTAAAGAATATAAAAAATTATCAACCTAAAGTAGATATGCAAGAAAAATAAAAAAAATCCACCAAAAATTTGAGAGAGAGAGAGAGAGAGAGAGAGAGAGAGAGAGAGAGAGAGAAAACATTTTTATTGTGAGAGAAAATTGTGCATAGAATGGAAGAGATAGTAGTGGGGAGATGAAAAGGTAAGGGAAGGAGAACGGTTGGAAAAGTGTAAATATTAAAAAAACAAATGTAAAAACAATTATAGGAAAATTGGGAAAAAGAAGAAGATATTGACGTGGACGCTGATGTGGCTCAACTAGAGCGTAGCAACAATAAATGCTATGATTCAGTTTTTAGAAATAATATAAATTTGTTGGATTTATGTGATACATTTTGTACGTACGCATATGCACTAAATTAAGTAATGCCTGAATACTTTATTGAATATGAAATTTTTTTTTTGAAAATAAATACTTTATTGAATGTGATTATGTAGACACTTAATTTTGCACTCATAATTTAATCAAGGAGAATGACCTGAATGACCATTCATGTACTTTAAAAAATTATGATTGCATTACATACATCAATTTGTTCATGCATTAGTTTGTCTTTGCATTACATGCATCAATTCATTCATTGCATATCATAAAAATGATCTTGAGATTCTAACGGTTGCAGCGGTGTTTCCGATTTTCAAATCGGACAATCGGATTAAAAGATATCGCATGATCAAGTTTGCACGGTCAACATGCATGGCATCTAGCTAGAGTCAACCACACATGATCAATTTAAATTAATTTTGATTGGTTAAACAATTAAAATTAATTAAATAATTTTGTGATTGGTTGATAATTAGTGTTTAAAATAGGATTACATGCATAGAAATAAAAGGATAATTGGATAAAAATAAAATTGTGGACAATCTGAACTTTATCAAGATTTATTTTAGGGTATTTATTTACAAGATAATTGTTCTTAAATAGCCTAAATTATCCAGAAAAGAGATGAAAAATCATAGACGGAGGATGAAAACATGTCTAGGCATAAGGACTGGTAAAAAAACCCTAGAAGAGGAGTCTAAATGGCACTCGAACACGAAAGTGCGTTCGGGGTCCAAAGGCCAATTTGGCACTTTTGGAGTGCCGAATTGGCATCTTTGAGTTTTTGGCCTAACGGCCTTCGAGTGACTGTAAGGCACATCCTTTTCGATCTTTTCGCAAAAGGATGCGTTCGGATTCAAACCCTAATTGTTTGTGCCTATTTTTTAGAGTCTTCTGGCCTCTATAAATAGAGACTGAACCTCATAATTCAGGACTTTTTTTTTTACGCTCTGAGAGGCACACATTTTGGGCTCCCAAACAGCTCATATTTTCTGATCTCCTCTTTGATTTTATGCTAAAGTTAGGGTTTTTAGGTTTCAAGGATAATTGAATAAGTTTTTTTGAATCCTAAAATTTCCTCTCAAGAACAAAGTGTGCTCCTGCAAGAGGTTGTTTCTTTCACCCTTTTTTCTTTATGCTTCTTTTTATGTTGATGATTGTTTTATCTGTAGCATGAACTATTAATCATTGTTTTGTTTAAAGCATGATTGTTTATATGCTATTTTTTTTAATCTCATTCTTGAATGTTAATAATTTGCACGTGAACAATTATTTTTCTTGAAACCAAAACAGATCTGCATAATTATAAGATGTAGATCTGACTTTTATTCAATACAAAAATAGATTTGCATCTTTATAAGATGTAGATGTGAGTTTTTTTCAAAATAAAAATAGATCTGCATCTTTATAAGGCGCAAATCTGAATTTTCTCAATACAAAAAAAAAAAGAGAAAAAAAAAAAAAGAAAAGAAAAGAAAAGAAATCTACATCTTTCTTAGTTGTAGATCTGAATTTTCTTACACAAAAAAGAGATCTGCATCTTTATGAGATGCAGATCTAAATTTTTCTCAAATCAAAACTAATTTGTATCTTTCTTAAGATACAAATCTGATCTTTTTAATACATGCAAATTGTTGAAATAAAGAAAGAGATCATGTATTACTGTGTTTGTGTTTATTTTAATTCATGATTGCATAAATTTGGATTATGGGTGAAACTCTCTCCTTAAAAAAGCTTTTTCATATCTTTTAAAACATATAACAAAACAGATTTGAATTTTTGTCATCGAAAATCATTTTTTTAAATATAATAAAAACAGATTTGAATTTTTATCATAAAAAACCACTTTTTTCACATACTACAAAACAGATCTGATATTTTGACAAATCAGAATCATTTTTTTTTAATAATAAAAATAGATCTAAATTTTTTAAAACAAAAGAAGAGATTTCATTCATAAATAAATTTATGTGATTTAATTTTTGTTTCACATGTTCAACATATCATTCATGACATGTATAACATAGTACATTGGTCACAAGAGTCTAAAAGACCAGACTTTGTCTGGGCGGAATGGGTGCCTAACACCTTCCCATTCTATAACCTAGCCTCTGGATTTAGGTTTTTGGTTTAGTAGATCTAGCTTTGTATTCATTTGTTTTGGGTAGAATGTAACTAGGACAACAAGCCATGTAAATATTTGGTAGATTGTAACTAGGACCCAAAGCTGTGTAACTTTTCAATTTTTCAGATATGTAATTTTTATTCAATCAAAGAATGGAACTATTCAGTCATGTATTTTGTAATTAGTATTTTTTCTTATTTTTTTATAAAATACTAAGTTGCGACTCCATACCACTTATCCCAAAAGAGAGGTGCCCTAAAAAGTACCTAAATCTCTTTTTTGAGGGATGCTTTTTGTTAAGGTCTCTCACAGATTAATATAACAAATTGAATATGATTAATATAACAATTGAATGCCTAAATTGAATATATTGAATGACCTTATAGTTTAACCTTTATTATTTTGAACCATGAATAAATTTCTTATAAAGAAATCACTTGTATTGCAAGATTAATATTCTAAGCAAAACTGTAATGACTTTAATAATTTTCTTTTAGATCATAGGCTATGAGAAAATGTCTCATCTTTTCATCCTAATGATTAGGTTGAAATAAGAAGAGCATATTTACAAAGAGGGTTTGTCAACTTCTTGGCCATGGTTTCCCTTAAAAAGAAATTAATGGAGCATTGTGTTGATTTAATACTAATTAGTTTAAAGAATACAAAAATTGGTTGGAATAGATCATAAAAAAAAGATGATGTATTTTGTTTATATTGTTACTTATTAGGCAAGATGATCATAATTGGATGGGATATCAGTAGTTTAACGATTGTTTGGTTGTATACATTGAAAATGACGCAGTTGATAGAATTGATAACGAAACTATCATACATCAATTTCAAAATATAAAAATTCGTGGAATAAAATTTTAAAGATTTATGTATTTGCGCTTTTTTGTGATATTGATATATTTAAATTTTATTTTATTAAATTTTGTTTAATTTAAGTTTTTTAATGACCACCATGAGAAAAATTCCTGGAGCCGCCACTGCCCAAACCCGATTTGACCTAACCAATGTATACCCCTAAACTGTAAAGATTCATTCTCTCAATTGTAAATATTAATAGAAAATTGGCTTTCTTCATAAATTTAGATTCTTTGTAGAGAGAAGGTAAATACCATATTTTTTACTCCAGAAAAAAACTGAAGAATTATTATAAGAAATGACTTTAGCAAGGAAGATTGTTAGGCAGCTTAAGGCATAGGCCCATAGGGGCAATGAATTTGAAGGGAAGAAGCCATGGAATTCACCCAAATCATTATTCAAAGTATATTTTTGCTTGATCAATCAATGAGATGCTGTTCAAGTCTCTATTTTTATATATATAAAAAAATTATAAATTGATAGTTAATGTGGGCGTCAAAAAGATGGATTCTCAAAGATAACTCTCAAAGAATCAAGTTTATGGCCTTACAACTAATTTGTATGAACTAAGAACTAAACGATCCACAATAGGAAACTTGAACAAGAACTTGATTTGAATAATGCTAGTTTTATATTAATAGAGAACTTAAAAATAAGCTTGCCGAGGATAAAACTTCTAAAAGCAAAGGTACATTCACTCTATGATATTTATCTCTACATTCACAAACTTATCTTATTGCATACAAAGAACACTTGACTACTAATCTTTTGTTTGATAACTACTTAGGATGGGGCCATAAGCCTTATAGCTCAATTGACGCTTTTTGGCGAAGATGTCTAGGTTCTAATGCCCCCTCCCCAAATTACCAAATATCTCCCCAAAGCCCCCCCAAAAAAAAAAAATCTACCTACTATGAGGCACAATATCTGATTCATACTCTAAATGGGTCATTTTGAATGGAATGTTTGAAGTTGTTAAATTGCCCTCAATTGCCATCCTTTGAGTTCTTTCATGAGCCATCTCTAGAGCCAAACATTCCTTAAGTTCTGCCAACACGTGACTCATATCTGGCCTTTGGATAGCATATGATGGTATGCATGACATGGCTATCTCTATAGCTTTCCAGGCAGAACTGGTGTTGAATTCTCTTTCTAATCTTGGATCAACAATGTTTTGAACATCACCCCTTTCAATCAATGGATTAACCTAGTCAAGTATGTGATTGTTTTTCACAGGGCCTCTTACTATTGCAGCGCGGCCTGTGATTAGCTCAAACAAAATAATCCCAAAGCTATAGACATCGCTTTTCTTATTAAAGTTTCCAGATGCTTGAAATCTGCATGTAAAACACATGTGGCTAGATAAATACAAGAAACTCATAGGTTGATTTAATTCTGCTAGCTATTACTTTCATTATATCCTATCCTAGTTGCACTTGATGATTAAATGATTGATTGCTTGGACCTTAAATAAACATCCTAATGTTCTATATAACACTCCCATTGGCGAAGAAACGGAGTTGTGCATCAAAATTGTAATAGTACCCTAATGCTTTATATAACTCCTATCAGTGAAGAAAGTGAGTTGTGCATCAAAATTATAATAGTATGTACTTGTAAAAAATGCAAAATTTTTAAATTTTGTTCAATTAATTGAAATTTGTGAATTTTATAGTGTTTGGATGCATTGGGTACTTGGAAATCAATGTTTGATCTTTAAAGGCAGAAAATATTTTTAATTAGTGGAAAATTTTATGATAATGGTCTCAGTGTGTTGCAGATTCCACTAGAACATATATACATGATACTTAAATTCACTCTTAACTCCAATTATATATACGAATTTCAAATCAATAGGTCTAAACACTTACGCAGGATCAAAGTATCCCAACGTGCCAGCTGGGCGAGTTGACACATGAGAGTCATTTTCCGTTGTGAAGGCTCTAGATAGACCAAAATCAGCTATCTTGGCTTGCATGTGTTCATTTAATAAAATGTTGGAAGGTTTCAAATCTCTATGGATTATAGGCGGCTTGCAACCATTATGTAGATACTCCAACCCTGCAACTCCACCAATATACCATTGGTAACTTATTCTTAATATAATTATAACTGAAATACAACAATATTGAAGATGAATAATCATGTAATTGATTTTTTTACAAACCATGTGCTACATCCACTGCAATATGAAGTCTCTCATTCCAAGTTAAGACATTTCTGTTTGTCACTGCAGCCAAAACATTATCAATTTATCTCTTTAAGCTGGGATGTTATAAAAGATAGCTCTGATTTCACAATATTGTGAGAAAATTAGTAATATTTGTCAGTTTTTAGTCAAACTACACATGCCTAATCCTAATTATATGAAATAGAAATTGTACTTTTTTATATGTTAAGCTTAGATTGGCTTGTTGGTACCTCACACTTCCTCTTTTTGGATTGTTTTAATTGTTCTTATGCTTTGTATTGGTGTATCATGAAAATATTAGCTGGGCCTCTGGATAGTTGTCATGCCCACATTCTAATATGCTTAGATAGTACCATAGGTGCTTCACTAAGGGGCATGCAGGACATAGTTACAGTTTCATAGGCAGTATGCATTGTGTTTCATGATAAAATCAAGCAAAATGAGACTGCCCACTGGAAAAAACTTGATACGTATCTGGTATGAGCAGCACATGTTAGGTGCCCTACTCTCACTAGAAGCCAACATTCTTTTGATTTGACAAAGGTAACTAATAGCGGAAAAGACTGTACAGATTCTAATATGCTTAGCTACACTATAGGTGCAGTTATGGAGCCTTGCCCTAAACTAAATCATGCTTTTAATTTGACCAAGCCACAGAGGTAACTTATTGTGGGTCGTAGGATGAAGAGCCTTCGGACACGAATGGTAAATGGTAAATACCTGATAAATGCTGGTGCAGATTGCCATTAGCCATGTACTCATATATAAGTGCCTTCTTTTGACCCTCATCACAGTATCCAACAAGAGAAACCAAGTTTCTATGATGGATTATCATTAAGAGTTGTGCCTATTTCAAACCAATGCTCCAATTTAATCAAATGAAAGTATTTTAGCCGCATGCCTCATGCAATCTTAGTTTCAAATTAAATTAACATTTTTAAGTAGTCAAAAAGATTGGCTGCAATGTTCAATCTAACCTCTGCTCGAAATTCCTTATAGCCTTGGTTTGATGAAGTAGAGAGCAACTTAACAGCAACTTGAGTTTCACCTCTCAGTTTGCCAAGGTACACTTTTCCAAATCCTCCTTCTCCAATGATGGTTTTGAAGTTATTAGTTATGCTCACAACCTCTGAGTACCTATAATGTTGATTCTTTGATTTGATGTTGGATTTGGTGACCATATCTACTGCAAGGAAGATTTTCACAATTGTAAAATGCAAAATCTATTAAATAAATTTCGAGGCTTGTGTGGGAAAATGTAGATTTTTTGCTCTAAATCTCTCATGTTTGTGTACTCAAATCGATTTCATCTCACACAACATTTTTGAGGATTAAATCTAGAGTCCACTATTCTAGACATGGAATGAAAATAAACTCTTGGGCTTGTGCCACCAAATCCATCTGCAGCTACATTTAGCTGACTTTATTTACAGTTTCTACATAATATTTTGTCAGTGGTAAAGCTAGAGGAGGTCCTGGATTGCATGCTCATCTATGTTTTGTGCTTAAGGTAGAGTTGTCCAAATTTATATGGTAAGCATGGGCTCAAGATTGTATGAAGTGATCCCCCCAAGTTTGATTGCCTTCTCAATCTGAATTCCAAGAATTGAAGATGACTGGGACAACACCTTTTACAAAACCGCAAGAGATTGGGTTGACATGGTTAATAATCTCTGTTGCACAGTGACTGGATTGTCATCATTTATTTGGCAATGTTAGGTGAATATAGGTACAGACTTGGTGTGTGGTGGTATATATAGGAACTTGGTGGTGTCGTGAAGGAAATGGTCAATTGTTTATTTGTTTTTTAACTACTTTTTGGTGTATCTTGAGATCTCATATGACTATTAGAAATCTTGCCAACTTGCCCATGGTCCCATGGATGTAATTAATACTGCAATTAATATTATCATTTTGGTTGAGCAAAAAAGGGTATCACCACACAGTCCCAGGATGGCAATCCTGAGAAAAATACATCCCATTGACATCATAAAGTTAGGTAAAGCACAACTGAAACATGACTCGAGCATGATTCATATATGTGCATTGCATGAAGAGAATGAGCACATTTACCACTCAGATATTGAATGGTACATGGATGGATTTTTATCAAATGCATTATATTCTGTCTTGATTGTGTGGTTTGTTGCAATCGCCACTGGTGAAAACTAATTAGTATAGTCAGCATTTTTATTCAATTTCTATAATTGATTTTCATAACTGTCTAAATAGCTTTGGTGTATCACAGGAAAAATAGGACTACCTGGGACTGGGTGCTACATCTCCTGTAAACAACCTCACTTCAGTGAATTGTGATAAAAATTACAGAACCAAAAAATATGAAAGACGTACCTCCTTGTCTTTTCCTTCTACAGATAGCCAGAGCACTAAAGATGAACAGAAGAACCAGGACTGCTGCAATAGACGATGAAATGATTGGAATAATATATTCCTTTTTCTTTTTTCTCTTGCATGGAACTGACATACAAAGATCTGGATTTTCGCCAACACTTGCATAAAATGCATCAAGGTAATAAGCCGGTAAGTTATTAAACATAGATAGATGGTGCTTCCATCATGCAATACAAATTGATGTCGGAAATATAGAAGACATCTGATTTTACATATCAGTGAACAACATATACTTTTTCTAACATTTGGCATGTACAAAAAGCAGTTATAAATGGAAAAGAGAGAGAAAACACGAGAAGGTAAAAAAATGAAATTAGAGTTACTAAGTAAATAAAAATTTTGGAGGGAGGAAGTTAAGCAAACCTTAATATCAATTTCCCATCCCTAAACTTTCGCAGAAGAGCCTCAGGAACTGAACCTGTGAGCTTGTTCCCATTTACATTACTGCAAAGATATTATTATGCAGATCACCTCAATTTTCTTCCCTTGAATTTATGTTTGCTATACCAAGATCAAAGCTCAAAAACTTACAGGGTGTTCAAATTCGGTAGTAGCGCTAAAAATTCTGGCAGAGGCCCGTATAAGTCATTGTATGATAAATCCCTGGAAAAGAGTTAGCAAGATCCACAGATGTTAAGCTAAACAATTTATTTATGTATTTTTTGACAACCTAATATTCAACTGCAGGACTTGCATAGAGCATTTTCCAGGTAAAAATTCCTGGGATCAAATCCCACATATACACTCTCCGAGCATTAAAACCTTTGGCAATTAAGGGATCCATAATCTCAAGCTAGCAGATGGTGTTACCGGACCTGCCGGCTGCTGGTGTCTAGCTATCACTATTCTATAGCAACTGAAAGATAAATATCAATCACAATTCAGATTAAGACTCACAAGGACTGCATTGCTTTGAGATTGAAGAATGAAATTGAAATCTCCCCTGTCATATTGCTTGAGCTCAAGTTCCTGCTTGTCATTATGAAAGAAGGAAGAATTGTTACCATTCTTTAAAAGATAATTTGCAATTCAAACAAAGTTATTCTCATTTTGGGAAGGTGATGTGTTTGAGCATTCCGTCAAAATGAATAAATCAAATATCAGAAGGAATGACATAACATTTTTTTTAGAGCATATGAAAGGAGTCTGTTCCATTGTCACATTTCCTAAAATGATGCATCATCATATCAGTTAATATGAGGGTCCATTTGATGTGTTTACAAGTTGAGGATTTTCACATTAGACAATATATTGACTGAAATTTCACAGCATGTGTCAACACAAGTTTTGATGGTTTGGAAGTGCACTTACAATGAGATGATCCTTGGATGATGGTTGTCATTGCAGTTCAAACCATCCCATAAGTATTCACTTGGGACACATGGATCGCCTTGCCAGTTTCTAGTAACATTGTACATTTTCTTGATGTCCATGATAGCTTCAACTATATATATATATATATATATATTTTAAATTCAAAAAGAGAGTGGGAGAGAAAGGTAGGTGAATTCAAAATACAAAATCATACAGAAGATGAAAAGTGACAGTTAGATCCAACGTTTGCAGAAGTTGAGCATGTATGCCTTTGCTATGATAATTAATTGCCAAAATGTAGCATATATGATGTTCAAAGTGAACTACCAACAGTTGCAAATTCTAAGGTGGTCAGCAACAGTGCAAGTCATAATACCATGCCATTTCATCAAATCTGTGAAATAATTTGAAAATTTCTTTTGCAGTTAATTAATGAACTTGCGTGATCCTATTCTAATATGGATTGGACAGATAAAATGGCACGGGAGTAACACATATTTCATTGATAGATGCAAAAGTATTGACATGGCCTAAAAGTGTGGTGGCTCTGATAAAACTTTTCATTTTCTATTTTGGAAAAAAACAAAGGCTCATCTGGCAAACACTTCTTGATGGAGCAAAGCTCTATAGTTATTGAGCCTTCCTATGCTTAGGAAGTATCATCGCACATGCTAAAGGCAACTTAAACTAGAATGTTCCATTTAGAAAAGGCCCACTTCTTAACCACTGAAACACCCATCCCCAGTGTTCTAAAGTTTTGTTTGTATCAGCAATTGAAGTATCTCTTCTTTATATTAGTTAGCAACAAACTGAGCGTAATCTGTCCTCTTAAGAAAGATAAAAAAGAGAAGAAAGCATACCATCATCTATGGAACTTGTTTTATTTGGGAGCTCTATTGACTGAAAAAACTCAAGAGCATTGAGGATTGGAGGAAGCTTAGTTCCCTTAGCTGCTTGTATTGAAATGCTAATCTGCTTTCCACTAATTGGTGGATCATTTTGGACTATGGTTCTTGGGTTCAGGTAATCAAGTTTGACAGATTCGATCAGATTGCGTTCATCATTCAAATTAATTGTCAATTCCCTCTGCTGGCCAGCTTTAAGCTTCTCAATCTCAGCAAAGTGAAAATAAACATAATATTTTGAAAGAGAATCTGGTGGACTCCAGTATAAGCTTAGGGGAGTGCTAGCGTTATGTGTTTTGACAGCCGTCCTCAAAACTAAATCTGGTAAGTTGTAAGGGTTATCATTGCTCGAAGAATAAACGGTTGAGTTTGTGGCAATTGGAATCCACTTGTCAAATAGTAAAGGGCTCCAGATGCGATCATAGACATCATTTGGATACCTAATTGAAATAAAATAAATAAATAGTTCAGACTGTGCCAGAATAAGATGATACTGGAACAACGTGATATATTATTTATATGCATACGCATTCAAGTGCATTTATAGTTGATGAACATGAACAAGGTAACTATCAGAATTGTAGCAGAGAAGATCACAAGGAAGCAAGAGCAGAGCATGAAACGGCAGAGATTGATCTGACTAAAGAATGAAAAACTGCATAAACGACATCAGCTCTATGATTGAATGTTGTATATACGACATGTAGCTTAGTCATTATTTAGTTGAGTTAATGTCACACGTGGGAAAGTTTGTTACTGATCTGATAATCACGTGTAAGAGTTAGTTATTTTTTCCTCTGTTCTGTTAGCATCAGTTACCTCAGGTTAGCTCAGGATCAAATGTATATAAATAGTCTTGTAATCCCATTTTGGTAATCAATGAAATATAGAATTTCTTCTTCATTTCTGATATGGTATCAGAGCGAATTCCCAAATCTTTTTAGGGTTTTGCATTTTCTTCAATTTCTTCTTTAATTTTCTCGAGAAAACACTCTGTTTCTGAGAATATTCTTCTTCTTTTGCATCAATGGCTTCCGCTGCTACAGCCACAACTACAACTGGTTCCCTTAATGGTTCTGTACCAGAAAATTCATCTCATTCCTCGCAAGAGTCACCAATGGATGATCCCCTGTTCTTGCATCACGCCGAGAACCCAAGTTTGGTGCTAGTTACACAGCCTTTAATTGGTGGAGAAAACTACTCAGCCTGGGCTCGAGCTGTGAGAAAGGCCTTGCTCACCAAGAATAAACTGGGATTCATCGATGGGACTCTAACTCTCTCATCACCATTGATTTCTACTCACTCCTCTGTACAAGCGTGGATTAGATGTGACAACATGGTTGGAACCTGGTTGACCAATTCGGTTTCTTCAAAGCTTCAGGCAAGCATTATCTACGAAGATACTGCTCTAGAGATATGGAATGACTTGAAGAACCGTTTTGCCCAAACCAATGGACCAAGGGTATTCAATCTGCAAAAGGAAATTGCAGAGCTACACCAAGGTGAGATGAGCATCACTGATTTCTTCACTCAGCTAAAGGTATTTTGGGATCAATTACAGAATCTCAGTCCTTTCCCTACCTGCACTTGTGGAAAGTGTATGTGCAACATAAACAAAAGATTGACTGATTTGCAAGGTCGAGAGTCTGTGATGAAATTCTTAATGGGAGTGAATGAGTCTTTTTCCCAAGTCAAGTCTCAGGTATTGCTCATGGATCCTATTCCATCACTTAGCAAGGTTTATTCCTTGATGATTCAAGAGGAGACCCAGAGATCAATCCCAAATACCTCTGCTGTTAAGGTAGACTCTACTGCTTTGGTTGCTAAAGTGTCCAATGACCAAGTCAATTTTGTTAATTCTGGTGGGAAGGGTAAAGATAGACCCGTTTGTACCAATTGTGGTAAGACTGGCCATACTGTGGACAAGTGTTATAGATTACACGGGTTTCCTCCAGGTTTTAAGTTCAAGAATAAACCTGCTATGGCACATCAAGTTTCCTCAGGGTCAGGTTCAGAATTTGCTTCTCCAATGCATCAGTTTTCTGCATTCACTCCTGAGCAGTATCAACAACTCTTAACCTTGTTTAGTGCATCCAAGCCTTCTATTGCAGCATCATCTCAAGCATCAGATGTCAATGCACCCACTGCTGCCAATGTGGCAATGACAGGTACGGATCTTTCTCATAGTATTTTTGCTGCACAAGTAGTAAATAGGAAGGCTTATGGTGGTACTACTTGGGTATTGGATACTGGTGCTACTGATCATTTTGTATGCTCAGTAGATTTGCTAACCTCAATCACAGCTATTAGGCAGTCCTTGGTTCAATTGCCTAATGGTGAATCAGCTCGAGTAACTCATGTTGGGACTGTCACTCTTTCTTCTTCCTTAATTCTTAAGAATGTCCTTTGTGTTCCATCTTTTTCCTTTAATCTCTTATCTGTTAGTTCCTTAACTCATTCACAGCCATCTTGTTGTGTTTTTCTATCTACTTATTGCTTTATTCAAGACCTTACTTCCTGGAAAACGATTGGGGTAGGCAAGGCACTTGATGGCTTGTACTTGCTGCAGTCAAACAGCCTTCATCACTCCTTCAATACATCTTTTGCTACCTTCTTATCTGATCACAACCTCACTGATGTTTTTGATCATTTCACTGCTGTTACCTCCACAGCAGAATCATCTCAACCTTCATCTATTTGGCATGACAGATTGGGGCATCCTTCAGATATTAAACTCAATAGGTTGTGTCATGTAATTCCTTCTTTAAGTCCTTCTTGTAATAAAGATTGTCAAATCTGTCCTTTGGCAAAACAGAAGAGATTGCCTTTTCCTTTCCATAATAATATCAGTTCTTGTGCTTTTGATTTGATTCATTTGGATGTATGGGGTCCCTACTCAACTCCTACTTTAGATGGCTTCAAATATTTTTTAACTATTGTTGATGATGCTACAAGAGCAACATGGTTATTTTTAATGAAGTCTAAATCTGATGTTAGGCAGCTATTCTCTTCTTTCTACACCATGGTTAATACCCAATTTGGTCTTAAAATCAAAACCATTAGAACTGATAATGCCAAGGAGGTTAACATGTCTGATTTCTTCAATCTTCATGGAATCATACATCAAACCAGCTGTGTTTACACTCCACAACAGAATTCTGTTGTAGAGAGGAAGCATCAGCACCTCCTTTGCATAGCCAGAGCTTTACAGATTCAATCCCAGCTTCCCATTCAGTTTTGGGGTGATTGTGTGCTCCATGCTGCCTATCTCATCAATAGGCTCCCATCTCCCTTGCTACATGATAAAACCCCTTTTGAACTCCTTTTTCATAAACCTCCAGATTATTCCAATCTCAAAATCTTTGGTTGTTTATGCTTTGCATCCACCATTTCCCAAACCAGGTCCAAGTTTTCTCCCCGGGCAAGGAAATGTGTTTTTCTTGGATTTCCTTTCAATGTCAAAGGTTTCAAAGTTTTTGATCTTGACTCTCACACTATTTTTGTTTCTCGAGATGTCACATTTCATGAAAATGTGTTTCCTTTTGTTTCCACTTCTATTAATTCTGATCAGCAACCTTGTCCCATTCCTGTGTCTTGTGTCCCAGCTGTTAATCCTCTTTTTGATCCTTCATTTCATTCTAATTCTGCTATACCTCATGATGTTTTTTCTCATATTCATCATTCAATTGATAATGATATGCTTGATGAGGTCCCTGTTGAGCCCCCTGAGCCTATTGCTGATCCTGCACCTGTTAGAAAATCTTCTAGAACTGTCAAACAGCCCTCATACTTACAAGCCTACCATTGCAATCAAGTCTCTTCTGTAGCTACTGTTTTTCCCTCTCACTCAGGTACCTCTCATCCCCTATCCTCCCATCTTTCCTATCAACATCTCTCTCCTTCTTACAAATCTTTTTGCTGTTCCATTTCTTCTCTTGTTGAGCCCACTTACTTTTATCAAGCTAATTCTGATCCCAAATGGCAAGAGGCCATGACTGCTGAAATAGCTGCACTTGAGGCAAATCAAACTTGGACTTTAACCCCTCTCCCTGCTGGTAAGAAGCCTATAGGGTGTAAATGGGTGTACAAAATCAAGTATAAAGCTGATGGTTCAGTTGAGAGATACAAGGCAAGGTTAGTTGCTAAAGGTTTTACACAAAAAGAGGGTGTGGACTATTTTGAAACTTTTTCCCCTGTGGCCAAGATGGTGTCTGTCAAGGTGCTCCTAGCTGTGGCTGCTATAAAGGGATGGTTTCTCAGCCAATTGGATGTGAATAATGCGTTTTTGCATGGTGATTTGGATGAGGAAGTCTATATGGCTCTTCCACAAGGGTTTCATAGCCAGGGGGAGGTTGTTTGTAAGTTGAATAAGTCATTGTATGGACTTAAACAAGCATCTAGGCAATGGTTTGCCAAGTTTTCTAGTACTTTGATTCAGCTTGGTTTTACTCAGTCCAAAGCTGATTATTCATTGTTCACTAGGAGGCAAGGTGATGTTTTCATGATGCTTTTGGTGTATGTGGATGATGTCTTGATAGCTTGTAATGATAAGGCTGAGATAGACAAATTCAAAGTCTTGTTGGATGACAGATTCAAACTCAAGGATTTAGGTGATTTAAAGTATTTTCTTGGATTGGAGGTTGCTAGATCAGCCAAGGGAATTGCCCTTTGTCAAAGGAAATACACCCTTGAGGTGCTTAATGATGCTGGTATGTTAGGGTGTAAACCAGCCAAGACTCCTATGGAACAAAGTCTCAAGTTAAGTCAACTGGAAGGGGAAGAACTCAAAGATCCTAGCATCTACAGAAGGCTAATTGGAAGGCTATTATATCTGACCATCACAAGACCAGACATCACTTTTGCTGTTCATAAGCTTAGCCAATACATGTCAAAGCCAAGAAAGCCACATTTAGAAGCAGCCTATAGAATCTTACAATATTTGAAGACTGAACCAGGCAAAGGTCTCATGTTCTCTTCCATGACAGATTTGCATTTGAAAGGTTTTGCAGATGCTGATTGGGCTTCATGTTGTGATACAAGAAAGTCAGTCACTGGTTATAGCATTTTCATTGGAGACTCCTTGGTGTCTTGGAAATCAAAGAAGCAGTCCACAGTTTCCAGGTCCTCAGCAGAGGCTGAATACAGAGCTATGGCAGTTGCAACATGTGAAATAGTATGGATTCTATACTTTCTAAAGGATATTGGAGTTAAGCATGACAAAGAGGCATTACTGTTTTGTGATAGTCAGGCAGCATTGCATATTGGTTCCAATCCGGTCTTCCATGAGAGGACCAAGCACATTGAAATAGATTGTCATGTGGTAAGGAATAAGGTTTTGGAAGGTGTTATTAAGCTTAATCATGTAAGATCCCATTGTCAATTAGCAGACATGCTTACCAAAGCTTTGGGGTACAATCAATTCTCTAATCTTGTTGACAAAATGGGAATGATGAATATACACACACCAGCTGCTCTTGAGGGGGAGTATCAGAATTGTAGCAGAGAAGATCACAAGGAAGCAAGAGCAGAGCATGAAACGGCAGAGATTGATCTGACTAAAGAATGAAAAACTGCATAAACGACATCAGCTCTATGATTGAATGTTGTATATACGACATGTAGCTTAGTCATTATTTAGTTGAGTTAATGTCACACGTGGGAAAGTTTGTTACTGATCTGATAATCACGTGTAAGAGTTAGTTATTTTTTCCTCTGTTCTGTTAGCATCAGTTACCTCAGGTTAGCTCAGGATCAAATGTATATAAATAGTCTTGTAATCCCATTTTGGTAATCAATGAAATATAGAATTTCTTCTTCATTTCTGATAGTAACTGCAAAATTAAAATACTGTTGTCGTGGAAAAAATTAATTAAATGCAGCAAGGTGGTGAGCTCACTTATCTTAACACACAAGTTTGAGAGCATATAACAGTAAATATGATAATCCTGAGTGGTGTAAGAATTATCTTAAAATAAAAGTCAACCAATGATAAAAGCCATGCCACTGAAGATGGAATATACAGTGCAGAAAGCAGTTACTTCTGTAAGAAGTAATTATTTTAAGCTCAGAATGGTGTAACTGACTCACCTGAATGCATTTTCGGAACTCTTACTGCCAACATCATATCCCCATTCTTTCAGAAGTGCCCCGCCCTGTGCTTGATAAATGGAATTGTTCAAATGCCGTAGTTCCAATGCTGTAATGAAGGGTACCCCACAGCCAGTGTTTATCAGACACACATCTATGTAATCCGTCAGGGGGACATGAATAACGTCATAATAGAAACCATGTGGACCAGCATTTGTTAAATTCACTGTTGTCCATTCATTAACCCCAAGATGCAGGTCGAATACCAGTATCTGGTTTTCACCATCGTAATTCCCATAAACGAACGTTGCCCTGATCAAATAATTATTGTTTTTGCCTTGCTCTGGTCTCAGGGTGTAACAATTCCTTGTTCCCTCGGGAAAACTTCTCAAGTTCTTGGCATTCCTTCTAAGATTTACAGGTGAATCAGAGGATACCGTCTTAACTATTCCAGTGTCTATCAATCCTTTATCTGATATGTAAGGGATTTTGGTATCCTCATCAATGTAATCTTCATTGCTGCCACAATCAATGCTAATGAAACCTTGAAATTTTGAAAAAGAAAGAGGGAGTTAATTAGACATAAGCAATCTATATAGTCTCCACAAATAAGGTACCAATGAGTTTCTGAACACCCTATGTTTTTCAGTGATAAAATAAGTTTGGCACCAAAATTCCAAAGACACAAATTTTCAAATAGCTTAAGCTGCAAGCTTGGGTGAGTCAATGTTGTTGCAAGTTGCAACACCTACCTTTTTGTGGCCTTGTGAACTCCCATGCTAAGACAAAATTGTATATGTATGTGGAAGCCAAAACGCTGGTTTTGGTTTGTTTAAAGTTTCAGATTATTCAGATGTTAATCTTTTTTTTTATACCATAATTGTAGTGTTTAGTGTTTACTAATTAAAAGCTACCAGCCTATTACACGAGTGTATAGGAATTGATTATTCATTTGATAGAACAACTTCCTAAACCGCCTCGTTGTGTTTAACAAATTTACACTGATTGAGGAACATAGTGACTCTCTAGTCAAAGAGACATACAATTGAACAGACAAGTTGTATTAAAGTTTAAAGCTTGAGAAACATTAAAATGCTGAGGCAATAGGGACCAAGAAAAAAAAAATGATGAATGGAACATGCACATGGGCAGCGATACTAATGAAAAGAATCAAAAGATAAGTGAATGAACCTCTGAAATAAATGCTCGACCGGATTTGTTCGTCCATTGTAAATGGTGAATGTTGGCTAGTGAAAATGCCCGGGAAGTCTTGCCCTCTCAATCTTACGCATGAAGGGAGACTTAGAGATTTGGTTTAAGGCTCTGCTCATTGCGTCGTTTCCTACACCCCTATGTGGCGAGCTTCTAAACTGCTGCTGTTTATGGTGCTCCTCTTCGTAGGAGAAGGATTCGCTAGGCAGAGTTCAAGACCTCCGCCTGTAACTAGTGTCCTTTTCGTCATCAGAAAAAATGTCATTGTCAGGAGAAGCTCGCCTCCTTTTTACATGGCGCAATTCCCTCTTCAACTAGTCAATCTCCAGTTGCATGCCCCTGTTGCTCTTCGCATGGGAGATATGGCTTCCACCTTGAGGCTGACTCCTCTTGGTGTGTGTGGTGTGTACACTTCCTTCATGGTCACCTCTCCGTTCGAGGTTGAGGAGAGGATCACCATGTTGGGATTCCCTCGACTCTGCTTGTTTTGGACCTGGCTCTGCCATAGTTGACCGTTGCCTTCACTATAACACAAGCTATTCCCATAGATGGCGCCAATTGTAAGGTCACAATTTGTAGCTCATGTCCTAAAGATATGGGGATATAGGCTCAATGAGCCCAATACAATAAATTTGTAGAGAGTGGGTGAAAGCGCTGGGCCTATAGTGGATTTAACAACGGTTTATAGAGATTTGAGAGATGAACAAGTAAGAAAGACACGTAAAAACTGAATGAATTGGTTGTCTGAGGAGATGGATTATAGAAATAAACCAATGAACTGAATGCTAATACCAATTTGAATACCGCAGTCGTCCTTTTCTGACTTTTTTTGATCCCCCTCTCATGGGAGATCTTTTACATTAGGTAGTTTCTTTTAGACCATCCTGATCGTACACTTGTTAATCATCTAAGTCTTCACTTGAGTGCATATCCTATCAAACATCTTCTTTAGCTTTCTGTGAATGGTGGTAGTTGAGACTGCACTGTTCAGGGGTCCTCTCCACATAAATGCGGCCAAAAAAGTTGCTGCAGTGCATTTAATGCGGTGATAGCAGCTTTTCTTTTAGATATTTTTGAGCTCCTATCTCCTTTGTATGTGCCTGAAGTTCATCCTTATCGTTGGAACTTCCTAGAAGGTTACCTAAATTGCCCAAATACAAGTTTGACAGATATTCATCGTATCGGAGAAGGAGCCGCTCCTCAGACTATATTCTTCCATTCATTTCTTATGTGATTCTCAACTTTGGGGTCTCTCTCAGTCATTTACTCCTCCTCGGACATATCCACGTCCTCGAATAAGGCCTAAGGCCCAATATACAAATTTGAGCTCTTACCCCCACAGATATGAAGTAAGAACAATTTAAATCATTAATGAACAACTATTGTGAGAAAAATCAAATCACATAAATATTATTGATAATCCTTAACAAGGTTTCATCCTCAACCTTAACTATAAATTTAGCTACTCATAGTAATTGAAATAAAATACAAGAATAAAATACTAAATATTAAACTAGAAAAACAAAATAGAGAAATAAATAATCACAATGCTGTCATGCGGCACTGCCTCTTGCTCCAATTTTCTATTTTGCATCCAGCCCTAGCACTAGCCTTAGCCTCCTCTGAATTTTTCCCTAAAGAGCTTTTAAATAGGTCAAGGAATCATATTACAAGTTGAATTCCTATTTGGAAAAAATCCCAGATTTTTAGGCTTCACTTAATCGACGATTTTGGCCCATTTAAGTTCATAATTAGGACTTTTGGTAAACTACAACGTTGTAGCCCTTTATGTTAACTTTTCACCTCAACTTGAATCATCACGATTGGACATCTGAGCTGAAAGTTATGCCAAAAATACTAACTGATGTGCAGGCTGGAATCCTAATCCGAATTGGACTTGGATTTGATGCAAGTTTCTTTTGATTTCTTACTCCAATTGGACTTAAATTTAATTGGGTTGGCCTTCTTTAACTTCATCATGGCCCTTGTAAAAGTAAAGTCCATTAGCTTTCTTCTTTGCACAAATCTACTTATTTAATTCTATTCTCCTACCAAAGACAAATTCACACAATAAAATTCAATTAAGAACAAAATTGATCATTTAGCATTATTCCAAAACCAAATATAAAATGCATGACTTAAATATGATAATGCTTTCTAACAATGATATAAATATGCAAAATTAATCTATTATCAATGCACATCATAGATCAATGCTTCCATATATATATATATATCTTCCATAGCTACAATTTTGGCTTATGATTATAGCTTACAAACTTGTTTAATTACAATCATATTCGGGAGACTCAAAAGGAAAAATACCAATTAAGAAATACGGTCACCAAGAGTGTTTTATGTTAACTGAAATCTCTTAGTGTTTTAAAGCAAAAGATATATAGTATTCGAAACTCCCTCCTCCAACAATTGAATTATTGGGAAAAAAGAGAGCTATCATTTGAGAAAGGAAAAAGAGACATTACATTAATTTGTGACTACAAATATAGCACAAGAAGATTAAAATAGAATAATAAAGAAAAAAAAACCGTTTTTTAATATGAAAAAGAAAAACTACTCTTCCCAAATTTTTCTTTTTAAAAGTCCAAATACCAATACTTTTTTCATCTCTCATAAAAGTGATGTCAAAACTTTCCTAAAATGGATTATTAACCATTGCCCTAAGGGCATCCATTAGTATGACCCAAAGAAAAATTACTCTTCCCAAAATTTTCTTTTATAAAGTCCAAATACCATAACTTCTTCTTTAACTTATTTAGAAAAATAAGTGAGTTCTAGTTAGTTCAACTGGTTAAGTCTCTGATAGTTGAATAAAAGATGTGGAGTTCAATACCCGCTTACACAAAAAACCAATTGGTGTCTTGTGTCTTGGTCTGATGATAAATTATAAAAGTGATGTCAAAACTTTCCTAAAATGGATTATTAACCATTGCCTTAAGGGCATCCATTAGTATGACCCAAAGAAAAATTACTCTTCCCAAAATTTTCTTTTATAAAGTCCAAATACCATAACTTCTTCTTTAACTTATTTAGAAAAATAAGTGAGTTCTAGTTAGCTCAACTGGTTAAGTCTCTGATAGTTAAATAAAAGATGTGGAGTTCAATACCCGCTTACACCAAAAACCAATTGGTGTCTTGTGTCTTGGTCTGATGATAAATAGCTATCATTAGGAGTGGATGCCATAGATTGAAACTTTTCAAAGAAAAAAAAAAAAACTTAAAAAAAAAAAATCATTCTTGCTAAAAGCTTTGTAGATCATTTCATTGAAGCCTTTTGATGTTTCAAAATGAGATATTTAGTATTCAAATCATTCTTTCCCCTTATACCTAAAGATGCATTGGTGTAAAAATTTAAAAAGAGAACAAAGTTTAGGAAAATTTTAGATGTATGAGCTGAATCAAGTCCAAGGGGATTACCACACTTTGTACACTCGATACATGCATCATTTATTATAGTCAGATCAAATCTTGTTTTGTATAAATGATGAGTCCTTTGTTCTTATCCATTGGCAATAGGGGTTTAACCGTTTAAGACCATAGGTTGAACCCCCAAAGCTTCCAATGAAATGAATGATGTTGCCATCGATGGCAACATGCATTAATGCATAACATTTATTGGCATCACATCAACATGATAAATAAAATTTTCAATTATAATTTTATTTTGTGTTAGAAAGATAACACATAAATCTGTAAGGCATAATTCAAAAATATATTAACAATTTTTTAAATTTATATGTTAAATTACATTGTGCTAATAATAATGAAATATTGAAATTTCATTTTAAACGGTAGTTCTTATGATTTGTAATATTTTACTTATAAAATTTGTTTATCGACAAACAAATATAATCAATTATAAAAAGATTATAGTGTTTCTTGAAGATCTAGAGCTGAATTAAGAACAACTTCATTACATGCTCACTAAATTGATGATTTAATTCTTGTAATTGAGAATTTATTGGAACGTATAAAATATCAAATTGATAATGATGTTAGATTTGATATTGTCATTAAGTTGATTTTTTTCTCCTGCATAAGAGGAGCTTTCTTCTCACTTTAGAGTGAGCACTTCTTTCCCTTTTTTCTTCCAAATCAAGTGAGGAAATTAGCTGGTCCACAACACTACATTAAAAAAAGACTTACGACGAGTGATACAGACACTATCATGGAATCTGAGGTCCTTGAACGAATACAAAATATGACGCTCACAACGGATGAAGACGAGGTCATGCCAATATGCCCAGTGAAGAGAGAAAAAGTATTGGAAGAGTTCTCACTAAGTCTTATAGGAAAGTTCCTCACAAGGAAGCCAACAAACATACGGGCAGCCAAGAATTTACTATGATCCATGTGGAAGCTAGGGGATGACTTGAAGATAGTTTAAGTGGGGGAAGGTCTACTGCAGTTCAAGTTTTTGATGGAAAGCCAATTGATGTGGGTTTGGAACAACGGGCCATGGTGTTTCGACGATGGAAGAAAGGAATGTCGGTGAGGAATGTCACGTTCACGAAACAACCCTTTTGGATCCAAGTGTGGGGACTGCCTTTCGACTTGATTAATGAGGAGGCAGGGAGCGACATAGGTCGGACCATCGCTGAGATTGTGGAGGTGGACTGTAAAGCCTTCAACTCGGACCAATCCCGGTTTCTACGCATCCGAGTGGAAGTCCCACTGAACAAACCACTCAGGCGCGGTGGCCCAATAAGCAGCCGGAAGGAGAGATATCTAGAGTGGCTTTCAAGTATAAGAGGCTGGTTGGGTGGTGCTTCAACTGTGGCGGAATCGGTCACGAACAGAGCGACTGTTTGGTGCCTATGAGTGCAGAAATGGGTGAGAGACCATACGGTGAATGGCTGAAGGCTGGTAGCAGGACAAGAAACACGGAACCGAGCAAGGAGTAGCATCATGCACGTCGGAATCAGAGGACGTCAACTGCACCATCATTGCGACCCAAAACCGATATGTCCGCCGAAACCAATACCGAAAAATCGGCGAGACGAACTGAAATTCAGGGTAGCCCGAGATTCGCGGACTACATTTCACACCCCATTAATCTCATTAATGCCTCGGATCCGTTACCATAGCTAGACAGATTTAAGAGAGCAGTTTCAAGTCCATCAAAACACCAAACCGATCCCACATGCCTTCACACCACGCTTACACCATCATGGCTAGATGCGCCATGGCCCATCAGTTACTAAACACCCATTAGGCCCAGACAAACATAAATGATACCGAGAATCATGGAACCAATTTATTCGCAGTCCCAATCAGCTACGGTGCAAACCAAACACTCCAACAAACCCTAGTCCCACCCTCACGTGACCAACCAAAAGACGAACAAAACTCACATGACCAACTAAAAGACCAAAAACCAAAAACTCAAAGAAAAAAATTCACCCGTCTAGCCATAACACAAAGCACTACACCAAAGCCAACCTGAGGGATAATGGGCACGAAGAGACCAGGGACGGAACCAGGACTTGGAGTTAGAGGGGCAGAAGTATTAAAAAAAAAATTGAAACTCTAAATAAGCATTCATTTAATAAACCATCAACAAAGAAAAATACACAAAATTATTATCTTTTAAGATATTACAATGCAGTTATTTATGAAAATGGAACTCGTCGTCTTTTTAAATCTTCGAAATCATCTATGATTGAATCCATACTAATTGTCGCAGCAATGTCCCTTTCAATGAATAACATCATAGCGTCTGACAAAAACTCATCTTCTATTTTGTTGCGAAGGTCAGTTTTGATGACATTCATAGCTGAAAATGCTCGCTCTATAGTTGCAGTAGAAACAGGAAGAGTAAGCACAAGCTTGACCACTCTATAAATAAGCGGATAATATTCTGATTTTCTAGTTCTCATCATCCATTGGCACAATTCAGAAATATTTTTTAAATTCTTGAATCCTGAATGCTGAACTAAATCATACTTATAAAGATCAAGTTCCTTTTTCAAATCATTCTTTTCATCATCTGTGAAGTCTATTGGATAAAAATTATCTACCAATGAACAAATATTATTGACTCGAAAAGATTCATATGCCTCTGAGGGTCTAGAGCTGAGCTAAGCGTAAGTAACTCCATGGCATTCTCACTAAACCGATGATTTAGTTCCTATAATTGAGAATCTATTCCTACATTAAAAATATCTACTTTATAATAATGCTCATTTCTAAAGTCCTCTTGTTGATGATGAGATCAACCAAATGCAACATAACGAGCATTCATATCAGGGACATCTAAACCACGTTCCTTACAAAATGATGTCACAGTAGCTAGTAAGTCATCCCATTTCTCATCTCTAAATTGTTGAATAAGTTTTTTAGTGGATGAAACTAAATGTGTAGCATTTAAAATGTCTTGCAATTGGTTTTGTAAAGCTTGAGAAAGTTTATCCGTGATCCCCATAGTTTCATTAACAAAAAGCAAGATGAAGACAAATTCAAATGAAATTAATACCTCATAAGCGGACTCTGCTTCTACTTTTTGTGAAGAATTTCCTTCATCCATAATTTTCAGTAGAACTTCACATGTTGGACTAAACAACTTTATCAAGTTAGAAACCGATTTATAATGCAAACCCCAACAAGTATCTCCAGGTCACTGTAAAGTGACCATCTGATTAAGTCCTTTCCCAGTCTCAAGCTCTTCAATATCAATCAAATATGCAATATCAGAAGCTCTAGCAATTTTTAATTGCTCAATACGTTTGCATGAAGCACGAATATTATTGATAACCAAAATCAATTTATTGAAAAATCTATTAAGAGGGACAACTGCTTTTGATGCTCCTACTAATGCCAATTGTAAGCGATGTGCAAAACAATGAATGTAGTAAGCATATGGACAATCATTCAAAATCAAAGCTTGTAATCCATTCCACTCACCTCGCATGTTGCTTGCACCATCATACCCTTGCCCCCGAATGTTTTGGATATCTAAGCAATAATTAGAGAACAAATGATATATCTCCTTTTTAAGGGTTACTGCTGCAGTGTCAACAACATGAACAATCCCATAAAATCGTTCTCGCACAAAGCCATTTGTATTAACATATCTTAAAACCACAGCCATTTGCTCTTTCATGGACTCATCACGAGCTTCATCAACCAATATGCAAAACTTTGCATCACCAATTTCTTCCCTAATTGCCTTCTTCACTTTGGTTGAAATAACATGTAGAATTTCTTTTTGAATCTGAGGTGATGTGTAGGTGGCATTTTTTGGAGCTTTTGCCATTATTTCAACAACATTATTATTATAGCCCACCATCAAATCCAATGTCGTAAGAAAGTTTCCCCGATTGGTTGAAGTAGAGCTTTCATCTCGACCTCTAAAAGCAATAGCTTGCAAGGCAAGATGTCGAACAACATCAATTGAAGCCTTCAATCGTACTCGATTATTTGCAATTTGTTCTGAAGTGAAATTGCTCACTACCCTGTCTATGTGTTGAGACTGGTTCATCAAATCTAGACACGCTTTATGGGCAATTCTATGAGTGGAGTTAAGATCTTTCCCCATATGAAGACTAAAAGAACAACTTTCACCATTTCTAACTTTCTTCCAACTCTTAAATCCGTTAACTGTGAATGCATTTTGTCCATCATGCCCAGTTGGCTTATGAAAGAGAAAGCATGGTAGACAAAAAGCGGCATCTTTTTTAGGAGAATATTCAAGCCATGACTTAAAGCGATCATCTTCATACCAAGAACCTTGAAAGCTTCGACCCTTCTCAGATTTTTTAAATTTTTTAAAACGAGGCTGGTATGGACCCAACTTAATGTAACGTCGCCGAATCTCATCTCGTTGATCAACATGATATGTATATATTTGTCTACGCAATCCAGGATCAAGTTCTAATTGCAACAAACTCATATCAACCTTTTGAAATTTTGTTTGAGAATTTTGCTCAATAGGGACATCAAGATTTTCCTCAACAGGTTCAGGATTTTCCTCAATTGGAATGTCGAGATTTTCCTCAATTGGGACATCAGGATTTTCCTCGGCTGGGACATCAGGATTTTCCTCAACATTAGTGGTTGGCAATGTTGCACCACTAATATTAGCTTCTAAATCATTTGAAACTTTTCTTTTGAAAAAATCAAATATGGTAGTTGACTTTTTCATAATCTACAAATAAAATATAATTTGAAATTATTATGTTATTATATGGTCAATAATCTACAATCATTACACACAATAGACAAATATTATGCACACAAACATTCAACAACTAACCAATAAATTTTAAAGATACAAATAATCTAAAGATACAAATAATCTCTTTAATTATTTATCCAACTTTAATATTTTAAAAGACACTAACTAATAGACAAAAACACTAAAGACAAAAAAATTTTAAAAAAAAAATCACAAAACATCACAGCCATTCACTATTGTAAAGACAAAACTACGAAAACAAAATATATTATAAAACATCAATGGACTGTAGCGTGTGGTGTTGTCTTTGTCAATATCAAATGCAACTTTTTCATTTATTAAAGAATGCTAAAGACAAAGCTGGATATTGAATCAGAATTTTACCTCTTTTAACTCTTTCTCTAGTATATTTTGTCTTTTGAGTCTCTACTCTCAGGTCTCTCCGTCCTAGCCCCCAGGCTCCCAGGCCTCAGCGTGACAACGTCCTTGACTGGCTGTGGCTGACTTCCTGCACTAGTTGCTTAGTTGCTCTGTGCCCTTAGCCGAATTCCTCTCCTCTGTGTTCAACCGTAAGTTAGGTTTTTCTCTTTTTTTTTTTTTTTTTTTTTTGAATGGCTTAGAAATCCCCTTCTTTTTTCCCTTTTATTATATGTGAAAGGTAAGTTAGGGTTTCTACTCCTAGGCTGGGTAGATATCTAATTGGAACCGGCTTTTTTTTTTTTTTTTTTTTTTTTGCTTGTGTTTATTTTGGAGTGTTGTTTGGGCTTAATTTTTGTGTTGGGCTAATATTTTTTCTATAGCATTTAAAAATATCAATAATATTGTTAAGGGTAAAGTGTAATTTTATTGAAACAAATGGTAAAAATAATATATTATATATATACTAAATTTTTTTTTTGAAAATCTGGGGGGGGCCACTGCCCCCCCAGGTCCAAGAATAGCTCCGTCTCTGGAAGAGACACACAGAGAGCACTGACCATGGCAAAGACGATGCTAAGAGGTTCAAGAGTATGGAGAACACGATACAAACTGAAATACCAAAGGTGGAGGCTGAGGCTCAGCCCTGTCGAGCACAATGTTCGCCTTAAGTTGGAACTGCCTGAGGCTTGGAAACCGCCGTGTAGTCGAAGTCCTTCCTGAACTATTAAGGAAAAAAGTTCCCACAATTTTGTTCCTTATGGAAACAAAATTGACTGCTAGAGAGGTGGAGACAACCAAAGCAGAGTTGGGCTTCCCTTCCATGCTTGCAGTTCAATGTGATAGTCGAAGAAGGGGTATAGCACTTCTTTGGAGAGCAGATGTGATCGTAGACACACAGACTTATTCACCAAACCATATAGATGTGAGAACACACACAAGCATCACCATTATGGAGATTAACGGGAATATATGGCCATCCGGAAAAATAGTGTAAAACCGAAACATGGAGGCTTATGAGACACCTCCATGCCCGTGCATCCCTCCCTTGGGTCTGTATAGGCGATTTTAACGAAATGTTGGCCTCTGATGAGAAGAATGGTGGTGTACATAGACCGATGGCACTAATGCTTGAGTTCTAGCATACACTCCTCCATTGCGGTTTAGTAGACTTGGGATTCAATGGTTACCGCTTTACATGGAGAAACGACAAGGGTGAGGAAGCTTTTGTGGAGGAGAGACTTGATGGGGCAGTTGCAACAACAGAATGGTGTGAGTTGTTTTTGAGAGCCAAAGTGAGCCATCTATCCGTATCTTACTCTGACCATGATCCTATCCTGATGGACATGGTTCCACCAAACCAACCTCGTTGACGGAGACAAAAAATCCAGAGGTTTGAGGAAAAATGGGTAGCACATATAGAGTGTGAATCTGTCATTAGAAGCTCATGGACTTACCAATGGCCAACAGGCAGCCCCATGTACTGCCTATTTGAAACAATTAAAAGGTGTAGAATGGACCTCATGTACTGCCTATTTGGGAACACTAGAAATCGGTTGGAGACAAAACAAGGAGAACTACATGCATTGATGGAGGCCAAGTATGGGAGGAATTTGGAGAGAATACATGAAGTGAAGAGGGAGATAAATGAACTCCTACACCATGAGGAAGTATATTGGAGGTAAAGATTGAGATCTATATGGCTACCGGCAGGGGATAAAAATACAAAGTTCTTCCACCAAAAAGCAAGCCAGTGACAAAAGAAGAATAACATTGGTGGTCTGTATGATAGGGAAGGAGAGTGGCACATAGATGAGGATAAGATAGCCACCATAGCAGAGGAGTACTACAAACAACTTTTCACTTCTTCCAATTCACTAGATATCGGAGAGGTGATTGATTCAGTGGACCGGGTAGTGACAGAGGACATGGCCCAAGCCTTGACTTTCCCTTACATAGCAGACAAAGTAAAAACCGCACTTTTCTAGATGCACCCATCCAAAGCACTAGGACCTGATGGTATGTCACCCTTCTTTTTAAAAAAATTTTGGCATATTGTAGGACATGATGTAACTACTGTTGTATTATCTGTTTTACACTCAGGG
The DNA here is from genome assembly GCA_019022515.1 of Quercus aquifolioides. Classification (NCBI taxonomy): domain Eukaryota; kingdom Viridiplantae; phylum Streptophyta; class Magnoliopsida; order Fagales; family Fagaceae; genus Quercus; species Quercus aquifolioides. The sequence continues at coordinate 27,073,669 of CM032328.1, read as the reverse complement.
AGATATCTTAGAAAACTGAACTATATACATATTGTACTCATCCCAAAAAAAAAAAAGAAAAAGAGCTAGAATACATTACAGAGTTCCGGCCCATTAGCTTGGGTAATGTTGTATCATGGATTATATCCAAGGTGCTAGCCAACTGGCTAAAACCAATACTACCCAATGTAATTTCTAACTCACGGAGTGCTTTTGTGCCTGGTAGAATCATTACAGATAATACTACAATTGCTTTTGAAATGCTCCACCGTATGAGAAACAGGACTAAAGGAAAGAAGGGCCACATGGCGATGAAACTTGACATCAGCAAGGCATATTACAGAGTGGAGTGGGAGTTTCTCCAATAGATAATGCAAAAGATTGGCCTTCCTGATCAGTGGGTCAGCCTAGCCATGGAAACTGTGCGCACCACATCATACTCGACCATCATCAATGGAGAACCAAGAGGCTTCGTCACACCAACCCGTGGAATCAAGCAAGGAGACCCTTTGTCTCCTTACCTATTCCTATTATGTGTAGAAGGGCTCTCCTCCCTCATATGGCGAGTTGTAGATAGCAATCTTTTGAAAGGAGTGATGTCATGCCATGGAGGAGTAAGGATTTCACACTTACTGTTTGCCAATGACAGCCTACTATTTTGTGAGGCAACAATTGAAGAATGCCGAAATCTGATGAATATACTAGCTATGTATGAGAGAGCATCGGGCCAAGTTATCAATAGACAAAAAACTCTTCAGCCCGAACACAAAGCAACCGGTAAAGTTAGCTATTCGGAACATGCTTGGTGCCCAAATCATGACAAGCTGTGAGAAGTATCTTAGCTTACCAATGGTGGGAGGGAAGTCCAAGGTGAACACTTTCAGGGAGGTGTAGGAGTGAGTAACAAAAAAAGTGATGGGATGGAAGGAAAAACATATCTCCAAAGCTGGTAGAGAGGTCCTAATCAAGATGATGGCACAAGTTATCCCAACTTACTCCATGAGCATGTTCAAAATCCCAAAAAGGATTTGTGAAGACATTAACTCGGTATTAGCAAAATATTGGTGGGGCCAAACCCAAGATGAGAAAAAAGTCCACTGGATCAAATGGGGTAAATTGTGCACGCCTAAAGATAGAGGTGGAATGGGGTTTAGAGATATTCATGCCTTCAACTTTGCTATGCTTGTCAAACAAGCATGGCGGTTGATCCAAGGAGAACACTCATTATTTTTCAGAGTTTACAAGGCTCGCTATATTCCTACTTGCTCTTTCATGGAAGCTGGTTTGGGCTCCAACCCATCATATGTATGGCGTAGTTTGCTAGAAGCCAGGGAATTGATTAGAGAAGCTACGATCTGGAAGGTGGGTGATGGGAGAAGTATCAAACTGGAGGATCACAAATGGTTACCCCACCACCTAAATTGCAACCCAATGCAAATTTGGATTTGAGGGTGAGCGACCTCTTCGACCCATGCACAAAGCTGTGGTACACACATGTCCTTCACACGAACTTCATGCACTCTATTGTGGAGGATATTCAATAGATCAATCTCAGGGGCACACACTCCAAGGATGAGCTACTTTGGAAGGAAAATAAGAAAGGCAATTTCTCGGTTAAAACAGCTTACAAAGTTGCGGTCCGTCAAAAACAACAGGAACAAGGGGATCATTCATCAACTCGGGATGATAGGAAGCTGTGGAATCGTATATGGCAGCTACACATACCCCTTAAGGTACAAAATTTTCTTTGGTGGGCATGCTCTGACATACTCCTTACCCGCACAAATCTCTGTCGTAGAAAGGTGCCATTGGACCTAGCTTGTGGATTATGCCAGCAACAAGATGAGACGGTGGCCCAACTTTGGAGCTGTCCTATGGCTAGGAATGTGTGGGTGCTGGTGGTAGGAAAGTTACAGAAGCGTAGCTCAGAGGCGGAGGACTTCTATGTACTGGTGCGAGGATTGATGGCTGCGCTCTCGACCAAAGAAATGGAGGTGTGGGCTACAATATCATGGTCCATATGGAATGCTAGAAATAGGTGCCTCTTTGACAAAAAAACAAACTCAACCTTGCGATATCTTGAGAGGTGCGATAACCCTGTTACAAGACTACCAACGCCTTTGTCAATGACCGGGTAGAAATGAGAAACAACGCTAACAAAGATGTCCTGTACCTTTAGACAAGTGCTTTAAGCCTAAAATGTGTTGATGGGGTCTGCACGTGACCATGTTGTATTGCTTTAGTTGGGGGACACGCAGTTGCATGCATAGGCCCACGTACCTCCCACTAGTGTACTCTTGTGGATGGTTATGTAATACCTATACTAATAGCTTGAATAAAATTCTATTTTTTATGTTAAAAAAAATCAATAATGATGTTTAATTGTAAAGTCATATTTTTGATGAAAAAAAAAAGATTCTTTAGGTGGATTTTGTTAGAAATACTGAATGCAATAGTATTGTATTTCTTGATTAAAGAATATATATGGGTGTCTTTATATAGGAGGTATATGTATGCAGTACAAGTAAATATGTGTGCAGTACAAGTAAGAGTGTAGTACAAGTAAGAGTGTAGTACAAGAATGTGTGCTATACAAGTAATCTAATTGGGCCTAAAGCCCACAATATTATACACGTTAACAGCCCCCCTCAAACTCAAGGTGGATGTGAAACCAGCTTGAGGTTGTCAATCAAATCACGAAGGCGTCCCTTAGGATGTGACTTGGTGAAGATATCAGCAAGTTGATCTTTGGAGGAGACTGAGAAGAGCTTGAGAGCACCATGGACAAGATGATAACGAATAAAATGACAATTAATTTCGATGTGTTTAGTCCATTCAAGGAAGAAATCATTGTGAGCAATATGAATGACACTTTGGTTGTCACAATAAAGAGGAGTAGCAGAGGATGTGGACACACCTAAATCCTTAAGAAGACATCATAGCCAAAGGAACTCAGATGTGGTATCAGTAAGGGCACGATATTCTGCTTCAGTACTGGAGCGGGCCACAAAAGTTTGTTTCTTACTTCGCTAAGAAATTAAAGAAGAACCAAGAAGAAAGCAATAACCCGTAGTGGACCTGCGATCAGTGGGATCTCTTACCCAATCAGTATCAGAGAATGCACGAAGTACAAGAGGAAATTGAGCTAAGTAGAAAATGCCATGGAAGAGAGTGTCTTTCAAGTATCGTAGAATGCACAGAACAACAGCATAGTGAGTCAATCGTGGAGTAGACAGATACTGGCTCACCTGATAAACAACATAGGAAATGTCTGGACGAGTAACTGTGAGATAAACTAGGTTGCCAACCAATCGTTTGTAAAGAGTGGGATTAGAAAATGGTCCCCCCCCCCCCGAGGGTGTCAGATGTGCATTAAGTTCAACAGGAGTGTCAACAGTCTTGCTGTCAGTGAGTCCAACTCGAGACAAAAGGTCAGATGCATACTTGGCTTAAGTAATATAAAGACCATCTGTGGAATGAGTGATTTCAAGACCCAAGAAATAGCTGAGATGTTCAAGATCTTTTATCTCAAACTGCTGACTAAGAAAATCCTTGAGTTCTTGAATGCCACTTAGGTCATCACCAGTTATGATCATATCATCCACATATAGGAGAAGAAAAATGGTGCCTTTATCATTGCAACGGAGAAATAAGGCAGAATTATAAGGACTGGCAGTGTAACCCAAGCGAAAGATGGTGGAGCTGAACTTGGCAAACCAAGCTCATAGAGCTTGTTTAAGGCCATAAAGTGCACATTGAAGGCGACAAACCTTGTTTGTTTCAACAAAAAGACCAGGAGGAGGTTGCATATAGACTTCTTCACTCAGATCCCCATTAAGGAAGGCATTTTTAACATCCATCTAAAAAATGTCCCATTTACTAGCAACGGCAACAGCTAAGAGGGCACGAATAGATGAGATACGAGCAACTAGAGCAAAAGTCTCTTCATAATCAATCCCATACACCTATGTAAAACCTTTTGCAACAAGACGAGCCTTGTAGCGCTCAATGGACCCATCAGAGCAAGTCTTGATCTTATAGATCCATTTACAACTAGCCACAAATTGTCCACGAAGGAGAGTAACCAGATCCCAAGTATGGTTTTTGGCTAATGCATCATTTTCCTCTTTTATTGCAATCTGCCATAAAGGGTCAGTAGAGGCCTCACGATAGGTTTGAGGCTCATGGAGTGCAGCAAGGGCAGTGTAACAATGATAGTCAAGTAAATGTGCAGGATTGAATCTTACCCGGGTTGAGTGGCGAGGTGGAATGTCTTGTGGAGGATCTTCAGGCAGAGTAGGAGTAGGGGACCTAGGCTTAAGGTGGGGTAGCTCGTCATCAACCTGTTCATCTTCAACCTATCTAGGAGAAGCATAAAAAATATCTAGAGATTGGATAGAGAAGTCCAAAGGAGGATCAAGAGTATTTGTAGAAGGAACATGAGACTTATCTGGAAAGATTTCTAAAACAGAGGAGTTAGTCAGGGAAGAACGAAAGTGAAAGAGTTCAACAAACAAGTGGTGTTCCCAAACGACAACATTACGGGAAACACAAAGACGATGAGAGACAGGATCATAGCACCGATACCCTTTTTGAGTTTTGCCATAACCAAGGAAACAACAAAGTCTAGATTGAGGCTCAAGTTTGTTGTGCTCATGAGGCTGAAGAAGAACGAAACAAGTAAATCTGAAGGAGCGAAGGTATTGATAGTCAGGGGGTGACCCAAAAAGGCGCTTATACGGAGTCTGATTATGGATGATAGCGCTTGAAATGCGATTAATAGCATGAACAGCATGAAGAGTGGCTTCACCCCAAAATGGGGTAGGAACTTTGGCAGAAAGAAGAAGAGCACAAACAGTGTCAAGAATATGACGAAGTTTTCTTTCGGCTCGACCATTTTGCTGAGAGGTACCTGGACAGGTTAGATGATGTACAGTGTCATAGGAATGTAACAGAGCTTGAAAAGCATATTGAGTATATTCAAGAGCATTATCAGATAAAAAAGTTTTGATACGTTTGGAGAATTGTGTTTCAACCATTTTTGCAAAGTTACTGTATATTGGTAAGATTTTAGAATGAGATTTCATAGGAAAGATCCAACTATAATGAGAATAATCATCAATAAAAACAACAAAATATTGAGATCCACCAATACTAGTAACAGGAGAGGGTCCCCAAACATCAAAATGAATTAACTCAAAAATACTATTAGAGATAGATTCATTGTTATTGAAAGGTAAAGCTAGCTATTTTCCTAACTGGCATGAAGTACAATCAAAATTGTCTTTGGACATAGAACCCAACAGACCCTTAGAAGTTAATTGTTGTACTCGAGAAGATGGTGCATGACTAAGACGAGAATGCCAAAGTGCAAGAGAAGGTAAGGAAGAAACCGCAGCAGCAACAGAAACAGAAGCAACAGGTGGAAGATGAAGATTGTCCACGAAAAACATACGCCCAACCATAGGACCGGTCCCAAGCTCTTGCCCCGTCCTCGGATCCTGCACAATACACCCAGAATAGTAAAAAATAAGGCAATATTCTAGTTCAGCTAATTGTCCCACAGAGCACGATAGGTCAGGTACATGAAAGACCCTAGGAACAAAGAGGTTGGAGGTCGAAATAAAACCTAGACTATTCCCATGCATGGTGGAACCATCAGCTATATGAATATTAAGAGGATGTGGTGCTAGGTCAAGTTTGGAGAATAAGGACGAGTGAGGTGTCATGTGATTGCAACATGCAGAATCAAAAAGCCAAGTTTAAGACTTATCAGGTAGAACTGAGAGAGCAATGGAAAGAGATGCATTACCAGCCATACGAACAGCCTGGGCTATGATATCCTGTAGTTTAGTGGGGGAGAGGTTGATAGTGGATCCAGAAGACTGGAACTCAGCTGAAATGGAAGGCATTGGCAGAGTAGGCTCAGTATTAGCAACAACAACAGTAGATTTGTTGCGACGGTAACAAGTCTCAATGGTGTGGTCAGGATGCTTGCAATAGTTGTAGAACTTTTTGTTGGTCTGCTTGCGATGATTGCTAGAGCCAGAGGAATCACCTGATTGCTGAGGTTGCTTTACAGGAGGAGCAGAAGGAGTAATAGCCAAAACATTGAGCTTATTCTGGGATTAAAGGGTTGCAAGACAATCTTCTTCTCTAACCAACTCGCATGGATCCGTGAGTAGTGGAGTATCTTTTGGCCAACATATCCCATGCTGATTTTGCATCATCAAAGCTGCCCAACAGATTGGAGATGGAGGGAATGGAAGTGTTCCAAATCCATGTAAGGATCATGTGGTTGTGACTATCCCATTCAATCATGCGACTGAGAAAGGCAACATCTTCTTCACTTGCCCCCTTAATAGGAATAGTGATTGCACCAGTATAATAATGCCAGAGCATGCGACCCTTAAGAAAACTGGGCAAAGCTTGAAACCAAGATAAGTAATTCTTATTCCCCTCCAATATAGTATTGATGGGGTGAGGAAGAAAAACATCATTTTTATCCATTTAGAAACACAATATGCAAGAACAGACTGCAAAAATGAAATCTAAGCAAAAAATTAGGTAAGGAGAACCTGGACTAAAAAAGTCAACTCTGGAGAAAAGTCAATGGTCAAAGTACAGCCAAAGGCAAGTCAACAGTCAAAGTCAACGCGGTCAACAGTCAGTGGAGATGACGTGGCGTTGATGTCAGCAGATGACTAGATGCTGATGTATGCTAGGGCTGATGTGGCACTGCTGACATCAGCCTGGAGCTTAAGACAGCGCGTGGGGCGTGTGGGCGCTGAAGTACAACCTTTGGGTGGCACGTGAGGGCGTGTGCGATCTTCGATGGCTATGAGGCTTCCACAAACGTGTAGATCAGAGCAAGACGATCTTAATAATACTTGCAGAAATGTGATCGAAGCAATATTCACAGCGGTGACGACATGTGTAGTGGTTTGTATGGTGTGGGACTCCTCAACGGCAGCGGTTGTAGGTTTGGAACCCAAAGATAACGGCTGGAAGACGTTAGAGGTTCAACGACAAAAGGTTGCGGCGACTGTTGTGACGGCGGAAGCGATGTTGAGAATGAAGTAACACCAATAAAGACAAGACTACTAAGAAAAGGTTAGAGTAGTGGCTCTGATATCATGTTAGAAATACTGAATGCGATAGTATTGTATTTTTTGATTAAAAAATATACACGAGTGCCTTTATATAAGAGGCATATGTGTATAGTACAAGTAAATATGTGTATAGTACAAGTAATAGTGTAGTACAAGTAATAGTGTAGTACAAGAATGTGTGCTATACAAGTAATCTAACTGGGCCTAAAGCCCACAATATTATACACGTTAACAGATTTAAACAGCATAGCAGGACCCAAATCCTAAAAGTCCCAAGTTTCTAACTTTGGATATCTAGAAAACAAACAACCAACATATTATTCCAAATAGATAATCATAACTCACAATTCACTTGCATTATCTTTCAGAAGTTATTTATTTATTTTTATAAGAAATTTGTTCTTGTTTTATTAGTACAAATTATTAAAAAAAAAAAAATTGGAAGGCTGCTACCAACAATTTTAGATTTGCCGCATCATGATCCATGTTGGCCTTTCTCAGCAAATATATGCTCATGCTAGTATGCTACTTATACGAGGATGAATGATACTAGGCAGATCGATTTTCTATCATCTTTACCGTTAAAGGATAGGTATTCCTAATTCCTCTAAATGAGTTCGGAGGCAAGTTTCTCCAACTCATTATTTGGTAACTCAGAATATCTATGATGATTGTTCTTAATCTATATTAAACTCCAAACATAATATCATTCGATTTAAATGGACTGAATTTTAATTTGTTGATTTCTTTTCAAACTGTAGGGTTTAAAATTAAATTTTTTACTTTAAAATTTAAAAAAAAACCACCTTTTATTGTTTATATTTACTTTAGAGAACATCCAACTAGTGCATAATTGATATATGATTTTATTAATGGACAAAGTTGAGCTACAAAATTGGTTATAGTTTAAGACTACAACCTTACTCAATAAAAGAAATACTATTACATATTTTGAAAATCTACATATTGAATTGCATGTTTTTTATGCTTTTAATATACATGTTAAATTCTGTATCAATCGAATATTATTTACTATATGATCTATAAGTTTATATTTTATGCATAATTTTAAACTACAAAAACTTGCAATTTAAACAATTTATCGATAACATAGTTATTGATCTTTAATTTTTTAGAAATTTTGCAAGCATGGAGGATATAAGAAGAAGATGTAATCTAATGGTGGATTTATCAAAATTCACCTCCAATAAAAAGATATTAAGTAAGGTTGTAACCTTAGGCTACAACTTATTTTATAGCTAAACTTTGTCTTTTATTAATAGGCATCTAGCACATAATGGATTGGAGAAATTTTCCTCCAAACTAGTTTGGTATTAAATTTTTTTTCTTTTTAAATTACCATGTAATAACTTGGAAAATCTTTCCTCCAAACTAACTCTATCCAAAGAAAATTATTATCTAATTAAGACAAAGTTTGCCTACAAATTAGTTTGTAGGCAATGGCTTCAAACTCCCATTAAAAAATATATATATATATATATATATATAATTACGTATTTTAAAAATCTAACCATTAGATTGCATGTTTGAAAATAAATGTCAAATTTCGTTCAAATTAAATGTTATTTAATATTCGATTCATAAACTTAATTATTTTTTATGCATAATTTAATACTATAAAAACTTATAATTTAAACATATAATTGATATATATATATATATATATATATATATATATATAAAACTATTTATCTTCGATTTTCTTGAAATTTTGCAAGTATGAAGGATATAATAAAAAAATACGATTTAATAGTAGATTTGTCAAAATTCATATCGACTAAAAATATATAGAGAGAGTTTGTAGTCATTGCCTTCAAATCATCCAATTATAATTCAGACTCTTCTTCATTTTTTTTTAAAAGGAAAAAAAAAATTGTCTTTTTTTTTTTTTTGGGATGGAACATTTTTTTTTTTTGGGAGAGAAAACCATACTCATTGGTATGTATTATTAAACTAGAAAATCTTAAAAAAAAAAAAAAAAATTGAAGAACATCTAGTGGAACATCCTCCATCCAAACCGTCAAAGGAAAAGAAACCCTAACTCTCTATGCTAAAACATGGACTATAGAATTGCTTACCTCCTTACATGAGGATATATAGGAGTGGGAATGACACAAACCTGAAATAGACCTAAAGTCTTTTACAAGATGACCTGTGCTCAAGGGGGAGGAATTTCCATCAGCAAGGGCCTTTATAATACATTTTGAGTCTTTGCCAACATCTTCAATGTCTCCACTGATAATGATTGAGCTATCTTCTCAAATAAGGCAACCATAATTTCCTCATTTTCATTTCGAATTACCACAACAATCCCTGCCTCGTGGCTCAGCCGATGAACCTGAACCCAAGTCTTTCTCTTAAACTCAGATAGAAGATTACGAATAGATTCTAGAATTTTATGGGGAGGTAAACAAGATTTATTACTTCTGATTTTGTTTCGTCAACACCACACTGACCAGGCCACCATCGTGAATAATTCCAGCATGGGAGGTTGCGTATCCACCACTGAAACAAGGTCCTAAGTGGAGTGAAGATGAGGATTATCAATTTTCACCCAGTAGAAAGATTTCATTATAGTAATTTATGGTCACTATAATCCTCAATGTCTTTTATGGGGAGGTAAACAAAGTTCATTACTTTTGATTTCATTTCGTCAACACCACATTGACTAGGCCACCATCGCAAATAATTCCCGCTTGCGAGGTTGTGTATCCACCACTAAAACAAGGTCCGAAATGGAGTGAAGATGAGGATGATCAATTCTTACCCAGTCGAAAGATTTCATTATAGTGATTTTATGGTCACTATAATCCTTAATGTCATTCTTACTGAAAATGATTGCTATTTTTTCTCTATTTATGGTCACTATAATCCTCATCATTTGGGAGATCATCCTCATTGAAACATTAGAAAATCATTATAATCTATGCCATTCTTAAAATTTATTGATAACCACATCATCTTACCTAATTAATTTGAGTGAATATTATATTATTTTCTTTTCTACTTTCTTTCTCTCTCATTCTTACTGAAAATGATTGTTGTTTTGCCTCTATTTATGGTCACTATAATCCTCATCATCTGGGAGATCATCCTCACTGAAACATTAGAAAATCACTATAATCTATGTCATTCTTAAATTTTATTGATAACCACATCATCTAACCTAATTAATTTGAGAGAATATTATATTATTTTCTTTTCTACTTTCTTTCTCTCTCCTAATTAATTCATCCCTAACCTTCACAGGTGTCCATTCTTAACGTTCTTAGGTTGAACCTGAGACCTCTCCCTTGTTAAACACTATGGCTGACACCATGACCAACATGCCAAGTAAGCTCGTTAAGTGCTAATATGAAGTATTATTAAATTTATATTAGATTTACATGATTTATAGTTTCTGAACTTCCATATCACCTCTATCTCAATGTATTAAATATTACTAAATTTGTTTCCATTGCTAAATTAATTTGTGATTTAAGAATAATACCTCTACATAGGAATTTACTATTTATGACTTATTTTAAAAGTGATTTTTATTTAATCAAAATAATTTCTACTTGAAGGATTGTATAAAATATTTATTCATGCTTATTTATGCTATACTATTTTCTATTAACTTTATAATGTACTATTTTATGTTAACCTTATAATATCATGAAAATTTATTTGAAAGTTTGTTTCAATTTTTTAGATATTTTAGTCAATTTTGCTAATATTTACAAATTATTACATTTATTTTATTTTAATTAATTATTAAATTAATTATGACGTCATCACAATTTGACTTTGATCAACCTCAATTCAACTTTAAAAACCTTGAACCTCTCCTTTTACTAGTTCTTTGAAAGGTCCTTGTTTGAAAACCATGGGTCACATCCCCCACATCCCACATCTTGTCAATTTGCTTTAGCTTTAAATTTGTCACTTATGAAAAATAGACAATGAAAATATAAATAAGGATGCTTGGATCAATAAGAAAATATATAAATAGAACTTCCCCATGCCAAACCTTATTGATGTGTGGGAACACGTTTTTGGGTAAAAATGCCACCATGGCTTCTGGGCTGTGGCTCACTTTCCAGATGTTACAAATGAGTGTGAAGAGCAAGAGCCAGGAGGCAATTTTTGGGTTTGTTTTTTTCTTGTTCGATAGTGTCTCAATAGGACCATCTCAAACGTTCTTAGCAGTTATGCCGCATCACACTGTTATATTTTCCAAGTTTCAAATATTAAGCTTGGAAGAAATTTTGAAGAATAAAATGAAAACGAATGTGTGGAGACATGTTGGCCAGCTTCATCATCATCAGGACCGTTCTTGTGCACTCATTCGTCGACGTGTTTCTTGAAAGTGCTATGAATATGTTCAAAAAGATCCAAACTTACTTTGAATATGGCTTCAAAAGGATGAAAGAAGGATATCAATGTTTTAAGTCGCAATATTATGAAAGAAGGATTTCTTTTCGGATCAATTTCTAACGTTTTGGTCGCAAGCTAAGTACAATACAGTTCTATATGGATGTTATATTTAATAGTAAGCAAGTTAAAATAGGTTGTGTCACATTCGTTTCAACCTAACACCACCCATTTATTAATCGTGTCATGTGGGTTCGATTGTGTCAACCTTCCCCATTAACAGGTCAGGTTAGGGTTGAATGGTTATGACACGATTATTAAATGGGTTGGGTTTAGATTGAGTCATTTAGTCGAATACCCCTACCTTGACATAACACAAACAAGACACGCTAACTCGAATTGACACCCCTACCTGACACCATGCGATACATTCCACCCTGATAATTGTCATGTACTCACAGGTCATCAAGTACCCTCCCTGACACCTGATATGTGAGAGTCACTTAGTAATCAGGGAGCCGACATTTACCCCCCTATTGTTTGGTACCATACTTGACAATTTGCAATGCAACCTATCTAGTGTCTACACTTCCAACATGCTGTGGTAACGAATGAGCAGGACCTGTCAAACGGTCCTTTACACTTGGCTCTCAAACTCTAGCGTGTTCTCTACTCCACTATCTCCATATGGAAATAACATGCACACATCTTTTTACATATTCATATCTTCCAAGTATTGGAAGTCAGACCTGAAGATCTCTAGACATTAACTCCATACACTCCCTATAAGGGATAAGCCTACATTCATGGGAGCTTGGTCAACTCTACACCACTATATAAGCAACAAGCCTCCTCTTCTCTAAGGCATGCCAAATTTCTTATTTCTCATACTTTTGGAGTTATTGGAAATCATTGAGTCACAAACTTAACTTTCAGAGGGTCTTTGGCCAGCTCTCTGTAGGTTCTTCATCCTTCATTCTTCAGGTACCCCTCCTATCACTGCATGTTTGGATGATTGGATTACTGATGATGTTTTGTGCATCATCAGTGCTAAAAACTTTAGCTTTTAACAACCTAAAAAGCTACTTCATCTATTTTAACACCCCACTTTATAATACATCCAACATCAAATAATCTATTTTCTTACCATTTCTTTTAAATATTTTTTTTATTCTTTCTCTATTCTTTCTCTATTCTTCCATCTCCCTCTCTTTCTCTCTTTTCTTCATCTCTCTCTCTTTCTCTAAAGAAAGAACAACCATGAACAAACCTACACATTTTTCTTCATAACCTAGCAAACTCATAGCCGCCACCACCACCACTACCACCCACAACCCCCCACAAATTGGAATCCCGAGCCAAAACCAAATCAAAAAACCACAACCCCCACATCACAACCATCGATCCAACCTAGCCACAGTTACCCATTGCCACAACCAACCACCACCACCACAATCATAACCATCTCACCATAACTTTGATTTAAATTTTCAAAAGAAGAAAAAAAGAAAAGAAAAAAACAACAACCACCACCACCACCACTACCACAAACTCATCTCAACAACTATCATAAACAACCACAAAATTGAGCAACCCACCACCGCTACCACAAACATCCATAGCCCACCCACTACTACAACAATTGAATTCAGCCAAAGCCAACGAAAATTGAAAAATAACAAATCTAACCCAGCCACAAATCCATGATGAGTGAGAGAGGAGATAGAGAGAAGTGAGAGAGAGAGAGAAAGGGAGGAGAGGACGGTGGCAGAGAAATGGAGAGTTAGAGAAGAGATACGAAGTGAGAGAGAGAGGAGGTGGAGAGCTTTGGCCATGGGTCTTGGTGGTGGTGGTGGTGGCACTGTTGCATGTCGCCACTATCAATGGTGGCCCTATCATGTGCTTCCGCCATGGGTCTTGGCTAAGGCCAGGAGAGAGAGAGATAGAGAGAGAGAGAGAGAGAGAGAGAGAGAGAGAGAGAGAGAATAAAAATATATATACTTTTTTTCAATTTTACCTTTTAGCTATAGCGAACTGGTGTTGATACCATTTTATTGTTGCTTGGTTGCTAAACATTTAGTTTTACCACCACCAATGTAGCATGTTTTTAGTGTTTTGGGGTGCTAAAATAGCTTTTTAGCATTTTAGCACCATCAATATGAGTGCTTATTGTTATTATTTGCTCATGATGGTAGTATAAAGGAAGTCATTTATGAGAGAGAGAAGAATCCAGCTATAGATAGTTTAATGGCTTAACGCCTTATTCACTAATTACTAAAATGTTGACATGGCCACAAGTGATCTTAACCTTTAGATCAAATATAAATCAATGGTTTAAAAATGTGTAACTCTTACATTCTTTTTAGGATCACCTTGGGGGAGACAAAATTTTCTGTTTTTTTATGAACAAATAATATTCCATGTTCAGCTTTAGTATTTTCTCTTATCCTTATTAGTTTTTTGTAATAGCATACTTGTAACAAATATGAATTTAGATAATTTGACTGTTGTAATACATGTGTGACTAAAGTCTTAAATTGAACAAAAATTATAAGAGTTGAGTGATTTTTTTATTATTTTTTATTTTTTATTTTAAATTCAATAGTTAGAGGTGAGGCAATTTGAACCATGAATGTCTCAATTGATTAATATAAGGCAGTTGAAAATAAACTTGTAGATTTACAATTTTTGGTTAAGTGATGTCCATATTAATTATATATACTACTCAATTGAAACATTCTCAATAATGTCTCAATTGAGTGGGACCCATAGTTATGTGAGAGAGTGGAGTACACATTTATGATATTCTAAGAGTACTCAATAATTGCCCCTCAATTGAAGTTTGTCCGAAATGTCATCTTCCACCCCTAACATGTAACTACCCTTTTTTGGGGCAAAAATTCGTAGAACATAGTCATGGTGACAAAGGAGATCTAGCAACACAAACAATCCGAGCATAGAATTAATCAATCTTGTCATTTATGGATCTAAGTTATTTTACAATTTTAGTATAGACGTGTTTTTAACTTGATCCTCTAAAATAATTTTATCTGAATGCACCACATTTTTTTTTTCTCTTGTCTGTGTCAAATTTTATTTTTATTTTTTCTATTGCTAAATTTACTCGCATAGTCATTATCTCTATCAAACATAAAGTAGAGCAACTCAATTTCTTGGCTGCAGAAGGATTGGAGGAGCATAGAAAATTAGCAGCCAAAACGTAGGCCAACACAGTTGTCATGGACCAGCGCTTCCAGAATCACTTATCGCTCCCCCATTAATGAGCACCTTAAATATATAATACAATATACATAAATAAACCATAACTCATTTCAGGAATTAGATTTAAAACGAAAAAAAAAAAAAACTGAGTCAAACACCTAAAGAGAAAGTGCGAGAGAGACAGACCTGGTGATAGTAGGAGTTGACATAAGGGTCATCAAATAGCCCATGGCCCACAGCCCGACCTAGAAACCCGACGGCCCACAGGGCTAATGGGCAGCCCGGCCTCATTGTTATTGAGGCCCATGGGTAGCCCACTAGCCCATTAGGTCAGGCTGTGGGCTAGTTTTTATGCCCATGGGTACCCGATGGGCTAGCCCAGTAGCCCAACCCATGGGCCGTTGCCCAGCCCGTTGGCCTAACCCATTGGCTCAGCCTAATAACTCATAATTCATAACAAAAATATATAGGAAGTGTATGAAGAATTGATCTTGAGATATTATAGAAGAATTTCTTAAGAGAACTCCCTCAACCAGTAAGATGCCTAAAGTAATTGTGCTAAACTTAGTTTACTAAATATATATTTTTCTAGTAGTCTATCAAATTTGAATTAACCATTTGACATTTTTTTTTTATTACAGATAAAAATAAAAATAAACTATTTAAAGCCTTAATAAATAAAAAATTAAATAGGTTTCCATCAACAAAACAAAAAATTAAATAGATTTGACTGTAAAAAAATTTGTAATTAAGTATTAAATTCTTTAATTCTTTCCTTTAAAAAAATAGATTGATTATTCCCTTATAAAAAATTGAGTCTTTCCTTATAAAAATAATAAAATAATATGCTAACACAAGCCCATGGGTAACCCATTAGACCCAACCCAATAGCCCAGCTCGCTAAAGACAAAATGGGCATTGCCCATGGGCAGGGTCATGGGCTAAGGTTTCTTCTTTCGGCCCAGCCCGACCCAGCTCATTAACTAGTTAATAGCCCATTATGTCCAGCCCATTGTGCCCATGGGCCAAGTAAAAATGGGCCAGGCCGGCCCGACCCGACCCATTGACGACCCCTAAGTTGACAGCAGATATACAATAAAAAATTATAATAATAATAATAATAAATAATAATAACAATAATATAAACTCATTCATAATAACATTTTACATCATTGTATCGATATGCCAATCAAAAACAACAGAAATACATCGTATTACATCATTCGTACTTAATTGAAAGAGATACAAAACATTAAACAAGAATAAAAGAAATTCTTGAACTACCAATGTAATTCTAGAAAATTCTCATATGAGCATATCGCATGGAAGGAAAACTTGACCACAAACATTTTGTTTAACAACTACCTAGCAAGGGCAGCAATATCTGATTCAAGCTCTAAGTAGGATGTTTCTAGTGGAATGCTTGAAGGTGCCATATTACGCTCAGTTGCTAGGCTTGCATTAGTCATCTCCAAAGCCAAACATTCTTTTAGTTCTGCTAATACTTGACTGATGTCTGGCCTTTGGCTTGCAATCGGTGGTATGCATGACAAGGCAATCTCCACAGCTTTCCAGGCAGAATTGGTGTGGAATTTTCCTTGTAACCTTGGATCAACAACACTTTGAATATCCCCACTTTCAATTATTGGATACATCCAGTCAAGTATGTGAGTGTTTTTCTCAAGTCCTCTCATTATTGCAGGCCGACCAGTGATTAGTTCAAACAAAACAATACCGAAGCTATAGACATCACTTTTTTTACTAAAGTTTCCAGATGCTTGATATCTGTATGTAAAACACAAGGCAATCGGATCAAGACAAGAAATCCATAGCTTGATTTAATTCAACAGGTTATTACTTCCATTATATCTAGTTGCAGTTGGTGTTTTTATATATAGTTGAATTTATAGATGTTAGTTTTATGTATATTAGCCCAAGAAGCCCAATTATATTAATCGGCCCTAGATTCTAAACCATATATATACCCTACTGAAAATTCCCTATAGCATAGAATTGAGATTATATTGAACCACGTAATCATTGCATTCTCTCTCTTCTCTTTATACTATTTCTTTCTCTCTTTTTAGATTTTCATAATATCTATTGTGGTATAAGTGCCACAACTCTGATTCTAAAGTGTTGTTGGGCGTTTTAGTGCAATCCTATCTTTCTCCGTGCTCTTGCCTTTGTCTTTTTTGGTCAAGCTCCACCACGCTCTAATCCTCTTTGGAATAGATCAATCATCATTACCAAAGACATTTTGTTTGTTTGTTTACACCCCTGTAAACTTAGATTGTTTAATCTAATTAATTACTCAAATTGTTACTTAGGTTTATTATTCAGATCTAGGTTAAACAACAATTATATCACTAAGTGCGGAAAAGTATAGAAGACAAGTGATATGATGACCCAAGAAAACCAATAAAACCGTCCAGTTTCAAGGTAAAAAACCTGGGGAGGAATTAACCTAAACAATTCTCAAGTCAAAAAATTTACTATATAGAATGAAAGTTTTACAATAGATTTTTTCCTAAATCTAATGCTACCTCTTGTAGTACTTACTCATGTGACTACATGCAACTTCAAATCCACAAACTCTTCTATTTGAATTTGTTGCACACAAACACCCTCATTTGTGACTTTGAGATCTTATTTAAAGCTTTAGATCATTAGCAGCAATTGATCTTGTATACAACAACTTATATCTACTGGTTCTTGTGATTGGATCTTCTTTTCGGCAGATGCTTGTTGAGTTAGAAGGTTACAGAACCTCACAGATCTCACAAGAGTAACCCACAAGACTTCTAAAACTTCAATTAGGGTTATCCTTTTATACCTAGCAGTGTTGGACTCAAACCTTAAACATTTCCCGGGCTTTCAGATTTGATTTAAAATCTGCCGAGTTTTGATCAGTTGAACCCGTCTCTTGATTGGTCGAGCCTTGCAATTTCTGAATTCTTCTTTCTATAATCTGATTGTTCTTAAATCTTGACTTGGATCAATTTGAGCAATGTCTAACATTGTTCTAAGACTTAAATATCTTAAACTAAACATGTTTTTGTACTCGGTTTGCCAATATACATAAAATTAAAACCTAACCATTTATTCCTAAATATTTATAAACTTTTGATGCCATTAGAAGCTGATAGACAGCCATAACACCATTGCTGCTATTGGAACCACCTCTATTTTGCCCACTGCCACTACCCTTGGGATGCTCCTTCGTTGATTTACTTAACCATGAAAGAATCGTGGTCATCAAACACATCATGCCTTGTTCAAAGTTTTTGCTTTTGCTCTCACACGCCCATGCACTACCACATGCCTTTTGGACTCTTCATATGCCAATGACCTACCTCCACACACCGGCCCTCTATACCTATGCCATGTGTCAACCTCCAAAAATGTGCCACATCAGCTCCAAGGCCATGTCATCAACCATGTTATGAGTATTAAACTAGGGGCAAAAGAGTAAACTGCATGTAGACCTATACATATCAATAATATGTTATATTTTAGGGTTAATTCTAATAACCCGATACATATGTTTTCTCCAAAACATGGTATTAGAGCAAGGTTAGTCATTCTCTGTCGTTAACCTCATGACTACCACTCACCCACCTTCTGGTGCCAACAACCCCCAACCACCCACTTTTCGTTGCCGATAACCACCAACCAGTTCTAGTCTTGTCTCTCCGACAACCCACTTGCACAATTTTTCGCCACCAGCCATAGCTCCAACTTCGTGCCGCTAGTGGAATTTCAACCTTGGGTACCGATTTGTCTTTATTTTCTACTTGTTGGCCTTTCTATGTTCATTATTGGGTAGCCCTAGGTTGATTTACAATGCTGAGTTTAAATATTTTGTATTGCTTTGGAATTATTTGTGTGGTTGTGGTGACAGAGGAATGTTGATTTAACTTTTTTTTCAACATTGATCCGCCTCCTGATCCTGACTTTCTTCCCATTGCTCTGCGTAAAGGTAAGCGTACTTTTACATCTCAACCTATCTCTCAATTTGTCTCTTATGGTCATTTTGATCCCTCTGTGTTTAGTAAATTCAATGAAGCAGAGTTAAAGTTTGGATTGCGACGTTGTCATTCTGATCACTCTATGTTTTCTCATACCTCTACAAGGAAAGATTTTGTTGATAGTATATGTTGATGATATTATAATCACTAGTGATGACAAGAAGGGTATTGATGATTTGAAGAGATACCTTCAAAACTCCTTTTGAACTAAAGATTTGGGTAAACTACGGTATTAAGGTAGCACGATTTGAAGAAGGCATCAGTCTATCATAAAGAAATTATGTATTGGATATTTTGGAAGAAACTAGCTTGTTAGGATCTAAACCAGTGAAGACTCCTATGGATCCTAATGTCAAATTGTATGAAGATCAGGGGGAGCTATTATCTAATCCTGAGAGATATCATCGTCTGGTTGGTAAACTAAACTATCTCACCATTACTCGCCCAGATATATCATTTGCAGTTAGTGTTTTGAGCCAGTATCTGAAAGATCATTGCCTTCCACATTGGGAGGTAGTTATTCAGATTGTGAGGTATCTTAAATCACATCCAAGTTGTGGTCTTTTGTATAAAGTTAACGGTCACCTACGGATAGAAGCATATACTGATGCTGATTGGGCAGGATCACTGTCGGATAGAAAATCCACTATTGGATATTGCACTTTTCTGGGAGGAAACCTAATTACTTGGAAAAGTAAGAAACAAATTGTTGTTGCCGGATCTAGTGCAGAGGCTAAGTATAGAGCCATGGCACTCACATCATGTGAGCTTATGTGGATTAAGCATTTACTTGAGGAATTAAAATTTGTTGTGAAGTTGCCTATGACTATGCACTATGATAATCAAGCATCAATTCACATTGCTTCCAATCCTGTGTTCCATGAGTGAACCAATCATATAGAAGTATATTGTCATATTACTCGAGAGAAAGTCGAAGATGGTGTAATTGCTACTCCATATGTTTCTGCAAGAGTCCAAATTGCTGATATGTTTACCAAAGCTTTTTGTAAGACTTGTTTGAGTTTATTATGTAACAAACTAGGATTGTACGATATATACTCTCCAACTTGAGGGGGAGTATTATGAGTATAAAACTAGGGGCAAAAGAGTAAGTTAAATGTAAACCAATATATATCAATTATATGTTATATGTTAGGGTTAATTTCAATAACCGATACATATGTTTTCTCCAAAACAAACCATATTTGCCATGTTAACACCAATGCCACATTAGTTATGTCACATTAGCATTCATGTGTCACCTCAGCTTCCGCGTCAGCCTATCTTCTCAGGTCATCATGCTATGTCAGGAATCTAGTCGGGTTGGGTTGAATTGAATATTTGACGTTACACAAATTGAACTCAGATCGGTTTGATGGGTGGACAGCTTGATCAATTCAGACTTGGATCTTTGAACTAGATTGGACTGTTGAATTTTGGTTTAAAAAAGATTGTGGACTAGCTTTGACACTCGACTTTCATTTTGACTTTGAACAGTGACCAGAGTTGACATTTTACAACCAAATGTGTCCCACTTTGTTTTTCCCATAGATTCTGATTTTTATTTTTTAATAACGTGGAACCTCACCAAGGGAGGACCCTTTGGACCTACCACTAGGGAATAAACCACATATATACGATCCCAACTGCCAGAAATGTGTATCAAGTGATCTAGGGGTACTCCTAGTAAAAATCAAACCTAGGATGTCTGGATCCTTAACTCATAATAAGCCTTCAACCACTAGGTTCACTTCGTTTCCTCATTTGAGGCTCCCAAGCCTCAAATCACCAAAATAATAATAATAAAATTTGACCTTTTGCTCATTGAGTTCACCATCTATGATATACATTAACTCATTCATATGCTTCATCACAACTCTATTTCGTTGCCAGTGGTCCTTAGCCTATTACAGCTTCTCCTTGGTCACTGATGTAGCCTTCTTAGGCCCTCCTTAGCCTATAACAGCTTCTCCTTGGTCACTGATGCTCCTTGGTCACTGATGCAGCCTTCTTAGGCCCTTATTGTCTTTTGGCATTCATTAATCCTCGTTGTTTGCTCTCAATTTGCATGTTCATTGTTTGATCCATATGTAATTGTCTTCATGGTCATCTTCAAGGCATCTTTATCTTTACTAGTTACATTCCAACTCCAACAAAAAAAAATAAAAAAAAAAGGTATATCAACCAGTAAGTATAAACACTTACTCTGGATCAAGGTATCCTAATGTGCCAGCTGGGCAAGTGGACACGTGAGAGTCACTTTCAGTTGCAAAGATTCTAGACAACCCAAAATCAGCTATCTTGGCTTGCATATGTCCAGTCAATAAAATGTTGGAAGTTTTCAAATCTCTATGAATTATAGGCGGCTTGCAACCATTATGAAGATACTCCAACCCTACAACTCCACCAACAATCCATCGTTAAGTCTAAGTAATAATTTTTATTAAAAAAAAAGAAAAAAAAGAAGCCCAAAAGGTGTTAAAGATCAATAATAATGTAATCGATTTGTTTGCGAACCATGCGCTGCATCCACTGCAGTATTAAGTCTTTCATTCCAAGTCATCACATTTGTGTTTTTCACTATAGGAAAAATATATGAATATAACTGTCAGTTGGGTTTTATTGGAAAAGGCATTGTTTTGCAAATTCAAGGTGGCATAAGAAATAATAATTGTAAGATGCTCATCAAACATATGCATTCCTAATCCAAATAGTATCAAATAGCAATAGCAATTCAGTTGTATAAAGCTTATACTAGCTAGTTGGTACCTCACCCATCCCCCCGTTGTCTGTTTTAATTGGTCGGATGATCAGAATTTTCAAATTTTTGTATCGTGAAAAGATTAGCTAGACCTCTGATTAATTCTTAGGCATTTTAACCTAGCTTCTCTCTCTCTCCACATCTTAATATGTTTAGTTTGTTGCATGGGTGTTTCACCATGGGATGGGGTAAGGCCTAGTTTCATTTTCATAAGAAGTTATCATTTTCATGCTAAGAGCAGGCCAAATGGGACAGCCTATTGGAAATTATTTGGCAAGCATTTGATATGACTAGCACCTTGTTTGGTGGTTTGCTCTTACTAAAAGCCCACCAAGTGCAGTTTTGGAATTCAAACCAGGTCTTGCCCTATATTAAAAGTCATGCTTTTGATATGATAAAGGCAACCTATGATGAGTCATAGGATGAAGAACCTTTGAACACAAATGGTAAATGGTAAATACCTGATAAATGCTGGTGCAAATTGCCATTTTCCATATACTCATATATGAGGGCCTTCTGGTCATCCTCGTCACAGTATCCAACAAGAGAAACCAAGTTTCTATGATGAACAATCATCAAGAGTTGTGCCTATATTTCAAACCAGTTCTTTAGTTTAGTTGGATGAAAATCTTTAGTTGCATGTCTCATGTAATTACAGATCCACAGTTTCAATTTAAAAAAAAAAAAATCAAGCAATTCAAAAACTGGCTGCAAATTTCTATATAACCTCAGCTTGAAATTCCTTATAGCCTTGGTTTGATGAAGGAGAGAGCAATTTAACAGCTACTTGAACTTCATCTTTCAGTTTACCAAGGTACACTTTACCAAATCCTCCTCCTCCAATGATGGTTTCGAAGTTATTAGTAATGCTCACAACCTCAGAGTAGCTATACCATTGATTCTTTGACTTGATATTGGATTTGGTAACCATACCTACAGCAAGGAAGATTTTCAATAAAACTATCAAAAAAATGTTTTAGTGTTGCGTGAGAATATGCAGAGTTTATGTTCTAAATCTCTTATGTTTGTGTCAAATCTATTTTATCTCACATGTCATTGTTACTAGGATTAATATGGAGTCCACTTATTCTAGGTTGGGGATGCCAGTAAATGCTCACGCTTGTGGCCCCAAATCCATACGCAGTAACAGTTTACCATATTTAGGTTAATGTTTCTCAACATGTATTGTCTGTGGTAAAGCTAGAGGAAGTCTTGAATTGCATGATTGTCTGCATCTTTTGCATTTTAGCATGAGTTCCCTATTGAAATTTTGTATTAATTTTTTTTCAGAATAATAAATTTTATAATCAAATATTTTTTAATTAGTCTCACTATAGTCAAATAGAATGCAAAAATGAGTTTTCTACAAAAGAGAAGTTTTATTAGTAACTAGTCGTAGACTCGCACGTTGCGCGTGATAATATTATTGTTTTAGTTATTATTGGTTAATAGTTGGTTTTTCATTTTCTTTCAAGTTAATATATTGACTTTTAAAAAATATACAATCTAATATATTAATTCAACAATAATAATAATAATAATGTTGAATAAAATAATATGAGAAGAAAAAAAGTAAAAATAAAAGATATAACAATAAACACCAAATTAATTATCTCTAAATAAATACCAAATTATTTAAATCATATTATGTAATATTATAATATTACATTCTTATATACTATCTTTAATTTTTTACTATGCAATATGATAGTTTTTAACAACCAAAGTGGAAAAAAAAAAAAAAAAAAAAAACCACAATTAAATCACATCAACCTAAAGTAGAGTTCTAAAAAATACAAAAATTTCTCAACCTAAAGTAGAGATGCAATATATATATAATATATATCACCAAAAATTGAGAGAGAAAGAGAGAGAAATAAATTTTTTTGTTAAGAAAAATTATGCATATAATGGAAAAGAGAATGCCAAATTTATACTAAAAGGATAACAATAAGAAGAAACAAAATAAAGGGAAAGATGAAGAGTGCTATTAAGAGAGAGGGTAGTGGGAAGATGAAAATGTAAAGGGAAAAAGAAAGGTTGGAGAAAGTGTAAATGTTAAAAAAAGTGAGTACAATTTAATTTATTTAAATTTAAATAAAATATTATATGTTTAATTAAAAAAAGAAAATATAAATAATTTAATTATATGGAGGATGTGACTGAGTTTAAATATTGAATAAAATAAGATGAAAAGATTAAAAAAGCAAAAATAATATATATATATATATATATATAACAATAAACACCAAATTACTCAAATCATGTTATGTAATAGAATAATATATATTATATTCTTATATATTATCTTTTTTAATTTTTTTTATAGCGCAATAGTATAATATTTAACAATCAAAGAGAACAATAAAAAACTTAAAACACAAAACTAAATCGTACCAACCCAACGTAAAGTTATAACAAACACAAAAATTTATCAACTTAAGCAAAGATGCAGGAAAAAAAAATACTCCAAAAATTGTTGTGTGTGTGAGAGAGAGAAAGAGAGAGAGAGAGAGGGAGGGAGAAACAACATTTCTGTGATGAAAAACTATGCAAAGAATGGAAGAGATAATAACAAATTTATAGAAGATGGTGTGAATATGAAGAGACGAAATAAAGGAAAATGAATGGAAAGATGAATAGTGACATTAAGGTTGAGGGTAGTGGGGAGATGAAAAGGTAAGAGAGGGAAAAACGAAGAGACAAAATAAAGAAAGATGAAAAGTGATATTAAGGTTGAGGGTAGTGGGGAGATGAAAATGTAAAGGCATGAGAAAGGTTGGAGAAAGTGCAATTATTAAAAAAAAAATAATAATAAAAAAGTAAATGTTAAAAAAAAATTATAGGAAAATTGGAAAGAAAAAAGATAATAACGTGGATGCTGATGTGGCTCAACGTGAGCACAGTAACATTAAACGCTATGCTTCAGCTTTTAGTAATATATAGATTAGAACATTGCACACATACACACTTTGTTAAACATAGCACATCACTCTTCATTTGCACTATTGCTTTTTATTTCACTTACACATTTTTCCAATTAGTAGGAAGCCTTATATATATACCATACAAAAGAGATAGGCTTTTTTTTTGATAAGTAAAAAGGTGTATATTCAAAGAGCTACCTCATGAAAAACAAAAGGTAGAGCAAGGAGTACAGAGAAGGAAACAAACAACAACAAAACAAACAACAAAACAAACAAAAGCCAACATAAGAACTAAGTACAGAGCAGAGAATTAAGGAACAAAGGTAGAGAGTCACTAGAGGTGATTCCCCAAGCCCTAGTCCAATCAAAAAGAGAACCACTAAAGAAAGCGAGCAACTGATTATCGGATTTGTCCGTATCCTCAAAAGTTCTCCAATTCCGCTCCCTCCAGATACACCACATAAGGCACAAAGGAGCTAAATTCCAAATGCTAGAAGAATGCTTTCCAAGCCAATTCCACCAACCAAAAAGCGTGTCAGCAACCGATCTTGGCAGAACCCAAGAGATCCCAAAAGTTCTAAAAACCAAGCTCCACAGCAGATAAGCT
This sequence comes from Quercus aquifolioides, assembly GCA_019022515.1. Classification (NCBI taxonomy): domain Eukaryota; kingdom Viridiplantae; phylum Streptophyta; class Magnoliopsida; order Fagales; family Fagaceae; genus Quercus; species Quercus aquifolioides. Next base: position 27,048,653 of record CM032328.1, on the reverse strand, counting down.
TTTTCACAATGAAGAAGTAGATGATTCACCATCTCCCCATTACTACGGCACATAATGCACCGGTCAACAAAAGCCACTCCTCTACGCCTCAAAATGTCTCCTGTAAGAATCTTCTCCCAAGTTGCAGTCCAAACAAAGAAAGAGACGCGCGGAGGAGCCTTAACCTTCCAAATACCTTTCCAAGGAAAGATAACAGGCAAAGGACAACGAAGCTTGTTGTAGAAAGAGCGGATGTCAAAATCCCCCTTCTTTGTCAACATCCACCTCATACGGTCTCCAAGCTCAGAACGAGGCAAAATAGAACCCAAGGTACGGAGGAATTCATCCACCTCACCCATCTCCCAATCATTAGGATCCCTTAACAAGCGAACATTCCAGCTTCTCTGAGCCTCCATCCCCAACCTTTCAAGAGACAAGGCCACCGATGCCTCTCTATTAGAAGCAATCCCATACACTAATGGGAAGGATTGATGGAGTGGTAAGGCCCCACACCACCTATCTGTCCAAAACTTCACTCTATCCCCCACCCCTACTTCAAACTGAATGCATTTACTAAACACCTCCCAACCTTTTCGAATACTTCTCCATAAACCGCACCCATAGGCACCCCTACCCAGCTTAGAAGACCAACCCCCCCACTCTTCCCCAAACTTCGAAACTACAACCCTCCTCCAGAGACGAGTCTCCTCAACCCCAAACCGCCATAACCATTTTCCTAGTAAGGCTTTGTTGAAAGTGGTCATTTTCCTAACACCCAGACTTCCTAAACTTACCAGAACTACTTGCAAAAGGTTGAATATTCAAAGATACAAAGTCAACAAAGCAGCTATTTCGCATCTAGATAGGGTTGTAAATGAGAGTATTAAAAGTTCAGAATTGTTAGTTTTATTTTATTTTGAACACATGTCGAACTTGAGCTCATTGGCAAACTAGATTACATATCCCAGTTTTGTCCCTTTTCTTGTCGAACAAGTTTTAACTTGTTCACAAGCTACTTGATTAACTTGTTCTTTTCCCATATATAATAATTAAAGACCCCAACTAAAATGTTTTATCTCTTCACAAATATATGCTAATAATTAAATTCACCAAACCTATATTGTTAAAAGTCATATATAATTTGTAATACAAAATGGACTATTTATATTCTCAATAAATTATAAATAATAATTTAATATCTTATAAACTTATTTAAAAACTTACTATATCCAATTTCAAGTTTATAAAACTATATATACATGTATGCATATGAATATGAATTATTATATAAAGGAAAAGCATACAAACATGTTCTCATGTTGTAAATCAAAGGTTTTTGGTACTTTACCTCTTGGGTTTGGTATCAAACCCTAAGCAAAACTCAATGCCATGGAAATGGATCTACCACGACTTTTTTCACAAACTCTATAGCCTTTCACACAATCTCTAATGGCTTCCTGGTTAGTAGAAACCACAAACACGAGCCTTCTACTTGATGTTCCCAGGCTATTAAGACCCAAGGCTTTGATGATGGAACCCTAAGACTAGAGAAAGCTTGATGAGAGTTTTCGTGCCTCTCTGATTTTTTGAATGTAAACGTACGTTCAAATGATTGTCGTGTAAACTAAGGATTATGTACTATTATATATGTTGTCACCAAAAAAACCCTAATGGATTAGGTTTCCTACATGAGTGCCTATCTTGGAATCCTTATGGGCTCAAATGCCAACATTATATATATGAGATTAAATTATTAAATTCACCATTTCCTAACAATTTAAAATATTCAGATAATTTATAATTTATCATGGTATGAGGAATTGGGTTCAATCCCTTGTCTCCACATTACCTCTCATTTAAAATAATTAAAAAAAAAAAAAAAACCAAGTTTTAGGCCCCACTTAAGGGCAGCTCAGGTGGACCACATGGGAGTGTTAGATTAAATGACTAAATTCATTATTTCCTAACAGTTCAAGCTTTTAGGACAATCAATTTTTATCAATGTATACTTAAACCAACCTTTAGACTCACGAGTTTTGTTCATGAATGCATTATTATGTTTGAACTTAACTCATTTAATAGTCCAAGTCTAAACTTAGGCTTGAGCTTGGCTCATATGATAAATATATGAATATAAACAAGTTTCCCTAGTTGAGTTTGAGTTGTTCATAAAATACTCGGTTCATTTACATCCCATCATCTAAAATGTTATGCCCAAGTTGCTTATGTATTCCTAAGCCATTGAATGCCAAAGACAACCATCCACTCACTAAAGTGAGATATTATCCCTATCTTATTTTGCAGCTACTCTAAAGACATGCAAACACAAAATAGCACACATTCAATGCTAACTCTTACCTAGTCCCCATCAACACCAACTACTTTCTCATGGCGTTGAGCTGCCATCAAAATTTGGAGAACTTAAAGATAGATTATCCCTTCATGAATATAACTGCTATATCTTCTTGAATATAACCTTTTAGTATATTTTCTCAAATAAAATGATGATGTACCTCAACTACTTCGTCCAAGCATGAAACACATTCTGTGCTGCCAACTTTATTCTCTACTTTATTTGTTGGTTGTCGCTAGCTACACCAAGATATTGTCCCCAACTAGAATTGAACACATATCCAGTTGTGGACTTATGTGTTGGAATATCTCCAGTACAATCAGCGGTGGAAAAACCAACTTCATAAAGAATCCCCAGACTAGATAATATCCTTAACATATTGTAGGATGCAAAAATCTTCCAAATGTGGCTTGCTAGGATTCTACATAAACTACCTTACTATCCCAATTACATAAGCAATATTTGGTCATGTCAACGCTAAGTAGATTAAACTAACCAGTACTTTATTTTTGCGGTATGATTGGGTCCATCATAAACTGAATTGGGCCTCTGCATAATTGGCTTAATTAATCAAGTTGGTAAATTTGGCTTAAAATTAATCATCCTGGGTCTAAATTTTTAACAGAGCCTTTTGCAGAAAGATCACTTATATTTAGGTAGGCAATATCTTATATGGGAAGCTATCCCCATCCAAGGAAAGAATGCAATGCATTAGTGCATGCCATAAATATGATAACCCTATGCATTCAATCTTGAGATCTTATATAACTACTAGAATTCTTGCCAACCTGCCATGGATGTAGTCATTATTGTTATTAATATTTTTTTATCAGTCCAGTAAAAAAGGCAACAACAGTTGAAGAATACTACCCACTGACACAATAAAACTACTTAGAGCACCACCGAATCATGAATTCATACCAAAGCATTGCATGAAGAGAAATGAGTGCATTTACCCCTTGTTCACATGTTGAAGTGGTATGTGGATGTATTTATTATTGTCGATCAATTGCATAATATTGCCATCACGACCGTGTCATGTGGTTGGTCACAATTGCCTCTGGTGAGAATTAAACAATGTTCGTTTTACTTTCATAACCATCTTAAAGGCATTGGTGTATCACAGGAAAAATAAAACTGGCTAGGATTGGGTACTGCATCTTTTCTAAACGACGTCAATCAATCAATTGTGTTAGCAATTACAAGAAAGAAATACCTCCATGTCTTTTCTGTTTATAGATAGCCAGACCACTAAAGATGAACAGAAGGAGCAGGACTGCTGCTGTGGACGATGCAACAACTGGAATAACAAACTCCTTTTTCTTCCCTCTCTTGCATGCAACCGACTGACCAGAATCTGGATTTTCGTTCACACTTGCATAGGGTGAATCAAGGTAGTATGCCATGGTAAGTAAGTTATTAAACATTAATTTTGCTGTCTTTATACAATAAAAATTGATTTTGGAAAAATAAATGAGATACTCCTAAGATTTTGTGTACATATAAGTGAACAAGTATATATATATATATATATACTTTTTTCTAGTATTAGGCACACAAAAGTAGTTATATATAAGGAAGAGAGAGAGAAAAAAAAAACAAAAGAAAATGACCAAGTGAAATTAGAATTAAGAAGCAAAAGGAATTATGAAGGAAGATAAGATAACCTCAACACCAACGTCCCATCCCTAGACTTCTGCAGAAGATCCTCAGGAATTGAACCTGTGAACTTGTTCCCACACAAATCACTGAAGAGATGGTGTTAGGCAGATGACCTCAATTTCCCTACACGAAAATTTACGTTGCAATACCATGATCAAATCTCAAAAACTTACAGAGTGTACAAATTTGGCAGTTGTGCCAAAAATTCTGGCAGTGGCCCAGTTAAGTCATTGTATGACAAATCCCTGAAAGAAGAGTTAGCAAGATCTTTAGAAAACATATACAGCAATGTTATGTTAAAAAATAGTTTTCTGTTCTTGAAACCTGATACTGAACTTGCATATAACACAATTGTATAGATGGTGTTGCTGGAACAGCCAGTATCTAGCTAGTACAGTTGTATAGTAAACAAATGCAACATATCAACCACAATTCAAATTAAGACTCACAAGGACTCTATTGTTTTGAGATTCGAGAATGAAGTTGCAATCTTCCCAGTCAAATTGCTTGAGCTCAAGTTCCTGTTTGTCATTATGGAAAAAGGAAGAGGAGTTGAATTTTTGGAAGATAATTTGCAATCCAAATAAAATTAATCTCATGCAATTAGTCAGCACCTATGGACCAAGGGAGGTGTTATGTGGTTGAACATTCAATCACAATGAAGAAAATTCAGTTAAATATCATAAAACATGACATTACTTTTGGTCCACTCTATTATTGCGTGTGAAAGGAATCTGTTCCAATATCCCATTTCCTAAAATGACGCATCATAGTTCATATCAGTTTATACAATGGTCTATTTTATTTTTATGTGATGCCTACAAGTTAAAGGGGATACTTTTCCCTTCAGATGATATATTGATTGGAATTTCACAGCAAGCCTGAACACAAGTTATGATGCTTTGGAAGTGCACTTACACTGATATAATACTTGGAATAGTATAGATGTAACTGCAGTGCAAACCATCCCATGAGTATTCCCTCGGGACACATGGATCGCCTTGCCAATTTCTAGTCAACTTGTACAGTTTCTTGATTTCCATGATGGCTTCAACTATTATTTTTAATGGAAAACAAGAATTCATAGATGATTATTCTAAAAGAGAGTGGGAAAGAGGAGCGTGAGTTTGAAATACAAAATCATATAGAAATATGAAAAGTAAAAGCTAGTTCCAAAATTTGCAGCAGTTGAACACATGCCTTTGCAGAGATGATGAATTGTCTGAATGTAGCATGCATGATTAGCAAAGCAAATTACCAATGGTTGCAAATACTATGGTTTTCTTTTGTTGATAAATACAGTTGCAGATGCTATGGTGGCAAATAACAATGCAACTTATGATACAATTTCAATTCATCATATTTGTGAAATAACTTGGGGATTTCTATTATAATTAATTAAATTTCCACTAAAGTATTGAGAATTAAGTAAAGTTAAAATCAAATCTTGAAAGAATATGCTGGATTACATATCATGGAGGGTTCAATAGAGTCAAAAAGCAAGTTATTATTTAGGGATTTTGATGATCTGACTATTTTGATTTCAAATCGAAGGTTGATACATAAAATCCAATTGTAGGTTTGAACATTTATTTGGTGGGGTGAACAACTTTTTTGAAAAATTATATTTTAGAGTTGCAATTAACAGGGGATCTTACCTTTATTTGGTGTTTTTGTACATCAAAGCTAAGGAACTCAAAATGGACAGTAGTTATATGGAATTGAAGATCCCAATCAACTCTTGACAATTCTTAAGGTTAGTTACATATTAATTTAATAAGCTTAATGGTTATTAGTTAAAAAAAAAAATAGTAATAGGGGATTTTGGAGTTAAGAGATATTTTACATAAAGTGATAGCATAAGTGTAAGATTATATATATCATAATTAGGCAGTATTATGTTTCTTTGGTTTAGGCTCCAAAGATCTTTCTAACTTCTTGTGCAAGATTGTTTTGCTTATTTGGTTTATGTGGTTAAGGTAAGTAGAATTTTTCCCATCATGCTCTTATTTATTCCTTCTTTGTAAAACCTTGAGTTAGTCAATGTGTGTCATTTCATGTCTACCTATCTGTTGTTGTCCTCAAGAATTATTTGTAGGTTTGGGATGAGTTGTAGACCTAAACATCTTATGTTCAATCCCCACTAGGAGTTTTCCTAGATTACTTGATACACGGTTCTAGAGGTTGGGGTCGTGTATCCATGGTTTATTCCCCAGGGGTGGATCCAAAAGACCCTACCTTAGTGAGATTCTATGTCATAAAATATATGTGTGTGCGCACTTTGCATTTTGTCATTATTTCTAGATTTTTATGTTTCTTTTGAAACATTCTTTTGCATTGTGAACAAACCTAAATATGTTTTATTTTAAATAATGGATAAACTACTCTTTCTTGATTATAGCTCATAAATGATTTCAAGGACCATGTTCATAGAGGCAATGCATGGACTGTGATATGGATTATGTTGTTCTTATATATGGTGTTGTGGAGGATATGTTGGTGGTGGTTGTGAAGGTTATACATGACCCTTTCATGGAACTAATACATAGGATGTTCTTCTGATTGTGATGCCCAATAAACAAGACATGAAGTTATTAAATCTTATTTTGGTTATATTATTATATCCTTCACTGGATTCCTATTTTGGTTTCTTCTTCTTCTTCTTCTTCTTCTTCTTCATTTGAATATTAGATATCATTATTTCTTTAGTTTTAAATTTTTTACTTTAATCGGTAACTAAATCTTTGCACCCTTGGTCTTTGAGTTACCTCTACAACTTTTGTATCCATTTATTTTCCAACTCTTTTATACCTACCTCATTGTACAAGCGAGTCACTTTTTACTTTCTTTTTTTTATCAGTAATAAAATATTTTACTGAAAAACAGAATAAAAGTGCAACAAAAAACAAATTCCCTGGAACACAGGGAGTGTACAAGGGAAGCAAAAATCTACCCAAAACTGCATAAATCTTGGAAATCCAAAATAGAGGGTATGGCAAGACCATTCAAATAAGGATAGAAGGAAATTTTGCTTCAACTCAATGATAAAACACTCCTCCCCTTCAAAGATTCTATTGTTCCGCTCTATATGTACTCCACATAATACACTGCGGAATAACATCCCAAACAGGTGCTGCGCTATATCTCCCAACACCTCCATGCCAGCAAGCAAGCAACTCAACTACTTGTTTAGGCATAACCCAAGAGATACCAAACAAACTAAACTCAAACGACCACCAGTCAGAGGCAAAAGGAAAAATGAATGAGGTGGTGGTCCACCGATTCCCAATCACTTTTTATGGGTCACATTTTACTTAATGGTCTATATAGCTCAATTATGCATTATTATAATTATTTTTCAAATTAATTGTCTGGGTTTATAGTCTTAAGGATCATTTAAGACGTGCATGTATAGGTTGACTCTTAGTTGAGATTTTGAGGGCTTAATTAATTTTAGAGAATTTTTCTTTTTGTTCTAGAAGTTTAAATATTATTGGGAAAAGTACACAAAACCCTCATGCGGCTTCTCCATAAAATATGGAAAACCAAAAATTTTGAGTGTAACATTAACCTCCCTGTTGTATTGTTTTGTTTTTAAAACATCAATTGTACACACTAACCCTTGGGCTATTTCAATATAACACAAAATCCCCATATAGTTTTGTTTTATGTGAAAATTTAAAACCGCATTTTCACATAAAACAATACCACAAGGCACAAGCGGTTTTGAGTTACACTTACCACAAGGGGATTAAGTGTTACACTCAAACCCCTGCCCCCTCTCTCAAAGAAAATTGTTACATTCAAAATCTGAAAATAAAAAACTAAACTCAAGGGTGTTCAGTGTTTAAGGGAAAACTAAATTGTGGGTTTTGTATATTTTTCAAATATCATTTTGGGAGTTTACTTTACCAAAGAAATTTTTTTTTTTTTTTAAATGTTGTTAATGTTTTATCTTGAGAAGTCTATATATTATTGATGATTATTATGTGATTGGAATTGTTGGGAAAATCAACCAATTAATACAACATTCAGCGGAATTGCCTAAATTTATTTAAAATAGAGATTTCATATTTTGATTTATATATTGAGGTTTGTGTTTAAAAATTCCAGGCATTTTAGGCATACAGAATCACAGATTTTATTTTATTTTTTGGTGTGTAGAAGAATCACAGATTTCGTTGATAGATAGCAATCTATTGAAAAGGGGTAAAAGTATGATGGCTCTGATAAAAGTTTTATAACAAGAATTTCCCAACTTCAACCACTACACTATAAATTTGAATTATCTATTCGGCAACAAACAAAGGCTATGATCACAAGTCTATAACAAGCTTTTCTAAATTTAGCATATGACACTAACAACTTAAAGCTATAATGTTCCATTCAGAAAAGAAAACCCCCGAATAAAAATTATTGAAACGACCATCATCACCAAGTTAAGGTTAGAACTCTTATTGTATCAGCAATTGAAGTCTCTTATTAAAGATATAAAAGAGAAGGAAGCATACCATCTTGTATGGCAGTTGTTTTATTTGGGAGCTCCATTGACACAAAAATCTCTACAGCATTGAGGATTGGAGGAAACTTACTTCCCTCAGCTGCAGTTATTGAAAACTCAAGCTGTTCTCCCATAATTGCCAGCTCAGTCGGGAGTATGGTCCGCGAGTTTAGATAATCAAGTCTAACAGATTCTGTCAGATACCGCTCACCGTTCAACAAAATTGTCAATTCCCTCTGCTGGCCATTTTCAAGCTTCTCAATCTCAGCAAAGTGAAAGTAGACATAACATTGTGAAAGAGAATCTGGTGGACTGAAGGACAAGATCAACGGAGTGGTAGAGTTTTGTGATTTGGCAGCAGTCCTCAACACTACATCTGGTATGTTATAAGCGTTATCATTGCTCAGGGAGTAAACGGTTGAACTTGAAATTGGAATCCATTCGTCAAATAGTAAAGGGTTCCAGATGCGATCATATCCATCATCCGGATACCTAATTAAAATAAAATAATTGAGTCAGAAGATGATAGGGTTCACTCTGTTAGTATTTATGTAAATTTTTGGCTGCAGCAAGCTTGGAATGTTTGCTGCCTTTGTTGTGTTTGATAAAATTTCTCAATGAACAAAAAGTTCAAAAAACAAATTCATTGTATACGTATACGCCACAAACTCAGTTCCACACTGTTGAACTCAACAGATAAAAGCTCAAAATGTGATTTGAAACCCAAGTTGGAATGCTTTTACAAAGATGGAGTTGTGTCAAACTTGGACTCAGTGTGAGATTCGAAACCCAGCTTGAGATTTGCTTTGTTTCATTCGTGTGTATGAGAGAGAGCAAGATGAAGAGAGGAAGACCGATGAAACTGGTTGGGAATTTGGCTCTGAAAAATTAAGCACGGGCACAATTTGTGCAGAATAACGGAGGGAAACACAGCCGTTGTATTTTGGCATCTCTCTTTGTTGATAAACTGAGTTGGTTTTTTTTTTTTCTAATAAGAAACTGAGTCGGTTCTTTCATATGGATTTTTGATTGATGTGGCGATATATAATTAAATAAGGCGAGAGAGGAGAGTAGAAAGGGTAAATTTGATAGTTTGTAATTTTATTAATATAGTAAGGGTAAATTTGATAATTTATTTGGTTAAGCATTTTTATGTTTTACTCTTCCTCCAAATCTCTCCAATTTGAAGGAATTAAAAATGAGGGGCCAAAGGTCTTGTAGCTGAATTGGCACCTCCCTATGTACAAAGTGCTTGGGGGACTAGGGGAGAAAGAGTTCGAGAACCCCTCCAAACCCATCCAAATCATTTCCCCTCCTCCCTTAAAAGACATCCAAATAATATAATTTAACTTACTCTCCCTCATTCTACTCTACTCCCCTCTAGTCCTCATCCTTCCAAACAAGTTATTAGTTGTAGTCTCCTAAAAAAAAAAACTTAGTTGTAGTCTAAGACTACAACTTCACTCAATATCTTATAGGGAAAAATTGTGATATGATAGAGTGTATTGGTGAAAAAAAAAAATTGTGGATTCATGTGTAAGTAATGTTGTGATGGTTAACCACTCACAGTCTACCGAGTCAAAATTGTGACAAAAAAGTTATTAAATGTAAATTTTGACAAATCTTCAATTGAGAAATTTTTTTTTCCATATAAACTCCATATTTGCAGAATTTTCAAAAAATCAAAGATTAATAACAATTTCATCAATAAAATGTTTATATTTCAAATTTTTATAGTTTAAAACTGTGCATAAAAAATAAATTTATTAATCAAATAGTAAATAACATCTAATTGACATGAAATATGATATGTGTGTTAAAAACATAAAAACATGTAATTCAATGATTAAGGGGCCCGTTTGGTATGTGTGTTTAAATAACAGTTTTCAGTTTTTTTTGAAAATACGTGTGGGTAAAAAAGTATATGAAAATGCGTGTAATGTTGTTTAAAAACTGAAAATATGTGTTTAAGATCTTGTACCAAACAGCCCCCTAGATTTTCAAAATATACAATTATTTTAATTTTTTCAGTGGGAGTTGGACTACATCCAAGTTTGTAGCCAAACTTTATCTTAATTAATATTGCACAAATTGTACATTAGTCAATTTTAAGTGGATACAAATCTTACATCCCACCTTTTGTTTTACCTTTTATGCTCCACCAATCATGATATGTTATAACTTGTTATAGAATTTACATTTTGAAAATCTCATTGTTAAATTACTTGTTCTATATGTTCTTAACATTTATATCAATTAGATGTTATTTACTATTTGATCTATAAACTCATTTATATCAGTTGAATGAAATGTCACTTGTTATATCATAAAAAATAAATAAATAAAAAAGGTAAATTCCACTAAACCCCCCTGAGGTTTGGGCTAATACTAATTAGGTCCAAGACTTTAAAAATGACCAACTTGGTCCTTAAAAGACAATTTTATCCCTAACTCCATATTCACTCTTCTCTTTCTCATCTCAGACCATCTCTTCTATTCGCTGTGATTACACTAACATGAGCATGAATTTGAGCACAAATCACACTACACAAATGCACCATCTCATAGAACACAAACATACACACATAGCCATACAAATTCCAAAATCTAAAACCCCCAAAAATCATCATAGATTACCAATCATACACAGATTCATATGCACACACTAACAAAATCACCATATTAGAGTCATTTTGAGACAAACCCTAAATCAAAAAATACCAGATCTCTCTCTTACTTACTTGCCCACAGTAAGTAAGTAAGAAGTAAAAAAAGAAGAGGAAAGTAAGCACGCACCGCACGAGCAGAGCTAAGTAGGTAAGTAAACCTTTGTTTCTATTTCTTCTCTTTCTCAGTTTCTCCCAAACTAATTTGTAATAGTCTTTTGCGATCTTCTGATCTGAAATCAGAGAGAAATGGCGAACATAGACATAGAGGGAATATTGAAGGAGCTCCCAAACAATGGTTGTATCCTAAAGACTAAGATCGTTTGCATTTTAGGTCCCGCATCTCGTATTGTTCCCATTCTTGAAAAGCTTCTCAGGGCTGGCATGAACATCACCATGGCACTAATTTGAGAAGAGAGTGGAAGATGGTAGTGGAAAAAATGGGTTTCAGCCATGAAAGAGGGAGTCTTCAGCCTCCGTGGTTATGGGTGAGAGAGAGGGAGCCGCCGTGGGTGTGGGTGAGAGAGAGAGAGAGAGAGAGAGAGAAGGGTTTAGGACTGAGATGAGAAGGGTTTGGCCCTCTCACATTCATGGTAAGGGGTTCACTCATTAAATTCTTGGTGAGGTTCACCATTAATGTGAGACGAGGGAGCACCATTACATTATACTCTTCACATAGTTGCACATTATTGTCTTTCTAATCATCTAGAAAGTCTTACGCTTCTCTCTCTAAGCTCTCCTCTTCCTCTTTCTCCTCCTCCACCCTATTTACCACTCTTGCTGACAGCTTGATTGCATTAGCCATAAACCTAGTTGGCCACTCTTCTCAACTCTCACTCAAACCCAAATGGAATGATTGGCTGCCATCACAACTTTCATACTGAACAAAGCTCTAAGTTTATATGAATAAATGGGGAAAAATTAATTAATAAAATTAAACCAAAATAAGATGAAATTAGATTAGAAGCGTCCGATGGACATTCTTTTATTTTGGTTTTGTGCATAGGCATGGTTTTTTGAATTTGAGTGTTTGTGATAGATATTACCTTTTAAAATCTGGCTTAATGGGTCAAAAGGAATTTGCTGCAATTGGTTGATTTTTTTTTTTTAAATAAAATTTTTTCAATTATGATTCATAATCTTGTGAGATTTGGTTACCATAGAAATGGGGTTTGATTCAAAACTTTTGAACTTTGTTTGTTTTTTTGTTTGTTTGTTTTTTGTTTTGTGTGTGTGTGTGTGTGGAGGATTTAGAGAAATGAGTCCAACGAGTGTTAGGGACTCCTTTTTTTGCCACATGCCAATATTTTATTTGGAAACAAATCCCTTGTCATCATTATCATAAGTTTTTGTTTCTAAAAAAAAAAAAAAAAAGCATTATCATAAGTTTTGGGTAAAATTCTTTTGAAGCTCAAAAGGACCCATATTTTATTCAACTACATGGAATTAAGCTTATAAAGTCATAAGATTTTCACTTCATGAGGAGGACTCGCGGTCCTCATTTCCTCTACATCACCTAATAGGCTTATGGTCCACATTATTATCTACTTCACAAAATGGGCTTAAAGCTTGGATTTCACACTTCATCAATTGAACTCATGGCCCATGACATTATCAACATCACTCTCTCATCATATAGATTGGGTTCAAACTCATATCTCTCCTTCAATAATTCAAGGCTCATGAGTTCTCATGGAAGGCAACATAACCTATCATCTTAATTAACACAACACCACATATCACCATAAGGACAATCTGTTTCACAACTTTAATCTCCTATTCACAATCTTTAATCTCCATAGTTCTCATTCTTCCATACATCTTACAAACTCCATATTTCAAATAATACCTATACTTATTATTTTTATACTTCACAATATTTTACATATTCTGCATACTTCTCATAATCTTTATAACACTCAAAAGATGTTCAATACTCCTCCAAGAGAATTATATTAAAGTCATTCTCATGGAAGGCACCAATTTCTAACACTAAAGCCCTTCTCATAAAAGGCACCAAACTCTACTACAAAAGCCCTTCTCATGAAAGGCATAAAATTCTCTTACAAAAACCCTTTTCATGGAAGGGAAAAAGTTCTCTTACTAAAGTCCTTCTCAAGAATTTCAATACCATTCATACTTTATTAAGTATTAAAGAGCATTATCAAGGAGAAAGTCATCTAAGTGCATGATAAGTGGAAAAGTTTGACTAACTCCGTCTCATGAATATTGCTTTACTGATCCTTCATTGCTAGACATACTCTCTCTCTCTCTCTCTCTCATCCCAAAATTTCCCCTCCAATCTAAAGTCATTATGGAATACTGCTTCTCCACTATTGGAGTCGTGTTCTTATTCATTGTTGGAATTCTATCATAACTTATTGCTAAAGCCATAAGCTATACAAGATAAATCACTATTCCTCTATTTTTAAGTTTACATTATTGAATATATATCGCCGAATGCAAGTTACTTTAGTACTATCTTGCTATTTGATGAGTATTGCTTCATTAATACTTCACTATTGAATACATAAAGTACTTTACTAATCCTTCATTGCTAGACATACATTACTCTGCTTCATATCATTGCTGGATATTCATTACTCTCTTTCAGCCTACGGCCAAACACTTATTATACTATTTACATTTTTTTGCTAGACTTACACTATCCTCCTGTTTACTTATGCTACTTTATAGACCCTTCTCTAATATTGGACATATATCATCTCATTATCTCATCAACTGATATTCATTATTATGATCTTCAACCTATCACTTAATCAATTCATTATTATGATCTTCAACACATCACTTAATCAATACTAAATAAATAATGAAACTCCACAATTATTTTATTTCTTAGACTTTAGGCTTTAATTGTTTTTGTATGGCCAAATTTGAGTTCCGGGCTAGACTCCCAAAACAAAGTTGAGTCTAGCAAGGCCACCCCACTAGCGGTTGACACGGGGTCCTGCACAAAACAACCTCAACAATGGGTTTGGTCCAAATTATGACTTCGTGAAATCAGATTTGTGTGTTCATGGAATTAGGTTCTATGGAGCAGGAATCAAGGATTGTGTTTGAATAAACTACGACAAAATCTCCCCCACCCGTAAATCAAACTAAATGAATAAAATATTATGCGTAGTAATCAAGCATAATCAAACAAATAACTTTAGCTTAAATTTTGATGAGAACAATCACAGCCACAATATGAGATCAAAATCGAAATTAAAACAAATGCAATATGAAATCATTATGGAAGGTAATGTCAATCCAATTCGTAATGAGCTTCAATTAGCTGTTCTTTGGTCAAATTGACATTCATACCAAAACGTCCTAATTCCATTGCCAAGTGACAGAGGACTCTAATGGCCTGTTTGGATAGAGAGAGGAAGGAGGGAGAGTGGAGGGGAGTAGAGCAGAGTTGGCTAAAAATAAGCTAATTTTGTGCTAAATCTACTCTACTCTACTCTACTCCATCTTTCTCTCCCTCAATCCAAAAGGACCATATAACTAGTAAAAAAGTTAACAAATTTTGGTCTTCTTGGGTTTTAGATTGATATCTAAAACTACATTATACTTCTGAATTTCCAAACTAAATTTAACATGCATCTCCAGTAAGTCATGTGGGTCAGAGGAGGAGGTGTGTTAAGGCAGGTCAAGGCATATGAGAAAGATAGAGAGAGAAAAGAGCGAGAAAAAGTAGAGGACAGGGAGGGAGAAGATAAGAGAGGAGGTGTGTTTGGCAACTATTTTTTTTTTTTCCAGTTTTTTAGTCCTAAAAACTATTTTCTATTTTCTAAACCTAAAAACTTGTTTGGTAACTGAAAAAAAGCTGTTTCCAAATCTCTTATAATAAATCCTGTATACATATATTTTTTATTTTGTGTAATTGCCGATTTCTCTTTTGGGTATTCTACATTCTTATTATTTTATATTGGAGATCTTTCAATAGTAGTAATATTTTCACAGTTAATATTGTATCTTGTATGGGAGCTCTGTCTCTGGAGGTTTTTTCCTTTAACATTCTTAACATCTGAAGTATTCTTCATGTTATGCAATGGAATGAGTTATAGCCACCACGTTATTGAAGATGAATATTCAGTGATAGAAAAAACTTCTGTCGTAAAAGGAAAAGAAAAATAAAGATGAAGCAAATATGAGATCCAGGAAATTGTTGAACTAATTTATTTTTTAGCTTAGGAAGGTATAAAAGACTCACCTGAGGTCCGAGTCAGAACGGTTCCTGCCAACGTCATATCCCATTATTTTTGTCAGTGCCCTTCCCTGAGTTGGATAAATGGAATTGCCCAAAAGCCGTAGTTCCAATGCTGAAATGAAGGGTACCCCACGGCCCGTGTTTATCAGACATACGTCTATGTAATCCATCAAGGGAACATGGATAATGTCATAATGAACACCATATGGAACAGCATTTGTTAAATCCACTGTTTTCCATTCATTAACCCCAAGATGTAGGTCGAATACTGGTGTCTGGTTTTTACCATCGTAATTCCCATAAAAGAATCTTGCCCTGATCAAATAATTATTGTTTTTACCTTGCTCTGGTCTCAGGGTGTAACAATTCCTTGTTCCTTGGGGAAAACTTCTCAAGTTCTTAGCATGTTGTCGAATATTTCCGGGTGAATCAGGGGATACCGTCTTAACTATGCCAGTGTCTATCAATCCTTTATCTGATATGTAAGGGATTTTGGTATCCTCATCAATGTAATCTTCATTGCTGCCACAATCAATGCTAATGAAACCTTGAAATTTTGAAAAAGAAAGAGGGAGTTAATTAGACATAAGCAATCTATATAGTCTCCACAAATAAGGTACCAATGAGTTTCAGAACACCCTATGTTCTTCAGTGATAAAATAAGTTTGGCACCAAAATTCCTAAGACAAAAATTTTCAAATAGCTTAAGCTCCAAGCTTGGGTGAGTCAATGTTGTTGCAAGTTGCAACACCTACCTTTTTGTGGCCTTGTGAACTCCCATGCTAAGACAAAACTGTATATGTATGTGAAAGCCAAAACGTTGGTGTTTGTTTAAAGTTTCAGATTATTCAGATGTTAACCTTTTTTTTATACCAAAATTGTAGCGTTTAGTGTTTACTAATTAAAACCTACCAGCCTATTACACAAGTGAATAGGAATTAATTATTCATTTGATAGAGCAACTTCCTAAACCGCCTCGTTGTGTTTAACAAACGGATTGAGGTACATAGTCACTCTCTAGTCAAAGAGACATACAATTGAACAGACAAGTTGAACATGCACATGGGCAGCTATTCTAATGAAAAGAATCAAAAGATAGTGAATGAACCTCTGAAATAAATCTTAAGTGCACAATGCTATGCTGTGCCTAGGGGCCGTTGTATGCATGCTAACAAATTAACAAATAATAACATTAAAATATCCTAGATGACTTTAAAAACAGTTCTGAACATGGAAACATGTTTGAAAAAATTTGCTATTCAGAACATTTTGGAAATTGCAATGCTTTTCCTCTAGACAAAAAACATTACAATATCGATTGTGCAATATCTTGAACAGAAACGTTTGTTTTGACAAGGTTTCTTACAAATGTCAGAAACATTGACTTTAATAGTCGAGAAAGTATACCATGTTTCGGTAATACCAAATCAGCATCTGTTTTGGTATTTCTTACCCAATAAATGAGTGACACTTGTTTCAAAAAACCACATCAGATTAATTACTCCAATAAATGATTAATTTATCTTCCCGATAGTATAGAAGATTGTGATTAATTTATTGGAGTAGTCTGATGTGGTTTTTTGAAATAGGTGTCACTCATTTATTGAGTAGAAAATACCAAAACAAATGCTGAGTTGGTATTACCGAAACATGGTATACTTTCTCTTGATAGTCAGGTACAATAATAAGTACGCATCTTTCTAGGGGGGGGGGGGAAGCTTTATCCCTTTTTTTTTTTTTAAGTCCTGTTAATGAATACCTTTATGACATTTGTTAATAGGCAATTAAAAAAAAATTAATATCACTTTTATGAAAAATCTAAAAAACTATTAAAAAAAATCAATTATATTTTTCTTTTTCTATAAAAAATTTCTAAAAATACTTCATAAACCAATACCCAAGCATCCATTAACTTCTCAAAAAAAAAAAAAAAAAACCCTTTAAAAAGAGCGTGTGTGTGCCAATTTTAAAAGGTCCCTTGGAAGTAGGGTTGCTGTTATGAAACACATTTGGAACCTTTTGGCTAAAGTTGGTTCTCTTTGGGTTGCATTGGTCCATGTGGTTCTTTTGAAGGGTAAAGTACTTTTGGAATGTTAAAATTCCACAACAAAACACTCGGAGTTGGAGAAATTTGCTCAAATAAAGGAATGAGGTAGGCAATTTTTTAAGTTTGAAGTAGGAGATGGTACTAAAAAGTAAAAACATCATCCTTTGACTGGATTGGGGGCATCCAGAGTGTGTTGACCAATGGGCTATGGGCTTGGTCCCCAGCTTGATGAATTTTAAATAAAGTCTAAGAAATAAAATTTTAATCATAAAATGAATTCTCTATTTTAACTGAAATGGATAAAATCCTGTTCTCCCATTTTTCACAATGAATTCATGAAATTGAAATAAAAATATAGTAACAAGTCATTCTTGGAGTTGGGCCATATGTTTGGGCCCGATAGGTACCCATGTTGACAGCCCAATATCAGGAAATCTTAACCCACTACAACGCTTCTCCAAAAGAACTAAAAGAAAATCCTGCATTCAAAATAAATCCTCACCAAAACTAAACTTGAAGATGCCAGAAAATTTTGTACACATAAACCTATACAAAAACTTTGATCGAATGTGCAACTTCTTCGCTCTAGTCAGGAAGTTTTTAGATGGCGTCATGGCAGAAATTCTTTGTCTTATATATATATATATATATATATATATTTTTTTTTTTTTTGATTAGGGAGTGTGTGATTGTGTGGATTTAGCTTTCTTAAAAAAGTATGACAAGTAGGGGTGACAAAATTGGACATGACCCGTGAACCCGACACGACATGAAATTAGTAGGTTATGGGTTGAGGTTAAACGGGTTTGTGTCATATTCGGGTTGACACGACTGACCCATTTTATAAACGGGTTGGGTTAGTGTTGAACATATAAAACCCGTTTGACCCATCTGACCCGTTTAATTAAATTTCATTTTACCAATATACTCTTTAAACTTTAGGTATATAAACTTATTATTTGTTATGGTTTATTTTCTTTGACATATTGTGATTGATTATTTGTGATATTGTAATATGCTTTAGTTTTGAATGATTATTTGTGATGCAATTACTCGTTAATTCTAAATTTTATATTAAAAATATTTATTTGTTTGTTTTTTCATAATTTTTTTTTTCATTTTGATAAAATCTGATAAATAGGTCAACATGACTGACTTGTTTAATAAATGGGTCGTGTTAGAGTTGAGGAATCTTGACCTGTTTAATAAACATGTCGGGTTAGTGTTGATTATATTGTCGAATACTCATGAGTTGACATGACACGAACCCGACACACGAACACGAATTGCCACCTCTAATGACAAGGCACCAATTAAGCTCAACTTAAACCGAGTAATGCTACAGATACAAATTATTTTATAACATTTTTACAAACTGCTAATATGATTTTAGTATTTTCCAAATAATTATTAGTAAGTAAAAATATGAGGTTAGCCAAATTAGAAATAGTAAGAATTTATCATATTAATAGTTTGTAAAAATATTATAAAATAGTTTATGACTATACTATAGTATTACTCAATTGCACTTCTTGTTGTTTCTAAGGAAAAATTCAAGATTCAAATTCCCAAGCTCCAAATTATCGAATTATATATATATATATATATATATATATATGACTTGGTAGTATTTTATTTGAAGAAAACTTTTTATAAGTTTTATCCAAATCCAAAAAAAAAAAAAAAATGTAGTAATATTCACTTCTTTTACTAGACTTCCTTATTAAAGTCAATATACTTAAAAACAAAAGGTTCTAACAGAATATGTACGACTTGTCATAAACCAGTTAAAAAATTCAAGTATTTAATTAACACTCACGTCCAAATCTATTGGTACTATTCGCAAACACGGTTACATTCTCTTGATTTTGTATAAAAGAAGGCAAAAAGACAAGCGGAGTCATTTATGCTTGAGACTTTCAAGTCAACTTGAGGTTAAGAGGGAACAAAGCTCGAGTAAAATAAGAACAAAGAACCAAAAAAAAAAGAAAAAAGAAAGAGTTATTTTGATCATAGGAATACAGTTTCTAAAAAGAACAAAGCTCGAGTAAAAAAAGAAGGCTGTATTAACTATGAAAGCTAGCACAGCAAACTTCTCTACAACACATGAATTACTCGCTCCATTCTAAGAGACTAAGATCGAGTACAAGAAAGCATGCATAAATGCATAACAACTTGGCAAGCACCAAAGAAGAAGAAGAAAGAAATGTTGGTTGACCAAAATTCGAAGAAGTACTCACCGGAAATTTCATCAAGTTTTCTTCCAGCGTTCTGATTATTTCCTGCAGCTAGTCTTGAGTTGCCAACAAAAGTTATGGCTAAAACAAAGAGGAGCCGCGCTTTTAGAATTGATGCGCTATTCATTTTGGTCGTTCGCAGCAAACTTTTGTTTATGCTAGTATTTGTTATATAGACGAGAGTGCGAGGCATATATATATAGATATATATATATATATATATATATATATGGAAATAGCAAATGACTTGCTCTCGTTTATTTAGAAGAGTGAGTAGTAACATAAGACCACATAGACATATATGAACCCCACATATCTCACTGTGTGAGAGGGAAGCCAAAATTTGACTCATATATTCTTTGGTATAAGTTACCACTACTATTAAAGGATAGAGTTTCCATAATCTACTTAAAATAGTCATGTGATTTAGTGAATCGTGCACATGAATGATCATATAAATCGTTATGTAATGGGTGTTTGGAGAAAAAACTTTTTCTATTATTAAATAAAATTTTCATTTAATTTATTCTTGTTGTTGTAGGTGGGGCAAGAGGAATTGAAACTTGTGACTCATTTCATGATGATTGCTCCTTACTATTAGATCAAGAAATTAGTGAGGGTCTTTTTATTTATTTATTTATTTATGTGAGGTAATTCAAAGTAAGACCCCTTATTTGAAAATAATAAATCTTACCAATTAAGTTAACTGAAGCTTATGGCAGAAAACTTACCTCTAGCCACATGACACAATGTTGATTCCTTATCTGTATTAATTTAGTGACGTAACAAATTAAATCTTATTAAAATTTGGAATTTCAATAAGTAATAAATTAAACCTTTAGTCTATATTAAACTCTAAGACAATGTCATTCTACTAAAATGGATTGAAGTTAATTTGTTACTTTTTAAAGAATAGGGTTAAAATTAATTTTTCCCTTTATTTTTTTTTAAATATTAAGGAAAAAAAACCACCTTCAATTGTTTATATTTACTGTAGGGACTGGGTTTAAGCGCTTCTACTTTTGGGTGAGCGGGCTCAGACCCAACTAGCCCAATACAATAAATTTGTAGAGAATGGGTTCAAGAACTAGGCCTCAATAAGGATTCCAACAACTAAACATGGCTACGAGTGGGTTAAATAACAAGGAAATAGACTCAAAGTATAAGTTTTGTCCTCGGCAATCTCCTAAGGAGCTTATAGTTCTTATTATTTTCTCAAGTGCTTGGTTACAAAGGTTTCTAAGGTGATACGAATTGCTACAATATTTTTTCCTCTTCCCCCTCCACTCTGGGGGATTTCTTCCATTATATACTCCCTCTTAGTTGATCTTGGCCCTCCATTTGTTGATCGTGCAGGTCATTACTTGAGTGCTTATCCCATCAGCCACCTTCCTCAACTTTCTGTGAGCTGCAACATCCTAGACAACTCTGTTCAAGGGTCATTTCCTCATTAATGTGGCCAGAATGTTAGTTGTGGGCATTTAATGTGGAGGTAACAGTCCCTCCTTGAATTGCCCCTCCACCATGCTTCCATAGCCGACCCATTGTACTTGTCTTTTCCTTGGGATGCTTAAGGAGGCCGCTTTTGGTGGCGTGCTGCTCTTCCTTTCTATGATCTCGGCAGGCCGAGGACAAGATCGTCCTCGGCGATGTTTCTTGGCAACTTGGGCTTTCTTCGTTCATCCTCGGACGTTTCTTCATCCTCAGCGTGGGCCTTGGGCTTAATATAAAGTGGGCTGGGGTCGCCAGACTCTTAGACCCCACAATAGCCCCTCAAAATCCTGCTATCCGGCTCCTCGGACGAGGAGGAGGATTTTGATGTCCTCGAGCCTTTGTCATGGCTTGTCCAGTCTTGTCCAACGTCAGTGCTAGAGTCTTTTCACCTATCCAAGGCACATTTCTGGCGCTTCGGTATACAGCGCGCGCCCTCATTAAATTCTGGCGGCTCTGTACTTCCTACGTTCAACGGTGTGATGGTAATCTAACGGTGGGGATTTTTTCGCCTTTATGGGCGGGAAAATCCGCACAGTTGCTTTTAGTTAAAGGTATAAATTCTCATTTGAACTGATTTTTCTCTTCACTTTTGCATTCAAGAGTTCTTGCGCACACATCCTGAGTACGGTCAAAATCTCCAATTAAACCCACGACTCTTTTCAGCCTAAAAAGCCTGTCCGAGGAGCTTTTCCTCACTTCTGTAAGTCTTCTTTTCTCTCTATCTCGTGTTTTCTCCCTTCTAATTTTCTTTTCCCCTTATTCCTCTCTTTCTTTCGTTCTTCCCTGAGTCTTTTAGCCATTCTTTAGGATGGGTAGGTTTAAGAAGTTGGTTAAGTCTGAGGAGGCAATGGAGAAATTCATCGCCGATTATAGGATACCCAGTAATGTGGGTTTGAGGTACTGTGAAGAAGGGGAGTGGCATATTAGGAGAAGGGAGGGTGAAGTAGTGATTCCCATAATCGCCTTCCTAGAAGGTGGTATAAGAATCCCTATGGGGCCGGTGATGAGGGGCTACCTTAGGCATTTTAGATTGGCTCCCACCCAGTGCGCCACCAACGTGTTCAGGATCTTGGGTTGTGTGGATGCCTTAAACGAGAAGATGGGGTTGAGGCTAACCCATCATGATGTAAATTGGTGCTACAACCTCCAACACTTAAGGGGTAAGTCCTACTACATGAAGACGAGGGACGATAAGGTTCGGCTTATCTAGTGCCTCCCCGAGTCCAGCAAAGGGTTAAATAAGGACTTTCTCATAGTGTCCGGGGAATGGCATGACGGCCTTCATTGTCCAACAGAGGAGGGGACACTAGGTGGGGTGCTTAGAGTAGGAGAGGACTTGATCTTTTGTGTTATTGTATTTTGCGTTGTTTGGTTGCTAATACGAACATGCTTTCTTTTTTGCAGATCCACACGCTTTTGGACGACACTTCCATTTGGTTAACAAGGAAGATTTGGAAACCGTACTCAGGGCGGAGATCTTTATGAACGAAGCTGACAACCAAGTTAGGGCTGCTCACAAGATCCTCGGGTACGATCCGATCCAGAAGTCATTCTCGGCTCCGAAATACGTGATCAGAGCCCAAGATCCTCGGCTTCAAAAAATCATTGTAGTAGAGCACGGGTTCTTGTTCCCCGAAGGGTCTCCTATCCCAGAGGGCGTCTCATTGGCAGGCCCTTCTTCATCCCACCAAGTTGTAGAGGCTGAGGGAGGAAGTCCCGAAAGAGAAGAAGAAGTTGCTGATCTGGGTCCATCCGAGGACGAATTTGGTGCGTTCGACCAAGTCCATTTATCCGAGGATCCTTCTGGTGACTTGGGTGACCCCTATTTGACTAAGGTAGACCTCTTATCAGTAGGAACTTCTCCTCCGGCCGAGATGGGTTTCAAGAGACAACCCCAGACTAGTCTGCTCGACCTAATTGAAGGCCAACTAGGGAGGGATGCGCTGGGGAAGTCTCAATCCAAGCTTCCTCCTCCTCCACCAAAGTCCCAGCCAGTCCAGACCAGGTCATCTTCCGCCCAGTCTAAGCTTCCACTTCCTCCACCTCAACCAAGTTTGCCACTAAGGCCCGAGCCTACTGATCCTAAACATAAAAAGGACAAAGGCAAACGACCCATAGGAGTAGACAAATCTC
This sequence comes from Quercus aquifolioides, assembly GCA_019022515.1. Classification (NCBI taxonomy): domain Eukaryota; kingdom Viridiplantae; phylum Streptophyta; class Magnoliopsida; order Fagales; family Fagaceae; genus Quercus; species Quercus aquifolioides. Next base: position 27,025,359 of record CM032328.1, on the reverse strand, counting down.
GTTCCTCCCAAGAGGAGGGCGAAGCTCGTCGGCCTTCTAAGAAACAAAAGACTGGGCACCAGGGCCAAGAGGTCGCCACACTGTCCAAGCCCCAGGCCTGGCTCCCTGCCCCAATGCTCCATGGGGAGCCTCTAATGGACAACGCCTCCCTCAGGGACTTCCGGGGGGGAGAAGGCATCTATGTGGCCGACGCGTTGGAGAGGGCCTTACTGCTTCCCGGCGACATGGTTGAGCTGGGGAAGAGGGGGCAGGAGGTCTTCCTCAGCCTCAAAAGGTATTTGGGCATGGTAAGACATCTAACACTTATAACTCTGCTGATTTTTGTTCCTTGGTTTCCAACTTATCGTGTGCTTATTTCGATTGGCAGGCTATCCAGGCCACCTACAAGTTGGAGGAGGAGGCCAACAACCAGAGCAGGGCCTTTGACCTCAAGCGCGACAGGCGTCTGGATGCTGCTCGGACTCTTAAAATCTCCGAGGCCGATCTCTCAAAAGCAAGGGAGGAGCTGAAGGAGATGCCAAGGGCCCGAGACAGCGCTGAGACAGGCCTTACTAACGCTCAAAAGCAAGCCCAAGACCAGACGAGGCGCCTGCTCGATGCAGAGGATCAACTGAAGATCGCTAAAGAGTAGACCGTTGAGCTGAAGAAGAAGATGGCCAAGGCAGAGGGGGCCAAGAAAGTTACAGAATGGGCCAGGGATGAGGCTTTGAGGGCTAAGGAGGAGGCAGAGTTCGCCAAGGTCGAGGCTGAAAGCTCTATGGAGCAGGCCCAAGAAAAGGCTTTTGCTTCAGGAGTGGCTGAGACCGAGGTTGCTCTTAGGGCTCAAGTAACTAGGGTGTGCAGACGCTACTACTCCTAGACTTGGAATGAAGCCCTTAAGCAAGCTGGAGTTAAGGTTTCATCTGACCCGTGGAAGGCGGAGCGTGTATACTACCCTCCTGCCATCCGTGAGGCTGCTCCCTCTAGCTCCGAGGCTGAGGTGGCTCCTGAGGAAGTTGGTACTGCTCCTAATGAAGCTGCTTTGGCCATTGCCACTTCTGATGAGCCTGCCAAGGAAGTTAAGCTTGCTGGGGTGACCGAAACAGACAAAGGTCCAGACATGGAGGCACCCCAAGATGCTACAAAGTCCTCCGCTGGTTCCCAAGCCCTTGATGCCGAGGAGGCACCTCTCCTAGTTGATCCTCTGCAGGTTGCTCCCCCAACTCAGGGCCCCAAGGATCCTGAGACCCTTTCTACTCAGCTCCCCAAGGAAGGGATCAAAATAAAGCTGAAGAAATAGGCCTCCTTGGCTAGCTCCAGTTGTATTTTTGCTTTATTGTATTTTTTATTATTATTATTATTATTTTTTTTTTTTTTTGAAGATGTAATGTGACTTTTAGATTGAATGTATGACATCTCTTTTTTACATTATGCGTTTATTGTTATTATGATGGGCTTTGCCATTTATATAACTTGTGCTTTGATTGTTAGCCAAACAATCTCAATCTATTCACCTTGATACTATAACTTGCTTTTGTTGAATTGAATACTGAGGGAATAATTTTGCAAGATTAATCCCTAAGAAAACAGTTAGTTGCCGATTATGCTGGGAAGCTAAGTTCAAGGTACTTCAAAATGCCTCAAGCGATACTTATGGGCTTGTGTTTATTCACGTCTTTGCGGACTGTAGCTAGTTTCCCCATAGGTTTGAGTCTGAGGACCACGCAAGACCTTGGTTCTGTCTAGTACTTAGATTCCTCTTGAAGTAACTAGTTTTCCCATAAGTTTGAGTCCGAGGACAATGCAAGACCTTGGTTCTGTCTAGTACTTAGATGGTTGTCAAAACACAAGACGTACAATTATGATAGACCTAGAATTTGAAATAGAGAAATGCTTCCATTAATAATAATACATTCTCAGGTTATTTACATTCCACGGACGTGGTATAGCTTTTTCATCTAAGTCTTCTAAGTAGTATGCGCCTACTCCTGCTACTGAAGCAATTTGGTATGGTCCCTCCCAATTGGGTCCTAACTTTCCCCAGGAGGGGTTTTTGGTAGCACCCACAACTTTTCTCAACACTAGGTCCCCTAGTGCTAGTGGTCTCAGCTTCACATTGGCATCATACCCCTGCTTGAGCTTCTGGTGGTAATAGGCCAACTGGCTCATTGCCTTTTCCCTTCGTTCATCAATCAAATCTAGGCTCGTCACTAGTAGTTCATCATTACTGCTTGGAGTGAAGGAGCTCGTCCTCAACGTTGGGAAGTTTGCCTCTAGAGGGATAACAGCCTCGGCCCCATAGGTCATGGCTAAAGGTGTTTCCCCTGTTGAATGTCGTGGTGTAGTCTGGTAAGTCCATAGGACGTGTGGCAGCTCCTCTACCCATCTTCCCTTGGCGTCATCTAGCCTCTTCTTAAGCCCACTGATTATGACCTTGTTGACAGTCTTGGCCTGTCCATTTCCCTGCGGGTAAGCTGGTGTTGAGTACCTATTTGTGATCCCCAGTTCGCAATAGTATCTTCTAAAAGTTTTGTTGTCGAATTGGAGCCCATTATCTGAAATGAGGGTATGAGGGACCCCGAACCATGTAACAATGTTCCTCCAAATGAATTTTATAGCATCCACATCCTTGATGTTGGCCAATGGCTCAGCCTTGACCCATTTGGTGAAATAATCTGTGTCGACCAGCAGATATCTTTTATTTCCTAGCGCCTTGGGGAAAAGACCTACAATATCCAGGTCCCACTGGGCAAATGGCCATGGACTAGACAGAGGATTGAGGACCCCTCCTGGCTGATGGATATTTAGGGCAAATTTTTGGCGTTGGTCACATTTCTTAGCATATTCTAGGGCTTCCTTCTGCATCCCTAGCCACCAATATCCCTAGGTGATGGCTCGGTAGGACAGATATCTTTCCCCTGTATGGCTCCCATGAATCCCTTCATGCAGTTCTTCAAGCAGTAATTATGATGCCTCAGGGTGAATACACAGCAAATATGGCCTGGTATAGGAGCGCCTATACAATTTGTGGTCCTCGGATAGCCAGAACCGAGAAGCGTTCCTTCGTATTTTCTCGGCCTCTGACTTTTCTTCGGGCAGAACATCATCCTTGAGGAATCTCACTATAGGGTCCATCCAGCTGGGACCCACTTCAACTTGATGGATATGAACCATGCCTTTTGCCCCCTTATTTGCTCTTTCCAGATGCTCAACAAGAATAATCCGAGGCAAATCTCGTGCCGAGGATGTAGCAAGTGTGGCCAATGAATCTGCATGGGTGTTTCCACTTCTAGAGACATATGACAAGCTAAAAAGGTCGAAGTCTGAATGCAGGCGTTTGACCTGGCTTAAGTACTCTTGCATCCTCGCATCTTTGGCTTCCAACTCTCCCTTTTCCTGGCCCACTACCAATCTCGAGTCCGAGAACATCTCTACTGTTTTTCCTCCCATTTTCTACACCATGACCATCCCTTGCAACAATGCTTCATACTCGGCTTCGTTATTTGTGGCCGAGAACCCCAGTCTCAGGGATTTCTCTATGATAGCCTTCTTAGGGGATACTAGGACCAGCCCCACTCCGGACCCCCTTTGATTTGCTGCGCCATTAACGTACACCTTCCAACATGGGGGCCCTGGAATAGAGATTGCCCCAACTGATTTTCTGTCCACGCTTCGCTTCTCTGCTGCCATCTCTACTGGTGGTTCAGCAAATTCGGCCACCAAGTCAGCCAGGACCTGGCCCTTTATGGAGGTCTGAGGCATGTACTTGATGTCAAAAGCCCCCAGAATTGTGTTTCATTTGGCGATCCTTCCAGTGTAATCAGCAGTCCGAAGTACAAACTTCAAGGGTAGTTGGGTTAGAACAACTATTGTATGGGCTTGGAAATAATGAGGAAGCTTTCGCGTAGCATGGACCACAGCTAGTATGACTTTCTCCAAGGGTAAGTATCTAATATCAGCTTCATGTAGTGACCTACTCACGTAATAGACTGGCTTTTGACGGCCGTTTTCATCTCGTATTAGCACCAAGCTCACAGCATGAGGGGCCACAGCAATGTATTCGTATAGGACTTCGTCGGCCTCAAGACTGGACAAGATAGGTGGCCGGGACAGGTACTCCTTGAGTCGTTGGAAGGCCACAATACAGTCCTCGGACCACTCAAATCCTTTCCACTTATTGATCAAGAGGTAGAATGGTCTGCATCTCTCCGCCGACCTGGAAATGAATCGATTCAAAGCTACAATCATTCCAGTAAGCTTTTGGACCTCCTTGGGGTTTTGCGGTGGTTTCAAGTCGTTAATAGCCTTGATCTGGTCTGGGTTAACCTCAATTCCCCTATGAGTAACCATGTAGCCCAAAAACTTGCATGATTCCACACCAAAGGAGCATTTGGAAGCATTTAGGTGCAGCTTGTGCTTCCTTAAGACATCAAAGGTGCTGCTGAGGTCTCTTAAATGCTCGGATACTACTTTACTCTTCACCACCATATCATCAACATAGATTTCGATGCTCTTGCCAACCTGTGGCTCGAACATCCTCGTCATCATCCTTTGATAAGTGGACCCTACATTCTTTAGGCCGAACGGCATTACTTTGTAGTGGTAGTTCCCTATAGGTCTCACGAAGGCTGTTTTCTCCTGATCCACCGGGGCTAGTGGTATTTGATGATAGCCTTGAAAGGCATCTAAGAAGCTCATCCGAGGATGGCCCACAGTTGCATCCACCAGCTGGTCTATCCGAGGCATGGGGAACGGGTCTTTCGGGCATGCCCTATTTAGGTCCATAAAATCTACACAAACCCGCCATTTACCAGTTTTCTTCTTGACCACCACGGTGTTGGCCAACCATTCGGGGTAAAAGACTTCTTTGATAGCCCCCGCACGCTTAAGCTTGTTCACTTCGTCCCTAATCGCATCGGCGTGCTCTCTTGATGGGCGTCGGGGTGGCTACTTCTTGGGAGTGACGGACGGGTTGACATTGAGATGGTGACAGATGAAGGATGGATCAATCCCTGGGGCATCACAGGCATCCCATGCAAACACGTCAATATTTCTTTTAAGAAACTCGATCAACTCCTCCTTCTCCTAAAGAGGCAGCTGAGCCCCGACCTGAAAGAACTTCTCTTGGTCATCACCAATGACTATATTTTCTAGATCTTCGCACTTTGCCTCCTCAGCAGCTATGTCAAGAGGAGCCACCGGGGCCTTTGATTGCTATAAGCTCTTTTCAGCAGACGCCGAGGACTCTGTATCAGGCCGATGTATGGTAGCCACCATGCACTGCCTTGCTGTGGATTGGCAACCACGGATGGGCAGCCTAACCATGCCCTTTGGAATAACGAGCTTCCCGTCGAAACTCATCAAAGGAGAATTATAGGGCATCAAATCCTCCGGTTTCAACCCCAGCCCCTTGTAGAGGTCGGGGTACATGACCTCAGCCGTACTACCATCATCCACCATCACTCTTCTCACATCATAGTCCCCGATTCTGAGGGTGATCACCAGCGCATCATCATGGGGCTGGGTGGTCCCAACCTTGTCTTCTTCTAAAAAACTCAAGATTGGGTGAAAAATCCTTCTGGCCCTTTTCGGTTCGGGCTGGGGCTCCTCGGTGGGCATCTGAGCCACAGACAACACTTGTGAAGGGCGCGTGCCTGTTCTTCTTGGTGCGGCCAAGATCACATTAATCGTCCCAGCGGGTGGTCTCAGTGTATCGTCTCTCTGGGGCCCCTGATGGGTCTGGCCTTGATGACCACTGGACTGATGCAGAAGGTGCTTCAACTTTCCTTCTCGAACCAGTTGGTCCAGATAGTTCCAGAGGTTCTTGCAGTTCTCTGTGGTATGTCCGTGGTCCTGGTGGTATTGGCAGTAAAGGTTCTGATTGCGCCTCGTAGGCTCTCCCGCCATCTTATTCGGCCATCTAAAGTATGGCTCGTTCTTGATTTTCTCCAACACCCGGTGTACTGGTTCTCAGAACACAGCATTGACAGTCTGTGTGTTGGTTGCTCCGGATTGCCCTACGAAATCTCTCCTCGGGCGATTGCTGTTATATCGGTCCGACCTGAAATCCTCATCTCCTAAGGGATAACCTTCTCTTTTCCTTTGCCCCGCAACTGGTCTTCCTCTACTCGCTTATACTTATCGATCCGATCCATCAGTTGGCGCACATTGGTGGCAGGCTTGCCAGTCAGAGACTTCTTCAAGCCGTGCTTGGCGGGGAGGCTATTTTTGAAGGTGCTGATGGCGACATCGTCAAAATTGCCGTCCATTTCATTATACATCTCCCAATATCTGTCCGAGTAGGCCTTTAGAGTTTCCCCGTCACGCATGGATAAAGACAATAATGCGCTCAAGGGCGGAAGAGCTCTGCTGTTTGTAACGAAACGGGAGCCAAAGGCTTGGGTTAGCTGCCTATACGAATTTATGGAATTCGTCTTTAGGCCATTGAACCACCTCATCGCCACTGGTCCCAAGCTAGATGGGAAAACCTTGCATATCAGTGCCTCGTTTTTGGAATAGACAGCCATCCTTTGGTTAAACTGGCTCACATGCTCCACGAGGTAGGTCTTGCCGTTATAAATGGTAAAGGTTAGCTGCTGGAATCGTCGAGGAAGTGTAGCCCCTTCTATGTGACGCGTGAGGAGAGTTGATCCAGTGCTCTGCTCATGGCATCGTTTCCTAAGCCCCTTGGGGACGGGCTTTTACGTTTACGCTTCCGGTGGTGCTCTTCTTCGTGAGAGAAGGTCTCGCTTGGAGGAGTTCTAGATCTTCGGCTGTAGTCATCATCGCTTTCATCATCGGAGGGCATGTTAGGGCTAGGACAAGGTCGCCTTCGTTGCGCATGGCGCAGCCTTCTCTTCAAGTCGTCTATCTCTCGCTGTATGGCCAGCTTATCATCCTGTCTCTGGGATACGTGGCTCCTAACTTCTTCTGATTGCGTGGCCTGGTTGTTATTTTGTCTCTAGAGCACGTGGCTGCCCCCACGAGAGTGGCTTCCGCTGGTTTGAGTGGTGTGCACGCTTCCCTCTCGAAACCTTCCATTCTCTTCATTTCGATCACGCTCAGGGTTGGGAAAGTTGCCCTGTCGTTGGGATATGGTCGGCTCAGGCTAATGGGAGCCTGCTTAATGAGGGCCTGATTCTACCATGCTTGATCGTTGCCCTTACTAACACACAAGTTCTTCCCACAGACAGCGCCAATTGTAGGGACTGGGTTTGAGCGCTTCTACTTTTGGGTGAGCGAGCTCAGACCCAACTAGCCCAATACAATGAATTTGTAGATAATGGGTTCAAGAACTAGGCCTCAATAAGGATTCCAACAACTAAACATGGCTATGAGTGGGTTAAATAACAAGGAAATAGACTCAAAGTATAAGTTCTGTCCTCGGCAATCTCCTGAGGAGCTTATAGTTCTTATTATTTTCTCAAGTTCTTGGTTACAAAGGTTTCCAAGGTGATACGAATTGCTACAATGTTTTTTCCTCTTCCCCCTCCACTCTGAGGGATTTCTTCCATTATATACTCCCTCTTAGTTGATCTTAACCCTCCATCTATTGATCGTGCAGGTCACTACTTGAGTGCTTGCCCCATCAGCCACCTTCCTCAGCTTTCTGTGAGCTGCAGCATCCTAGACAACTCTGTTCAGGGGTCATTTCCTCATTAATGGGGCCAGAATGTTAGTAGTAGGCATTTAATGTGGAGGTGACAGTCCCTCTTTGAATTGCCCCTCCACCATGCTTCCATAGCTGACCCATTGTACTTGTGTTTTCCTTGGGATGCTTAAGGAGGCCGCTTTTGGTGGCGTGCTGCTCTTCCTTTCTATGATCTCGGCAGGCCGAGGACAAGATCGTCCTCTGCGATGTTTCTTGGCAACTTGGGCTTTCTTCGTTCATCCTCAGACGTTTCTTCATCCTTGGCGTGGGCCTTGGGCTTAATGTAAAGCGGGCTGGGGTCGCCAGACTCTTAGGCCCCACATTTACTATAGAGCATGACCAATTGTGAATCATTAATAAGGGATTAAGATGTAAAATTTTTAGGGTAGCTTTACCGTGGGATTTATAAAATCTTATACATTCATTTTCAAACAAGTAAAATAAATTATCCTATTATCATCATAGTTTAAATAAATAATAAAATATAGAATGTCAGCATCTATTTAAATGTTGATGACTTGGTCATTTCAATATGGATGGAATAATGGACAATTTTTGGGAACCCCATGGTGGAATTACCCTAAAAATGTAGAAGATTTGCTTTGTATCGATAGTAGTTTTTTTTTTTTTTTGGGTGAAAAAATACACAAAACCCTTTTGTGGTTTTCCTGTAAAACACAATATCCAACCCTTGATTTTTTGAGTATAAAACCAAATCCCACTATGATATATATATATATATATATATATATATATATTTATTGTGTGTGTTAACAGCTAATTGTATAATATTGAACCCCTTAGGGCTTTAATTAGAGTGTAACACAAAGCCCCCATGTGCTATTGTTTCTTGTGAAAATATAACTCTAAATATAGACATGTGTTATCATATGAGCAATTCATTACTTATTTTAATGGATGTTTAACTGTAAACATAAAATAACAATACATGGTTTTTTTTTTATAAATTTATTTATTTTTTATTTTTAACTTCAAAGGGTTTTTGTGTTTTAACAAGAAACCAATTGGTGGAAAGGGGGGGGGGGGGGGGGGGGGGGGGGGGGGGGGGGGGGGGATTGTGCATGTTTTTGATTTTTTTTTGCTTTTTCCTTTTGTAGAAGTGCATTGCAACTCGTAACTCAACATTTAATATCCATAACCTGTGCTAATAGAGCAACCATGACTGTTAATAACACACAAAAGAAACTGAACCAATTTTTCCTCCAAACACATTACGTAGTGGTTCATAAGGTTATTTATGTGTATTTATATTATTTAGTGTGCATTTGACTATAGCTTAAAAAGTCAGTTTATTTTACTATTTAACTTATTTTTGTTACTATTTATAAGCCTCACTGCACTTTTTGGTACTATTCATGGATTCCGTTCATGGATTTAGCAAAAAAATTTTAGTTTCAGCAAAATAAACGGATCTCAAATATACCTTTAAACAAGTCATATCATTGTTAAGCATGTCATATAAGTGCAAGTGAATAGTTTTGTAAGTCATCCTAGTAGGTCAAAAAAACTTTCCTCCTAACTAACTTTATCCAAAAGAAAATTATTATTCAATTATAAATCAAGCTTTTCTTTCTAGAGATGAATATGAACATTCAGATAAACGTATTTAAAGTTTGATTTGGTCAGTCCCTCGTGTAAGGCACGGCAGACTGATATAATCTACCTAAAAAATTTGAAGGTCAACTTTTGAAGAGTGCCAATAAAGTAGGTAGACCAAAATCAAAGCCAACCCTCACACAACAAGGGTCTTTTAAAATGTTACCTGTACTGCTGCTGTACATGATTTAGGTCATTGGCTGAAATGAAATGTAAGGCAAGTTCCGTGAACGGACCTTTGGGTGTGGACGTAAGAAAAAGACTTTTAACTCTTTCGGGTAAGTCAACAGTCAACACGACATATGCATCAATGAAATTTTGAGCCCGTTTGTTTGGTTTTGGTCATATTGGGTCCGTTTGGATTGAACTTATTATTGCTGAAACTGAAAATTGAAAATACTGTAACAAAATAATTTTTAAATATGTGAATAGTACCGTGGGATCCATTTTTAATATTTTTTATTGTACAAACATGCACAGATTTTTTGTCTAACAAAGTCAAAAAATGCGGCCAAAAAAAAAAAAAAAAAAAAAAAAAAAGAAGGGAGGAAAACGCGTTTGCGTTTCAGCAAACGCGGAATCCAAAACCCACCATTGTCTACGCGTTTGTTTGACGAAAAACGTTTTCCCAAAAAAGCTTTTTTTTTTTTGGGGGGGGGGGGGTTAAAGATTTGACTCGTTTTGCTTGTGTTTGGTTTAATTGCGATTTTGGAATAGGTTAAAAAATATATTTTATGTTATTTGACTCATAGGAAAAATGAAAATCAATAATATTTGTTGTAATTTCAATAATTATATGATTAAAAACTTTCATTTATAAAATTATATCTCAAATATGAAAATATACCTCAAATTTGGGAACATAGAAGCCTCAAATGGAAAAATATACCCCAAATTTGAAAAAAAATTATAAAAAATCAAGTGAGAAAGAAGTTAATTGAGAAAAAAAAAAAAAGGACATTTAGAAAAAAAACCATTCATCATTCAATGTTAATCAATAATTTAATTGGTAATTAGAAGATATTGAGGTTGAAGCTAGAAGGCTAAACATTGTACCCCAAACTTTTCGAATGTATATTTTGCACTCTAAATTATGACATTTGTTACACTTTGTACCCCGATGTTAAGTTTGCTATTAACTTGGATGGAAAAGTATGACATCATATGAAACTACCAATTGTCTCTCTTCTCAATCCCTTAAAAACAAAAAAGAAATTACACTTTATTACCTTAAGCTATATTCTTGATTACACTTTATACTCTAAACTTTGGATTTACGTCAAAGTTAATAGCAAACTTAATGTTGATGTGCAAAGTGTAACAAAAGTTATAATTTAGGATGTAAAATATGCATTTAAAAAATTTAAGATACAAAGTGTAATTTATGGTATAATTTTAGTAGTAAAGTGTAATTTTCCCAAAATGATAGCATTTGGATAGTTGGGTAGGTGGGGAGATAGAAGGTTGAGAAGGGGTATAGTCATCGGGATGCATGTGAGGAAGGGATGGACATGTGGATGTTTCATGAGTGACTAAACCACACCTAAAACATTGGTCCAAACTTGACTTAACAATTAAACATGGCATATTGACATAACAAAGTTGCATATGGTAGAGTTATTTCGGTGGTTGCAGTTACAAAACCAGCTGATTGGTCACTACTAGTTTGAAGTGTAGGGTATGGGTGGCCCTAATTAACAGGATATTTATATGAAAGATGTGAAATTATGCAATATTGGTAAGATTGAATATCTATGTAATTTTTTCAATGATAGTTGGCAAAATTTTGACCTCAAGAGTTGTTGAAGACGTGGAAAATCAAAGAGAATCAATGTGAATTCTCAAGCTCAGTAATTTTGGAATGTGAAATTAATGTAGATCAAAACTTGGCCACATCAAGAATTTGAAGAACTTGAACCTTGAAAGAAGAGGAGTTAAAAGTAATTTGTGATGAGGGACTATAATTATTATTTTTTGTTGTTCTTTCTGCTGAGATGGACTTTCAACCATGGTCACAGATGGACCAATCATAGCTACAATTGTTTCAGATCAAAGCTTCCATAGCTGCCTTTGTGGTTTATATGTATAGCTTCCACAGCTATACTTATGTCTTATTGCATACAAACTTGTTTAATTAGGCCTCGGGCTACCCAAAGAGAAAAGAGTCAAAAGGAAAAATACCAATTTAAAATATTAATAACAGGTTACCAAGAGCTTTGTAGTTCAACTAATATCTCTTAGCATTTCTAAGTAAAGTTATCTAGCATTTGAATCCCTTTTCTATAACTACTAAATTATTGCACGGATGTGGGGGGGGGGGGGGGGGGGGGGAAGTCATTTGGGGGAGGAAGAAGAGACATTACATTGATTTGTCACCAATTTTGATCTTTGTGGCTATGGATATAGCATAGGAAGATTAAAATAAAATAATAAAGAAAAAAAAACCCTTTTTTAATAAAAAAAAAAATTACTCTTCCCAAAATTTTCTTTTAACTTCTTCTTTAACTAACTTAGAAAATAGTAATAAAAATCATTCTTGCAAAGATCTTTGTAAATCAATTGATTGACACACTTTGATATTTTGAAATAAGATATTTAGGATTCAAATCATCCCTTCCCCTTATACCTAAAGAGGCATTGGTGTAAATTTTTTTTTTTAAAAAAAAGAACAAAGTTTAGGAAAATTTTAGATATATATGACCTGAATGTTGATGAATCAAGTCCAAGGGGATAACCACACTTCGTACACTCAATACATGCTTCATTTATTATACTCGGATCCAATCTTGTTATGTATGGGTCCTCTGTTCTTATCCATTGGCAATAGGGATTAAACCGTTTAAGACCATAGTTTGAGCCCCAAAGCTTTCAATTAAATGAATGATGTTTCCATCTATGGCAACAAGCATAACATTGATTGGCATTACATCAACATAATAAATAAAATTTTCAATTATAATTTTATTTTTTGTTAGAAAGTCAACACATTAGTTTGTAAGGCACAATTCAAAAATATATTAACAATTTTTAAAAATCTAAATGTTAAATTACATTGTGCTTATAATAATGAAATATTGAAATTCCATTTTTAACAGTAGTTTCTCATGATTTGTAATATTTTACACGTAAAAGTTTTTATAAACAAATAAATATCATCAATCATAAAATGATTCGAATGTTTCTTGAGAATTCAAAGCTGAATTAAGGACAACTCTATTACATGCCCAATAAATCGATGATTTAATTCTTATAATTGAGAATATACTGGAACAGAAAAAATATCAAATCGATAATGATGTTCAATTGTAAAATCATCTTGTTAATGGGAAAAAAAAAAAAAAAACACACACACACACACACATACAAACACAATTCTTTAGGTGGTTTAAACAACATAATAGGACCGAAATCCTAAAAGTTCCAAGCTGTTAACTTTGGATCTCGAGAAAGCAAATAACCAACATATCATAACTCACAATTCATTTGCATTCTCTTTAAGAGGAGTTTTTTTATAAGAAATTTTTTCTTGTTTTGTTAGTGCAAATGATTCTTTTTGGAAGGTGGCTACAAGTACCAACCCTATAAATAGGTTAGGTGGTCACTCTGAAGTTTTGGATTTTTTTGAGTCAACTTTCAATTTTGAGTTTTTTTCTACTAACATACATACATACATACATACATATATATATATATATATATATATATATATAATCTTTTTATAGTTCAATTGTAAAATCATCTTGTTGATAAAAAAAAAAAAAAAAAAAAAAAATCTTGAGGTGGTTTAAACAACATAACATGACCTCAATCATGAAAGTCCCAAGCTTTTAACTCTGGGTTTTAAGAAAGCAAACAACCAACATATCATAACTTACAATTCATTTGCATTCTCTTAAAGAGTTTTTTTTTTTTTTTTTTTTTTTTTTTTTCTTCATAAATTTGTTCTAGTATAAATGATTTTTTTTGGAAGGCAGCTACAAGTACCAACCCTAGATATGGGTTAGGTGGTCACTATAAATTTTTGGATTTTTTTTGAGTCAACTTTCAATTTTGAGGATCAAAAATAAAAATTTTGAACCCAACATTTTCAAATTTTTTCTACCTAATATATATAACCTTTTTATAGTTCTGCCTTTGATTGTGGATGATTAATTTGAAAAATGAATTACCATAAGAAAATCAAAAAATATTCTTTCTCATACTTTTTCAGTTGAATCTATTATGTTGTGGGCAGGCTAGGCTTTCACCCTAGAAAAAAGTTAGTGCACCTCAACAATTCTAAAGCTACTGCTATTTTTTTTTTTTTTAACTTTACCAAAAAAGTTAGTTTGAAAATATACTATAAACATTTTAGATTTTAATTATGGGAAATGCTAACCAATGCCCTAAGGACACTGGTTAACAATTCATTTAAATAAAGTTTTTATGGGAAATGAAAAAAAAAATTAATATTTTGACAGTTTTTTTCATTTCCCATAAAAGCGGTATTAAAACTTTCTTAAAATAGATTATTAACGAGTGCCCTTAGGGCACTCGTTAGCATGACCCTTTAATTATATGGTTATCAACATTCTTTTTCACTTTTCCACTTTTAAGGCCCTTCATTGCGCATTTTATTTTAAGATTTTTGAGTCCCTCCGTTGCCACTTTTGACCTCAAAGTCTTTACTTCAGCCCACAAGTTGCCTAATTAATGAGATTGCGATTTACTAATTGTGTTACAGTGGCAAATATAAAATGGGCCACCCACAGGTTCACCAGCCCAATAGGGCTCTACCTCGAGTTGAATCCATTCAAGTTACAATAATGTTGCGGACATGACATTTTTTTACAATGAGTTCCACCATTTTTTAAGGGATTGATGTGGATTCAATTGACACTTGTGAACTCACTATTCTTTCTCCACAACTCATAGTTGATTATCTTAGCAGATGTGAAATTTTGTTATGAAAAAAAACTATGTCCATAGCATTATTATTCAAATTAGCTCAATTGATAAAGTTTATTTTCTCTCAAAGAAGAAATTTAGAATTTGAACCCTACTTATTTCAAAAACTAATAAGTAATATCATGTAATAAAGAAAAAATAATAATAAAATATCATGTAATAAACATTAGGTTGAAATTATATCATATTTATATAATAATAATAATAATAAATTGTATTCAAGTTGTGTACTAGTCTTAGAACCATTAGGGACTATGTTGTGCTTTTAAAAAGAAGAAGAAATTATTTATGAATAAAGAAAATGCATTAAAAAAAAATTTTTTTAAAAAAAAAAAAAAAAAAAAAAAGGAAGAAGAAGAAGAAGAAGGAAGGGGAGGGCTGTACCCATCTCTAACCTTTGGGACAAAGACCCTTTATTGCAATCGGTGCACCTTTAGTGTAATCAATTGCTCTGGGCATGGTCCAGGTCCAGGCCTCACAGAAAAAGAAAAAAACAAAAACAAAAACAAAAAACTTTGGGCTAGGATAAAAATTTATGGGCCGAAATTTATTGTCAGGTTACAGCTTGTATCCATTGTTGCAAGTGCTCTTTTTTTTACTCAAAAAGCTTCTCCATTTGGTATGGCAACTCAAACACACGTTTTTAATTTTTAAACAACATTACATGTATTTCCATACATGATTTCAAACAACAAAACTTATATTTTTAAGTGCATATACCAAACACCTCCTTAATGAGTAGTGGCCAATAATCTATAGTTCAATCGACGCTTCTTATATGTTTGCAACGGGTCCAAGGTTCGAACCCCCTCCCCAACTTAAGATATATTAAAATAAAATAAAGAGAGCTTAAAGAGTGGTGATTATAAAATATAAAACAAGGGAATTTGCTGTCTGAAATTGGCTTTGATAGGAACTTGATCTGTTCAAAATATAGAGCCATTGTAGTTGACATTCTAGAGCATTATAATGCACTTGTAATTACATAACAATGTTTCTTAAAAAAAACTAAACCCTTAAGCACATGCAAAATATAAATTATGCATAATTATAATTTACTTGTCCATTAGAAAATATATGAAACAAGTTATAATACACGCTCATACTTTCATTGAACAAGAAACAAAACAAGGATATAGGAAAGTTGGTCAAATATAAATGCAAACTTGTCATAGAGTGTTTATCAAGATCAAGGCAAGCAATTGGAGCAGAAGAAACAAAGTTCAACACGCATAGCTGAAGTCCAAGAAGCTATATCTGATGCTCTTGTCGTTCAGTAGCTGATTTGAGTTGTAAATAGTAAACGACTGGTAGTTTAGTTTTATTTTGGAATGTCATTAGTGTTCACACGTGAATAGTATAGTTTGGTAACATGTGTGATTGTTTGTTAGGCAGTTGTATTAGTTTGTTAAGCACTCTGTTTTCTGTTTCAGCCTCAGTGCAACATAATCGTGTATATATATACTCATAATCTAAATTAATAAAGCAATTCAGTTTTTTCCCAATTCTTTCATTTCTTCATAGTATTCAAAGAACAACTGACCACTACTCTTTTATTTGATGACTACCTAATATGGGTCACAAGCTTTATAACTCAATTGATACTTTCTAGTGTTTTCAACGAAAATGTCCAAGTTCTAATGCCCCTACCCAACTATCAAATATCCAAAAATAAAATTCTACCTACTATGGGGCACAATATCTGATTCATACTTCAAATGGGTCATTTTAAATGGAATGCTTGAAGTTGTTAAATTGCCCTCAGTTGCCATCCTTTGAGTTCTTTCATGAGCCATTTCTAGAGCTAAACATTCTTTAAGTTCTGCCAACGCATAACTCATGTCTAGCCTTTGGATAGCATATGATGGTATGCATGACATGGCTATCTCTATAGCTTTCCAGGCAAAAGTACTATCGAATTCTCCTTCTAATCTTGGATCAATAATGTTTTGAACATCACCCCTTTCAATCAAAGGATTAACCCAGTCAAGTATGTGATTGTTTTTCACAAGGCCTCGTACTATTGCAGTGCGGCCAGCGATTAGCTCAAACAAAATAATCCCAAAGCTATATACATCACTTTTCTTATTAAAGTTTCCAGATGATTGAAATCTGCACGTAAAACACAAGTGGATAGATCAATGCTAGAAACTCGTAAGTTGGTGTAATTTTTCTAGTAATTACTTCCATTATATCCTAGTTGTACTTGGTGATTAAATGGTTAATTGCTTGAACCTTAAATAATAGTTGTTGGCACTCTTATGCTTTTGACTTCCACTAGCGTAGAATGTGAGCCAAGCATCGAAATTATAATAGTATGTAATTAAAAACCGCAAAATTTCACAAATTTTGTTCTACTAAAAGAAATTCGTAAATTTGATAGGTTTGAAATGCATTGGGAACTTAAAATTGAATAATGTGATCCTTATTCTGTACAGATTTTCTTTAAGGAAAATGCTAACGAGTGCTCTTAGGGCACTGGTTAATAATCTATTTAAAAAAAGTTTTTATGGGAAATGAAAAAAAAAAGAGTAATTAATATTTTGACAGTATTTTTCATTTCCTATAAAAGTAGTATCAAAACTTTCCTAAAATAGATTATTAAGGAGTGCCCTTAGGGCACTTGTTAGCATGACACCCCCCCACCCCCCCCCTTTTTTTTTTTTTTTTAAACATGCATATCAAATCAGCAAACACTTACTTAGGATCAACGTATCCTAATGTATCAGCTAGGCGAGTTGACACATGAGAGTCATTTTCAGTTGCAAAGGCTCTAGACAACCTAAAATCAGCTATCTTGGCTTGCATGTGTTCATTTAATAAAATGTTGGAAGGCTTCAAATCTTTATGGATTATAGGTGGCTTGCAACCATTATGTAGATACTCCAACCCTGCAACTCCATTAGAAAACCATTGCAAACCATTTCAAACTAAAAAAGATATATATATATAGTAGATGAATAATCATGTAATCGATTTGTTTGCAAACCATGTGCTGCATCCATTGCAATATGAATTCTCTCGTTCCAAGTTAATACATTTGTGTTCGTCACTACAGCCAAAACATATCAATTTATCTTTTAGCTGAGTTGTTATAAAAATTAGCTCTAATTTCCCTATCATGTAAAGAAAATTAATAAAATTTGTAAGCTGTTAGTCAAACTAAACATTCCTAATCAGCTAATCCTAATTTTATGAAATAGTAATATCACTTCAGTTATATGAAGATTAGATTGGCTTAGCACCTCACCCTCCCCTTTTTGGTTGGTCTTTTGTTTTGAATCAATGTATCATGAACAGATTATTTGGGCCTCTAAGGGCCAAGACTTGGTTACAGTTTCATAGGCCGTGGTCACTATGTTGCATGATAATAGCAGGCACAATGGGATTGCCCACTGAGAAATACTTAACACTTACCTGGCATAAGCTGCACTTGTAAGGTGCCCTGGTCTTACTCAAAGCCAACTAAATGCAGTTATGGTGCTCTATTCAAGCCTTGCCCTATACTAAATCTTGCTTTTGATTTGATAGAAATAACTTATAAAGAGTCATATGATAAAGAGCCTTTGGACACAAATGGTAACCAATAAATAACTAAATACCTGATAAATGTTGTGTAAGGTTGAATTTATTCAATTATTTTGTTGGCTTATTCCGTGCAAAATTTTCTTGTAATTCAACATTTAGAAACTCTGTATTTAGGTGGGAATCATGTAAGGATAGTGTGTGAGAGAGTGTGAAGAAAAGCTCAAGAATATGCACTCAAGAAGAGCCTCGTGACTAGATCTCGCGACTGGCGAGTTGCCAAAGGTGGCACACGTGTGAAGCATGCAGGGTGAGTTGAAGGGTCATGCCAGTTGTTGCACTATAGGACAAAACCTCCAGTCTGGCTAGGCAAACTCGCGACTCATTCCAGTCACGAGCTCAAGTCGCTAGAATGCCCTGTTTGGTTGTAACTGACTCTTTGCATTCCTTTTACACCCGACTATAAATAACCTTATACCCACGAAATGTAGAGAGCTTCCAGAGAGAATTTTGAGAAAGAAACCCTAGAGAAAAACAAGATTGACTCATCCACAATCTTCATCCTTTGATTCTCCAAATTGCTTTACTCTCACTCTCTCCATTGACATATCCTTGAAAGGTATATTAGCCAATTCTTTATCTCACCATACCCATATCTATGAGAAGGGTTTTTGGTGCTTGGGAAGCAATTCAGAAGGGACCAATTCATTTTGGTTGATGTAATGGGCGATTGCGAAATCCTGTAAGATAGAGAAGACAAGGTTCGGCATAACCCTGTTAAAGCAAGAAGCTTGGAGGGCTTAGGTGCACTGGGTAGATTAGGCTTGGAGGGTTTTCTGCTATTCATGTATCTTAACTTTATTCTCTAATGGATTATTGACCGCTTGGAGAGTAGCGGAGAGGTTTTTGGCCGAGGACTTCGGTTTCCTTTTCGATAACACATCGCTGTGTTGTCTTTGTATTTGCATCTCTCTTCCCTTAATCTTTGCCTTTTAATTACTACTATGGTTGTGATTAAATTCGGTTTAGATTGTTTTACCAATTCTATTTTAGCTTATGTTCATATTCTGCACATATATTGTTTGATTATAAGCTAGTGTTGGTAATTTGTAAATTGGGGGTCTAAACGTTCATTGGTGTTTTACACACTTTCTGAACATTCATGCTGAAGCAGATTGCCATTAGCCATTAGCCATATACTCATATATGAGTGCCTTTTTTGCACCCTCATCACAGTATCCAACAAGAGAAACCAAGTTTTTATGATGAACTATCATTAAAAGTTGTGCCTGTATTTCAAACCAATGCAACAATTTAATTGGATGAAAAACTTTTAGCTGCATGATACAATCACAGTTTCTATTTTAAATTAAATACTCAAGTAGTTGAAAAGATTGGCTGTAATGTCCAATCTAACCTCTACTTGAAATTCCTTATAGCCTTGGTTTGAAGAAGCAGAGAGCAACTTAACAGCAACTTGAGTTTCATCTTTCAGTTTGCTAAGGTACACTTTTCCAAATCCCCCTCCTCCAATGAAGATTTTCACAATTGTAACATGCACAATCTATTAAAAAATGTTTGAGGGATGTGGGGGAATATGTATAGTTTATGTTCTAAATTCCTCATGTTTGTGTCCTCAAATGGATTTCATCTCACACAGTATTTTGAAGGTTAAATCCAGAGTCTACTATCCCAGACAGTAAATGCAAATAAACTCATGGGCTTGGGCCACTGAATCCATCTGCAGTGACATTTTAGCCTTCTCCGGATAAAGCTAAAGGAAGTCCTATATAGCATGCTCATCTATATTTTTCACTTCAGGATGAGTTGTCCAATTTTATAAGGTCAGCATGGGCTCAAGTTTGTATGAGGTGATCTCCCTAAGTTTGTTGGCTATATCATTCTGAATATCATGAATTGAAGATGACTGGAACAGGTTCTTTTACAAAACAACAGGGGATTGGGATGACATGGTTTTGGTTTATAGAGGGTAATAATATTTTCAAGTCTATAGAACAGTGAACTCCATGGAGGCTACAGTTGAAAATCTCTGACTCTGTGGCACAGTAGTTGGATTTTTATTTACCTATTTAATTTTTTGGCAATGCTAGGTGACTATAGGTATGGACCTGGTGTGTCGAAGCATTTATAGGAACTTGGTGGAGTTGTGGCTGCATTTTTATGTATCTGGAGATCTTACATGAGTACTGAAAGCTTGCTAACTTTCCCATGGATGTAATTATTACTGTTGTTAATATTTTGTCTTTGGTCGAGCAAACAGGGTACCAATACAGTCCCAGGATGCCAATCCTGAGAAAAATACATCCCACTTAAACCATAAAGTAAGGTACAGGACAACTGAAACATTACTCAAGCAGGATTCATACCCAAGAATTGCATGAAGAGAATGAGTGCACTTACCACTTGCTCACATGTTGAATGGTCCATGTTGAATTTCATAACTTTCTTAAAGGCTTTGGTGTATCAAAGGAAAAATAGGACTAGCTGGGAGATACATCTCTTGTAAACGACCTCACTTCGGTGAAAAGTTATAATGATTACACAAGCAGAAAATAAAGAAAGAAGTACCTCCTTTTCTTTTCCTTCTATAGATAACCAAAGCACTAAAGATGAACAGAAGGACCAGGACTGCTGCTATAGATGATGCAACAATTGGAACAACAACCTCCTTTTTCTTCTTTCTCTTGCATGGAACTGACGGACAAAGATCTGGATTTTCGCCAACACTTGCATAAAATGCATCAAGGTAATAAGCCATGGTAAGTAAGTCTTTAAACATAATCTACATGGATAAATAGTGCAGTCATCATGCAATACAAATTGATGTTTAAAATACAAATGACATCTATTGTACATATCAGTGAACAACATTTACTTTTTCTTTTCTTTTTTCGGCTGTATAAAAAGCAGTTATAAAGGGAAAAGACAGAAAACACAGGTAAGTGACAAAATGAACTTAGAATTATTAAGTACATTAAAATATTGGAGAAAGGAAGATAAGCTAACCTCAAGGCCAATTTCCCATCCCTAAACTTCTGCAGAAGAGCCTCAGGAACTGAACCTGTGAGGTTGTTCCCACTTACATTACTGCAAAGATATTGTTATGCAGATCACCTCAATTTCCTTCCCCAAAAAGCTAAGTTTGCCATACCAAGATCAAAGCTCAACAACTTACAGGGTGTTCAAATTCGGTAGTTCTGACAAAAATTCTGGCAGTGGCCCGGTTAAGTCATTGTATGATAAATCCCTGAAACAGTAGTTAGCAAGATTTTGAGAATAACATATCCACATATGTTAAGATAAAAAACTATTTTGTTTTTGAAAAATTGATATGAAATTGCAGGACTTGTATATAGCATTTTTCAATTAAAAATCCCTGGCATTAAATCCCACAAATACACTCTCCAAGCATTTAATCCTTTGGTAATTAAGGGATCCACCATCTATCTGCCGATTGGTAATCTCAACCTAGCAGATAGAGTAGCTTGACCTGCTGGTGTCTAGCTGGGACTATTTTATAGTAACTGAATGTTAAACATCAATCACAAATCAAATTAGAACTCACAAGGACTGCATTGCCTTGAGATTGGAGAGCGAAGTCGCAGTCTCCCCTGTCAAATTGCTTGAGCTCAAGTTCCTGCTTGTCATTAAGAAAGAAGGAAGAATTGTTGCAATTTTTTGAAAGATAATTAACATTTCAAACAAGATTTTTCTCATTTTTGGAGAGGTTCTGTGCTTGAACATTCCGTAAAAATTAAATAAATTCAATCAAATATCAGAAGGCATGACAGAACATTTTTTTTATTGCATATGAAAGGACTTTGTTCCATTGTCAAATGTCCTAAAATGATGCATCATATTTTCATATCAGTTAATATTAGGGTCCATTTTATGCGATCCTTCAAGTTAAGGTAGAGTTTTTCCTATAAGATGATATATTGATTGAAATATTGCAACATGAGTCAACAAAAGTTTTGATGTTTTGGAAGTGCACTTATAGTGAGATGATCCTTGGATGATTGTCACCACTGCAGTTCAAACCATCCCAAGAGTATTCACTTGGGACACATGGATCACCTTGCCAGTTTCTAGTCACATTGTAAAGTTTCTTGATGTCTGCGATAGCTTCAACTATAATTTTTTTTATTCAAAAAGAACGTGGGAATGAAAATTGGGTGAATTCGTAATAAAAAAATATATAGAAAGATGAAAAGTGACAGGTAGATCCAACATTTGCAGAAAATTGAACATATATGCCTTTGCTATGATGATGAATTGCCAGATTGTAGCGTATATGATGTTCAAAGTGAACTTCCAACAGAAAATTCTCTGGTGGCCAGCAACAATGCAAGTCATGATACCATGCCATTTCATCAAATCTGTGAAATAATTTGAAGATTTCTTTCACAGTAAATTAATGAACTTGTATGACCCTATTCTATGTGGCATTGAGAGATTTTTTTTCATATATGTGCGTAAAGTTTCCTCTTAGAGACTTGAACCATGACCTTTGCCCCCCAAGAGTGTGCGGTAATATTTATTTATTTATTTATTTATTTTTGAAGAGCCGGTAGTATTTATTTATTTATGAGAAAAGGTTCAATGCATATTATTTTGATAGACTATTCAAAGCAGCATTTAATACCGTATTAATGTCTAATAGTATATCTTCCATCCAAACTAATAAGGGAGGGAAAGAATTGCTTGTTGTGCTAGTAAATGAGCAACCTTATTACAATGCCTACATACATGATAAAGAGTGAAAGCTGAAAATCGCGAAGCAAAGTAATGTAGATCATTTACAATGTGCCCATATTAGGCCAAAGAACTGTTGCCAGTTTACAGTGATTTAATGAAGACTTCAAAATTACCATCTAGGACTGTATTAGTAAAAGCCTTATTTATGAAGAAAAAGAACTGAACTAGTCAGTTCAATCGAAAACCAAACACTAATTCAGTCTAATTAAAACTCCTAAAACTAGTAAAAAAAATTTGAAAAAAAAAAGCAATTGGGATCCAAAACAATTCTTTTTACCGTGATACGTTTTGAAACCATGT
This sequence comes from Quercus aquifolioides, assembly GCA_019022515.1. NCBI lineage: Eukaryota > Viridiplantae > Streptophyta > Magnoliopsida > Fagales > Fagaceae > Quercus > Quercus aquifolioides. The sequence goes on along the minus strand of CM032328.1, from coordinate 27,002,561 downwards.
TAATAACAGGTTTTATTTGTTAACTATGTAACATTCCATTTTGAAAGACACGGGTCATGTTCTCACAATTTTTTTTTTGGGTAGAAATGTTTTCACTTTTATTAAGTGCAGTGGGGAGTCGCAAATCAAAAGGATGCCCTCGTTAATCATAAAAAGAAGGATGCCCTCTTAAAAATTACAATTTTTGTAATCTTACTCCACCACTCTCATCTAAGAGCGCGTGAAATTTGACGCGCTTTATTGTTTTTTACTTTTTCAGAGACGGGATTCTTCCCCTATTAACGAATATGCATGTTAAATAAAAGAAAGTGTGCGTGTGTTTGTCAGTTTGTGCGGACTAAGAGCTAGTGCAGTGTAGTACCCTACGCATGTCTATTAATAAAAATTACGAAAAAGCCCTTGAGGAAAACTTTACTAGTGTGTTCAATTGGCCTATAAAAAGTAAAAACATAACGGAACAATCTCTCATTGAGAATTTGAGATCGGATGACAAAGATTAATAATAAAAGAAATTTTAATCAATGTTAAGAACAAAATAAATACAAAAATTATCAATTAAATCAATACATATATGGTGGTATCAATTATCAATTCACAACATAAACAATAGGGAACTATTTTCATTTGTGAAAAGCGTAGTGTTCCAATAATTTATCTGTTTCAGATTAGCTTTTATTTTTAGATTTTTCCTTTGTCCTTTTTTTTTTTGGTTTTTAAGAAGGGTGTGAAATTGAGATGATGGCATTTTGCATATGCGAAAAAAAAACATTTTCAACACGATGCATACTGTTAACATCTAAGCTAGATTAGCAATTGAAGCTAATATTATAATATAATGCTTCCAACAAACTTCTAGTGTCCAAATTTTTATGTTACACTTTTCCTACTGTACTCTATACTCTATTAATAAAAATTTACCACCTATTGTTCCTAATTTTTTGCTTTCTCTTATTTTTATTTCCTAAAATAAATTTAAAAAAAAAAATTCAACACAACCCCACCAGCCACCACCACTCGTCCCCACTACTAAGCTTCAGTGGCAATACCAAGAAGAGACAACTGACATCATCAATGACCATCCACCACCACCTGCGAAGGTTGATATTATCGATTCATAGAAATAGAAGCCAAGAAATTTCCACACCCCTTAACTTTTTTATGAAATTTCTCACCTGAGTTTTTTTTTTTTTTTTCCTCTCTCTAAAAGAGCCCTCTTAATTGAAAAATCGCAAGACAAAAGGAGAACATAAGCAAAAACCGCAAATTTTTGGTATTTTCCGTTCAAAGAAGCAAAACCCAATAAAATTTCCACACGTCATGACTCCTCAAATAATTTCAAATGTGTTTTTGTATAGGGAAGAGCCTCTGATTCAAAAAAGAAAAGAAAAAAAAAAGGCGATAGGCAATAACCTTTAATTAGTAATGCTACTCCCATAGTATCAACAATTTAATAATAAAACCTAGCCTAAAATGTAATTTTGGTCCTTACATTTTGGACCAATTTTCGTTTTATCCTTACTTTTTAATTTTATAGCATTTGGTCCCTAAAATAAAAAATCATTCTTGTTTTTGTCCCTACCATCATCTCACTAACGAAAAATAGCATACATGGCAGACAAAGTGCATAGTTAGCACCCAAAACGCCTATGTGGCCATTAAAACAATAATAAATTTTTTATTTGGCATTTAAATAATGCCACATTAGCATTTTAAATAATAAAAAAGCCACATAAGAAAAACAATTAAAACACAATTCTAAACTTATGATTTTAAATAAAATAAAACAAAATAATTAAAATAAATTTTTGTTTTCTTTTCTTTTCATTATTTTGTTGGAAGAACATGTCTGTTTATGTTCTTTCTATTCTTCCCTAGAACATGATTGATCATGTTCATGTTCTTCATATTCTTAGCAAATTAATCCTCATTTTCTTTTCTTTGTCTTTCTAGTACTTTCTTTGTAACCAAACACATCAAAATTCAAAACTCAAATCAAACAATAATCAACATACACCAACCAAAATTCAAAACCAAGAAATCAACATACACCAACCGAAATTGAACCTAGAAATCAACATTCACCACCATTCTCGAACTGGACCTTCAGAATCATAACCCTAGTAGATTCTTGGCCATAATAAGTCCAATCCTAGTAGATTCATAAATATTGGATCTAGGTTCAGCTGAACCACAATGGTTTTACGGCTAACTAACAACTAACGTATCACTAAGCATTATTGCTTTATACCGTGATATATATTGCTTGAATTCATTATTTGTGCACAAGTTGGTTCAGTAAAACAAGTTTACTTCTCACGATACCCACAATTTCATTCAAGCCTTGGAGGAAGCCGAATCCTTGTAGTTGGATTTGGGTAAGCCGAAACCTCAAAAAGGTCTCTCAACAAGTTATTACATTAGATCTCAATTCATTAAACTATGAGTGATATACTGTCAAAGAGTGACAAAATAAAAACATCAAATCAACCTAGGAAAAGTGACCGGATTCAAACAATATCCTCTCCATTTCATTTAAAATATGGGGTGTCCTTTTACTATTAGTATTTTATTTCTTTGATTTGAAAGTGTACATAGTGTCACGTCTTTTAAATTTTCAAATGACATGGCACTTAATATAATTTTAAATTTGCAATGTTTTAACCCAAGCCATAAAACTAATCTATTTCAAATGGAGAAGATGCTAATGTATTGGAACCAAATAATGCTAAAGATAATTATTCGCTCTTTTTTTTTTTAGATATGATAGAATTTAAAAGTTATGTTGAGTTCACTTCATAATTATTATTTTATAAACAATTCAAAACACAATGAGTTTATTTTGAAGCAGTAGGTTTCAAATTTAAGTTCTTTATTTAACAACAAAAGACTTTTATCACTTGTACTAACAAGAACCACGACTATTCAAGCTATAATATCGTAAATTCATATGTTTTAGGGAAAAAAAAAATGGGGACAAGAGGGTGTCAAACCCGCAACATGGAAGACAGGAAGGCAGTCTAGAAAGTGCATTAACAAGATTCATGTGATTTCATCCATTGATTAAACTTGGACACATGCGATGATGCAATTCAATATTTTAACTTAGGGGACAAAAGACTTTAACAATTTTTTTAACAACGGGTAAAGTTACGTATTATAATTGGTGTATAATAAAAATAATGTAAGTAGTGATTATTTGTGACAGTAATATAGCATTAATTACAATCAAATACCTCATTATAAGTTTCTCCAAAAAAAAAAAAAAAAAAAACCTCATTATACCGATATTTATAGTAAAAAAAATATGTAAAAAATAGAATATCTATCAAGTTTGTATTATATCAAATCAAAATCTAATAATTAATTATTTTAACACCATCTCAATTTAAAATAGAAGATAAAATTTTGTATTAATAGGTTTTGACATATTGTAATAAGAGTGTTTTCACCCGTTTGTACGTATAAAATGGCTTAAAAGGCCAAATTTTGCCTAAACCAACCCAAAAAATCACCCTTAAAAGCTTATGAATCTATTGTGCAAAATGTATTTTTGTTACCGTACTTTTGTAAATATACACAATCATTGTTGTTATGCATTTCAATTTTTTATTTTTTATTTTGTGTATCATGGGGATGAAAGAAGAGATAAAGGCAATTGTAGTGTATGAAATGAGAAAAATAATTAAAAAATATAAAAATAAAATAGAATTTTTTAATAAAATAGAATTTAGAATAGTTTTTTATGCATATATTTTTGAAAAGTAATCAGATGAAATCGAAAAAATGAAATTATATATTAAAATAAGTAGACTTTTTTGAAGGCTAACGTCAATTTTCTATGATCAATAGAAAGAAAGTAAGAAGGAAATAGAAAAGGAGAGTCTGTGACTCTGTAGACATTTGACTTGTGGTCTCCGCTTTTATTCCGCTTTGTTCGGGGGAATGGGCAGACTAGCAGTGTGAAGGGCAAGTATGTAGTAAGTTAGGCAAGGTTAGAGAGAATAATGGAAAGTAGCGTCTCGAGTTTTACAAACTCGAGATCCATATTAAAACTTGAGTCCCAGAGACTCGCTTTGCGAGTGTTTTGCTGGATGAGTTGGACTGAAAATGCCACAGAGATCTCGAGTTTTAGAAACTCAAGTTCCTATAGTGGCGTTTTTAAGTCATATAGTGACGTTTTAAAGTCTTATAACGGCGTTTTTCTGCAAAAAAAATTTTATATAAGTGTGATCAGGGAGCCCTATAGTGGCGTTTTTAAGCCCTATAGTGGCGTTTTTAAGCCCTATAGCGGCGTTTTCCTACAATTTATGGAACTTGAGTATTTAAAACTCGATTTCCACGTGAATTTTTTTCCACACCGTACCCATTCACTTACAAATCGAGACTTAAAAACTCGAGTTTTATCTTGGAATTCGAGTTTTATCTTGGAATTCGAGTTTTAGACACTCGAGATGCTAGTTTTTAACATTATTTTGAAACGTGACAATTAACTAAATTTTTTGGTATTTATTGTTATTTGGAAAGGGTGTTCACTTTGTTCTCAAATATCACACAACAAACTGTCATATCAAATAAAATTTCTTTTCCCGTAATCCCCAGATAAACATAAACTAACAATATCCAGATTTTGAAAACAAAAAATAAATATGTCATTGTCTGATAAGCTAGTATTTGGCTACACAATTATCCTATATATATATATATATATATATATGTAAGAACGCAATTTGAGTCTCTAGCCCAAAGGATAAATGAACCTAGGCCCAAAAAGCCCAATACAATGAATTTGTAGAGAGTGGATTGGAAAATTGGGTTTTAATAAATCAGACAACAAGTAAAGTAGATTCAGATGACAAGAAAATGAAGATAGACTGGTTTAAAGCACAGTTTTCCAACTTACTCTCTACAAATTCATTATATTGAGCTTTTTTGGCCTAGGTTCATTTATCCTTTGGGCTAGGAACTCAAATTACGTCCTTACAATATATATATATATATATATATATATATATATATATATATAAAAGTCCCTTTTGCTCCAAAAAATAAAAGGAAAGAAGAAGATATGAATAGGTCCTATCATTTTCTCAAAAGTTATATATAAAAAAGAAGAAAGGTCCATATGATTGTCTTTTCTAGTTAAGCAATATAGAAGTAATGCTTGGACACATAATTCCCCACAACTTTATACTACAGTTTGCTATGTGGTGAGTTGTGATTAGCAAAGATGTGTCTCTATATAGCCCATCATCACACATTTGCCAATCATAACTCGCCACGTGACAAGTTGTGATATAAAGTTATGGGAAATTATGTGTCCTCATTACTCGCAATATAGATAAAAACTTGTCATTTTTCATGAAAGAGTAAGGCCATGTAAGACCACCGATTTATTTATTAAAAATTACAGAACCATAATCTTGTACTTTATCACAATTTTTGTTTTGAATAATGGAGAAAAAAGTGGTAAGTTTATATAAAAATAACAGATAATAATTATAATTTATTATGTAAAATAATTGTAAAAATATATATAATAAAAATTGGATTTCTAAAATAATTCTTTGTCTTTATAGTAAACCTCCATTCATTTTTCCAACTGAATTGTTTAAGGGTTTTAATTTTATCTTTTTAAAACAAAACTTATTAACGGATTTTGATTTATCTAATTTAAAAAAAAAAAAAAAAACTAGCTTGTAACCTGTGATATGCATGGATTTTTTTCCCTTTTCTTGTACTGATAAAAGTTTGTTAACATTTTGTTTGTTTAAGAGGTTAAAACTTAGTTTATTTGCATTAATCTGATCAATACTTTTTTTTCTTATGAAAAACATAATTAATACAACTTAATTGACCATGTATTATATTTTGCTCAGACATCTTAAGTAAAATATGTCTTAGAGCATTTGCTTTAGCTCATAATCAAACGGCAAACCTCTATAAACATGAATCATAGTCACTCTCTTCCTCAACCAAAAACCCCACCCTAATCGCAACAAAATTACGCTAAGACACCATTGAGTAAACCACTCACCAAAATCAATAAAAACTAGTGTGCAAAATTACCCACCAAAATTAGCAAACCACCAACCAAAACTAGTCAACACCAAAGAGGAAAATGAGCTACTTTGTTATAGGTTTTCATTTGAAGGAGAGAGAGAGAGAGAGAGAGGTATGGTTAGGAAAACAAAGAAGAACCACTGCTTAGAATGGTGGTGGTAGCTAACTGTAGCAATGGGTAAAGACTGCTTAGTTGTGGTGGTCCGATGTTGAGAGAGAGAAAGAGAAAAAGCCACACACAACAAAATTAATTAAATAATGATAAACAAATAAACAGTAATTATGTAAATACATAGTTAATGTAGCTTAAAAGTAAAATTGCACAATTTTGGATGAGCTTGTGTGGGTAATTTTTAGGGTTGAATGTGTAAAATTGACAACTTTTTCTTATTTTAAGTTAGTTGATGCGGGTGCTTTAAGCTTATATAAGTAAGAAAGATGGGGGGAGTATTTTGGTACAATCCATTGCACTAAAAACTAAAAAGAACCACGTTAACTTATAATTATTTAAAATGTCTCTTTTATTTTTTTTTTTCTTTTAGAAAAAGACTAAAGTCATATAAATATATTTGAGAGACATTCATCTATTTATATATGTAATATTCAATTTTCTCCGCTTATGAATTATGCTTTTCAGGGAATGCAGAAAAAGAAAATTAGGACAACAATTAATTTCACACATATTTTGATGACTATAAATGGTGAAAACAAAAGTTCAAGTCAAAATCTACCACACAAAATAATTGTAAAAATGAGAGTAAAATTAATTGTGGCCATGAATTACTGATTTTATATGCATCATATCACCAAAAGCAGTAGATAAAATTAATTGTAAAAAGACAGTTACTCCTCCAAGTTCCACTGTGAGTAAACGCCACTCTCTTTCACTAAAAAAATTTCGTCCCGCAAGTAAGGCTACTCTCTTTACAGAATCTCCTCTCTGTAATTCTCTAACCAAATACCTCTCGCTCTCTCCCACAGTAGTATACATATAACACTACTCTCTCCCTTGAAATCACTCACTACATCCACACAAACAATTTGAAGATGAGAAGAGCACACCAAATCTCATCGGCAGCTACTTTGCATCTATGGAGATGAAACAAAGAAGATCATCACCAACAACTTTGGTGAAAAGACATAACGATGCAACGAGGAAAGGTATAATTTCATTTTTTTTTCTTTGATTGTTTGATCATTTTCTTGTGTGATTCTGACTAATTTCGTTCGTTTTTTTTTTTTTTTCTTCTTTCTTTGTTTATTTTGGATTTTTCACTTTAGCTAAGTTGGAGTTTAGCTAAGTTGGAGTTGGCCGAACTTGAAGCTCTTGGTACTCATGGTAATTTTACTTCTATTTTCAAAAAACTACTTCATATTTATGTTCTTTAAATATAGTTGTGTTTTTGTTTCTGAAAGTTGTTTTCTCTATGTGTTTTAGACAATTGCTTAACCAAATTTATGAAAATTTTGTACGGTGAGAAGCTAGAAAGCATGGGTGCAACTTCAGAGCTGCCACACTTGCACCGGACACTCGGCGACACGCCGATTCGCACTTGACATACCGATTCGCCTTTTTTTTTTTTTTTTAAGAAGAAGTCAAACTTTGTCCAAACTTTGCCCAAGTGGTCACAGACCATCCTAGCCTGGAAAAAATTATTATTATTATGTATAAATTTTTTTAAAAAAAAAAATTTATGATTTTGCTTAACATTATGTATCTGTTTGGCTAGAGCCTACAAGCTCTAACTTTTAGCTTTAATTTACAACTTTTTAGAACCTTATTTTTTCTCAGTTTTTTAAAGTACAAATATACTATAACACACTTTCAGGAAAATATTTTCAGCAAAAATTTAAATAAGGTATTCCCAAACTGACACATAATTACATTTTGGACAAAATTTGGCAACAAACTTAGTTGTGAATTTTTACAAATCCACCAATGTATTATATTTTCCTCTTATAACTTGATCTTCCATATTTGCAAAATTTTTAAAAAAATCAAAGATTAATAGTTATGTTATCAATTACATTTTAAAATTTCAAGTTTTTGTAATCTAAAATTATACATAAAAAATAAGTATATAGATTGAATAATAAATGTCGGACCGTATGCCTTACCAATCCATCCAACCACCAATTGGTGAAGGATGAGGGGGCACAAATCTTTTATAGCATTCGATCGCAGACCAAGCCCATTGGTATTGGAGCGAATTGTGAAATCCCTCACAATCCCTCCCTCACAATGTGGCTCCAACGACTCGAACCTATTGACCTTGGCTCTGATACCACTTGTCGGACCGTATGCCTTACCAATCCATCCAACCACCAATTGGTGAAGGATGAGGGGGCACAAATCTTTTATAGCATTCGATCGCAGACCAAGCCCATTGGTATTGGAGCGAATTGTGAAATCCCTCACAATAAATAACATCTGATTAACATGAAATTTGACATGTGTTTTAAGAACATGCAATTCAACGGTTAGATTATCAAAATATGTAACTAAATTAATTTGTTTAGTGAAAACTATAGCTTTAGTCTACAACTAAGTTTGTAGCCAAACTTTGGTCCCTTTAACAATATATTAGGTCCTTAAAAATAAAAATAAAATGTCCAAGAAAATTTTTATTTAACTAAAATTTTGAAAGATATGTAGTTTGCAGCATTTTGATAATGAGACTATCATGCAACGATTTCAAAATAAGAAAATTGTAAGACTATGTATTTGCGATTTTTTTTTTTTTTTTGGTCTATATATGAAGTTTTCTTTTTATTAGATTTTGTATAATTTAAGTTTCTTAATAACCACCCTGAAAAAAACTTCTAGAGCCGCCACTAAAGTTAGTCTTAAACATACCTCTCAAACCCTTCAAACTCCTCATACATCTTTTTATTGGATATTTAGATGTGAAATTTGAATATCTAATGCATTTTTTTTTAAACACATATATCAAATTTTGTTCAAATTAAATGTTATTTACTATTCAATAAATTAACTTTTTTTCTTTTTATGAATAATTCTATACTAAAAAAACTTGATATTTAAACATTTGATTAATGACATAATTATTGATTTTTTTTTTAAACTTTGCAAATATGGATATGGAGGATATAATAAAAAAATATCATCTTAAATTTCAAAATTCATATCCAATAAAAATATATAGGAAGAATTTAAATGGTAAAAACTTTTATTTTATTTTATTTTTATTTGAGAAACAAGAAGTTAAAAAACAAACCTTGAAACCAAGTGGATGTTCTCCTTTCACAGGCCATAACTTGCCTCGAACAAAATGGTCAGCAGTCGATATTCGACGCAGAACATCAATCAACAATGCCACGGCAAAGTCAGCCGCGTCCTCAGAGAAGGCAGCACTAGCACTGGTGACCATGATTCCACGGCGGCGACATTCATGAAGGTCAATGTGCTCAACACCAGCGCTGGACGCAACCACGAGTTCCAGGCTAGGGAGGAGACCAAGGGTGTCAGCAGTGAGAGGGGTCAAGCCCACACAGAGTAAGGCATGAGCCAAGTGGGCATGGCGAGACAGGAAAGATTCGGTCGACTCATCAGGTGAGTCATTTGGGTCAAGTAGGTGGAAATGACTCTGTAAGCGGTCTTCAAGGGGAAGGTTGAAGATTTTGGAACGAAGCACAACAACTAAGGGTAGCTCACCCTCCTCCTTTGGTTCTTCTTTGTTTTCCAAGACTTGTGGCTGTTCTTCTTTGGTAGCCATTGATTGATGCAAGGCTTTGCAGCTTTGGGGGGGTCAACTGGAATCTTTAATTTGTAGTGGTTTTAACAATTGTATTTTATTAATGGCGGGAAAGCTTAATAGTTTAGAGTTATTCACCAAATGGAGAAAACGAATTATAAAAATCATTAAATTTGTTTATGATAGTTTATTTAACAAATCAAACCTTCCTTGAAATATGAATAAAAAATAAAATAAAAAACCAACTTAACCAAAGTCAGGCATAACATAGGTTTAAACTCCACCATTAAACAAACTGAATTCAATGCTTAATTCCTCTCCTCTAGGGTAGGAGCTCTCTCTCTCATTCGCATACGAGGATCTCACTCCCTTAGTTTATACTAAGGGCTTGACTTTTCTCTGTTTTTTCGGTGACAACTCTTCTTGGATTATGGCAGATGGCGTGACAAATATTTTGGAGAACATGAAATTGACCACAGAGGAGGAAGAGATTATTTCTATTTCGAATGAAGGACGGAAGGAAGAGATTGAAAGTTGTTCTCAAAGTTTGATTGGGAAGTTCTCACGTGTAGGTCTTTTAACAAGAGGGCTGCTCAAGGCATTCTAAAACGTGCATGGGGCTTGGAGAATTTAGGTACAAGTTGTAGAAGTCGGGGCAAATCTATTTCAATTCAAGTTTAACTTAGAATTTGATATGGCTAGGGTGTTAAGAGGGGGACCATGGACCTTTGACAATCAGGTTTTATTGTTAGTCCGATGGAAACTTGAGATGATTGCTGGTAACGTGAGGTTCGATTCGGCTTCCTTTTGGGTATAAATCTGGGGGGCACAGTTCGACATGGTCTCTCCGTCAGTTGCCGAAACGGTAGGGGGACGTTTAGGAGTGGTGAAGGAGGTGGAGAATAGGTGGAAACAGGACATCCCAACTTTTTTTATGCGTGTGAAGGTTGCCCTCCCTTTATCTAAACCTTTTCGGAGAGGAGCTTTTTTGGTAGGATGGAATGGGCAGAAGACTTGGGTTACGTTTAAATATGAGAGACTTTCTCTGTTCTGCCATTACTGCAGCTTGCTTGGGCATGACCTCAAGCATTGTGCTCAATACTTTGTGGCAACTAAGAATGGTGAGGAAGCAGAATGTCAATATGGGGAATGGATGAAGGCAACTAGAACTCGAGCACGTTCACCAAGTAGTAAAGGTAGCTATCAGGGTGAGGCTAATCATGGTACTGAGGAGAGGACTGTCAGTTCATAGCAGGGGAGTGGTAGGGTAACAGAGGTGGATGACGGCGGCGGTGGGGAAGTATTCACTAGGGTTTGTATGGATACACATGTTGCTGGTACAACTAGAAATTATGGGATTTTTCCAGAAGATACGCTTCCAAATCACGAGTTTCATGGAGAGAAGTCTACAGAGATGGAAGGGGTGGATGGGATTACGTCAAGTACTGAAGATTTTAGTCCAAGTAGGAACGGCTGGGGGTCTTTAATGGGCCTATGAATAAAAATGGACCAATTGGGCCTCAGGGAGTAGACAAGCAAAGCAAATGGACTAGGTTCATATGCATGGACTTTGGACCTGTTGATTTATTAAAAGAGGGAGCAAAGTCTATTTTGGGCAAGAGAGGCAGCTAGGGAATGCAGCAGAATGTGTTTGACAGGGGTGAAGAGCAGGCAGAGAAGAAAGTAAAGTCTGGGGATGGTTCTCAATTTTTTGAAGCGGCAGGGGTGTCAGAACACCCTTGCTGAGTGCAATGAGGTTGCTAAGTTGGAATTGCTAAGGGCTTTGGAACTCTTGGACAGTTCGAAGCCTTCACGATTTAGTGAAGGCTCAAGCTCCCAATGTATGTTTCCTCATGGAAACAAGACTTGATAGAGACGGGTTTATGAAACATTGTCGAGACCTGGCCTATCCGAACAAATTAATTATGAAGAAACTTGATTCGGCTGGTGGTTTAGCGTTGATTTGGAAAGAGGATGTAAGGTTGGAAGTGATTAATTATACAGAGAATCATGTCTTAGCAAAGGTTGTCGAGGATAATGGATTTCAATGGTTTTTAACCGGGTTTTATGGCTGGCCTGAATCATGTCAGAAACACAAATCTTAGGCTCTTTTGAAGCATCTCTCTTCGCTCTTGATGGGTCCATGGTGTTGCATTGGTGACTTTAATGCTTATTTATATTCATCAGAAAAGTTGAGCAATCTTCCACCACAGGCAAAACAGATGGAGGAGTTTGGGGCTGCCTTGGAGTCTTATCAACTGATTGATTTGGGTTTTTGGGGATATAAGTTCACATGGAATAACAAGCGACCAGGTGCAGCCAATACAAGAGAACAGCTTGATCGTGTTGTTGCAAAATAAGGAGTGGTTAGATGCATTCTTCGCAATCTCGGTGTCCCATGAATTTTCACATGCTTCGGATCATATGCCATTACTTTTGTAGATAGGAAAGTATAATAGACTCCAAGGACATGTTGCTCGGGGTTTTAAGTTTGAAGAGGTATGGCTACTCTCTGAGGAGTGTGAAGAATTGGTTGGAGAAGCTTATGGCTGATTAGGGGGTGAAGGGGCTTCTTTGGTCAGTACTAACAATAAAATTTTACATTGTAGGGCAGAATTACAGGCTTGGGGTTCAACTAGGACAAATCCTCAGGTGGCCGAGATTAAGAGACTAAAAAAATTGCTTGAGAGGCTGAATGTTTGTGATTAAACCGAGGCAACCAGATCTGACTTTGTGGCAGCAAGTAAACAGCTCGACAATCTCCTCCTAAAGCAAGAAATATATTGGGCACAGCGCTCTCTCTTGTCTTGGCTAAAGTCTGGGGATAAGAATAATAAAATTTTCCACTCAAAGGCCTCACAAAGGCAGCGTAGAAATTTCATTCAAGGAATTAAAACTCCGGAGGGTGTGTGGGTTGAAGAGATTGAGGATGTAGCAAAGGTGGCAGTAAATTACTTTGAGGATATTTTCTCTTTGGGTAGGTGTGAACAGATGGAGGAATGCCTTAATGCAGTCTCTCATAAGATGTCTCCAGATATGATTAATGTTTTATCCAGTGATTTAGTGCAGATGAGGTGAAGATGGCGCTTATCCAAATAGGACCAACAAAAGCTCCTGGACCGGATGGTATGAATGCTCTTTTCTATAAAAAAAAATTTGGCATATTGTTGGGACTGATATGACTCATGCGGTTTTGGATTTTTTGAATAATGGTAATATGTTGACTGATATAAATTATACTCATATTGTTCTCATCCCTAAAGTAAAGTCTCCGGAGAAAATGTCAAACTACAGACCTATTAGCCTGTGTAATGTTATTTATGAAATTATTTCTAAGGTCTTGGCTAACAGATTGAAGGTGATTCTGCCCCAATTAATTTCACCCACCCAGAGTGCTTTTGTGCCTAGCCATTTGATTACTGATAACGTACTTGTTGCATATGAAACTTGGCATGCCATGCATAGCCGGAGGAAGGGTAAAAAAAGGGGCTCTTGCATTGAAGCTAGACATTAGTAAGACATATGACAGGGTTGAGTGGTCTTTTCTAAAGGGCATGATGATTAAGCTGGGATTCCCTCAAGGGTGGATTGATCGGGTTATGAGTTGTGTCACTACTGCCTCGTTCTCGGCTCGTATTAATGGTAAGGCCTTTGGTAATTTTCGGCCTACTAGGGGGATTCGCCAGGGTGACCCTTTATCCCCCCTATTTATTTTTTATATGTGCAAAGGCTTTCACATCATTATTGGCCAAGGAAGAGGTGAATGGTCGGCTTCATGGTGTTGCCAGTAGCCAGACAGCCCTACTATTTCCCATTTGCATTTTGCTGATGATTCTCTTTTATTTTGTCAAACTAAACAAGAAGAAGTGCAGGTGATCTCAAAAGTATTAGATTTGTATGCAACGGCTTCTAAACAACGTATCAATTTAGAAAAATCTTTTGTGTTCTTTAGCAGCAATACAACGGGGGCACAAAGAGAATGGATCACACATGTGTTGGAAGTAAAGGAGGTGGCCAAATTTGAATCTTATCTGGGGCTACCCACCTTAATTGGTAGATCCAAATATCAAGCCTTTTCATTTCTCAAGGAGAGGGTCTGGAAGAAAATTCAGGAATGGAAAGGGAAGTTGCTATCTAGAGCTGGGAAGGAAGTTCTAATAAAATTCGTGGCCCAATCGATTCCAACATATACGATAGGAGTGTTTCAATTACCAGTGAAACTCTGTGATGAATTAAATGCGATGTGCGCTAGGTTTTGGTGGGGTCAGTTTGGTGATGAAAAGAAGATACATTGGAAGAGTTGGGAGTCTCTTGTTTAGTCAAAAAAGGAGGGGGGAATGGGTTTCAGAGATATTTGAAGTTTCAATCTTGCTATGCTAGTGAAGCAAGGGTGAAGGATGTTGAATGACCAAGGCCCTCTTCTCTACAGGTGCTTCAAGGCAAAACATTTTCCTCGATGTTCCTTTTTGGAGGTTGTTGACAATTCTCATAGTTCATATGTTTGGAAAAGTCTCATAGCGGCTCAACATATTTTAAGGAAGGGCTGTTATTGATGAGTGGGCATTGGATCCTCTATTCGCGTTCTGACAGATAAGTGGCTTCCCTACCATCCAACAAACAAAATTCTTGTCCCACCACATGAAGTTGATGAGGAGTGGCGAGTGTCGGATTTAATTGATTGGTCGAACATTCAATGGGATCGTGGTTTGATAGATGCGGTGTTTCATGGATTTGATGCCGAAGCTATTTATAGGAATCCTCTAAGTCAACGTTGTGTGCCTGATGTCTTGATTTGGCTGCATAATAAAAAGGGAAGGTACTCGGTGAAGTTTGGGTACTATGTTGCAAGGAGGTTGTTGCGTGAAGCTAGCTAGGTAGGGGAAGGGTCAGGTCAGATGTCAAGCAGCATGGTTTGGGTGAGGATTTGGAAGCTCCACATTCCAAATAAAATAAAAGCTTTTGGCTAGCGTGCTTGTCACACCATTTTACCGACTAGAGAGAAGCTGCGGCAACGACGGATTATTGACGATGATTTATGTCCAATCTGCCACTGCTTCCTAGATGATGGAAAAATGCATGTACGTAGCGGAAAATTAACAGATCTACTGCATTTGCTATTGATAACTTGCACTATGTAAATTTCAGAATACAAGAACAAGAGAATGTACCTTGGTGTGGTGAATTTCAAAACAAAGATTGTAAGCACCTGGGAATATTTTTAATCTTCACTCCAATTCCACTAACGCCCAAGATGTGTGATCTCTTAATTAGTTATATGAATTTGTTCAAGAGAGAATTAGAGAGTGTCCAACACTCATATATACCATTTCATGTAATTTGTTCATTACTAAATTCTGTATGTTTCTCTCCTAATAACTGATTATCTAATTGGGCTAGCCTTTTAGGCCTTTCCAATTGGGCTCTAGTATGTGGCTTGAAGTGGGACCAAAAGGGACCAACAAGACACTAGCTCCAATGGGCCTTGGGCTTTTCTGTCAATTCTTGACAAGTCCAAAGTTACCATTAACTATATTTAATACCACTATATAAATATAGTTGCACTCTAGACCTTATCTATAAATTATATCCCAAAACTTTATTGTACATGCAACCCCTTCATAAAATATTCGTAGTAATACAAAGTCATAAATGTAGACTATCATTTTGTAGATTACTACATCTTAATCCTTGAGTACCCAATTTAATCATTTTAACTTATTCATCATATATTTATGAAATCTAATTCCATAAATATATACTTTAGTAATTTCTTACTAAAGTGGTTAGGCCTAACTCTCTGAATAACAAACTCATTAAACTTATCTCAAGAGAATATTTTGTATCTCCGTTAAGAGACTATGAATTCCATCTTGAGAATATATCTTCCATCAACACTAAATGTGGTTACCTAACATACTGAGATTTTAACCGTTACTTTAGATCTCACTCCTGATATATCAAAGCAACCTACACCTCATGATCAGATCTATTATTCTCTCAAGATTAAGAGTTCATGCAAATATATGTCGTGAGATTTATTATTCATTTGACAGTCTTTAGGAGAATAATAAATCTCACAGCGGTCCAGTTCAATATGTCTTAACTCTTAAAACATATCAATATATCAACTAGAAGTCTCCACTTCTATGATCAAGACAAATCATCATAGTTGATATGTTATAGTCTTTGCATATGAAATACCCAATTTCATCACCGACTACAAACTATAATTCTGAGTTTATAAAGAACTTGTGATTTATATCTTCTGTGACTTTTCAAATAAATCACATACTATGCATCTCATGGATTATATGATAATGTCTAAATATTCATATTACCATTATTTTAGATAATAATAAAACAACTTTATCAATCACAATATTAAGTCACACATATTGTCATACACAATGTCACACTTAATATCATACATAGCATCATACAATAGGATTTAAGGGCACTAATCCTAACACCGGAAACCTCTATTCATGCTTTGTGGGAGTGTGGGGCTGCTTAGGATGTGTGGGCTGGTTGTCAAATTAGAATTCTGCAGAAGGGGCTGACTAATCAATTTAGTGTGATGCGGCTGTTTGAGAATCTAATGCATAAGCTATCAGAGAAGGATTTTGAGTTTTTTCTGGTCCAAGCGTGGCTCATTTGGAACCAATGCAATCTAGTTTTGCTTGGAGGAATTTTGCAGGAACCTGGTAGGCTAAATGCGAGAACTGGCAGTCTTCTAAGGGAGTTTCAAGAGTCACAAATGTAGCTAACTCTTCCGATTTCAAATGGGCGCTCACAGACATGGCAGCCACCCGAAGGACAAGTCTCAGTTTTGACGCGGCAATTTTTGCGGACTTGCCTGCTTCAGGTATTGGGGTTATAATTCGGAATGATAGGGGTCAGGTTATGGCAGCTTTGTCGTCGAAGGGTGGTGATGTTCAGGACAGTGAAGAGGCAGAGGTATTGGCATGTAGGAAAGCTCTGGAATTCGCCGTGGATGCTGGTTTTTCAGATTTGATTGTGGAGGGGGATAATACAACTGTCATGAATTCTATTACTTCAGCCCAATCAGATCTGTCTTGCTTGGGAAATATCTATGAAGACATTCGTTGTTTGGCTGGAGGTTTGCGACATGTGGAATTTAATAGTATTAGTCGAAGTGCCAATGGAGTAGCTCATTCCTTAGCTCGCTATGCTAAGCATTTAGATGAGGATATTGTTTGGTTGGAAGATTCTCCACCTCCGGCTTTGGAGGCCTTGTATTTGGATTCTATTTCTAATTAAATGATATTGAGGTTGCTTTCAAAAAAAAAAAAAAAAAAACTGAATTCAAACAAAATATTGTGTAAGTGAACACGCTCATGAATAAGAGGTTCAATTTATATATATATATATATAGACTAAAAATTGAATTTATATAAATTTATAGGGCAATAACTTTTTATGTGTAAGTTATTAATAATATAAATAGTCAATTTTGTAGTAAAAATGATATATAATTTTTAGCAATACAAAGTTCGTGAAACTATTTTTTATAGAAATAATTATGAATCACTTACTTGTGGTTAGGGCTGATTTCATTGCCATCAATGCTTTGAAAAATGTTCATTTTTACCACTTGAGCATAACTCTATTATTTAGTTGTAACCCATGTCTGTATTACCGTTAAAAAAACACAAAAAAACATTAAAAAAATCATATATTTAAGAATCAAAATCCCTCTTCTCTCTTTTTCTTTAGACTATTGTTAGAGACACGTATTGACAATTCATGAAACCACAAAAGAAAACGTTTCTCTGAACATGTAATCTACAATCTAAATTTTACAAAAACAAAACTAAAAAGCTCCAAGTTCATCTTCAATTTCTTTGCCTTTTAAGGATTTATATATGCATTAATATTCACCATGCTGTTGAATTTGACCTCTAAAGAGTCTTTAATCTAATAATCTTATATAGATGGAAACCTTCCAATCATACATCCATATGTGAATATTATTATATTACTTCATTCATGCTGGAAAGGCCACAACAAAGGCTTATTTGAAAAAAAAAAAAAATACACCAATCATACAAATGGAAACCTTCCAATCATACAACCCTGTGTGCATATTACTACTTCATTCCTGCTGGAAAGGCGACAATAAAGGCTTACTTGAAAAGAAAGCCTTCAAGTTTGCTATAATCACCTCGTTCAAGGCTTCGAAGGATTCTGGAGTTGAAATGGCAAGATGTGGAGACAACACAACATTGTCCAGGGCAAATAGCTCTTTTGGGACATTAGGCTCGTTCTCAAACACATCAAGACCTGCACCACCAATCTCCCCTTGGACCAAAAATTGCACCAATTCTTTCTCATCAACAAGAGCACCGCGCCCAACATTAATTATAAACCCTTCCCTTCCCAATGCTGTCAAAACATCTTTGTTGATTATATGGTGAGTTTCATTCTTCAGCGCACAGCAAACAATAAGAACATCACTGTTAACAGCAAGGTCATGGACATTGGCATAGTAAGGATACAGTACAGATGGCTTCTTGTTCCTCGAGTTGTATGCAACTGTGCAGCCAAATGCCACAAGCCTTTTTGCAACTTCAGAGCCAATACTTCCCAGCCCCACAATACCAATTCGTTTTCCCCCTAACTGCAGTCATAACCAATTCACATAAGAACCGATTGGATAATATAATGTTTAAGTTTAATCAAGATGCAAGTATAACTAGTGAATACAACCAGATTTGTAGCAACACTATTCTAATGTTTACAAGGTTAGTAGCTGCGGCTACTACATCACTAACACTTGATCAAGGCCCTGTAAGTTTATTACCAGCTCTGTTCCCAGATTCATAACAATTTCATTTCTATGACAATGAATTCAATTCCCAAAACACAGATACTAGTTATACTCTTTCAAGCTAAATGAATATATTTACAAGGTTAGTAGCTTTGAATTATATACCCTTGCTTCTCTTTTTCAATCTTTCCACACTGAAAATCCCAGCTAATCAACCATAATTTATCTAGATCTGTATTTCGTATCTCAGTTGTATGTTATACAAAAGTTCCACACAGTGACACAGAGACATGCCTCAGCTAACCACCTCTCGATCAATAACAAAGCCTTAACATTCACTTTATTACACACCAATCACCAGATGCTACCTCAACAACTATGAACATGTTTTTTTTTTGTATCATTCACTATGCTTGTCGTTTTTAACAAAAAAGGCTACCAATCCAGATGTGCTAAAAACTGACAAAACCCATATAAAAAAACAGGAAACAAAAAAAACACTAACCTTACAGCCAAGTGGGTACTCTCCCATTTGAGGCCACAAACCAGAGCGAACAAATCTGTCAGCAGCGGAAACTCGGCGCAGAACATCGAGCAAAAGCGCGACGGCGTAGTCGGCCACGTTCTCAGAGTTGGCGTCGCCGGCATTGGTGACGGCAATGCCACGACGGCGGCACTCGGCGAGGTCGACGTGGTCAAGGCCGGCGCTGGAGCCAACGACAAGTCGCAGAGAAGGGAGGTGGTCGAGGGTGTCGGCGGTGACGGGCGTGGGGCCGACGCAGATGAGAGCGCGTACGGAGGAGGCCTCGGGCGAGGCCAGCGAGTCGAAAAGGCGGAAGTGGGTGATCAAGCGGTCTTGGAGTGGAAGTTTGAATGAAGGGAGGTGGTGTATAAGGACGAGAGGACGGTGGTCTTCGACTTCGTTGTCTTCGGTAGCCATTGATGGATCATGGATGGTTCATAGAAAATGAGGTTAGGAAGTTTATTAATGCTCAAAACAAAAGTAAGAAGTTTATTAAATGATAAAAGATAGAACTGAAAGGGACTCGGCCATATAGTGGCACATATTTTAGCACAAAGTAGGAAGTTTTCGTTGTCTTCGTTGTCTGTTTCTTTTTTTTAAAATACAAAGTAGGAAGTTTTTATTAATTTTTTTGAAAGGGACTCGGCCATATAGTGGCACATATTTTAGCACGCTATGCACTTTTGCTGAATTGGTATGGAAGATGGGGTCCCCTAATGTATTTGGCAAGAATTCTAGAATGATTGATCTTCCGATCAGATGTAATGTTCCAGCTTTGCTCTTACCTTTCAGAGGAATAGGGAGAGAACTCTTAGTTCTTACCTTCTTTTTTTTTTTTTCAAATAAAAGAACTAAACTGCCCGTTACAGACTATTGTGTGTTTCAAGTTTCAACCCTCTTATTTTTTTGAGTTTGACCGTGTGAATGTGGAGGACCTGTGGCTAGGGCTGTCCAACCCACCCGGCAACCCGCCCAACCCGCCCAACCCGCCCGAGCTCGACCCACCGCCACCCAATCCGACGTCTCCGGCGGTCGGATGCGGGTCCGAATTCGTTCCACCCGACCCTACGCGGGTCGGTTGCCGGTTTCACGTTTCAAAACCCGTTACACCCGACCCGAACCGAAACACTCATCTTCTCCGGTGAAATATTACGATTTTTGACCAAATCCGGCGAGATCCTTCGAGATCCGGTGACGTTCTGGTGTTCTTCAGCTTCGATCCGGCCATCCTTGGTCTTCCTTCGCTCAGATCCGGTGTTCCTCAGCTCCGATCCAGCCATCCTCGCTCAAGATCTACACAAATCTGGCTAGAATCCGGCGAGATTAGGCTCCGATTTGACTTAGATCTACACAAATCTGACTTAGATCTACACAAATCTGGCTATTCTTGGTTAGATTAGGCTCCGATCTACTCAAATCCGGCGAGAATCCGTTAGATTCGGTCGGCCTTCAACTCAGATTGACGAAGAGAGATCTTCTCCTCTGCTCGCCGTCGCTTATCACCAGACTCAACCGACCCGACCGTTCGACCGACTCGACCCGACGTCTCTGGCGGTCGGTTGCGGGTCTGTTTTTGTTCCACCCGGCCTGAGCGGGTCGGTTTCGGGTTGGGCACAAACCCGACCCGAACCGACCCGTGGACACCCCTACCTGTGGCTGTGGGTGGCAGTCGAATTAAATTCGTTTACCAATTAAAGGGTGTCTTTTAATTAGGATTGTAAGTTTTGTTAAATATTAGAGATTCAAGTTTAGCTCGAAAACAAATATAAAATATTTAAATTTAACCTTTTTTTTTAATTTTTTTTTAGAAAGAATTCAAATTTGACTTGTGTTCAAACCGAACATATAAATTATGTTTAATCTTGAACTTGTCAATTAGTCCAAAAACCTAAACTTAAGCTTAGCTTAGCTTCACTTGATTCATTAATCAAGTTGAGTTTAAGCTCAAACTCAAGCTTAATATCAAGTTTTTGAGCTTGAGATACAATACAAGTACATTAGAGCATCCGCAGTGGGCTCTCTAAATGCTAAATGTTAGATGTATTTGGCATACAAGCCCAATAAACACTCAGCAATTGGGTGGCTATATTGGAAAAGCTATTTTTATTTTGAGATTTTGCTACAGTACCATCTCAAATGTAAGATGGTACTGTAGCTGTATGGTATAAAAAAAAAAAAAATTTTTAATGCTTTTATGCCGGGAATTTCTCTCTCCTCCCTCCTTATTTCTGATCTTTTCTCTATGTTCGTTCTTTCTTTTTCCGTTCTCTCTTTCTCCTCTTCTCTATGCTCTGTTCAGACCAATACGCTCCCCCACTCTCTCCGATAAGTTTTACACGCTTCTCTCTTTCCGATGACCCTCTATCTCCGATAATGATTCCGATCCGTGCTCCGATCTCTTTACCGATTCACAGGCACTCATAAATCCAACCATCTAAATACCCATTTCACTTTCACTCCATTAAGATTTGTGGGTTTCGATTCACCGATTCAGTCATCCATTTTTACCGATTCAGTCTTCACTCCGTCGGTCTCTGAAATCAAATCAAAATCAAAAGCCTGGTAAGATTTTGAGTTTTTGTGTTTATGTTTATTTTCTCTTTCTGCAAGAAAATTTGTGTTTGTGTTTTGGTTTTGATCAAATAATTGCTGTTGATGTTTGCAGAGGTGGGATTCAGCTTGGTTGATTTTCTTTGCATTTGGTTCTCATTCACTCTCTCCCCGTCGGTCTCTCCCTTTGCTTTGCTTCAAATTTGGGTCCTCAAGTAATAAAATTTCCAAAGAGTGCCGCATATTTTGGGTTTCTGGATTGGTTCTTCGAATACCCTTTTGGCTTCTCAATCCATTGGAGGCTCTTGCAAGTTGTAAGTGTATTTTCAAACCACATTCTTACTGTTTTTTTTTTTTTTTTTGGTTAGAACAATGTTGTTTTTGTTTTTTTTTTTTAATGTTATGTCATTGTCAATGCAAAAAGTGAAAAAAAAAAAAAAAAAATTCTTTTTCTTTGATCCGAAGTGGGGTTAGTTCATTAGTGAACTTGAGATTGAACTGTTGGGTTATATTGACTGAGATGGTTAATGCAGTGAAAAACCAAAAAAAAATGGGATGATGGAGCATTAAGGTGAAATTCTTGTCTATGATAATTCTCAAAAAGGGTGTGAATTTTTGTGGGTTGTGTGGTTTATATGTCATACATTTTTGTATGTGATGCTATTTTATTCGTGAATGTCTTTTTATGGGTTTGTTTAAATTTAGAGATTTACCTTAGTTCACTTATAAAGCCAAACTGAGGTCTTTTGGACATTTTTAGGTTATTCTTGTTTATTGGGTTTTTTTTTTTTTTTTTTTTTTTTTTTTTTTAAATAAAATAAAATAAAGATTTAAACTTTGTGTTATAGAAACTTGTTCTTGTTGTTGTTTGTGATTCTCTGTTTTCCTGACAAGGGATAGATCTTCTTGACATGGTGAGCTTGGAAATAACTTTGCTTAATCAATTAGAAATTGGTATGGCTGATCCTATAAGCTTCATTTTTCTTTTCTTTTTTAAAAGAATTTGGTTATTTGGGCTATTACTTGAGCTTTTTGTTCTCAATGAGAATTGTGAGACCTTGCTTCCCGGTTCTCCCTAACAATTAGGAGAAAAGACCCTGTTTCTCTTTCCCTTTTCACCAAATATCAGACCATCATGTCTTGAGGATCTTGATGTTAATGATGAAAAGAACAAATTTGGTTGATCACCTTGAGAAGATTAGGAGATGTTGAGGAAATGTTGATTTCCTCAACGTAGATTATGATTCTTATCCTCTAATATCAGATTTGTTTAATTTATGGATTTTAAACTTTCAATGAGTTTACAGAACTTATTCTGTATAAACTGAACAAATTATGTTGTTATAAGATTGAATTAGTATGGATTCTCACGTTTACTTTTTTGCACTGCTCATGAAAAAAAAAATCATTGTATAAAAGAAGGCCATTGATGTGTAGTCTTAGCCCTCTAAAAAAAAAAAAAAAGCAACTTTGCATGAAAAGAAAAAAGAAAAAAGAAGAAGTGCAATTTAATAATTGGATAAAGTCTATAATCCACTTGTGTCCTAATCATTGTATTTCAACATTATTACATGATATCTCGAGAGTTAGATTTAAGGCATAATGATTTTTTATGAGCTGTTTAATTTTCCTGCCATCATGCACTTTTTGCACCTAACATACGAACTGTGAATCTTAACATCTCTGTTATGACTCTCCAGTGCTATTATTTAAAGTTTTCTTGTTCCACTACTTGTTATAGTTGTCCTTTTCTTCAAATTGTTATGTCAGTATCTTGTTTAATCTTTGTGTTATTTATCTGTTCTTGGAGGACTACTGTATGGCTATGACATTGGTGCTACATCTTGTGCCACAATATCTATAGTGGTATGCTTTTAATGTAATTTTGAACTGTAGTGGCATTATATTCATCTGACTTAGCTTGTTTTCATTCTTTTGAATGAAAATTCTCATTTAAGAGCCAAAAAAGTATATTTGTGTTTCCTTGCTTGAAGGACACTCTAAAATTGCAGATTAGATAAGATAAGCAATTATTTTTTGACCCCATACTACTGTTAACAGCATGTAGTTTTCTTAAATAACTAAGTCAAGTCAATGACATTCTTTCTTAATAACCTTTGTCTTTTCTTTGTGTTATTTATCTGTTCTTTTAAAGTGAACTCCACACTAACTGTTTTAAGTTCCTTATTTAAAAGGAATGAGTACACAAGAAGAGATAACACGATGGGCTAATATGTCACAAATGGATGATGATTTTTTGGCACCACTTTTAAGTGAGTCTCAAAATACTTCAATGCCCATCCAAGAGTCTTGTCCGGAAGTTGAAATTGTCACCCCTAATCCAACAAAACGTGGTGGCAACTTCAGTGTAGATGAGGAAAACCTCCTTGTCTCCGCATGGCTTAACACTAGCGTGGATGCCGTGAAAGGTACTGACCAAAGGATTGACAAATTTTGGAAGAAAATTTGGCAATACTTTTGCGAGAACAACACTTGCGGAACCACACGTTCTGCTTCCTCCCTCCAAAGTCGATGGGGAAATATTAATAGGGAGACAAGTAGGTTTGCTGGTTTCATGGCTAAAATTGAAGCCCTAAATCCAAGTGGTGTGACTTATGAGGACAAGGTATAAAATGTATTACAATAGTGTCACAATAATAATTTCCGAATAGTTTCAAGACACTAATTATTTTATTTTATTCTTTTAAAATTTAGTTGAAAGATGCAAAGGAACTATATAAAGAGTCACCAGCTCAAACAACCGGCAAAAAATCACCTTTTGCATTTGAACATTGTTGGGTTGTGTTGAAGAACCAACCAAAGTGGAGTATGCCTAAGGAAAGATCAAAATGGCTCCCTCAAACTCCAAGTTCAGTTGATCAAGTTTGTAGTAATGATGATGACACAATGGAGGTAGAGAGACCAATTGGTAGAAAAGCTGAAAAGGCGAAACGAAAGAGAACGGATGGTGATAAGGGTTTTGGGGATTATTTGGAGAAAAAAATGCAATATATGCAAGAAACACGTGAACAAGACAATGAGACTCTTCGCATCAAAGCGGATAGGGTTCGAGTGGATGCGCAAAGAGCTGAAATTGAAAAGGAAAGAGCTGAAATTGAAAAGGGAAGAGCTGATATTGAAAAGGAAAGGCTTCGTCTTGAAACTAGTAGGGAGACACGTAGGGTTGATATTGAAAATGAAAGGCTTCGTCTTGAAACTATTAGGGAGGAGGGAAGAATAATGACCTTGGATACAAGTGGCATGAATGCCAAAGAAAGACTTTATTTTGAAAAACTCAAGGATCAAATTCTTGCAAGACAACAATTAGGGTAAATAGTTGGGTTTGACCCAAGGAGATGATGTCTTGTCATAACTATATTTTGGTAGTAAATTATATATGGGTTGGGGTTTGGCATATGTAAATGATATTTTGTTTCAACCTTATTTTGGTAGTTGCTTATTTTAAGCGTAGGTTTGGAACATGTAGATGATATGTTGTTCCAACTTGATCAATTGGTAGTAGGTTGTGCCACTTATGTAATCACATCATTTTTGCTTATATGAAAAACTTATGTCCTTCCTATGTTTGATGATATATTTTTGCTTATAATAAGATTGATTAACTAAGCTAGTGTTTCAATTTCTTGATTAATATTTTAGTACATGAATGAATATTGCAATTCAATAAACATTCATGTACTAAAATATTTTGATGTAGGGGATAACTATACTTCATGTCACAGTGACCCTTTTGTGAAACTTGAATGTATTGCTACATACTTCATAAATTGGTGACCCACTGACTGGCTGTGTCCCGTCATAAATTATTGAAGTTTTCTACCCTTCACAGTGACCCTTCATAAATTATTGAACTAGCTGGCTGTGTCCACCTTTTGTGACCTTGGTTAAAATTGGTGACCCACTGACCCTAATATTGCAGTTTTCTACTAATTGCTATGCAATTTTCAGTTTGCACTAATAATTTGTGGAGGGTGGGTTTATGCATCTATGATTAAAGCTTCGGAAATTAGCACTTTCTTTCTTTTTTATAATAAATAATATAATATAACTTTGGTATCTTTGACCAAACTCAGATTTCGTATAATAAATTAGCACTTCTTTTTTATAATTACCTGTTGCAATTAATGCAGTCCAAGTCTAAGCCCTTAAATATAGACCCACAGCCAAGTTCACTGTGGCTTTGCATGTTAAAGTCTTAATTAATGTCCATTGCATTAGAACACAAGTTCCTGCAGACTAAGAAGAAACACAAACTGCATTTGGGCTTATCTGCAAAGAGCTGGCAGACTTATCATTTAGAGACATTTGAGTTAAACCTTTTATAAGTTATACTAAGGAGTAAGAGAGAGAAAGAAAGCAACTGTTAAGATTCTTTTCCCTTGTTCCTAGATTCAAATGGAGCCTTGATAGATTAATGATCATTAGGTCTTCAAACAATGTATAAGCATAGAAAACCATGCATTAATTGTATTTGACATCAGTTATATTAACAATGTGGGACTGCAATAAAAATAGCCATACAGCATGCCACAAAGTTACGTACTATGGAGATTATAAATGTGTAGTGTTGAGTAAGAAAGTCAATAGGGCTCCTAAAAGCCATAATTGACTATATCGGGGCTTGTAAGTAATTAGTACAATTTCTGAGGGCATATTGAGGTGGCTTAGTGTTTTCCATACATGTCAAAAAGATAAACGAAAACATGGGTTCATGGAGTAAAATATGCCAATTCAAGCATGCTCTTAACATAGATAAGCTTCAAAATTCTCAAATATTGTGGAATCTAAAGATGAAAAGACATGTTTGCACAGATCAAATGAATCCATCCATCAAACTATATACTTACGACGTTGCACTGCATAATTGCTTCCTCATAGCGCTTGAGCTTTATCATACATGCTGCCATGTTAAGGTGACATGGATTCTTAACTGCTAATGCCATGTTAAGGTGAAACAAGTGCACCAAACACAATTAAGAAAACAAGGACCACACTGATGAATTTAGCCATATTATGAGAGAGAAAGAGTGAGTGAGTGAGTGAGTGAATGAATGAATGAGAATGTGGGTATTGTTGTTTGTGAGGAAAGAAATGCAAAGGAAAAAAAGGTGTAGTGGGGAGAGTTTTCTAAAGGGTAGGCCTTGTATATATAGGGTGATTGATAGAGAGAAAGAGAAAGAGAGAGAGAGAGAGAGAGACACTGTTATTACCTTGAGCTTGAAGACGTATATTACTCTCCCAAGAGGGCATCCGAAAAGGCAAAGACAAAGTGGAATTAAGCCTATTAGCCATAGCCACAGGCAGAGAAAGAGACTGTTGCCTATCTCTCAAATTCAATCCCATTCTATAATGTAATCTTTGCTTGCTTTGCAATAATTGTGATAATTTCCTAACACTTTTGTCTTCAAGGTTGTTTCTATGGGTCGCTCTAGGCTTCGCAAATTGCTTCTTGACGACTCAGACGAGGATGAGATAATGAGGCGAGTTCTTAAGGGTTCAACATCACAACGTAAACGTCGTCGGTATATTGAACGTGATCGTTTTGGCAGGCCATAAAAGACTTTATCTCGACTACTTTGCCGACACACCAATATATCCTCCTAATTTATTTCGGAGGAGATTTCGGATGAGTCGGTCTCTTTTTCTCCGTATTCAATCTGCAATGGAAACTTATGAACCTTACTTTATCCAAAAGAGTGATAATGCCCAAAGGCTCGGTTTATCTTCTCTTCAAAAGATAACAGCTGCACTTAGGATGCTTGCGTATGGAGTGGCAGCTGATTTTATGGATAAGTATGTGCGGATTGGAGAATCCACTGCAATAGAAAGTATGAAAAAATTTGTTAAAGCGGTGGATGATATTTTCTCCAAGGAATACTTGAGGTCTCCAAACAACGAAGACATTGCTAGACTTTTAGTCAATGGGGAAAAACGTGGATTTCCAGGGATGCTAGGGAGCATTGATTGCATGCATTGGAAATGGAAAAATTGTCCGACTGCATGGAAAGGTCAGTACTCTGGTCACATTCGTGAGCCAACCATTGTTTTGGAAGCTATGGCATCATATGATCTTTGGATATGGCATGCATTTTTTGGATTACCTGGGTCAAATAATGACATTAATGTATTAGAAAGATCTCCTATATTTTCTGAGCTCGAACAAGGACGTGCTCCTGCAGTTAATTACTCAATCAATGGCCATGAGTATACAATGGGATACTACCTTGCCGATGGCATATATCCGAAGTGGTCAACATTTGTTAAAACAATTCCATCTCCACGAGGACATAAGAAAAAATTATTTGCAAAAGCTCAAGAGGCTAATAGAAAGGATGTAGAGCGTGCATTTGGAGTGCTTCAAGCAAGATTCGCAATTGTGCGTGGGCCTGCAAGATTTTTCTATAGTGAAACGCTCCAAGACATCATGAAAGCATGCGTAATTCTTCATAGCATGATCATTGAGGATGAGCGAGATGTAAATGAAGCGGTGGAAGAAGATTATGAGCAAATTGATGACAATCCTACTATACAACTGTCACGGGAGAACACAAATGAATTTACGGAGTTCATTGAAACCCATCAATGTATTCGAGATCAAAATATTCATTCTCAACTCCAATTAGACCTCATTGAACATTTATGGCAATTACAAGGGGAGTTGTAGGAACTTAAGTGTGTGAGTTATGCATATGGGGTTTTATTGTAATTTGATATATGTACAAGTCTTCTAAAGACAACATTGATAGTTATGTATGTGGATTGTATTTATAGTTATGTATGTGGATTGTATCTATATATATGTATGTGGATTATAAAAGTTGATAGGTTGAGTACATTGATATTTGATAGGTTGTATGTATATATATATATATATATATATATATATATGTATGTGGATTTTAAAAATTAGCAGGTTGTATGTATATATATGTATGTAGATTTTTTAAGTTGGCAGGTTGAGTACATTGATATTTGGCAGGTTGCATTTATATGTATGTATGTGGATTTTTAAAGTTAGCAAGTTTGAGTAAATTGATATTTGGCAAGTTCTTTCTCAAAAAAAACGAAAAATTGGCAGGTTCTCTGTGTGTGGTTGTTGAAATAGTTGGAAAGAAATTGAAAAGAAAAAAAAACTGGCAAGATGTGTGTGTTGGAAAGAAATTGCCAGGTTGTGTGTGTGTGTGTGTGTGTGTGTGTGTGTGTGTTGGAAAGAAATTGCCATTGGCAGGTTGTGTGTGTGTGTGTTGGAAAGAAGAAATTGCCAGGTTGTGTGTGTGTGTGTGTGTGTGTGTGTTGAAAAGAAGGAATTGGCAGGTTGTGTGTGTGTGTGTGTTGGAAAGAAGGAATTGGCAGGTTGTGTGTGTGTGTGTGTGTGTGTGTGTGTGTGTGTTGGAAAGAAGGAATTGGCAGGTTGTTTGTTTGTTTGTGTGTGTGTGTGTGTGTGTGTGTGACGGCAGTAATTGAAAAGAAAAAAAATTTGGCTGTGTGTGTGTGCGTGTGTGTGTGTGACGGCAGAAATTGAAAGGAATTGGCAGGTTGTTTGTTTGTTTGTGTGTGTGTGTGTGTGTGTGTGTGTGTGACGGCAGTAATTGAAAAGAAAAAAAATTTGGCTGTGTGTGTGTGTGTGACGGCAGTAATTGAAAAGAAAAAAAATTTGGCTGGTTGTTGATATTTCAACCGTTGGACTTGGGTGAATTTGAAAAAGTAGAATAGTTGTATTTGAAACAAAAAAAAATGATGGTTGGAAAAGTAATAATAAAGAAAGATTTAAAAAAATAATATTTTAATAAAAGGATGAAATATAGAATTTTGGGATGTTGGGTGTATTGTAGAATGGTATGGTATAATAGATAAAGTAGCTTTTTGAGATGGTAAAATAAGATGAGATATAGCATCCGGATGTGGATGCTCTTACTAAACCCATGTTAAGCATATTATTAAGCCCATTTGATTTAGATATGTGGTTCTAACTCCTAATTAATTAAAATTTTAGTAAGATATTAGTTTATATTTCAAGCTCATATCGATCTTATTACGAAGCCCATAAACCAAATTAAGCGTAGCTTGTTTTTTTAGAGTCCTATTGTTCACAAGCTTGTTCATGAATAATTTTTTTTACTAGATTCAGCTTGTTTATTAAATAATATTAAATAAGCCTCTAAGGCTCAAGCTTAGCTCGTTTATAAACAAACAAACATGAACGAGTTTTTATTAAGCCAAGAGAGGAATGAGTTTTCCCTCCTACCTATTCCATTCTCTCCCACTTAAACTCCCAAACAAGGGAATGAGTTTTCCATTCCCTCCATTAAAACTCTCAAATAAGAGAAGTAAAGAATATTCTAAAATTATTATTTTCATTCATTTCCATTTCTTTCCATTCCCTCCTCCCAAGTGAGGCCTTAAATTCCTACAAGGGAATGAACTTTCCTTTCCCTCCATTAAAACTCCCAAACAATGGAAGTGAAGAATATTCTAAAATTATTATTATTTTTTTCCTTTTTTTTCATTCCATTTCATTCCCTCCTCTCAAACGAGGGCTTAGTTACAAACCCCAAAATGGTATTTTACAATCCACAAACACTAAAATGATGCTTTATCCGGTTTCTATATCCTAAAAAGTTTACAATACTACTACAATAGGCTGTTATATATGCAAATTACTATAGCATCTTGTATTTATTTTTTAATTTATTTTTTATTCGTTTAGCCTCTTTCTTTTGATCATTTTGTCTCCCTCTTTCACTGACTTTGGGTTTTATTGGGTTTTGGGTTATATTATTTTATTGTGTAAAGATATTATTTTAATTTGTTATATAATAAAATAAAAGTTGGGATGCTAGGTGTATTGTAAAATTGTATGATAAAATAGAAAAAATAGCTTTTGAAATGGTAAAATGTGATATTTTTTAGAAATCGGGTGCTAATGCTCTAAGGTGGTGGAGTGTATGGGTAAGTGTGAAATAATAAAAAAATGTGAGAAAGTATTATTTAAATAAAAGAGGGTGTATTGTAGATAATCTGATGTGATGTTTTTGCAAATTAGTTGTGTAAAATAGAAAAAGTATATTTTTATGAGATGTTAATACTCTTATATATTAGGGTGATTCTAGAAAAGGAAAAGGAAAAGTTATTTATTATAGAGAGACTAAAAAAGTGTATTACATATTACAACCTTTTTTAAGGACAAAACTTAGGTACCGTATCTTAGGCATTGTTCCTTAGATTCTCTTCTTAAGATTCAGCCATATGGTTACTTAATTAAAAAATACACTTCCATTCCATGAAAAAAAATCTACATAGCTAAATCTTAAGAGAGGAACCTAAGGAACAGCATCTAAATACTGTATCTAAGTCTTGTATTTTTTTTTTTTTTTTTGTTTAATTTTGTATATGAGGATGTGGTGAAATTAGAATAGTTTGGTGAAGTGAGGATATTTTGAAAATAAACCGCATCAGGTATTAGAATTTCAGGCAAAGGAACATTCTAGAACGTCAATAGTGCAAGTGAAGCAACTTCAAGCCGATTTCGACCTTGATGCAGCTAGTATCTCTCAAAACTCAAAACATGAAAGTTGTAGAGCTTTTTCTTGGCATTCTATAACATCTTGAATCATCTCAATTGGAGCTTTGACGAGAGAGTTATGCCCAGATTATGATGCAATGTCGAAATTGTCCAAAATCGCCCAATTAGCTACATTTTGCACTTAATGCCTCCATTTGCATCCTAAATCAAAATATAAGAATAATGAGTACATTTAGGCACCAAATAAGTATAAAAGACTAAACATTAAGGGAGAAAAATATGACAATTTGCATTCTCATCATGTACCTTGTTTAGCTTGGATGAGCTTATTTTTCTGCACTTTGCTAGTTTTAGCTATGTAGTGCATGTTGTGTGGGAGTTGTTTATAGTTTTTGATCACTTGATCTTGATTTTGAAGTCACATGCTTTTGATTGTTAGGACTAGAACCTAAGAGAAAGGCATAAATAATCATCTCACCACTGTTTATTAGCCAATTATAAACACCTTAGTACATATCATAAGATTTTGTGCTTGAGAAAGTGTAACACATGCACAAAAAGAACATAAGGTGTAGCCTTGGAATAATAATAAAATTGGTGTGTACATTATCTGGCTATAATAAAAATTACACAAAGAAATAAAATTAGTGTGTACATTATCTGGCTACAATAACAATTTCACAATGAAATAAAAATGGTGTGTACATTATGAGGCTAAATAAAAAAATTATATGATTGCAAGCTTGTTTTCTAGGAGATGTGAAAGTTATATGATGTAACTCTTTAGGTGATAATCTCTTTCAAACTTATGTAATGAATAATGTAGAAATTGTAATTGATTACTATCTACATATCACCTCACATGTATCTCATGTTGTTACTAGTTACACACATTACACAAGTTATTCTTTGCTAAACTCAGTACATGAAATTGTGTGTGAAGTTGGTTTGGCCATCCAAGATTATATGTGTCTTGATTTTGATACAAAATATGTTTATTGTTTGAGTTTTGGGGACAAAAAGTATGAAAATCTTGTTTTTGGAAGATCTGGGTTGAATTCAAGTGTTTTTTTAAAAACTTTTAAACTCATAATCATGCATTTCATTCATGAAATAAGTTGGTTTAAGTGGTTTCTGCATAAAACTTCCTTTGTTTTTCGAAAATTTCAAATTTCCAAATTTTCGATCGACTGAATGTGTTTTTCGACCGATCGAAATTGCGTTTAAAAATTTGATTCGAATCTGCCTGGCTCGATTGGTGCTCGATCAATCGAATCTATTTTTTTGATCGATCGAAGACCAATCTCGACCGATTGAATTTCGAAAGTTCAGTTTTATAAAAAGCTTCTCCTCACGTGTTCTTCACATATTCAAAAGCTTTTTCTCAATTTCTCTCTTCAACTGATCCAATCTAAGTGGTTTTTTTCGTTTTCTTCCTCAAATTTCTCCAAGGTTTTTGTCCTCAAGCGTTGGTAAGACCTTGATACCCTTTCTTTTTCAATTTAATTACATGTTTCATGCATTTTTCTTGAAAATTTCGAACATAGGAATTTAGGGATTTTTGTTAATTTCAATTGTTTTTAATCATTTTTGTTCAATGGGTTTTTGTTCTTAGATGCAATAAACATGATTCCCATGCATTAATTTGGTTAATTTGTTGGTTTAAGAACAATTGGAAATTCTAGGGTTTGGAATTTTTGTGAAATTGGGGATTTTGTTCAATTGAGATTAATTTGATGAAATTAACCTGTGATATTGATAAATTAAGTCATTATATGATGTTTCCTAACTATTATAATGGTTAATTGATCAATTTGGTTTATTTTTTGAAATTGGGTTTTTCAAATTTGGGGTTTTTTGGACTAAAACTCTATGTTCAAGTCAATTGATGGTTTCTAAAGTGAAATTGGACAAATTTCAATGCATTAGAGCATGCATCATATGTGCATTCATTACATGCATCATATAGATTGTTATTTATTGATATTCTTGTGCTCTAACCCTCTCTAATGCAGTCTGCCCTTGGTATTTTCTTTGTTCTTTGTTTTCCTTTCCTTTAAACCCTTAGCATCATGGTTAGGAAGACTAGAGCTAAGAAAACCCCCACCCCTTCTACTCCTGAGTTCCAGAGTGATAGGTTTAGAACCATGAAAAACCAAGAAACCTATGAGAAGCTGAATATCTTTAGATCGGTTTGGGCTGAGCGTAAGGTCATTTTAGATGAGGTTGATCCTGAGACACGTAGGAATTTTGAGCGTAGGGGTTGGTTACCACTCTTAGAGGTAGAGCATCCTCCTCCGGTTGCGTTGATTAGAGAGGTCTATTCAAACCTCTCTGTCCACTCCACTTCCTCCAACATTCAATTTGTGAAGAGTTGGATAAGGGGTAAAGGGTATGTCATTACTCCTGATGTAGTGGCCTCTGATCTTGGTGTACCTTTGGTACAGCAGCCTGTGTACCCTTACACTAAGACCCCTCACCTCGATGACATTATGTCACTCATCACTGGTACTTCCATTAGTTAGGGTACTGATCCTCATGTCACTTCTCATGAGCTTATCGAGCTCAACTATTTGTTTTTCCAGATTTCTTGTCATTTTATTTGGCCTATTTCTCATCTTCATACTATTCCTATTGAGAGATGTGCATTTTTCTACGCTCTCGTCACTGATGCTCCTATGAGTTTTCCATCTCTTTTCATAAGCTCACTTGTTGAGGTTCATAGGAGTAGTGCCAAATCCCATGGTTTATTCTTTCCGGTCTTTATTCATAGGATTCTTTTGGACTTAGGTTTAAAGGACTTTCCTGCATTCGAGCCCGTACATATCATAGCTCCTATTGGTGCCACCTTTGTTAGGCAAATAGCAGCTCAGTTGAAAGCTAGCTCTAAGCGCCTTAGAGTCGAGTCTTCTACAGGTGATGCATCTAGGCCTCCTCTATCTGGTGACCCTTCTGCTGAGACATATGTAGACCCTATAGTTGTTGTGGATCCTCCACCATCTACATTGAGTGACTCTTTCTTGTGGAGCATGCTGGATACAATTATGACTGTTCAAGCGGCGCATGGACAGCTTCTATTGTGTAAAGTTGTTATTTACAACTATGTATTTTGTTGGCTTTCATTCCGTGCCAAATTTGATTGTAATTATTATCAATCGTTTATACCCTGTATTTGTTGTGGGATTTGTTGTAAGGGTTGTGTGATAGAGAGTATGTGAAGACTCAAGCATTTGGAGGCTGAAGGATTCTCGCGGGTATATTGCGACCTAGCTTCCCGCGAAGTGAAGCATGTGCCCTGCACGTGCTGGAATACGAAGAATCAGGCCAGGTGGAGACAGCTGTCTCTCACGAGTATCTCGCGGGTAAGGCCTTCTCGCGAGACAAGCTGTTCTGCCAGCCTGTACTGACTGACTCACACATTTTGCACATATCCTATATATACCCTCATTACCCACAAATGTTGAAAAATGCTTCAGAGAGAAAACCCTAGCCAAACACATTGGGAATTAGAGATTGTCATCCCCACATTTCTCTATACAATTGCTTGTGGTATCTCCTCAACCATTCCCTCTCCATTTCCACACCATTGAGAGGTTGATAACCCAAACACTTACCACACCCTTCGAGAGTGTTGTGTGACGTTTTGGTACTGCTGGGAAGTATTGGAAGAAGCCTGGAATGGCAGATGCAACATGGAGCTTGTTGCAAGATCCGGGGTGCTAGACAAGACACGGTTCCGAGAAGCCTTGTTGGAGTAGGAGCTTGGAGGGCTTAGGTACATCGGGTAGATTAGGCTTGGAGGGTCTCTTGCTAACCCATGTATCCCAACTGATTGTCTAGTGGATCGATTTCCGCTTGGAGGGCGGCGGAGAGGTTTTTCGCCGAGTTCTTCGGTTTCCTCTTCGAGAACACATCTCGGTGTTTTCTGTGTTTGCATCCTTCTTCCCTACTCTTGTTTAATTCCATTATACTGTTGTGTTGCTTAGTTTATGGATTAGAGTAGCTTACCTGTTCATCCGCTCGTTTTTACACTATTCTGCACTTTGTATTTAAGTTTTGTAAAATCTATCGAACCGTAATTTTAATTTGGGGGGGGGGTCTAAACAGCTCTTGTGTTTTTCAACACATTTTCGAGCTTTCAATAGGTATCAGAGCAGGTACACTTGTTGTGGTTTAAATACCTTAGTGTGATCTTTGACCCTTTTTGAGATGGACCGGTCTCAATCGCTCAATGTTCCACCATTTTTTGATGGGAACAATTATGCATTCTGGAAAGTCAGAATGAGAGCATTTTTATGTTCTATGGATGATACCGTGCGGGATGCGGTTGAGATAGGCTGGACTAAGCCGGAGGATCCTAAGTCCACTTGGGATAAGGCAGCTCTCGCAGCCGCAAATGCTAATAGTAGAGCTTTAAATGATATTTTCTGTGGTGTGTCTCCTGATGAATTCCACAGGATCTCTCATATGACAGTAGCCAAGGAAGCTTGGAAGATTTTGGAGACAACATATGAGGGTACGAAGAAAGTTAAGGACACAAAGCTTCAGATGCTTACCACCAAATTTGAAGAGCTTAAGATGGGGGATGATGAACCATTTGATTCATTCTATGGGAAGCTCAATGAAATTGTAATTGCTAAATTCAATCTTGGGGAGAAGATTGAAGAGACTAAGGTGGTGAGAAAAATTTTGAGGTCCTTACCGGAGAGCTTTCGGGCAAAAGTTACAGTCATAGAGGAAAGCAAGGATTTGGATGAAATTAAGATCCAAGAGCTCATTGGATCACTCCAAATGTATGAGCTTGGACTGCCTTCCCACAAGATGAGTAAATCTCTTGCTCTTAAAACCATCACCGAAAGAATGGATGATCATTCTGAAGAAGATGGAGTGGAGAAGGAAGTAGTATATCTTGCGAAAAACTTCCGAAAATTTCTGAAGATGAAGAACAGTGGAAAACCATTCAACAGAATAAAATTTTCATCTTCAAGAGGTGATAGGAAAGAGTTTACAAGGAAAGAAGGGAGGGAGTTTCAACCTTCTTCAGACATTGTATGCTATGAGTGCAATGGCCATGGACATCTAAAGAAGGAGTGTCCAAATTTTCTGAGGGGAAAAGGCAAAGCTTATGCCACGACGCTCAGTGATTCTGACTCCTCTGATTCTGACTCGGAAGAGAGCTGTGACAGAGAGGGAAACTACTCCGCCTTCATGACCATTGCTCATGTGGAGTCATCAGAGGATTTGGGTGCACTTGTGAAGGAGCTTGGTGAGCATTCTGATTCAGAGTCTATTGGGATTGTGGAAGAATCAGATGCTGAAGAAGAAGAGAATACAGCTAATCTTCAAGAAAATTACTCCTTACTACTTGAGAAGTTGGGAGAGTATACCAGAGTAGCCAAGGCAGCTGTAAGGAAAATGAAGAAAGCTGAGGAAGATTACAGAAGTCTGTTGGTCAGATATAAAGAGGCTAAGTGTGAGATTGAGACTCTAAATGGCGAGTTGTCTGAAGCCTATACGAAGGTGAGGTTTCTTGAGCAAGAGGTAGTGCAAGCTCATGCCAAGATAGAGAGAGTCTCCTCCCAGAAGTTAGATGATGTTATCTCATCTCAAAAACCTTCTTCAGACAAGTCCGGGTTGGGATACACCGGAGGAAGCGGCTCATCAGTCAAAGTCACCAAAGAAGTAAAGTTTGTGAAGGCAAACGAGACGGCTGAGCAACGAATGGTGAATAAGCCCCGAAATCAATCTGTGGTTAAACATGAAACCAGAGGAAGATCTCTCCTCAGATCACAACGGGGTCCTAGAACGGATTATGTGTGTCATTACTGCGGACTGCAAGGACATACCAGACCCAACTGTCAAAAGCTGAGATCAGACAACAATGCAAGCGCACCTCGGTCACGAGGAAGGAGAAATGACATGAGGTCTTGGGGTGGTGAACAACCGAGAAGTCAAAATCGTGATCCCGGTATGATGGACGTGATGAAAATGATCGGTGCCTTCACCACTTGCTTGGAGAGTTTCACCAGAAGGTTTGACAGTCCAAATTCTCGTACCCAATCCGTTAAGGATATCACCCCAAACGCACGTGACGTGTGGGTGAAGAGGGGTACTCATGCATAAGCATTATAACATGTCCACGCATAAATTCTTTCAATGTTTAGGGACATTTGCTGTTGCATCTTTTCATGCATTGCTCTCTTTTTACTGTTGTTATTGTGTATGGTTGGTTTGTACTAGTTGTTTTTATCGATCTTTCTTTTCTTGTTCTGCTTTGGGTGTGTTCAAAAGTTCAAAAAACACATAAAAAATAGAAAATCCAAAAAGTTTGATCACTTTGTTGAGTTTTGTCTCAAAGCATGTTTTGCCTTGTACCTTTATACTTATGGCTTTGTGCATTTAACGAGCTTAGCTTGTCTCTCATGCACTCATATCATTGTGGAAGAAATTCTGAAATC
Source organism: Quercus aquifolioides (assembly GCA_019022515.1). NCBI lineage: Eukaryota > Viridiplantae > Streptophyta > Magnoliopsida > Fagales > Fagaceae > Quercus > Quercus aquifolioides. The sequence goes on along the minus strand of CM032328.1, from coordinate 26,964,919 downwards.
TATGTGACTGTTGTAAATAGATCTTCAACCTTGTCATGAATGACTAGTGAATGGTTTTGTTGATCTTGAGACATGCATAGACTCATGCCTATATATCTTCCCACTTTTATTTTTTTTGCTTAAAAGAGCTCTCTAAATGTAAATCTCCAAATGAAAAGAGATATAGAGCTGCAAAAGCCTGTCGCACAAACTAGTATTCGACTAGGAAAAAGGGAAAGCGACCAAAATAAAATGTATGATGCCCAAAAAGCCAAAGGCTAACTCATCAGTTGAAATATCAAAAATTTCAGGCATCTATCTCTAAATGAGATTTTCTTTGCTCAAAAGTTGCAAATGATATGTTGAATATGGAGCCAAATGAAAAGCTTCAATGAATTGTTATCAAGTACGTGTGGGAGGTCATATATGCATGTTTCTATAATTGAGATAGGTCACATAATCTAGTGCTAGTTGTGTATGTCTTGATTGAATTGATCATTGAAGCTTCACATTGGTCTAAGGACTATCTCATTTTTTATATCCACACACAACACACAAGTCTATCTTCAATGAATGTCATATTCATCTGTGTGATTGTACTTGATTAAATGTGTTTTTCACATGCTCAATCTTTATTTGATCAAACCCAAAAAGATTTTTGAGTGTTTTATTTGTTTTTGAAAGTGATTTTATACTTTCTTGTCTTGTGTTTTTGGTCAAAATGCATTTTTGTGTATTTCTTCAAAACACTGGTTTAGGGGTTGTTTCGCGAGAAGCTCGCGACTTAGAGCTTCCCGCGAAAAGGGGTTGAGGGAAATATTTTTTTCTTCCTGTCACACAGAAACTTTCGCGACTATATCGCGACTAACAGCTTCTCGCGAAATGCTGTTTGGCTAAAAATTGGATTTTTCCAATTTCAGACAGAAGTTACCGCGACTGTCTCGCTACTGTCTCGTGACTTAGTGCTTCTCGCGAAAGTTTTGTGCTTCAGTGGCCCTTTTCGCGACTGTGTCGCCACTCCCTAACCCGCGAAAAACACGTGTTTTCAGTTTTTATATTGCTGACGTGACAGTTTTTCAAAACACAAAAACTTCCCTCACTCAACCTCTCTCGAACCTTTTCAACCCAAATCACTATTCCATTCAAACCCCTTCAATCCAAGCATTTTTTTTTATGCTTTTTCTTCTTCAAGGTATGTTTGATAATCAATTCTTTTTAAGTTTTTGCTTAGATTATGCAGAATTTTTGTTAGGGTTTTGATAATTGGGGATTTTCGAAACTTTGGGTTAGTTTTCAAAATTGGGTGAATTTTTCTCAAATATTTTGATTGGGCTGTGTCCCATTTGTTGTTTCTGCATCTATGTTGGCCCCTTGTGGCATTTTATCATGTATTGAGGGTAGATTTTCCCATGTTCATGTATTATTCATGTTATATTTGCATTTGTGCATGTTAGGTGTTTGTCAAAATGTCCGAGTGACATTTTTGTGCCAAATTGGAATCAAGTGATTTCAATCCATGGACTTTCACTTGTTTGACCTTATTTTACTTGGTTTGGTCATTGAACCGCTTTTTTTTTTTTTTTTTTTTTTTTTTTTTTTTTTCACTTTACTTAAGTTGCATACTCTTGGCACACAACTAGGCACACTTAGGCACCCTCATGCATCCCGTGCCGCACACACTCGTCAGCACATGCACACATGTGCACACACATGCACAGTCTCTTAGTTTTTATGCATTTTGTTTATGCCTTATTGGTTTGTGTTTTTTTAAGCATGCTATTAAAAGTCAACCATGCTCTGTCTTTCAGTTAATTCAACTCTGTTTTGGGAACTAACTTGAATCTAATCAAGTTTTCTGTTCTGGTTTATGTATGTGCATTTTTTTTCTTTTCTGCTTTGTGCAATTGTGCAGATGTCTCCCACCAAGCATGCAGCTAAGAAGAAATCGACCTCAAAGCGAGCCCGAACTGATTCTGATCATTTCAAGTCTATAGAAGCTGATATGAAGTACAATGACTGCTACAAGGACAAGACGATCATCATGGAACGGGTAGTCCAGTTAGAGACTCTTGAGGACACTTTCATCCCTGAAGTGCTCAAAGATAGAACTTGGACCAAGCTGCTAAACCCGACTGGAGTGGTCTATTCAGAGATTATCAAGGAGTTCTTCACCAATGCCACTGTCAACGGAGAATGTATTGAGTGTTGGGTAAGACACAAGGAGTTTGTGATTACAAGAGAGAGCATCCAAGATTTTTTTGGAAACTCGTCCTCCATCTCAGCCAATCACAGTTGCATATGAGGACAAACTGGGTTCTACTGCTGAGATGATTAAACTCCTTAGTGGTGAACCAAAGAAATCATCCATGAACACCATCAAGTTCTCTCCAGAAATGAGGACTCTAAGCTATGTGATGATTCACAATCTGTATCCGGTCACCAATCTCACCACTCTATCCGCTCCGAGAACAAGATTCCTGTATGATCTCTTTACACATAAGGAGATTGACATTTGTGGCCACATCATGCATGTCCTGAAGAAGAGCATCACAAAGCAGAATACATGGACTGTGATGTCGTTCCCCTCCTTGATCATGGGATTGATTGCCAAAGCAAAGCTCAAGCTACCCAATGGCCTCACAGTTGTTCAGAGGGACTACCCCATTGGTGGTCATACACTGACTAGGAGCACTGCACACATCAAGGGTTCTAAGACTGGTGTGCATACCATACCGCCACCACGACGAGTTCAGCAGGATGAAGGTGAAGATACAGAGGAGGAGATAGATAGGTTCATCTCGACTCCAGAGCCCTCTGCACAGCCATCATCTTCGGCTCCACCACAAGGCTTAAGCAAACTTGATCAGTTGCTTGCTAAGATGGATCAGATGTCTACAGTGCTTGACTCCCATGTGCAGTACACCGCGGACCAGTTTGCATACCTTCAAGGACAGATCACCGCGCTCTCTTCCCAAATACAAGACTTATCTATGGAGCAAGGCACGGATTCAGAGTCAGATCAGTTCTAACCCTTTGGCCATTCCGGTCAAAAAGGGGGAGAAAATTGTGAGGGGGAGCTGGAGAAGAGCTTACACAGCGTTAGGGGGAGCATAGTCTAGAAACTTAGTAACATTGGTTATTGGTTTTTCAGACGGTTTTTATTCAGTATCATTTAGTCTTTATAACTGTTTTACGGTTTTTGTTTTAAAACTTTGATACTATGTTTTATTTAAGTATTATTTCAGATGTTTCTTTTGTTCTATGCTTTGTAGCATACTTTGCATGTACCCATGTTGCTTTTGTAAGCTTTAAGGGTTTGTTTCATTGCTTATAGTTTGTAGGCTTTTATGGTTTGTGCCATGCATATGTAGTACATTGTTTATGCAGCCTTTTTGCTTGTGTTATTGAAGTTTAATGTCATACATTTTACTTTAGTACATCACTCTTGTGCCCGTGTAGGATTGTTCCTAGATGCATATACGTTCTATGCATTGGTTGAGTGATGAACACTCTTGTGCCCTAATAGGATTGTTCCTAGATGCAAATACTTCGTGTATTTAGCATTGGTTGAGTGTTGGATTTGCAAATGATACTCTTCAAATGAGCTTATCATATTGCATATCCGGATGTTCATTCCTTGAGTGAATGAGCATAGTAATTGCTTGTGTATAGTGATTACTTGTTTGATCTTGCCATGATCTAGTGTTTCTATTTCATTTTGCTTGATCATGCTTTTATTGCTCCATATGCTTTTCAAGTTTTTTGCATACAATGATATTATTTTGTTGTTGTGTTTCAGGAGTTACTTGTTCATATGTTTCAAAGAGCTTATCAGAATCTAGAATTAGGTGTGAGTGAGTTTTGTCTTTGTTCCCAAACTCATGTTTAAGTCTAGAGTCTGTTTTAGGGTTTTGTCACGGAATAGCCAAAGGGGGAGATTGTAAAGTTGTTATTTACAATTATGTATTTTGTTGGCTTTCATTCCGTGTCAAATTTGATTGTAATTATTATCAATCGTTTATACCCTGTATTTGTTATCGGATTTGTTGTAAGGGTTGTGTGATAGAGAGTGTGTGAAGACTCAAGCATTTGGAGGCTGAAGGATTCTTGCGGGTATGTCGCGACCTAGCTTCCCGCGAAGTGAAGCATGTGCCCTGCACGTGCTGGAATGCGAAGAGTCAGGCCAGGTGGAGACAGCTGTCTCTCGCGAGTATCTCGCGGGTAAGGCCTTCCCGCGAGACAAGCTGTTCTGCCAGCCTGTACTGACTGACTCACACATTTTGCACCTATCCTATATATACCCTAATTACCCACAAATGTTGAGGAATGCTTCAGAGAGAAAACCCTAGCCAAACACATTGGGAATTAGAGATTGTCATCCCCACCTTTCTCTATACACTTGCTTGTGGTATCTCCTCAACCCTTCCCTCTCCATTTCCACACCATTGAGAGGTTGATAGCCCAAACACTTACCACACCCTTTGAGAGTGTTGAGTGACGTTTTGGTGCTGCTGGGAAGCATTGGAAGAAGCCTGGAATGGCAGATGCAACATGGAGCTTGTTGCGGGATCCGGGGTGCTAGACAAGACACGGTTCCGAGAAGCCTTGTTGGAGTAGGAGCTTGGAGGGCTTAGGTACATCGGGTAGATTAGGCTTGGAGGGTCTCTTGCTAACCCATGTATCCCAACTGATTGTCTAGTGGATCGATTTCCGCTTGGAGGGCGGCGGAGAGGTTTTTCGCCGAGTTCTTCGGTTTCCTCTTCGAGAACACGTCTCGGTGTTTTCTGTGTTTGCATCCTTCTTCCCTACTCTTGTTTAATTCCATTATACTGCTGTGTTGCTTAGTTTATGGATTAGAGTATCTTACCTATTCATCCGCTCGCTTTTACACTATTCCACACTTTGTATTAAAGTTGTGTAAAATCTATCGAGCCGTAATTTTAATTGGGGGGTCTAAACAGCTCTTGTGTTTTCAACACATTTTCGAGTTTTCATATTGGATGTACTCAATGAGCTTCATGCTTTACGAGTAGATTTGGCGGATGCTAGAGGTTCTACTCCACAGGCTCCACCCTTTGAGGAGTTATGATTGCCCTTTGGCAATTCGTCACAAAAAGGGGGAGTACATACACATGGAGATAGGGGGAGATTGGTGTTTGTAGATTGTATCTAGGAGCTTGATTATTTATTTATGTTTTTTGGCTTATGATGTATTTCATTTTGGCTTTGATGTCTTTCTTTTTTATGGGTTGTATATGTTAGGGGGAGACATTATGTTTTGTGTTTAGTATTTTTATTGTTTCTTGTTTCACATATGGTACATTGATTATTGATTTATATTTATGAGGTTATTCATGATATATGTCTTTTATTTTATGTTTTGTGAAATCAATAAGTTAATTTGTTTTACTTGTATTTTCCACACATGCGTTTATGTGTTTGTTGAGTGTTTCAGGAATTTACAGGTTAATTCAGTTGTGGCTATTGTCTACTTTAGCAACTGATAGATAATGGTTAGGTTGAATTGTATTTAGGGCTTTTTAATTTGAATGGGCTATTTTACTTTGAGCATTTTTAAATTTTGTGATGTGTTTTGTCACAGATTGCCAAAGAGGGAGTTTGTTAGGTTCTAAGACTTTAGGAACTAATGTATTGGAACTTCAATTTGTAATATGTTGGCAAACCATGATTAAAACATAGAGTCTATGTTTAGGCTTGCTCAAAGTGTGTTTAATTGTAAAATTGGAGTCGAGTGATTGCAGAAAGTATTAGACAAAATCTGCAAGGCTCGATTAATCGAAAATTAGATTTGTTCGATCGAAACACGTGCAAATTTATTTTTCTACAGAAATTCCAATTCAGCCCAAGCCCGTTTGACGTGTAGGGTTTTGTGTTTTACTCCAAGTATAAAAGGAAAAACCCTAGCTACGTTTTAGAAGTCTTTGGAGAGTTCTGTGTTGAATCTTTTGTGAGATCTAGAGGTGTTTACCTTCATACACACACAAAGAGTTATCAAGATCAAGGTTCGTGTCAAAAACTTGATGATCTCTTCAGTTGCTGCATAAAGAACTTAAAGAAGATTTGAAACCTTTGAATGGAGTCTCAAAGTCACAAGTAGGAGAACTTGTGGTTGCTACAGATCAAGGAAAGAAGTAGTCCGTGGACTCGAAGCTGTCACGTGGTCGTGGTAGTAAGTTTTAATTTAAGAATTGTAAATTACTTTATAGGTTTCAGTAATTATGCACTTACAACTCAATAACATTCAATGTTAGACAACACTTCTAAACTACGGAAAAGTATAGGAGTTAAATATTTCTTCATTTTTTTTTTAATACTAACTAGCAAAATGTCTATTTACTCATTGTTGGATTTTTTTTTTCAGAGTCAATAGTTTTTCCGTGAATCGCACGGGTTAGCTACTAGCATTATATAAATTGACTTTTGGTGCTTTTCTACGTGTTTGCTTGGTTTTTTTGATATTATACAAACTATATATTTTGGGTTTAGTTTTTTTCATTTTCTTTTTTTTGATAAGGGGTTTAGTTTCTTAAAGCATTGCGTGAATAAGAATTGGAATTTGTTTCCCAAGCACCATATCCGTGTGTGTCTATATATATATCCGTATACTTGACTAATGACTGCATGTTTTCAAATTAGGAAGAGCGAGTGCAAAATAATTTCCCATTTTTTTATCCTAAATTCGAGTGGAAACTCCTTCTCTACCCTAATACATTAGTTTTGCAGTACACGATGTGGAGGTGGGTGGGTTTAGTTTTGAATTTGGGGAATACTGGGTTTGATTTGGGCCCATTAAAAGGGTGATATATTATGGAGGAGAAGTGTAATTTTTTAATATTAAAAATGATGTCATGTCACTTAAAAAATTAGTGTCATATTTCATACGTTACTCATTTTTGAAACTTATGGACTAATAGTACTCATTTAAAGCTTCAGTGACCGAAAACGCTCGCAAGGTAAACTGTAAGAACCACCATGTATTTTGGCTTTTAATCATTTTATAGCTTTAAGAAAAAACCAATATAAGTTGTACTTGATAAGAAAATAAAATCATTTCATGATAATTTTTAAGTACAATATTTTTGATAATGAGACTTTTTAACATGACTTATTCATGTATAATAATCCCAACAATTATATCATTGTAAATAAAACACTTTTTTTTTTTTTTTTTTTTTTGATGAACAAATTTACCACTCAACTGTAAATCCAAGAGTTAGACATTTTGAATATATATCACTGTCAGTTTCTTTAAAATCTTCTTCCATCTCCCTGTATGTATTAAAATAGTTAGTATTTTAAAATATAAATAAATATATATATATATATATATATATATAGAGAGAGAGAGAGAGAGAGAGAGAGAGATGGATTCAAGTTACACCTAGTGTAACTTCACAAGAGTTACACATTTTGTGAATCATTGATTACTATTAGATCTAAGGGTCAAAAAACACTCATAATAGTATCATTATTACTCCCTAGAAATTAGTGATTTAGACATTAACTCTTCTTATTAAAAAAAAAAAAAAAAACCACAGCATTAACTCATTTTTCTTTTTCTTTTTTCGTCCATATCATCATCTTCTTCCTCTTGTCTTTCTTTTTGCACTATACTTTCAGGCCTGCATCATCTTTACAGTTTCACCTTATCCAAATGGTCATTGGATAAACCTCCGATTTGATTGTTTAGTGTGTGATAGGCTATGACCCTTTGGAGTAATTCGGAGGTTTATCCAAGCCAAAGTCTCCACTTGCTTTAGATCTGCCTGAGGAAAATTTGGAGGTTGAAAACTATGCCATTTGTGGTCATTTTGGCACGTTTAAGAGCATCCACACTAGATGTGGGATATGTGCCAAATGCTAAATATTTGGCACATATCCCACACCAAACCCAATTTTAGCCTATTTAGTAGATGTGGCATATGTTATTTTTTTTGCAACATTGAACAGTACCGTGGCACATTTGCCACGGTACGGAATGCATGTGGCAATTTTTTTTTTTCTTTTAATGTGTAGATTGTGTTGATGAGTTGTAATAAATATTATTTTAATGTATAGTAAATATTATTTTAATGTATAGAATTGAATTATAAAACATCTGATAAATGGGATGTTGTAAAATGATGTGGTAAAATAATAAAGTAAGCCTTTGGTGTGGTAAAATAGCATAATTTTTAGAACACCTGCTACGGATGCTGCCACCGTTTCTTTTTCTTTTATATTGTTCTTTTCGCAATCTGATAATCCAGACCCGTTTTTGTCCATCACGTAAAGAAGATTGTAAAAAGGAAAAAAAAAAAAAAAAATTGGAAACTTAACTAGTCTCAGCCATTACTGTTTCCAACTCTTTTTATCCTTACCAAACAACACGTAAATCTGCTTCACATGGATATGCACCAAAACATATATAATGCCAATATGCCACTTAAATAGGTGCATTCTTTATATATCAACAATAATGTGAAGTGGCATAGGCAGTCTGGTATCGAAGAAATGGTGCACTAGAAAGGACGAAATGTCTCAGTCATTTGTCTCTTATTAGGGGTAGTTTTGTGAAATCAATGATTATGGGATTATTTTTCAATTTTTTTGGTTAGATTGTGTAGAAGAAAATATTATATGGTGGAAAGCAATAAATAAGAAAAGAGAAAAAGAGAGAGAGAGAGAGAATGCTAGTATTAATTAGGTAATAAGATGGAAAACAATAGCATTTAATAATTTTTTTTAACTGTTAGATTTCTTAGAAATCTACTGTGTAAAAAATATATAAGTTCATAAGAGTTACACCAGGTGTAACTTGAACCTATCTCATATATATTTACCACTCAACTATAAGGTCGGTGGTATTGAAATTTTATTTTATTTTCAGAACATTAGATGGTATTATTACAAGCAAATATTAAAGGAAGCAACTAATAGATCCTCTCGTAGCTTTATCTACAAGTCTCCATAGAGTCCTTCACTTCATCAATATGTGTTAGCTTGCCTACAAAGTACAAACATGCCAGAAGATTCTCAAAAGAGGAACAGTTCATACTTCATACATTATATACAATAAATAATTTTAAGTCTCTTAAACCAACCACTTCCTTCATCCAATTATTAGCATCAAATTTATTTAAAAGGGAACAATATCATCATAAATACTAATTTAGTAGCAAATTTTCGAATATATATAACATAGGAGGATACATAAATTGCATTTTTATCACTTAATTGGAAAAAGGTATGAGTTTAGAATTTTCTAATATTGGTTTTGGAACTGTGGGTTCCAATTAACTTAATTGGTAAATTCTTTGATGGTTGAATAAAAGATCGATTTAATCTCCGCCTACACCAAAAACTTATTGGTGTCTTAGTTTGATGATAAAGAGCCTTCATCAGAAGAGGACGTCATAGGTTGAAACTTCCTCAAAAAAAAAAAAAAAAAAAAAAAAAAGGTATTGGAACTCATGTCACATTGAGTAATAATTCTACATTTTTTTTAGGGTAAAATGCAAAACTGACCCTCTAAGTTTCTTCAGATTTCATTTCAGTCCTCTAATTTTGCTTTTGCTCATTTCAGTCCTCTAACTTTCAAATTTATTCAATTAACGTTTTTCCATCAACTTTTGTTATATGTTGTGGTTAATTTTTCAATTTTATAAATTTTTCTCCAAATTTTTTAAATTAAAAAAATTCAATTAATGATTGAAAATTATTTTCCAGATTTTTTTTTAAAAAAATTTTAACTAAAGTTAACGGAAAGGCCTTGTGGGAGGGTTTCTTGTCTTAGCCCCCAATTAACAGGTATTGTCCTCTTCGACGCTAGACCTCAAGGTTTTGCTCAATCCCACCGCCGATGAGGACAATACCTACTAATTGGGGGCTGAGACAAGAAACCCTCCCACAGGCCTTAATTGAATAAATCTGAAACTTAAAGGACTGAAATAAACGAAAGCAAAGTTAGAAGACTGAAATGAAATCCAAAGAAACTTAGAGGGTCAATTTTGCATTTTAGCCTTTTAAAAAAAAATAATTTAGATTTTGTTATTCACATTATACTGTGATGGAATTAAAAAAGATAGTATTTACCTTAAATTAGATAATAAATTCAGTCAAATCACATGATAATAATGTTTATTCTTTATTATTATTATTATTTCCATTCAATATATATATATATATATATATTGTTGTAGGGACTGGATCTGAGCACTTATGCTTTAAGTGAGTGGACTCAGACCCAACTAGCCCAATACAATGAATTTGTAGAGAGTGGGCCGAAGAACTAGACTTTAGCGCATGGACAACGGTCAATATGATGTTCATAACAATCAAATAGAGATGATCTGAGATTATCTAAGAAAGTTTGTCCTCGGCACAATCCAAGGAGCTGGGTTGTAATTATTGAATGAGAATGGTTACATGAATTCTTCAGATTGTCCCCCCCCCCCTTTCCAGAGGGATTTCTTACATTATATACCCTCTTTCAGTTGATCTTAGCTCTACATTTGTTGATTAAGCAGGTCACTACTTGAGTGCCTGTCCCATCAGCCGCATTCCCATTCTTTATGTGGGTTGTAGCAACCAAGGCAGCACTGTTCAGAAGTCATTCTCTCATTAATGCGGCCAAGACGTTAATTGTGGGCATTTAATGTGGAGGTGACAGTTTCTCCCTGAATTGCTCCCCCACCATGCTTTCATGGATGACCCATCGTACTTGTCTTTTTCTTGAGGCGCTTAGGGAGGCCGCCTTTGGTGGCGTGCTGCTCTTCCTTTCTATGAAATCTCGGCAAGCCGAGGACAAGATCGTCCTCAGCGATGTTTCTTGGCAACCTGGACTTTCTCCAATCATCCTCGGACGTTTCTCCATTCTCGGCATGGGCCTTGGGCTTAATATAAAGTGGGTTGGGGTCGCCAGATTCTCAGGCCCCGCAATTGTCATTTAGGACCGATTGTAACAAGGATTGCATCTAGACTCAAGATTAAAATTTGTGAGACAACCTACCGTGTGATTCTTTAGACAAGGCTATTAGAATTTAAAGAACAGTACTAGCTAGTGTCATTTGCAATATAACAACATAAACCAAACCTAAATTCCTTCATAAATTGTATGGTTTAGCTTTGGGGCATGTATCTGAGCGTGAATCCACACAAGCTTCCACTTGTCCTTACTCTACAATATTAAGAAACAAAGCCAAAAAATAAAGTTAAAACAATATGAAAAAGTGATATGTCCGATAGACTGAGAGAGAGAGAGAATTATACTTGGAAATAATATGGTGCTGATATTGGTACACAAGGGCATGGCACAACCAAGCTTACAGAAGTAAACGTTGTCTCTATGAGTAAAGTCTATAGGAAAGCTGGACACGGTGCATTGTCTCAAGCACTTCATGGGGCAGAGGATAGCTGAACTGTCGGGTGTGACTATACAAAGAGAGAAGCACTTACGATAGCATTTCTTAAGAGAAGTTGTGGAATACTAGCCAGCCGCCCCCATTACTAAACAAAGTAGCATAACTAGACTACTAGAGACAACAATTTTTTCTTTCCCTTACCAAAGTACTCCCAGAAATTCCAAGTTAAATAGAAACAACTTTGTCCTAGAACTCCTTATAGCTTTATAAATATTAAAGACTCGGCAAGTAGAAACCTAACTAATATTCCCAAAATATTTGATTCTTGAAAGAAAAAAATGATTCCTCCCAGAACAGTTTTGGCTGATCTCCAAATTATTGGCAATTTTATGTCCAAAAATAGGTTAAAAACAGTGGGGATTACTGTTTATGAACTTTATTTAGATATAGAGATGAGTTGGTAGAATTTAATCCATCCATTCCCAAAATAAGTAGAGTGTTTAAAAGGGAAACAAATCATTTGTATCACTTGCTATACATTCGCTTGAATTTCCCTAACAAAAATTTAGGAGTAGTGCTACACGTACTACAAGTTTTACTACACTAAATTTACAAATTGATATATCATCAATCACAAAAAAACAATTTAAATATACAAATATAAGTTTGTTGAAGGTTACCAATCAAATTCATAGCCATATCAAGTTTTATGCAAATCCCCTAACTAAATAACTAATGTAACTAACTCTTGACAGCTAGCATAATAGTGGTAAGTGGTAACTGATTGTAACTAATTATGCTGACTATGTTATTCATTGTTGACTTTACTTTTTTAACTGTTGACCTGCTTGTACACTTTTTATTATTATGGGAAAGTAGTTTCATTCAAATGAAATTGGATAACAAGAGCAAGATATAGAGGCAGATAGCTAAACTAGGCACAATCACTCTGTAGAAGATGTTGCATTAGAGCATTAGCATTGGGGGGTGTTTTACACCCCGTAGTTGCTATTTTAGCCACTAAAAGCCCAAAAACATGCTCTAACCTGGTATGCAAAACCTAAAAAAATCATTCATTTTTTTTTCTCTCTCTCTTACTTTTTCTCTGACCCTCTGAAACTTTCCTCTCTCAACTCTCTGAAAGTCTCCTTTCTCAACTCTCTGCTTGCTCGGTGCTTGTGGGTTTTGTGTGGATTTTCCTTTGATTTTTTTTAAGGGTTTCTATGCATATGGTGTTGTGGTGGTGGTGGGGTGTTGTGGTGGTGGTGGGGTGTTGCTGTGGTGGTGAGGTGGAGGGCATGGGTTTGTGTGGATCGGTGTGTTAGAGGTCTGGGTTTGTGGATTGGCGTGGTGGAGGGTGTGGGTTTGTGGTGATTGGCATTTGTGGTGGACATCGGTGTCTGTGGTGGAGCGAAGAGGCAGTGGGTTGTGGTCAAGGTTTGTGTTCGTGGTGTAGTTCATGGTTGTGGTTGAGGTATAGGTCACGGTGGTTGTGGGTTGAATTGTTTTGGTATGGTTTTAGTTTGGCAGGTTTTGGTTGATTTTTTGGGTTTGGTGGTTTGTTGTGATGTTTGGTGGGGCTGTGGTGGTGGCTCAATGGGTTTGGTATGGGCTTTTTGGCTGGCTCTTGGTGGTTTGTTGTGTGAATGGTGATGGATCTTGGTGTTTTGTTGGGTTTGTAGTGGTTGTTCAGATGTATGAGTTGTGGGTGATGTTGGCAGGTAGTAGTGGGGAAGAGGAAGAGTTGTTGGGTAGAATAGAGAGATGGGAGAGAACAAAGAGAAATAGATTTTTTATATTATTTGATGGTGTAGTTTATATTATTTTAATGAGGTGTACATAAAAATAGAAACTATGATGTAAGGTGAGTTGTAAAATTGATTGTAAAATAGATAAAGTAGGTTTTGAGGATGCAAAATAGAATTTTTTGTATCCCCAAATAACTACATGTACTATTTCTTAAGTATTAAGATGTAATCATAAACCAAGATAAATACACAAAATCATAATTCTTTAATATATTAAGATGTAATCATCTACCAACAAAAACAAAATAATACAAAATAATATTGTTTCTTAAGAGCATCAGCTATTGCCAAAAAAAAAAATTTATTTTCACAAATTATACCAAAACTTATTTTTGCTACTTTAATATAGCATTTAAAATGTCTCATACAATAGTCCTTTTGGTATTTGGTGTTCTAAATACTAAATATTTATCATTTAGAACACCTGATGCTAGTACTCTAATATTGGGCTAACTACGATTTTTTATTTTTTATTTTAAAGTTTTGTTTTTGTTAAGTTTTTTAAACCATGTTAATAACAGGTTTTATATGTTAACTATTTAACATTCCATTTTGAAAGACACGGATCATGTTCTCACTTGTATTAAGGGTGTGTTTAGATACTGCTTATTTTGCTAAAATTGAAAAATTATTGCTGAAAGTATTGTAGATAAAAGTAAAAGTTAGTTGAAATAGTATAATGAAGCCCATGAATACATTGAATAGTGCTAAAAAGCACAGTAAGACTTATAATTAGTAGTAAAAATAAGTTAAATAGTGAAATAATTTTCATCTATAATCTCAATCCAAACGCAAGTGGAGAGTGGCAAATCAAAAGGATGCCCATGTTAATCATAAAAAAAGGATGCCCTCTAAAAAATTACAATTTTTGTAATCTTACTCCACCCCTCTAATCTAAAAGTCCGCGAAATTTGACGCGCTTTATTGTTTTTAATTTTTCAGAGACGGGATGCTTCCCCTATTAACGTATATGCATGGTAAATAAAAGAAAGTGTGCGTGTGTTTGTCAGTTTGTGCGGACTAAAGCTAGTGCAGTATAGTACCCTACGCATGTCTATTAATGAAAATTACGAAAAAGACCTTGAGGAAAACTTTACTAGTGTGTTCAATTGGCCTATAAAAAGTAAAAACATAACAGAACAATCTCTCATTGAGAATTTGAGATCGGATGACAAAGAAAAGAAATTTTAATCAATATTAAGAACAAAATAAATACAAAAATTATCAATTAAATCAATACATATATGGGGGTATCAATTATCAATTAAATCCCTAAAAAATCAATTAAATCAATTCACAACATAAACAATAGGGAACTATTTTCATTTGTGAAAAGCATAGTGTTCCAATAATTTATCTGTTTCAGATTAGCTTTATTTTTAGATTTTCCATTTGTCCTTTTTTTTTTTTTTTTTTTAAGAAGGGTGTGAAATTGAGATGATGGCATTGTGCATATGCAAAAAAAAAAAAAAAAAAAAAGAATTCGACATGATGCATACTGTTAACATCTAAGCTAGATTAGCAATTGAAGCTAATATTATAATATAATGCTTCCAACAAACTTCTAGTGTCCAAATTTTTATGTTTCACTTTTCCTACTCTACTCTATACTCTATTAATAAAAATTTACCACCTACTGTTTAATTAAAAATCCTAATTTTTTGCTCTCTTATTTCTATTTCCTAAAATAAATTTTAAAAAAATTTCAACACAACCCCACCAGCCACCACCACCACCAGTCCCCACTACTAAGCTTCGGTGGCAATACCAAGAAGAGACAACCAACATCATCAACGACCGTCCACCACCACCTGCAAAGGTTGATAGCCTGTCAGCCCAAGCCTCCGCTCCATGAACTAAGCCACAAAAAATCTCCCATTAAAAACCACACAACATTATTCGGGTCGGGTCGGGTCGTCAACCGGATCAAACATAATTAGGCTCCACAAAGCCCAACACTAACAAGAACCACAACTATTCAAGCTATAATATCATAAATTCATATGTTTTAGGGAAAAAAATGGGGACAAGAGGGTGTCGAACCCGCAACATGGAAGATAGGAAGGCAGTCTAAAAAGTGCATTAACAAGATTCATGTGATTTCATCCATTGATTAGACTTGGACACATGCAATGATGCGATTCAATATTTTAACTTAGGGGAAAAAAGATTAACAATTTTTTTAACAACGGGTAAAGTGATAGATTATAATTGGTGTATAATAAAAATAATGTAAGTAGTGATTATTTGTGAAAGTAATATAGCATTAATTACAATAAAATACCTCATTATAAGTTTCTCAAAAAAAAAAAAAAAAACTCATTATACTGATATTTATAGTAAAAAAATATGTAAAAAATAGAATATCTATCAAGTTTGTATTATATCAAATCAAAATCTAATAATAAATTATTTTTACACCATCTCAATTTAAAATAGAAGATAAAATTTTGTATTAATAGGTTTTGACATATTGTAATAAGAGTTTTTTCACCAGTTTGTATAAAATGGCTTAAAAGGCCAAATTTTGCCTAAACCAACCCAAAAAAATCACCCTTAAAAGCTTATGAATCTATTGTGCAAAATGTATTTTTGTTACTGTATTTTTGTAAATATACACAATCATTGTTGTTGTGCATTTCAATTTTTTATTTTTTATTTTGTGTATCATGGGGATGAAAGAAGAGATAAAGGCAATTGTAGTGTGTGAAATGAGAGAAATAATTAAAAAATATAAAAAAAAAATAGAATTTTTTAATAAAATAGAATTTAGAATAGTTTTTGATGCATATATTTTTGAAAAGTAATCAGATGAAATCGAAAAAATAAAATTTTATATTAAAATAAGTAAACTTTTTTGAAGGCTAACGTCAATTTTCTATGATCAATAGAAAGAAAGTAAGAAGGAAATAGAAAAGGAGAGTCTGTGACTCTGTAGACATTTGACTTGTGGTCTCCGCTTTTATTCCGCTTTGTTCTCAAATATCACACAACAAACTGTCATATCAAATAGAATTTCTTTTCCCGTAACCCCCATAAACTATCATTGTCCAGATTTTCAAAACAAAAAATAAATATGTCATTGCCTGATAAGCTAGTTTTTGGCTACACAATTACCCTAGATATATATATATATATATATATATATATATATATATATAGGTCCCTTTTGCTCCAAAAAAATAAAAGGAAAGAAGAAGATATGCATAGGTCCTATCATTTTCTCAAAAGTTATATATAAAAAAGAAGAAAGGTCCCTATGATTGTCTTTTCTAGTTAAACAATATAGGAGTAATGCTTGGACACATAATTCCTTACAACTTTATACTACAATTTGCTATGTGGTGAGTTGTGATTAGCAAAAGTGTGTCTCTATATAGCTCATCATCACACATTTGCTAATTACAACTAACCACGTGGCGATTTGTAACATAAAGTTATGGGAATTATGAGTCCTCATTACTCGCAATATAGATAGAAACTTGTCTTTTTTCATGAAAGAGTAAGGCCATGTAAGACCACCGATTTATTTATTAAAAATTATAGAACCATAATCTTGTACATTATCACAATTTTTGTTTGAATAATGGAGAAAAAAGTGGTAAGTTTATATAAAAATGACAGATAATAATTATAATTTATTATGTAAAATAATTGTAAAAATATATATAATAAAAATTGGGTTTCTAAAATAAATTGTTTAAGGGTTTTAATTTTATCTTTTTAAAACAAAACTTATTAAAGGATTTTGATTTATCTAATAAAAAAAAAATAGCTTGAAACTTGTGATATGCATGGATTTTTTCCCTTTTCTTTTACTAATAAAAATTTGTTAACATTTTGGTTGTTTAAGAGGTTAAAACTTAGTTTATTCGCATTAATCTGATCAATAATTTTTTTCTTATGAAATACATAATTAATACAACTTAATTGGCCATGTATGATATTTTGCTCAGACATCTTAAGTAAAATATGTCTTAAAGCATTTGCTTCACCTCATACTCAAATGGCAAACCTCTATAGACACGAATCATATTTACTCTCTTCCTCAACCGAAAACTCCACCCAAATCGCAACAAAATTAGGCTAAGACACCATTGAGCAAACCACTCACCAAAATCAATAAAACTGGTGTGCAAAATTACCCACCAAAATTAGCAAACCACCAACCAAAACTAGTCAATGCCAAAGAGGAAAATGAGCTACTTTGTTATAGGTTTTCATTTGAAGGAGGGAGAGAGAGAGAGAGAGGGGTATGATTAGGAAAACAAAGAAGAACCACTGCCTAGAATGGCGGTGGTAGCTAACTATAGCAATGAGTAAAGACTGCTTAGTTGTGGTGGTCCGATGGTGAGAGAGAGAAAGAGAAAAAGCCACACACAACGAAATTAATTAAATAATGATAAACAAATAAACAGTAATTATGTAAATACACAGTTAATATAGCTTAAAAGTAAAATTGCACAATTTTGGATGAGCTTGTGTGGGTAATTTTTATTGTTGAATGTGTAAAATTGACAACTTTTTCTTATTTTAAGTTAGTTGATGCGGGTGTTTTAATCTTATATAAGTAAGAAAGATTGGGGAGTATTTTGGTACAATACATTGCACTAAAAACTAAAAAGAACCACATTAACTTATAATTATTTAAGATGTCTCTTTTATTTATTTTTTCTTTTAGAAAAAGACAAAAGTCAAATAAATATATTTGAGAGACATTCATCTATTTATGTATGTAGTGCGCGTTTTGCGTCCACGTCTGGACGCAAACGCGTTTCACCCCCCCCCCTTTTTTTTTCTTCCTTCCTCTGTGCCGTGATTGTTGACTTTGGTACCAAACAGTGCACACCTCAGCAACTTTTCAGCACCTTTTAATCAACTTTTCAGCAACTTTTTAATTACGGGACCCACAAATCTCATTTTTTAACAATTTTTTCATTAAAAATGGGTTCTACAGTACTATTTACATATTTAAAAATTATTTTGCTACAGTGTTTTTCAGTTTTCAGCTGTATCCAAACGGACCCGTAATATTCAATTTTCTTCACTTATGAATTATGCTTTTTGGGGAATGCAGAAAAAGAAAATTAGGACAACAATTAATTTCACACATATTTTGATGACTATAAATGGTGAAAAAAAAAAAGTTCAAGTCAAAATCTACCACACAAAATAATTGTAAAAATGAGAGTAAAATTAATTGTGGCCATGAAATTACTCATTTTATATGCATCATATCACCAGAAGCGGTAGATAAAATTAATTGTAAAAAAACAATTACTCCTTCCAAGTTCCACCACGAGTAAAAGCCATTCTCTTTCACTAAAAAGATTTCGTCCCGCAAGTAAGGCTACTCTCTTTATAGAATCTCCTCTCTGTAACTCTCTAACAGAATACCTCTCGCTCTCTCCCACAGTAGTATATATATAACACTACTCTCTCCCTTGAAATCACTCCCTACATCCACAAAAACAATTTGAAGATGAGAAGAGCACACCAAATCTCATCGGGCAACTGCTTGGCATCTGTGGAGGATGGAATAGAGAAGATCATCACCAACAACTTTGGTGAAAAGACGTAACGATGCAATGAGGAAATTTATAATTTCGTTTTTTTCTTTGATTGTTTGATCATTTTCTTGTGTGATTTTGACTAATTTCGTTTGTTTTTTTTTTTTTCTTCTTCTTTCTTTGTTTATTTTGGATTTTTCACTTTAGCTAAGTTGGAGTTGGCCAAACTTGAAGCTCTTGGTACTCATAGTAATTTTACTTCTATTTTCAAAAAACTACTTCATATTTATGTTCTTTAAATATAGTTGTATTTTTATTTCTGAAATTTGTTTTCTCTATGTGTTTTAGACAATTGCTTTACCAAGCTTATGAAAATTTTGTACGGTGAGAAGCTAGAAAGCATGGGTGTGGCTCCAGGGCCGTCGCACCCGCATCGGACACTCGGCGACACGCCGATTCACACTCGACACACCGATTTGCGTTCTTTTTTTTCTTTTTCTTGATTTGTGCCAGTTTGGGCCGATTCGTGCTGATTTTGGCTGAGTCGCGCTAGTTTGGGCCAATTCGCGCTAATTCAGGCTGAGTCGCGCTAGTTTAGTGTTGATTTAGGCCGAGTCGAGTTGATTACAGCCAAAATTGGCCGAAATACATGTTAAAAAAAGGACCAATTCCTACACACTTATTACCTTAAATCAGAAGTTTACATGGGTGCCTGCCAAAAAGCCAACGTAAGTAACATAGAACTTTCACAAAAAAAGGACCAGTTTTGAAAGCTACATTGGAGATCTAGTTTTGTAATACCACAAAAGAGGAAGGGAGAAAGAAAAAGGACTTACTCTTTATAAATCACAAAAAAAAAGTATCAACCATTTTCATGTAAAATGAAAAAAGACTCGCATGGACGGTGACATCACTGACCTAGTCCTAACTCCCAAAGGACTTGCTCTTAATTATTTCCAAAGAGTTCCTTGGCCTTGGCGGAGTAGGACCTTCAAGTAATTGTGTAAATATGAATATTTAGTTTAATTTTCTTTTTGATACATATTTAGTTTAATTTTTAGTTCGGAAGTAATTTAACCATTTATCAAGTGAGGCCAAAATGTGATATCCACCATAGGCCACATCATAATAATTGGGTTAAAAGAATTTTTCATTTAAATAATTTGCTCCAAAGTTCAGTTGATTTATATGCAACGTAACAGTTGGATCAGAAGTGCTTTAGAATTCCACACAGATCTTTGCTTTAGCTATTTAGGCTTATTCTCACTGTTGAACCACGTGCCTCAACTTTTTTAATAAAACCGCTCTAGGTGTGCATTGTTTCTGTTGTCATCAAATTTGATTCCTATAACTACAATTGAAGATGAGGTGAGGATATGAGTTGTTGTGGAGCTTTAATTGTTGGGCAAATGGGTAAAAAGCTAGAAAGCATGGGTGTGGCTCTAAGGCTGCCGCACCCACACCAGACACTCAGCGACACGCCGATTCGCGTTTTTTTTTTTTTTTTCTTCCCGTTTCTTGATTTACGCTAGTTTGGGCTGATTTGTGCTAATTCTAGCCGAGTCACACTGGTTTGGGTGATTCACCCCAATTCAGGCCGAGTCGCGCCGATTCAGCGTCAATTTAGGTCGAGTCGCGTTGATTATGGCCAAAATTGGCCAAGAAAATGGCCAAAATACATGTTAAAAAAATAAAATAAAATAAAAAAATTGAGTTGATTTCTTATTTAGTTATTAACTTATTATATATTTGTCAAATTATTTGTACATTAAACAACTTAAATTGAAATTACTGAATTTTTGTACTTATTATTGCTCTTAAATTGGTATATATTTAATAATTTGTAAATAAAAATATATTTAATGATTTATTAGTAAACGTATCCCGCCGCACCCGCACCCTACTTTTTCAAAAATTGCTGAGTCCCGCACCCGCACTCGCACCCAAACCCAAATCCGCACCCGTACTTCATAGGTGAGAAGTACTTGGAGAAGAAAAAAAAGTGGATAACAATGTACTATGGTGAAAGTTACAATGCTAAGCCTGAGATTGAAGAGAGGTTGGCTAAATTAAGAAAATCGAGAGGTACATGATTTTTCGTCTCTGTTTTTTCGTATTTGGATTATTTTATTTCTTGTTTGATATTGTTAATAATGTGTATTCGCTTGCTCTGTTTTACAATGTATGATACAAAGTATGGTTGGTTGGGTGGAAAAAGTGTAGGTTTTAATGTGTATACGCTTTACAATGTATGATACAAAGTATGGTTGGTTGGGTGGAAAAAGTGTAGGTTTTAATGTGTATACGCTTGCTCTGTTTTACAATGTATCATACAGAGTATAAGTAATGTTGCATAATAAACCAAATCATGTATATAAATCATTTTTTTTTTTTTTTGAAAATTATATTCATTATATTTTTATTGAATTCTAATTTGGTTGTATTGTATTGTTAGGTGATAAGGACAAACCATTCAACAGATTGTCCAAATTTGGTGTTTGCGAGGGAACGACGGAAGTGGGACTCAAAAGCATTAGGAGGATTTATCATTTAGTGGACAAAAAGAAAAGCCTCGAAGAGGCTAAAGAAGAGATACGCAAGGCTCTGTTAGGGCTTGATAACATCGAAATGGCATCACAGGTTGATAACAACTCAACTAAGCTTGAAATTGTTGCAGAGGCAGTCTTGAAAATGCTGCCCCATGTCCTCCGAATGTCGGACGATATGACGTATCTTAGACAATATGGATGCCCTTGTGGCGGCGGCGGAGGAGGTGGAGGAGGCGGCGGCAGAGGTGGTAAAGGAGGGGGTGGTGGTAGTGGAGGAGGCAAAGGCGGAGTCTCTAACAGTGGAGAAAACGATGATGGTGGAAGCAACGATGATGGAGGAGGAGATTAGAGAGATATTTTATGTTAATGGGATGTGAGTGTTAGCTTTTTAAATCCTTGTTATTGGGCTAATAGAGACCATATGAATTGTTGCCTTTTAAATCCTTGTGATTGGGCTTATAATCACTTCATTCGTTATTGGCAATATTGAATTTAAACTCTTCTCCTTTAAATGTGTGTTTGGATTGAAATAAAAAATTAAAATTATTTCACTATTCAGTTTATTTTTTTTACTATTCATGAGCACCACTGCACTTTTTGGCACTATTTATGAGCCACACTATACTATTTTAACTAATTTTTACTTTTATCTACAGTACTTTCAGCAATAATTTTTCAGTTTCAGCAAAATAAGCGGTATTCAAACACATCTTAAATATATTGATTTTGTTAATTAGTGCGAAAGTATCCTTGCTTTTTGGGAGTAGAGAAAAAATAAAAGCATGGTAAAGCAGGGATTGAGATTAGCCGTTTATTTAATCCAAAGGTTCATAATTTTGACACGCTGGCAATTCGCATGCTTCTCTATTTCTCCATTTTCTCTTTTCTTTTTTCACTTCTGCTTCCCCAAATTTGAGTTTCTCTCTTTCTCTCCCACTTCCACCGGCGAAACCTGCAGTACTTGGTGGTGCTTCCACTGCTTTACTTGTCTGGGTTACTCATGTGGGCCTTTCTCGACTCTCGTCGGCTGGCCCACCACTCTTGACACCGTGTACTGTAGCCACGACATATTTCGGAAGCTCTAGCCTCATATTCACTCTAATAATTTCTCTGTTCTTGAGGTTCGCTTTTGTTTTGGGTTTTTCATTTGGTTGCAGAAGAATATGCAGGGAAAAAAAAAAACAATTATTTCATTTTTTTTTTTTTTTTGACACATGGAGACATGGTTGTTGATCACTGCATTAAATGAACGTTTCTGATCATGGAATATACTAGAATTTTTCTATGGCATTTTTTTTTCCAAGTGTAAGAAATTAAAATGAGTAAAATATCAAATGGGTTTTACTTTTTTTTTTTTTTAGGAAATGGGTTTTACTTAATTAGGATGATTGTAAGGCTATTTGGAATTTTGGACTCACTTATTCTCAAAAAAAAAAAAAAGGACTTACTATCAGTTTATTATTTTTATTATTATTATTTTGTGGGTTTTCTTTTGCCTCCTCTATAATATAGCAATAGTGTTTCTTTATGATTGCAACCACACAGAAAGTTATAGCTGATGGAAATGGTATATGTTGTTTTCTTTAGTTGGTTGATGACTGGAACTGTTCCTTGAAATTTCAATTGAAAAATTGTCTTGGAGACTCATATATACTCATGAAATGGTATTCGAATAATGAATATACCAATAAAAACTGAAAGTGTTGCTTAAACTATCATACCAAACGACCTTTTAATTATAAAAAACCTTTATTTTCCAAAAAAAAAAAAATACTTGTGTATGTTAGAGATACTGAGCAAACAAAGAAGACAAAGCACAAGCAAGCTTTGAAATCTGAGAGCAGAGAAGAAGATGAAGTCTAACGGCTACTTCTCCAACGGTAACTTGAACAGACTCAAAACGGTGTCGTATGACTAAAGGACTGTTAATGAAACAGTGCACTTAATAAAAGGAGTGAACACATGTTAGTGGAAACGGTGCGTTTTATATTAACACAAACGTCACCGTTTTGACACGATCTTCTTCACAGGTTCAAGCTTCCAGGTTCAAGACTCACTCTGTTATTCCCAGAACTCAAGGCTGAAGGGAGTTACAGACTTGATCATAACTGCCTTCCTTGATTACTGGAGTTTGTTATTTTGGGTTGTTACAAAAACGGTTATGATTAAGCTTCCAGAGTTTTAGCTTTGTATGTATTCTCGGGCTCTATAAATAAGAGCTCTGTGTTATGTATTTTCTTTCGAGAGATGCTACGTCTACAACAATTTTACAACAAATCACAGGTGGTTAGTTGTTATTGGTTCAAATTTGAAACTAACACTAAAATTACTTTTTTACCCCAACAATAACAACCAGTCACAACCTGCCACTTAGGATTTGTTGTAAAAATATTGTAAAAATGTTGTAGACATATCATTTCTCTTTTCTTTAAGCTTGGTATAATCAATTTACTCATTTTCTCAGAAATTCTCTTTTCTCTCTTTTCTCTCTCTCTCATCTTTCTGGTATTATTTTCTTCACCATTGTTAAACACCTCCAAGCTCAAATCTCAGTGTATTTGTCTTGTACCGTATAAAACTATAAACTGAATTTATGCAAAAGGGTAGTAAACGCAGATGACTTATGCCCATCCTGTTAGCAAGTGAGTCCATCACACACTCCTTAATCTTTTGTGAGTTTGCCAGGCAAGTCTGGGATATGTGGGAAGACTATCCAGTGAATCTAACAACTGTTTCTATGGATGTATCAGACATTACTATGAGAATCCTAGTTGAAGGAACCTCCCAACATTTGGAGGTTTTCTTTATGACCGGCTCGGTCTATTTGGTACAACAGGAACCCAAAAGTCTTTGAGGATATCAGCTAACCTCCTGGACAAATCTGGAGTTTTGCTAGAAGACTAATGCTAGACCGTAACGAGGCTACTGCCTTGTTTATCCAAAAGCAGCCCCCCGAAAGAATCTGGTCGGAAAGCAGCCCTGCCACCACCCCCCCCACCCAATCTCGCAAGTCATCTTTGAAATCGATGCTCTGCCTTGGTCATCTCTACCGAAGGTATCAGAGATCTTCTTGGCTCCTTTAGAAGATAGAAGATTCATCATTTGAAAAGGGATCACAACAAGGTTACTCATGAACTTGCCCAGTTTGCTAGAGGCAGTTTAGCTATAATCAGGGATGGACCCAAGGGGGTCTGGGCCCCCGCCGAAAAAAAAAAAGGAAAAAATTTTTTGGGCCCCCCTGGCCCAAAGAAAAAAAGTGAAAAAACTTTTATTGGTTAATTTTCTTTCTTTAATTTCTAGAGCTACACTTCCCTCTTCCAAAATCTTAGACATTCTCCCTTTTAATTAGTCTAGCCTAACTAGTAACTATTAGACTGAAAAACTTAACAAAAACAAAGCTTTAAAATAAAAAATAAAAAATAAAAAATCGTAGTTAGCCCAATATTAGAGTACTAGTATTAGGTGTTCTAAATGATAAATATTTAGTATTTAGAACACCAAATACCAAAAACACTACTGTATGAGACATTTTAAATGCTATATTAAAGTAGCAAAAATATGATTTGGTATATTTTGTGAAAATAAATTTTTTTTTTTTGGCAACAGCTAATGCTATTAAGAAACAATATTATTTTGTTTTTGTTGGTAGATGATTACATCTTAATATATTAAAAAATAATGATTTTGTGTATTTATCTTGGTTGATGATTACATCTTAATACTTAAGAAACAATACATGTAGTTATCCGAGGATGCAAACAAGTTCTATTTTGCATCCTCAAAACCTACTTTATCTATTTTACAATCAATTTTACAACTCACCCTACATCATAGTTTCTATTTTTATATACACCTCATTAAAATAATATAAACTACACCATCAAATAATATAAAAAATCTATTTCTCTCTCTTCTCTCCCATCTCTCTATTCTACCCAACAACTCTTCCTCTTCTGCACTACTACCCGCCAACATCACCCACAACTTATACATCTAAACAACCACTACAAACCCAACAAAACACCAAGACCCATCACCATTCACACAGCAAACCACCGAGAGCCAGCCAAAAAGCCCATACCAAACCCATTGAACCACCACCACAGCACCACCAAACATCACAACAAACCACCAAACCCACAAAATCAACCAAAACCTGCCTAACCGAAACCATACCAAAATGATTCAACCCATCACCACCAAAATGATTCAACCCACAACCATCGTGACCCACACCTCAACCACAGCCATGAACCACACCACGAACACAAACCTCGACCACAACCCACTGCCTCCATGCTCCACCACAGACACCGATGTCCACCACAAATGCCAATCACCACAAACCCACACCCTCCACCACGCTGATCCACAAACCCAAACCTCTAACACACCGATCCACACAAACCCACGCCCTCCACCTCACCACCACAACAACACCCCACCACCACCACAACACCATATGCACAGAAACCCATAAAAAAAATCAAAGAAAAGTCCACACAAAACCCACAAGCATTGAGCAAGCAGAGAGTTGAGAAAGGAGACTTTCAGAGAGTTGAGAGAGGAAAGTTTCAGAGGGTTATAGAAAAAGTAAGAGAGAGAGAAAGAAAAAAAAATGAATAATTTTTTTAGGTTTTGCATACCAAGTTGGAGCATGTTTTTGGGCTTTTAGTGGCTAAAATAGCAACTGGGGGTTGTAAAACAGCCTCCAATGCTAATGCTCTAATGCAACATCTTCTACAGAGTGATTGTGCCTAGTTTAGCTATCTGCCTCTGTATCTTGCTCTTGTTATCCAATTTCATTTGAATGAAACTACTTTTCCATAATAAAAAAAATAAGAAAAATAAGCATACAAGTTGGACAACAATTAAAAAAGTACAGTCAACAAAGAATAACATAGTGAGCACAATTAGTTAAAGTCAGTTACCACTTACCACTATTTTGCTAGCTGTCAAGTGTTAGTTACAATAGTTAGTTAGTTAGGGGATTTGCATAAAACTTGATATGGCTATGAATTTGATTGGTAACCTTCAACAAACTTATATTTGTATATTTAAATTTTCTTTTTATGATTGATGATATATCAATTTGTAAATTTAATGTAGTAAAACTTGTAGTGCATGTATCACTACTAAATTTTTGTTAGGCAAAGTCAAGCGAATATATAGCAAGTGAAACAAATGATTTGTTTCCCTTTTAAACACTCTACTTTCTATTTTTAAAATGGATGGATTAAATTCTACCAACTCATAAACAGTTCATAAACAGCAATCCCAACTGTGTTTTAACCTATTTTCTAAATAAAGTTCATAAACAGTAATCCCCACTATGTTTTAACCTATTTTTGGACATGGAATTGCCAATAATTTGGAGATCAGCCAAAACTGTTCTGGGAGGATTTTTTTTTCTTTCAAGAATCAAATATTTTGGGAATATTAGTTAGGTTTCTACTTGCCGAGTCTTTAATATTTATAAAGCTATAAGGAGTTCTAGGACAAAGTTGTTTCTATTTAACTTGGAATTTCTGGGAGTACTTTGGTAAGGGAAAGAAAAAATTGTTGTCTCTAGTAGTCTAGTTATGCTACTTTGTTTAGTAATGGGGGCGGCTGGCTAGTATTCCACAGCTTCTCTTAAGAAATGCTATCGTAAGTGCTTCTCTCTTTGTATTGTCACACCCGACAGTTCAGCTATCCTCTGCCCCATGAAGTGCTTGAGACAATGCACCGTGTCCAGCTTTCCTATAGACTTTACTCATAGAGACAACGTTTACTTCTGTAAGCTTGGTTGTGCCATGCCCTTGTGTACCAATATCAGCACCATATTATTTCCAAGTATAACTCTCTCTCTCTCTCTCTCTCTCTCTCAGTCTATCTGACATATCACTTTTTCATATTGTTTTAACTTTATTTTTTGGCTTTGTTTCTTAATATTGTAGAGTAAGGACAAGTGGAAGCTTGTGTGGATTCATGCTCAGATACATGCCCCAAAGCTAAACCATACAATTTATGAAGGAATTTAGGTTTGGTTTATGTTGTTATATTGCAAATGACACTAGTTAGTACTGTTCTTTATATTCTAATAGCCTTGTTTAAAGAATCACACGGTAGGTTGTCTCACAAATTTTAATCTTGAGTCTAGATGTAATCCTTGTTACAATCGGTCCAAAATGACAATATATATATATATATATATATATTGAATGGAAATAATAATAATAATAATAAAGAATAAACATTATTATCATGTGATTTGACTGAATTTAATTATTATCTAATTTAAGGGAAATACTATCTCTTTTAATTCCATCACAGTATAACGTGAATAACAAAATATAAATTTTTTTTTTTTTTAAAAAAAGGCTAAAATGCAAAACTGACTCTCTAAGTTTCTTTAGATTTCATTTCAGTCCTCTAACTTTGCTTTCATTCATTTCAGTCCTCTAAGTTTCAGATTTATTCAATTAAAGCTTTTCCGTTAATTTTAGTTAAAATTTTTTGAAAAAAAAAATCTGGAAAATATTTTTCAATTATTAATTGAATTTTTTTAATTTAAAAATTTTGAAAAAAAAAATTATAAAATTGAAAAATTAACCACAACGTATAACAAAAGTTGATAGAAAAGCCTTAATTGAATATACTTGAAAGTTAGAAAACTGAAATAAACAAAAGCAAAGTTAAAGGACTGAAATGAAATATGAAGAAACTTAAAAGGCTAGTTTTGCATTTTACCCTAAAAAAAATGTACAATTATTACTCAATGTGACATGAGTTCCAAAACAAAAATTTTTTTTTTTTAGAAAGTTTCAACCTTTGACGTCCGCTTCTGAAGATGGCTTTTTATCATCAGACCAAGACACCAATCAGTTTTTGGTGTAGGCAAGGATTGAACCTCAAATCTCTTATTCAATCATCAGAAATTTTACCAATTAAGCTAACTGGAACCCATAGTTCCAAAACCAATATTAGAATTTAGAAAGTTCTAAACTCATACCTTTTTCCAATTAAGTGATAAAAATGCAATTTATGTATCCTCCTATATTATATATATTCGAAAATTTGCTACTAAATTAGTATTTATGATGATATTGTTCCCTTTTAAATAAATTTGATGCTAATAATTGGATGAAGGAAGTGGTTGGTTTAAGAGACTTAAAATTATTTATTGTATATAATGTATGAAGTATGAACTGTTCCTCTTTTGAGAATCTTCTGGCATGTTTGTACTTTGTAGGTGTTGATACCCATTTTCGCGACACATTTCGTACAAGCCCGATTCATGTATTATATTTTATTTGTTCTTTTAAGCATGGCCCAAGCCCATACGACATATGGAGGAAATTGAGGAAGTGTGGTTTGGGGGGTATGGGTCGGTTCCTTTCAGACCTTTTGCATGAGCCCAGCCCATGCGTGCTACCAAGTGGGCAAGGGACACTGGTAGCACCTCAGGCTCATAGAAGAGGTCTTGTATCCAAAATTTTCACCTCAAAATAGCTTTCATTCTTTGGGTGACTGTACCCCTAATTTTCAGCCCATTTCCATTTTCTACACCAAAACACAACTGACTCTAAGAAAAAAGGCTAAACAGCCTAGCCCACTCAGCCACCCAAATGTAGTTTTCCAAGGCCTCCCAATGGTCTGAAATTTCTGGCCAAAGGCAACCAATTAAAACCCACTTTATTTCCAAAATCATGCTAAAAGCATACCAAACTCTTCCCTAAACAAAAGCAATCCAAGCCAAAACACCAAAATAGTATCATGGGGGATAAAAGCCTCTTCCACTACTCAAAAACCAGTCAAGAGCAACACCCCAAACTCTATATAAAACTCTCTCTTCAGCTCATAAACAAGGCAGCCACGTTCTACCTAGAGAGCTAAAACTTCAGAGCAATAACCCATTCAACCAATCAACAATCTCACAAATCCGAACCTTAGGGGTGGAAATATGAGTGTAGGGGAGCCTTCCTTCTCTTCCTCACGACCTCCCTCAATTTCCTCTTCTGTGTGACTGCAGGCCGAAGTTTTAGACCTGTTGAGCCACGTTCTACTCACAGACCTGAAACTTCAGAGCAAAACCCCATTCAGCTAGTCAACAATCTCACAATTCCGAAGTTTGGGGGTGGAAATATGGGTACAGGGGAACCTTCCCTCTCTTCCTCACAACCTCTCTCAATTCTCTCTTCTGTGTGACTGTGGGTTGAAGTTTCAGACCTGTTATGTTTTTTCTGCACTTTTGTTGTTAGCATTTTGATTCTCTCTTGTCAAAGCACCATTAGCCTTTGTTTTTTATACATTGTGAATTTTGGGTTTGATTCTCCATAAACAAACACTTCTAAAGAACCCAAGGGGAGATTTGGGCCATTCTCGCATTTTTGGCCCTTGTCGCAAAAACATCCCCGACAGTAGGCAAGCTAACACATATTGATAAAGTGAAGGACTCTATGGAGACTTGTAGATAAAGCTACGAGAGGATCTATTAGTTGCTTCCTTTAATATTTGCTTGTAATAATACCATCTTATGTTCTGAAAATAAAATAAAAGTTCAATACCACCGACCTTATAGTTGAGTGGTAAATTTTTTTTTTTTTTTTTTTTTTTTTTTTTTTTTAAAGAATACTACCTATTTTAACACACACAGGGAGATGGAAGAAGATTTAAAAAAAACTGATAGTGATATATATTCAAAAGGTCTAACTCTTGGATTTACAGTTGAGTGGTAAATCTCTTCATCAAAAAAAAAAAAAAAAAAAATTTGAGTGGAAAATCTTTCTATTTATATGGTGCAATTCAGGGTTATTCAATCCATGGAAGGGAGGGCTGCCCCTCTCATGTGTAGCCTATTTTAAAATGTATATTCTTAATAAAACAGAGATTTTCTTAGTTTCGACATAAATGAGAAGGTTAGCCAATACCTGCCTGGCCCACCCTTGAAAAATGTGTTTTATTTACAATGACAGAATCGTTGGGATTATTATACCTCAATAAGTCGTGTTAAAAGGTCTCATTATCATGAAATGATTTTATGTTCTTATCAAGTACAACTTATATTGGTTTTTTTGTTAAAGCTATAAAATGATTAAAAGCCAAAATACACGGTGCTTCTTAAAGTTTACCTTACGAGCGTTTTCGGTCATTGAAGCTTTAAATAGGTACTATTAGTCCATAAGTTTCAAAAATGTGTAACTGATGAAATATGACACTATTTTTTTAAGTGACATGACATCATTTTTAATATTAAAAAATTACACTTCTCCTCCATAATATATCACCCTTTTAATGGGCCCAAATCAAACCCAGTATTCCCCAAATTCAAAACTAAACTCACCCACCTACACATCGTATACTGCAAAACTAATGTATTAGGGTAGAGAAGGAGTTTCCACTCGAATTTAGGATTAAAAAAATGGGAAATTATTTTGCACTGCTTGGGAAACAAACTCCAATTCTTATTCATGCGATGCTTTAAGAAACTAAACCCCTTATCAGAAAAAGAAAAAGAATAAAAAAGAAAAAGAAAGAAACTAAACCCAAAATATATAGTTAGTATAATATCAAGAAAACCAAGCAAACATGTAGAAAAGCACCAAAAGTCAATTTATATAATATAAGAGAGTAGAGGATTCTAAAGGAAACTCAATCAATTTATTTTCCTAGAACCCTATTTCAGATACAAAACTCTAAATCTTATTCATGCAATGTTTTAAGAAACTCAATCATATCCCTAGTGATATGCTAGACTAGGTTCACGATAGAAGTTCTATCATAGAACCCTATTTCGGATAAGTCTCTAAAATGATTTTCTTCAGTACATTTATTATGTACCCACAGGGTAATGAAATTATTCATGGGGCTGGTAAATGGAGATGATTCCGTGCTACAATTTAGCGGAAGAGTAGAATAAAATAATAAATAATGTAAAAGAATTACTGATCAGGTTTATATTTTTAGCGTGCATTTGCTTAGAAATTCTTTTGCACTTTGTGTTTTTGGCTGGGTCCCACGGCACTGTTCACAACCCAGCCAAACTTGTGAAAAAGCAGATTTCTAGGTAAATCCTAGGTCTCACAGCACTATTTATAACTTAAAAATTATTTTGCTACAGTGTTTTCAGTAATAAGTTTTCAGTTTTCAGCAAAATAAGTGGTATCCAAACAAACTCTTAATCTGAAATAGCTGGGGAGAGAAAAGGATGACCCAATCGCTTCTTCTGGCTCTTTTTCAAATTTGATAAATGTTGATAATCTTCATAATTAAATACCATTACTATATGGATCTCATTGTGATATTTTCTCTTACAATAACAAATTTAAACACAAAAATGTCACATAGACAAGTAAAAGAATAAATAAATAAACATATTGAATAGTCCTTGTAGGGTCACAATTTGTAGCCCAAACCCAAAAGATATGGGATCTGAGCTCAATGAGCCCAATACGATGAATTTGTAAAGAGTGGGTGAAAGAGCTAGGTTTTTGGTGGATTGGACAACGGTTAGTATGGATGTAGAAGGTGATTAAGTGAGAACAAGGAACATAGAGCTGAATGAGTTCATTGTCCGAGGAGGTAAGTATTCATATAAATTGATAAAACAGAGTACTAGTGCAATTTAGATTGCTGCCGTCTCCCTCCTCTATTTTTCCTCCCCCCTCTTTATGAAGGGCCTCTTGCATTATATAGTTCCTTTTGGATGATCTTGATCCTACACTTGTTGATCTTTTGGGCCACCACTTGAGTGCTTGTCCCATCAAACACCCCGGCTAGCTTTCTGTGAGTTGTGGTTTCCAAGGTGACACTATTCAGAGGTCTTTTCCACATAAATGCGGCTAAAAAAGTAGCTGCAATGCATTCTATGTAATGATAGCAGTTTTCCCTTAGATATTTCTGAGTTCTTATCCTTTAGAACTTCCTTGAAGGTCACTTTGACCATTTAGGACTTATATATGACCGTGCTTTAGCTGGTCCGCGGAGATATTTCTCCTCGGACTTGGCCCACCATGCTCTCGGCCAAGGCCCCACGATCTCGGCCAAAGCCCAAAACCCAATTATTGTATGATTTAGGGCCCATGACCCCGCAATAGCCCCTCAAAACTCCGGTTTTTTCTCTCATCCGAGGAGAAAAATGGAGTTTTGAATTCTTAAGAGTTAATTCTACTTGATCCTTTAATTTACACCCGTGGGAGTGCTGTTTCACGCGCTCTATATTTGTATTGTAACGTGTTCCTTTTAGAGCTACCAATCTGAGGAGTTGGTTATGATCTTGGGTCTATCTTGACAATTATTGAGAAATAAATAGATATCATGGAATGTTACTTTCACCGAAGTATGTGGTCCAAGGACTACAGGCATGTTGGAGTGTAAGTTTAAACACTTGAAAAGATGTCATAGAGTGTTAACCAACTCGCATCATCTGGTTCGAGCACTACAGGCATGATGGAGTTTAAGTTTAAACACTTGAAAAGATGTCATGGAGTGTTAACCAATTCATATCATTTGGTCCGAGGACTACAGGCATGATGGAGTTTAAGTTTAAACATTTGAAGAATTGTAATGGAGTGTTAACCAACTCATATCATCTGGTCCGAGGACTACAGGCATGATGGAGTTTAAGTTTAAACACTTGAAAAGATGTCATAGAGTGTTGACCAACTCGTATCATCTGGTCCGAGGACTACAGGCACGATGGAGTTTAAATTTAAACACTTGAAAAGATGTCATGGAGTGTTAACCAACTCGTATCATCTGGTCTGAGGACTACAGGCATGATGGAGTTTAAGTTTAAACACTTGAAAAGATGTCATGGAGTGTTAACCAACTCGTATCATCTGGTCCGAGGACTACAGGCATGATGGAGTTTAAGTTTAAACACTTGAAAAGATGTCATGGAGTGTTAACCAACTCGCATCATCTGGTCCGAGGACTACAAGCATGATGGAGTTTAAGTTTAAACACTTGAAAAGATGTCATGGAGTGTTAACCAACTCGCATCATCTGGTCCGAGGACTACAAGCATGATGGAGTTTAAGTTTAAACACTTCAAAAGATGTCATGGAACTAGCCCCACCGCGGAGCCCCTTGGATTTTGCTCTGTGTTGCAGCCACTTCCTCTCGTGGAGGTTCAGCGAACTCGGCCACCAGATTCGCAAGAACTAGCCCCTTGACATAGGTACAGGGCATATAATGGGGAAGTTTCTGTGTAGCATGCACCACCGCCAAAATGGCCTTCTCCGGGAACTCTTGCTAATGGGAGCCTGATCCTACCATGACTACCCGTTGCACTCACTATCACATAAGCTCTTCCTACAGACGGTGCCAATTGTAGGGTCACGATTTGTAGCCCAAACCCAAAAGATATGGGATCTGAGCTCAATGAGCCCAATACGATGAATTTGTAGAGAATGGGTGAAAGAGCTAGGTTTTTGGTGGATTGGACAACGGTTAGTATGGATGTAGAAGGTGATTAAGTGAGAACAAGGAACATAGAGCTGAATGAGTTCATTGTCCGAGGAGGTAAGTATTCATATAAATTGATAAAACAGAGTACTAGTGCAATTTAGATTGCTGCCGTCTCCCTCCTCTATTTTTCCTCCCCCCTCTTTATGAAGGGCCTCTTGCATTATATAGTTCCTTTTGGATGATCTTGATCCTACACTTGTTGATCTTTTGGGCCACCACTTGAGTGCTTGTCCCATCAGACACCCCGGCTAGCTTTCTGTGAGTTGTGGTTTCCAAGGTGACACTGTTCAAAAGTCTTTTCCACATAAATGCGGCCAGAAAAGTAGCTACAGTGCATTCTATATAGTGATAGCAGCTTTCCTTTAGATATTTCTGAGTTCTTATCCTTTAGAACTTCCTAGAAGGTCACTTTGACCATTTAGGACTTATATATGACCGTGCTTTGGCTGGTCCGCGGAGATATTCCTCCTCGGACTTGACCCACCATGCTCTCGGCCAAGGCCCCACAATCTCGGCCAAAGCCCAAAACCCAATTATTGCATGATTTAGGGCCCATGACCCCACAATAGCCCCTCAAAACTCCGGTTTTTTCTCTCATCCGAGGAGAAAAATGGAGTTTTGAATTCTTAAGAGTTAATTCTACTTGATCCTTTAATTTACACACGTGAGAGTGCCGTTTCACACGCTCTATATTTGTACTGTAACGTGCTCCTTTCAAAGCTACCAATCTGAGGAGTTGGTTATGATCTTGGGTCTATCTTGACAATTACTGAGAAACAAATAGATATCATGGAACGTTACTTTCACCAAAGTATGTGGTCCGAGGACTACAGGCATGATGGAGTGTAAGTTTAAACACTTGAAAAGATGTCATGGAGTGTTAACCAACTCGCATCATCTGGTCCAAGGACTACAGGCATGATGGAGTTTAAGTTTAAACACTTGAAAAGATGTCATGGAGTGTTAACCAACTCGCATCATCTGGTCCAAGGACTACAGGCATGATGGAGTTTAAGTTTAAACAATTGAAGAATTGTAATGGAGTGTTAACCAACTTGCATCATTTGGTCCAAGGACTACAGGCACGATGGAGTTTAAGTTTAAACACTTAAAAAGATGTCATAGAGTGTTAACCAACTCGCATCATCTAGTCCGAGGACTACAGGCACAATGGAGTTTAAGTTTAAACACTTGAAAAGATGTCATGGAGTGTTAACTAACTCGCATCATCTGGTCCGAGAACTACAGGCACGATGGAGTTTAAGTTTAAACACTTGAAAAGATGTCATGGAGTGTTAACCAACTCGCATCATCTGGTCCGAGGACTACAGGCACGATGGAGTTTAAGTTTAAACACTTGAAAAAATGTCATGGAGTGTTAACCAACTCGCATCATCTGGTCCGAGGACTACAGGCATGATGGAGTTTAAGTTTAAACACTTGAAAAGATGTCATGGAGTGTTAACCAACTCATATCATCTGGTCCGAGGACTACAGGCATGATGGAGTTTAAGTTTAAACACTTGAAAAGATGTCATGGAACTAGCCCCGCCGCGGAGCCCTTTGGATTTTGCTTTGTGTTGCAGCCACTTCCTCTCGTGGAGGTTCAACGAACTCGGCCACCAAATTCGCAAGAACTAGCCCCTTGACATAGGTACGGGGCATATAATGGGGAAGCTTTTGTGTAGCATGCACCACCGCCAAAATGGCCTTCTCCGGGAACTCTTGCTGATGGGAGCTTGATCCTACCATGACTACCCGTTGCACTCACTATCACACAAGCTCTCCCCACAGACGGCGCCAATTGTAGGGTCACGATTTGTAGCCCAAGCCCAAAAGATATGGGATCTGAGCTCAATGAGCCCAATACGATGAATTTGTAAAGAGTGGGTGAAAGAGCTAGGTTTTTGGTGGATTGGACAACGGTTAGTATGGATGTAGAATGTGATTAAGTGAGAACAAGGAACATAGAGCTGAATGAGTTCATTGTCCGAGGAGGTAAGTATTCATATAAATTGATAAAATAGAGTACTAGTGCAATTTAGATTGCTGCAGTCTCCCTCCTCTATTTTTCCTCCCCCCTCTTTATGAGGGGCCTCTTGCATTATATAGTTCCTTTTGGATGATCTTGATCCTACACTTGTTGATCTTTTGCGCCACCACTTGAGTGCTTGTCCCATCAGACACCCCGGTTAGCTTTCTGTGAGTTGTGGTTTCCAAGGTGACACTGTTCAGAGGTCTTTTCCACATAAATGCGGTCAGAAAAGTAGCTGCAATGCATTCTATGTAGTGATAGCAGCTTTCTCTTAGATATTTCTGAGTTCTTATCCTTTAGAACTTCCTGGAAGGTCACTTTGACCATTTAGGACTTATATATGACCGTGCTTTAGCTGGTCCGCAGAGATATTTCTCCTCGGACTTGGCCCACCATGCTCTCGGCCAAGGCCCCATGACCCCACAATAGCCCCTCAGAACTCTGGTTTTTTCCTCTCATCCGAGGAGAAAAGTGGGGTTTTGAATTCTTAAGAGTTAATTCTACTTGATCCTTTAATTTACACACGTGGGAGTGCCGTTCCACTATTTGTACTGTAACGTGTTCCTTTCAGAGCTACCAATCTGAGGAGTTGGTTATGATCTTGGGTCTATCTTGACAATTACTGAGAAACAAATAGATATCATGGAACGTTACTTTCACCAAAGTATGTGGTCCGAGGACTACAGGCATGATGGAATGTAAGTTTAAACACTTGAAAAGATGTCATGGAGTGTTAACCAACTCGCATCATTTGGTCCGAGGACTACAAGCATGATGGAGTTTAAGTTTAAACACTTGAAAAGATGTCATGGAGTGTTAACCAACTCGCATCATTTGGTCCGAGGACTACAAGCATGATGGAGTTTAAGTTTAAACAATTGAAGAATTGTAATGGAGTGTTAACCAACTCACATCATCTGGTCCGAGGACTACAGACACAATGGAATTTAAGTTTAAACACTTGAAAAGATGTCATGGAGTGTTAACCAACTCGCATCATCTGGTCCGAGGACTACAGGCATGATGGAGTTTAAGTTTAAACACTTGAAAAGATGTCACGGAGTGTTAACCAACTCGCATCATCTGGTGCGAGAACTACAAGCATGATGGAGTTTAAGTTTAAACACTTGAAAAGATGTCATGGAATGTTAACCAACTCGCATCATCTGGTCTGAGGACTACAAGCATGATGGAGTTTAAGTTTAAACACTTGAAAAGATGTCATGGAGTGTTAACCAACTCGCATCATCTGGTCCGAGGACTACAGGCATGATGGAGTTTAAGTTTAAACACTTGAAAAGATGTCATGGAGTGTTAACCAACTCGCATCATCTGGTCTGAGGACTACAGGCATGATGGAGTTTAAGTTTAAACACTTCAAAAGATGTCATGGAACTAGCCCCGCCACGGAGCCCCTTGGATTTTGCTCTGTGTTGCAGCCACTTCCTCTCGTGGAGGTTCAACGAACTCGGCCACCAGATTCGCAAGAACTAGCCCCTTGACATAGGTACAGGGCATATAATGGGGAAGTTTCTATGTAGCATGCACCACCGCCAAAATGGCCTTCTCCAGGAACTCTTGCTGATGGGAGCCTGATCCTACCATGACTAACCGTTGCACTCACTATCACACAAGCTCTTCCCACAGATAGCGCCAATTGTAGGGTCACGATTTGTAGCCCAAGCCCAAAAGATATGGGATCTGAGCTCAATGAGCCCAATGCAATGAATTTGTAGATAGTGGGTGAAAGAGCTAGGTGTTTTGGTGGATTGGACAACGATTAGTATGGATGTAGAAGGTGATTAAGTGAGAACAAGGAACATAGAGCTGAATGAGTTCATTGTCTGAGGAGGTAAGTATTCATATAAATTGATAAAACAGAGTACTAGTGCAATTTAGATTGCTGCCGTCTCCCTCCTCTATCTTTCCTCCCCCCTCTTTATGAAGGGCCTCTTGCATTATATAGTTCCTTTTGGATGATCTTGATCCTACACTTGTTGATCTTTTGGGCCACCACTTGAGTGCTTGTCTCATCAGACACCCCAGCTGGCTTTCTATGAGTTGTGTTTTCCAAGGTGACACTATTCAGAGGTCTTTTCCACATAAATGCAGCCAGAAAAGTAGCTGCAGTGCATTCTATGTAGTGATAGCAGCTTTCCCTTAGATATTTCTGAGTTCTTATCCTTTAGAACTTCCTAGAAGGTCACTTTGACCATTTAGGACTTATATATGACCGTGCTTTAGCTGGTAAGCGGAGATATACCTCCTCGGACTTGGCCCACCATGCTCTCGGCCAAGGCCCCACGATCTCAGCCAAAGCCCAAAACCCAATTATTGTATGATTTAGGGCCCATGACCCCGCAGTCCTAATTTGAACTACCTTTCCAAAGCAACGAATGGCTTAAAGGAATCAACATACACTTCCCAAAGAGAAGTGTACTGTATACGCAATTTTCTTTTAACAATATGATAAGCTCTTAGCAATGCAAAACTAGTTTGCAAATAAGTTAATAGGATGCGACCTTTTTTACTTTTTTTTTTTTTTTTTTTTTTTTTTGTGTAATATAATCATACTTATAAGAAAATTGCTTTAGTACCAAAGTAATTTGCGATCATGCCAGAATCACATAAAAACATAATGAACCAATATTTTCCAAGGTTTTCAAAGGAGCAGCGAGTGTACTCACAAAATGAAAAGAAATTAATTCACAATAATCAAATCGACCTTTTTTAGCTCAAAATTACTCGGACTGAGGGGTGGAGCCATGTACATCCCCTCCCCCGCAACCCCCCAATTTTTAATTATTTTAATGTTTTCAAAATTTAGTCTACAAAAATAAGAGTTGGCCCCCTAATATTTGAATTAGTCCTATGATACTTTAAAAAAAAAAAAAAAAAATTGGTCTAATAGTTATAGAGACGTACTTTATTTGTTACAATTTTATTTTTTATTGTATAATATGCTCTTATATCTGTTAAATATTTGATAAATTTTGACATGAAACATGTTTGGATCTCTCTTTTTCAACCCATTATGTAGTGATTAACAAGACATTGACTTATTTAAAAAATATTGTCACTAAAACTACACATGAAATGTTTCTTTAGTAGCCACATAATGAGTTAGAGTAAGCAAGCTTCAAATATGCTTGGAGCATAACTTATTCCTCCAAGTTTTTTATCATTCATATTTTCGAAAATTTCATTAGTTCAATTGAAAGATTTTTTACTTACTTTAGTATAAAATTTGAAAATTTTGAAAATTTGTATTGAAAATGAAACTTTTTAAGGATTTCACTATGAAAATACTAAAAATGAATTTTATTTTATGAAAGATTATCATCAAACATAATTTTGATTGAAAATACTAAACTCTTTTTTTTTTTTTTTTTGTATATATAACTTATCAACTAAAAAAATGTGTGTATATATATGTGTGTGGGGTTGTCTTGATAAATATATTAGTACCGCAACTTGGCCCCCAAACAAAAATTCCTAACTCTGCCCCTGCTCGGACTGATTTCCTTTGGACTTAGATTCACTAGGTAAATAGATACAATATAGCTTGTAGGTGGCCTCAAAGGTAACCTTCATATAATCAAACACAGGTATAATTTCTAGTTGTTTCTTGGATTAATCAGTAAACCAATTGAACAATGTAAGTAAGAAATTTTGAGAGGGAAATGAGTGGGGAAATAAATGTTGAACCGATAGAGTTTGGTCCCAATATCAGATTCAGTCCAACCCCCTGGTGAGGTCTCTTATGTGGAAGGACGTGTGGAGTCTATGCCAATCATAAAATTTTAGTGTTGTGATTAACCACCTAAGAGCAACTGCATCAGCAAAAATTTTGTAAATTTTACACACAAAAAAACCTACTTTTTCTATTTTACACACCTATTTTTACAAAACACTCACATCAGTTTGTCTATTCTACACATTTATTCAATAAAATATTTATTCTTTTACAATTTTTTATTATTTCCTTCACCCTTCACACTTCTCTCTTCTCTTGAAATCCTCTCACACACAACCCAAGCCACCATCAACGATCAATCCACCATCATCAAGCACAGCCACTGCAGACCATGCACCATCATCAGCCACTAATCAAAACCCAAATTATCAAGCACCATCATCAAGCACTCCCTTCACCCACTGATCGAACAAAGAATAAAAACCATCAAAACCCCAAAAATCATCAAAATCATCAAAACCTTCAAAAATCATCAACAACCAAGATCAAGAACTTGAATTTTTAAGGTTTCTCTATTTAGAAACCCAAGAGACTATAACAAGTGGGAAAAAGAAAAGACTCTGTTAACAATATAAAGTGAGAGAGAAAGACTAAATAGTCTGTATATTGATGTGTCAATAATAATGTACAATAGAAAGCCTTATATAGGCTAGGTATGTGTGCAGTACAAGTAATATAAGTAAACTACAAGTACAATATACTGGGCTAAGCCCAATGGGCTAAACTAGTCTAACCTATACACTAACATCCCCCCTCAAACTCAAGGTGGCAAGGAGGAAGCCAACTAGAGTTTGGATATAAGATCTCGAAGACAACCAGGCGGGTGAGTCTTGGTGAAGATATCAGCAGGCTGGTCAGCAGAGGAGATGGAGAACAACTTGAGATTTCCTTTCTTGAGATGCTGGCGAGTGATGTGGAAGTCAATCTCAATGTGCTTGGTGCGTTCATGGAAGACATCATTATGAGCAATGTAGATAGCACTACGATTGTCACAATAAAGAGGAGTGGCAGTGGGCTGTGGAGCATACATGTCAGCCAAGAGCCAGCGAAGCCAAACAAGCTCGCAGGTGGTGTCGGCTAGGGCACGATACTCAACCTCAGTACTGGAACGGGAAACCACATCCTGCTTCTTGCTACGCCACAAGACAAGAGAAGTACCTAACAGGAAACAGAAACCTGTGATAGAGCATCGATCTGTCGGATCACCAGCCCAGTCCGCATCTGAATAAGCATGAAGCTCGAGAGAAGATCGAGAGGAGTAATGGAGACCATGATAAAGTGTGCCTTTGACATATCGAAGAATCCGAAGAACGGCAGCATAGTGGACAGAACGAGGGGCATCCATGAACTTACTAACCATACCCACGGCATGTGAAATATCCGAACGAGTAACAGTGAGATAGATCAGACTACCAACCAACTGACGATAGCGAGTAGCATCGGATATAGGTTCACCATCCAAAGGTGTGAGCTTTACATTGTATTCTAAGGGAGTTGAAACAGTCTTGTTGTCGGTGATACCAGCTTTGGAGAGAAGATCAAAAGCATATTTAGCTTGGGAAAGATAGTATCCATCAGAGGATGAGGTAACCTCAAGCCTAAGAAAATAGCTGAGAGTGCCCAGATCTTTCATCTCAAAATACTGATCAAGGAAGTGCTGAAGAAAGCGAATACCTGCAGAATCATCTCCAGTAATAATCATATCATCAACATAAAGAAGAATAAGAGTGATACCAGCAGAGGATCTTTGGAAAAAGATAGCAGTGTCATTAAGACTCGAAGTGAAACCCTGCTGAGCAACAATTGAGCTAAACTTTTCAAACCAAGCTCGAGGAGCTTGCTTGAGGCCATAAAAAGCACGGCGAAGGCGACAAACTTGACTGCCTGAGTGTGGATAGCCAGGGGGCGGTTGCATGTATACTTCTTCTTGGAGGTCTCCATTGAGGAAAGCATTCTTCACATCCATTTAATAATGAGGCCAACGGTGAACAGCAGCCACAGCAATGAGACATCTGATAGGTGTAAGGCGAGCAACAGGAGCAAATATTTCCTCATAGTCAATGCCATACTCCTGAGTAAAGCCCTTGGCAACTAGGCGAGCCTTGTACCGTTCAACAAATCCATCAGCCTTGGTCTTGATCTTGTAAACCCACCTACAACCTACTACAGACTGACCAAGAGGCAAATCAACCATATCCCAAGTGTGATTCTTATGAAGGGCATCTAGTTCTTCGTTTATAGCTTGCTGCCAAAGAGGGTCAGTATGGGCCTCACGATAGGTGTGAGGTTCATAGATGGTGGCAAGAGCAAAAGAGCAGTGATAATCAGTGAGATAATGGGGAGGAATGCTTACCTGAGTGGAACAACGAAGTTCAGGACCAACAGGAGGCTCAGGAGAGGGTGGTGCCACAGGATCCAAGACAGGCGGGTCATATGCCAAGGACAGAATCAGAGATGAGTCGTCTGGAGAGGCAGCCGATGTCGAAGAATCCTCCACAAGTTCAGGATAGAGAGGGAGGAAAAGATCAGTAAAAATGGGAAACTCTGAGGAAGAGGACGCAGGAAACTGCTGAAGACTCGTGAAAGGACGATGTTCCCAAAACTCAACATGACGGGAGACACGAAGGCAACGAGAAATGGGATCATAGCAGCGAAACCCCTTTTGAGATACACCATAACCAAGGAAACAACAAAGACAAGCACAAGGCTAGAGCTTTGTTCGTTTATGAGGAGGAAGAGAGACAAAGCAAGCATAACCAAAAACCCGAAGAGAGGAGTAGTTAGGAGGTTGACCATAGAGAAGCTCGAATGGTGATTTGTTGTGTGTAGTTGGTGAAGGAATACGATTAATGGTGCACACAGCAGTGAGTGCAGCCTCACCTCAAAAGCGCTCAGGAAGAGAGGCAAAAATGAGAAGGGTGCAGACAACATCAAGAATGTGATGATGTTTTCGTTCAACACAACCATTTTATTGAGAGGTGTAAGGACAAGACCGCTGAGGAAGGGTACCATGACTGTCTAAAAAGGATAGGAAAGATTTATCATTATATTCTTGAGCATTATCTGATCGAAAGACTTTGACAATGCGATTGAACTGTGTTTCAATCATTTTATGAAATGTTTGGTAAATAGACACAAGTTCAGACCTATGGTGAAGCAGATAAATCCAAGTATATCGAGAAAAATCATCCACAAATATGACAAAATATCTAGATCCCCCCTCAGTGGGAACAGGTGCAGGACCCCAAATATCAGAATGTATAAGATCAAAAGGTGCAGAAGAAAAGGAGTCACTATTATTAAAGGACAATTTTGTTTGTTTGCCAAAATGACAGGAAGTACAATCAAATTTTTGAAACTGAATTGAACCTAAATGACCTTGAGAAGCTAACAACTGAAGACGAGATAAGGATGGATGACCAAGACGAGCATGCCATAGATCAAGTGAGGGGGTGGTAGTGGTAGTAGTTGTAGAAACAACTTGTGAAGGAATCTTCAAGTCATGGACCTCAAACATGCGACCAACCTTACGACCTGTCCCAAGCACTTGACCCGTCCGGGGATCCTGCACATCCATACCATGATTAGTAAATAGAAGATCTACGCCTAATTCACAAAGTTGACCAATAGAAAGCAAATTGAGGGATAACTTTGGGAT
This sequence comes from Quercus aquifolioides, assembly GCA_019022515.1. Classification (NCBI taxonomy): domain Eukaryota; kingdom Viridiplantae; phylum Streptophyta; class Magnoliopsida; order Fagales; family Fagaceae; genus Quercus; species Quercus aquifolioides. The sequence goes on along the minus strand of CM032328.1, from coordinate 26,921,807 downwards.
ATGAAAAGTGTCACTAAGGGATAGACAAGGAGAAGAGATTGTTCCTTTATGACTAACAGGCATAAGAGTTCCATCAGTAGTGTAAATGGTGATTGGATGTTCTAAGGGTGCCTTATCAGAAAATTGGGATTCATCAGGGGTCATATGGTTACAACATGCAGTATCAAAAAACCAAGGTTGTTTACCTGAGGTGACAAAAAGGGCAGTGGAAGTGCGAGATAAAACCTATTGAACAACTGCCTCAATATCAGCCGTAGTAAGTAAGGAAGCCAAAGATGGACCTGTAGGAACTGATGGATCTGAAGGACATACAGTAGCTGCCCGAGGAAGAGAAGCTTTATTATGCTCTTGCACAAATTTCTGCAATTTACGACAAACTGAGATGTCATGGTCTTTGACACGACAAAACTCACGGCGAGTACCTTTGGAAGACTAAGAGGTGGGACGCCCAAAGTTTATTCGTGGAGGAGCAGTGAATGCAGCAATGGGAGGCTGTGGAGATGGTGTAGCCAATACATGATCAGATGATGATATGTGATGAGTAGGCCGACGGTTCTCCTCAAAAATGAGCTCCTTGACTGCAGCATCAAGAGAAGGAGTAGGAGACCAGCTAAGCAGAGAAGCCCTAGTAGGCTCAAAATCCTCACATAAACCCATCATGAAGTGCATAAATTTATGGCGATCCCGATATTTGACAAAGAGCTCAATGTCCTTAGAACACACCAGTGGAGGATCTGCAGCAGAGAATTGTTCCCACATAATAGAAGTCTGAGAATAAAAATCAAAAATAGACTGACCTGGCTCTTGGTGCATTTGATAAAGCTTTGATTCAATGTGGAACTCCAGGCTTGAATCATTAGTACAATTATAGCGATCGACCAGAAATTTCCAAGCAGCCTCAGTAGTTTCAAGACAGGGAAGAAGATTATGAATGGAGGGAATAGATGTATTGATAAACCAAGACAAGATCTTACTCTGAATACTCTCCCATTCCTCCAGTCGTTCTTCATAATCATCCGTTGTAACAACAGTCTTGGAGGCATCTTCAGCAGCTGTGGCTTAGGACTTAGGGTTTGGTACTGGCTTAGGAATTGAACCAGTCACATATCTCCACAGTTTACGACCCTTGAGAAAGACAATCATATTCTAAGACCATGCATGATAGCTAGTAGGACCATCCAACATAATGGTGATAGGACGAATGATATCTCGTTCGTTTTGTTGAGCCATAATGAAGAAAATGACCAAAGAGTGGGATTTAGAGACCTCAAATGAAGAAACGGATCCCAAAATCAGAATCTACGTGAAAAACTGAGCAAGACAGGCCCTGTTGAAAATTTTTGACTTTGGTCAAAGTCAACGGTCAACGGTCAATGGCTGGATGCTGACGTGGGATGCTGATGTGGCTATGTGACGTCACTCTAGGGCTGACGTGGCAAGACGCGATACTGGGCAGGCGCGTGACAGAGATGTTCTGGCACTTGAGGCGCGTGTGAAAGGATGACGGTGCGTGGTAACGCGTGGAGGCACGTGCTCGTGAGGCAAAAACTTCAGCCGGCGTGTGTGAGCGCGTAAGAGGTGTTTTCTGGCCATTCTTGGTTGGGTTTTGCTCGGGATTGTCAAATCTGTCAATCTGTTCCTTAACTTTGGCAGTTTGATCAACAAACTGACGAAATCCGAGTGTTCTAGGTGTTGTGGGCGTGATGGCGGTGACTCGCTTCTAACAGTGACTACTGGATGAAGGCAAGGGCAGCGGAAGAACGCTGGAGATGTCCACAGGAATCAGAAAGTCAGAGGAAAGGTTCTGATACCATGTTAACAATATAAAGTGAGAGAGAAAGACTGAATAGTCTGTATATTGATATGTCAATAATAATGTACAATAGAGAGCCTTATATATGCTAGGTATGTGTGCAGTACAAGTAATATGAGTAAACTACAAGTACAGTATACTGGGCTAAGCTCAATGGGCTAAATTAGTCTAACCTATACACTAACAGACTCAATCTTGCATTGTTTCTGTTAATTTTTCCACATTCTCTCGGCAACCAAATAGATAACACAACAAAAAAGGAAAAAAAAAATCAAGAACTAGGAAATAAGAAAAAAAAACATACTCAATCTGGAGGAGAATTTTCTGGGACTCAGGATGGAACAGTTGTTGTTGCTGCTGTTGTTGAGGAAAGAATGGACTACTTGGTTGAAAAGACTGAGTTTGAGGTTGAAACAGCGATTGTTGTTATGGTTGCTGTGGAGTAGAAAACAGTGAAAACGCCATGTTATGTTTTTTTTTTTTTTTTTTTTTTTTGGGTTTTGAATGAGAAAATTGTTTTTTGGGTTTTGATTTAGGAATTGGGGGATGGAATTGAAAGAAAAAAAAATACTAAACCGGTTCAGAGTGTGAGGTTATGCACAATTTTACACCCACTGATGTGAGTGTTTTTTTCTCAAAATGTGTAAAATGAGCAACTTTTTCTATTTTTGCAAGACTTTGTATCAACTGATGCAGTTGCTTTAAAGACACTCACATAAGTTGGTGCATAATACAGAAATGTGTAAAATTTACACAATTTTATCAAAAAAATGACTCACATTAGTCAATATATAATTATGTAAATTTACAAGTTTGATATGTATAATAATTGTGTAATTACAATAACCTTATAAATTTATAATAATAACTGTGTAAATTTATAGAGATACTGTTCATTTTATATTTATTTATTTATTATTATTTACGTATTCCGAGAATAAAAGACAAAAGAGGTGGTAATTTTCCATAGTTACATTTTGTTGCTATGGACGTTTTTCACTTTATATTCAATTGATACTTTATATTATTTTCAAGGAATTTTAAAGGTTCAAATACATGACTCCTCCTTATAACTACTCTCCGAACTAAAATAAAATTACATAAAAAAAATCTTATGCTAAAAGCATCTCGTTGCCACATGTTAAAAACTAATAATAATTGATAGAACAAAACTACAAATATATGTACGTGGTTTTATCTATCATTATAATATTTCATAATTCACTTCTCATTTTCACTCCACCATCAAACTGTGCATCCACTAAACACTAGTTACTGAGTCTTTATAAAGCGTGGGAGTCTTGGACAAAATAGTTGTTTATATTCAACTTGCAATTTCTTGTAGTCCTTTAGTAAAGGAGAAGAAGAATGGAGAAAAAATATATATCACTTCTGCTGCTTTGTTTTTTGATGGGGGTGCTTGTGAAGGAGTCCACAGCCTCGTTTGAGAGTTGCTACCAGGGTTGCTTCATTCTTTGTATCATCACACCCAACCAATCAGCTATCTCTTGCCCCTTCAAGTGCTTGATAGATTGCATCAAACCCAGCTTCCCTATAGACTTTACCCATAGAGACAACGATTACTTCTGCAAGCTTGGTTGTGCTTCGTCCTTGTGCACCAATTTCAGCACCAAAGAATTCCCAAGTATTATTCTCTCTCTCTCTCTCTCTCTTTCAGTCTCTCTCACTGCCTAATAGCTCTATTTTTTTTCCAAATTATTTACATTATATTTTGGGGGTTCATTTCTATTTGTAGGTGAAGAAAAAGTGGATAGTTGTGTGGATTCTTGCTCACAGTCATGCACCAGAAGTTAATCACCCTATTCAAGGAATTAAGGTTTGGTTTATGATGTTATTGCAAATGAGTAGTGTTCTTTAAATCCCAATAGCTTTTTATCTAAAGAGTCATATATGGGTTACAGGATTAGGTTGTCACAAATTTTAATCTAGAATCGAGATGTATTTCTATAATATATATAATATATTGTTAACAATAAGAGTAAACAGTAGAGGATCAAGAGTCTTTCAGTTCAGTGTTATATATTGTGCTCCTTAATTTATAGAGAAAATTAAGGTTTGAATTCTCCATCCCTCAGGTTATAAACTTATAATTATCTAACTCAATTATGAATAAGCAAATGACAAATATATATGGTAAAAAATAAAAAGACAATCGGAGTATGGGATGGGACGGCGAAAATTGGGGACCACTAATATCACGGGGGCTATACTATTAATCTGAGTTTGATAACATTTTGGGTGCTCATGATGACGAGTTTTTATCTTTATTATTATAACTCTTTTTTTGGATAAAATAACGACTATAATTTCGTTGGATGTAACTTATTTTCTATGATTTATTTCACTTAAAAAGTAAGTTAGAAAACGATTTTTCTTTAATATATATATATATATATATAGTTTAAAATATATATAAATAACAAATAAGCTAAAAGATAATAAAAATAAACAAAACTAGCACTCAGTTCTAAGTTGCACGTGAACTTGATTCTCAAAAAAAACAAAAAAAAAAGTTGCACGTGAACTTGTGAAAGACAGTCTGTCAATGTCAATAAACTTTTTATAAAAAATTAATTAATTAATTCGTTCAACAAAAAATATTAAAATTGAAAATATTGTCACAAACTCAGAGTTAGATTGGGCCCCCGTGGGAGATTGGCCCAACCTCACTTGAGGAGGCCTCTGGGAAGCCATTGACCACTCAATCCCTACAGGCCTGTTAAAATTACAATCGAACCTTGGCCACAATAAGTCCTACTTATCAACCCAATTAACTCAATCCAACAGCCCCACTGGAGTATAGCAGCAGTTCTTGCAGATACAAAGGAACTTATTAACACCTTTGAATTTTTTTCTTTTTCTTTTTCTTTTGTATAGGAAGGGTAATTCTTCTGCCTATCTTTTGGCCCAATGGGCACTTTGTTCAATTGGATAGGGCCGGTTCCCCTCTCTAGTCTTCCTAATTTGGTGACTCGAGCGTTAGATAAAGATGGTGACAGACTCTCTCCCCTTTCATAATCATTTGTTTATGTTTCAATAAAGTGGTTATTTAGAAGAAAAAAAAGAAGCCCTGTGTATCATGATTCATGAGCCCATTGGCACATTAATAATCAATAAATAAGAGAAATACCCAATAATTTCCTCTCTCTCTCACACACGCTCACACACATATAGTTAGTGCAATTCATTCATTTGGAATATTGCATTTGTTCCTAATTTGAACAAAGCATATTGAATTCGATCACTAACTTTTTGAGCTAAAATTAAGACAGAAATAAAAAATAGAAGTTTGCTTATTTATTTATTAAAAAAAAAACTAGTTTTGTTGCCTTTATTAATTACTAAAATTTAAGGTAAAAAACAAATGCTGAATGGACACTTAACAGCTACTTGATAGTGCCTTCTATAAAAAAAAAAAAAAAAGGTTACTTGACAATATGAAAATCATGACCCTGATAACCTGACTTGACTATAATCGGACACTTTAACAGCAATTATCTTGAGTGGGATCCAATATTTGGATGTGCCTAAGGCTCATATTTACATACTTGAACTGAATAGTCTACTATTAGGCTTACTCTAGTTTTGAAGAGTGGGGAGTTCCATCTTCAGGTTGCACTATTTTGATTAGACCCTTGAGATCTACTTGGTGAGCCTCGTGATGTTTTCTAGTGCCCCTTAGAGTTATTTTGGATATTTGAAAGAAGTTTAGGGTGATTTGGTAATTTTTTATGTTCCGGTGTATTCTAACAATTTTTCGAGTGCTCTGGGGGTATTTTGGTAATTTTAAGTGTTGAAGGAGTATTTTTTTTAACTTGGGTAGGTTTTGGGTATCTTGATAATTTTTGGAGGTGCTTTGGTAATTTGGGAAATTTATAAAGTGGAAATTGGAGGAGCATCTGTGTAATTGTTGAAAGTTTGAGGGATATTTGTGTAATTTACAAATGTTGGATGTGGTATTTATCTACAAGGTGCTTTTATGATGAGAGAGAGAGAGAGAGAGAGAACTTTCAAACAGTTCATACAAGTTAACTGGTGAGACATGTGCAGTTAAAAGTGGCTTGCATGTTAGTACATGGCTTAACAAAAAGTATAATAGATAATTTAGTTAAATCAACAAAGGAAATATTATGATGGACAAAAAAGAGTGAGATTTGCATAGAATGTACTTGAAATGATTGCAAATTTGCAAGTCAAGTTCTTTGAGAAGTTTAAATAATGTCGAACCCAACTAATTGCATCATTTGTTGAGGATCTGGAGTACAACCTCCCCACAAACAAGGGTGCAAAGGAAATGGTATTTGGTGTAAGTGTGACATGTGTGACCCACATTCCTGTGAGTGTGGTTACATGTGTCAAGGTAACAAATTAAAATTTGTGCAAAGAAAGTGCTTAAAAATATACGGGTAAAGAAACCTCATCATAAGTTGGAGCTAAAGATTTGACACCTCAATAAATTGTTTTAATTTTTTTAAGAGTTTCAACTTATGACATTCGTTTCTGGTGATAACTCTTTATCATCAGACCAAGACACCAATCAGTTTTTGGTGTAAGCGAGGATTGAATCTCAAATCTCTTATTCAACCATCAAAAACTTTACTAGTTAAGTTAACCGAAACCCACAAAAATAGAGTGATATTATAACTTTTTTTTTAATAATTAATTGCTATTATAATGTTTATTATGTATGTGAGAATTGGAAGATAAAATTCAATCTATGCGTTATGGGAGATTTGTTGGTTTGTGTTTGTGAGTTTTATTAGAGTTAATGACAGGTTATAATCTATATCATGAATAATGGATTTTGATCAGTGTTGTTTTATTTTATTTTATTACTAATATAAGTATAAAATTGGCCAAAATATATTAAAACCTTTATCTTGGGGTGCTTTTTCCCTATTTTTCACTCAACATAAATATGGATTTTCCTTATATGTCTATAACCCATGATAACTATGAGAATATGTACATCTACTTGTCTTGACAAATCATTCTCACCCACAAATCCTAAGTTTACATCCTTCAAAATCAACAGATGAATTGTCTTTTACATCTTAAAATTTCATTCCTCGCATTTGGACATGATTATAAAGTGCATTGATATTTCACCTTGATCTTGGTTCTCTTGCAGAAGGGCTCAAACATTTAGAGGGTGATTCTGTTGAAGCTAAATACTCATGGCTCAAATCATGATAAAGTTATTGCTATTTTTCTTATCTACTGTCGATTGTGGTATTGTTGTAACAGCCTAACAAGTCAAAAACTGTCATTTAGCATTTGCAGAACTATACCTTCCATCAAATATCCATCAAATGCATTGTTGAAGAAGGGGGTATTTTATGAAACTGTCTCATAAGAACTCCAAAGACATGGTTATTCTGTTATGACCCAAGCACTAGATATATTATTCAAATTAGTTTAGCAATAGAATAAAGGCTTCCTAGATAGATTAGTATTGTTATAAAATAACACTCGCCCCCAAACTTGAAAGGAAAAAACATTCTCCTCTCTTGAGATTTGAAAAAAATAACACTCCTCTCCTTCTATTAATATTAGTAGCGGAATATTCCAACTTTTTAAAAGATTCTCTTGACCAAAGTTTAATCATGGTTAGTAAAAAGAGCATTCACATAAAATAAAAAATGAAAAAAGCATATTATAAAACATGTTGCTTAGCGAATTTTTTAGTCTCTTCTAGCACCTTTCCAATTGATTTGTTAAAGTTTGATGATCCTCTTAGATAATCACACCTCTCACCAACACATTCGGTCAATATGGTGACTTTGGACAAACATATCCTATAGCCAATAAATTTGAGAAAAATCACTATAGCAAATTGTCTTAAATCAGAGTTGTCAACATTACACACACACACACACAAAATAAAAATAAAAAATAAAAAAAAAAGTTTGCACTTCATTTGCAAACACAAAGCTGTCAAAGTGTCTAACAATCACTAGCAATTTTTGCACTCCTACAAGATCGGTTTCCAAAACTTGTCTTCCCTTTCTTCCTTGGTCACTATCTCGCTGCATACCTCGGGTAATTCTTTTTTCCTAGCTAGAAATGTCAGATGCCAAAGATGCTTGCCACAAAATTTACATAGGTGCATGTATATATGCTTATCAAAGTGTTGTTGTGTTGCTATTTTATTTCATTGCAATCTATTTTGTTAGACCACAGTTTCATTACACAGGATATCTATATAAAGATGTATTAAGCTAGTTTTAAATATTCAAAGTACAAGAGAAACTCTAGAAGTTCAAATCAATTATTTTTCTTAATGCAAGTCAGGTGAGGTGTCAATGGCTAATGGCTTCTACTGTCCAACTCATTTTTACGTTTACTCCTTTATTGCCAAGTATTGTCACTTTGGCTAAATTATTGACAAGTAGCATCCCCTTATTGAATTGCAAATTACCAAGCATTATAGATACAGGTGAGGTGTCAATGGCTAATGGCTTCTACTGTCCAACTCATTTTTACATTTACTCCTTTATTGCCAAGTATTTTCACTTTGGCTAAATTATTGACAAGTAGCATCCCCTTATTGAATTGCAAATTACCAAGCATTATAGACACGAGGGAAATAGTTTGGGCTTTTTCCAAATACTTGAACTACTTCTCAAAAAACTAATTTTATTAGTTCTATTAATTTCGAAGTTTTGGTTTAGGACATTCAACGAATATAAAATCTTCGGAAAAAAAAATGCAGAAGAAATAAGATAATAGGGCATGAGCAAATATCCAAAGCATTGTGTTACAAACAAATCGAGCCTTTTCAAACAAAATCCATCAACGGAAATGTCTTAGAACGGTGAAGTAAACCCAAAAAAAAAAAAAATTTTTTCTAACAAAATTAAAGTTTTACAAATTTTTTTTGAATATTATACCATTTAAGCACATTACAATCTTTTTACACATAAATTCCAAAAAAATCTATGGCTCAGTTATGCTAAAATACAAGAAATTTTGAGGGCTTTGTTGACATTTACCTGGGTATTAAGCTTTTGTTGTATTCGCTTTTGTTGTATTCACTATAGAATCATTGTTAGGCCATGGGATGAGAGGTTGTGGGGGACCAGTTGAGGTATATGTGTTACTGTGAATTTGCAAATAAAAGTCCTCATCATTAATCTAGGTTTTCAAAGAAGCAGGAAAGGATGGGCGGGAAGGGATGACTACTGAAATTTTGGGTTTGTAAAATTTTTAAGAATAAGTGCAAGGTGATTTTGGATATATGTTCTTAACTAAAGGGTAGGTTAGTATACAAGATCTCAACAGAACAGGTTACAGGTTAACAGGTACAAAACTTGAATTAGTCCTAGTTATAAGGATTGTAGAGATAGTAATGGTAGTAGGAACAAGGAACTCTCTCTAAAGAAGGCTTCTAAAATAAAGAAGTTCTAAGGAAGAGAATTCTAAACTAAACTTAAGGGACAACCCCCCTTAAATAAGTGAAAATTCGGAGTAAAAAGTGTCATGAATAGTAAAAAGTGAACAGTACTTAGTGAACAATAATCCGTAAATAGTAATCTGTGAACAGTGTTTTTTCACCTTTTTTACTTAAAAATCAGCTAAGAATTTTGTCATTTTCTTCAACTTATAATGTTCAGATTTTGCCTAAAGAGAACATGACAAGACCAAAGTAAGTGAATTCCCTTCTTTTTCTTTTTCTTTTCAAGAATCTCATTATGAGTCCAAATGACATGTCAAGAAAATATGGAACGCATACCTAAGGAAGGCATGCGTTTCCTTTAAGTTTGGGGGTGAGTGTCATTTTCTTAAACCTCAAGGAAATGGAGTGTTATTTGCCCTTGTTATTTATTTGTATTCAAACTAATTCCTATGTTTTAGGATAGGATTGGTTCTTATGTTTTAGGATTTGTTAATAAGGTTATCTCATCCTTAGCTATTTATGTATGTTGAATGCATTAATGAGAATGAAGTACAAAATTAATCCAAAAAGTCTATTCTCCCTCTCAAGTTCAAGAAATTGGTTATCCTAAATTGGTTATCTTTCATATTCAGTAATTTATTTATCCCGTTCATAACAGATTCTCCTTAGCGAGATCTTTCCAAGCAAATGAACAAATTTTCCCGTGTGATAAGACATTTGTAGATTCAAACATGCACATGTATAGAAGTACCGATCATGCAAGGCTAATGAAAAACCATGAAGAGCAAAACCCGAAAATAAATAAAAGGAGTTACCAGGTTCGATGACATGTTACAAGCATTATTCAGATTCTCAGAGACTTGTGATACCTGATAAGGAAATACGAGTCCCTGGTTGTTGCAGCTCATTGGTATTAGAGAGGGTTCCCCTTATGTAGTGGTCCAGTATTACGGGAAGAAAGACATATATGACATTAAAGGCGCGACAATGTCAGAATTATAAAACTTAAGGGAGATATATAATGACATTATACAACCAATGCAATTCGGGTTTTCCCATGGTTGTCTTTTGGGATCAAGAAGATATAAACCAAAATATGACATTGCAGTTCAATATATATCCCAAATTTAGGGGATTAACTATAAAACTCCGACCAACATTTAATGTCTTACAAGCTCAAATTATGCAGTCTAAAGCAAAGACTTTCCCAGAATTAAGTATTTTCTCGCAGACTAGGCTGAAATTAGACTACAACAAAAAGGATAGGACTCTATAACTCTGCTGCATAAGGACTGAGGATTTCCGAAATCTAAAATAACTTTCTCTTCTGTGTGGAGAAAGGACAACTACAACCAGGACACACTTCTCGTCAGAAAATGAAATTCTCTGTGCATCAAAGAGAGCAACTTTCAATCATCAGAAGCCTTGGGGGAGTTCTCTGGAGTCTTCAGAATTTCAGAGGTCTTGCTTTTATGTGCTGTAACGGCAGCTTGAAACTCCTCCACTATGGAAGCATCCTTGAACTTCAAAGCAAATGTAGAAAGACCATCCTTCCCTTCACTGGCACTATTAACGCAGGCAAATGTGATGCCTTTCTTCTCCATATTTGTGAGCTTCATATCTGGGTAAAGACTTGCATTCAAAATCAACCTGTAATTCCCTCTGGCTCGCATAACAAGTCTGGCTTTTTCCGTGCCAGTGGTGGAGACATTCACCTTTAGTTCTCCCTTTCCACGTTCCTTCCAACCTCCATCAACAAATTCAAACATCACGGAATCAGCAGTGAAAACCACTCTCTCCTGTTCTTCCCCAGTCTCCATCACAACCTCCTGCTTTGATGGGAAACCACTTCCCTCACTCTTTGAAGCAGTGGACGCCCCTGATGCACCAAAAATTGAAGAACTTCCATTATTAGAGGGAGCAAGGCCAAAAGGCTTGTCATCTTTCACCCCAAAAAGCGATGCAGAAGCAGTACCAAGTGCAGACCCATCCTTTGAAATAGACCCAAAGGAAAATGTAGAAGTGGATATTCCAGTTCCAGCAAGACCAGTGAAGGCATTTTTGCTGCTTGAAAGCTGTTGGAATGAGCTCAAAGGAGTGCCTTCCGCACCAGAATTCACTTTTTCACTGTAGTCATCTTTCTTGTCTTCATCTTCAGTCTTCTCTTCTTTTGCAGTTTGTTCATTATCTATCTTCGGTTCAGTTGCCTCACTCCCAATATTGCTGTTCTCCTCCACAGCGTTCTCCTTATCTACTGCAGATTCATCCCCTTCCTTATCATCTTTGCTCTCTAACTGCTTATTCTCCTCATCTTTACCCTTTTCATTCCCCTTTTCTGCATCATCTTCTCCATCTACATCATCTGAAACCGTCTTCTCACCAGCAGCTTGTGCTTCACTGGTAACCTCAGCTGAGGCTACATTGGACTCCTTAGGAGGAACCAAGCTAATCCCAGCAAATGGATTGGAAGAGGGCGCCGATGTTGTCTGACTTCGACGAACTTTGACAATTCTTCTGGTTGCTAGCACATCCTCACTGGCCCTCTTGAAAGTTCCGCTCTCTTGTTCAGGAGCATCCTCCTCATCATCGAGACCAGCATTATCTTTAGTGAGTTCCCTTCCTGCAGACCTCTTCTTTGAAGGTGGAAGGGAATTTTCCGCATCCCCCATTGAAGAATCAAGGCAACAAAGGAAAACTTAAGAACTGTTGTTAGGCCGACTACGGGTAATCTGGTATCTGCAAATCAGCAAATGGTATTTTTCCAAAGACATCATTTACTACGAAATAGTAAAATAAACTCATCATCCAACCACCATGTTGTTTTTAAACTAAAAGAAAATAGGCAAGAAAAATATAAGCATCTTCATGAAAAAACACCTAGATAGAGTAATTGGCTTTTAGGACATCCATTTTGTTGTCTGGCACAAAAATTGCTAAAATGAAGAGCACTCACTCTTATAATTATTTGATATTAATGTCTAACTCCAGTTAATTACCATCCCATTCCCAAAAGATGATTGAGGTATCAATTTGAGCCCTCATGGCAATTTCAAACATGTACCACGAGTTACATCAAATGAAGAATAAGAAATTTCTTGGGAGAATTTTATAAGCTTCAGCCAGATCTCATAAAGGGTGACAATGTTAGACAACCTACAAACACGACATGGTTTTCTTGTAGGTTAGTGTTTAGTGTAAACGGGTTCATGTCAAGCAAGTTGACCCACTTTGACATGATTAATAAATAGGTCAATTCTGTGTTAACTTGTTTAACCCATAATCAACCAGAAATGACTCAATTCATTATTCATGTCATGACAGGTTGAGCCCTTTCAACATGAACCTGTTTTACCAATTTTTGTTCTCTTTTAAATGTCAATTTATCCCACATAAATTAGAATTTTAAATATAGAATTGACTAATTACAAGAATTTTAATGATTATGTTGGTAAATTCTTCATTTATTTCTAATCTGAAACCACTTACTTTTGTGCTACATCTTGTACACAATGGACCTAACTGCAAAATTATTCTATATAAAAGAAAAGGAACGTGAGATTATGATGAATCTTATCAGGACCATGGGGACAAATAAGGGACAATTTTTGCTCCTCATGTTAGACTTCTCAATTAGAATTAACATAAAATCTGCATTTCGCACCACACAAACATATAAATCAAATTAACAAGCTGTGACATCACCCTGGCTAGCTGATGCTTAAGAAAGCCATTTTCATTTTCATTGTGTTTTCATTGATTATCAACTAAAAAAACATGTGGAGAGTTTCATTTAGAGATGAGGAAATACTATACGACAAAAATGCAATACCCTCTACAGAGTTCTCTTTTCATGGATCCTTTAATCTTTTGGACTCAGATTCAAAGTTTTCACGGTAGCCATACAAGATAAAAGAAGAATATACAAGAATAAAATTTAAAATTCTGGAATGCCAAAACAAAAACTGGCAAACCCCATGTTTCACCTTTTGATGTCCATGGAAGATGGAACAAGCCACTAGGATATTAACATCACAGATCCCCACTAATATCCCTGGCTTTGTTTCAGATCATACAAGAATTAAGAGTAAAAACCATCAGGCATCTGCTGCCAGACAACATCTACAAATTCCACAAAAACAAGAAAATTTAATCATTGGACACCAAAACAAAATGTATGGATGCCTTCTCTAAAATGTGACATGTTTTCTTTTGGTTGTCACATCTAAATGAAATCTATTCTAGCATATTTTTTTTAACACATTTTTTATTGGAAATTACACACACCAAGTAAAATTTTACTAGCACCTCTAAGTAAAATCTTTACCCAATGTGGTGTCTAATTCAATTACACTTCAATTCTATATAGTTCTGCAATATCTTTTTTTACATATATACATTACAAGTGACCTCTTGTCTTGGCTTAAACATGAAAATCCAAAAAATGCTTTACATTTATCAGCATACAAAAACATCATCCAGCAATTCAATCATAATAGGATATCTCCTCTACTGAAAACATTTTCGTAGGATCTTGGGATTAAATTAATACAAGAACCATGATGACAAGAGTCTTTTACATATTGATTAATGAAAAAGATGAGTCATCTACACACACGACCATAGTCACTTGACATATATAAATAAGTATGCACATATGTAAATAACAGATCAATTAAACACCATCACAATAGAACCTTCTCTGGATGTGTTCAAAACCATCAGTTAGAGCCATATTTTTCAACTTCAAAATTAAAAATACAAAGAGAAGAAAATTAATCATGCTATTGACTGCACTCAGGGGTCAACTTAAGGTGTTAAGTTTTTATAACATTTTTCTCCTGTCTGTTTGATTAGGCAACAGAAAATAACATATACAAAGAAATTAAAACTTCATCTCCAAGATTCTCTAAATTAATAGACATTCATACAAAATTACACAACATATAGATACATAATAAAAGTAAGATGCAAGACAAAGCTGGTTAAGATCAAGATCAAGAGGAATGCGACAAGACACAGTAAAAGAATAATGCTCAACTTCAACCGTCAATCCCAACCCTAACAAAGTACAGCAACAATGAAGGTGGCCAATGTGCTGGGGGAAGAAGAAAATAGAACCTGGCAAATATACCTATAGTAGTAGAAAATTAACAAGATCCAGCATCCCAACTGCTACTAACCACACATAGAAGCTAGCAAAAATGACGTAGTAAAACAAACCAAACGCTTAGCAGGGATTAAAAAATACACTTACCGTTGCTTGCTTAGCAGTACAATCATCAAAAAGGGACTCAAAACCTAAAGTGTCTAAAGAAACTAAGGATTCAGCATCCCAAGTCCCAACCACCACTAACCACACATTCTCCAGAAGCAGTACCCAATAGGGGAAAAAACAGTTCACACAATTATTATGCCAACATAATACAATGATGCCTAATAAGAGCCAAAGTAGCATTGCATCTCTTCTTGGGTGTTCAGATTTGTTTAAATCGTGAATCGCACAAATCCGGTGGGTTTTAAACCCATAAGCTCAACCTTGACCTATTCTTACCGGAAGAAGGAAGTGCCATTTGAGCTGGAGTTCATCCCCAACCATATAAAACTAAGGTAAGAGAACTCTGAAAGAACAATCTCTAAAGCTCCATAAATTACTTAGAAAATGTACTAAAAAGAAAAGAATATGAAACTAAACCCATCAACCCTAACTACCAAAACCCTAAATCCTAACTCTTAGTTGAGCTGGGTTTTCATTTTCTTGCCAAACCAAACCCCAAAAACAACATAAATTAAAACTTTCTATCCATTTCCCTTCTTTAATTTATTTTTCCTTTCATTTCCCAGCAACCAAACAGAGACTAAAAGCTTTAAAAAAAAAACACTTTTCAAAAGAAATCCAAAATACCACAAAATGGGTCACCAATAACACAGGCAAAAACAAACACATCAATAAGATTCACAACCAATCTAGCATTAATAGGTACACAAAAAAAGAAAAAGATACAGAACAATAACACATTGATGAAACCCAAAAAACCAAGACAGTAATTGGCGTAGAGACAGAATGAATAGAGATTTAGGACTTACCTAGTACCAAAATGAAGCCAAAGCAAAAACCTTGGAGACAGAGAAACAAGTGAAGGGCTCAGAGATGAAAATGGGTTTTTCTTATTTTTTGTTTTATCTTTTTATTTATTTATTATTTATTATTATTATTATTTTAAATTTTGTGGGATTGTAAGGATTTGGAAATGGAAGGGTCTGAGGGTTTCGTTTCTCATTATTCCACTCTGCGAAAAGGGCTTTATAATTGTGCAAAGCTTGGTTCTTTAAAGGATTCCTGACATGGGGTTGGATAGAAATTCTGTGCTACTGTGCTCAAATAGTGACACGTGGAAAAAGGGCTAAATGGATTATCTTTCGATTATTTCAGTATGAGTCCTGGTTTGGGTTTTTTGGGGTATTAAAGCCCACAAATAAAGAA